>CM037874.1:24044582-25508332 GCA_021292105.1 Anadara kagoshimensis | reverse complement strand
CCGATGTTAATCTTCAGTAAGAATGAACTTTTTTTTTATGGAAAACCCCTAGGTGTCCGGGGAAAACTTTTGTAAGCTAAGGAAATTGACAAACTATTTCACATACGGATCTGTCTCGAGTGGGATTCGAACCTAGGTGGAAAGATGCACTGTGATCCGTAAGCTTGCGTTTTAGTCCACGAGAGAGAGAGAGAGAGAGAGAGAGAGAGAGAGAGAGAGAGAGAGAGATTTGGGTTATGGTGCTTAATGTCCCAGTCAGGAAAATTGAACTTATTTTGAAACATCGCCGGCTATATGCGCGAAGGATCAAAAAGTTTGACTGTGCGTCGTGCTGATGGTATGATACAGTAGCGTTCTTTATCGTGCTGCCATGACTACCGTGACGCGGGGCCTCGCATCTTTTAAGTACTATGACTTTCATATCCTAATTCCGAGTGCTTCGCAAAAGAACAGTCAATACCCACTTTCGAGTCTTGGAGAATCCACAACCTCCTTCTTACTGAGTTTGCACTCTACCGATTTAGCTACCGCAGTGACTTAATTTCATTCTGAATTTCAACCGGTAAACTTCAATTTTCTGATCTAAAATTCTTATATTACAGAACTACAATACTTTCAACCACATGCAGTCTTGTGTATGAACGGTAATTTACCAGAAAAGGACAGAAACCACGGAGATAAAAAGTGCAAGTGTGTTAAGTGTCCTTAATCAATTAAAATATCTATTATTTCAGTAATATTAATCTTAAATTTATTTAAATACATAACACACTGCAGGTACTAAACGGTGATTTTTAGGTTCAGATCGTTTGATGAACTTAAACGTATCACTAATTCGTTGATATGTCAAAGTTATTATTTAAAAAAATCAATAGTCATTAAAATTTTATGAGTCGTCTAAGAAAAAAAATGTTTAAAAGCTTGTGTATTTAAATAAATACTAAATGTTAAATAAAGAAGGCCTTCACAAATTGACCATGCATTATAATTTATTTATTTATTTATTTATTTATTTATTTATTTCGTTTCTTTTCTTTGGGTGAATCTTAATAGTTCATTTTTCGAAGGTGCGACTCAAAGAATATAGATATAAGATTCTAAGTACCTATTACTTGTCTAGTTGTCATGCTATAACATCATCTCAGTCATAGCATTGTATTTCACACCCATGCAGACAAATTATCATTAGTTATTATTTATAGGAGGTCAAGCTGACCCTGTGATTGACACGATGATGCATGTTATACCAGGTTAATGACTTTACCGCTATAAATCATAGCTAAGGGAGAGTCCCACACACTAGCATTCAAGGAAGAGTTTAGAAAACCTGCACCCTATATATTATCTATGTAAAGGTGAAGACAATATAATTTACAAATTTAGGAGAAATTTGTGAAACATATACGTGTACATATTGAAAAAATTGTATTTACAATCTAGTGGTTTTTGTTCTAAACAACAAAGCAATTTTTAAACAATCCGGAGAATACATATATTTGTGTAGATTTTAACGAAAATGTCATCGAATTCGGTTCATATTTATATGCATGGTTTTTGGGAGCTGGACATTGATTTTGTCATATGATACGTTTGATTTTTTTTTATTAAGTTTCACAATGATGGCAATTTTAAGTACGTATGCTTAAATGGATATTGTGTTCATCGGACCAAACCTGAAAATTTTATGCATATGTTTTTCTTTAAAATATTGAGTCAATTTGTGTAATTAATTTTACAGTAAGTATAAAACTTCGTTGGCTTTTGAGTTTTAGAACAAGTATGTATTTCATTATAAGAAATTGATTTATAATCGCATTTAACAGAATAGTGGAATAGTGTAACAATTTAAACAAAACGCGAAACTTGACGGCACGTATTAGTATGAAAAATAGAATAAAAAATATAAATAAATAAATAAATAAATCTCCACGTTTAATTGAAAAAAAGTATCTATTCAAATCAGCTATTTCCATATACAAGTACATGTAGTTTATAATTATTACAGGAACTCGCGCTAAAATAGAAACTGATTGGGATCTTTGTAATTTGACATTATCGCTACTACATACTACCTTTATGGTTTACCACCACATGTATATGTACGTAGGACAAAATCTTAAAACCGGACTTAGTTGAAAGTGGTTTTTGGTTCAAGCTATAACCATTTGAAACTTGCAGAACTAAATAGTTAAAAGTAAGTTGATTGGCTTAGGGCGCCATACACCCATGTCACGATTCTTTTATTATTTAACTTAAATTTCGGGCGGTAAGTGTGGTATGGTGGATGAAACCGAAGAAAACTGCCGGCCTTCGACAAGTGAACTGCAAAGCTTTCTCACACTATGAGCGGTCCGGACGGGCATTCAAACCTAGGCGTAAAGTGGCACTGTGATCAGTTCCGTTCAAGGTTTTATCCGAATACTAGTACCAGATTTTTGCAACTAGGCCCCTGTTTCACAATCATTCCTTAGCTAAGGTGTTCTTTAACTTAAATTTAGCCATTTTTGTAATCTCTTTTTGGGACTACTGGTGAATTTTTTTTGTCAAAACTAAATTCAAATGTTTTGACATAGAAGTGATCTTTAAAATGACACCTTAAATCCCCCAAAATCTTGAATATTAACAAAATTATAAAGATTTGAAATTTTGCAAGATTTAAGTTAAGTAAAATCTTAGCTAAGGAATGATTGTGAAACCGGAACCAGCATATTTAATCAAAATAATTTTGCCAAACAGAGCAAATCCTAGATAATATTTTATAAAAGTTTCCATTTCAAGATTTTTTGGCATTACAGGGAGCATAAAATTTTCTAATTATTTTTTTTTAATATTGAAATTGTCCCATGTGTTAAGATTTGAATATATCTCATTATTATTATTTTAAAAAATGTATAAATAAAAAGAATTAAAAAAAATCACTATTGAAACTTTAAAACAAAAATATGCTAATGATTGACTTTTTCAGTTTAAAAGGTCACCAAATTTACAAAGAGAAATATTCAAAATTTTGCACAAGACAAATTCAATAAAAGTTTTATTTCTAAACCGTATGCAATTACACATCTACCACGTAAAATAATGTATGATTTATAATGGAAATTCTGAAATTAAATGGCATAATTATTGGTGCTCGCTTCATATGTGGGAGGTCCTGGGTTCGAACCTGGTCTGGTCGGACCAAGACTTCAAAATACTAGTAGGTAATAAAATACTAAGTATTCAGGAAATAGGAAACGTGAGGTCCTTTAAAAGTGATCTTAAGTACCGAAGTCCCGTGTCACGGCATACATTGCACGTTTAAGAACCATCACTGCACAATTGTTCTTAGTTCACTGCAAAGGTAAAAGTTTCTGCCGCTACATATATATATATAGTTGGTAACTTCTCGATATAAGTGTAATATTCTTGACTGGGAGGCAAAAACCCATTTAAATCACCAGTTCAATCAAAAGCCTACTTTAAGTTTAATTTAAAAAATCATATTCATAATGGATTTGCATGTTGTAAGTAGAAACCAGAACAATAAATAAATCAAAACAATTTAATGCATTTATCAACAAATTTTAATACTAAAATACATTAAAGATGACAAAAAGTAAATAATTGTAACATCATTTAAAGACAAATTATGACACACGCGAGTATCAAATGATGGATGAGTGCATTAGCCTCCCTCTGGAAAAATAATACGATTATGAGATCCGTGTTTTGGGAATGTTTATCCTACTGGAGATTTTGTGTCCGTTCCGTTCCATTATCCATTTATTCTGTTACAAACAGCAATTTAATAACTACTACCTGTGAAGAAAAATTAAAATGGATTAAATTAAAATTTTCGTTTCCTTTATGTTCCATAATATTGAAAATAAACACTAATCGATGTCCTATCACAATCCAAAAGCAAAGTAAAAATTTTGACACTTTGCAAGCAAAAAGTTAAAAACTGACATTTTAAGTAAAACATGTGAACTTCCACGAGGGAAGCAAGACAGGTTGCTCAGGAAGGTAGGAAAAAAAAGAAAACAACTTAATTGCTAAAAACCTGATTACACCATACCATTTGTCGAACTTTTCTCTATTTTGTACCAAGTAGACTTCAAGAAACCTGTTTAATAACCAAAATGCAACAGTAAGATAATATAAAGTTATCTACCTTTGTATCCTTTGTATCCTTTGGAGTATCTTGGATAGTATGGCATTGGTCTGACAGCTGGGAATCCACTGACACCACCGAATCCACCTTTATTATATCCCTTGCTGTAAGATGGGTATCCACCAAATCCACCACGTGGGAATCCAGCAACTCCACCTACAGAAATAAATGGAAGGACGTTTATGCATGTAGTTTTGAAATATCTGGGAATAGAACCACATTAGTAATGGTATGGCAACAAAGATATAGCACCACGCATACGCATCATTCTGCATTGAACATAAAAAAATGTTTTGTATGCATTGTGTCATATTGAACTTAGAGAGATAGACCTTTAACACATAGCGCATACTTTTAAATTCTTTATTTAATATATTAAATGACGATTGACTAATGATTTACAAATAACAATTGAACTCATTGCAAACTAACACTACCAGTGCTTTAAAAATACGTGTTTATAACTCAGAAAATACTGTACAAACTTTGCTATCTCGCGCCAAGCACTCGGCAATACGAACTTAAAGTCACAGTTCTTTATGATGGGAACTTAAATGAAACGAGATCCCGTGTCACGATGAGCTTTGCACGACAATGAACACAGCTGTATAATGCCATCAGCGCAACGTACAGGCAAAAATTTTGCACCCGGTGTTCGCCTACAGCTGGCGACGTCTCGATATAAGTGAAATATTCTTGACTGGGATGTTAAACACCATTACTCAGCTCAACTCCACTTATTGTGTTTTGTTCATCTAGATCTCTATAATTATATCCTTACCGAAACCTCCTTTGCTGTATCTTGGGTAACCCCCAAAATTTCCTCCCCCGATTCTTGGGAATCCACTGACTCCTCCGACACCAAATCCAGGTCCTCCGAATCCACCACCGAAACCATTATCATATCCATCTACAATATAAATGGTGTGTTCTTTTAATACACTTATAGGTGTGTTGAAAATGCCTAACACATATAAAAACCTAAAACAACCATGCCAATTTATGTCAAAATCAGAATCGAACAGCATGGTTAAATATGAAAACTGAAACTGACAAATAAAGTTAAATACGCGAACTTCCAATAGGGGAGTATGGCCTAGCGCTACAGAATGATAACCACCTACTTACTGTTTAGCTAAATACATCCGCCAATTAATTTAATGCAATGCAAAATTAAATTAAAGGATATGACACATTTTTGGCAGCTTGCTTCGGTAATTGAATAGTTTCAAGCTGTGGATATTTATTTCACAGAGTTACAATTTTTTCTAATAAAGGCCACAGATTTTTGGAATACACAGATATTGGTAAGATTATATGAATTATTTATAGCTCGTCGGTAAAACCTATACTAACGTAAAAAAAGTGCAGATGCCCTATGTTAAATATTTGTTTTCAGTTTTTATTTCACAAATACTTACAGTCCATATCAAATCCACCACCGAATCCTTTTCCGCCAGCCCATCCACCTCTGCCTCCAATCACTGGTCTACCCAAACTTCCAGCAACACCGGCACCGCCTATTCCACCTCCGAAACCACCAATTCCACCTCCAAAACCACCAATTCCACCTCCAAACCCGCCGATAAAGCCTGGACCATTGTCGGCTGTTGTTTAAAAGAAAAGATGCAAAATTAATCATTTATTTTTCTGTTTCCAGGATGGAAAAAGAGATTGCAACCATTAAAGAGCATCTTAAATGTATGACTGGTTAAAAAGCAAATTTAAACTAGTATTTTTTTTATCAAAATATAGTACGTCTGACATTTATAAAAATACGTCTAGTCAATTTTAAGAATATGATAATCACTGCGCACGTGCCCCTGGAACTTGAAAGTAAGCAACAATATGCAGCAGAAAATTCATCTTATTTTTAGAGTTAAGTCCGATCAAAACGTACCGAGGGAAAGATTTGGTTAGAATTCTATATAACACATAATTACATTACTTTGTTAACGAACACTACCAAAACTGTCTATGTCTTCTCTCTGAACATTAAGACGTGTTTGTTTTCAAATTACGCAAAACCAAACATTTCTTTAATTTCTTTAAATAGTCTTTGACATGACTTTGAAATTGTCACAGCAATGTGAATGAATTCCTGTTACTTATATCGAAAGTAGTCTATTACTTACAATCTCCACGCCACCAATCATCATTGGCAAAAGCAGTACCACACAATACAGCCAAAGATACAAACAGAAAACTCATGATGATTCAAACTGGTATCTGTAAAATAAAGAGAAATAAATAATTAATTCGTTTATTTATACTAATTATCAAACGGACTACGGTTTGATGCCAAAATTCAAAATATTGGTTTTGAAGCTTTGGCTAATGTTGGATTAGAACTGATTAATTGGACATTTCAGAACTACTTGTCAGGGAACAATAACAGTACCAGAGCGGTTAATTACCAGGGTAATCAATTACATTCAGTGACTGCTTTTTACAGAATTTTTTATGCAAGACGTCATAATTTCTATGGATTCTGCAATTTTTCGGGAAACATAAACTCCATGACAACTATTCAATCCGGTCCTGAAATTGATTTCGCGCCAAATGTCCTTCATTATTATACTTAGATTCCTGCTATTTAAATTGTCAGTAAGTGTCTTTCTAGCTTCCTAATTATATACTATAGATTTGTGTTTCCGCTTCCGGTAAACGAATTCAGAAACGCAGTGAAAACTCGATTGTTTTATACGTCTTAAAAATTGTCACAAAACGTAGTAAGAAAATGTCATATATCCTGTAAATATATTTCATTTCTCGTGTATTTATTTCCGTGATATAGGAAATTTAAATTTAGACATGCCCGCGTAGTTAAACTTTCGCAACAAATGACTGCGAAAAATTCGAAAATAAATACACCGCGATAATAAATACGTTAAGAATATTTCATTTCTGTGTTTGGATGTTAATAATAATACAATATTTACACTACTGATTATTACTCCTTAGATGAAGCTTGTTTTAGCAATTCCAAGATATCTGCCAATGAACACAGTTGCTTCGGAATGAAAGGATCGTAGGAAAAACGCCGATGTTTTCCATTTATGAGGTCACAAGGTCACCGACCTTATCACTGGTGTTTGGCGTATGAATAAAAAATGCACTTTTACCTTACGTCATTCGCAGTTCACTCAATTTGCGAATGGCAACTAGTAGTCATCACCCGTTGAATAAGAATGAAATTGATTTCATTTCTTAATTAATATTACTTGTGATATGAAAACAAAACTAAAGTATCTGGGCAATTTCTTCTTTAAAATGTTTCAATTTAGCCCATTCATAAAACTTACATGTACATACAAAAACAATAGATGAAAATACAATCCAACCTGCCTTAAAGACCACCTCTATATAAGGGTCACCTGGTTATAAAGGCCAGTAGAATTGTAACCCAATTGTTCTTTATTCATATTATTTGAACCTGAAGTATATAAAGGTAACCTGCCCATAAAGGCCACTTATACTTGTTCCCTTGGATGGCATTTATAGACAGGTTTGACTGTATAAGTAAAACCCTGTCGTTTGAACGATTACTTTATTTTTACAAAATGTATACAGCTCTTTCCTTTTTCATTCAAAATTAATAATTTATGGAATGTGTCATGAATCTGATCTCAAAAATAATTAATCCCCAATGTAACAGAAAAATTGCTATAACCGCAATAAATAATAATAAGTATTAATTTTTCCAAATAATTCTTTATAAAATTATGAAAACAGTTTAAAATAAATTATAAAAAGCAAATAAATATTAAGGAAGAAAATAAATAATAATGAAACAGATATAACGAGAATAAATAAATAAATAAATAAATAAATAAATAAATAAATAAATAAATAAATAAATAAACATTCACTTACCTTTTTGCTGAAAAGCTTGATGTTATCAGTGAAGACCAAAGGAGGGATTGTGGAGATGAGTTGGAATCTCTCCTATTTATACCATTTTTGTTGTCAGATTTTCTGCCATTGTCTTTAAATTCACATGATTATTTTGACATGTTGGAATACGTTACCTTTTGTCGCTAATGGGGGTCAAACATGTAAACATCATGTAAACAAGAAAAGTACATGGTCAAAACATCGAAGGGAGAATGGTAATTATTATTTATATACATACTAAAGGAAAGAGCGTGATAGTATATGGTAAGTGAAAAACGGTAATAATACTAATCATAAAATAGGTTTTATGTAAGAAAATGTCTTTAGTCGTATATTGAAACTATAAGAAATAATTAATTGTTCTGTGCTTTAATTTTATTGTACGAATATTGTAAACAATGGTCAAAATAGCAGGTTCGTGAGAATAAGCGTTCTTTGATATCAAGGATTTTTTAAAGAGTTTTAATACCCGATTTTGTTTTTTCTATGGTTTTTGTCTTTTTATATAAACGTTCTCTGTATATTTTATTTTGTTTGCTGTCACTTTTCCTTAATTACTATAAATTATGAATTAATGTTATATTTTTAAAATTAGAGTTAATTTTTTTGTATTAATTTTTGTACATGCGTTGCACAGATTTTAATGTATACATTTGTATAGACATTTCTATACATTTCATATGATTTTTGTTGTACATGTATAATGTATGAATATTTGAGCTTGAAAGCTGTAACAACTTGCATAACCGTGCTTGCTATTCCTGAACTCAGTTTAAAAAAATTTAAAAAATCTTTGGACATTTTATGTTTTCAAAATCACAAACTTTATAAGTTTTCTGAAAATACTACATTATGTCTTCAAATTTAAATTTGCTACAAAGACTTAATTGTTGTTCAATATATTCGACATATTTGGAGAAAACTGTATAATTGGTTACTTTTGTACATTCAAATTTAATATTAAATGTAATCGTATATTAAAGTTAAATAAGTTTTGAGCTGATTTTTTCCTAACCTACCAAAATGTGCTGTCCGTTTGGAATATGTTTAAGTGTCCTGTGTGTTGTGAAAATAATGCAATCAAAACACCATGTGCTACTTTTCAAAGCATCATTTTAATTTTAAGAAATAGCAAATGTTATAACTTATTGAACTTGCTGGCGTTTGGCGTTAGAACCCCCCCTGTTTTTATCAGTTTCATTTGATATGGTAGTTTCAGTTTGGCATATCAATATCTTCAATAGATAATTAGATGCTTATTTCATTATCAGGGTGTTTCTCTTACCATCTCAGATAATTTGCACCATGGCTTCTTTTACTTTATAACAAATTAAACGAAAGCATTGGAGGAGTGAAACATTTAATTTGACGGCCGCAAAAAGCAACATTACTTTAGACCCCCCCCCTTTTTTATCAGTTTCATTTAATTTTGTAGTTTCAATTTGACAAATCAATATATTATCGATAAATAATTAGATGCTTATTTGATTTTCAGGTTGTTTCTCTTATCATCTCAGTTAATTTGCACCATGACCTCTTCTACTTTAAAACAAATTAAACGAAAGCGAAAGGCCAAAGCTATTGCAAGAAGTCCAGGAGTTGTGAAACAGTTGACGGCAACAAAGAAATATTAACTTCGCATCTCCGTAACAGTGTCTTTACTTTATCTCCTTCGAGAATTCGGCCTTTTGGGTCATCGCTTCTTCGCTTGATCGTCATCGTTATTTCGCTCAATTGCGTTAAGGATGAACCGATGGAGTGATAATTGTTAATTGAACCACAACCGGACACTATACTTTAATGCCAATTCGATGGTTGTTTCGAACTTTCTCTTTGCAACTTCTCTCCATCTGGTTCGCATTTTTCGTGATTTTCGCTATCGCAACTTTTTTATTTTGTTTTTCGTATACTTGAAATATTCTTGACTGGGACGTTAAACATCATTACTCAACTAAATTATTTTTTTTCGTGGTCTCAGCATTTTCACTTTTTCGATTTTAAAGTTTATGACGAATAAACAAGAATTCAATATTGCTCATAGACACCATGGACTTTAATTGAATAATTCGTAAATATTGATACAAATTAATGTGATTGCGAAAATGTGTCATAAAATGTACAAACCAAAAAATGTTGCAACTTTTTTTTTAATTTCAGAGGAATTAAAAAAGTGTTTCGTTGTTCAAATTAGGAGACTTTTTTCTTAAATCATGGTTAAACTAGTTATATTTAAAAAAAGTCTCAATGCCCCAATGCTTTTCCAATATTAAATATATCCATGATAACGTAAATACACCATAATAACTAAGATAGCATAGTACTTAATATATCATAAGATAATGTAGTTCTTGTGTTATGATAGTTAATGTTTGTTATTACAATTATATCATACATTAAGAATAAATTTATCTTTTTACAGTTTTCTTATTTTTTGTGATTTTTTCCGAAGTCACTAGTTAGTTAATCATCAATTCCAATAATCTAGAATCTACAATGCAGTAAACGGATTAAATGTTAACAGTTTATGGCTAGTTAACCGTGTGAAACAGAGATTAATTGATCCGATTTGTACAGAAATGGAATGCAGATTGTAAAAGCTCATCGAAAGGGACTTCATACAACTTATTTACATATTTTAACTTTAAACTCCAAGATTATCTTACTTCAGAAATTTCTCCCCAAAACAAAGTTATTTTAAGTAAATATAGATGTAGTAGTCATAAATTACCAATTGAGACAGGTCGTTGGAAAAATATTCCAAGACAAAATAGAAAATGTAATATTTGTAATAATGATTTAAGCGATGAGTACCACTATATAATGTCTTGTCCTTCATTTATTCAAGAAAGAAATACTTATATCCCTTCCTATTATAGAAATAATCACAATTCTTTCAAATATTTTCAACTGTTTTCATGTAAGAAATCTTCAGTACTCAATAATTTATGTAAATTTATCAGATGTATTAACAAGAGGATCAGTCCTCCGGGCTAATCTTATATTTATACTTATATAGTTATATATTATATTTTACTGCTCACTGTTATGTTATGTATATATTGTATTTATATGTTCTCAACGTTGTATTGCTTACAATTAGAGAATAAAGAAATTGTATTGTATTAAATAGGCACAAAAATTAAGTGTAAAGAAAAAATTACCCTCAGACACCTTAATTTAAATACTATTATGTTCTTATGATTTTGTACCATTAATTAATGTCGTTACTGCTTTATGATTTAAATATTCAACATTAAAATCCAAAACTAGAAAATCGAGGGGACTCGTTGTTATAGGCTAAGTCAAAATAAGTTACCCTCCAACGATAATGAATTGTTTATTAATATATTATTATTATTATTATTATTATCATTATTATTATTTACCCTTCTTTTGAAAAGGGGCATTTAAGGTCTCATTTAACACCTCGGTATTTCCCATAGGGTCCCATGTTAAATCTGACACTTTAATAACATCACTGTGAGTTCCTGCACGGAATAAGTATATTAAATAAGACACCATTTGAAGCGGAATTAAAAACACTTCAATGATCAGTTGTAAAAATGGCACCATAACCGTCGAAATGTTTCGCTAAATGGAATTATATACGAACCACATAGTCAACACGTGTTTCCTGCTTGTGATTATTGGAACCTAACCCGGATCCTATTGACCAACTCACTACAGATAATGTTCATATATCTTTAGCATTACTGTAGATCACTTATATTTCGCGAGTAGAAAATTTCGTGTCAAGACCATTTTGGCCTTATTCTCGAATATTTGAATTAACGTTTGGAATTCTATTGAATACAACATATGTATGCCAACATAGAAACATCTGTGTGCTGGAAATATTCGCGTGATAATTGAATTTGCGAATGGGATGACTCGCGAATTTACGCGAAAATAAATCTCTCGCGAAATATAAGTAATCTATAGTACCTAATTTTTGTTATAGCTTTTTTTGTTTGGTGTATCTTCTAATTTCCAATGACATATTGTTTATACACATAGATTTATGTATCAAATTTTATCACTTCTACTCCTAAGTATTAGCAATTCAATGTTAAAGAGGTACTATTTGGAACCAGGCCCACTTGACCTAATGTGAATTGAAAGTGTTTAATGAGACCTTATTTTAGTGGGGTTATGTCCCATGTATTTTTCTTCTGTTAATATGGGAACATTATGGCTTTAGCTATTAATAGTCTTACATCTTTGATGTGTATAATGTAAAATTAGGGCGCTGCTTGAATATTTAATTGAGATTTCTCTATTTTTAATTGAGATTTATTTTACACAATATACGAATTTTGATTTGAATGGATTTCAATGAATTGATTGTGCGCGTATTGTAAAATTATTCCTGACGCTATTTAAATACGTAAAGTAACTACATGTATGCCCCTTTCCATTAAGATTTATTCACACAATATGGAAACATTGTAACCTTGAAGTCTTACAGTATATTGAATGAAATTTGACCAATATTTCTTGTGACCTGACCTTGGAGTGTTCTGATAAAATTGCCACCTTTTAATCGTGATTAGTCTCACTGCATAGAGTAATAAATAAAATCAGATATTTATCATGACAACTTATTGTGCCATAGGGGCAAAATATTTCAAAAAACTCAATTTTAGAAAATTGCATTGTTGATTGAAATTTTCAAAATATCATAAAACTTACAGTATTGTCACGTGCTACTTTTGAATTTTGATAAAAAGAATATAATTCAAAAGTAGCACATGACAATTGCCATGTCCTACTTTTGAATTATATTATTTCTTAAAAATTCAAAATTAGCACATGACAGTATTTTTGTAAATCAAAATCTTGCAGAACTATAACAATTTTAACATAAACGTAAAATGAATTGTATATAATGATATGAACCACTATCTTTTGTTAGTAATAATTGCCAACACGGAGACTGAGTTACCGAACACAAAATGGCAAGAAAAACGTTAAGAAGAGAGAATAAGAATAATACTACAGGGATGACTAAAAACCAGAACAGGTAAGTGTTTATTTGTATTCTTTTGAAATTACATATTATACCAGTTTTATATTTACAGCACTAGACGGCCGTTTCGGAATACAATTCCTCATCAGTAGTGCTTGGACCAAAATTATTTTGAAGATGTTGAAAAGCTACCCAAAGGACCAAAATATATTTTACCAAATTAAGCTAAGGAAATACTTTGCATGAGGGAGTATACCTTAGTTTTTGAGAAATTTCAAATTTTAACTTACAAGAAATTTAGACAATTTGAAACTTAGTTAACGTGTTTTTATCCCAATGCTTCATTTCTGTGGGATTAAAATATTTTTTCTATTGATATTTTAGGAAAATGGTATCCAGACGCATTCCCTTTTTAAAAAGGTTTAGAGTTTTTACTTTAAAAGAAGCTGGACATTCTTGGAAAATATTTTTAAAAAATGGTTAAAAAAATTAAATTGAAGTGTCACAAAAGAAGAATGCAAAAATATAGAAAACATTATAAAGAAACGGGAAGCGTTTAAGATAAACCTAGATGAGAAAGGCTGTTTTACAAAAAGGTTTGATAGATATATTAAACGCCAAGTCTTGTCAAATAGATGGTCTACATTATGTGAATTAGCTTCAGATATTAATAGAAACACCAAAATGACTGTAAGCACTGAAACAATTCGGAAAAAACTTCACGAATTTGGCTTGGGAAGTTATGCACCCGAGAGAAAACAACTTTTGACCAAAATACAAAAACATAAAAGGTTGGTATAGGCCAGGAAACATCTTTCATAATATCATTGGGAAAGTGTATTATTTTTCGACGAATCAATCTTTAAAACAAATTAAAATAGAAGAAAAATTTAGAGTTTGGCGATATAAACATAAAAAGTATCACAAGCATTGTATTCAAACAACAGTTAAGCACGCGTCACAAGTTAATTTTTTTGGGTGTTATTTCTGGTCCTGGAATCCTAAAAAAGTGAAAGGGAGTTTAAATAGTGAACAATATCAGAAGTGCATTGTTAATGACATTGACGTTGTATGTGAATGATTTAGACACGCGGCAAGATGCTCTAGAAAATGGAGATACCCCTACCGGAGGTATAACAAGTTGCAACTGGTATCAAAAAAAAGCTTATGATCTCTAGTTTACTAAAATAATGTTGTACTTTGCAAAATAGGTGCACAACACTGTCATTTTAACCCATTTACTCCCAAAACTCGCACAAAATTATAAAATACACTACCTTCATATTGAGTGATTATTTTTTATAGAAATTCACAATTAGACCGACATACTGCTGTTTTCTTGTTGAGAATAATATGTAAGAAAATTTTCTAGCTGTTTTAGGTGTTGCCTAAAGTATTAGATGGGTTTATCACCCCCACCCCAAAAAAACTACATTTTGTCCTATTTTCTACCTTTGTAGAATTTGTCATTTGTCCTTATGCCACTGAAGAAGCTTAGTATTTATGTAATTGTATATCCCTGGCCTTTATGGTTTGAAGTGGTCTTTGGAGCAGTCATCACAATAACATGATTTCAGTCTTCCTCGTCATTCCCATCATCGTCATCTTGAAGTAGATTGACAGTGTTTGGGCAGCTATTGCAGCGACATATTTCTATGCATTTCAAGCCAGCAAATACACATGGACATTTTCTACCATCGATGCAGTCAGTATCTCTACAGTATAGATGGGTCAAATCCCGTATTTCTCTAGGGGCTGATTCCTTAAGGCTTGTTACACACTGTAAGCTGTCTCCACATTCAACCCAACCATATTCAGTGGGAACTCTCATACTGGGCATTGCAACATAGCTATTGCACCAGACCATTGTCTGGTACTTTGCTCTCAGGGCATGTTGCCTAAACGCATCATCAGTGGGAGAAAGGGATGAAACTGGTTTGTCAGTCGTGGATGACAACATATAGCGCAATTCATCCAGAGTGTTGTACGATCTTCCCTTGCTACCCTTGCCATACATCAAGAGGAGGAGCTCTCTAGCAGTATCAAGTCCCTCGTCATCTGGAAGATGGAATTCTGTCAGTCCCTTTAGAAGCCTCTTGGTGTTTCTGGAGAATGGTGTAGGCAGTTTTCTTTCCAAGCCTGAAGAAACCACTAGTCGAATCACACCCTGTAAGGGCATACACAGCAGGTAGAATAGAACACTGGTCCTTCCCAACCACCTTGGCAATTTTTGATACTGGAATGAACCGCTCTTTGGTGACAAACTTTCCTGAGTGGCTGGCATGCATGTATACATCATTGCTCAATTTACCTTCACTTTGATAGTACAACAAAATAACCAGTACATATGTATCATCACATCTGACAACAGTTCGGGGAAAGGTAGACAAATGGGTGGCATGCAATATCATCCTAGTATCTGCTTCATCATGGGTTGAAGATAGCTCCTCCAGATCTCTTGTTCCAAGATTTGTTATCTCTCTCACAGCTTCTCGGTTATGATGACCTCCAGCAATCACTCTGACCTTGGTATAGAAATTCTGACCCTGGTGTTTGATCGGTATGACGTAAGTTCAAGTATCAAAGGCAACGGGTGGCAACGACGTGGCGATATAGGTGCTGATGGACCATCTCACAAGATCATAGGAAATAGAAAAGTCCCTAACTACAGACAATTTCTCAAGTCAGGACAGAACAAAGCAGCTCTCATCTACTTCTTGAGCGAGTACATTGAGAAAAATGTACCAGACAAAATTTCTCAAGAACATAAACTTGTGATTGCTGGAGGTCATCATAACCGAGAAGCCGTGAGAGAGATAACAAATCTTGGAACAAGAGATCTGGAGGAGCTATCTTCAACCCATGATGAAGCAGATACTAGGATGATATTGCATGCCACCCATTTGTCTACCTTTCCCCGAACTGTTGTCAGATGTGATGATACAGATGTACTGGTTATTTTGTTGTACTATCAAAGTGAAGGTAAATTGAGCAATGATGTATACATGCAGGTCAGCCACTCAGGAAAGTTTGTCACCAAAGAGCGGTTCATTCCAGTATCAAAAATTGCCAAGGTGATTGGGAAGGAACAGTGTTCTATTCTACCTGCTGTGCATGCCCTTACAGGGTGTGATTCGACTAGTGGCTTCTTCAGGTTTGGAAAGAGAACTGCCTACACCATTCTCCAGAAACACCAGGAGGCTCTAAAGGGACTGACAGAATTCCACCTTCCAGATGACGAGGGACTTGATACTGCTAGAGAGCTCCTCCACTTGATGCATGGCAAGGGTAGCAAGGGAAGATCGTACAACACTTTGGATGAATTGCGCTATATGTTGTCATCCACGACTGACAAACCAGTTTCATCCCTTTCTCCCACTGATGATGCGTTTAGGCAATATGCCCTGAGAGCAAAGTACCAGACAATGGTCTGGTGCAATAGCCATGTTGCAATGCCCAGTATGAGAGTTCCCACTGAATATGGTTGGGTTGAATGTGGAGACAGCTTACAGTGTGTAACAAGCCTTAAGGAATCAGCCCTAGAGAAATACGGGATTTGACCCATCTATACTGTAGAGATACTGACTGCATCGATGGTAGAAAATGTCCATGTGTATTTGCTGGCTTGAAATGCATAGAAATATGTCGCTGCAATAGCTGCCCAAACACTGTCAATCTACTTCAAGATGATGATGATGGGAATGACGAGGAAGACTGAAATCATGTTATTGTGATGACTGCTCCAAAGACCACTTCAAACCATAAAGGCCAGGGATATACAATTACATAAATACTAAGCTTCTTCAGTGGCATAAGGACAAATTACTAGCACAAAACCTATCGGTGCATGTTTGACCCCTGCTAAATTGAAATTACATGAGCGCACTCACCTGATTCTGTTGTTTCGTAAAATGAGGGGTCACCAACCATTTTTATATTGTGGCATCTTTATTTGAAATTTAAAGTTTTTTAGACACTGGACACAAATAAAAGTTATTCTAATTATATATCCAAGTGTTTTAGTCTTTATTAGATAATAAGAACGAGTGAGAACTTTGGGAAAAGTCAGAAAGGTAGAAAATAGGACAAAATGTAGTTTTTTGGGGGGTGGGGGGTGATAAACCCATCTAATACTTTAGGCAACACCTAAAACAGCTAAAAATTTTCCTACATATTATTCTCAACAAGAAAACAGCAGTATGTCGGTCTAATTGTGAATTTCTATAAAAAATAATCACTCAATATGAAGGTAGTGTATTTTATAATTTTGTGCGAGTTTTTGGTAGTAAATGGGTTAAAATGACAGTGTTGTGCACCCATATTGCAAAGTACAACACCATTTTAGTAAACTAGATATAGTAAGCTTTATTTTGATACCAGTTGCAACTTGTTATACCTCCGGTAGGGGTATCTCCATTTTCTAGAAGTATTTTCTGCTACCTACCCCTGGTCTAATTAGTTTTTCCTAATAAGAAGTATATTTTTCAACAGGACACTGTGCCATGTCATAGCTCTAGATCTACTACGGCATATTTCAACAGAAAGGCAGTAAATGTGTTAAAATGGCATATTTCAACAGAAATGCAGTAAATGTGTTAAAATGACCCGCAAGTCCAATTGAGAATATCTGGGACTACATTGTCAACGTATGGCGAAATAAATGCCGAGATCATTCGACGAACTCTGGAAACCCATTCAGTATTATTAATATAACATTGACAGAAAATACTTGCAATCCCTTTATGACCATATGCCCAAGAGAATTGAAGAACTTTATAAAAAACAAATTATTAATTTAATGAATCAGAAACAAATATGGTAAACAATATAATCTTAAAAGAAATCAACTTTTTTAAATTGTTATTCTTAATTTTAACTTGATTTTCATGTTTATCTAGGGGGTGCTCAAACTTTATTGTTGGGTCTGTATATACCGTTATTTCTCTCTAGAAGTTTTAAATTATCTTCAAATATAGCACACTATTTCCATTAATCTGCAATGATTTTGTTTTAATTAAAATTGACATGTTTAGAATTTTGCATATATCACTTTTTCTAAATCAATTAAAATTGATATTCAACCTTTAAGAAAAGTAACAAAAACATTATTCAAATAAAAATCGAATTGATACAAATGATAAGGAAATATGGAAATAATTTACTTTTTAGTACGAACGATATTGAATTCTTGAAAAGCAAAATGTTCAAAATTTTGCATTTTCTGTAACTTCATTGACATTTTAAAATCTTTAAGTTATATTCCTTCTTTTCGGGCAGTCCTTTAATTATTTATGATGCCTTTACAATGTGTATCAAAAACTTGAAGCCACATAGATGTTCCTTTCTATCTCATGTGACGGATGAAGCTATATATAGACAGAAGTTTGTTCCCTTCAGGAGCAAAGGGTATCCACTTCCTCGTGGGATTTTACGTGCTTAACTTAATTTCTGTTATAAAAGCTTTACATTTTTGGACGGAGATTTGAAGATAAACATGCCTGTTTGTGTTTGCTACGCAACCTTCCATTTGTTACTTATCAAATTGCATCGCTACACTTGTATCAGAAATTAGTTCTTATCGAATATCAAACATTCAATTAGAATAATTTTGCCAATTTGTAACCCTGATAATTAGTTATGAACAGGGATTCTCTGGTTATTTTGTTACATACCATGTGGACTTAAAACAAAATTATATTCAAAATGTTATTTTTTGATAGACAAATATGTGTTGTGTTTGGCAAAAGAATTGTCCAACTATCATTCGGCATATCAATCAGCACAAACTGTTTACCATTGCTTGTTGAATTGTTTCTTTATTCGTTAAAAGTAGAATTTATGTAGAACCATGTTAAATTAAAAGAGAAGACTGTCGTCAAGTTATTCAACTCCACATTCAGATACATATACAGATGTCGATCTATTTATCAAGAATCCTAAATTTGGAATTTATGTGAATGACTTCTATGCTAATGAGTCTTAAATAAATGAATCTACTTATTCTTCACGTTTTGCCTCTTATTTAAACATATATATTAAACAACTTAATACTAACACCAAGAACGGCTAGACTTAAAGATTTATGGCAAACGTGATGACTTCAATGTTTCAATTTTCCTTTTGTATACATGTATATGGTGATTCTCCTGCTTATGACATATTTATTAATACATATAATACAATTAATATGCTATGGTATAGTTTGTTCTCACTATGCGATCTTTTTACAACGAAGTAAGTTGCTTACAAATAATTTGTTGTCACAGGTAAATTGCGAGCGTGGACTTATTAAAGGCCTCCTGAAAGTTTTATGGCTGTAGCAATACTGTTGATAACTATTTTGTCTCCAAAAATATTGCTTGACGTTCCATAGTTCCTTTCATTTCTCAATTTTAATTTCACACGTAAGGGATTTTTCTAGCTAAATAGGAGGTACCTGTTCTTCGGAGCGCCAAGCCTAACTTCCCTGGTGGAAGTCCACATGTTTAGTTTAATTTGACAGTTTCAAAGTTTTAACTTTACTTTTGGGATTGTGACTTGGACAAAGAGTTGTATGTTTGTTGTTTAATTTCGAGATTTTATTTAAGGAAATATAAACATTTCATCTCATTTTTTTCCATAACTGAAATTGCTATGTATAGAATTTTGAACATTTTTTTTGTTTTTGAAAGAATCAATGAAAATGCTATCTAAATCTTTAAAAATGATAACTAGAATATCGAAATAAACAGTAAAAGGGGTCTTATGAAAGAAAATGTTCAAAATTCAACACACGACGAATTCAAATATAGTTGTATTTTTAATGTATTTGCACAGTTTTTTTCATTTATAATCAAATTTTAATATTAAACATTCTTCATTTCATGTCAAAGTGTTTCCTTTTCAAGTGATTTGTAGAAAGCAATCAAGACAACAATGACAAATATAAACATTCAATGCATTTATTACAAATTCCAATACTAAAATACATAAAATAAACATCATAATGAGACAAGTTACTATTATTTATGAAAACGCGAGTTTCTATCGTTGTACGAGTACATTAGCCTCCCTCTGGAAAAATCATGTGATTATGAGATCCGTGTTGTGGAAATGTTTATCCTACTGGAGATTTTGTGTCCATTCCGTCATCCGTTTAATCTGTTGCACGTTATAATAAGCAATTTAGTAACTACCTCCTGTAAGGAAAGAAATATTTTAATTAATATTTGAAATAGAAATTATAGTATCTTAAATGCACATTTGCAGAATAATAAGAACATTCTTGATACAAACTAGCTTAAACGTCTATTTTGCGTAGGAATAATAAAAATGTATTACTTTAAGCCATTTTTCGTGTTATTTTCATTCTGTATACAGTAGAATAGTTTATTGTTTATTTTATTTGATTATCAAATGTTGTTTAGAGTTTTTGGGATATGATATAGTTAAGAGTTATCTACCTTTGTATCCTCTGTATCCTTTGGAGTATCTTGGATAGTATGGCATTGGTCTGACAGCTGGGAATCCACTGACACCACCAAATCCACCTTTATTATATCCCTTGTTGTAAGATGGGTATCCACCAAATCCACCACGTGGGAATCCAGCTACTCCACCTACAAAATTAAATCAAAGGTTAATTGTTTTGAGATAGTCGTATAATTTATTTTCGAAAAGCACACAGTCAATAATAACATTGCATCAAAGACCATATTTTATGTACCCGTATCTACCACACACCATATAACATTTGTATTAACAAATAACATTTTTCAAACCATTTGAAGCCTGTATTGTGTACATTGCATACTTAAGGTAATAAAAAATATTTTTCCAAGCGACACATACATATATTAAACTTTACAATGTCAAACATTTATTGCTACTCGATACTATTTTTATCAAAAATGCTAATAATAGGAAATATCATATTCAAGACATAGATTAGTTGGCCTGTAACGAACAAACTTTGATAGGAAACTGCAATTTAATAGAGTGAAATTTGAATTGAATCCCATTCGATGCATGTCTTAAAATGATGCAAAATGTGGGTTTATAAAGACATTTTCTGTATAAATAATTAGTCGTATATATCCTTACCAAAACCTCCTTTGCTGTATCTTGGGTAACCTCCAAAGTTTCCTCCCCCGATTCTTGGGAATCCACTGACTCCTCCGACACCAAATCCAGGTCTTCCGAATCCACCACCAAAACCATTATCATATCCATCTACAATACAAATGGTATTGCCTTATTAAAGAAACTTATATAATTGTTTATGCAGTGCGTGCCTCTTATCATAGAGAATGCATGCAATGTGTTTTAAAACAATATATTATTTTTAATCTCTCTCTCTCTCTCTCTCTCTCTCTCTCTCTCTCTCTCTCATCTCTCTCTCTCTAAAAATTATTCAATATATATGTTAATCAAAATATTTGTAATGTTGTATTATCGTTCTTTTTGTGTTATGTATATATTGAATATGAAATAAAGAAAATAAATATATAAAAAATTATTTTTAACAAGGACCAGTATGTTTAAATTTTGATACATTATAAATACATTTACACCATTATATTTCTTATTCCAATTTCTTCTATAAAATAAACTACATTTTTTTCAGAATTGGTAAAACCGGGACTTATTAGTTTAGTTGACTTACAACTGAAGGAAATATATATGTAGTAAAACAGGGAAAAATAAAAAAGACAGAAAAAATGACTCAGAATCACGAAAATGTATCCTTAGGCAAATATTTAGATGTTTATGAAGTTTTGGCTTTTTGAAAGTTTTATGCTATGTAATTTGTTTCTAAGAGTTTTTACATTTTTTTGTCTTTCATAAATGCAAGAACATTCCAACATTTTTATATTTGAATATCTATTAGATCAAAAGAAATCTAGTACAAAAATGCTCCCGTATTTTATGTGTCGAGGTACAAAGTTACAAATTAGTTCTAAATTTCCATTTGAAAATACTTACAGTCCATGTCAAATCCACCACCAAATCCTTTTCCGCCAGCCCATCCACCTCTGCCTCCAATCACTGGTCTACCCAAACTTCCAGCAACACCGACACCACCTATTCCACCTCCGAAACCACCAATTCCACCTCCAAATCCGCCGATAAAGCCACCATTGTCGGCTGTAGTAACAAAATGATGTAAAATTAATCATTTAGGTGTTTTCATTGGTAGAACATTTCGCAAAATTTATCACTTTAGTTTTTCTGTGCTGATGGAATGCATACTTAGTATTTCAGTCATTAAAAAAAGAATGTTTGATTGATCAACACAACTAAAAATACTTTCAACCAATCACTTTTATTTTCACTATACTTGTAATTTGTAGATACAGTCACAAAGGACTTTTCATATTACAGTTAGCATCCAGACGTCACTTGACCTTACAAGGCAATGTTAGTTAGAGTATTGTCACCAAAAGCAGAAAAAGCTAGTTTAGAAAAAATATATCTGCACATTATTCAGTAGTTAGTCCAACCAAGTTGAAATGAAAAAGACTAGGTAATAATTAACCAGATAAAACACAAATGAATAGAGAAATCCTAGTTCGTTTGTAAATATTGTGTATACATTACAACGTTTTTGTAATCAATAAAATCAAACATTTTTTAACTTTCCTAAGTGTTTTACAAGACCTGAAATTGTTGACATTTTCACAAAAATGTTTTTTTAAAATTCCTATTACATATATGCATATCAAAAGAATTATCAAGAACTTACAATCTCCACGCCACCAATCGTCATTGGCAAAAGCAGTACCACACAATACAGCCAAAGATACAAACAGAAAACTCATGATGACTCAAACGGGTATCTGTAAAAAAGAGAAATAAACCATTAAATCGTTTACAAGTACTTCCACTTAACATCAAACAGAAAATAATCTAACGGACAATTCATGCTGCAAAGCGTTCAATTTACTGAATAATTAGAGGAATCGTATTATCTAATTTCGGCTTCGCAAGTTCTGATGCTTACTTCTTAGTAAGTGCCTCTCCAGGTTAGAATTACATTTATGCATTATAGATTTGTGTTTCCGCTTCCGGAAAAAAAATCGGAAACGTAGTAAAAAATTTAAATATCTTTTCTTTTTCTTGGAAATACTCCTAAGTAAGAGGTAAGTAAAATATATATGCTTTCGTCCGTTTCAGTTCTGCTTTAATATGTTGAAGATACACATACAGAAATGAGAAATCCGATAGAATAGGTTTTTAATTGTTTTCATTTTAGTTCATTGCATATACAAAAAACAGTCTAGATTTACAAAATCCAGTATTCGTTTGAATAGTATCCATATTCTGTATGGTATTACTCATTTAAAGATCAATTCCCTATTTTAGACTTCAAACAAACTGTTGTATAAAACAGACATACTAATCCATGTCTGAATTACAATCCAGAAGCAAATTAATAAAAACTGACAAATGAGGAATGTGTACATGTATTTGTTTTTGATTTTTTCACTAATACTTTATATAAATAAATAAATAAATAAATAAATAAATAAATAAATTTTTATTCGACTTACCTGTTTTGCTGGAAAGCTTGATGTTATCAGTGAAGACCAAAGGATGGATTGTGGAGATGAGTTGGAATCTCTCCTATTTATACCATTTTCGTTGTCAGGTTTTCTGCCATTGTCTTTAAGTTCCAATGATTGTTTTTTCATGTTACAATACGTTACCTTTTGTCGCTAATGGGGGTCAAACATGTAAACATCATGTAAACAAGAAAAGTGCATGGTCAAAACATCATTAATAACAAACCAAGAGCGACAACTATTATTTATATACGGATATCGACAAGAGCGGGATAGCAGTGGAAAACAGTAATTATATACCAGTAATAAAATAATAAGTTTTATGTAACAAAATCTCTGAAGATATTTATTGAAACTAATTGGGAAATAATTACAATTTGCATTCATTATATTGTTTTTATTACATACAACAATAAACAATCCTGTGTGTAATTTTGTGCATGTCGTATATACGTGTTTTACGTGTGTACCTCTTTTGCGTTTTGACATGTAAATTAATGCATTTGTATATTAATTTCCTGTGATATTTGACTTTGAAAATCATGCCGACTTGAACAACTATGTCTATACTTTCGGAAAATGTCAGTTTCTCACAGTGGGTATCATTTCTAAAACTTGCTCTTTCAAAGTCGCTAAGGCGTTTTATGGGAATGTTAAATTATGTCTGTAATGACGGGTTTACTACCCAAAGGCTGATCCAATGTCCTATTGTGGGTTTTTTCTTTACTTCTCTAAATTTTCTGGTATCTAACATTTTGAAATCGTCAAAAAATATACACTCGCTCATGCAAAGTCTTTTCTTAACTAGATTTGATTAAAAATATTTTGGTCCTTTAAATATTTTATAACCATTTGAAAGCATTTTGATTTCACAATTTTGGTCCAAGCCACTATTTACTGACGAAGAATTATATCCCGAAACGGCCATCTAGTGGTTTAAAATAAACACTAATATAATATATGTGAATAATTTAATTAAATTGGGTGTCTTTAGCCTTCCGAAGCACCCGGTCTTACTCCAAGGTGGACTTTTGTGCTTTTTTCTCGTAAGCTATAATTTTACAGTTGTTCAACTTGATATCACGCCGTAAACTAGCTTAACAGGAGGTGCGTACAATTCTAGAGCACCTTGCTTGCCTTTCAAGGTAGAATTTCACGTGTTTAACCTAATTTGCCAGCATCAATTTTTTTTACTTTGGCATTGTGGTTTTGACATGGATTGGTATTCACACACACACACACACACACACACACACACACACACACACACATTTTCTTATAAAAAAATCTTTTCAACATGTAACATGAAGGTTTATGACAAATGTTTGATGAACGATAACAAAACTAAATTAAAATTTAATAATGGAAAGATTAATTGGTCTATTTATACTGGTTTACGATTTCGGCGTTAAATACCTCTGACGAGTTTTTGTGCTTTATCACCAATTGTTTTTGAAATTTCGATTAAAATGTTTTGAGTATTGACCAATTTTCAGAGAATACTTGTTAAGTTATATTTCAGAATTATGCAGAAACTGAACTTGACAAATGCACAATTTTGAAAGTGGGTGACCGGAACAAAAACTACCTCCGAAAAACTGAATTGTAACAAGGAACAAGTTGCTCGAAGCTTGATTAGTTGAAATTTGATTTTTGCATACTTTCTAATATGTTATGAAATTAAAGTTGAAACTTTAGAAATTGTATAGAATTTCATTAAATTAAAGCTCATTGTTACAAAAATTATTGATCAAATAATGATACTTTGTTTTTTGTTTATGTTTTAATTTCCGTTATTAAATGTTTAAACTAATCAAGCTTCAGACAATTGGGTCCTGATAGATGGAAGATTGGCCACGATGTTGTAACTCAAATACCAACCGGATAATGTAACATTCCGATTGTCTTTTGAACATGATCAAATGTGGATTTTATTTTATATAATTCCGGCTTCCCGATCACCAAGCATTGTCCTTATTACAAATTAAATAATGCTCATATAGGCGTATCCATGGGTTATATACAAGTATTTCGACGGAAAAACAATGTCAACATGAAATAAACAAATTATTTTTACACAAGTGTAAATATGTTCTTCAAACGTTTCTTTGAGAATCCATTATGACGTGGCGATCACCTGAATTCAGTTTGTTGCTGCATAAACATGCACATGACATACGCCAACAGTCAATGTGACTGTCAAACACCTAACAAGTTATCGAAAAACAAGAAAGGATATAAAAGTAGAAACAAAAAATATGGTTTTTGATTCAGGGTTGACAAACATGAGAGCAATGTAAAATATTTCCAGAGTTTGTTTGAACCATGAACAAAATACCTTGAAATCAGAAAGGTTATATACCAAACCAAGTGCAAACCTAGATTTACAACGTGAAACTTATAGTTCAACGACTGTAAAATTATGGTTCACGGTAGACATTGCACAATAGTCCGTGAAAATAGATGTGTCATTTTATCGTCCGGTCATATATCATTTCTGTTAAAAATGTTATCATTAATTAGATTTAAAAAATGGCGAATGACGACAATACTATATGTATTTATTTTTTAAGTGGTATATAAAAGTCTTATGAATAAACGCATTATATAAACGCTCGTATTTCATACACAACCGAGTAAAGTTGTAACGATTCTTAGTTGAGCATTGAAGGTTTACGTCTCAGTCTTATATGTAAGTGGTGAGTTCCGGAATGATGAAGAAAACAGGATTGCCCAGATTAAACCAGGTACTTTCGACAAGCGGACTGACAACATTTTTCAGATTTGGATCTGTTCCGATGATGGGCTACGAACCTCGGCGGCAAGACCCGCTGTAATCCATTCGCATGCGCTTTTCAGCAGCACTCGATCGGCCAGCGAGGCCCCCAACAACTCAAAGTTATAAATCGGAGATTTAGAGATGCTATATTATCTTATTTGGGACATTGTACAAATTTGTAAACAACTGCAGTCCCAATTTCAAATTTTAGAATTTATAGCTAAAACTAACCGACTAGAAACAAATTGGATGTCATACGCTATGGTGTAAGTAGGCAGTAGTTTTATTTTAGGTTTGAAATAAGAAAATTGCTTTGAATTTAAAATAAACAAAACCTGGTTTGCTTAAGGTTTTAATTAATAAATATAAATATACGTTCGTATCGCTTTTGTAACCAAAACAAGTTAGGTTTTTTTTCAAAAGGATCTTTATTCCAACGGAATTGTTTTTAAAATAACCAAAATTCATGAACTGTAGTACTGTGGGAGCGACAATTGTACTTATTTGTAAATACCAAATAGTATGGAGAACAACACGAGTAATATTATTTCCCATTCTAAAAAGTGACGAAAGATCTATAGAAAATAACATGAGAATATAATATCCCATTCTTAAAAGTGTGACGGTCGATCATGGATAGCCGCTGGTCATCTTCTGTCCATGATTAAGGACTGATGACGTAATTTGTTTGTAATACAAGACGATAAATCATATAGCGCCGTAGACAAAGCTTGTTTTGTATTGTTAAGTGTGCATGTCTACATTTGTATAGGAGTTTTTATTTAGCACAGGCCCCGGTTTCACAATCATTCCTTAGCTAAGATTTTCCTTAACTTAAATCTTGCAAATTTTCAAATCTTTTTAGTTATGTTAACTTTCAAGATATTCAGGAATTTTGGTGTCATTTTAAGATCACTTCTAGATTAAAACATTTGCATTTAGTTTTGACAAAAATATTACCTGTAGTTTCAAAAAGAGATTACAAAAATTGCTTAATTTAAGTTAAGGAAAATCTTAGCTCAGAAATGATTGTGCAACCGGGGCCTGATCATGTATAAATCAACATTGCACTATATGAGCTACAATGGATTCTTACAATTACATATTGACTCTTCCCGATGTTATCATTTCATGGCCGTCTCGCAGTATCACACGTTTAAGGTTTAGGTATAAATTATTTCCAAAAGAGATGATATTCAGTGTGAAGTTGCAAACTTGGGATTTATTTATTTATTTATTTATTTATTTATTTATTTATTTATTTATTTATTTATTTATTTATGAAATTATTTCACCAATCGGTATTTTATATATAGCGGACTTTAAGTAAACTGTTTTGAGATCATTGAAAGAACAGTTATTTTAAAGATTTAGCATGTTTAAATCTTCAAAATTAGTTTAATAATACAGATTAACATGATTTTTAAAAACTTAGAGAATTTAACTTTGCTTTATCTGATATATATAGTTATCAACGTCAATGCGTAGAACTAAAAATCACATATTATACCAGTTTTAATTTTACAGCACTAGACGGCGGTTTCGGAATTTAATTCCTCAGTGCTTAGACAAAAATTATGAAACCAAAATTCTTTTTTCCAAGACTCATTTTCAAGAGCAAATGATTGTACAGTGAGCATTGGTTGAAATTATGAGAAAGTGACAATTCAATAAAAATGGACAATAGGTTTCTTCTTTTCTCTCGTTATAATAATAATAATATTTTTTAAATATGATAATGTCTTTTTCTCTCGTTCTTCGAACTAAGTGTGGTTACATATCACACTCCAGATTCTCTATTTATTCTACACCACTGTAGCCGGTGTTCACGAGGTGACATACATGCTTATATGGTAGTAACTATACATTTTGCGATATTAAACATTATACCTACATACGTACAAGTCCTGTAAAATGACAAACAATATTGATTAATTGACAATTAGTTTGTTGTAAATGCATATCAGGATGGGTGAATGGCAGTGATTTCTACCAAAAAAGTATTCAAATTGCCACGTAAATTGACAACATTATATTGTATGAAAGTATATTGCATTACTTTTCAGATAAATAACGGTTTTTCATACTTTACATTCAGCAACAAATTAAATGGAATTTATATATGGAAATCCGAAGTAAACCATCTTAATCATTTTGATTTCAAATTTTGTTTACCTCAAAGAGGCAAACATTTTACCTAAGTTACGCGCTAAAAGTGCGTTCATTACCCCTATCACGATTGTATGAAGGAAAGTAAGTACACACGATCACAAAATATATTGGAAGTAACAGTAAATGTTTTTTATGCTTTTTTGGGATTTTTATACTATAAATAAAATCTAATTTGGTATGACATTGAGGTATTAATAGTAATTTTGTGAAGAAACAGACATTTTGACTATATCTTCGAAATCTATGTCTTAGATTTTGGTAATGATGGAAAAGCACACGCACATGTAACCAGTGACATAAATCTGATTTGATGTGATGAACAACTACTGTACACCCAGACTTTATTTGATGTGATCATATTGTACAACTACCGATGTCCTGACTATATCTTTAATGTTTGTATATTGTTCTGGAATAACACATCTAAGATTGTATCTACGATATTGTCACAGATGTTTATATGCTGTAGGTAATACGGTTTATTGTGACTTGTTCTAACTGATAATGGGAGATAACTCTTGTAATTATTTACATACAAATGTACCTAGGTTGTACCATATGAATTATCTAAGATATTGTTATATTTTATACATAATGCAAATACATTCCAGGAAAACACCTTGATAGTGGTTTAATCTACCGCAGATTGAGAGAGAGAGAGAGAGAGAGAGAGAGAGAGAGAGAGAGAGAGAGAGAGAGAGAGAGGGGGGGGGTCAATAACTATTGCAGACACATGTTTGTAAAACTAAATTTAATAAAGCTATATAGACCAAGAGAATATTAAAGATATTGTCATGTACTAAAGTATTATTGTTCTATCGCAATTCGGACATAGACTTACTAATATTTATAAGATTGCTCACTGATTGGCCGCATTCTTTTTCTTACTTTGTTTTGCTCGTTTGTTATGATTTTTCATTAATTAATGAATATATAGTTGGAAAGAAATGTTTATTTAAAACGATAGACACAGCTATGCAATGTACAATCCTTATACCAATACATTTGTAAAACAAAATCCTTCAATCAATTTAAACAACTGACAAAAACACCACCTTTGGGCGGACATTGAGTGTTTTGACAATGTTCAGAAGATGGCATAGTTTAACTATTTAATAAGGTTCCTCGTTTCAATTTTTTTACAATCAATTTACATATTATAAAAAAGTTTGCAATGAGTTTTGTTTATTTTCGAGTTGTTTCCCTTTCACTTCATCATGAAGTCGCACCAACAAAAACTGTGTGGGTATTATATGGGTATAACAATTAGGCATCGATTTAGGCATGTAGTGTCACTTGTTTGTTATAAATTTCAAGCTGTTAAATGTGAAGTTTATGTTGTGTAGTTACATTATTTTCCTCTCATAACAAATAAAACATATATTTGGCACTTACAAAATTTCTATTAAGCATGGTTTTAATTATAAACAGCTGCCTTCTCTTTATTGATATTGCAGATATATATAATATGAATGTCGCGAATCAGAACAATAGTATGCAATATCCAAACTATGTAGACTAATGAAACACAAAGATTCATTAACTTAGAAACACGTCCCAGATCAAAGAACCATGGCTACTAAACCGTATTGTTATAAGTATAATTTTCTGACAAATTTCCAGGTATATTTTGTTCACTTGTGGGGGAGTTCTATCTGTGAGATAGTAATTATTATTACATACATAGGCTTATCTATACGTTATGCTTGTTTTACGCTAATTACGATGTAGACAATCCCATGACTCATGATACTGATTTCGTCCGACATATTTTTTTCTACGTCATATGACGTATGTTACAACTAAAGTACAGCCCTGTCGAAAGTTTAACACTAGGCTAGAGAGAAAGAGTCTGTGTTCGACTTCAGAGTGGCCGGTATATGCATAGCGAGGGACCCAAAGTTAGCATCTGCCGAAAAGCTGTCGAGATATAGCTCTCAAGGGAACGAGATAGGCTGTCGATTCGATAGGCACTTATTTGTTAACTTAGTGGTAATCTTTTGAACAGACATGTACTGTAATGTATCCAGTCTTATCTGGCAGATTCAGGATTTAACACTAGACAGTAGAAACCGTTTATTGAATAAAAAAAAACAGCGATTGTTGTATACAATTATAGAAACTTGAAAAATAAATTTCTTTAATAGTTAATACAACTGCATTATCTGTGTAATGACGTGTTGTATACGTAATGAAATGACTTAAACCAGGAAACAAATACAACTATATATAGTTTTAACAATTTATAGAATTTTTAAGTTCTTAATTAATCTGTCTGTAAAGTGAATAAAATGTCAAAAATACAAATTAAAATTATATTTCAAATTGCAAACGAAATATGCAGAATTATTTTGTATGCTAGGGGGGAGACATTGTTTTCAGTTACCAAAATACCAATGTAAAACTTACTAGACAGCGTAGTTATTAACAAGCTGTATATCCTTCAACAACAGACAGATGAAACCCCAAGATACATGTAGTTCAAAATAGTTATTTTGAGAGTCTCACAAGAAAACGCTGATGTGGTTCTATACAACAATAGAACAAGGTATATTTTCATGGAATTTGACATATATCTTTTTTTCAATTCGACAGTACACAGTTTGTTATATTGTAACAATAATGTAGAATTTTCTTACATTTTAATTTTAAAGTCATTCACATACATAGATATAAAACTTCCGCTTTTCGACAGCCATTATATTAATGATCGTATTTAAATTATTTCTGAATCACTAACTGTCAATCATGTTTCATTGCCAGTAGTCCCTAAAACGCGCGTTTAGAAATTATATTCCAAAAACAAATATACCAGTCCATGTTCAAATCGCAATTTAAAAATCGAAATCAAAATTGAAATAAACTGACCAATTTAGTTAAACACATATACACCACCAGGGAAATAAGACTAGGTACATGTTCAGGTGTACCTCTTGTATAGCTAGATAGAACAGCCAAATATAAATTCCTTTGCTGAACGGTGAGCCAATAATCCGACATTGTTATAAAACTATTTTGAAAACATATCTCTTAAGAATTTATTAACAACATTGTGAACATGAATTTTTTTAGTGATAGTGTCCTATCTGTCTTAGAAACTACAGAAATATCAATTTGCAGTTCAAAAACATGAACTAGAAAAACAGCTAGAACAACCAAAAGCATGTCAAAACAAATTGAAGCACGTAATTAAAACAAAACGCAAGCTCAATGTATTTGAGACCCGTGTTTTTCTTGTCGTATTGTATTAAAAATGGTTGCCTAGCTGAAATACTAAAATTCAAATTATTTCTTTCAAAACATTAAACAAAAGTAGATGATGAATTATTAATCTACATTTTTGGATGGGTGACCGAGTGGTCTAAAGCTAGCACTTACGGACCACAGCGAAACCCATCACCGAGGGTTCAAAACTTTTTCCGAGACGGGTCCTAGTGTGAGAAAGTGTGTCAATTTACTTGCCTTATGTCGATGGTTTTCTTTGGGCACTCTAGTTTCTTCTACCATACTATATTTGACCGTTTCGATATAAATCGAGAAGAAAAATCTTGACTTAGGCTTATATCTCTATTTCTCCACTCCCGACTTTGGACGACCATCGAACATAATGTCAAAGAGCATTGAGTGTTTTCATTTATATAGCTTGCAATACTTAAGAGTAGACCACACAAGTTATTAAGTGTAAGCAGATAGGAAATATATCTTAATTAAAAGTTTTGATGGATAGCGTAAAACAAATTTAGTTTTGACTGCGTTACTTCAACGTAGGTTTACATATTTCAAATACCGCGTAATTAGCAGAAAACATTAAACATCAAACGTTTTTAAAGATGGACGCCTCATACTAGTTTAAAAAGATCTGGAGACCTTCGAAATAACTGAAGATGACAGATATGCATTTTTGCTTCGTACATTACCGGCCTGTCGAAAGCTTAACAATGAACTGACGAAAAAGAGTCAAAGCTCGGCTGCCGAGTGTCCGAAATATGGATCGCTAGTGACAGAAAAAGCTGACGAGATTTAGATAGCACCTGCCGAAAATCTGTCAAGTTAAAGTAAACGAGGCGTCGAGATGAGCTGTTGATTGGTAAGCTTATTGTTAAACTTTCGACAAGTCTGTGCATGTATATTGTTGCATATTTTTCTATATCCTGATAAGTTTGTGTCAATAAGAATTACCTGTATATATGTCGTTTGTTGTTGTTTACTAAACACGCACATGTATCTCATATCCGTCAAAAGCCATTTTATAACAGCCATGCCAGTTAAGTTCCTACAACAAATGCCAGTAATGGCTCAGCAAGTATGTGTATTGTTTCTATATCTATTAGAGTTCAAGGCTATCAATACAGTAAAATGTGCCATTTAATTCGGATGACAGTCCAGATTGATCGAACACATATTTGGAGAACCCATGCGATCACAACAGAGTAAAAACTCGTAAGAGTTCCTTTTGTATTCCCCCCACCTATTACATTTTATGTAAAAATTTTGAAAAATCATTTTTCACAGAAATGTTCAAAATGACTTGAATCTAATTTTTAGACTTTTTTTCAGTCAAAAATAAACTTTAGTGGAGGCTACAAATGAAACATTTTCCTAACAGCTAATAAATCAGTAACTCTTAAAGGCTTTCTATTGTCTTTCAATTACATTTTAATTTTCTTATTTTCTTATTTTTCATTTTATTTTGTTGTTTTTATTTTTAATTTAGATTTTAACAACAAAAAGGATTGAGACTTGGATATTAAATCAATTTATGCACTATCTCAGGAATTCTAGATTTGTATATAAACGCATACTTAGTGTTGTTACGTCCCTTTGACTCTTTTCACGGTGTATAAAATACGCAGTTTTCTTTTGGAACGTGTCAGTTTCTTGAAACTTTACATCCACCTACCAGCATCTTATAGCTGTGTGTTATGTTAAAAGGTACTGCTATTATCTTATCTTCTTGCTCAGTTTGTTTCATTCGCTTCTAGTTGTAAGCGTCCTCTGTAGCGGCCACAGGTGGCCTACTCTTTTTCAAACTTTAGCGACACGGGACCTCGGTTTTGAGTCTTATCGGAAAGACTATTCTGGTAACGAACTTTTTATCTCTCTAGTATGGGCAGGAGATGAAAATCATCTCAGAAAATGTCCAAGTCCTGAGTGAGGTTCGAACCTACAAACCTTGACTTCGAAAGCCAGTGACTACCACTCGGCCATGTCCGCCTATTGCTTAACGATATTTTCAGATTTACTGCTGACTGAATGGCAAATTTTGCCTTCCCATGATTTGTTGACCGATTGTACTATTCTATTATTGTTGGTTTTAAAGTTTTTACTTTGCTTGTGGATTGTGATTCGGTCATGGTTTAGTATGTATGTTCTATATCAACTGATCATAAAATCGTTTTAATTTTATTTATTTATATTTCTTTATTTATCTGATATTGAATCTATTTGAAGTGTGTTTAAATTTATGTCAATCGCCATCTGTTGATACGTTGGTACTTAATCTACCAGAAAGTGTTGATTTAGAAGTAACTAAAATACAACAGCATAAAACCACAAAAACCTCTTTACTTGGCACAAACCTAAAGAAAGTCAGAAAACTTTATGTAATCTTCGATATTTTTAGAATCTGCGTTTTTCGCTTTGAATTAAAAATATAGTTTTTTATATACTTTTACAATATAATCATCTTTTATCTTGGCGATCAAAGTTCGACATCTTCTAAAAAACATTAAAATGTCAACAGATTATAGCCAGATACAGTTTTTTTTATTTATCATATATATTAAAGTTATGCAATAACTTACAAAGTTTGTAATATAAATTGGCAAATGGTAAACGAGTTAATTTAGCATTTAGTATGGAAGCCGATTTGTGCAAGTTTTTTAAGCTAAGAGACAAACTGAAAAGAAATTTTTGTAAAGGTAAAAACGTAAAGACGAAAAGAAGTGTAATGTTAACAGCATCTGGATCTAGGAATAAAGAAGTTTGATCTAACAGAAGAAAACACAGTAATTGTAATTAAAGAACCCAAGTGTCGTCGAACATTTGTCCCCAGTCCGGATAAAGGAGAAGGATAGTCAAAATTATTGTTCATATCTCCATCGCAATCTCAATAAAGTAAGCCAATTTGGACCAATACTGGCACAAAAGGACTAAGTGTTTTCTAAAAGTTGGTGGCGAAAATAATATACTGGCGCAAAAAGTGGTGGCAGAAATGGACGCTAAAATGGCGCAAACGGAATTCACCCAATGTTAATAACACATAACTCGAAAAGACAAAAAATGACATAAATCTTCCGCAATGTTAGTAAAATTAATAATGATGTTGTTTGTTTTTGTCATATCTTTGTCATATTTGTGTTTTCATTACTTCCTTGTTGTATGCACATAAGGTTACCGATAAATAATACAAGTCGTCGTGTGCTTCTTCTTTACAACTTTATATTTATAATCACATTGTTTTTGCTTCCATGCAGTGTTTGACTTCGATTCTACTTCATGACTCGATGCAGTTGAATCGAGCACGCGAGTTTGTTCTATGTCAATTGACATATCACTGACCACACCCACAATGTTCCGACAAAGGCCTGGCATGCTTGAATTTCACGCATAAAGAATGAAAACTCGGACTGAATTGTACAATTTAATGACGTCACTGACACTAGTACGTCATTAGATGCCGAAACGCTGCTTTGGCACTGTAATGGCGGCCTTTGTCGGAACATTGTGGACGTGGCCGGCGATAAGTCAATTGTTCTATGTGGGCGTGGTCTATTCAATGATCAATGCTGTCGACAATTGGAACAGTCAATTTTTAACGAGGTAGTTGTTTTTCTTTTATGAAAAGTGTTAAAATATCAGTTTATATTTTGTGTTTATTTGAAAAAGTTACAAAGGGTTGTAAATATAAGGAATGACATTTGCTTTGACTGTACTGCATGGAGTTATGCAGTAATATGGACTGTCTCAAATAATCATGAAAGCCTTCGGTTTATATATTCCTTAAGAACAATTCAAATTTTGGAAATTTATAATAATAATTAATAATAATAATACTTTATTGCAAAAAGCAAACAATACATTGCTATAGCATTACAAAACAAATTGATTATGTAACAACATGACAAAAAACAAAAAACAAATACATGAAAACAGTCAGGGGTTGAGAAGTTGAGATCTGAGTAACCAGGCTTTAGATAGATAAATACAGAGTTTCCTTGTGAGAGATTCAGAGTCCGCTTTTAATAGTGTACGAAATTTATGGATATTCGGCCAGACACAGTAATATTTCGGTAGATATTGATAACGTATGAAACGGAATGTAGGACATATAAGGACGAAGTGGTATACTCGGTCTCAATACAATTTAACGCACAACATGAAAAAATCCTCATTTCCCTTGGAATGTTAGTATAGCGGCCAGATTCAACATTTAATCGCAATGTACCACTGCGTAATTTGGTCAAAAGTGATACATTGAAATCAAATGCTAAATAACCCGCTAAACTAAATTCGTTTTTGAGAGACACATAGTATGACAATTTTTCAGACGAGCTGACAAGCTGGATCAATTTCTGGTAGTAAATTTGTCATTCAGTTTTGCCAACATCACAATATTGTTGATACATATGATGTACAAAAACGTATCTGTACACAAAATTATCATAGTTATACATTCGTATAATATAACCTTCCATTGAATTCTTTTTTCACACATTGGATGGCGGATATAGCTAGCCTAGCTAAACAGGGAATGCCAACACTTCTGGAACACACGCTCTCACTTATCCTGTGAAAGTTCACGTACATGTATTTGACTTAACGTGTCAGTTTTCAGAGTTTCTACGTATACTTTGGTTTTTTAGGACATTTGGACATGGAACGCGGTATATTTGTGTTTATTGATATCTATAAAATCCTACCAAATTATGTTTCTTATTTAATTCTGTACTTCTAATTGTAAAGCCAAGAACATTTGTCTGTTGGATATAATTTATCAATCCGATGTCACGATAACCATGCATTCCTTGGAAATGCAAAATCTTTAGATCGCCAAGTAGAAGGTGGGTGATTATAAAAATTTAACAGAAAGTGTTTAGATCGCCAAAAAGATCAAAAATCAAAAACGCCAGAACGCCAAAGAGAATAATGATTATTGATTATTATTATTTTAGATAATAAGAGAACATGGATAACTATTGTTATTCAAAAGTGCTTTAGATAACGATAGAGAGCATGTGTGATTACCACAATCACCGAAAGAGAACAAATATAAAAACTTTATAATGTTAAATACATCTAGAACATGGTTTTCTTTTATTGAAAATAAAAATCTTTATTCAAATATAACTTGGTTTCCTATAAGCACAAACGTATTTCGTGCCCCATCTTCAACATGTTTTTATTATGCATATGGGTAAACGTCCATCAAATCATTAAAACACCTACTAGCATTTATAATTATGTTTAAATTTCAATCACAATTTTAGTATCTTTCAGTGGTTGACTAGTAAACTCACTTTAAGATGCATCTAAAAAATTTGTATTCTGCTAACATAATTTCCAAAACCTTTCTGTTTTATTTTACACTTAAATTAGAAAGGCCGCGATGGCCTTATGCTTATATGGATGTATTATCCAACCAATGTTCCTTACTGCTGTGGGTTCCACAATTGTCTACCTCAAGTGGAATTGATCTTTTACAGTTTTGTCTATTTATTTGGAAACGAAGAGCATAAGTCCGCAACTTCTAAATAGAATATGACGGATGTAACTGGTATGATGCACTGTATGATCTTTAGTATTTATTTATATTGTGGATAATTTTGACAGGTTTATTTAACATTTGTAGACATAATTTACAAACATGTAACACATATAAGCAAATTAAAGGGACAACTTATATCAACATATAGTGCTTGAGTCTGATTCGTACCAGATACTACATATAAAGTATATATGGTCCAAATTTGTATTTGACGTAATTGAAGACCTTCTATGAACCAATAACCTATAAATGTTTGTATGGAATTGAGCACAGGGTAACGATTTATCATCAAGGATATCTACTCTTGACGTAATTGCAACGCCAAACTAATTTCTGTATAAACAATAGTAGTAAGTATGATACAGTAATGACGGAGATAAGATTATCTGCTGAATAAAAAAATCTCTCTCTCTCTCTCTCTCTCTCTCTCTCTCTCATAATACCTGTTGTGAACCAGACGATAATATCGTTTTCAAAAATTTCAAAACCCGATAAAACATTGCATTTTCTCTTTATATAAATTCATTGATTAAAAAAAATAATGTAACGTATTTTAAGCATAATTGTTCATATAATCTAACCCAAGATTTATAATAAGTCAATGAGACCGTAAATTAATTACATGTATTGTACAATAATTAAAAACAAACATACCAATCCATGTCCAAATCATAATCCCAAAGCAATGTAAAAACTTGCAATTAAAGTTTTATCCTTTTGTACAAAATTGATTATAAATTTAATATAGAAACATGCTTTTTATTTAGCATATGAAATTGCATGTTGTCACAAAAACCTTAAGGGGAAACATGATTGTGGGAGAAAAGTTTCTGAACAGAAGTTGAACGTGTCAAAATAAATATCTAATATAATCTTTATCATCTCCGGCTTTAAAAAGGGATATCCTTCGATTCTTGATTAGTAATGATTAAATCTTCAATATGGCGCAAGAAATCATGGCGAGCCAGCCCCTAGCACTGCACATTTGATAAAACAGTTTTTGTGTTTGTTCAATTTTTGTTGTCTATTTTTTATAATTGCTAATAATTTTTAAGTCTTCTATTTGTGCGTGGTATCTTATGCGTTTTATAAAATTTAAAAGACATCGATCTTTAATTTCAATATTTGTGCTAGAAAAACATCTGGTTAAGGGGACCTAGTTGTTGAAAGTTTGATGTGCTCAATGATTAAAAAATAGAATTTTAATTAATAGACAGTATTAAAACATGTAAGATCTCTAAAATTGTGTTTTTCTAACAAATATTTATAAAATATTTGATAATATGCCAGAACAAGTATTGAGTAATCAATTGATTTAATTAATTGCTTTAAAAAACTTGATCTTGTAATTCTTTTTAAAAATCGGGTATTAGAACTGTTAATCAAAGCTTTTACTGGGTTTTACATTAAAAAACTATATTCATGATTAGTATAATACTAAAACGAAATACCACGGAGACTTAAGGTATTATCGCAAGGAACCCGAAGTGATGCTCGTGTTTCCAAACAGAAGCTCAGAAGGTTAAACGCAGCATGTCAACGTATACCTGCTGATAACACATGTTTAAATAATAAATGTGTTTTCTGATTTCTGCAGTTTCATCAATCAAATCTGGCAATTTCACAAAACACGAGTACGGAAATAATACCTGCTTATTTAATTAGCACTTCATGATTCTAGATAATGTTATAATGTTTAGAAGATATTCATAGAAAGCTAACAAAGAGGATCCGTCCTTGTAAAGAAATTAGATTTTAATTACTTAATCAAAACTTTCAAAACGGTAATTATTTAAAGCACCAGTTAACTGTGTTTTAATGGAGATCCTGTTTTTTCTTAGCGTTTATACACACCGAGACGTCTTACTGTATAGCTGGACCCACTAATGATGAATATGCATGTTAAACCTAATTTGTCAGATTCAAAGGTTTTACTTTGCGCTTTGGCAATATGATTTGATAAGTATGCTTGGTTTTTATTACACATCTTACTGCTCTTACCAGTTTCAAAGTTTTTACTTTGCTTTGGCATTGTGATTTCTACATGTATTAGTATGTTTCTTTTCGATTACACAATGGTTAGAGCTACTAATGGCGATTCAGTTTATTTTAGTTGGGTTTATTATCTGCTCCATTGTTACTGCTTTAAATTGTTCACCATGGTAATTCTATTCCGTTTGACATATGTCATTTTGTAATTTTATCATCCAATAAATTAAAAAATGGAATATTGTCATATCACATTTTCTGAATGTATTAAATCATACAATTTTAAAAAATGGTAAATAACACCTCAATTCCTCTACATAAACCATGTTCGGTATATACAATGTAGTAGTATGTGACCGATGCTTGATTCCAAGCTTATGTAAAGCATTCCTTCATCACACATTTATGTATACATTTTCTGAATTGTTGCGTAATTATACAGTAATACGAGACTGTCATCATAGAAGGGTCATTATGGCATTACCTCAGAAGAATAGAAGAAAATGCCGTCAAATATTCAAATTGTTTTGGAGATAATTTCATTGTTTGAAAACTTCGAACAGAAAAAAATCTTAAAGATGTTCATGTGTTTATCCAGGATTAGCAATGACAACTACCATCTGTTCGTAAACAAAGTTTAATACATTAAAACATCACAAATGTAAATATTAATATAAATTATAAATTCAAAACCAACATGGTTTATCTCATTTAACTGATCATGAGTGATTAATGCCTGAATTTAATCGATTGACTTCCTCACCAAATAGAAACCAAGGCGACGGTTATTAAATGTTGTTAACCGTTTTAATCAGCCTCCCTCCTCTGGTCAACGTATTAACGCTTTAAACTGGGACAATGGCACCGCATGTTGTGAAACGTTTAGAGCTCTGTCACATCTCTGTAGTCGTGTATCTAAGCAGGTTATACCCCCTCTGAGTCTATTTATAACCATATAGGTTCCTGCACCAAAAAAGGATAGGGATAAAAAACAAACATACTAACCCATGTCCTAATCACAATCCAGAATCAAAGTAAACACTTTGGAACTGACAAGTTATGTTAAACACATAAACTTCCACTAGGGAAGTGAGACCGCGTGCTTTGGCAGGGTAAGCACTCCTGTTTAGCTAGCTACACCCGCCATACACGTTTTTCCTTACGTGGAATTCGATGTCTGATACTCGACTAGTACACAGCCCAAGTTGATCAACCAGATATGTATAAAGAAAACAAATTGACATTAAAACTATTTAAAATTCACATTTTATTCTCAAATGAAAATTGAAATGGTTGTGGATTTTAATGAAATAAATAAATCAGTATCAGGTATTTATTTACATACAGAGGTAAAATTATCATTTAATGATGAAAAAATAACATTAAACATAATTATACATAATTCATATAAATATTTCAAATTCCATTTGATAACATGATATAATATCAATACTCAATACAAAACACGTGATTTTTTTTTTATTTCTTTTATGCTTTTGTCTTCACTAAAGATGTTCAAAAATTTGAAGAAAAAAGTTTCTGAAAAAATACGATGTTGGAGAAAAGGAAACTGGTAAAGGTAAAATAATTTGCTTACTGTATTCAATTTTATTGGAGTTGATATTGTGACAAAATGAATGAATAATAATGCTAATGAAAACGTATAGGAGATTGTTACATTGGATATTTTGCTACCGTCAGTAAGAAGCCAATTGCACTTGGCGGATACAACATTTTACAAAGTTTGATTAGCATTATTCAACATGGTGTAATTTCAAGAGACTTTTCACGAAGGGTTCCGAACCCTTTAACATAGCGTCCAAAATCTTTATTACCTCTGGTATTATTGGAGACAAATGCTACATAAACAGCTATTGAAAAGCTGCATCGCCTACAATCTGATGTACAATTAATTTTGTGCGTTTATCACGGCAACTTGTTTTGTAAAAGTACAATTGGTACATTTTTCAAATCAATATTTTACAACAAACATATACACATCGCACTGTCCTTGAAGTTCCTAGGAGACAAATAACACTTTATGAATGAGGGTAAGTCAAAATAAAACCAAAAATGTTGGAAACTTTCTTGGACATCAAACATATGGGTATGAATAACGTCTAGAATAAAAAAGATAAATTAATTCCAAAAGGACAAAATCTGAGAAAACGAGTTTCCCGATTAAACCCAAAATACTGATGTTCAACGCTTGAAAAGCAGGTGTTCTTGCATATGCCAAGTACCTTTGAAATTAAAATAAAATGATTTTACTTTACGAAATATCTAACCAATAAGTATCGTACTCAAGATAGGCATAATAACAACTGTAGATACTGGTGCGAAATTGCTAAGACAAGATGGAGAAATGGCATCGGTGGCATTGATTTATAAAGGAAAAACAAAAACATAATCTAGATACTTATGGTATCTAAATTCAAGTTTTGTTAATTGTTTTATACATAATACCATAAAAATTGCCAATATAAGGAAAAGTGGTAGGTATAGGAATATCTATACCCATGATTTTATGCCAGGTGTTATGGGAAAACAACATTGACATGCCTGCTTGAACGTTGATTCAAGTATTTATCAAGACCGAGTACGTTTATGAATAGGGAACAAAACGTGTTCATTTTGTATAAATAATATTTTCAAAAGTAAACACATTATTGTATATATATGGACTGTGAATCCTCTCACTACATGCATTGGGTGGATCATACTATATGAATATCCCCAAATGAAAGGTCAAGCGGACGGGTCAATGTTGTTTGCCTATACAAACAGGTTTTACATCTATATATTGTTTTGAAATGTCAAACTAATGTACAATAATGAACTCTGACAAATCATATGTAAAAGTATTCATAAATAATTATTCCCAGTGAAAATGAATGATATAACAACAAAACGAAAGACAATGGGTTGTCATGGAAATGTATCAAACTGATTTGATTACTTGATAATTAATGAAAAATATGATAGCACAATAAAAGAACACGACAAAAAAAAAAACACCAACAAAACATGCCAAAGTAAGACATGAAATTTGTATGACTGCTATGTCTATTTAGTTTTCATTTTGTTTTCATCCTCTGAATTTACTAAGTACTAGGCCAAAACATAGAAATTCGGAACAGTACAGACCTGTTGAAAGTTTAACACTGAACGAACAGATGTCGAAGTTCTTTTGCCGAGTGGCACATATCTGAATAGCTAGAGACAGAACATAATGCCAAAAGAAAGATAGTAGTTGTCGAGATATAGCGAACGAGAAGCCGAAATGATCTGCCGATTCGGCTTATTGTCAAAACTTCGACAGATCTATACTGATGTAAGTTATGGGTTGATATAATGAACGTGATGACTCCACTTGGAGTTAATAAACAGATTTATACAATAAACATAGGAATTACTTTGCAATAAAGTATGCTGATATGACGCCGTATTAACGGTGATTATATTAATCAAAATTAAAAAATACTGTTGATATGATAGCCACTTACACATTGTATCTTATATGGATGATTACATTTATTACCAGGTAAAGCATTTTGAATTTGTACAAAGAAAAAATATTCCAAATTCCCTGCTATGCTCAGAGTTTTGAATATAAGTTCTATGTAAAATGATTCAAAACTCTGAGCATAACAGGGAATTTGAAATATATTTTCTTTGTAAATACCGATTTAAGGTTTTAAAATTTATTATTTGTGTTATATAAATTCTAGAATGTGAATTTGATGAATGTCCTATATGTATAACACTGTTATGAGACAAATGAATTTCGGTAACATCACTTTACATTGCTTGCTTTGTCATGAAAAGGACCCAATGATTAAGCTTGAATAATTTCAAAACATCAATAAAAATAAAAATTTCATAATTTTAAATACAATAACTTTAAATCAAAATGATTTATTTTGAAGAAATAATTTTTTTTTATCTTTTAACAATTATTTTCATAAATTAAATAAAATTGAGAATTGAATAAAATAAAAGACACAAAATGGGTTAATTAGCTTATCATGCTGTGAGATTTGAACTTGAATTCTATTGATCTGACAGTACATGTACATGATTAACATTATTTTAAGTTACATTTATGTACATGTAGCTTATAAAATTCATTGAAAATATAACCCTTTTTGGTGAATTATAAAAATAACCAGCATAAGCATTGTTGAAATAACTAATATTGTAATGAAATACCCTGATTATAATAGTTTGCAAATCCATTCCTTTTTAGATTCCGAATTTCAAAACTCTGTTTGGATTATATTATTGAAGTAAAAGTATCACCTGAATGTTTAAAAGATTCCAATTTTAGCACCCAGCCATCGACATTTAGCTTTCACATCTTCCTGAACCAGATTGAAACACATAGCAATAAGTGACAGACCAAAAACTAAATACATGGCACAAAGCACTAACTTCTCCTCGCTAGCCCATTGGTCCATCGCTGTTCCCGGAACTACATCGCCAAATCCTATCGTGCTAAGTGTAATGAAAGAAAAGTATGTGCCTGTAATGGCATCCCATCCCTCCCAAATCGAGAATAGAAGTGTCCCTAATAAAATATATGACGTCATCAGAACAATACATAATGACGTAGGTACATGAATAACTTCCGGTGATTTTTCTTCACCTTGGATCACAATATCTTGTTCTAAACCTTTTTCCGGATCCGGAATTCTCCGTCTTTTTGGACTAAATAAAATACAACAAACTCCGCAACACACTCTGGAATATAACATTCGGAAACCAGTCGCCATTAAATCACCTATGTTAGTCAAACACAATAACGTCAGAGGTATTCCAAATACTGCATAAAGTATAGTCACTATACGTCCATAGTCCGTTTTCGGAGCCACATGACCGTATCCTGAAAAAGAGGAAAAAACGTATAAAATTAACATTAGAATTACGCTCAAAATGTACGGAGCCCGTTAAGTGACATGCTTAATATATGTTAAATTCGTTATTTCGAAATATTATTTCTTTTTTTCGAGATATTAGTTCTTTACAGTGAAATATTAATTTTATGTTGTTATCTTGAAATAGTATTTCGCTATATCGAAATAATATTTCGGTCCATCGAAATAAAAATATATTTGCCATGTCACCTAACGGGTTCCGTATAATTGGATGTAAATCAGAGCAGTGTATGCTGAGCTAATTATAAAATGAAAGTAAGCATTTTATACAACACATGTTTTTATGTGTTGGATTTCAACATGCGTTTCTTATCTGAGAAAAAATACTTGTGTCCCTTTTATTGTACTGGACAGAAGCTGAAGTGAAAATGTACCTGCGATTGCTTAAATTCATAACATGTTTCCCTGAATTCAACCCTTGATTGAAGTTCAAATAGTCACCATACATTTATATTCATATGGCTTAATTGAAAATGTTAAAACATATACATTTTAATAAAGCTTACAAAAGATCGCAAGTATACTGATCATTATGCCAAAATTCCAAAAGTCGGCATAACATACCGATCCATGTTCAAATCACAATCCAAAACCGTAGTAAAAAAAACCTTAAAAAATATGACTAACGCAAAAGAATTTCATTTAGTAATAAAATACTTTTGTTGGATTGCAAAATTTGAAAATATTATTTTTAGATTTTACAGATGTAACAGTATAATAGACTGTAGATAAAACTATGCAATACATCAAAACAATAACAGGGAAATGTCTAGCCTAAGTACAAGCTAGAAGTATGGAATTTCCACCATATATTTGGTATTAGTTATGGAATCCTTTATTCATTTGATAAAGGATTTGCCAAAAAATGAAAGATTATAAACATAAATCCATCAAATGCCTTATTTCGGATAAGTAAAGTTTAGCATTTCAACTATGACATTACGTAGCCTTTGTTGCATGCTTGCTTTGACGTGGATACGATTCTTCTTTACATACAGTAAATATTCTATCGTAATATAAATACGTTGTTGATTGATGTTTGTTTATTCTCATTAATTTTGTTTATTACAACCTGCAACAATATCAAATTAACAAAAAGATATGTTTCCTAATAAATATAACTATTTATTTACTTAGATTGTGCCATCGTCGCCGACTGATTGATGTGCATACTAATAAATAAATTTTAACATATAATCGGTTGCCAAGAATGTGCATGGGATATTAGAAGCAGTTGTACATGTTGTACGGCATCATTCTACAAACGATGGCATAAGCCAAGGTAGACATTTATAGCCTGAGTTATTATTGAATTATATATTAAGATTTGTGTGAGAAGTCTAACACTGATAAAGAACATATGTGTGTATCATTCCAATCATTTCATTTTGAAGGTTAAGCAGTGTCCAGTCTCTATTGGTAAATTCCTTTGTCATAAAACGTTATTACTTATAACAAAGATTGGCGAAAGTAAGATATATGAAGAAAAGCGCTAATGTGAAACACCTGCTGGAATTGTGCGTCATAACACTAATGTAGGTATCTATGCTCTATATTGAATTATGTCGGTTCTGCAGTACTTTCACACATTCAAACTATCTTAATGAACGAGACTTACATAACGAATTATAATGGCAAAACGAGAACGTTCTATTTACATTGTTTTGAACGATATAGACATAGTTATTTGTTTTTGTGTTATTATTGTACATTAAAATGACATAAAATGCTAATTTTGGTCGCAAAATTGCTCAAACAATCTAGAATATGGTTTCAAAATAGCCGTTATTTGTTTGTCATTGACATTTACGATCTTTTAATGAAGCACACTGTGCTCATATATTGCTATCATATGTTGGAACTCTTATATAAAAAACAAACATACTTATCCATGTCCGAATCACAATCTAGAAGCAAAGTAAAAACTTTGGAACTGACAGGTCAGGCTAGACACGTGAACTTCCACCAGGAAGTGAAGCCGGGTGCTCCGGAATGGTTAGCACTTCCTTATAGCTAGTTACACCCGCCACGTGTGTAATCAAAAATGTGTGAAAGGAACATAGAACTATAGAAAGTCAAATATATCCAGAGCAATCCAGGACACAGAAACATCAAATATTTGACAATAACAACGTTCCTGAACTTTTCTTTAAGCTGTTTTCAGACATTGATAACATGTCACATCGAGAACGTCATAGCTGTATTGTGTAGATATTATAATATATAGCTAGTCACTACACTGAGTATCTACCTAAGTTAATAATAGAAATTTAAACATTAATTGACTTTAAGTTACATATACCAGTTTTAATATTACAGCACTAGACTTTCCTTCCTTATCAGAAGTGCATGAACCAAACTTATGAAACTAAATTTGCTTCCAAGATAAAAATATATTTTACCAAATTTAGCTAAGGAAACACTTTGCATGAGGTAGTATACCTTAGTTTTTGGGGAATTTCAAATTTTAACTAGCAGCAAACATAAACTATTGCTTTCTCAAAGGTAATGTATATTGTTAAAATGGTGAATGGGGTACAAGACTATTTTGTAATTTAAATGCGCAATTCGCAACATTAAGCATTGTAACGAATTACTTTGACATGTTTGAATTTGCAGTGTCGATATTCATGTACGGTTTTAAATAATGTGGGTTTTTGCAGTTGTATCAATGATCTTTAACATTGTTTCGAAAATATATTAAATGTGTTTTGTTATTTACACTTGACAATTATTTAGCTAAACAGGAGGTGCTTACCCTTCCAGAGCACCCGGCTTAATTTCCCTAGTGAAAGATCACGTGTCTAACCTTACTTGTCAGTTCCAAAGTTTTTACTTTGCTTCTGGATTGTGATTCGGACATGAATCTATGACTTACAGTACAGATGGAACGTTTAATACTAGACTAACAAACTAGTGTCTAATCGACAGCTCAAATCGGTCCAATTTTAGCTATATCTTGGCCGCTTTTTTGGCATTTGCTGTCTATCTTTAGAAAGCTTTCATATCAGTAGCTATCAATATATCGTCATTCGAGCTTTGGGTCAAACTGAGCTATGTTAACTTTAACTTATGAACAAACTTTGAAATGTTTACAATTTTCTAAGTCAAACCTACGATAGGACTGTACTGTACTTCATATACGTAATTAACATAATTTTTGGGCCTGTATACATAGATATTGCATTTCGGTTCCAAAGTCATCTAAACAATATAGAATGAATAAATCTAAAAAGTTCTTACTTATCAGTGACATTTACGATCTTTTAGGAAATACAATATGTTTCATGCATACCGCGGTACACAGGAACACTTAGGGAATACTGGCGTTCCTGGATTCTTTATTAATGTAATAATAACTGCATAATGTACATTAATGCATCCATGCATTATTTAGTAGAGTACAACCACGTAAAGAATTTCATAAATTACAAACAAACCTTCTTGCATTTTTGTTACATAGAGGTGCACATTTCTTACATTAAACTGTAAGAAAACTCAAATTTGTATCGATGGAACATTATAAATATACCCTATTCGTCGAAAGTATATGTTAAAATGCCAAAAAATACTTTTAATAAGAAAAGGTTTACATAGAAAATAAGCATACCGATCGATTTTCAAATCACAATTCCAAAAACGAGATAACACCTTTGTTAACTAGCAAATTAAGTTTAATACGTGACTTCAACCAGGTAAGTGAGGCCGTATTCTCCGGAAAGGGTAAATCAACTTCTATGAATATGAATATTTAACAACATAGACATGACAGAATGCATTGGACACCGGTATTGAGGAGCAAGTTATCAAAAAAAGTTAAGAGAGACTAGGGGTAAGTAACTCGAATCTATCTCAACGGCTACTGTATAGATGTTTATTGTTGAAGTAACTGCTTTAGAGACGTTGGGTTATCCGATCCAGAAACTATAACGTATTTATTAAAAGAATAAATGTTCAGTTCAACTGACAGATGTATTAAGCAATAGCCAATACAACCAACAATACGTCATAGCAATCGAGTTAAATAAGCAGACTACACGATAAACATATTAGAAGAGCTGACATAAACCTATTACTGAGGATAAGAGTACAGAAAATAGTAAGTAATTACCCATTACCAGGAGACCCAAAATTAAGACAACACAGTCAAGTCAGTTAATATGTGCTTATAATGGCGTCCAACTGTAATTACATAACTTATAGTTCTTCTTAGTAGTTATGACGTAAAGGGTAGCGACAATTCACTAATGACGCCCAACTATAAAAATAGTTCCCATTTTACTTATGACGTCAACCAGTAATGACAATTCACTAATGAACTAGTAACCTCTTTTGCAACACGATGCACTTTAAGAATAACAACAAAAAGTACATTGATGAAAGAAAAAAGTTTTATCTAGAGTCAAAATTGTGCATTGTGCTTGTCGTGTGGCAGTTTTTTGTACATGCGACAGTTGTGCAAGAGAAATACAGTATATGGCCAGATTTAGGGATAAACTTGTTATATTATTACAGTGTGGCCATATATTCTTTACACAGGGTTCTGTAGCGTTTGAATCGCAACTTGATGTACTTTAACAATAAAAACAAAAAAGTGCTGTGATGAAAGAAAAGCAAGTAGTTATATCTTCAGCCAAAAATATGCCCGTGTCGCCGCAATGGTTCTACATACAACAGTTTTACATATATTTGAACGTGTTATATTTGCAGCATGTTCATTTATTCTTGAAAAACTTTAAGTTAAGTTTCTGCAGGGTTTGAATTACAAAGCGCACTTGTTACGACTCTTAAAGGGAACTTTTTTTATATATCATAAATCTAAGTATAGACTACATGCTAATGATGTAACTTAGATAACTTACATACACATGTAGGTACTTATACTCTAAGTGTATAATCAAGATACTTTCTAAATGCAGTACGAAGCTACATTTTGTGTATGTCAAATAAACTTAATTATCATAAAATATATATTTGCGCATCTGTTAGATCGTATTTGTGGCACTTTGACATTCACTATTCTCATATATTCCAATTGTTGTGTTTGAAAATTAAAATTATATCCTTGTCAAAATTGTTTCTTAAACTAAGAACAAAAATCAATTGTTATTGGAAATGCTTTAAGAAAAAACAATCGATGTGCAAATGGCAATCCCGAAGTCAAACTAAATACTTTGAAAACTGGAACCTTACTATCTATTTACTATGCTACAGAGAAAGGAACAACGCTAATATTTCAAAGATTTGAATGGATAGGTTAAAAATCAATTACTCATTTACTAACATGAGCCGAGTCGTTGCTAATAAGCCTAATTTCGATCTAATCCATGCATTATAACTCCTTTAATACACCAAAACGTATTTTGGATGGGTGTTTACAATGGTAAAATTTTTGACAAAATGGCGGTGTGTGTTTCTTAAGCTTGTGACGTAATGATGACGGCAGAATTTATTATTTACGTAGGTTCGCGAGGGATACAATGAAGGGTAGCTCAAAGGTCGGGTTGAGTTTAAAAGTTTGAATTTAAGTCAATTTTTTTAAAAAGTTTGAAAATGCAGAAAGGTAGTTCACTTTATTACTTTATTTAATCAATTTTTGTCATCCCAGTTACGCAAAAATCAATCCGTGCTTGAGCTGCACTAACCTACGTAAATAGTCGACTCTTTCGCCATGACTACGTAACATAGAGAACCCCGCCATTTCGTAAAAAAATTACCATTGTAAACACGCACCAAGGTTATATTTTGTCGCATAAAATGATATATTAAACAAGGATGGAGCCGAAATAGGAATTTTTTAGTAACGACTCGGCTCATGTAAGTAAAAGAATCATTGATTAGTACCCGTTGTATTGAAATTTAAAGAATATTTTGCGATCTTGCTTTCTCCGAAATAGGCTAAAGAAATAGTAAGTACACGTGTACTTTCACTAGCGAAGTCGGGCCGGTCGCTACGGAGGGAAACACCTCATGTGTTAGATAGATGTGAATATTTAAAAACAATATAAGCTTAACATAGACAACACAGTATATTGGTCACCGGTATTGTATAGCAAATCATCAAAAGATATCGTCAAAAGAGACTAGGGATAAGTAACTCGAAACTATCTCAACGACAAGGAATATTAAGCGTCTGTATAAGACATAGGTGTTTAGTATTAAGTAACTGTATAAATGACTTCGAGCTACCCGGTCAAGAAACGTATAAAGTTCTGACGATTGAAAGAAAAGTGCTTGGCTGAAAAGATGTTATGATCATTGGCAATGCAATGGAGAACACGTCATAGCAATTGATACAGATTATCAGATGATAAACATGTTAGGGGAGCTGATATATAACCACTTTTCGAGGATAAGAGTAACAACAATAGTTACTAATAAGTCACTATCGTGTGACTGAGAATGTAGAGGACACAGTCATATATTCATTTAGTGTGCTTAAAATGACGTCCGACTGTAATTACTTAACAAATAGTTCTCATTAGTACTTATGACGTCAAATAGTAGCTACAATTCACTAATGAACTAGTAACCTCTTTTTGCAACTCGATGTACTTTAATAATAAAACCAAAAAAGTGCATTGATGAAAGAAAAAAATCAGCTTTGTCTTGAGCCAAAATTCTACTTGTCGTGTGGCAGTTATTTCTACATACAGCAGTTGTACAAAAGAAATACGGTGCATAGCAAGTTTTGGTGTGTTCATATATTCTTCACAAACTTTGAGTTGAGATTTTGGATTATTTTGGTGTACAAAATACACTGTATTGCCAGTTTGAAGCAGTGTGTTCCTATGTGTTCTTCAAAAACTCTAGTAAGAACAAGGCAGCGTTTGCATTACAAAGCGCACTTGTTACGACTCTTGAATGAAGTTTTTATATATAAAAAATTATATAAAAAAATAATAAATCTAAGTATAGACTACATGCTAATGATGTAACTCAGATAACTTACATAACTTACATACACATGTAGGTACTTATACTCTAAGTGTATAATCAAGATACTTTCTAAATGCAGTACGAAGCTATGTAAAATAAACTTAATTATCATAAAAATATATATTTGCGCATCTGTTAGACCGTATTTGTGGCGCTTTGACGGGGAGGAGCTAATTAGAAGGTTACGAGTGATCGGGAAAATCTATTTACACAGATGTATTTCTGCACCAAAACACTTAATATCTCAGTATAATAAATTACCGTGATTTCTAAATGTACGCTCTTTTACATGTTATACTTGTTTTTTATGTGGAGATAACGGTTTGCTGATTAAAAGTGATGTAGTGTCTTGAGATTCCGTTATTTGAATAAAACTGGTACAACAATCTCTGTGATAACACTCCGGTCTTGTTTGACAGAACTCAGCAAGATCCTTTTATAAGAACTCCATAACATGGGTAACGGGTTTATACTAAATTTGTTTTCATTTTTTGTGATATAAACTTTGTTTAGGTAAAACAAAATGATTAGGATAATTATATACGCTTTTATTATTCTAAACTTTAGTTGTTACGTAAGAGTATAACAGGAAGGAGAAAAAACCCTGAAAAATCCACTTTCTAACCGACTGCCTCCTATGTGGACCGAACCGTGCTTTCTCTGGAGAACAACGAGCGTTTTCAAATGATTAACCACCAGTCGTTTTGATTTGGATGTTTAATAAGCCCTGTTATTAAAGACCCATATTAAAATGTCTGGCAGAAATTCACTCTATTATAACAACTACAAACAACGCTGCAACACCATAACTACCCCCCACACACACACACACACACATGCGTTCAAGAAATAACTGTCGATTGTTATTTAGATATGTATAAATCCATTGATATTACATAAAACGTATTTTACTTAAAAATATTTCCGTACTTCATTCAATGCTGTAATAGTTCAGATGACGTTGTTTATACTGGTAATACATCACTATTACGTCACACGATTATGGAAATGAATTGGACTTTCGGTTACAAAACCTATTTGTAATAATAGTTATGACTTGGTTTTCATTCAGCATGTTAGCTAATGATGATGTAAAAGTGCTTTGAAAATACAATAAAATCAAAAGGTCTGTGACCTCTGATACTTCCATTAACCGACAACTAACAACCACAACCAACGCTTCTATAGTCGATAAATCTACGAAAACAAATATATCTATTTGGTAGAAATAACGGCAGGTGCATTTACGTGTATATGCTTGTTGTATCGGAATATTTCATGTTCGTTAAGTGATGCATGTTAATGGATACTCTAAGACACAGTACACTTTGTAATTTGCTATATATTCATTTTGCCTTAGACATGTTAATACCGGTTTTAGAATTCATGAGTTTCAAACAATGGTCTGTCTAAACGGTTATGTAATCGGAAAATATACTGTCAGGAATTCTGAAACGCATTTGTCTATAATACTTTTTTTTCATTTTTTCAAACTTCAAAATCAATCGTTTATCCAGTATGTTAACGCAAGTGTTGTAAACACTATGTTGTATAAAAGCAGTCATTTACGAATTAAAATAGAAACAATTTACTATGTGACGTAACTAAAGAACCTCTAAGTCTCAATCTAATCCAGTATATCAATGTCATTGTGCCATTGACAGGTTTTCTTGCAATTATACGTCAAAGAACACACTCAAGTTTTTTTATGCTCAATTGTTTAGTGACGCCATTCACGGTTACAGAAATTGATCATATGACAAGAAGAACGCCGATTACGTAACCCTACCGCGCTCATACCACTTATTGTGGAAATTATCACTCCATTTAGATACTTTAGAGTTCAATGAGTATATCAATTTAGTTGAAAATACACTGATTCAAAGTGTGCATTAATTATAGTCATTTATCGTTGAATGCATCTTATCACATGCTTTCAATTGCCAGAGAGACGCCCTTGCTAAAAAGAGGTCTCTTATCGTTTGTTTCTTATGAATGTAACAAATTCAGTGACATTTCCTTGATTACACGTGTCAGAGAAGAATGTGTTAACTAATAAAACAATTTATGATTGCCCAAGACAGTTCATTCTATTATTTATATTTTTTTCAACCTTGAAACAACCTTGACCTTAGTAAACTTAAAGTACACTTATGAGCTTTTATTCCAAGGGGTATTGTCAAATCTATCACGCGTCTATCATTAAAAACCTTGATTAGATGCCGATTACATGCCACATTCACTTCTTTTTTGCTGAAGAGATAATGTCAGAAATGCTAACAGGTGGAATGAATTTTAAGCACTCATTGACTGAATACCACAAACGCCAAGAATTTGGGGAGCATACTAGTATTGAGACAAGTATTGTAAGCGACTATCATCTCAAGAACAACGTCAGAGAAATATATTTGATCTGTTATATATAATCTGCACATTTAACATGTTAATATCTTTTCTATTCTTCCAAATGTTTTCACTTGTCATATGATTCCAAATGGCGAAATTTATGGGCCTAATTTTGATCTAGATACATCACTCAAATAAGACTTTATTTCCTTTGACATAAGGGAAAATAATTTCAGGAGGTACATGCCCTTCCTTAGCACGAAGCCTCGTTTACCTGGTGGCTGTAAACGTATTTTATTTAATTTGCCAGTTATCAAAGTTTTTACTTTTGAATTGGGGATTGTGGTTTGGACATGGAGCGGTATGGTTTTTTTTAATTTAAATACAGAAATACCGTAATCCAAAAAAATATAAAACCAACCCTTAGTCTGTTGTCAAATTCAAAATTTAAAAATTATGTTTAAATTGTTGTGTATACTGTAACTTGCATTGGTAGTAAAAATTTAAGTCATAAATTTTGATTCATATGACACTTAACGCATAACGATTTAAAAGAAATATGTCTTACTGGTGGTTATGGATATCAAGAAAGACAGTCGTATTTAATAAAAACAATAAACAACACGCTCTAGAAATATATCAATTACTTGTGGAATGGTTTAATCAAGCATCAAACAGTCCATGCTCAAATCACAAACCCAGGAACATAGTCACACTTTATGAACTGTCAAATTAAGTTAATTTCCTGTAGGGAAATGAGACCGGTTGTTCTGGAAGGTAAGGCACCTCATGTCTAGCAATAAAATTGTATCCCCGTCTTTGACATAGTTATCCATGAAGGAAGTTTTTACTTTCAGTGTTTCGGATCCTGCCAACATCATAATGCTGGGGTTACATCTATAAATATTTCAATATTGAAGGTTTAAGATGTTCTTGAAATGTGGTTAAGATATAAATGTCTTTATAACCAATTACCTTACTAGATCACTTATCACCAAGGCATTTAAAATATAAGAAAATATATCCCCCATTATCCTGCTATTCCAAACATTCTAAGTGAAAGCTAGAATATATACCTGTCCTATAAATGTTGAACATTGACGTGTGTGTGTATATAGCACAGACCTGTCGAAAGTTTAACACAAGGTTAGCGAATTAGTGCCGAAGCGACAGCTCATTTCGGTCCCACGTGACCTATATCTCGGCATTTTTTTTACAGTTTTCATGTACCTACGTCGGGACCCTTTTCACTAGCTATCAGTGTCACTGTCGCTTGGCAGGTGATCTTCAGCTTCTCTTCATAAGTTCAGTATTTAACTTCCGACAGGTATGTACTGTACATAAACGTTCAAGCCCACCCTCAGGCATACTTGTAAGTAATATGCCAAATTACTTATAAAGTTTATTTGATAAAAACGTGAAAAATTAGCAGTTTTATTTTGGTTTTATTCCCAACAGATGATTATTTGTTTATATTTTGTATAGAAGATGCTCAACATACTGTGTTTAGAGCTAAGAGTTTGGTGTACGTAATTCAATTGATACAATACAGTATATATACATAGAATTGCAATCTTCCAATAAAAACATGTGGGTTATAACAAGGTTTTGGCATTGGATTGGTATTTTAAGGCCGGGTAAATAAACCACATTTTTTGTATAACAATACGTTGTTTACATTCAGTTCGAAATAGAGCATTTCATTTTTCTCAAGTAGCTAGACACAACAGTATCCGTCCAAATTTAGGAGGTTAATCAGTGGTTTTAAAATGCTATATTTCCATTTCTGGTATCCCAAATCACCATTGGCTACAAATTTCTGAGAAATTCTCTAAAAAGGAACCTTTTAAGCAAATAAATGTAAATGTATTTTAAAAGGAGTATATTTTCCAAATATTTTGAAGATAGAAGATGCATACTTATGTTTGAAATCTCACTTTAAATAGCACTAAAAAATAAGATGAAAAATTATAGTTAAAAATGGTTATACATTTTTATGCTACTTTGGATGTTTGGGTTGAGGAAATGATAGAGAATAATTTTGTAGTGTGTTGCTCTTCGTCACCTGAGCTTATATTCTATTGGTTACTCTCTAAAAGCAGCTGCTAATAAAGTGCTATTTTCCTGTTACAATATTTAAAAAATAAAGTAATTTTCAAATGTCTTTATGAACTTGCAAAGTATAATTGGCTGTCTTAAATGGCATAAAAGGCGAAGCTGCAGAGTATAGTCGATGTCAAATACTTTATTGAAGCAAAGATATTGCAATTGTTAAATATACTAGAATAAAAACACGTAGATAAGCAAAATGAAGAAAAGGTGAAAAAAGGAACTTAAAGATACCAAGTCCATTGATAAATTATGCCAATACTAAATTTCAAAAACGAAAAAATAAAGTTAATGATTTAATCACATAATTTTAAACAAATGTTGATTGTCCTTATTAAATCACAAATCACCCAATTGATTCGAGTAATTACTTCATAATGAAAAATGCACAACAGACGGTATGATATAAATGCGTATGTTGTAATCCCAACACCATATTTAGTTGGCTTTTACTGAATCTAAAGCTTCGAGTACCTGACATTAAAGTCCTACATGCCAGAAGACGTGTAAACACAAATAGTAAAAGCATACATAAATCATAGTTATTACACTTATGGTAAATTTGCAAAACTTTAAATGCAAAAAATGTCGTTTTAAATGTGATGACATCGGCAGTGCAGTTTTAAAAGGGTGAAATGCATATTATGACGTCATTCTCCTTATCTATGTTCAAAAGTTTTTGCTAATTACAGTAGAACAATAACTATCAGACAACAAAAACTGTTGTTTATATTCGCAATTTATATAATATATATACTTTCTGATTCTTAAAATAAACATAGACCTCATTATCAAAATTAATAACCCTGTGAATATTAGCATTGGCCAAGCGTTCGGCATTTCGAAAATACAAGCATCGTGTTACATGTATCTTTCCATTACAAAGTCATCCGCATTAGTATATACATATTCAAAAGATAGGTTTTTGATCATTATAGTAATGAAATTAATTTTTTTTTGTTTTTGTTATGGAAGTATGAAAGAATTGGACATTTTGCACACAGAATAATTTGCGTAGCGAATTATGATACGTGTAAAGATACAGATTTTGATAAAGTAAAACTTTGGAACTGACACGTGAACTTCCAATGAGGCCGGGTGCTCCGGAAGGGTAAGCATCTTCTGTTTAGCTAGCTACACCCGCCACATGTGTAATTTATGAAATAACATCATTAGTTATCCATGTTGAAGAGACAGGTTTTTGTTTAATAAAGTAGAACAATTACTATCAAACAATACCAACGACTCAAGGTCTGCTATTGCGTCAGCAAATTGGTTTTATACGATGCACAAAGCAATATAAATCAAATAAACAAGCACTGATTGAGAAGAAAATAATAAGTCGGTTGCATATAACACAAACTTAAAACATGTTCAAAGTTAGCAAAAACAGTATTAGCAAATTTGGTGATTCCTGTTAAGTTGTCAAATTTCGTGTTTTGTTGATGATTCTAATTTAAACTTACGTCTTTTACAAAATAAAAAAAAAACAAAAAAAAAAAAAACAAAGGTGAAAGTACAACAATTACTATGAAACAATGCCATTAGCTCAATGTTTGTCATTGGGTAAGCGTATTGGTTTTTAAAAATACACAAAAATAACATAAATCATAAATTGTATGAAAAAATAAAAAGCCTTGATCGAGAAGTAAATAATTAGTCAGTTACTTATAACAATATTCTTTAAATTTGTTTCAAGTTAGCAAAAACAAAGACGATTTTGGCATATCGACAAATGCTTGGCTTTGGATATGCACGGTTTAAGAGCTCCTGTTAACTGGTAAAATTTCGTAATTTATTGGTTTTTAATGATTCTTTTTAGACTTGAACCTTTTTACAGAATAACAAAGGTCAAAGGTAACAATTTAAGGAGGTAATCCGTCAGTAGATAGACTGTTTTTGCTCCATATATACTGTATACATTTTGGGTGACAGCTAAAATGTTAATCAATGTTTTTAATCTTACCTACTCTTTAAAAAATGTTGAAATCAGTTTTGGTGTTGTGATGTTATTTTTTAACAAAGAGGTTGTGTTTTGTAGTAACAGTAGTTAGTCTAGTGAACCATTCTATGTTTAAAAATTGTTTGAAAAAATTAAAACAATATCAGCCGACAATGATACTTCCCTTATGGGTCATATGACTCTATATTAAGTATATTTAACAACATATAAAGTTTCTAATTTGGCTGGTCAATTATTAGTATATTTATGTATAAAATTGTTAATATGTATCCACAAGTAAAAACATATACTGTCTAATACACATAACCATAGTCATTATTATACAGCTTTATAATCTTGTTTGTATAGGCAGTGACCATGCAAACATCATTTTCGATATGCCCTATGCACTAAATAATAAAATATTCAAATCAGTTTTCCATCTTCAAAAGGTTAGTATTTTGTTCATTAAAATGGAATAATAACTATAAGACAAAACTATTATCTCAGTGTGTGCCATTGTGCAAGCCAATTTATGTTATACAATACACAAAATAATATAAATCAAACGTTGTAAAGATCTTTCACAAGTCCTGATTCAGAAGTAAATAATCAGTCAGTTGCATAATTTTACCCTTCCGGAGCACCCGGCCTCACTTCCCTGGTGGAAGTTCACGTGTCTAGCCTAACATGTCAGTTAACATTTTTACTTTGCTTCCGGATTGTGATTCGGACATGAATTAGTATGTTTGTTTTTGATTATACACTATATATTTTTCAGGTTACCAAAATATCTGCATTTCTATATCGGCAAATGCTAAACGTAGGTTATGCAAGGTTTGAATGGTCCTGTTAAGTTCTGAAATTTCGTAGTTTGCTGTTTTGTTCATGATTCTAATTTTAAAACAAAGGTAAAATGTTACAATAACACGAGGAGACTATCAACAGATAACAGGTTGTGTTTTTGCTTCACATTTACATTTTGTTTGGCAGCTATATTTGTTAATCATTTTTTTAATATTACCCAATATTTGAATATTTTTGTTGGAATCATTAATGAGCCAGTGCATGCGAAAACCTACAACTTGGTAATTACGTCACAATTGAGAAAAATCGCGACGAAGTTACGTCACAAACACGGAAGTCAACTGCAAGTATTGTGCGTCAATTTACAAGTTTGACGTTTTAACTTTTAGAACGAGTTGAAGTTAAAACTGATTTTAACGGAGTGATTTTAAGTGTTGGGGTGGTAAGATATGGTAACTGAAGGGAAGACAGATGCGGTTGAGTTTTTTAATTCATCCATATGTTTTTACAGCATTTATACGGGCTTAAAGTAGCTGTGGACGAGCACTCATTTTCGGTCATGTATCTTCGGAGTATGGAGATGGTTGTATTAAAAATATTTCGAAACTTATATTAGTCACGTTTTATAAATATTTATATGAATATGAATAATATAATACAAAATTATAAATTATAATAAATACAAACATTTTCCCAATTTTATCTAAATGAGAGAGAGAGAGAGAGAGAGAGAGAGATATGACCCGGGAAGATTATGTGTGTATCACCCGGGGTTTACTTGAGTTATTGAATAACATACATGTTTAATAATATGTGTCTTACGATTTTATATGTCTTTTCAATGGCGATATAACAACTACATTAAATATTAGCCTATCGGTAACAAGATCCAGAAACAGTACCGTGGGTACGTCTGTGAATGTAAACAAATGAAGAGTTACTGGCCTTAGCGGTGACATAACAAATTTTATACATTGTATAATTTTGCGATGGATATGTGGTCGTCGTGGTGTAGTGGATACGACTTTGGATTTACACTTTTTATCTCACACAGGCTCCGGGAGTTCGAATCCCACTGACGTTTTTTTTTTTTTTTTTTTTTTTTTTTTTTTTTTTTTTTTTTTTTCACCATAGCGGGAAGATTGCATGATAGGGTCCATTAGCTATATATATAGTATGAAGTATAAGACAACCAAAGAATACAAACAAAACGAGGAGAGAGACAGAATTAGCACCATAATTTCACCTTAAACGTACAGTAATTTGTCGATACGGTATGCCATCAGAGAAATTGGTTAAAGCTTTATCATCCGTCATGTGAAGAATAATTTAAATGATCCAAGAACACATGGGAACAGGGTTCAAAAACCTCATAATGACTTTAATATTAATAGCTTGGTTGGTTGAATGTTGCTTAACGTCGTATCAGCAATTTTTCAGCTATTTGCGACGAGAGCTATTTTATTAATCTCTATGGATTAATCTATGGACAGTTTCATGTTTGCATGTGAGTTGCGAGTGTGTTGTATGGTCTGCCTTGTACTAGCGCGCACTCAGGGCGGCTTTTAAGGTGCTAGCGTGCCGAGTACGTCGCAGACAAGCGTAACATTCCCCCAGCCCATAAACTGATACCAGGTTAACCAGTAAAGGCCAACAGCAAAGAAAACTTACTTTCCCACATCTGGTCTAAGCGGGACTCGAACTCAGAGCGGTCAGAGCCCCTGGATTTGTAGACTGACGTCTTATCCATTAGGCCACCGCGGCCTCTTAATCAATATTAATGGCGTTGAAATAATTGTGAATTACATAATTAATTATGCAGATGAGAACGAGGTGCCATTTCCTTCCCCATTTAGAGGTCGAGATGATATTCCACCCTAATGAAAGTAGAAGGTCAATTCATGAAATATATCAGAAAACGTGTTTTGATAAAGGATAAAGTGCCATTTGCCTATGTTATTCATATAGTTGTTGTTTAAACTTTATATATTTAATTTTAAACTATTTGTTTTAAATACCACATGTATTTACTTTGTATCGGCGGGGAAAAAAACTTGGTCATTTGCGCATGCTATGCTAAGAAATGCATTAGGGCATTTTGAACATTCCTTGACCAAAAACCCAAAACGCCCACATCTGTATGTTTTGTTTTTAATTTTGGATATGACGGGAAAAACAGTAGGAGTACAGCTTTTCTAAAAAAGAATTTCCGTTTCTTTTTCCCTTATTCTTGTAAAAAAAGAAAATGTGTTCTTAAGACCTGTCTTACAAAGACACAAGAAGAACTATCCAAAATCTCAATACTAAGTGTACCAGTTGCGCCTTTGTACCAAAACAAAATGTTTCTTTTGACGTCGCACAGAATGTATGTATACAACGGATGCTTAGTTGGTAGAGTGCGCGCTTCTTATGTGAGAGGTCATGGGTTCGATTTCAGACAGGGTTTGACAAAAACTTGAAAAAGTTCGCCAAGCATTCGGCATTTAGAAATGAAAGTCACGGAGTCCTTCGGAAGAGACCTTAAATACCGATGTCCCGTGTCATCGCAGGCATCGTTAAAAATATTCCCTGTTTATTGCACTTGGCAATTCAATTCAAAATTTTTTTCAATCTAAACCAATGGAGATGATACGAGGGGTATATTCGTCATATAACATAACACACTACAAAGGTAAAATAATAGTGTACTACTTCACTTATAGCTGTAGACATCCTCAATATAAGTGTAATATTCTTGACTAGGACGTAGATCGCCTTTCAATCAATCAATTAATTAATCAATCGATCAATAAACCATATTTTTATAGACAGATGGGTGCACTTTATTTTCTGACACCCTGTAAAATCCAGGTTTTTTATGAACGATTATGTTTTCAATTGCATCTGAATCACTTAATGAACGAGAACCAGGCACTGGGTAAAAATGGCAAACAGTACCGAACTCGTCTGTATTTTTAATAAATGTATTAATTCTGATGTCTTACATTAATAGGGGCGAATTCCAAATATACAGCAGTTTGTGTTTGCTATTACAGAAATTTAGAATATTTTACAAGACAGAACAAAAATATGTATACAATGACTTATTTCGAATGGTGCATTTTGGCAGGACTCAACACTGCAGTCACTTTTTTAATCAATGCAGATTGCAGGACATGCACAATGCTTCATAGACAGGAGTTTTATAGGATTTGCGCAATTAAAGCGTCAATGCTGTCGGATCAATGTTGGCACTTTTGGATACTAGTACTGTTACAAAATCGGCATATAACAATAAAAAGCATTGCATACAATCTTTATGGGCCCAGAAACTGGGAATTGAAAGATTAAAAAACATTTTCATCAGCTCATTTCTGACCAGTCCTGTATCATTTTGGATCATTTTATCAGCACATTTATATGATATAAAATTTAACTGAGATAAAATAGGTCAAAGTATCAAATCAATAGGATGTTTATTGGAATGCACAAGCACCAGAGCATTAAAGAAGTTTATTTATTTATTTATTTTTAAATCTAGAATTATAATTCACTCGCTTCATTTAAATGACCGCTTAAGTCAAGAATTATAAAATACAATGGGTTTCAAAAATTGTAAACAAAATGTTTTTAATAATTGAAACTACTTTTCTTGTAAAATGACCAATCATAATTAAACTTTATGGTGGGTGTCGTCATGATATTGAGTTTGTAGGGAGATTTAGAAATGTAATAACATTTATCAGTAATAAATATTCTGAATTTTTTTACACAAACATCCAATACATTTAAGATTTTCAAGTACAGAACCCGGTAAAATTTTTGTAAAATTAGGGACCGTAATATCGATGATTCTGAGACTACCTTTACACTTGTAAAGAGGTCTGTTGGTCATGTACTTTTATGGACCGACCAGATCAAGTCACACAGAGTCTATGCAGCAGAGACCGACAATTAAACTCAGTTACACCATATCAGGTTAATGTATCAAGATATCACATGTCCAGCACCGTCGGAAGAGTGACAATCATTTTGTTAAACGATGTTCGAGTATTGAAAATTGAATGCAAAACTGAAAGCACTCATGAACACTTGACCAATAAATTGTGACGTCATCCAAGTTTTTATGACGTCATTTTTACAGTTTAGGATTTGTGTTTTACTTTAAAAATTTGTTTACACGTATAAAACATTAGGGACTTTCATAATATGTAAAAATCTCAATTTTGAAAATTTTGACCAAGTTGTAGGTTTTCGCATGCACCGGCTCATTTGTGTTGTGGTGATGTTAGTTTTTTTCTTTTAAAAAAAAATGTTGTGTTTTGTAGTAAATATACTAGTAAACCCTTTCTATATCATGGTTGAAAAAACCAATGAAACATTATCAGTCAACACTAGTGCATTGTTTACATTGCGCTATAATCATTCTATTTATTACCATACATAGTTTCCAATTTTTGGGGTAAATTTGAAAAGTTTTCTCTAAAATTGATAACTTTTTTTTATTTCTTCTAATAACCAAAGCATTCATTAATAAAATTAATCCTGTGGATATTGGCATTGACCAAGCACCTGTCATTTTGAAATGGCAGTAACGTGGTCTTTATGACGCAACCTATGTCCCTCTGCACTATGAAATAAGCACGTCAGTTACCCATCTTCAAAAGTTTCGTTTTTGCTAATAAAAGTAGAACATGTATTATCATACAATTCTACCAGCTCAATGTTTGTCATTGCGTCATTATGGACACAAAACAAGCCGTGATTGAGAAGAAAATAATTAGTCGTTACTTGTAACACAATCTTTAAATATGTTTCAAGTTAGTAAAAAACAGTTTTGGCATAAAAACGATAAAGCTTTGGTTATGCATGGTTTGGAGGTTTCTGTTAAGTTATAAAATTCCATAATTTATTATTTTGTTACTGATTCCTAAATTAAACTATTTTGTACAATAAAAACAAAGGCAAACGGTTACAATGTGAGGATATTATCAACAGTAGATAGACTGTGTTTTTTTGCCTTATATTTACATTTTGGTTCGCAGCTATACTTGTGATTTTTTCAATTTTACCTTATCTCTATAAAATATTTTGTTTTAAAGTTTTACAATTATTTAGTTTTTGCTAATGGAGATTCAGGAAATTGGTTTTACACAATTCACAAAATAACAAAATCATAAATTGTACGGAAAAATAACAAACTTTGATTGAGCAGTAAATAATTAGTCAGTTGCGTATATAACATGCACTTTAATTATGTTTCAAGTAAGCAAAAACCGGCATTGGCATATCGACAAATGTTAAGCTTTGGTTATGCACGGTTTTGTGGTTCCTGTTAAGTTGTGAAGATTTGTAATTTGTCGCCTTGCTAATTATTCTAGTTTACACTTATTTTATGGAAAAACAAAAGTTAAAGATTAGAATCTTACCAGTTATCAGATGTTTTTGTTTGATATTTACATTTTGGTTGGCAGCTATATTTGTGAATCATTTTTTCAATCTTACCTAACCATTGTAAATAATTATATTGGAATCAGGTTTGTTGTTGTGGTTTACGTTTTTAACAAAGAAATTGTGTTTTGTAGTAAACACACTAGTAAATCTATTCTATATTAAGAACATGTCTGGGGCTCGCTGCATTAAAGTTCATTCAACTGGTTTAATAAATTCAATATTACATAATTATTCACGTACGATCCTCAATATCTGCCCCAATTACTTTGTCATTTACTCTGCTGTTTGTTTGGTATTGTGATTCTGTTTAAATATCAGCCAAAGCTTTAGATGAATGATAAGCATAATATACAAAGGCGTTTCGGTTGGGATGGTCAAATATTATATACAGTCCAAACTGCCTTAAGGTCCACCTCTATATAAAGGTCGCCTGCTTATAATGGCCAGTAGAATTGTATCCCAATTGTTCTTTATTCTTATTATTTGAACCTTTATACAAAGGCCACCAGCCCATAGAGGCCAAATTTACAAGTTGTCTTGGTGGCCTTTTTAGACATGTTTGACTGTACATGTTCTGCTATCACTTAATAAAGCATTACAGCGTATTATTTCACTGCTTCGTGTTACCGTCTCCGGTAATATAGTGAAATAATATTGACTGGGACTTTCAACTCATTTCACTCATTCACTCACGCTATTTATCCTCGTATTTTTGACAGACGTGGTACCTATTTTAGTGATGAAAGCATAAGTAATAGACCATTCATGTATGCTGACAAATGATAAATTGTTGTGAATTGATCGACGCCATCATCTCGTCTTGAAACTGCTGCTGCTGCTGAAGTTATTGTAATAAAAACGTACTGTATCAAATCCAATGTTGGTCATTATGGGATAATGTTGGCGGTTCAATAAGCATCGCCATTATTTAATTAGATTATTTGTAAACGAAATCAATTGAGCAGACACATCTATATGTAAATTTAGAGATATTATAGCAGGCTTCATTTTAACAATCAGTCCTTAACTAAGATTTCCTTTAACTTAAATCTGACAAATTTTGACAATTTTGGGATGCAAAACGTTGAAAGTATTTGACAAAATTAGAATATAGATTGATGTCATAAACTTATAATTTTCTTCAAATAACACATTAATGCATGGAATCTTAAAAAAGTGCAACATTTTTCAAAGCACAAAAAATCTTGTTTCAAGTTGAAGAAAATCGTAATTGGAATAGATAGTGGAACTGGTAACAGGTCCAATAAAACAGAGCTAAACACTGACAATGATTTGAAAAATGGGTTCTGCAAAACATCTGTAGACCATATCTATTGCTAACTAGTACATATATAGTAAACAAGTAGATCCCCCTTACCCTTATAAATAAATAAAAAATAATGATAACAATTCTAAGAGATATTCTAAACGTATATACACACGAATATACATCTCCCGTAATATGGCGACGGTAAAACGGAAAAGCTTCAAGAGGAAGTGGTACGCTAACATAGCTGTACTGTATAGCGCCAACTGAAATGTACAACCAAATCAGGCAAATGAAGTGTGAAAATGCAGTTACCTTCGCTATATAGAGTAATGTGAAATAAACAACGCAATATGGTGGATGTGGGCTGAAAGTGGAATTGAAATTTAAAAAAAAAAAATAGCATTAATCAATTTCAATAGTCAGTTTTATTTTCTTTTTGTTCATTCGTTGTTTGATTGGAAGACATTATGAAAACAATAATGATAAACAAAATGTTGTGTTAAGGGTATAATCCAGATCAGATGTTTGCAAGACAATGCCAACTAGATGAACATTTTAAATGTGCTGACAAAATATTGATAGGAGAGAGCCACAATTTTAATATATATAATATACACGTATGTATTGCGGAAGTGAGTACAGGTAATAGTAACGGTAAATCAAACAGCTATCACTTTGATCAGAGATGTTTATGCTTGTAAGAAACAAAAAACGCTGTAGGGTTTACGTTTATCACAAAGATTAGAAACTTTTTAAAAGTACTTAGTAGCAACACATTTATTTTGAAAGGTTAATACTAAACAGTTGAGGGACGGGGAAGTCTTTCGCTGAAAAAAGAATCATACTATCAAACGTTCTAGATCATTAATATAGACCTATACTACTTGGTATTTAAATGTTCATTTTTGTATTTTAACTGTTTTATTTTTAGTAAAACAAAATGTAATAGCAGATTATTGCATGTTTGTCAGATTTAAGGATCTGTGATCTTCAAAGGAAGCACCTGTCTTAAAAGTAATTTTCAGGATAAAACAGGTGTATGTTAAAATTATATGTTAATTTTAACAGTAAGTTTCCTTTGTGCTTGAAAAATGATTAAAGTTTAGTGTAAAGCGGCATGGTAATTATAATACAGTTTTGGGGGAAAATATTATAAGAAATTTAACATTAAATTCCTAACCTTTCAAATCTACGAAAATTGACAAATAATTAAATAGATAACTCTGTATTAATATTTTCATAATGAAAAGACGAGCGAAGATTCTAAGTATTTTTTTTTTTTTGGTCATATATCATTTGTATGATGTATTTTATGATCAATTTAAAAAAAAGGTATATAAAAAACACGAAGAGGCATGACAATGATAATTCGCTGGTAATATGCACTGGATTCGTGGTTGACAACAACAAATAAATACTAAACACTTTTCAGACCAAAAAGATATAAAATAAATAAATAGAGAGATAAATAAACCAAAAAGCCAAAAGTGTGAAATCAAGAACATTTTTAAAAGTGATTCCGACGAATATACTGTATCTGGTTTAAATTCAGCACAGAATGTTGAAATAGTCGCTCTTTTAGGAATGTCAAGGTCATTTTATTTTTAAAAAACCTTCTGAATAAATCATTCAGTGCATGAATTTTGCCTTTTATATTTTGATTCACTTCAAGTTATGAATGAGTTATACAAAACAGTCAGAATGTGTATTTATCTCTGTTCACTCAACACACAGATCTGGAAAACAGAGTTCAGATGAAATATAAATCTCAATGAAACAAAATCAAGTTGTTACCACTGTATGGGCATGTCGAAAGTTTAACACTATTAATTTGGCGCCCTAGTTATCTATACCTAGGCACCTTTTCGAAAGGTGCTATCAATCTTTCGATAGCTTTTCGGCAAGGCAACTAGCTATCCATATCACGGTCATATCGGTTACTTGAGAGCCAAACTTCGACTCCTTTTTTTTAGGTCAGCGTTAAACTTTTGACAAATCTGTACCGTTATTGTCTACAAATTTATCATACTTCCAACAGAAAAAAATCACATAATGGATCTATTATTAATCAGTAAAGCCGTGTGTGTATCTTAGTCGTTCATCATGGTATTTCACGTCTAATCTGAAGTTGTAGTTTTTCTGATTATATGAATATAAATATATACAATCAACAGCGTGAATTTGTTACTGATGTTTATACATATCAGACATAAAGACTTTAAATCAGTCGTAGGTCTTAAGATTAAAAAGAATACAAGTTTCATTTTTAAATTTATCATGTTCTTTTGATTTTAGCAGGTTTTTTTTTAAAATCTTATCAGTTATTTTAAATTTCATCTGATTTTCTTTAAATTTATCAGTTACTTGTTAACTTTAATCAGTTAATTTTAATCTTATCAATGCCATCTTTCTTCGATAAAAAAGGAGAATTTACAAAAACACAAAACAATAATTTCCAGATTTGGTTCTTTAGATGAACCAGTCTACTGAAACATAAAACTTCGATGACCAAGTGGTCTAAAGCTTTGTCTTACAGATCACAACATATCTCACCGTCTAGGTTCGAGAACGTTCGGAAAGCTCCTATTGTGAGATGGTTTATCAGATCACCTGCCGAATGTGAGTGATTATACTCAACCATCCAAAAATTGCAAAGTAAACACTTTTATAACTGACACGTGAAGTTCCAGTCGGTAAGTGAGGTTGGTTTTTCCTGAAGGGTAATGATCCTCTGTTTCGCTAACTTCACTCACAACATAATTTTGGATACAGAGACATTACAATATTGTGATTACGGTCACAAAAATTTCGTGGGCGTCATAATTGGGGTATAAGTCCACATGTGAAATAGAACTTGTCCAAAATAGTCGTATATTGTATTTTAATCTTAATAGAAATAGACGACATTCATATATTCTCCAAAAGATTTTAGTATTGTTAAGGGAAAGCATCTTGACTGACAAGTAAAACTCATACACAAATTGACGGAGAAGCCATACTTAACCGCATATTTAAGTAATGTGTAATATTCCAATTTGCAATAAACATAACCACATTGAACGTTAATAGACCCATCAAGTGTTAATAACAAATAAAAAAATGTTAAACTCCATCATATAAATTTTGTTTAAAGAGGAAAAACCTTCGGAATATTTTTTTCAAAACTGCAAAAATGTTGTAAATGTCTGAAAACATCAATTTATTTAACATAAAACCATCTACACATTTTGGAAAAAATAATTTAATTACAGATGAATTAACTGTTGGTATGTATCACAGCAGATGATGTATTACGATATAATGAAATTATCCCAAAATATTCCAGGAATATAGGTTATGCAAGTGCCTGACCTTGCCCAAACAAACGCGAGTTTTTGAAATGCATATGAGACTAGATATTGTAGATTTGGGATTTCAAACCATGCACTTAATGATTGACATGTATTCTATTAATATATGCAAGGTGTTTTATGTAATAGGCAAATCATAAAGTGTTTAGACATTTGTTAAACATCGGTATGCATTTGTTTCATCAATATGGTTGTGACGTCATGCAACAAACAGTAATTATCGACTCATATTGAGGTTAATAACCCTGGCAAATTACTTTTTCAGGGGCAATAAACCCTTTACTGCCTTACTATTGCATTGATAACTGTTAACTTTACTTTCAGACAATATATAAGGTTTATGATAATACCAAAATAACTTTTATTTGAAATTTTACAACAACGTTCTAATAATAAAACAATGAACCATTATATTTATAAGGGCCATAGGGTTTAACATCAAGTAATCAAAGTTCATGAGTTTAAGGTTATTAAGATTTTATTAATTTGGTTATCCTACAAAAGTACAAAATTCATACTGTTTGACAACTTTTGTTAATTTTGATAATCTTTTAAAATTTTCAATTTATATTCTTAAGGCATTTCTTTTCTTGCCTGTTTTATACGGATGTTATCGGAAAAGCTTGTCACGAGGTAAGGATTACTTAGTTTCGTATTTCATATTGACTGAATAGATAATCACTTTCAACAAAATCTGAGAAAACATTTTTCAGTATTTTCTTATCTCATTGTGGCGGACACAGTTTGATATGTTGCAGGGTGTTAAGTCGATAGTAGTACCGAGATAGGTTAGGTTAAAGTCGGGGTTTTGCAGCTGCCTTTCCCCCTTTCTTTTAACATCAACAATTACGCAGAAGAACGTGATTAACAAATAAAAATATGAAGTCGCTTTTAAAAAATATAACAGATTTGAGTATAATCAAACAAAATTGAATACTTAAAATATTTATTATAGACCAGTGCATTTATATTTACTAAATACCGGTGTTTATTCCGTAGGCATCTTGGGGATACACTAATTCCAAAGAGTAAACACAAGGTATTGTACGTGTATTACCTGCCAATCCTAACCCTATCCATGTTTTGAGTGAATCCTTCTTTTTACATATCCCTTATGAAAGGTCAAGCGGACATGTCAATGTTGTTAGCCTTTATAATTATTGGTTTTTTTCTAGTTTGTTTCAACGTGTTTAACAAATAAACAGTCGCTAATTAAATTAAACTATAACATACATTTGAGTATAATTATTGCTTGTATTCCAAGTTTATTTCTCTAATTCACGTTATGATTGGATGCACATGAAGGCGATCCATCTTAACTAATTCAAAACGTTCAATACCATTTTGATTAATAAGGAAATTCATGTTCATATTTTAACACGACAGGACTATCATATTAGTATCTGTGTACTAATCCATCACGTCTGTTAAGACTGATCACGCCATCAAAAAGTTTTTAATTACTTATTGTTTGTGATAGGTTTTTAATGAAAATTGATGTTTCTAGTAATACAAACTGATTACTTGTGTAAGGTTCCTCTCTCTTTTTGGGTAAGACTTTAATTAGATCATTTGTTCTGTTGCAGAACGATTTGTTTGGTTACGCATACTGTACAGACCTATCGAAAGTTTAACACTAAGCTAACAGGTTAGTATCTAACTTGCAGCTCATCTCGGCCCTAGTTAGCTATGTTATCTATGTATCATTCGTCAGCATTTCGGCCACTAACTATCCATATCTCGACAACTCGTCAGCCGTGCTTCAGCTCCTTTCCGTTAGTTTAGTGTTAAACGTTCGATAGGTCTGTACTGTACGTTTGGCTAATATATTATGTATTTTGTTGAATAACCTAAATTTTCTAGCGGAGTAATTTTTTTTGTTACCGTCTTCAATTTTTTGGCATTTCTGTTGTTAGAAATGTTCGGGAGTATATTCCGACGACATGCGATTTTTCTTATTTTAAATTAAACAAAATGTAGAAAAAGGTGTTGAAATCATATCAGACAAACTCGTTGTAAAATATTCAGCATGACAGAACAGTTCTGGCTTTACGAATATTTCAATATAAGTCCGGTAAGCGGGGTACGTAGATTTTAAAACGCTTTAACTTGCTCGGTGTGACCAAATGACATTAAATACCATTGAACCAAAGTGGAAGTGTGTTCTGGTCAACTTTAAAACAGCCTCTTGCACGATATCTTTTGAAGTCAACTATATTAGAACCCATGTAATGTTAATGGTCAAACTGTAGCTGATGTCAAAGCAACCAAAAGCATTCAGCAAAACAAACAAAAAATAAAAATAAGAAAAGATTAAGACAGATTGGAATAACTGATTATTATCCTCCTGACTTTAAACAGAAAGAACCATAACGAACAGAATATAAATGTGGCACTTTGATTAGTATGTCCGGAGAAATGGTTCCTTGGATATATAACATAACTGCATTTCTCACAATAAATATGTAGATAAATATTCCCTTGCACAATACCATTTGATAGCACTCTGCCAATGAACCCCTAAAGACGTGAATTTTATAATCAATGGTCTCAAAAGGATCTGTTATGTATTTGACATCTCCTGTAACAGGTTCAAGGTGCTCTAGTAATATAGATGCAACCTGTTTTATATGTGAATACGCATGCTATATCATAATACAGGAAAAGAGTGACTAGTTAAGTGTAGTGGAGAAATGTAGTTTTACGTAACAGTCAAGATTTTTATATCGAAGTGGCCAGTTCATGGATGGTGGAGGAAACGGAAATACCTGGAAGAAAATTACCCACCTTTTGTAAGCAAAATGTCGACCTTCTCACACTAGGATCTTATGCGAATTCGAACAAAGGAGGTGAAAAGAACTGCTTTTAAAAAAACGTGTCCTTCAGACTAATCAGCCCCGAGGCCCCGGAAGATTTGAAGAGCTCTCGTGTAAAACCAATTTTTGAATTTTGAGCTTTGTATATTCTGAAACAATTATGACACTGGTCGGAACAACTTTCACAAGTTTTAATAAGCAACTTATCATAAGCAGTCTGTTTTATGTTTTGTACTAGTGCGACACCCATTTACAGTGCGTTACAAAAAGTACAACTGTTATACTATTTTTGAGTTAATAATGTTAATACTCCTGGAGAAATATGGATTATTATTTGGCATAGGTACCGTAAAATAAATGTCTCTTGCTGTGATATAGCAAAAACACGTGTAGATTGACAGTTATCTCACATACGGGCCTAATTAAACTAAGATAAACAGAAGATGCTTTTATACAATTTATCTTTAATACAATTCATTCTTAATTAGATAACATTAGATTATACCGGATAAAATGTTACAAATGATCAGATGTATTCAAAGCAACAATTTCCTAATTAAGTATTTTGGTATTACCACTTAATCAATTACACACTTGAAAATGGATAAACATATATAAAGCTAAAAAAATATGCACTTTACAATGGTAAATAAAACATAGAACAAACAGCCAGCAACAAGATGACAAGAAGAAGACACTAAACAACCAATTATTGAGACCACGACACACAATACATGCCTGGGAAAAGTTTAACAACAAAATTACCAAAAGGAGTCGAACCTCGATTTCCTAAATGCCCGCGACATGAATAACTAGTGACCTACATTTAAATAAGCTGTCGATTAGGCACTAATTCGTTAGCTTAGTGCTACACTTTCGACAAGTCTACACTGTATAGGTCGTCTATATAGCCTGACTTCCCTGATTTAACTATAAATGTTTTACTTTCCTGTTAAAATTGTTATTTGAACATGGACCGGTATGGATATTGTTGATATTATGGTCTTTATAGTGTAGTAAGAGGTCGGAACAAGACTTGCAATCCACAAGATCAAAGTTATCTGTAAACTATCTGTACTATAACCAAGCTGGACTATTACTCCAGTGTCTGTACAAAGCCAAGAATTTTATAATCAGTTGACACCATATGTGTTTGTTTTGTCTTGTGTGGTTCGGTTGTTTCTTTTATTAACTTATGTATGATTTTAGATACATGTAAGTATTGATATAACTTCACATAACTTTTCCTTCTTCCAGTTTCATCTACATAACTCGAATGCTTTCTCACATACCATGGATTACTCGGTCACTACGGTACACTACTTGCCGATCCAAACAAATTATATCTTCTGTTGTTTCCAATGACAACTCAATCTTCTCTTAGTCAAAATCTCTATTGTGAATCATAACTACATGTAATATGATATTTAAAGAATCGAGTAACGAAAATCGGGAAAATTCGTGAGAGTAATGCGATGTGCAAATATAAAAGTTTGCAAATATTTTATTTGAGTGTTGTAATGCACTTCCATTTTAAACTGACCATCTTTCGACAATGCGAAAATAAACATTCGTAAACATCTTGGAATGACGATTCATATGAAAATGCCTCGATTGACAGTATTAATTTCTCTAAAAACGTTCTTATTCCATTTATATACTCACTATATAACAAACAAGTCTCACGCGTGAATTTGGAATGGTTTTGTTTCATTTGATCAAGTGATTCATGATCAGCTCTCGTGTTCAGCACATGGTACCATTCCTCTATATTAACCATCAAATGTATATTATATTGTGACGTTTACTACTGTTGTTCTTTATATAGTAGAATAAATATTTTTGTGGAAATAAAAACGTTCTTGTGATTTACTGGCGTGTATAAGCAATGAAACGTACATTGTATTCAAGGTTTATTTCTAGCTAGTTTTCTATTTTTGTTAAGTATCCTTACTGCTACAGTAGCTAAGTTGATACATTACTAGCTTCGTATGTGAATGATCGAGGTTCGAACCCTGACCAAGACTTGAAACTAGGTAGTGGTTCTTCTTGCGCTAAGTTCACCACATCTAGAAATAAGTGACACTGGGTCCTTACAGGATAGATTAAAAACCGATAACCAAAGAACCCTGGCTGAACATTGTCTTAAGTGCACTGCTAAGATTGGATTTATGACTCTCAAAAATAGATGGTGACGTCTCGATATAAGCGAAATATTTTTTTACTGGGACGTTAAAACCAAATTCAACCAATCAATTGCAATACTGTTACTTTGAAAAAAACTGTGACTACAATGGTATATTTTTTGTACAAGTGCGAATAGCAACAATGACGACAACTTGCATCAGTCTGTAAAATGTTTGATGTTCGATACACCTATTAGTTTTATTATAGTTTTAAATATGTTTAAATGTTTTAAAAAGTATAGCTTCAATTATTTCAAAAAACTATAACATGATTGCAACCTCAAAATAACATTTTTAAGAATAACAACTTGTACAACGTATAACAAAGAAACTTAACAAAATGGTTATCATAAGTGAAAGTTCAAAATCAAATTTGAGATACCAACTAGTTATTTCAGAACTATACACAATGTTATATAAGACTTTCAGATAGTTTAATCTCGACGTTTATTACCACACAATATCTCTGACTATGCCAGAATTATAAATAGTTTGACGTGCCGATTTTTATGTAATCAGAGATTAAATGGAAAAAAGTTTTAAGTGTAGGTATAATAAAGATAATTTCAGTATATATACAGTACAGACCTGTCGAAAGGTGAACACTGAACGAACGAAAAGGCGCCGAAGCTCGGCTACCAAGGGGCCAAGATATGAATAGCCAGTGGCCGAACGCTTCCCAGTGATAGATAGCAACTTCTAAAGGATGTCGAGATATATAGCGTACAAGGGGGTCGAAGTAATCCGTCGATTCAGCGGTAGCTTAGTGTTAAACTTTCGGCAGGTCTGTACTATAGCTTGACTGATTTGTACACCGTTTTGTACTTTTATCTGGTAATGTAATATTTGATTTTATCAACTTTCAATTTCTTCAGACATTGGCATTAATAAATAAATCTAATAAGACGAGATATCGCAACTAATCTGGCTCCAAAAGATGGAAAGATGTAAACAAAAATTAAAAGAAATTATAGGTTTTTTGTTTTGCTATTTAATATACAGAATGTTTTTTTTTCGAATTGTACTGTTATGCTCTTTACTGTACTACAGTACACTATACTAGTGTTGCGACACCTTTAGGGGTTTCGCGGAAAGAATGGAACAATCTAGAGGATTTCTATTAGTAGAGCTCATCCGCAGAACTTGCCACTCAAAAGTTTAACACAGACCTAACGGATAAGTGCCAAACCTACCAATAATTTGGTAAAGAATTGGTTATTTTATTATGGGTACGAATTCAAAAAGGTACGTTAAATTTATGTTGGATGATAGGGTCAACTTTAATACACTATATACTGTATAACTATCGATATTTGCATGCAAACTTTGTTCCGGTCCGGTTTTCCGAATCCATTTTCAATATTTTATATTTTGTCACGTGACACTGTGTGTCGTCTGGATCATTGCTGAAGTGTGAATGCCATGACCATATTATACTAGTTTTTATATCCTTATACAAGCATTTATGCATTGTGAGACAAAGCTGGTATTTTAGATCAAATATTAATGGGAAGTAAGTAAATGAAATATATAATTTTCAAATTGATATATATATAAAGGGTTATTAAACTATTACACTTACAGTGAAACATTGTCGCTCGTTGACTCGAAATTTGCACTTGCAAGACAATTTGGATCAATATTTCACTATACCAGCTCAATAACCCTATAATATTGCACTATAATATACAATGTATATTGTAATGTAATGTAATGCACTTTGTATTTTACTCTGCTGACGTATACTCTACTGTAATTCAACGCCATGTACTACAATGTATTCTGCCAATACTGTACGTGATTATACGCAAACACTACACGTTCCACTTCCAAGCAACACATTGTATTAATGACAAATCTTGACCAATGGATAGACATAATTAATCGTTTAATTACATGTAGGATGATAGTGCATAAAGGTCTTGATCTACATTATATGTACAATTGGTTCATTGACAAAGAAGAATGTGTATCTTAGCAACACGTATATATGGACTGACAACATATTTACAGATTCTCATTCTCGCTTGACGAATGTCGATGGGTTTCTCTGGACTTTCCAGTGTCCTACACAACCCATGGCCTAAAATTTTCGTTTTTCTAGGAAAATATAAATACTACTAGTATTTATTTCGGTAGTTTCAGTGTCAGATAAGTTTGTAATAGATATTTTACGAGGGGAGGTCATAGAACGGGGTATATATATTGCCGCAACAAACCATACATATTATTATTTTTCAATATAGTCCCCATTTACCCCAATGCACTTAGCCCACTTTTCTTTCAGACTGTCTATACCTTTGAAATAGAAGTCTTCGGTTTGGTCCTGAAACCATGCCTCTGTGGCAGCCTTAAGTCCATCATCATCAGGAAATCTGATTTCCCGTAAATGGGATTTCAAATTTCTAAATAGGAAATAATCACTGGGTGCCAAATCGGGACTGTAGGGTGGGTGATTAAGTTGTTTGAACTTGCATTCACGAATCGCTGCTTGTGCAATCCTTGACTTGTGCACAGGAACATTGTCGTGAAGAAGCAATACCCCCTCGGCTCAACTTCCCCCTCCTTCCAGCTGCTTCATTAGATCATCATAGTAAGCACCAGTGATAGAGATTCCATCAAGTTTATACTTGATTAACAGAACACCCTTAGAATCCCAAAACACAGTACCCATGCCTTTGCCAGCTGATGCTTGGGGTTTCTTTGGCGGGGGTGAGCCAGGGTGCTTTTATTGCATGGACTCTTTTTTGGTTTCTAGATCCCAATGATGAATCCATATTTCATCACCAGTTACTAAACGTTAATGGAAGCTCTCCGGGTTATCATTATAAATGCCAAGAAGCTCCCGACTTGAGTCTTTGGAAGCGATCCTGCACATTAAGGTTTCTGGGGACCCATCTTGCGGATACTTTTGACATCCCAAGATGCTCGTCGATAACCGTGTATACACTTCCATGTGAAATGTCACACTCCCTAGCTATGTCATCAATCCTAATTCGACGATCATTCATGATGAGGGTCTCCACAGACGTGACAATTTCCTTTGTGATGGCATCAGCTAGCCGACCTGACCGTATGTCATCCTTCAGTGAGGTGCGCCCACGTTTAAATTCAGCTGACCATTTTGCCACTGTGGAATAGGCAGGACCACTGTCACCGTACACATCGGCCATTCGCCGGTGAATTTCTTTGGCATTTGATCCCTCTACTGTGAGAAACTTTATTACTGCCCTAAACTCAACATTTTGATTTTCCATCATTGCTTGATGGTCACAAACTTTTAATGCTTTTGAGAATTACACAAATATGTTGTGACAAATAAACTTGATATGTTTAAAATGGCGGAATGTTGTGTTGTCTAAATAAGTAAAGAAAATGTGTGTTACGCTTCGCTGAAAACGCTGTTCTATGAACATTCTGACTTCCCCTCGTATTATATTGTTATATATACGATTTTGTTTACATATTAACTTGTTAATCAAGGTACCCAGGAAAACAGCGATAGATGTGGATACCACGAAGAAGTAACAATTTCACAGTAACTAAAACAACTTTGATAGATATTATTATTATTATTTTTAAAAATGAATTACCTATCTTAGTTTAGTACATTGCCATCGAAGTAAATATAATTTTTTTAAAGTTTTTTAAAACTATGGTCTGACAAAAACAATTAGTATAGCAGTACAGTTGCTACAACTACTCTTAATCCGGTAGGCAAGACAACAAACAAAATACACAATGAACACGGATTTCTTCAGACAAAGGTTTTATCTCGTAGGTGTTTTATTATTGTGTTGTTCAATGTCTTAATTCGTATTGAACTAAGTTTAATTTTACTGCAAGGATTCTAATGCGTTTTCTTCATTCTTGTTGCACTTAAGTCTAATTTTACCACCATAATCTAATGTGTGAATAGTGAAAACGGTATTATATCTTAAAGACAATGGTTTTCAATACGAACCCAATGAGACAACAATTGGAGGATGGATGACAAAACACAATGCATTAGTGGTAATGTAAAATATCCAACTCCTATGCTATCCTACACACAAATTCTGTTTTAAAATGCTTTTTAGAGGACACCAATAAAACAAGTGCATTTCATGTATAACCCAGTTTTTATGCAGTTTGATTTTAACAGTCATGTTAATAATACCTTGACGATGTATTTGCATAATACAACACATTTTTCTACTTAAAATCATAAATAGGAATAGTGTTACGTTAATTTCGCTTTATGGACAATTATCTGTCGAATTAATAGACCATATAAAACGTTCAATTTCAGACAATATATGATAAAAGTTGAATGGAGCTAACATCCATTAAAACACAAGTTAAAAAGACCGCATTTAATTACAAAGATTCCACAAAGTCCATTCCTCACCATAAATTTTAGTGAATTGTACCCTTTTTGCTGCACAAGTATTGTTCTTTTATTGTAAATGTATATACTTTATTTAAATATATGTCGACATATAAGGTCATATACTTCCGTATTTTTGATGACATAACATAACATAATGTTAATTTTAACATATGAACATATGTATAGATTATGTATATAACATTGCAATGTTCTTTCAACACTATATACAAAGCAACATCTAGCCATAAAACGTGACAATACAAAACTCCAACAAAAATCAAGCACATTTGCTTAATTATCCAGAGCAACTGGTCTCATTTTTCTGGTGGAAGGTTCATGTGTTTAACCGTGTTCAATTTTTTTTTACTATGCTTTTGGATTGTTATTTGGGCATGGATCGATACGTTTGTGCTTGAATGTCATTCAGTACTGTTTTATCAATGAGTTTTCTTTTATTAAGCAGACCGACAGATAACAGCCACGTCATAAAATTATACTTTTAACCATTGAACTGTTTAGAAATATCGTTTATAGTACTATAACTTCCATAGCTGTGCAACACAAACTGAATATCACGCGCTAGCTCATTATCATTATTTTGCTGTGCACGACAATAGAAGTTATGACATTTTAAACGCCATTTATAGACAGTTCAATAGTTAATCCGACTAATCAGCCCACTAAACCCCCATTTTAATTTTTTGACTTTTTGGAGGTTTGTGGTCTGACAGCTTCCATTATTGAATTCTTGAAATTTCTGGCGAAAACGGTAGAAACGAAAACACGCGTCTATAATTTCTAGTATTTCCTTACCTCGCTCTTGATGACAACATGGAACACTTCCTAAAACATTTTTCTACCGATCCATGCTTAACTTTTAATTAAAAGCCATCGATATCGGTAGAAAAACTAGGTTTTCTGATGTCTCTTCAGCTCTCTGTCACTTTCGCATCGTGAAGCATTGACCAATCAGATCGCGCGTTGCATTTGGGTGGTGAAACTCGCAGTTCTATCTTTAGGAAGCACATGGCGATGTTTATTTACATTAACGATTCGCATTATTCTCTTTTTTTTCTCTCGTTTATATCTAAATTTTTTTTCTCAAATTGGTTAATATTCTATCATATCTGGGACTTGCATGTTCTCCTGAAATGCTGTCAAGTTTTGGCCAATATTTTGTAGATCGTAGAATTATAAGTTTTTAAACCAGTTGTAATATAGTGTAGTTCATCACACAATTTCATTAAAATTATTTTTTTATATGCATCCCGAACACACTGTAAATTTTGTCATAGGGTTCAATTTTTAACTGTATTTTGCGTGAACATACATATATACAGGGAGGTACTTTATTTTTTCTCTCCAAAATTACTGCAATAATATTTCCAGGATACTAGTTCAGAAAAAATGAGAGGGGTCAAGAATATAAAAATATACAGAGAAGATCGCGACTACTCCATATAAATCAGACAATTATATCTCTAAATATTTTGAATACATTTCAATGTTACCTTTTGTAAGTACATGTATTAAACACCATGTAAAACACCCTTAATAACGCGAATTACCAATGTAAACAAACCTCACCATGTGCTTTCTAAAGATAGAATTGCGAGTTTCACCACCCAAATGCAACGCGCGATCTGATTGGTCAATGCAGATTAGTAATGTCTTCACGATGCAAAAGTGACAGAGAGCTGAAGAGACATCAGAAAACCTAGTATTTCTACCGATATCGATGGATTTCAATTAAAAGTTAAGCATGGATCGGTAGAAAAATGTTTTAGGAAGTGTTCCATGTTGTCAGCAAGGGCGAGGTAAGGAAATACTAGAAATTATAGACGCGTGTTTTCGTTTCTGCCGTTTTCGCCAGAAATTTCAAGAATTTAATAATGGAAGCTGTCAGACCACAAACCTCCAAAAAGTCAAAAAATTAAAATGGGGGTTCAGTGGGCTGATTAGTCGGACTATTCAATAGTATACTGAAATGAGTTTAAAACACTGTCGTGTTCGAATCGTTGGAACAGCTAATCTATGACGTCATGTGTATAAGTAAAAGCACGAAAGGAGTGGTGTAATTATAGTCCTATAATTACATTTGGTCTCATACACTTTCATATAATAAAACATCACAAATGTAAATATTTCGTAATGGTTATATCCTAATTGCTGTTGTTTTCTTGGATACTCTCATCCACGAATATACACGTCAACGAATTAATGTATGTTGTAAACTTACTAAAATTAGAAACCACAAAAACCACGAATTGCAAACCAACAAATTGTTATTAATTCTAAGAACCGTACAATTGAACATCCTCGAAAATAAATTATTTCACAGTAGGCCATCATTTAACTGTGGGTGTAAAAATAGAATTTAAATTCAACAATATTGGTACAACAGTTAAAAGTACATACATGCATGTTATTGCAATTACAGCGATAAAACTATTAAAATATTCTTATGTTGCATTATTAGTCTATAAAAACCCTAAAATCCCAATTTAACAAGATACATTCATAATCAAATATTTATTAATAGTGATATGATGAAACTTCAAAGATAAAATCTGTTATAATACCCAAATCATCTTTGGAAGCACTAATTTTTATTTGGTTCATTTAGTTATAGATTTGCGTCAGCAGGTGATCGGAGCTGACAGTTGTTAACCAAAACCAAAGCGATGAAAAGATTTAATAAGCTACAAATTAGATGAATCGTTTATTGCTCTCGATTATAAACCTATATACATGTAAATTATATCAAAATTATAAAAAAAACTGATGTGAATTACAGTTTGTTTTAACCATTAATTCACTTTATACTCAAATTTATATCAGAATCTATTATATAATGTCTAAAGTGAAGTTTCTGTATCAGACTCGATGAAGTATTAGTAACTTGAACCAGGTACATACGCACCTGATTATCTGCAAGTTTATATTAATTAATTGCAATTCTTTGTATTTCTGGGTGGTAAATTTATAAAATCATGGCGGACTTCTGTAGGTTTTCTTTGTCTTTCTGTTTTCAAGTAATAACCCCAATAGAGATAGAAAATTTGAGAAGAATTTGAAAACAATCAACTGTTTAACGATTATTTTCCTCGCGATGATACAATACATTTATCTTAAAAACGATACAATATGTGGTAACTTTTGCTTTGAGCATTTGAGTCAAACACAAACATACCGGTTCATATCCAAATTAGAATTCCAAAACCAAAGTAAAACTTTGAAAGCTGGTAAATTGAGATAAACATGCGATCTTCTACCAGCGAGATGAGGTCGGGTGCTCCGGAAAGATATACACCAGCAAAGCTATCATTACCTGGGTACTTTTATTTAAATAAATTACACATGTCTACTTAAATCTGCAAAAAACTATTTTTTTTCTATTTTTTCCAAAATTGGGAAACAACATACTCTAGTTCCAGTATCTTTCAACTTCTATTAGAGCACTCTTTCGTATTTTATCGAGAAATCTGAATATTACTTCAAACAGAATTTATTCAAAATGCAAAACTATTGCAAAAGTTTTTTTATTTATATATATCCCCATTCTCTTCAATGATGACAGTAAATTCAGATGGTTTGAAGTGATCAGAAGAAATTATATAAGATGATATAAGCTTTTGAAACATAATGATAACCCGTCTCCCACGCACATCTTACATGATTCGTGATGATAACTCCCGTTAGTTCAAAGTAGTCACTCAAATCCGTAAATAAGCGCGTTAAAATTTGGATATAAACCAAACGTTTAATTGAAACTCATCACATTTGGATAAGTAGATACACAGATATAAAGGTACTTATTGTTTATGTGTCGAAAATAGATACATTGTAAATAGCAAAAACTTATTAAAATTATACAAACAATCGTTAATTTAGAACAGCCGCAAGTTAAAGCCTGGTTAATTAGAAATGACGCAACGGCTAACAAATTAAATCTCCAAATGCAATTCTCATGAATGTTACTGAAGGGTTCGAACACTAAGTAAATTATACAAATTTGAATGAATCCCGCAAAACCCAAAGTTTGAGTAATTCCCTATCATTTTTTCAAGTGGTCTAAAGGGCGCGCTTACAAGATACAATACCTATTGATACAGTTATCAGCAAAATCAACCACAGACATACCAATCCATGCCAAAATCACAATCCCAAAAATAAAGTATAAACTGGCCGACTCAGTTAACGCGTGAACTTCCACCAGGGAAGTGAGACTGGGTGCTCCGGAAGAGTCGGCAACCTTTGTCTACCTAGCTACGTACGTACATAAGACACGTGTAAAACTAATACGCTGTTGCTTGGTATATTAGTTAATATTAAATGGTTTTACAGAGAAGCCGTTACGTAAATTCTGTGACGTACCAAGCTAATCATCAATTATAAACTATAATGAAGCACTTAGAAAATTGAAATGTGGTTTTATCCAAAAAAGCGGGAGTTTGTTTGTATATTTTGTGGAGAACTAATTGTGAATGACGTCACAACTACCTGTTTTTACCATTATTAAACACAACATGACTTCCACAAACATACATTAAAACTTCATGGCATGTTACATAACAATAGTCTGAATAAACAACTGATTTCTGTAAAATAGATGATTGATTTGTCTTTTACACAATGTTGGGGTGAATAAACTTTGTCAAATTGTTAACCATGTACAGGGAATTCATGTCATACGGCAGTTGGTAGCATGAACGTTACAGGACCCAATGCAATCAAGAACGCAAAACAACAAACAAACGGCAAACAAATGCAGCAATAGATGAGCATGTTGTATAACAATGGTCTAAATAAACAACTGATTTCTGTAAAATACATGGTAGACGATTGTTAAGGGTAATAAAAATAATCTTGTCAAATTGTCAACTTGTTAACCACTATGTATGGCTTATAGCAATTTGTAGCGGACACACATGAACTTGACAATAACCAATACAACCAAAAACACAAAACAACAACAAAGCATACATTGAATATAAAAACAAGGGAAATTGTTCAAACAACAAGAGTACTGATCATTATTATGGCAAAAAAACCCGTTTAGAATCATTAATTAATCAAAAACTAACATACTAATCCATGTCCGAATTTCAATCCAGTAGCAAAGTAAAAACGTTGAAACTGACAAGTTAGGTTAGACACGTAAACGTTCACCAAGGAAGTGAGGCCGGGTGCAAAATACAGAACAGTCACAAAATTACATAGCGTAAAGAGTTACAAGGTATACAAGAAATGTATCATACATATGATTGAAACACAATTTTTGAAATAAAATGAATAAAATAAAAGTTTAACATAACGCCATAGACTATTCCTTGAATGTATTTATTGATAAAGTCGGGAAATGGTTTATGACAGGATTGCAGACCTATACAACTTTCGCATAAGAAAATCTGAATATACAATATTGCTAGACAGACAAAAACCATACAACTAGATATGTTATCAGAAAACCCGAGCACCACTTGTGTTATCGGATGCTCATTATAAAATATACAATGCAGATATATGTACTTCTGATAGCTTCTTCAAGAGAATAATATACATTTGAAAACCGCTGTACCTTAACCAAGAATCGCCATTATAACGTCAATGAAAAGAAAAAAAGATAAATAAATTTAGAGACCCTCAAATGATTATAAAACTCACAACTTCAGGCAGGACTCAACAAAGATAACGCACTATAATAAAGCCGACAAAATGAAAAACATTTGGATACATTTGAGACCCCTCACTGATAATTACATATTCATGAAACTCCCAATATTTAGACAGGGCTCAACAAAAACACGCTAAAATAAAGCCAACAAAATAAGAAAAAACAGATAAATACATTTATTGATTATAAAGCTTTAAAATATCAATGAAGAAAACGCTATAATAAAGCCAATCAAATAAAAACATACTTTTTGAGAACCCTCACTGATGATAAAACTCACAATCACTGATTATAAAACTCTCGACTTTAGACAAACACCTGTCATATCTGAACAAATACACATAGTTACATATATTTAATTATGATAACAACCAACTGAGCACAAACATTTAATGAAGACCGATACATACCAAACATCGCCTTATGTTTTACAATATACTTGTTTTAATTTGTCTTCACCTGTTTGTACAAGTTGCAGAATTCTTCTATTTTTCATATCTATTAACGCACCTACAGTACAGACCTGTCGAAAGTTTAACACTAAACTAACCAATTGACAGCTTAATTATCTCGGCCCCTCGTTAGCTATATATCGACAGTTTTACGGCAGCTGCCATATATCTCTCGGCAGCTTTTCGTGTCACTAGCTCTTGATATATCGGCCATTCGGGAGCCAAATTTTGACTCCTTATTGTTAGCTCAGTGTTAAACTTTCGACAGGCCGGTACTGTAGATAAACACCAATATAAACATATATATCTCCATACAAAAATAAAGTTTCTTACTTATATAACAGGGCTGATGATAAACAAATGCCGCAGAAAAAACTAGGATAATTTGTTGATTTTTAACAAAGCGTATAATGATAATCTGTAAAGCTGAAGTAATAAGTTAATTTTTATAGTTAGGAGATTGTCTATTTTCAACTTCTAAGTATTTTCGCTGCTTGTTATCAATTAGCAGTACCTGCCTATTTGAGTAGCAAAATAAATAAATATTCAAGACGTAGGAAACATTTATAGAGTGATATACAGTACAGACTTGTCGAATGTTAACACTCAGCTAGCGAAAAGGAGCCGAAGCTCGACTGCAGCGTGGCATAGATGTCAAGCTATTGATCGAAATACTACCGAGAGATAGATGGCAGCTGTCGAGATATAGGTTATAACGAGGGTTTGAGATGAGCCGCCGATATGGCACCAATTCGTTTTCTCAATGTTAAACTTTAGACAAGCCGTACTGTATATTAGAAAGGTTAATTTGTTCTTCGTTGATTAGGGTTGATGCCCGAATGGTCAAATACACCTGTTACTATGTAAATGAATCAAAATGCAATCTGTATTCTAACATATAAAAAGAATTCTAAATATGTACATGTATTCTTTCGTTTGAACAATAAGACATTGCCTCATAATCATTTTTATGTTTTCACAAGGGCCAAGTTTCGCGAACAGCTGAAAATGAAATATTAGTGTCACAAATATTTACATGTACATGTATTCTTACGTTTGAACAATCGGCCATTGTCTCGGCATATGACTTTCTTCGCGTTTTCACCAAGTTTAACGAATAGCTGAAATTGAAATATCAGCCATTTTGACTTGCAGTTTTAGTAAAGCATGGTATATTGCACAGTTATCGGATATGGATAAGACGAGAAAAAATATATAAACTTAAGTACTTAAGTACTTGATGAAATGATAATGAAAGGCAATATGCAAAATTAGAGGAGTTCCTAATGAAACATTATCCCCTTGACAACAAATTGCTCTTATTCTTAACTCGTTTTGCATATTAGGCATTGTATTACATTCCATACATGTACTTCATACTGTCATCTTCAACTTGAAGACACCAAAATTACATTTTAGTTTTTAATAATTTTTATTGTTGTTTTTCTAAATTTGATTCAGCTTAGATGAACTTGAGTTCGTGATGAAACTGGGCCAGACCTTCTTTGTACATTTCGCTAGATTAGCTTAGCACCGTAGTTCGAAAGTAATTTGAACTTGACAATACTACTGGTCGATACACAATGATTTAAAATGTTTTAATATGTATAAAAACCAGCCAAATCAAGTTGTTCTAGAGGTCTTAAAAGCTGTTGTCGGAATCCAGATTTGCCATGTTAATATAATACGTTATCCAGTTCATCTTTTATAACATCATTAAGCACTTCCTGTGTGGATGTTCACGGCGATAAAGTCTTTCATCTTCATTTGAATTAAAATTTGCACCAGTGAGATTACCAGAACGAATACGTAAAGGCGGATGCAAATAAATCTACTGATTTAGATTTTAATTTCAAACGAGGACACAAACATATCATAAAAAGACTTGCGCAATATAAAATTTGGATCAAGTTCTTACACGTGTAATCACGTAATCCTGTGTAATTTAACTGTATAAATTCCGTTATACACTTAGTGCTTATGTCCTTAATTAACATATATATAGCTTGATTCCCAGAATAAAATCTAAATAACATTTAATATGCGTGTATAGAGCTGTTGTAGTACATAAGTGTTCAATGCATGTCAAACACCAAAAATACTATAAGCAAACACAGGTTCAAATCACAATTCCAAAGAGCAAAGTATAAGCTTTAAAAACATACGAACTCTACCAAGAAGTAAAGCGGGGTGCTCCAGAGGGGTGAGGTAGCTAGCCATTATACAGCTGTTTTTGTTGTATAAAGTTCGCTAATAGGAACAAGCCACCATAATAGCGTATAAACTGTATTGTGAAATAAATAACTCATAAGCAGGAGACGCAAGTATACTGCTGCATAGAAAGGGGAAGTTGACAAAAGAAAATGTCAATTCATCACCTGTGTTTAAATAGCTTAAATAATTGGGGTAAACGTCAAAATATGAAGCAGAACTTGAAGAATCAGTAGTATCTTTTATTCCAAACTCACTTGGATAGATGGCATTCATAATCACATGTACAGGTATTCACTGAATGACAAACAGTGGTCTCGATGTATGTTTTTGTGTTGTTATATACTGTGGCCTTCGTGTGTTATAATCGGGGCATACGGCAAAATATGAAGCAGGACTTAACGAATCTTGGTATCTTTTATTCCAAACTCACTTGGATAGATGGCATTCACATGTACATATATTCAACGAATGACAACCGGTGGTCTCGGTGTATGTTTTTGTGTTGTTTATCGCTTCTTTCTCATGTTAATTATATTTTTTGCAATTGTGTCTATGAATAGAATATAATTTGTGAAAATTAAGCTATGATGGGCTCATATAATAACGTTTATAACTTTGTATATTTCAAGCGTTTGGTTTGTACATAAGGTTAGTCAATATATACTGATTTTAATATGCAAGACAAGATGAAAGCATACCAAAAATCAACCAATCATCCATTTTAACATACATCTGTTCAGCTAATGAATTATCATAACAGTTATACATCTGAAATACACATTCGACATTGAACAGCTCCATCGTGTCAATCAAAACTTGTCTGGCAAGAACTGCAATTTCTTTATGTGTGTCTGTAAATATTGCCCATTACATGATACACATATACAGTTGCTAAAGAAAAACATGTACTTGGCAACCGTCTCTGAGCAACCAAGAGAATACGTCACATCAAAACAAACGCAAAAATGGGGTTAATATGTTATATTCAGAGCGCTGGACACCGTTCTTTATATTGGGATTGCGATCGGTCTAGGACATAATGATTAACAACTAAGAAAGGAAAGGGTTGAAACATGTGTTACAGATTAGAACAATAGTTCGTTACAAATGGCATCCAGTGGTATCAATAATATCATTTTTATCATTCTCTTTATCTCTCCAAACAACACTATAGCAAAACTATTTCTGGGGATGGGGTTCACAATAGTGCATCACAAGTCTCAAGTTCGTTTTAAATAATTTTCAAATTAACTTTTAAATTAAATTTTACTGCTACATCAACTCTATAGGAAAACTATTTTCGAGCATGGGGTTCACAATAGAATTAGTACATCATATGTCTTTGTTTTCAATTATTTCCAAATTACCTGTAAATTTTACTCAACGTAATGAACTTTTTAGTAGTAATGAATAATCCATATTAAAACTACAATAAATATAATTCAAAATTGATGTGTATTTACACATGGCTAAAATATAATACAGTCCATGAAGTGATGGACCACTGTAAACGTATTTATTTTCGCGATATACTAATTTTCGTTTATTTCGCGGTCGTTTGTTTTTCGCCAAAATTAATACCAAGGGAAAATTATATAATGCAATTGTATTAATATGTTATAGTGCATATTTCAAATAACGCGGAAATTAAACTACACGGATTTGTCGAAATTTCCCATACCGCGAAAATAAATACGTTTACAATATGTGGTCTAGTGATGGTTGACTGTAACTATTATAATTCTATCGCTATGCTTTGTCAAGGATAGATGGTTTCTACATTAATCAGTTTTCGTGTAATTATTCCATAATTATTCACATGCGATGTATAAAAAATAAATGACAAATTTTGTTTAATATACTTTTATGTTCTGTTTTGAATTGCAACTTATATTGATATCCAATTTGTAAAACAGATCAAAGCTATATCATAAAATATTTTAACAAATGTGAGAATATATGATTCGAAAGAGTCTTACAACGCCAATTCTGTAATTTTTCAAAATTTTAAAATTTAAAAAAAAATAGATGTAAAATTTTCAAATTTTTCAATTAATTTATAATTTAATTTTCTATTGTTTATAAAGATAAGAAATACGAAAGAACGAAAATGAAGATAGAAAACACTGTCCTTTGGGCTTCGTTTCAATATTCATGAACTATACTGCACATGTGATTATCTACACGGTTTCTATAAATCATCAATGTAGTGTTTTACAGCACGTAATTCCATATACTTCAAAATAAAATTATGTAATGACATAACCGTATTTTCTCATATGGAAATATGCAATTTATTTTCAATGTTATGTTTTTGCAATAATTATTAAACTTTCAATAAATGTAGCATTCGTACGTTTAAAATAAAAAATGTATCACAATTTCCTTCTATACAGAATTAAAATTATATAGACAGTGTACTTTACGATTTACAAACGCCCTTAGTTCAACTTGATCTAGGCTGATCATGCATATTATATTAATGACTTCTTGTGTAACAAGCGTTTAATAAGAAAACTTGATTCAGTGTCCTTATGCTTCCAAAATCTAAATTAATCTACATCGAAGATCATGTATAGATATGGTTTGATGGAAATTGTTTTCCCAAACGGAGTTCATTTAGTTGATGTATATTAGCTAGTAAATTAATGTTACATGTTCATAAACATGTTTTTCCTTTAATCTTATTGATCAATCACAAGCTAGGGTGATGTTCTGTCTAACCTAACGAGACGATTTGTAATTAAAGTTTCTCTCCTGTAAGGTATTAAAACAAGATTATCTTTTTAATCTATGTGATTACAAATAAAAATCATAAATAAATTATTGAGAAATAAACAAGAGTATTGACGCTTCACTGAACTTGTATTGGATCAGAGCATATTATAAATATACACCTAACTAGTCCCGTACTCACGAGATCACCATCGCGTTCACGCTGGGAGTTAGGCATTCAAGTACAGTCTAGCTCAAAAAAACAAACAAACAAAAAACCAAAATATAAAACCATCACTTTATAAAAACTTCCAAGAAAACTCTTTAAACTCAATGCAACAAATCTTTATCCGGATGTTTTAACAACAGTGTAGAGTAGGGGCAGTGTGAGATAAATAGGATATACAGTTGCCCATTTACTTACAATATGATGCCAATTTTGCAGGAACAATGTCAAATGTTTCCACATAACCTAGTCCTACTCTATTGAAAAAAGTTTTAAAGAAGAATTTTAAATAGCCTTTGTTATACATGTAGTTCTTGGTTTGCGAGGTATGTCTCCAAACCATTGGTTTTGTCCCCACAACGACGGCGATGAAGCCAGTAATTGTTCTCAGATAAACCTCTCTCTCTCTCTCTCTCTCTCTCTCTCTCTCTCTCTCTCTCTCTCTCTCTCTCTCTACCTCTTACATCAAACATTGACAGCAAAGTGCTTTCGCGATGAGTCTTGCAAGACCTTTTAAAGTACAAAGCTTTTGAGTAGGTAGTATCGAATATTTATTCTAAGTACTTATAATGCACAGTGTAATTAGTAACTTTATTAAGAACACTAGTACCGTTTATTTGTTTTAGTACTATGAATAAATTATTTCCATAAACAACCACGTGTAGCAGGTTCATATACATAAAACATAAATATGTAACCATTAAAGACCTATATAAATGTTTATTACATTAATGAAGCCGCATGTTTCTTATACAGTACAGGCTCGTCGAAAGGTAAGTTTTATTGAAGCTAGCGAAAAGAGTCGACGATCGGATGCCGACTGACCGAGATATGGATAACTATTGACTAAGAAGCTGAAGAGAGGCAGAAACCAGCTGCTGAGATAAAGCTAGCGAGGGACTGAAAATGGCTAGCGATTCGACATTGATTCTTTAGCTCAGTGTTAAACTTTTGACAGGTCTGTACATTACCTACATGACGTAACGTCATTGTTTTGTGTGTAGGTTTATATTATTATATAACGATATTATTTATTATAAACACGTGGTGTTTAATGTCCCGCGCTAATGTTTGTACATTTGATGATGTACATAAACATTTTATATCTTGATTGTATAATCGGATCGTAATCAGAGTCAGCATCGTTTGTTTATTCTCTCTTTTATAACACGGAATATTTTGGCTGCAACATCACGCAGTATATCAGTACATGAAATTCCCAGTTGACGCCGTGTTTAACATGGCAAGTTTTTTGTGGATTTAGTTCAAGTATATTATATGGAACATTAAGCGACAATAACGTCACATAAATACAGTTAAATCTCGATTTAACGCCCTTGATAATTTTGCCAATCCATCTCTCGCAACAAGATACCTACTACTCTACGTTTTGCTTTATAAGCCTCCCTAAGCTTATCCTTAAACGCCATTTTAACGCCAACATGCATGTGATAGGCCAAATCGTGGCGGTGGTTCGAGGTCTTACTGTACATGATGACGTCTAATATTGAATGTTTCTTTTGATATGCATAAAATGTCTCCCTCGAAATGTTTTTGTGTTTCATTCAAACGTTCTTTTGTTTTGATTTCCATTGTTTGGTGTCGCTGTTGAAGTAACACAATGTGTATTATTGTCAGTGTTACACAGCTTGACATACAATTACAACGTCTTTTGTTTTTATCTTGTTTTCCCTATCTACTGATATTATTTCATTATCTGAGTTACAACGCCTGTACAATTAGTGCCAATTTAACATGGACTTCGATATAATATTGCGACTACTTATGAATCGGCCATTGATATGCTACATGTATAATCACATTCTATACCCATGTTAGACATAGTTGATGCGAGAAAATTATGATATATTACTATTACATTGTGACAGCCCGAAATATTTTTATGTTATATTTGATTGGTTTAAAACCAAAATAATAATGAATTTTAAATTCTTCTTCATCCGTAGGTCATCGTCGGTATGGTTTTTATTGAAAATTGTTAAATATTATATTGTTAACATTTACTAAATTTAAGTTAAGGTTTAACTAAGGATTGATTGCAAAACTAGAAATAAAAAAAATTGATATCACGTGTCATAAAACGAAAAAATACATTCCAGATTACGATAGCCAGTCTAAATGACTTACGGGACATTATTAACGTTAAAACGAAGCTCATTTATCCGCCTAACATTGTTTAAGCCTCTAATTAAACTGTGATATTATACAACAGCTGATTTGTTCATTCACGCTCATTATAAAAGAATCAAATGGTGCGTTTTTACATTTTTATTTGTTTATTATTTATTTATTTAAGTTTATTTTCGTAAATTTATAAACAAGTAATTATCATCCCACTGATTTATAATTACATGGGGTTTGGAAAACTGATTAACAGTACGGACCTGTCGAAAGTTTAACATAAAGCCAACCCGGCCATAGACAGTTTTTCGGCAGCTGTTATCTATCTCTCGCAAGCTTTCGTGTCACTAGCTATTAATATTTTTGACATTGGCTAGCTTAACCTTGACTATTTTTGGTTACCTCAGTGTTTTACTTTCGAAAGACCCGTTCTGTACGTTTTTTTAAACATAGGACTTCTTCATAATTTACAATTCTTCATATGAGATGTATGAATGATCAGTTTTACCAAATTATGGCTAATTGCCTGTAAGTGTGGTAAATGATTTTGCCTCTAGTCTGTTATACATCAGATGGGTGTTATATTGTTTTTGTAGGGAGAATCTGATGGGATGTTTGCCCTGACTTATCAATAGATAACTTTACCAGATACTTTATACTACAAACTGTAAATGTCAGACTCTTTATATAGAACATTGTATGTGAGTTACACCTCTCCAGGGAGCCCGGGATTCATCGGTATAGTGGCTGATTATCGGCTCCAGTTAACTTTCTGATCATTTGTTTAAACTCTTACTTCAACTGTTTTATACGTAAAAATGACATATATATTTTATATATATCTAACAAGACGGTAAGGTCAAAGTTCACCTTTAACGCCACAAACATATACGTTATATTATTAATGACTTTTAAATCTCCAAAATAATAAAAAGCCATATGGAACACAAACATACCGGTCCTTGCCAAAAACTTAAAACAAAATCTATGAAAACGCAAATTTAGTGAGGCACGTGAAGTAGCCGAACATAGACTAACAGTTTAGAGTGTAATTGGCCTTGAAAATGAAACTTGTAATTAGTACAATCTAGTTCAAAAAGTATATAGTGGTAAATAAAAATTAATTAATAAATTAATTGCGGCTTAACAAGAAATGCGTATCCTTCCGAAGCACCCGGTCTCACATCCTTTTGAAAGTTTATGAGTGTAACTTAATTTGCTGGTTGTCAAAAGTTTTTCCTTCGTTTTTAAATTTTGATTTGGACATAGATTGGTATGTTTGTGTGTCATTAACTAATGTGAATGTGAGTAACGTTAAAAAGATGCAAGCACTATGTATGAATTGTAACTCCATACGTAACATAAAAGATACTATTTAGACATTCAGAGATTTCGTAAGTACAAATATAAACAATATATAACTCTTATCAACTGTTACACCGTTTATTTATACGAGTTATTTAAATCTACTTTTCTCTCAGATTGCCGACATCTGATTAGTCAGTCAGTTTTAGATATTTTAATATAAAAAATAATTGATACAATCAATATTTGTGAGGAACACTTATAACCAGATAAATCTGAAGTTTGATACACCGAGAATAGAGAGATCTCTTTTTACATTATGATCTAGAATCACCTAGATTTTAGGAACCTTTTCAGTAAATCATTGTAGTTTAAAATTACCAGCTATATGTACATGTACAATTAAAGTATAGAAAAATCTCTACAGTATGGTTTAGGATTACTTAGATTTCAGGAACTTTTCAAGTTTTACCATAACTTCAATGTAGTTTAACATTACCAGCTATATGTACATGTTCCATTCAAGTATAGAGAAATTTTCACATCATGTTTAAGAATCACTAAGATTTCAGGAACATTTTCAGTAAATCTTAACCATTCTTGCAAACCAAATGCTACACGTACCTGTATAACTTGTAACATATACCATTTTTGAATGTTATGAATGATAAAACTTAAAAAGGGGTTCCATGAGACTTACATATTGCAATATTTATAAAATTATTTATATTCAAATAAGTATTTTGTTTACAATATGTTAAAAGTCGTTTAAATTGAATACATGAAAACAAACATACCAACCACGCCAAAATCACAATCCTAAAGCAAAGAACAAACTTTAAACTGAAAAATTACAAAAACGTTTAGAAGTAAACACGTGAACCATCAGGGAAATGAGACCGGGTGCTCGGAAAGGGTAAGCAACTCCTGTTGAGCTAGCTACACCCGCAACGTGCGTAATGAAGATAGAGAGTAAAATAAATGGATGGAATTAAATTCAAACATCCCAATATTAATTCATAGATATCTCTATAAATTAGTTATGCTTAACGGTTCATTATACTGACTCATTAATAGTAGGTACATATGCATGTACTCAGTTTTCTGACAAGAATTCAGGATACCATATTATATGTCTTCTCGATTGATGGAGAGAAGGTACACAAGAATGGTGTTTATTAGAAACACATGTCACACATATGCACTAGGGGTCATGTATTTATAACAACATGAAATCCTAGTTTCATTGGAAATATCAGGTAACATTAGGAATTCCTGTACCGATACTCTAAGATTATTGAATCTAGCTAATATAGGAGAAAATACAGTTTTAACCATTTTGTAATACACACACTCAAACACTAAAAAATTATACAAAACTTATGCTTTCCTTGAATAAAAATTAACATTTTTATGATAGTCTGTTATTTCATTGATAGAATAAATATTGTTTAAATTAAATAACTTTTCGTTTGCCAAAATCTAAAGTTTTAGTGGACATATTATAGCCAAGACCTTAAAATGAGACCATCTGTATATAAGACAACATCAAATATATGTTCAATAAGCCATAATTCTTTTACACATCACCACAGGGGTATACATTGCATTTCGCCGCATACAACTAATGTCAGCGTACTTCTCCTTATTTAAACTTTTATTGGAGTTGTTCAGAAAAGATTCAAGATATTTATCATTCTTTTTATTTTTCGCTGACAATTCTGCTTAAATTACAAGACAAGGGCATGTCTTGTAGCTTGCTTTGAAATATTCCTAGATGTATTAAAGATTTCATAACGACAGGCTAGATGAACATCTCCAATCAAACTGGAGATAATAAGTTGTTTAGTTCATATTGTGATCAATGATTCTTTTTATCGCTTCTTTTAGCAACATTTGTTTTTTTAATTGAACACCTATTCCAAAGTGCTTACAATGCACGTACAAATGGTTTAGCTGGACGAAATAATAATAATAATAATAATAATAATAATAATAATAAATATTTGAAGTTTAATAAAAAAATAATAACTTGGCAACGATATCATAGATGTATTAATACGTTATAAAAATTCCATTACTTTTTAATATGTTATAAATATGTAAATTAAAACCAAACTTGAATCTAATCACCATAAGTCCTATAATGAATTCAAACCAAATGCTCATAAATAGGAACACGTTATGATATGCAATATACATGTATACTAGTTGATACTGCATCGGACCAAACTGTTTCACTTGAAAGGAAAAATGCTCAATTGATGCCCACATTAATCAACGCTTCTACTTCAAGAAGTGATAAATTTACACTATTAATTGGAAACTATTCGTGAAAGCGTCATGTTCATGTTGAATATATTAATATTAACACTAGAAAACTCATACCTTACAGCTGTTATGGCCATTATTATAGCAATTACTTGCTCAATTTCAAAGAACACAAAAGATAGTTATAAATTAACGTCTTGTGGTTAGGGATAATAGAACATTGTTCTCTTTATTTTTTGCTTATACAAATAAATAAATAAATATTAAATAAATAAATAAATAAATAAAAAACACAAAAAGTAATTTATTGACAAGAAGAGAATATCTTTCAAGAAATAACAATAAAGTTTCGTCTTGGTAGGTGTTTTAGGAGGTCAAGGTCAACTCCGCAGACATAACTGTGGTCTCGTCTGTATTTTAATTATTTTAGTTTCTTGATCATTGAATATTTATTGAAACTGAGGTTTGTTAACTGGCAATATTTATCAAAAGAAAATGCATCTAACTGTTTGATGAATTTTATTTCACGCTTTATTCCAGAAAATGGGATATTGACAACAATTTGAATTCCCCACTTTAGGAATCTCTTTCTCATTGTCTACATCTAGGGCCTCGATATAGCTCATCTGATTCTGAAACATGACAGACTGACAGAATTGAATATAGATGAAATCAGACTTATAAATGTTTATATCTAGGGCCTCGATATAGCTCATCTGATTCTGAAACATGAACGACTGACATTTAAACATAAGTAAAATTGAATATAGCTAAAATCAGACTAAGAATGTTTATATCTAGGGCCTCGATGTAGCTCATCTGATTCTGAAACATAAAGACTGTTATTTAAACATAAGTAAAACTTTCTACTTACCTATAGTAGTCATAACTGTTATTGCAAATAGTAGGGCGCTAGCAAACGACCATTGTTTCTCTGAGCTAGTTGTGTCATCCTCATTGTTCCAGCCGTGTAGATCAGTCGCTGTGTACACTTCAAATTGAAAACGTTTTAACAACACCTCCACTTCTTTTGTAAGATTATTCCGGTCTCGTTTGTGCTCTAATTTAGATTCAATAGCTAATTCTACGATGTTGGTTAATATATCATTACGTACGCTTGCAACTTTTATTTTGGTTTTTTCTTCATGAGGGGATTCTAATGCCTGGAATATTATACCTCCAAGTATGGAATAAGCTACCATTAGAGAACACAATCCTATATGAGAGAACAAAAAAGCTACAAATTTTTTACAACAGTTTATAACTTCCCTGCGTTTTTGAATCATTTTACTTTCTCGGCGTTTACTAAGCCTTCGTTGGAGTTGCTGATCACGTAAAACGACGTCATCCTCGAGAGGGTCGTCTGAAGCAATCGGCTCGTCTCCCTTTTCAAATGTTATATGCTTCTTAGGAAAAATCAGTCCATCTTTGTCAGTGTTCGTGTCATCAATGATGTCCGTTTCATCCAATTCAGTAAGTTTGCTTAGACTTATGTTGGTTTCGTTTTCTATAAACATGATGTTTTTATTCTTAATTTCCTGACTTTCATCATTGCTATTTTTAGCCTGATTCGTATCTTTCTCGTCTTTCTTAGGTAAGACTTCACTGTCCTGTCGCGATACCACGGTCTCATTTTTCAACTTTCTTTGTCGGGCAAGCCTTCTCTTTAAAGCAACAATAGATAATATGGATAATTTACCTTTAGGTTTACCCTGTTCTTTTTTCATGTCACCTTCTTTCTCTTTATTTGTATCATCAGCTATTTCCTGAATATCCTCATTATTACCGGAAGTTGAAGCACAATTTTTGCGCGAAAACACTGGCGAAGCTTCCGGTGTTTTGTATACAAGATTATCATCGTTTTCTGACCCTGCGGATTTGTCGCTAATTGTGCTACGCGCTGACAATTTCCTTGGCAAGTCCGCCGGGGGAGGAGTAAAGTTTTCAACATCGTTTGCCTTAGATTCCTGAATACTTTCAACAATGACTGGGATTTGTTTAAAAGGTGTCACATTGCTAAAATCATACAATAGATTAATATCCGTGTTTACGGCCGTACTTGTTAAATTAACTTTAGCAAGTTTGAAGCCATTATCTGTTTGTATGCATTTAGACTCCGATTTAACAACCTCAGAAAGCACAGTTTCTAATTTACTTATTGGCTCGAACGGTTTTGTCTGAGGAGAAAAAGACCTTGTATATTTGAATGTTGGTTTTGTAATTTGTTTTGCATCTTTATTTGGAATGTTAGAAGTTAATTGTGAATAATATTTGGAATATTTGCTACTTAGCATGTCCGTTATACCTCTGCTATGACTAGGATTATTTTCACGCGTCTTGTCTTTTGAAACATTTTCCTTATCTGACGGAAGCGACTGATTTGGTGACGCTGTTTTATTGGCATTGTCTTTAGTCACCTTTAATTTTTCTTCAATTGATATGCTACGTCCAGAAAACCGTCGAGGCGATACGAAAACTCCACGTTGTCGCGTTCTACTTTGCCGTTCTAAAGATGAATTTGTTTCCGTATCTACATTCGACTGATTTTCATTAACATTCGGTTTTGTTTCTTCTGATGGTTTTGAACTTTCCGTTTTGTCATTAACCTGTTTATTATTTCCATCGGTGCCTATTTTATCCGGTACAGCGGTATCCTTTGATGTACCGACTGAAGCATTATTTGTGTCATTTGTTTCTTTTTGTGTTGTATCCGGTGTCCTAATTGTACTATCAATAGGCTTATTGTTTTCAGTTGTCGCACTTTCCGATCCTGAACTTGTCGCAGGTTTTATGCTATCATTGTTTAGAGTATGATGTTGTGACTTGTCTTTTTCAAGAGCCATTTTTTCTCTCATGACTTCTTCATAACTTGGGCATCTAATATAAGTTCTATGCCCTTTTTCTTCAGGTTTTCCTGCCTCGGTCTGAGGTCCATGCTCTTGCCGAGAATGTTCTGAAATATAATCGAGAATGTTAAAATTACCCTCATTAGGGCTGCTATCATAATGCTGAGCTCTTGCAATAGAAGAATTGCTAAAATGAGGTAGGGTGCTTCTTAAATGAAGAAAACGATTGAAAGACTCGCGGCTGTTACTTTCAGATTCCGTAAAACTAGTCCTGTCACCTACAGCACTCGAGTTTTCGTGATTATGCAAGTCAAGTTCTAAACGATTTTGTACCGGTGTTTCATTTTGTTTGACTACATGTTCATTATCTTCAATCGACTCACTATTTGGAAAATGAGTTTCTAGCGCTGAAGCATTTGCTTCGTTTTCAACAACTGCTTCTGACGCAGAAGCTTCGGGAGCTGACATTTCCGGTTCTGGTTTAGTGTCAGTCACTACTTCTTGTCTAGAAAATTTGTTATGGCGTCTAAAACAGTCTGCACTCTTTGACCTGTGAGGTTTCTTGCTTCGTTTTTGACTTTCATCAACATTTTCTAAACTTTCAGCTGCAGATATATCAGGCAGAGAAGATGACCTTCCATCTTTTCTTTCTGATAATATTTTCCTTTCGAGTGGAGACAGCGTCCGGCCAGGTGAACGCCGGGCATGTCTTTCCTTGAGAGCATCTTGGACCGTCATGTAACGCAATCTATTTCTAGGTTGTAAAGTTGGATTATATTTTGTGTAATCCATTGTGTCGATGGATTGCTCCGGAGTTGGGAAATTTTCCGAAGCATCGTGAAATATATCATCATCATCCTTATTAACGTGTCTATCTGCACTTTCTGACCTTTTTGATCTTGGACCGGGTGACCTTCGAAATAAATCCTTTATTGAACGTTTTCCAGAGTTACTGCGAGATCGCTTGCTGCTTTCTCGTGGCAGTGTAGCTGATTGTTTTTCCTTCATTGACAGTATTGCATTTTTACTTGGCTCATTTACTGAATTTGAAAGTTCTGATGTCAGTTTAATTTCATTCATTTGTATATTATCATTAATATCATCATCGCTACTTACTGGTTTCTTTCCTTTCTTTGATTCTTTTCTTTTTCTTTTCCTTCCCGATTTTCGTTTCCCTTTGTCGTGTGACCGTGTTTGTGCAGGCTCTTTGTCATCATCTGTGCTTTCCATTTTACGTTTTTAAATATAAAAAATAAATATCCACTTACCGTTGTAACTAAAGTTTTTACTTAGCAATTATTTCCCTCATGATAGTTTAATATCCCATTGAATAAAATAAAACTTTTTTTCCAAAATCTTTATAGAATTTAAATAAAATAAATGTTAACAAATAAATGTTTTCCCACTGCTTTCTTAAATCATCAAAATTATCCAAACAAAAATATTTTCATCCTTTAATACCACCAGCCAATATTATCCTTAATTCCTCTATATTGCGTTTGTTTTAGCAATCAATTTTCCAAATCTCCTATCAATATTGGTAAAATAAAAGTATCATTGTAGTTCCATACAACGTTACAACTTTCCATTCAGTATTACACACTAGATCAAAGTGATGTTTCTTATCTTTACGCAGATACGTATGCCAGATTATCCCGCCACCATCTGATTTGGGGGATTTCCAATAGGACTAGACAGTAAGATTATTCTTAACATCTATAACTGTTCTAACTTTTCATCATTCCTTCATAACAATAACACTAAATAACGGACTACTTGTTACTTCCTCTCTAACTTCTATAAACATAATGTATAAAACACATTTGTTGTATTTTTAAATATATACTCCTAATTTTCTCTTACTGTGTTATTCATACATTTCAATTATTTATGCATATAGAAAATCATTTCTGCGGTGTAATGAAGTAAACCGCGTATACCAGTTTCTGACTATTGTATTTAAGGCCATGTACCGCGTAGATAATACTTTGCAGATTTTGCTTTCTTCTGACGATACGATGCCTTGGTTATAAAAATTCCGTTTGGCATGATATATCTGTAGTGTCTACAATACAAGCTTACCGTTATTGCCTTTCCATCAAATGGTATATGATGTAATTACTGTGTTCTATCTGTCCCGCAAAAGTTTTCTAAGCTTCATTTTGATTGGTTTAACTCCACATGATGGTGTCCGATCCCTTGTCTTATTTTCCCGCACTCTGAATCCGGTATGAAATTAAAACCTACAATAATATAATTCCATGTGTTCAAATAATTGTACAAAATATAGTTTTAATGTCGTGTATACTTTAAATTGCAAAAATCATAGTTTGGTGCAGCACATCAAAACAAATAAACTTTGAATTAAATTCAAAACGAAGTAGAATTATATTTTTACATGAAAAATAAATTTTTGAATTTGTATAACACAAGAAATATTGGAAACGAAGTATAAACCATAAATGAAGTAAAGATTTGATTCACCCTGTAGCAGATGCTTTGCGATACAATGCTTATGATTTAAAACGTTCAGTGCAATAATATGAATATTCTGATGATGAAAATGAGCTCATTAAACAAGCTTATAAGTTTTATGTTTGTGGTTACATAGTATTTGATTAAAACTTTCCGATAATGAATTTAAAAATAAAAATCACTTATTGGTTCAAACTGAACAATCATGAAATTACAAGAATAATTTTAATCACGCCTTTAACTATATACATACGTAACGAGATTTTTAAATATTGATTTATGGTTGTGATTAATTTAATTTTGATTATTATGATAATAGACAACGTGGTCGTCCCTTTCAAGTTTTCCGCTTCAATTATTATTTGTCAAAATCTCTCTCTCTCTCTCTCTCTCTGAGTCTTCTAGGTCAAACTATATTATAATATATATAGAATCATATTTTGGGAATACTTTTATCGTGCAAAATTACTAAAGACGCGTCTAAAATCAGAATTGTGCAAAAACTGATATAACTAAGAGAAGTATTTATTATATATTAAGTTTTTCTTTTCAAAATTCATATGAAGTATTCATTTTAATTTGTATCAGTTTTTAGTTCCTTTAATTCAGTTTTCGAAATAATCGGATCTTAAGTGTTACGAGTGCGTGCCGATCTATCATATTTTCCTATCTCATTCATTTTATCTCATTTTCTGAAATTATGTAATCATCTTACAAACATTTAGAAGAAAATCGGTTAAAAAGACTAGAAATTCGAGGAAAAATCTTATAAAAGCTCTAATTAATGTCACCCGGTTCGATATTATTCTAGCACTTTTGCAATGATGTAAACAAGGGCGATATAATCAATAAACAGTTTGAGGACCGTCTTCTGAATATTCAAACTCGTGTGATTAATTACGTATACGGTTAACGGATCGAGGCTAAATTGCATGTCCAAACGCTGACTGATGAAGATTGATTACATCAATGTCATAAAAACGCTTGTTTTTCCTAAATAATCAATTCATTTTCAAGAAAAATAATCCGCTTTTTAAGTTCCTTTAATGATTTTATATGAAAATTACAAAAAATCTCTCTTTTTTATTAATCTATTAATTTTCAAGAAAAATATTCCGTGTTTTGAGTTAAATTACAGAATTTGTATGGAAATAAAACATTAGGTAATAAGCCGGATTGACACGTAATATCATGTTACATTTTATAATAAACTGGTTGATTAATGTGATCGATATTTATAATATCTTTATTGATTTTCTTCTTAAAGTTTTAATCACTTTCTTATTAATATAATCGACTTAAAGAACTACCAGACAGATTCGAAATTATATTGCCAATCTCATTACGTGTAATGTAGTCCGAAAATTCTTGCCAAAACTTTTTAAAATCTTGATCAGAATTTTCTGACTGTCCAACATGATATTGCAGGCCTCCATAAATAAAGTATAAAACGTGACCACAACTCACTTCATGAAAAATTATTAGTATTGGTATAAGGATACCGTGAACTCAGTCAGAAGGAATATTTCATGATGGTCGTCCTATTTCAAGTTTTTTCTTTGTTAATATTCATTTTATTTTGAACAATAATTTGCAACAATTTCAAATACAGACCCCCACGGGGATGATTGCAAGTTCGGTTGAGTAAGATGGGTGTTAATTTCTGGGTATTTGGTTTCCTCCAACATTTTGTCAATAACTGGCCTTCTCGATATAAGTGAACGAATCACGACTGTAACGTAACCAATTCAACCATCCATTCTACCATCCAGTGACAGTTGTACATGTTTTGGTTTAACGGCTGTTGCCCTTTGTGTATACTTTGCTTTTGATGATATGTTAGAAGATTCTGGCTATGATATTGGAGGAGGAGGAGGCAAGGAGTAGGGGGTGACAGGAGCCAAAGGAAGGACGCGACACACTGAAGGCAGCAAAAAGCAACCTCTTCACCGTCCGCCGGAGAGGGTCATGGATGTCAAGGCAAATATTGGTTTCTTCGTGCTGTTTCTGATTTGAAATAGAAGAAAGAAACATGCAACTGCTTATAACACGTTTTTTGGCAAAATAAAGCAATTGAAAGAACATGACACAATACAATTAAATGACGGAAACCAGAAAATAGGACAAGAAAAGATATGACAAATCATAAATTTGAATCGCTGATTATAATCCTTCTTCTTCTTAGACTAGGTAACTATGATGTAAAGAGATGAGGTCGAGGATATAATACCTTTAGAGCCCCCCTTTCCCCTGTTTTACAACCAGTGGTTCGTAAATACTCGCATGCACTTTGATGTAAGGTCTAGTTTGACACCTAGATTTTTTGTTCACTGCCACCAGAAACTGAATATTAGGTTTTCAGTCTTTTTACTATCGTTTTTTACTACAAGTTTTCAATCAATGCAAAAACAGTTTTGACTTAAGATTTTCTATTCCGAAAATAATCCTTAAAAATGAAACAAATTAAAGTAATTCTGAAACTTAATTGCTTCCGTTATACATCACTTTAGCGTGGAATAAAAATGAATATTTACTAAATAAAGTCGGAACAGAAATCAATAACAGATCATGTAAGCTACAGTACAGACCTGTCGAAAATTTAACACTAAGCTAACGAAGTTGTGCCCATTAGGCAGTCGTCTCGACCCCTCGTTTATTATATTTCGACAACTTTTATCAATTGCGAGATTTGGGCCACCAGCTTTCCATATCTCGCGTCGCTTGGCGATCGAGCTTTGGTTCCTTTTCGATAACTCAGTGTTAAACTTAAGACACGCCTGTACTGTATACCTTTGATTAGCCAGGTATCAATAAAATTGTAATTAGACATGATTCAGGTGTTATTCATATCCATCTCAAAGGTATTCAGGTACTGAGGAGGATTGATACATATTCGAGGGAAGCTACTTTAAGATACGATTCATAGGTATGTCCATCTTGTGCAAGATTCAAATTAAATCACATGTTCTTTATTTTCTCTCCTTTGAAGAATAAATGATATCTCATAAAAAGCCATTACTAGTTTCTGTATCTATTTAAACAGAAAATGAATAATGCTGGCTGATTTTTCTCTACGAAGTTTGCACTCAAGACCTCTGATAAACATCAAATTCATTAGTAAATAATACTGACTCAAATAAGATTAGTGAGTAGTGCAATTGTGTAAACTGACCGATGCTCTTAAGAAACGAATGAATTTCCACATCTGTCAAAGGGATGGCACATTTTTCTTTGCTTATTATGAGACACTTAAGTACATTTTTGACAACGTAAAGCGTTGATTAATCTGTTTTACGAGCTCCTTTGTGATTCAGATTCATATTTGAGATTTGACTAGCGGTCCATTCAGGGTGCGTTTGACTGTTGAGTTCGGTTGACAGACATACCATACCTGTGGTAATTGACAGATTTAGAAGAATGCTTCCTAATTTTCTTTAAAATGTTTGCACTAAAGATCTCTTCCAATCATAAACCATAAAATTAATTATCTAGTAAATAATACTCACTCAAATATGATTCTTATAATTATTTAAGCTGAACAACACTTGAAAGCAGATGGTTGGGATTGGACATTTTTCTAGAGTGAGTCGGATAAGGTTGTTTTGAAAATTTAGACAATTTTGATGAATATTAATATTATGTACTTATGTAACATTAAATTACTACAAAGCAGAGTCTCACATTTGTATTGAATGATTATGCATATGTTTCATAATGGGGATTAACCAACTTAACTTTTTAAGTGCATAAATGTATTGGTTTTTTAGCGGTCAAAACAGAAGGTTTGTTGGAATTTAAATGAGAACCAGGAAGTGATTTATAGAACTGAAAAAGAAAGAAATATATTAATTAGAATCAACAAAAGTTCCGATGTTTACAATGATGACATTCTGTTCGTACCCAATATACGACCACTTGCACTGGTTGAAACCTACACAAGCTCATGGCGTATACGTTTTTTGACCCACCTTTTTAACAAATCAACTGGACTACATTGTCATGTAGTCAATTGTTACACATGGTAGTTTTAAGGTTATATATTATATTACTTGTTTGATAGTAATTAGTGTTCAATAGTTTCTAGTCATGTATTGTATTATAACATTTAAATCTTACAAAAATGTTTATTTTACTTGCATTTGGAATAAATGCTATATTTAAATCACACTTTATTCTTGTGATATTTTGCAAAAACTAGCAGATATCCACATTGAAAGAATAATATAAGGTTTGTTGGCATTCGTTTGGGAACAAGCAATGGTTGCGAATGAGATCAAACAATAGTTGGGTGACATTAGAAAAAATGTGAAGCTTTTATATCCATTATTATCATTGTTTACATCATTGTGATTATGACACCACTGTTCAATATTCTGAAATAATACAATACTGTGGTGATAAGTTTGATTGGATGCAATCTGTCTTAGGTGGTGTAAAGGTCACATCACGTATGCGTCATAATACTTAAACTACAGAAAGTAAAATTCAATCTATATGTAAAATTTAAGTTACAATATACAAAAACGTCAGCAAAAAGACATTTCATTTTGCTGATAAACTTTTAATACGCAGTGGTTTATCAAGGTTCTCAAAACATTTTAAGATCGTCATCACAATATTTTATATTTTTTTTATAAGTATGATGTCTCTGTATCTAAAACTGCCATTGGTATAGTTGACATCCCATTGTTCAATGTTCTTTTCATCCACACGTTTCATTACACGCATGGCAGATGTAGCTAGATAGCTTAACAGGAGTGCTTAACCTTCCGGACCATCCATCCTCCATTCCCAGGTGGAAATTCACATGTTTAACACTATTTGACAACTTTCAAGTTTTAATTTGCCTTGGGATTGTGGTTTGGACTTGTATTGGCATTTTTGTTTTTCATGTCTATACAGAGGAACATAGTTTCTCTTGTTTATGCGTTTACGCCAGTTATTTTGTCTTGCAAAAAGTTTTTACAGATAAAATGTTACACCTCTTGTTACTTTTTTATATTTGTGTATAGTGTATTTATGGATCATTTACAAAACATTGTCAAATTATATGATGTAAACTTCGATTTAACTTCAAAGATGCAGTCTTTGATTAATTTACACAATATAAAATGTTTACGAATTTTACTCACCTTTTACATCCGTGTTTGTTGTTTCACTTTGTTTGATTGTAGTAGTCACACATGTACATGAAGCCACACATCTAGTCTATATGAATGAAATTGATTTTCAAAATACAAATTATGTTGTGGAATTTACTTATTTATTGTTTTTATTGTTAAAACTCAGTTTGACTATAAGTGGTAGGGTTTGAAGAATGAAAGAAACAACAAGAAGAAAGTTAATAGCATGACAAAGGAATAATTCTGTGCAAGATGTTACCTAGTAGTCAACAACATATGATAGGACTCTTATCTAGAACTGTCAAATTGAATAGAATTAATTGCAATGTGAATTTATAAGATAAAAAACATTCTGGGTCAATATTCAATACAATAGACAATATAGAGTTAAAGGCCAAGCAATATGTTACATATCCTCAATTGTATAATGTTGATATTACTGAAACAATTTTTAAAGCATTCATTTGTTTCTGTAAAGGGAGATTATTACTACCATGTTTGTTGTCTCATTTAAGAAAATAAGAAACAGTTTGCTGTATGACTATTTTTCCGTAAGGAAGAGCTAAACCAAAAACAAAAAAGAAAACAAATTTATCAATCCATGTCCGATTCGCAAAGTCATCACTACTGAACACTGGCAAAAATCATATGGACTTCCACCAGAGAAGTAAGGCCGGGTGCTCCGGAAGCGAAATCCCTTACCTGTTTAGTTATCTACATCCGCTGTGTAAAATCAAAATTGAGAATGAAAGGAACACGAAACGAAACTACAGGACGCCAAACACATTCAGGGTAACTTTGGACACAGAGATATCTTACATATAAAAAAAATATATTAGTAATGAATTATGGTTACCATTTTGAAATTCTAAACTGCGCCTTATGGAACTTTTCCGAGTATAAACACATTGGCGAAATACCTTATTGCGATACCAGGGGGAGTTTGAAAGAGTATTAACAAATTTCTATTTATCTCAAGAATCAAAATGGTATATGAATTGTTATCATCAAAAACAAACATACCAATCCATTTCCGAATCCCAATCCAGAAGAAAAGTAAAAACTTTTGAACCGACAAGATCGGTTAGACATGCGAACTTTCACCAGGGAAATGAGGCCGGGTGCTCCGAAAGGGTAAGCACCTCCTGTTTAGCTAGCTACATGTACACCCACTATTACTAACAGTTATTGTTGAGTAATGGTGTTTAACGTCTAAGTCAAGAATATTTCACTCCCATCATGACCAGCTGTAGGCGAAAATGCAGTAATTTTACCTGTGGGTTGCACTGGTAACATTAAAAAGTAGGGTTCATTATCGTTTTAAGCCTTCCGTGACACGGGACCTCATTTATTTTAAGTCGCCCTTACGAAAGAACCGTGGCTCTTATTTCGAAATGCCGAGTGCTTGGCGAAAGAACAGTCGCTACCCACTTTCGAGTGCTGGGTCAGACCCGGTCTTAATGAAATCATCCATATATGCTTTGATTGCATTATGAACACTTAGTAACAATACGTGCCAGATAGAAATATGCCATTATAACATTTATTGGGTATTCAAATGGATTAAATGTTCAGTGTTATCTAATAATTTTTTACTGAGTAGATGGAGGCAGATTGACCAAAAGCCAAAACCTATTAGGAAACCTAATATCACATATTTGGTGAAGATAGTTTTGTCATATCGAGGGAAATAACAATGCACATATAATGTGTATTGTACATATACCATCATGTCGGCTTCGATTAGGTGCCGTCAAGTTTCCAAATAAAAGACCAGATTTTATATGCACTGACACTAAGATATATTTCTCCTACAATATCTAATTATACAAGGTCTATAGATCAAATAGTTCATTAAAGACAGCGTGAGTAACGCCATTCATAATGAATTATGTCACAATATAGAGATAATGATAATATATCGGTGTTACAGCTTTTGTAACACATACAGCAGTTAACATGATATGTTATCTTTGTCGAAGAAAGATGGAAATCTCTTGTAACACCTGTTGTTTCCAACAAGGCAGACATGGCGAAGGTTTAACACTAGGCTTACGAATTCTTCCAAATTGACAGCATTTTCGGTCCCTCGTTAGCTATCGCTCGATAGGTTTTTGACAGCAGCTACAGTGCCCGTCTCTCCCAAGTTTTTCAGTCGCTTGATCAATCGGCAGCCTAGTTTTAGTTCTTTTTAGTGTCAAACTTTTGACATATCTGTACTGTACATCATGTGGTTTTACATATACCTAAGATCACATTTTCCTTTTGCATTAATAATGACCTTTGTTAAAATACCTCTTATGCAAACTTCATTGAAAGATTTTGGAATCACCTGGTGTAGGTAACATTTAATTTGGTACTAAGGGATAGGCTAGGCGATAAGCGATACCATTAATCCATTTCTGTTTTTGTTAAATAACTTTAATGCAAATCCCGACACTGGAAGATTTGATACGTAATATTGGTATTAAGAGATATGATAGGCGGAAAGCTCTACCATTTATTTATATTTTTATTCTTTCAAATATCTTCAATTACCCTTAATAAATGCTTTCGTTGAAATGCCTCTGAAGAAAATCCTGAAATGCCAATGAAAGATTGGAGAAACATATGTTGTATGTATTATTGACACTAAGGGATATGGAAGGCGATAAGCTTTATCACTGATTCATATTTTTATTCTTCAAGTCAAACATCTTCAATTTGTGATGATTAATGCTTTTGTTAAAATACCTCTAGTGTAAATCCTAAAACTCCAGTGAAAATTTTGAGAACCATATAAAGTACGTATCATATGTACTCAGGAATAGGATAGGTGATAAATTCTGCTTAATATTTTTATTCTTCAGACCCAGCATCTTCAATTTGTTGGTTGGAATACCTCTAATGCAAATCGAAAGACCCCATTGTGATAGGTTTCTTCAAAACGGTGTACTTGAACATGGGTACTAGGAGAAAAGGATAGGTTTTCTTCGCCTCTGAGTCATAATAATGTTTGTTTTGAAGCTTTGACCTTTCAGTTTTTGAATTGAATCGAGTTTTTCCTTCTCGCAGCGGTAAGCAACTGTACCGAAAACTTTATACTTATTGAACTTCGTAAACGGTATAATCATCAAATTATCACTACATTATCAACTAAAATCACTTTGATTGACTTTTATCAAACTTTTTAGTGAGAGTGTTAGATTATAGATTAAGATTTTGGAAATAAGTTCTATATAAAACGATATCTAATCTGTATTATGTGACATTTAGACTGTACGAACCTGTGAATAACAAGTTATTTCCTGATTTGTTTTACCATGACGACACGTAATCAATGGCAATCATAAATTCGTCAAAGTTTTAAGTAACAGGTGATAATAATTTCAAGTTGTTTCCTGTTTTTTACCATGACGACACGTAATCAATGGCAATCATAAATTCGTGCAAATCAAAATTTTAAGTAACAGGTGATAATAATTTCAAAGTATCCGAGAATTGCCCTTGGTAGGAATTATTTTTTATATATTTAATCAAAAAATCAAATTTTTAAAAAAGCATGAAACTGAACTCCGAATTTTCTGAAATCTCTAGTCTAATGGTTCGTATACATTACATCTGGTTACAAAATCAATAAGGTGATTAAGTTCTGTATTTCTATAAGTATGATTGATTGATTTTCTTTATGCAATTTCCTATCACATAATGAATATTCCTCGAAGAAGAAACCTATATGTTTTTATTTCAATATTTCGCGCCATTTCTTAAACACAAAATTTACTGTTGAGCAATGTATTTATTTCAACATGTTTACGTTTCTGTTGTTCTGTAATACAGAGCTGTTCTTGCGTATTGTTATTGTTAATAGACGTCCTTTACAAATACTGAAGGCCCTTCTGATATCAACCCCCTTCCGAAAAGGAAATGTATAATTAGTACTTATTAGTATGTCTGATTGGCGATGGGTTTTCTGTGTTATATGTTTCTATGTGGGTAGTTTATGTTGTGCCTGTTTTTTCGTTTGTTAGTTGTCATGTATTTTTTGTGAATAGTTTTGGCTATAAACAAGTGTTCTGTACTATTGTACTATATAGTGTGGCTATTGACAACTATTGGTTCGTTAGCTGTGACATATTGTACTATATATTGTGGCTATTGACAACTATTGGTTCGTTAGATATGACATATTGAACTATATATTGTGGCTATTGACAACTATTGGTTCGTTAGCTGTGACATATTCTCATACTCTTTGTGTGTTTTTGGTTTGATGATAGTGACGAATTTGTGCGTTGTTTACTTATTGACAAGTACTTGGGTTTTTTTTTTTTTTTTTTTTTTTTTTTTTTTTTGTTATGTCATATTCTTTGTGAGTTTGTTTTGACTTCTGGCAAGCACTTTGATTTTGGTTTGTTGGTAGTGATGTAAATGTGAGTTGTTTAGTTATTGACAAGTACTTGTTCTTTGTTGTGATATATTCGTTGCGGTAAGTTTTGGTCTGACGTTAACTGTTCTATATTTTTTTATTTGTTTGTGCTATTTATTACATATTTGTTTGTTTGTTCGTCCGTATTTTTGTGAATAGATTTGACTATTGACAAGTACTTGTCTCTTAGCTAGAGTTTTTCTATATGGCATTCGTAGTTTTGACTATTGACAAGTTCCTGTCTTTCAGCTAGAGATTTTCTATATGACATTCGTAGTTTTGACTATTGACAAGTTCCTGTCTTTCAGCTAGAGCTTTTCTATATGACATTCGTAGTTTTGACTATTGACAAGTTCCTGTCTCAGCTAGAGCTTTTCTATGTGACATTCGTAGTTTTGACTATTGACAAGTTCCTGTCTTTTAGCTAGAGCTTTTCTATATGACATTCTAATTAATAGTAATACAATATAATTTGGACTCATTTCAGAGTAACTGCAATACCCATCAGACTTAGTCATCATAAAATATGGTTTCAATTATTTTTCTATTTTTGTTCGTCGCATTGAAAAGATCAAGGCTAAGAGAAACATAATAATAAACAAAATAGGTACAGAACGAATGTATACGTTACAGAACAGGCCTGTCGATAGTTTAACACCAAGTTAACAAGTTAGTGACACAATGACAGCTGATCTCGGTCCTTCGTTACCTATAACTTGGCAGCTTTGCTATCTGTATCCTGGCAGTCTTGGTCACTAGCTATCCACATCCCAGCCATTGGGCAGTCGAGCTGTGACTCCGTTTCGTTAGCTCAGTGTGAAACTTTCGACATGTCTGTGCTCTAGGTATCTATGTCTCGTACATACAAAGATACAGCACCATGCACTTGTTAATGCAAAACTCTCTAGTAGAATTGTAGGCGTTATAAGGACGTACAAATATTTATATTACTGCGACAAAGTTGTTTACATTTAGTTACGTTATAGTTTTAAGTAATGGATTAATTAGTGTTTCTGGTTTACTCTTCAATTTTGCGTCTCCAACTGAGAATAAATTAGTAACATCTGTTCTTAACAGATCTAGATTGATAGAAAAACCCTCTGCTTTTCAGTACATATAAATATAATTATGCGTTTTAACCTAAATAATGTTTCTGTTTCAGTTCCCAAAAGACCATGATACAAAAGTTTTTACAAAATCATCATGAAAAGGGAAAATGAAGAATTTTTACAAATGTATTTATTTTCTAGGGTCGTCTAGCCACTTGAGATGAAGGACACTTTGTGTCATATTATAGATGCCTCCAATAAGACCGGATGTGATAATAAATTCATAAGTTTATTTTTAAGAACCTTATCATTATCTTTCATATCAAATTATTACTAAACCTGTATTAATTTTGCAGCAAAAACAGCCGTTTCGGAATAAAATCCCTCATTTAGTAGTGCTCCTAGTAAAATATCGAAATCCAAACATTTTTAAGATTTTGAAAGAAGAAATATAGAGGGAAAATTTTAAAATTAAATTTAAACAAATTGTTAAGCTCACTGTCAATAGCAGTATCTAGATCATTGTATCTCTGAGAACACGAAACCAACAGTGTTGTTTCATTTTATTGGTGATAAAGTCAATAGGAACATCTCTCTCTCTCTGTCTCTCTCTCTCTCTCTCTCTCACACACACACACACACACACACACACACACACACACACACACACGAGATCTGTGTTTCACTTTTTTCTGTACGTATTAATATGAGGTATTCTGTCATATTTGATGTTGCTAATACATATAACATTTTATTAATTATGATCAAGCATATGTAATATTTTCAGGATGGATAAAAAAGTATCATAAATCTTTATTTTATACACTTAATAGTTACCTGATTATTAGCAGGTGTAAAGGTTGTCACATCTTGCATAAAGCATTTGGCACAAGCCATGATAAATATATGCAACATTAATTGTGATGCAAGAAAAATATTCTTTATTTGTTTGATAGTTAATGCTTTATATTGTGCATTAATTTTTTTAGAGTACACACATGTAAACGCATGCGGTATGGCGATACTTTATGCAAACCATCTTGCCATAACTTACCAACAAAAAGAAAAGCCATGGCGCTTGATTGCGATTCTTGTTTTATAGATGCATGTTCCACGTGTTTGTGTACGCCTGATAAAAGAGTGATTTACGATTTACGTTACGTCATTAACATGCTTTGATTCTGATAATATATATCTTACCAGCACATGTTCATGTTAGTCTATGACGTCATGATGGGGCGTTTATGAAATATCATTAGAAGTGACTGTCATATTATTCCAAGGAAAACCATGCCGCGAATAGATCGACTTCTAATGTCAAGACTGCTCTTTAGGATCCTTTGATTTCACTGTTGAAAAATTAAAAAAAAAATAATATGATATGACTTAACTATGTATGATTATGTCATTTACCATTTTTTATTTTTTTATTAGAATAGTAATATAAGTTACACTGTGTTGCAATTTGGTAACCTAATATTGTTTATTCATGGCCAGTAAATTCTATATCGGGCGAGGGAGGAACCCGATCCCAGATATTGAATTTACTCACCCTGTATATAAACCATATTAGGTTACCAACATACTGTGTAACGATTATATCTTACCGGTTACATCCATACATGCCGTCGTTTAGGCATTCTATCCGACAAAATATTAATCAAAGAGGTAGGTTATATTGTCATATACAGTCCAACCTGCCTTAAAGGTCACCTCTATATAAAGGTAAGACACCTGCTTATAAAAGCCAGTAGAATTGTATCCCAATTGTTTTTTATTCATATTATTTGAGTTAGTATATAAAGGCCACCTGCCCATAAAGGCCACTTTTACCAGTCTCCTTGGGTGGCATTTATAGACAGTATTTGAATGTATCCAACCACTGACCTGTCTTGAAATGGCGTTTATAGTGCTGCGCGTTATAAGTTATATGTTTTGCACGACAATGGAAGATAAAGCATTATGAACGCCATTTCTGGATAGATCTATGAATATATTTAAATTTCGTACATTTAAATCCTGAAATGAATTCAAAACACTGTCGTATACGACTTGTATTTTCAATCGCCAGAACAACCCATCAATGACGTCACGAGTATTTGCATCAACAAAATAAATGAGTGACGTCATTTTAGCAATGGTAATTATACTCCTATAAGTATATTTGGTCTAAAACACATTTTAATACAAAACAGTACAGAAATGAATATTTTAAGATTAATTAACAAAATGGTATTTGACAATTAGGTTTTTACACAGAAGGATTTCAGGTGTAGCACAAAATTGCTATAAAATGGAAAACCAAAGTGAAGAGAGGTCATCAAGGGAAATATTGCAGGATGTCTGAACCTGGCAGACAACATCTTAGACACATCATCCATCATACAGCATGCGGCACGCCATCCATTTACCATTAACAGTCATCAGATACATACTGCGACACTACTGATAGAGCATTATGACAGCATTAGTCATCATTCACTAAAATAGTAATACAGAATGCGATTTGGCATGAACTCTCAGGTACTATGTGTATATCAATCATTCCCGCCATTGTCTTCTAGTTGCCACATACTCTGTATAATTCAAGCATTTTACATTGTCACAAAATCACAGTCATATGTAATTATGTCTTATGAAGCATTGGTTTCTATGAAGACATAAGAAGAAATGTGTAACTCAAAGCCAATAAATATCTTTCCGCGGCGGAGGGTCTTCTAGTCTTGTCATTCTTGCTGTCATATTAGAAGTGCTACTACATCATGGATGCAAACAGTAAATGCAACATTGTAGAGTAAGAGTACGTTTTTGTGACACAAATGCACATTTACCCCTGTTTGACCTGAGTGAAATAATTCTTTGATGAATGCCTAACGTTTGAGTAATGTTCTTTACCTTGACTCCTTTTGTATATACAATGTGTTATGAAAAAGGTTTGAATTAGTGGCAATAAAGACGTGGAACATAGAAACTCCACTCATTCTATCATACCTTTTTTATTGATATTTTCTCCCTTATGATAGCGTACTTATATTTGTTACAATTATACAACGATTATTGTGAGAATTTTATCAATGTCTTTCTATTAATTCAACCAAAAACATTCAGTTGTCAAATGTTATGTTAAAGTTGGAATACATTTAAGAACCTTGATTTACTTTCACAAGTTTGGCAAAATAAAGGTATACACTATTTCTCTTCATATTAGGTTAAAACTGAAAGTTTTGCTAGCTAAACAGGGGGTACTTACCCTTTTGGAGCACCTGGTCTCACTTACATGATGGATGTTCATATGTATAGCCATAATTTTGTCAGTTTGAAAGTTTTTAGTTTGCTTTGGAACTGTGATTTAGAAATTTATTTGTTCTTTATATGAACAGAATGTTCTCATGATTGTCTGGAATTGATAACTGTTGTTCAGGCTGGTATTTATTTTGATCTGGTTGAAAACAAGATTCGATTTAAATCTTTCAGAATCCAGATGCACTCTTTCTTACTTTTATTAATAATTTCCATCTTTATTTAACGGCTTTTGAATAATAAACGTTGTTCGCAAATTGATTGAATTGTGAAGAAGATACTGCTTTCGTATTTTATTATTAATTGCAACAGCAACTGTTGTTCAACGACGCTTGTGGGATAAAAATAACAGAATTAATTTTGATTCATTTTCTTGTAGTAACTATTCAAATGTTGAATGACCAGACGTTTCAAATCAAAGTATAGGTTTATGTTTTAAAAACTCATTTCGGTGAATATACAATTGGTAAATGCAAATAGGATATAGACTCGATTTTGACCCCGATAATGTACACGCTATTAGTCATAGTTGCTGCGCGTGATCATGAAGGTCCTTCTGGTTCAGCGGGTTTTGAATTATAATCTATCTCAATAATTGAAATTGCATTGTAGATACTTCAATATGCATGTGCAACGCGTGATGTTTTAATACACATTGCACTTGTTTACGATATTTTTGACAACGACGTATACTACTTGTTTCCGCATATAAATTGTTTGAATGGGTCCAATAACCATTCATTTTATTTCTGATAACTAGTTCCTGATCTCACTTACATGGTGGATGTTCATGTGTTTAACTTAATTTGTCAGTTTGAAAGTTTTTACTTCGCTTTGGGATTATAATTTGGAAAAGAATAGTACGTTTGTTTATAATATGAGTAGAACTGGAATCATTTGATGTTTGCTACCTGCCAATCGCTTGGTCATGAATCCCATATAATTAGCAACTCTTGAACAAGTGAAAGTTTAAAGTATTCCGTGAATGGATGTTTTGTTCTTTTCAATAAAGCAGATATTTCATTGACCCATGGTTTTGTCAATATAGTTTATAATCCTTATAAGAACTATCTTTTCTTATTGTCCAAAGTCGGGTTTGACCAGATAGCTTAAGTCTTCGATTTATCAAATTCCAAACCGACAGTACCTACTAGTAGTTGTTATTTGTACATATAGGACATAATAGAGAGAAAAGAATTCGATTATACGATACTATATTGAACACTGTTGCATTCCTTTTTACTGCAATCGCTATGTAATTAACAGATGCTTTTATGTTTGAATAACTTATCTCACAAAATTATTGCATGGATTTAGTATTAAGTAAAATGAATATCGTCGTCATATTTAAATTGTTTAATTTTAATTTTCTGAACGAATTTTTAAGAACAAATACGATTCAGGATTTAAAAACAAAAGTGGTATGTGATTACTTCATATCGAGCAAATAAGGACTTCAGGTGGTCATTAAAGTGTTATAAAACGGCAACCAAAGTAAAGAGAGGTCATCAAGGGAAATATTGTAGGATGTCTGAACCTTGTAGAGAACATCATAGACACATCATCCATCATACAGCATGTGGTACGCCATCCATTTACCATTAACAGCCATCAGATACATACTGCGACACCACTGATAGAGCATTATGACAGCATTAGTCATCATTCACTAAAATAGAAATAGAAAAAACAGAATGGGATTTGGCATGATCTTTCAGGTACTATGTGTATATTAATCATATCCGTCATTGTCTTTTAGTTGCCACATACTCTATATAATTCAAGCATTTTACATTGTCACAAAATCATTTTACCAGTCATATGTAATTATGTCTTATGAAGCATTGGTTTCTATGAAGACATATTGAAGACGTATGAAAAACTGTGCTACTCAAAGCCAATAAATATCTTCCCGCGGTGGAGGGTCTTCTAGCCTTGTCATTCTTGATGTCATATTAGAAGTGGTACTACATCATGGGTGCAAACAGTAAATGCAACATTGTAGAATAAAAGTATGGTTTATGTGACACAAATGCAGATTTACCCCTGTTTGACCTGAGTGAAATAATTCTTTGATGAATGCCTAACGTTTGAGTAATGTTCTTTACCTTGACTCCTTTTGTATATACAATGTGTTATGAATAAGGTTTGAATAAGTGGCAATAAAGACGTGGAACATGGAAACTCCACTCTATGTCTTCTTGAATCCTTGTTCTCCTTATTATTCTGGTGTTAAAGTGTATATCATACTTATTTGTATTGCTATTTTCTCCCTTATGATAGCGTACCTATATTTGTTACAATTGTACAACGATTATTGTGCGAATTTCATCAATGTCTTTCTATTAATTCAACCAAAAACATTCAGTTGTCAAATGTTATGTTGAAGTTGGAATACATTTAAGAACCTTGATTTACTTCCCAAGTTTGGCAAAATAAAGGTATATATTATCTCTACATATTAGGGTAAAACTGAAAGTTTAGCTAGCTAAACAGGGGGTACTTACCCTTTTGGAGCACCTGGTCTCACTTACATGATGGATGTTCATATGTATAGCCATAATTTGTCAGTTTGAAAGTTTTTAGTTTGCTTTGGAACTGTGATTTAGAAATTTATTTGTTCTTTATATGAACAGAACTGTTCTCATGATTGTCTGGAATTGATAACTGTTGTCCAGGCTGGTATTTATTTGACCTAGTTGAAAACAAGATTCGATTTAAATCTTTCAGAATCCAGATGCACTCTTTCTTACTTTTATTAATAATTTCCATCCTTATTTAACGGCTTTTGAATAATAAACGTTGTTCGCAAATTGATTGAATTGTGAAGAAGATACTGTTTTCGTATTTTATTATTAATTGCAACAGCAACTGTTGTTCAACGACGCTTGTGGGATAAAAATAACAGAATTAATTTTGATTTATTTTCTTGTAGTAACTATTCAAATGTTGAATGACCAGACGTTTAAAATCAAAGTATAGGTTTATGTTTTAAAAACTCATTTCGGTGAATATACAATTGGTAAATGCAAATAGGATATAGACTCGATTTTGACCCCGATAATGTACACGCTATTAGTCATAGTTGCTGCGCGTGATCATGAAGGTCCTTCTGGTTCAGCGGGTTTTGAGTTATAATCTATCTCAATAATTGAAATTGCATTGTAGATACTCCAATATGCATGTGCAACGCGTGATGTTTTAATACACATTGCACTTGTTTACGATATTTTTGACAACGACGTATACTACTTGTTTCCGCATATAAATTGTTTGAATGGGTCCAATAACCATTCATTTTATTTCTGATAACTAGTTCCTGATCTCACTTACATGGTGGATGTTCATGTGTTTAACTTAAGTTTGTCAGTTTGAAAGTTTTTACTTCGCTTTGGGATTATAATTTGGAAAAGGAATAGTACGTTTGTTTATAATATGAGTAGAACTGGAATCATTTGATGTTTGCTACCTGCCAATCGCTTGGTCATGAATCCCATATAATTAGCAACTCTTGAACAAGTGAAAGTTTAAAGTATTCCGTGAATGGATGTTTTGTTCTTTTCAATAAAGCAGATATTTCATTGACCCATGGTTTTGTCAATATAGTTTATAATCCTTATAAGAACTATCTTTTCTTATTGTCCAAAGTCGGGTTTGACCAGATAGCTTAAGTCTTCGATTTATCAAATTCCAAACCGACAGTACCTACTAGTAGTTGTTATTTGTACATATAGGACATAATAGAGAGAAAAGAATTCGATTATACGATACTATATTGAACACTGTTGCATTCCTTTTTACTGCAATCGCTATGTAATTAACAGATGCTTTTATGTTTGAATAACTTATCTCACAAAATTATTGCATGGATTTAGTATTAAGTAAAATGAATATCGTCGTCATATTTAAATTGTTTAATTTTAATTTTCTGAACGAATTTTTAAGAACAAATACGATTCAGGATTTAAAAACAAAAGTGGTATTGATTACTTCATATCGAGCAAATAAGGACTTCAGGTGGCATTAAAGTGTTATAAAACGGCAACCAAAGTAAAGAGAGGTCATCAAGGGAAATATTGTAGGATGTCTGAACCTTGTAGAGAACATCATAGACACATCATCCATCATACAGCATGTGGTACGCCATCCATTTACCATTAACAGCCATCAGATACATACTGCGACACCACTGATAGAGCATTATGACAGCATTAGTCATCATTCACTAAAATAGAAAAAACAGAATGGGATTTGGCATGATCTTTCAGGTACTATGTGTATATTAATCATATCCGTCATTGTCTTTTAGTTGCCACATACTCTATATAATTCAAGCATTTTACATTGTCACAAAATCATTTTACCAGTCATATGTAATTATGTCTTATGAAGCATTGGTTTCTATGAAGACATATTGAAGACGTATGAAAAACTGTGCTACTCAAAGCCAATAAATATCTTCCCGCGGTGGAGGGTCTTCTAGCCTTGTCATTCTTGATGTCATATTAGAAGTGGTACTACATCATGGGTGCAAACAGTAAATGCAACATTGTAGAATAAAAGTATGGTTTATGTGACACAAATGCAGATTTACCCCTGTTTGACCTGAGTGAAATAATTCTTTGATGAATGCCTAACGTTTGAGTAATGTTCTTTACCTTGACTCCTTTTGTATATACAATGTGTTATGAATAAGGTTTGAATAAGTGGCAATAAAGACGTGGAACATGGAAACTCCACTCTATGTCTTCTTGAATCCTTGTTCTCCTTATTATTCTGGTGTTAAAGTGTATATCATACTTATTTGTATTGCTATTTTCTCCCTTATGATAGCGTACCTATATTTGTTACAATTGTACAACGATTATTGTGCGAATTTCATCAATGTCTTTCTATTAATTCAACCAAAAACATTCAGTTGTCAAATGTTATGTTGAAGTTGGAATACATTTAAGAACCTTGATTTACTTCCACAAGTTTGGCAAAATAAAGGTATATATTATCTCTACATATTAGGGTAAAACTGAAAGTTTAGCTAGCTAAACAGGGGGTACTTACCCTTTTGGAGCACCTGGTCTCACTTACATGATGGATGTTCATATGTATAGCCATAATTTTGTCAGTTTGAAAGTTTTTAGTTTGCTTTGGAACTGTGATTTAGAAATTTATTTGTTCTTTATATGAACAGAACTGTTCTCATGATTGTCTGGAATTGATAACTGTTGTCCAGGCTGGTATTTATTTTGACCTAGTTGAAAACAAGATTCGATTTAAATCTTTCAGAATCCAGATGCACTCTTTCTTACTTTTATTAATAATTTCCATCCTTATTTAACGGCTTTTGAATAATAAACATTGTTCGCAAATTGATTGAATTGTGAAGAAGATACTGTTTTCGTATTTTATTATTAATTGCAACAGCAACTGTTGTTCAACGACGCTTGTGGGATAAAAATAACAGAATTAATTTTGATTTATTTTCTTGTAGTAACTATTCAAATGTTGAATGACCAGACGTTTAAAATCAAAGTATAGGTTTATGTTTTAAAAACTCATTTCGGTGAATATACAATTGGTAAATGCAAATAGGATATAGACTCGATTTTGACCCCGATAATGTACACGCTATTAGTCATAGTTGCTGCGCGTGATCATGAAGGTCCTTCTGGTTCAGCGGGTTTTGAGTTATAATCTATCTCAATAATTGAAATTGCATTGTAGATACTCCAATATGCATGTGCAACGCGTGATGTTTTAATACACATTGCACTTGTTTACGATATTTTTGACAACGACGTATACTACTTGTTTCCGCATATGAATTGTTTGAATGGGTCTAATAACCATTCATTTTATTTCTGAAAACTAGTTCCTGGTCTCACTTACATGATGGCTGTTCATGTGTTTAACTTAAGTTTGTCAGTTTGAAAGTTTTTACTTCGCTTTGGGATTGTAATTTTGAAAAGGAATAGTACGTTTGTTTACAATATGAGTAGAACTGGAATCCTTTGATGTTTGCTACCTGCCAATCGCTTGGTCATGAATCCCATATAATTAGAAACTCTTGAACAAGTGAAAGTTTAAAGTATTCCGTGAATGGATGTTTTGTTCTTTTCAATAAAACAGATATTTCATTGACCCATGGTTTTGTTAATATAGTTTATAATCCTTATAAGACCTATCTTTTCTTATTGGCCAAAGTCGGGTTTGACCATATAGCTTAAGTCTTCGATTTATCCAATTCCAAACCGACATTACCTACTAGTATTTGTTATTTGTACATATAGGGCATAATAGAGAGAAAAGAATTCGATTATACGATACTATATTTAACACTGTTGCATTCCTTTTTTCCGCAATCGCTATGTAATTAACGGATGCTTTTATGTTTGAATAACATATCTCACAAAATTATTGCAAGGATTTAGTATTAAGTGAAATGAATATCGTCGTCATATTTAAATTGTTTAATTTTAATTTTCTGAACGAATATTTTAAGAACAAATACAATTCAGGAAAATGGTATGTGATTACTTCATATCGAGCAAATAAGGACTTCGGGTGTACATTAAAGTTTGTTATAAAACGGCAACCAAAGTAAAGAGAGGTCATCAAGAGAAATATTGTAGGATGTCTGAACCTTGTAGAGAACATCTTAGACACATCATCTATCATACAGCATGCGGTACGCAATCCATTTACCATTAACAGCCATCAGATACATACTGCGACACCACTGATAGAGCATTGTGACAGCATTAGTCATCATTCACTAAAATAGGACAACAGAATCCGATTTGGCATGATCTCTCAGGTACTATGGGTATATCAATCATATCCCGCCATTGTCTTCTAGTTGGCAAATACTCAGTATAATTCAAGCACTTTACTCTGTCACAAAATCATTTTACCAGTCATATGTAATTATGTCTTATGAAGAATAGGTTTGTATGAAGACATAAGAAAACCCGTGTGACTCAAAGCCAATAAATATCTTTCCGCGGCGGAGGGTCTTCTAGCCTTGTAATTCTTTCTGTCATATTAGAAGTGCTACTACATCATGGATGCAAACAGTAAATGCAACATTGTAGAGAAAGAGAACGTTTTTGTGACACAAATGCACATTTACCCCTGTTTGACCTGAGTGAAATAATTCCTTGATGAATGCCTAACGTTTGATTAATGTTCTTTAACTTGACTCCTTTTGTATATACAATGTGTTATGAATAAGGTTTGAAAAGTGGCAACAAAGTCGTGGAACATGGAAACTCAACTCTATTACTTCTTGAATCCTTGTTCTCCTTATTATTCTGGTGTTAAAGTGTATATCATACTTATTTTTATTGCTATTTTCTCCCTTATGATAGCGTACCTATATTTGTTACAATCGTACAACGATTACTTTGCGAATGTCATCAATGTCTTTCTATTAATTCAACCAAAAACATTTAGTTGTCAAATGTTATGTTGAAGTTGGAATGCATTTAAGAACCTTGATTTACTTTCACAAGTTTGGCAAAATAAAGGTATATATTTTCTCTTCATATTAGGGTAAACTTGAAAGTTTAGCTAGCTAAACAGGGGGTACTTACCCTTTTGGAGCACCTGGTCTCACTTACATGATGGATGTTCATATGTATAGCCATAAGTTTGTCAGTTTGAAAGTTTTTAGTTTGCTTTGGAACTGTGATTTAGAAATTTATTTGTTCTTTATATGAACAGAACTGTTCTCATAAATGTCTGTACATGTATTTGTTACAATTGTACAACGTTGATTGTACCAATTTCCTCAATGTCTCTCAGCGAATTCGATCAAATAAACAGAACAAAACATTCAATATGCAAATGTTGTGTTGAAGTTGCAATACATTTAAGAACCTAGAATTAGGTAAACAATTTACTTTCACAAAATAAAGTTATCAATTTTCTCTTTATATTGGGATCAAACAAACAGTATAGCTAGCTCAACAGGAGGTACTTACCCTTCGGAGCATCCGGCCTTACTTCCATGGTGGATGTTCAAGTGTTTAACCTAAGTTTGTCAGTTTAAAAGTTTTTAGTTTGCTTTGGAACTGTGATTTAGAAATTTATTTGTTCTTTATATGAACAGAACTGTTCTCATGATTGTCTGGAATTGATAACTGTTGTCCAGGCTGGTATTTATTTTGATCTGGTTGAAAACAAGATTCGATTTAAATCTTTCAGAATCCAGATGCACTCTTTCTTACTTTTATTAATAATTTCCATCCTTATTTAACGGCTTTTGAATATTAGACGTTGTTCTCAAATTGATTGAATTGTGAAGAAGATACTACTTTCGTATTTTATTATTAACTGCAACAGCAACTGTTGTTCAACGACGCTTCTGGGATAAAAATAACAGAATTAATTTTGATTTATTTTCTTGTAGTAACTATTCAAATGTTGAATGACCAGACGTTTAAAATCAAAGTATAAGTTTATGTTTTAAAAACTCATTTCGGTGAATATACAATTGGTAAATGCAAATAGGATATAGACTCGATTGTGACCCCGATAATGTACACGCTATTAGTCATAGTTGCTGAGCGTGATCCTGAAGGTCCTTCTGGTTCAGCCGGTTTTGAATTATAATCTATCTCAATAATTGAAATTGCATTGTAGATACTCCAATATGCATGTGGAACGCGTAATGTTTTAATACACATTGCACTTGTTTACGATATTTTTGACATCGACGTATACTACTTGTTTCTGCATATAAATTGTTTGAATGGGTCCAATAAACATTCATTTTATATCTTATAACTAGTTCCTGATCTCACTTACATGATGGATGTTCATGTATTTAACTTAAGTTTGTCACTTTGAAAGTTTTTACTTCGCTTTGGGATTGTAATTTGGAAAAGGAATAGTATGTTTGTTTATAGTATGAGTAGAACTAGAATCCTTTGATGTTTGCTACCTGCCAATCGGTTTGCCATGAATCCAATATAATTAGCAACTCTTGAACAAGTGAAAGTTTAAAGTATTCCGTGAATGGATGTTTTGGTTTTTTTAAATAAAGCAGATATTTTATTGACTCATGGTTTTGTTAATATAGTTTATAATCCTTATAAGACCTATCTTTTCTTATTGGCCAAAGTCGGGTTTGACCATATAGCTTAAGTCTTCAATTTATCCAATTCCAAACCGACATTACCTACTAGTATTTATGCGATTATGCGATACTATATTGAACACTGTTGCTTTCCTTTTTTCCGCAATCGCTATGTAATTAACGGATGCTTTTATGTTTGGATAACTTATCTCACAAAATTATTGCAAGGCTTTATTATTAAGTGAAATGAATATCGTCGTCTTATTTAAATTGATTAATTTTAATTTTCTGAACGAATATTTTCAGAACAAATACGATTCAGCATTTAAAAACAAAAATGGTATGTGATTACTTCATATCGAGCAAATAAGGACTTCAGGTGGTCATTAAAGTGTTATAAAACGGCAACCAAAGTAAAGAGAGGTCATCAAGGGAAATATTGTAGGATGTCTGAACCTTGTAGAGAACATCATAGACACATCATCCATCATACAGCATGTGGTACGCCATCCATTTACCATTAACAGCCATAAGATACATACTGCGACACCACTGATAGAGCATTATGACAGCATTAGTCATCATTCACTAAAATAGTAAAACAGAATGCGATTTGGCATGAACTCTCAGGTACTATGTGTATATCAATCATATCCCGCCATTGTCTTCTAGTTGCCACATACTCTGTATAATTCAAGCATTTTACATTGTCACAAAATAATTTTACCAGTCATATGTAATCATGTCTTTTGAAGCATGGTTCTCTATGAAGACATAAGAAAAATTATGTTACTCAAAGCCAATAAATAACATTCCGCGGCGGAGGGTCTTCTAGCCTTGTCATTCTTGCTGTCATATTAGAAGTGCTACTACATCATGGATGCAAACAGTAAATGCAACATTGTAGAGTAAGAGTACGTTTTTGTGACACAAATGCAGATTTACCCCTGTATGACCTGAGTGAAATAATTCTTTGATGAATGCCTAACGTTTGAGTAATGTTCTTTACCTTGACTCCTTTTGTATATACAATGTGTTATGAATAAGGTTTGAATAAGTGGCAATAAAGTCGTGGAACATGGAAACTCAACTCTATTACTTCTTGAATCCTTGTTCTCCTTATTATTCTGGTGTTAAAGTGTATATCATACGTATTTTTATTGCTATTTTCTCCCGTATGATAGCGTACCTATGTTTGTTACAATTGTACAATGATTATTGTGAGAATTTCATCAATGTCTTTCTATTAATTTAACCAAACACATTCAGTTATCAAATGTTACGTTGAAGTTGGAATACATTTAAGAACCTTGATTTACTTTCACAAGTTTGGCAAAATAAAGGTATACACTTTTTCTCTTCATATTAGGTTAAAACTGAAAGTTTTGCTAGCTAAACAGGGGGTACTTACCCTTTTGGAGCACCAGTTCTCACTTACATGATGGATGTTCATATTTATAGCCATAAGTTTGTCAGTTTGAAAGTTTTTAGTTTGCTTTGGAACTGTGATTTAGAAATTTATTTGTTCTTTATATGATTAGAACTGTTCTCATGATTGTCTGGAATTGATAACTGTTGTTCAGGCTGGTATTTATTTTGATCTAGTTGAAAACAAGATTCGATTTAAATCTTTCAGAATCCAGATGCACTCTTTCTTACTTTTATTAATATTTCCATCCTTATTTAACGGCTTTTGAATAATAGACGTTGTTTGCAAATTGATTGAATTGTGGAGAAGATACTGCTTTCGTATTTTATTATTAACTGCAACAGCAACTGTTGTTCAACGACGCTTGTGGGATAAAAATAACAGAATTAATTTTGATTTATTTCCTTGTAGTAACTATTCAAATATTGAATGACCAGACGTTTAAAATCAAAGTATAGGTTTATGTTTTAAAAACTCTTTTTAGTGAATACACAATTGGTAAATGCAAATAGGATATAAACTCGATTTTGACCCCGATAATGTACACGCTATTAGTCATAGTTGCTGCGCGTGATCCTGAAGGTCCTTCTGGTTCAGCGGGTTTTGAATTATAATCTATCTCAATAATTGAAATTGCATTGTAGATACTCCAATATGCATGTGCAACGCGTGATGTTTTAATACACATTGCACTTATTTACGATATTTTTGACAACGACGTATACTACTTGTTTCTGCATATAAATTTTTTGAATGGGTCCAATAACCATTTATTTTATCTCTGATAACTAGTTCCTGGTCTCACTTACATGGTGGATGTTCATGTGTTTAACTTAAGTTTGTCAGTTTGAAAGTTTTTACTTCGCTTTAGGATTGTACTTTGGTAAAGGAATAGTACGTTTGTTGATAATATGAGTAGAACTGGAATTCTTTGATGTTTGCTACCTGCAAATCGCTTGTTAATGAATCCCATATAATTAGCAACTCTTGAACAAGTGAAAGTTTAAAGTATTCCGTGAATGGATGTTTTGTTCTTTTCCATAAAGCAGATATTTCATTGACCCATGGTTTTGTTAATATAGTTTATAATCCTTATAAGAACTATCTTTTCTTATTGTCCAAAGTCGGGTTTGACCATATAGCTTAAGTCTTCGATTTATCCAATTCCAAACCGACATTACCTACTTGTATTTGTTATTTGTACATTTAGGACATAATAGAGAGAAAAGAATTCGATTATACGATACTATATTGAACACTGTTGCATTCCTTTTTTTCGCAATCGCTATGTAATTAACGGATGCTTTTATGTTTGAATACCTTATCTCACAAAATTATTGCAAGGCTTTAGTATTCAGTGAAATGAATATTGTCGTCATATTTAAATTGTTTAATTTTAATTTTCTGAACGAATATTTTAAGAACAAATACGATTCAGGAAAATGGTATGTGATTACTTCATATCGAGCAAATAAGGACTTCAGGTGTACATTAAAGTTTGTTATAAAACGGCAACCAAAGTAAAGAGAGGTCATCAAGGGAAATATTGTAGGATGTCTGAACCTGGTAGAGAACATCATAGACACATCATCCATCATACAGCATGTGGTACGCCATCCATTTACCATTAACAGCCATCAGATACATACTGCGACACCACTGATAGAGCATTATGACAGCATTAGTCATCATTCACTAAAATAGAAAAAACAGAATGGGATTTGGCATGATCTTTCAGGTACTATGTGTATATTAATCATATCCGTCATTGTCTTCTAGTTGCCACATACTCTGTATAATTCAAGCATTTTACATTGTCACAAAATAATTCTACCAGTCATATGTAATTATGTCTTATGAGGCAAAGGTTTCTATGAAGACATAAGAAGAAATGTGTAACTCAAAGCCAATAAATATCTTTCCGCGGCGGAGGGTCTTCTAGCCTTGTCATTCTTGCTGTCATAATGGAAGTGCTACTACATCATAGATGCAAACAGTAAATGCAACAGTGTAGAGTAAGAGTACGTTTTTGTGACACAAAACAGATTTACCCCTGTTTGACCTGTGTGAAATAATTCTTTGATGAATGCCTAACGTTTGAGTAATGTTCTTTACCTTGACTCCCTTTGTATGAATAAGGTTTGAATAAGTGACAATAAAGACGTGGAACATGGAAACTCCACTCTATGCCTTCTTGAATCCTTGTTCTCCTTATTATTGAAAGTTTAGCTAGTTGAACAGGGGCTACTTATCCTTTTGGAGCACCTGGTCTCACTTACATGATGGATGTTCATATGCATAACCGTAAGTTTGTCAGTGTGAAAGTTTTTAGTTTGCTTTGGAACTGTGATTTAGAAATGTATTTGTTCTTTATATGAACAGAACTGTTCTCATGATTGTCTGGAATTGATAACTGTTGTCCAGGCTGGTATTTATTTTGATCTAGTTGAAAACAAGATTCGATTTAAATCTTTCAGAATCCAGATGCACTCTTTCTTACTTTTATTAATAATTTCCATCCTTATTTTGACGGCTTTTGAATAATAAACGTTGTTTGCAAATGGATTGAATTGTGGAGAAGATACTGCTTTCGTATTTTATTATTAACTGCAACAGCAACTGTTGTTCAACGACGCTTGTGGGATAAAAATAACAGAATTAATTTTGATTTATTTTCTTGTTGTAACTATTCAAATGTTGAATGACCAGACGTTTAAAATCAAAGTATAGGTTTATGTTTTAAAAACTCATATCGATGAATATACAATTGGTAAATGCAAATAGGATATAGACTCGATTTTGACCCCGATAATGTACACGCTATTAGTCATAGTTGCTGCGCGTGATCCTGAAGGTCATTCTGGTTCAGCGGGTTTTGAATTATAATCTATCTCAATAATTGAAATTGCATTGTAGATACCCCAATATGCATGTGCAACGCGTGATGTATTAATACACATTGCACTTGTTTACGATATTTTTGACAACGACGTATACTACTTGTTTCTGCATATAAATTGTTTGAATGGGTCTAATAACCATTCATTTTATTTCTGATAACTAGTTCCTGGTCTCACTTACATGGTGGATGTTCATGTGTTTAACTTAAGTTTGTCAGTTTGAAAGTTTTTACTTCGCTTTGGGATTGTAATTTGGTAAAGGAATAGTACGTTTGTTTATAATATGAGTAGAACTGGAATCCTTTGATGTTTGCTACCTGCAAATCGCTTGGTCATGAATCCCACATAATTAGCAACTCTTGAACAAGTGAAAGTTTAAAGTATTCCGCGAATGGATGTTTTGTTCTTTTCAATAAAGCAGATATTTCATTGACCCATGGTTTTGTTAATATAGTTTATAATCCTTATTAGAACTATCTTTTCTTATTGTCCAAAGTCGGGTTTGACCATATAGCTTAAGTCTTCGATTTATCCAATTCCAAACCGACATTACCTACTTGTATTTGTTATTTGTACATTTAGGGCATAATAGAGAGAAAAGAATTCGATTATACGATACTATATTGAACACTGTTACATTCCTTTTTTCGCAATCGCTATGTAATTAACGGATGCTTTTATGTTTGAATAACTTATCTCACAAAATTATTGCAAGGATTTAGTATTAAGTGAAATGAATATCGTCGTCCTATTTAAATTGTTTAATTTTAATTTTCTGAACGAATATTTTAAGAACAAATACGATTCAGGATTTAAAAACAAAAATGATATGTGATTACTTCATATCGAGCAAATAAGAACTTCAGTTGTACATTAAAGTTTCCTATAAAAATGGAAAGCAAAGTGAAGAGAGGTCATCAAGAGAAATATCGTAGGATGTCTGAACCTGGCAGAGAACATCTTAGACACATCATCCATCATACAGCATGCGGTGCGTCATCCATTTACCATTAACAGCCATCAGATACATACTGCGACACCACTGACAGTGCATTATGACAGCATTAGTCATCATTCACTAAAATAGTAAAACAGAATGCGATTTGGCATAACTCCCAGGTAACATATGTTTATCCATCATTCCCGCCATTGTCTTCCTGTTGCCACATACTCTGTATAATTCAAGCATTTTACATTGTCACAAAATCATTTTACCAGCCATATGTAATTATGTCTTATGAAGCATTGGTTTCTATGAAGACAATATGAAAAACTGTGCTACTCAAAGCTAATAAATATCTTCCCGCGTTGGAGTATCTTCTAGCCTTGTCATTCTTGCTGTCATAATGGAAGTGCTACTACATCATAGATGCAAACAGTAATTGCAACATTGTAGAATAAGAGTACGTTTTTCTGACACAAATGCACATTTACCCCTGTTTAACCTGGGTGAAATAATTCTTTGATGAATACCTAAAGTTTGAGTAATGCCCTTTACCTTGACTCCTTTTGTATATACAATGTGTTGTGAATAAGGTTTGAATAAGTGACAATAAAGGTGGGGAACAAAAAAACATATTCTATTCTTCTTAACATATGGCACAATGGTGATCAATTTATTCATGAGCTAACAATCACGTGACCGTGATTCATTAATATTCATGAGCAAAGTTTTGAACGCGCCGCCATTCAAACGTGATGCCGGTCACACAAATTATCCATTTTTTAACTTACCCGGGCCGAAAATTGTCAAATCTTCACAGGAGAAGGACATTATATTCTAGTGGAAGAATTTCCGTAGTCACCGGCGTCATCAGCAAATCGAGTAAGATCTTTAGTTTTAGAATTAAAATTGTGCTTCGAATTTGCAAAAAATGTAGATTTTGAATTAAATTACATGTTTTATAATGAGAACTCAATTATAACACGCTTCGGATTTTTAATTTGAAAGGGCCGTTTTTTTAATTAAGTAAATTTATGTTGTTACCACCCAAACAATGCCAGGCGGTATACAGTCAAAGTATGTATCAGCAAATTTTATCCTACTTGAGAGAAAACTTGTACAGGACCGATTTATCATCACTGGTCTTTATAAAGTCATTTATATTTCAACCATATTATGAATCCAATATGGCCGCTATGCAAATTAACAAACTGACCATGATTTTGCCATATGAATCCTTATTCCTTACTATCTCTTTATGTCCGATGTTTCTCCTTGAATGCTTTTGCTTTGTTTTGGCGTCTTATTTTAATTCATTTCATATCCATTTCATTTTGTTGCTATACACACATTATTTTATTCAAGCATTTTACATTGTCACAAAATGGTTTTACTCGTAATATATAACTGTTTTATGAGGCATGGATTTCTATAAAGACATAGTAAACACGATGTTACTCAAAACAATCACTTGGTCCTCTGGCCTAGTCATTCTTGCTGTCATATCTGCAATGCTACTACATCCTGAATCCATATAGTAATTACAGCATTGTAGAGTAAGAGTACATCTTTGTGACACAAATACCCATCTAGTTAAAATTTGAAATTTCTCAAAAACTAAGGTATACTCCCTCATGCAAAGTGTTTCCTTAGCTCAATTTAGTAAAATATAGTTTAGTCCTTTTGGAATCTTTTCAACATCTTGGAAAAAAGAATTTTGGTTTCATAATTTTGGTCCATGCATTAATATTGAAGAATTGTATTCCGAAACGGCCGTCTAGGGCTGTAAAGTTAAAACTGGTATAATATGAATTTATCCTGTTTAACCTGGGGAAATAATTCTTTGACGAATACTTTAAGTTTGGCAATGCTTTTTACCTAGACTCCTTTTGTATAGACAGTGTGTTATGATTAAGGGTTGTGTAGGTTTCAATAAAGGCGAGGACCATGAAAACCCCACTTCTTCTTTTCTTCCTAAGTATTTGTTTCTTACTATCTCCTTATTATTCCAATGTTCCCCTTCAATCAAGTTCTTTGTTTAAAGTATCCTTTTTTATTTCACCTCATGTCTATTTTATTGATATCTTCTTCCTAATGAGATAGATATGTTTGTAGAGTGTGCAAAGTTGCGGACATAGGAAATAGCAGCTAAGTATAGCTATCTGAACAGCAGGTACTTACTTTTTCGGAGTACCCGGCCACACTTCCATGGTGAATGTTCATGTGAACAGCGGATCAATGATGTCACGCATATATGCATGAATAACATATGAGTGACGTCACTTTAGCAATGGCAATTATAGTCATATAAGTACATTTGGTTTAAACAGAGTTTAATACAAAACAATAACGATGTGAATATTTTAAGATAAATTTACAAAATGGTATTTGACAATAAGGGCATATCGAACACAGAAGGGTTTCAGGTGTATATTAAAGTTTCCTATAAAAATAAAAAACAAAGGGAAGAGAGGTCATCAAGGGAAATATTGTAGGATGTCTGAACCTGGTAGAGAACATCTTAGACACATCATCCATCATACAGCATGCGGTACGCCATCCATTTACCATTAAAAGCCATCAGATGCATACTGCGACACCACTGATAGAGCATTATGACAGTATTAGTCATCATTCACTAAAAAAGTAAAACAGAATGCGATTTGGCATGAACTCTCAGGTACTATATGTATATCAATCATATCCCGTCATTTTTTTCCAGTTGCCACATACTCTGTATAATTCAAGCATTTTACATTGTCACAAAATCATTTTACCAGTCATATCTAATTATGTCTTATGAAGCATAGGTTTCTATGAAGACATAGGAAACACTGTTACTCAAAGCTAATAATTATCTTCTCGCGGCTGAGGGTCTTCTAGCCTTGTCATTCTTGTTGTCATATTGGAAGTGCTACTACATCATGAATGCAAACAGTAATTGCAACATTGTAGAAAAAGAGTACGTTTTTGTGCACATAAATGCACATTTACCCCTGTTTGACCTGGGTGAAATAATTCTTTGATGAATGCCTAAAGTTTGAGCAATGATTTTTACCTTGACTCCTTTTGTATATACAATGTGTTATGAATAAGGTTTGAATTCATGGCAATAAAGGTGGGGAACATGGAAACTCCACTCTATTTCTTCTTGAATCGTTGTTCTCCTTATTATTCCGGTGTTAAAGTATCCTATTTTATTTCATCTCATACACGTTTATATTTTATTGCTATCTTCTACCTAGATATTGCAATCCTTAGGCTCATCAAGGCCCTCAAAAGGTTTTATGGCCGTCATCACAGTATTGTTGATACGTTTGATGTCTCTGTGTCCAGGATTTCCCTGAATATATTTGACGTCTCGTAGTTGCATGTTCCTTTCACACAATTTTGATTACACACGTGGCGGGTGTAGCTAGCTAAACAGGAGATGCTTACCCTTCCGGAGCACCCGGCCTCACTTCCCTGGTGGAAGTTCACGTGTATAACCTATCTTGTCAGTTCCAAAGGTTTTACTTACTGGATTGTGATTCGGATATGGATTAGTATGTTTGTTTTTGATTCTCCCTAGTGATGGCCTACCTGTATTTGTTACGATTGTACAATGTTGATTGTCCCAATTTCCTCAATGTCTCTTTACGAATTCAATCAAATATTCAATTTCTAAATGTTATGTTGAAGTTGCAATACATTTAAGAACCTTGAATTACCTAAACAATTTATTTTCAAAAGTTTGGCAAAATAAAGGTATAGATTTTCTCTTCATATTAGGGTCAAACTGAAAGCATTGATAGCTAAACAGGAGGTACTTACCCTCTCGGAGCACCTGTCTCACTTCCATGATGGACGTTCATGTGTTTAACCTAAGTTTGTTAGTTACAAAGTTTTTTATTTTGCTTTGGGATTGTGGTTTAGACATTAATTAGTACGTTTGCTTTTTATATTAACAGAACTGTTCATGTGGTTGTTTGTAATTGATAACTGTTGTTGAAGCTGGTACTATCTTAATCTGGTTGGAAACAAGATCCGATTTAAATCTTTCAGAATCCATATGCACTCTTTCTTACTTGTATTGTTTATTCTGAAAATACATTTCCATCCTTATTCAACGGCTTATGAATAATAGACTTTGTTCCCAAATTGATTGAATTAATTGTGAGGAAGATACTGCTTTCGTATTTAATTTTTAACTGCAACTGTTGTTCAACGCTTGTGGGATAAAAATAACAGAATTAAATTTCTTTTTTTTTTCTTCTAGTAACTATTCAAATGTTGAATAATAAGACGTTTAAAATCAAAGTATAGGTTTATGTTTTAAAAACTCTTTTTCAGTGAATATACAATTGGTAAATGCAAAAGAGATACAGACTCGATTTTGACCCCGTTCATGTACCTGCTCTCAGCCATAGTTGCTGCGCGTGATCCTGAAGGTCCTTCTGGTTCAGCGGGGTTTAAAGTATAATCCATCTCAATAGTAGCGATTGCATTGTAAATACTCCAGTATGCATGTGTAACGCGTGACGTTTTAATACACATTGCACTTGTTTATAATATTTTTGATGACGATGTACTACTTGTTTCTGCATATAGATTGTTTGAATTGGGTCCAATAACCATTCATTTTATTTCTGAATTCTAGTGTAATTATCTGCATGCAAAGGCTACCAAAACATGGGTACAAGCAATAAGTTATGCAACATTAATTGCCATACAACAAAAATATACTGTTTATTTGTGTGATGGTTAATATTTTATTGTACATTAAAACAGAACACATACATGTATACAAGTACTTGCCATAAAGACACTTGACTTACTTTGTTACTTTATTTATGGCCGAATAACATTCCTTAGATGAAAAGAATAATGCTTTCAGAATAATAGCATACATCTCTGATTTAACATTGAAGGTAAAGTTTTAATCTAAAGATATGTTTACTTTATACAAATAAAACATTTTTGTTTATTTGAGTTGTTTAAAGAAAGCATTGCCTATAAAGTAGGTGTTAATACATCATGACGTCATAGATACGTACCATGTGCACATTGTATTTATCGTCTACATGCTACACGGACAAGTAGGTAATAAAAAAAACTTTATGCCACATTTTGTAATAGTCACAAATTGTTTGTTTCTCGTGATTGATTTATTTTTCAGATCATATTGAATACAGTATAAAATATACCCTTCAATAAAAAGGAGCAACTTAAAAGCCAATACATAACGCCTTACGACGGGACTTTATACACATGATGTTGTTCCTGCAGCCATATTGGCAGTGTTTCCCAAGCTCCAAAACAATGCCTTCTAGCTTCGTATGTCGAATGTACAAATCTTGGTCGCTGTGCGCTGCTTGAGAGCTTTGGTCACTTACTTCAAAGTTGAAGAGCAGAAGACTTAGTAGATTTTGAGACCCATGATAACCTAGATAAATGAGTTGATCGTTTGAAGTATTTATGGATATTACTTAATCTTGATTTCTTTTTTTTCTATGGAGACAAGTTTGTATTTATTGCCATGAAAACAGAAACTTTTTGGTATTTGGTATTTCCTACAACTGACAACTCGACTATAAAACTTCTTGAACAATACTTAGTTGAGGCCATTTAATATTTTGAACTCTCTGTTCAGACATTTGAGCAATTAAAATACGTATAATACGGATTCTTAATATTAAGAGTGGAGAGAGGTTCAGTAATACTGTTTAACGCCCCAATATAAATATTTATAAATAAATAAATAAATAAATAGTTTGATGTCTCTGTGTCCAGGATTGCCCTGGATATATTTGACGTCTCATAGTTCCATGTTCCTTTCACACAATTTTGATTACACACATGGCGGGTGTAGCTAGCTAAACAGGAGGTGCTTACCCTTCTAGAGCACCCGGCCTCATTTCCCTGGTGGAAGTTCACGTGTCTAACCTAACTTGCCAGTTCCAAAGTTTTTACTTTGCTTCTGGATTATGATTCGGACATGGATTAGTATGTTTGTTCTTTGATTAAGTAATATTATAGGGTTATTTAACTGATATTGTGAAATATTGTCCCCAGTTGACTCGACATTTGCATGAGCTTAGGTGACAAACTGACAGACTTTCACTTTTAAATAGGATGTGCCCCCGAGGAAGATAAACGATCACAGAAAGATCAAGTGTCGTTATTTTAGTTTAATTATTTTACCCAACTTACTCTTTAATATTCAAATCCTCAGTTCATAGAGTAAGACAGAAACAAATTAATGTTGAATTTGACGTCATCACATCTATAAGATCTCTATTTTTACATATATTTTGATCTCTATTTTTACATATATTTTGCTGATGATTACTACTGCAAGGTCATGTTATTGTTAGTTTATTGTGTACACGATACAGTGTGGCAACAACAAATCCAAGAGACGTTCACCCTTCTTTCACACATGTATATTCGTGTGATAGTTCTAGTTTGTCTTCTTTTTAAATATCCGTAATGGATTTGTTTACATGTGTTTTTGATTTAGTGGGTGAATTTGTACTGTACGTGCGTGTTTATGTGCGAGTGAGTGGTTTCTATGTTTGAATGGGTGGTTTGTAAGTAAATGTGTTTGTGCAAATGTATGTTTGAAACTGCTTATAGTTCCATATCTTCTTTAAAGTATATATGTAATGGCCTGCTGTTTCAGTTCCAGTTTCATTGACTAAGAGTAGTCAAGTCAACACTACACTAACACTTTTAAATCAAAATGTCTAATCCGGACGGGAATGAAGACACCCAATTTCAATAGTTGAGGAATAACAACAAAACTAACTACATTATATATGGATTTTAATACATTTTATATAAAATACCGATTATAAATAAGTTTTAAAACAATGTATAAAAATGTAAATTATTTCTACATACAATATTATGATAAATATTAAAATTGAAATGAAAATAAGCAAATTTGTAATTCAATAAAAAGAACGTAGTATTTTGTGGACAAAGCACCAACTATGTAGGTTGTTAAAGGCGAATGTGAAAACAAGTTAACTGATAGCAACAAAGACAGTTTAAAACTAGGAATGAATTGTCAAATCTGAACACCAATGGCATGATAAATTATAAGGAATATTGGACTTCTTTACTCTAGAAAAGAGACATTTAAAACTTTTCAGTTTTCTGTTCTCCAAAATAAGAAATTAAAGAGTTTAAAGTCTGGATCAAGCAGCAACTATGAAAAACTAAAATGGAAATCATATTACATATTCAAATACAAAATGAATGACCCTGATATCTCCAGAGGTATCATTGTGTCTCAAAATGTGTTGCATATAGCGAATTCCGTTCAATAATTTTACTAACATTGTTTTCGTTATAAATTTTAGTTTAACCAGTTGTTTTTCTGTAGAACCGTGTTTATGATCGCATAAAACTTTATCAAATTTTAAAGGTACAATAGTTTTTAGAAACAAATATACCAAGGAAGATTAAATTGGAAGGTTCCTTTCGTTTTACAAATGTTACGAAGAGTGCAGCGGCGATTAACACTTTGCCGATTCAGCAGTAGCCACTTACCGAGTAAGCCAACATCATTCTTCTCGTCCTTTTTTGATTCAACGACCTTGAAATGAATTCCAACTTTGGGCCTTATGGTAGACAATCTTAAAGGTTGCGAAGAACCCCTAAATGTAACAGAAAAAAAAGAAAAGGGGAAAAAAGAAAATGGATCAAGCAGAGATTCGAATCCAGAATTATTTCTGAATACTAATTGGATGCTCTGCCGATGACAGACCCATCCAGCTCCCTGAATTACCCTTTGTCTAAATTCGATTATTTGTCTTTTTTATAACAATAATGAGTTATATTTATGAAGTTATTTGAGACAGGTGAGGTGATTATCGCTGAATACGTTGTACATATTCATAATACAAATTATATAAAGCGGAATGCTTTCTCATAGTTAAAAAGGCTACATATGAATAATACATTTTATACAATAATATTTTAATTATGACACCTATGAATAATTCATATGAGACATGTATAAATTATGCTTCATTCTTTCAATTTTCAAACTTTTGGGGTGTTGATGCTTTTATTACTTAAGAGAAACAATTTTGCATATGCCTTTTGCAGTGGATAAACCTCAAAACTTTGGGGAAATATTGTAGAATGAGCACTTGCATGTATTTAGCATAGAATATGCAAAACCATAAACTGTTTTAGGATGCATATATGTATATGAAGTTGACGTGCAGCATCAGTGTCCAATGAAGAAACATGACACGGTCAGTCTTTCATTGTTAGTCAAAATGTTTTAAATACTTCCCATACAAAAACTAACATTACATTAGTACAAGTAGTTTGCATTTTGTTCCAAGTCTGGAAAGATATAGTCCAATGTGCGTAGAAAACATGAACAGTTTTTTTCACAAACATGTAAGGTATGCCCTAACATAATCTATCTACATGGAATTCAAGCACCATATAAAAATATATTTTGAGTTTTGAACCAAGATCTTCATTGTCTACATTAAGCATAGAATCCCCATAGGAAGACCGCTAATGTCATAAGAAAGACGGCATTCACATTGAGAACCATTTTCCATATTTTCTTTTCGTATATCGAGTTCTGTTTTTCTTCCAAAGCTCTGATTTCTTCATCAGTCAATTGGGGATGATCTGTCATTTTCTCAATGCCACATATCCACTGGAAAGCCTTTTTGTACCATGGAAGGGAAGCGCTGTATGCTTCAACTGTAAACAACAAATAAGGAAATTTATTGTAAATAGCATATATAAGTTGTTTTAGTGTGTTCCGGCAATACATAAGGCACAAAAAACACGACAAACTGAAGAACGATCAGACCAAGACAGCATACAATTATATTCAGTTCAGCAGACAATTGGCGTGGGGAAAATATGCTAATTTACCTAATTTGAAAAATTTGCAATATTTAAGGAGATCCTTTTGACATTTACTTGATAAAAGCGTCTAAGAAAACCCTTACACTGTTAAAACTGAACGTGTTGTTATTATTTGTATTGCATATTATGGGTATGAAATACGGGTATAAATTGTGATCATTTAGCTAATACCAAACATTGCTTAACTAGAAAACAATGCCAAAAAATCGAACGATTTTATTGAAGATGTTCATTTAGTTGATAAGTGTGAAATCTTCCATACACCGAAAAACATTCGTAGCTAGACGTTCCTAGCCTTGTATGTTAAACAATATCGTAACGAATTGCATAAATACAAGTTCAATTGCTCAATAAATAACATATAATTTATACTACTGAAAAGAAAGTCAGTATTATATTCTCCAACGTAACTGGATTTCTGTGTTTCTGATTACTATTCATCTTTGTTTCTGTCGCTTCAGCTTATCCAGAGCATTACTCGGAAATGGTCTTTCGTATGTTTTAAAAACTTCATAAAAACAATAAAGAGTAGGTGAATTTGTAGCGTTTGTAATTCATGGGACATTGGTCCATCTAGTCCATTTTTCATAACATGTACCCATTTGTTTTTGTTAGGGGGACATAGTACCATGAGTAATACTATCTCATTACAACAAACATTTTTTCAGTTTGATATGCCGCCCTTCTTACCTAAAGGTCCATGTTTCGGAGCTGTTTTTGTTAGGTCTTCTTTGCTTTCTTTATCTTCTATGTCTATCCTTTCCGCCTTGCTGTATCGATTCCAAAATGTCAGTCTATGTAACTGTAACATAAAAATATTGATACATTAACTAAATATGCACTGGCAACTCATATGCATGCGCTCTTAAAACACATCTTTGTCCCTTAATTCGAAATTAATAATCCCCCCAACTGAATGAATGAATAGTAAATTTGTCCATTTTTTTAAACTTCTGTAACACTGATTTCGCTCAATTCTGAATATTTGTCTTGTGTTTAATTCTTTTTATATGTACATTAACGCACAGCATGCACTGTTTGAAATCTTCTCCTTGACATGGAAGCATTTGGAAAGTCATACAAACGAAAACTTCATTATTGTGTTTATGTATGTGTCATATACCATTTTTTTAATGTATTTTATGATTAAAATTTAAAAAATGATATATGACATATATATACACTAATTATACGCGGAGCTGATGATGAAAATGTAAGATTTTTTGTGCGCCGTCCACAGTAATGTAGCCTTGGACACTTCATCCAACAGAAATTAAAAAAATAAACTTTTATAAACTCAAACGATCTTAATGATCGATCATATGTCGATGTCCCATACCATTTCTTTTAACTGCATTATTTCGGACATTGTGAAAGAGCCCATTACGTAATCTTCAAGACCATTTTAAAACACATTCTTATAAGAAGTAACCAATTCCAAAATAGTTCTACTTACATGACAGTCATCGATTGGTGCTGTCAGTAAACTTATTACTGTTGTAGCTATGAACACAATACCAAACAACAGGATTCCAAAATGAAGGTAGTGTACTTTTGATATGATATCCGGTCTCATGTCCTTCTCTCCTTCTCCACAAGGTGGTACTGAATAAACATACTCCCAGATAAATCTAGTAAGTCCAATTACAAGTCCGATCATCAGTCCCCAAAACGCCACCCTGAAATATAATACGCAGGGTAAGAATATAATTCATTGTATAACATATTATACCAGTGTTAATTTACCAGCATGGAAAGCCCTTTTGGAAAACAATTCCTCATCAGTAGTCCTTAGAGCAAAATTGTGAGACCAAATTTATCAAGGGTTAAAAAAATACCCAAATGACCAAAATATATTTAACCAAATTGTGAAACCAAAATTTATCAAGGGGTTGAAAAAAATATCTAAATGACCAAAATATACTTAACCAAATGTAGCTAAGGAAATACTTTACATGAGATGGTATACCTTAGTTTTTGAAGATTGTATATAACGCACCAGCAAAAGATATTTCATTTTTCATAATTCACAAACAGCTAGACATAAGATCAGAAAATTACCTAAAAATCTTAAATGAATTTAAAAGAAACCTAAAACACTTAACTTGCCACCTTATGATGACAGAAACAACAGGTAAGATGATGTTTTATTTTTCTTACTTTATTTATTTTATTATTTATTTATCAGAAGTGTTTACACTTGTATTTAATTCCAAGTTAACAGATTTTGTAAATTTTCATAGTAAAGATGACTTGTTTTAACATTGAGTTCTGACCTGTTCATTTATTCGCTTCCAGAATACTGCCAAAACATACACTGCACAAATAGGTGGTGCCAGGAAGCTAGTTATAGCCTGGATGTAATGGAACAATTCAGATACATTCTGTACAACAGGAATCCACAATACAGAAATAACTACCAAGATGATGACACACATTCTTTAATAAACATGAAAACATAACAATTATCATCAACATTACAAAATATACAATAACGTTTAAAAAGGACTACTTAATTCATAGAACAGAAATAACACGCCACAATAAACATGCAGTCTAATCTGCCTTAAAGGCCACCTCTATATAAGGACAATCTGCCTATAAAGACCAGTAGAATGGTATCCCAATTGTTCTTTATCCATATTATTTGAACCTGTATTCATAGGCCACTGTTACTAGTTCCCTTTGGTGGCCTTTATAGACAGGTTTGACTGTAATTAAATATGGTTGCATATTCCAAACACAGATTTTGGTCCATGTCGAAATAATATTTAAAAAATTGTTATCTAGAATGGTAAGACCTCTAACCAGCTACAAGCGCCAAGTCTAAAATAAAATTGACAATGCTACAAGTCAAAAAGTCGAAAGCAATTCGTAAGCAGCGTTATTCGTTGTATGTTATGTGTTTTAACATGCACAACAAAATATGCAACGTTTTAACAAACAGAACGCCATGAACAAGTAAAAAAACAAACATAATTCATGACCAAATCACAATCCAAAAGCAAAGTAAAAACATTGAAACTGACAAATTTAAACAAGTAGGCCTACATTGGTAAAGCTACAAAATACAAAAACATGTTATTAGAAGTTTACATGTTTAAATAAATTTGTTAGTTTTCAAAGTCTTTTCTTTGTTTTTTTGTGATTGTGATTTGAACCTGGACCAGTATACAGTCTAACCTGTCTATAAAGGCCATCAAATGGAGTTGTAACTAGTAAAAGTGGCCTTTATGGGCAGATGGTCTTTATATACAGGTTCAAATGGTATGAATAAAGAACAATTGCGTAACCATTGTAATGGCATTTATAAGCAGTTGGCGCTTATATAGAGGTGACCTTTAAGGCAAGTTGGACTGTATTCGTGTTTGATATATGCTAATACTACTAAATATAAAGTCAATTGGTACATTTTGTCTTATTGCTTTTTTATTCTTAAGATTGACATTCAGGACAAACAACTGTTCTTAATACCATTGTAATATTACAAGATCTACTGACAAAATAAATTTAAATATTTATTTGATCAAAATCTAATCTTTAGATGTTTGATATTTGTAGAAACATAATAGAGGCACATTGTTCCTGGTTCTATAAAATTCTTAATGAAATTAAAGCATTCCTTTACAATGTTATAGAAGTCGGATAAAGCAGTAAAAAGTCAATATGAAACGGTAATGTATATTTATAGTTTTATGAATGGGGAAGAAATTTTAAGTTTCCGGTAGAAAGTGATAAAATTACAAAAATGAAAGGATATATCAAAATAAATATCAGATTCAATTAAAATAACTCAGGTTGTGTAATTAACACTTTTATAATCTGCACGTGTAAAGGATTTTGAAGTACGTGCACATTCAAGATGTAATGTATTATCTGCTATTACCTTTATCAAATATAAAAGTACAGATACTTTTACAAGTTCTGATGTTTTAACAACGCTTAGACATATCTATATATTAGATACTTAATTCTAAGCTGAGGGATTTATATACTAAACTCAATTTATAAAGATTACTCAAGAAAGTCGAAACAAAAGTGCGAGTTTGTTTATAAATCTCAACAGAACACAACAACAGACTCAGTAATTGTGATGTTATGTGATGGCATATCACTCTACAAAGTCGTACAAAGAATGACGAACTTCGAACAATGCTTACAAGAAACATAAAAACAATCGTTTTATCATTGTGAATAGCGAAAAATTTCTAAAATTTGCAAAAATGGACCAATCAAAAATCGCATCAAATGAACGAATCCACAATTTTATCAAACAGTCATTCATTTAAATAAACATTACATTACCTTCCCACTATCATTAACTCGACGTCACTTGCGTTCTTCCTAATTCTACACCAGATATCCATGGTAAAGATGGTACTACTGCTGTTGAAGATGGATGTCAAAGACGATATCAAGGCTGACATCATTACAGATAACATTAATCCTCTGAGTCCTGCTGGCATCAGTTCTAATACAAGCTTGGGGTAGGCGATGTTTGTACAACCTGCTCGACTTCCACAGATTTCCTCACATTTATCAGGGTCAGCACAAGCTACCTCGTCTACAAAATAAACCGCGTTAAATATTAAACTATATTAAACACTGTAGTTGACACTAAACACTCAGTAGAGAAAAATAATTATTAACAAACCTTGTGCCTGGATTATGCGAGTATGAAGCAATTTACCAATGGTGGGGTTTATGATTGACCAAAATGTCACTTTATTCAAATATAAAGGGTAAAACTAACCTTGTACGTTAAAGATAATGTATCGTTTAAAATTAGTTTTCTGTTTGTCATAAAAACATTGATGATAAGCATAATGTTTTTGCATCCAAAATTACCTTGGATATATGTGAAGTCTTGTTGTTTCATGTTCCTATAATTCCCAAAATTGAATACACACGTTAAGGGTGTAGCTAGCAAAACATGAGGTTTCATAATCCGGAGCACGCAACCTCACTTCCCTGGTGGCAATGTTTAACGTATTTTGTCAGTTTCATAGTTTTCACTTTGCTTTGAAATTGTGGTTTGGTCATGGATTGTTATGTTTGTTTTAGATTGTATGTATAAACAAGAATCATGACTTACTTGGAAACAAAATCCTGGAAATCATTCCAGGAAACACAATGAGCCATAAAGGCAAAAATTTCAAATAGCCAGCTAAAATAGTCCCAGCTTTGGCATTTGAAATATTTTTGGCAGCCAAGGCACGCTGTACGATAACCTGTATGAAAGAAAAAAGAGTATTGTATATATATACCTTATAATATCCTTTCAATAAGACGCTGCAAGATTAATTGGATGGTGTTTTAAAGTACATCGTTAATTGATGTATATCTATGTGGAAGGACAAAAGCCGATGTATTAATCAGTGAATATTTGGATATCGTATAAATTTACATAAATGTTCTCAGTGTTTTAGCTTTCTAGGACTAACCAAATTTGGACCGTGTGTATCTATTAGCCTAAACAAAAGTTTACACGATATCTGCTGAGTTTCCATTTACCTATGTCGTATTCTAATAAAATAGAAAATGACAGTTCTAGATGAAATATATATTAGTTCAAACTGAACAACGTACAAATGTTTATTACTATGAATGTATTCTCCATGCTTGCTTCCTGAAAAGGCCCCCGGTTTTCTTTCACTCATTAAATCTGGGATTCAAAGACATTTTATGAAATGACTCAGAGTTTAAGAATCAGTAAATGGGTTCATTAATATATTAATCCCCATTTGTCCTTTAAAGAACAACTAACCTGATCTGAGCACCAGTACCACACAGAGCTTATAGTCAATCCAAACATAATTCCGGGCCAGGGGAGACTACCGTCATCCGGTGATCGAATTAAGTGCATTGCATTCTCAGGGGGAATTCCACATTTGCCATAGGAATAATTGCCATAGATATTAGCATAATTCTCTCTTGTTGTGTCTGGCCAAGCATCAAAATACTTTGTAATAATAGCCTCATATCCACCCACTCGTATGAAACCTACAAACAAAAACAAATGGATATGTTATCGGGTTCTTTTAATTATACCAAAATGATTAAAACCATAAAAGTCAAGGAATACATTGCTAAAAATAAAATGACGACTATCGCAAAACAAATGCGAACACCACTTTCGATTTAGAGTAAAACAAATGCAATGTTTGGGTAGATGTTTAAGTAAATAAAATTATTGAATTCAAGAAATTATTAAATGAGTCATATTAATGACTATTGAATTGCATGTTTATCAATATGTGTACCACTACTGTGGGATTCCGGGTCAAGACTTCAGAAATGAAACTCAGTGGGTCCTTGGGAAGAGACTTTTAAAAATTCTATGCCTCTGTCAAAGTGCACACTAAAGAGCCCTCAAGTGCATTGACTTGAGCAGCCATCTGCAAATGTCAGAATTCCTACCACTACCTATAGCTGGTAACGCTCAATATTATAAACTTAACTTGGATGTTAAACCCCATGCAATCAATTGCCCTGTGGTTCTTTTGAGTGCTTGTTTATTAATCCATTATATCATAACAATTCGAAAGTAGCACATGACACAATTAATCAACCAATCAATCAGCATGTTTGCGTCCCAAAGACATATGCCCAACATATATAAAGGGGTCTCTGTTTTAAAGTACTATCCATACCGTAGTTTTGATAAGAGGAGTGAAATTTGTAAACATTAAACAATGTCAATAGATACAAACTAAAATTACTTACTCATAACCATCAAAATAAAAGCTCCTATTATCATAATAACGACTTGTATAAAATCTGTCCATATTACAGCTGTAAGTCCACCTGAAATAATAAAACAGCAAATTTTATTGCTTCTGAACATTAGGAAAGCAACCGTTTTAGGTGAACTTAGTCGCTTAAAAAAAGTTTGTTTAAAGAAAATTTCAGGTTCGAAGGTCCGCTGTACTTGTGTGTTATTGGACTTGAAGTAAATAGGTAAAGCATAAAAAGATGAAGAAAACTTTTATTAAAATTATTTAAACAAGACTAAGGCACTCTTCAATTTTCAGTTAAAGATAAAACCCAACGACGCTACGTTGACGTGTGGGACACAACTCTTCCTTAAGCTTTAAGTGGATTTTCAAAGGCTTCAGTGGTCGGCTTTGTAGTGGCAAACAATTTTAAAACAATCGGGTATCGGTGAGAGCAGATGCTTCAAAAAGTAAGCGTACACGCTGATTAGAAGTGGCTAAGCAGTGTGGGATATTTCTGGATATGGTACAAAGTATTATATTTTTAATTAACTAAAACATGTCTAAATCACAATCCAAAAAAGCAAAGTAAAAAGTCTGAAAACTTGAAAATTAGACAAAACATGTGAACTTTGACATGATGTGAGGCCGGGTGCACATTAAAAGTATCCATCATGTTATGACTTACCTGTAATTGTGAACAGAGCAGCAATAGCAAGAATGATGATAATGGCTACATACAGATTAAGATCTTTGAAAGACAAGGTAATAAATAAAGCACCAGAGTAAAGATCAGCCTGGAAATAAAAAAAAACAATACTTTATATCTATTATATATTATATTATAATGGTTTGTTTTAAAATAGACCATAGTTAACAAGAGACCCGGAGCAATGTATTTGTTTTTTAAATTCAATAACGGTTTTATATTCAGTTGAAGAAATGAATTAAAACATAACATTTACGTCTTAGTTTGTTCAATTAAAAACATAAACACCGCTTCTAGTAGATGCATGTTGCGTGGCATTAAAGAGAGACAACTCCTCAACACTCCGATTTTTGTGAAGTATTAAAGCAAAGTTTATACTAAGTGAGTAAATGTAGGTTAAGATTCATTCCATTAGCACGAATATTTCCTTTTCAATTATGCAAGCGTCCCAGTTTGGAATTGAATTCTATCTCCTCCTATCAAGAAACAGACCCTTCGTAAAGGTTTTGATATTTACATATTTGTTAGAAGATAAAAAGGAAACCATACTTACAGACAATTTAGTAAACACATACAGCAGCAAGGCTAATACAGAAAGATAAATTCTTATCCTTTGTCCACCAAATCTTTTTCGTAGATACTCTGGCATGGTAAATACCTAAACAAAAAAGATTAAATAAATGTCAAATGCATTGCTGTTCATATTGAGAATACTGACTAGGACAAATAATTTCGAATTTTAATTCCGTAAAATTAACAAAATTATTTTCTTTTTGTGTTTATAGTCAGATTAAGACAATGCAGCAACTTTCAGTCTGAAAGTACACTACAATTAACTAAAGTTTCTTTTTGGCATTTTGGAAACACGCCGTTAAATTTAAATTTATATGAATTGTGTTATGTTATAAGTGCCAATTTTTTTTAAATCTTCCTACACTATATAGTTAAATCAAATTTTTACTTGGGTGTAATATCTTCGGATATACAGTATTTACATTCATTTCAACAGTACAGGAACAACACTTTTATGTTCCAGAAAAAAGTTACATTTTTGTTTTATCTTTTGTGACATAGTAAAAGCAAATGTATAACAAAAGGCTTTCCATATATTATCCTCCATTCTTTGTTTAGGTTCTTAATTTAACTACATGTAACTTTGAATAAGTAAACGCTAAACAACAAGCGTAAAAGTCAGAAATAAGGTACGTGTATGCAGAAAAATAAAGCTTCCTTACCCCAGCGGCTGTATATACTGGAACGAAAAACCATCCTAGGATCATCAGGATAAAAATAGCCTGAAATATAATTTTAAAAATAAGAAATACCTAAACAATTACAAACATAATATCATAATGTGTAAATTGTTTCGTTTGTTTGGTACCTCGTTTTGGCAAATTTATAGATTATATCTGTGAAACTCAAATTCTCTCTCCTCCTCCCCCTCCCCCTCTCTCTCTCTCTCTCTCTCTCTCTCTCTCTCTCTCTCTCTCTCTCTCGCGCGCGCGCGCTTCGCATTTGTTTTTAAGTCGAATATCATGAAAATAAAGTGATCGTCAAAACTTGAGCTTGCTACTAATCAATTTCTTCATTACAAGATAGACGATTATAGATTAATTTGTTTATCGTAACATTTTTTTTCACTTAAGTTAGTTCTGCTGTGTGAATATCAACCTACATTTAACTCAAACACAGCTATCCCTATCCCGGAAGCAGCTCCCGATCCTGCTAATCCCACAAAATGACCACTTCCTATGTTACTGGCAAATAGGGAAGCACCAACCTAAAATATTAAATAAAAATAATGGTAATTGCAATATTGGAAATCAATACAATTTCACTCAATCGAGAAACATCTATTTCAAATTTTGGGTATTAATTGGACACAAAATTAGACTAAATCAATCCCTACCAAAAACGAATAGGTAAAGCCACTAAACAAATCCCTCTGATTATTCCTATACAGTTTTTACAATAGCTAACAAGCCATGTCTGAGAAATGTTCCAGACAGGGGTTGAAGCAGAAATAGATGATGAATAAGAAACGCAGCAAAACCAATCATCTTCGTTTTAGAGGACATAAGTAAAGGATTCACAAATTATAAAGACGTTAGATCTGTAACGTAAGTAATAAGGCCGTTTATCTTCAAGCACAATGTTTCAGAGTAGGAAAATTAAACAATTAAAAACCTTGTTTAATTTGTACGAAAATATTTTATTAAAAAAGCGTAAGTTAACGTCAAAGAAAAATGAGAAAAAATGCTGCATAATTTACAAATGTTTCAATAAGTGCGTTTTTAAAAAGGTTTGATAACTTGTTTACTCGAATTAAAAAACAAGTAATAGAGACAAAACTTACCGGTATCCAATGCATACTCCTTCCAGCGAGAAAGTATCCTTTCACACTTCCTCTGTTCCGACATGATGACTGAAAAGTAAAAAATATATGTTAGGATTATATAGCATGTAAATGTATTTAACAACAGCCAGAACAATATCAAGGACATATACAGAAATACCACTACAACAAATTAAAGAAATAACGCACAAGGTATCACTAATACCACCACCACTACCAATATATGACGGATACTGAATATAATGTTAAATTATAAGTAACTTTTAAGTACTTCGCCTCTTGCAATTAGTGTCCGCAAACACTAGTTAAGTAGCAGTTTGTTGGACATTGATAGTACATGTAATACTGATGTAATGAAAATGAATGTCAAACATTGATATTTGATTGTAAAGTTATGCGTGTAGCATATGTCTACAAGATGCACCAAGAACTGCTGAGTCCACTGATTTTACTGCACTGCTTAAAAACCTGTTATATTTACTTTTGTCAATTCGCTTGCCAATCGTCGGTTGTTTCACCTATAGGCATTCTATTTTTCTCATTCTTCCCAGAAATTACCGACTCTGTTTAAGTGAAATAACTTTGAATGAAAGAACGTAAACACTATTTAAACCAAATGCAAACCAAACTCAATTGTTCTAAAGTTTTTTTCCAGGTACTTTCTTTACTTCTGCATCTAGTGATCTCAGAAATGTAAATGAAGGGATCTTGACTGGTTCGTAAAACATTATTCCACTCAACAAATGAGCAATTAAAACCCACATTTACATATTATGTAAAGTCGATTAATAAATACGTCATATATAAGTGACATCACAGCAACTGACCCGATTCCGTCGGGGACAGGGTGTTGTCAATATTTTGTACTAAAAATCATACATAGATAATTTTGAAATTGTACATGTCAATCTCAGAAATTTGGATGAAACATTGTTTATTTACGGATAACAAAAAACGTAAATATCAAATGTTGTTTCTTTTATAATGCATTCATTTGTTTTAAAATTAACATGCAAAACTTTAAATGTTTACCGCATATACAAAAAAACGTATATATTTATCTCTATTTTTATTTTTATTTATTTTTTTATTTAATATACAATATAACGTAGTTTTTTATTATAATCATTCATTGTTTGCAATACTGTTTCGGAAATCGCTAAATTACAAACATAACAATTTAATAAAAACCAAACGTGCAGCATTAAAAGTGTACATGTATGTGAAAATTGTTTGACCTGGCTTTAAAAATGAAAAATAAAGAAAATGTCGCAGTTTTAAAAAGTACAGAAAGAATTTGATACGGTTAGAAGCACAATACATTGTATAATATTTGTCCTTGAGGTGACTTTGAGTTTTATGTTCAACCAGCACTCTATTCGACCCTCATCGACAATTTATTTACCATAAATTTGGGGCCGTTTATACTTAAACCTTTAATTAAAATGAAGAATAAAATTCTAATGGATAAAACGCTATTTGACCAGAGTTCACCAAAACGGTCAGTTTGTATTTAATGGACTGTTTTCAGAGTTTTAATTTTCTATAAAACTTTTTATTGTCCCATTTTAAAATGTTTAAAAGTACTCTTTACAAAACCGTCAGCTTTTTAAATAAAATGTGTCACAAAAGACAGTGTCAAATTACAATTTAACACTTGTTTATATATAAAGTATGAAAGCCTTGCTAAAATTATCACCTCCCCACCACGTCTTTACCGTATGACCAGACCAAAATAATAAACGAACATAGTTATATTATTATTTGTATAGTGCAAGGTATACGGGGATTTCCCATCCGTCTTTGGCCCTATCATCCTTCGCATGGGCTGCTTGAAAACTATTTTACGAATCTGTTAATTGAAAATAATGACGTTGCTTAAAATTCGAAGCGATAGTAAATAGAAGCTATCCACCATGTTTTCCATACACCCTGAGTAATATAAGTACATGTTCCGGGGCACCTGACCTAACTTTCCTGTCGGCAGTTCACGCGTTTGACTAAATTTGCAGGTTCTCAAAGGCTTATTATACTTTGGTGCTGGATTGTGCTTTGAACATGGGCTAGTTTGTTTGTATGCGTTGTATTTGTGTCTTATGTGTACGAGTGCAAGTTATCTATTTGAAAATGAAAGAATAACCAAAGCAACAATATGTCAAATAATATAAGAACACAAGGCAAACATGTATTGAGATCACTGGTAATAAATTATTATTTAAAAACATAAAAAACAGCAAATGCAGACATGTATTTAGTATAGATTGAACATCGAACTATACCAAATCAAGAAAAATGAATTGCGTGATCCAATTTATTCTCGATTTTGATTTCACACGTGGAGGGTATGTAACAACTCCTAATGAAGGCCGACGCCTAATGAAGTCCGAACTTCATTAGGCGTTTCAATTTTGACGCCTAATGAAGTCAGGACTTCATTAGGCGTCGGACTTCATTAGGAGTTGTTACAAGGGTATCGCTAGATGAACAGGAGGTACTTCACCTATTGAGGCACTCGGTCTGACAACCTTGGTGTAAATACATATTACTCGGCTTTTTTTGGATTGTGATTTGGTCATGTGTTGATTTGATTACATAAGTTATTAAACGTGCAGAACTTATTTATCTCTAGAAATCAATAGTTGTTTATGATACTATGAAAAAAATAAAGGAAGGTTTGAAAATGAAAGTTGACTGATACCAATTTAAATATTTCAATCCAGTTTTAGTGTACACGTCTAGTTGACAAAATGATTAATCATATAAGAAGTATTTATTACCTAAACAGCCACACCACACATAAGTATATAGACTATTTATGTAAATATTGTGTTTTATTTACAACTCCAAACATGCATTCTCTCACATGTTCTTTCAGTTTAAATACAGGTATTTGTTTACATATAAAACTGCACAACAGACAAAAACAATCCTTTTTGTAACTATTGAATGTCTTATAGCACGTTTAGTTGTAGCACACACTTAATAATGGACAGATTTCTATAAACGGACAATCTAACACCAAGTTACAAAAGAGTTGGGAATGGTGTTTTACATTCCAGTTAGAGTATTCCACTCATTCTGAGACGAATGCTGTCAAAACTTTCATAAATATAAGGCTCATATGTCACAAAACAATTAGTTGTTATCAAGTCCATCAAAAACGCTAGAAGTATAAGAATTTTAAAAGCTCTTCTTTGTGTGGTATCACGATGCGTAAAGTATAGTTTTACACTGCTCCATTCAATATATCGTCCAAGGAGGTCAGTTCAGAAATAGTTGAGTAATTCAGAATCCAATTTTTCAGTTTTGTAGCATTTGCCATTTTAATTCTTCCAAAGCTTATTCTATAATATTCTAATAGTTCAAGACAAAAGGCAATTAATTATGTATGCAGGTTAATATTTCTCTTTGGGGCGTTTTTTGTAATTATTTCGATGTTTTACCTACAGTTATGCTGGTCATTTTATTGGTTTAATACAATTTAATGCATTGAAGCTTCGATAGTGACTGACTATGTGACAAAAAAGGTTCTATTTCAGAAACTATACGAATTATTCAAGGTGTCTTTAGCCCTTTGTTTTAAAATATTGATACACCTCTATTAGTGCAAAAAGGTCTTGGCTCTTGGCCAAACCACCTATGTGATCCAAATTATACAGTGTTTTTCAAAAAAAGCATTTGTATGATGGAATTTTATGTCATTTGTAAGTTACATGAGCTACCCTGTATCAACATCAATTTTATATTATATGTGTCATCTGAGGTCATTCTCGTCATAAATTAATCCTATTGTATCTCGGATAGAGTACATTATGTAAATATGTACGTTTTAAAACACAGGGTAGAATATCTGATATTTATAATGTGACAGCTTACATATACAGTACTGACCTGTCAAAAGTTTAACACTGAGCTAACGAATAAATGCCAAATAATCAGCTAATCTCGATACTTCATTAATTACATTGGTTAGATCTACAGTGGTATGTCAAAGGAAAGTAATTATTAACAAATCTTCGATAAAACACGTCAAAATGTGTTATAGCAAACAAACTCGTGTCTAGCTATATACCACTTTTATGGGGTGCTCCAAACTTTCTGGACGGTCCTGTATATTTCGACAGCTTTTATCTATCGCTAGACAGCAATTCGGTCACCAGCTACTGTTAAGGTATGTAATTTAGCGTATATTTATTTTCGCGGTATTGGAAATTTAGACATATCCGCGTAGTTAAATTTTTGCGTTTTTTAAATATGCAATATAACATAATAAGCATTACATAATTTTCGCTAGGTATCAATTTCCCCGCAAAACAAACAACTGCGAAAGAAGCGAAAATTAGAGCACCGCGAAAATAAATACGTTTACAGTATCCATATTTCGTGTCACTTTACAACCGAGCTTTGCTTCATTTTCGTAAGGTCAGTGTTAAACTTTCGATAGGTCTGTACTGTAAGTACTTACTGTACCCATGTACTCGATAACTTGGACTGTAATATCAATATTTCTTAGTGATATCGTGATAAAGTAAGTTAAAGTTTCTAGATAAATCTTGATATTAACTTGTTTTTCCTTCAAAATGTAAGATAGTGTTTGTATACTTGTATACTCGGAAAATTAATGATTAACAGTACGATATTCTGTGTAAAATATACCCTTATCTACGGTATTCGGCAGTGTTGTCATGCAGTTGGTATTTTATTTTGGTCATACAAAATCTAACTTCCGGGTATGATTAATCTATCAGATTTACAGAAAATCACTCCACCTATGCTGATAAAAGTGTAAAATTTTGTAATTTGCACAAATATTCTGAACAAGAGTTTTCTCAGAAAATATAAATTATAATTAATTGTATAACATTTACAAATTAAATAACTAATCATTTCCAATTTAATTTTAGAAGGTAAACTGTTTAGATAGCAAAACATCTTCTAATTCCCTATCCTTGCAGGTTGAGTAGTTATTTAATTTCAATGTATTGAGACTTTTCTGAACACCTTGGTGTAAATAAAAATCAGACAGGACATCAACACTTTGAGGACGTAATAAAACATTTTGTTAATACTAATCAAACCAAACATATCATTCCAACCAAAATCCTAAAGCAAAGTAAAAACGAACATACCAATCCATGTCCAAACCAAAATCCCGAAACAAAGTTAAACCAAACATACCAATCCATGTCCAAACCAAATCCCAAAGCAAAGTAAAACCAAACATACCAATCCATGTCCAAACCAAAATCCCAAAGCAAAGTAAAACCAAACATTCCAATCCATGTCCAAACCAAAATCCCAAAGCAAAGTAAAACCAAACATTCCAATCCATGTCCAAACCAAAATCCCAAAGCAAAGTAAAACCAAACATTCCAATCCATGTCCAAACCAAAGCCACAAAGTACAATAAAAACCCGTGAAGCTGGCAAATTAGGCGAAACACGTCTTCTTCCAAGGCCGAGTGCACCGGAAGGGTACAAACCTCATGTAGCTATCTACACCCGCAACACAATGATACATCGAAAACATTGACTTAGAACATTATGTTACTTTCCAAATGCCTACAAACTACATAATTGTGTTCGAAAACACACACGCATAAGTAATTTTATGAAATATTTATAAATGTTTACCTGGTAATAAGTACTAATAACAAAAATATGATAATCGGACATTAACTTTTACAGACCCTGTGGTCACTCCAATGACCGGTCATTCGGGTGTTGCGAGTTTAGCAAATATTTAACATTTTCGGTATTGCTTGATTTTTCTGTTTTTGTATTATATCACTGTTCAAATAAAGCAAGTAAATAAATGTAGATACAATTATAACTAAATATGTTTTAAATTAATAGCACTAGACGGCCGTTTCAGAATAAAACTCCTTATCATTGGTGATCGGACCAAAATTTTGAAGATCCAAAAAAATTTAAGTTGTTAAAATGAGAAAAATAGAAGGACAAAAATGTATTTTACCAAATCCACCTAAGCCAATAAGCATAGCATACTGTAGAAACCACTGTGACTGTGACAATGAAATTCTCTTTATATCCATAGAAAATCAAATAAATTTGAATAAAGTTTGATATTTTTCACTTACTTGTACCTAGTCGTAACAGGAAATATGTATGCGCATCCACGATTGTCATAAAGTATGTCTGTAGAAAGGAAAATGTCGGCGGTATGGAGATTTTACACATGCGAAAATGACGATGTTTACACCGGAAGTGATGTCCTTGGTGACGTTTTACGTCATATGCGCAACAGAATCCGCCATTTGCATGGTTTTTCAACATGTTAAATCCCCATAGCACCAACGTTTTAACCTATGCAGATATATTTTAGGCTAATCGCGGATGCGCATACAGATTTTCTGTTACGACTAGATACAAGTAAATGAAAAATATCGATTTGATTTTCTATGGATATAAAGAGTATTTTACTGTCACAGTCACAGTGGTTTCTACAGTTTTTTTTTCCAAGAAGCGGATAAGTCTGATACGAAAGCGTGTTCGTGCCACTTTGTAATCTGATTTTTTTCTCAAATCGTAGGTACGGTTTTTAAATTCGTAGGTACGATTTTTTAAATCATACGTACGATTTTAAAAATTGTACCCAACGATTTGAGAAAAAAATCAGATTACGTGGCACGAACAAGCTTTCTTAGTTTGAAGAACAATGTTTATCTGAAAATACAATGTATTGCCGCCTTCGTTGACAATATCCTTGGGGAGGCTTAGTTCACCAGTAGAGATACAAGTCCAATAGGTGTAATTATTGTATTTGTTTTTATTCTGTAGCAATGATTGGACATAATGTATAGTGTGAAATCCACTGGTTTGCCAAATTATAAGTTTCGTATCACTACAACATTATGCACGATATGCAATGTACCTGTGACAACAGGCATGTTCATTAATGTTTTCTAGCTAAGGAGGAGACGAGTGGCCGAAAAGGAGCAGATTGGTCGAGCGCCCAAAAAAACTACAGAGCTGTGGAGCTGTGGACAGCAGCTACCGAAAAGGTGCCGAGTTATAGCTAGGGACCGAGATTATCTGCCGATTTGACACTAATTCGGCACTAAAGTGTGATGTATGCTATCCAGTGTATAATATTGCGTAACTGCAACTTCATTGGCACTTCGATTTCTCTGTAGAGCTCATTAAAGTGTTTTTTTTTAACCCGTTTATTCATATTTGTTTATTCATCTTTCCATGCAGTCTCTAAAAACTTTGAACATGGTGTGGTTTCTAGTCCCTTTTTTTGCACTACATGTATATGTAATGCTAACAATAAGTGAACATGGACATTGATGTTTACTTATTTTTCTTGTTGTGTTTCCTTTAACTAATAAGCTTTTTACAACACTGACTTACTTAACTGTCGTTTAATTAAAATATCTGTGTATATTTCCGTCTCTATTATATTGTATTAATTAATAAAACTATTTTAAAATTAACCGATTTATCATTCGTTCCCTGATTTAATGTGTGGTCACGTACATACTGACAATAGGTACGTTTTTCTACATTATCTGAGGTGTGTTCTGACATTTGGTGTGACTAGGTGACTAACACCTCCTGTTACAAATGTAACAATTAACCTCGAAAATTATAAACTTGGGGGATTGAATGCCCGATTTTTCATGTGCGTGTGTTTGCTCGCGTGTATAAATACCTAACCATTTAAATTGCGTAATTGTTAAACTCCGACAATCATCGTTAAAACCTTAAATATATCATTTTCATTTACACTGTATAATTTGAATTCCACATACATGTACCATTTTACCACTTTGACTTTCTGGGATGTATTTGTCACGGGACACGTTGTACGGGTTTTTATGTCATGCAATTATTGAGGACCAGGCCGCTGATACATGCCCTCCAATAGTAGCAGATATGATTGAATGTTGTTTGTTAAAAATTTTGAAATTTTGAACTATTGACATAATAGCAATTAAGAAACTTCATCTGCATTGCAGTTGTAATGGTTTTGTAAATCATAAGAACATATTCAAATGCAATTTCCCAAAAGGCATGCTTAAATTTGAAGAGGAGAACAGTACCACAGTTCAATGTTTAATCCGTCATGCCCTTTTTGAATTGTTTTGAAAGATATATTCAATTCAAATCTAGTCGTATACACTACATGTCGACAATTTGTTTTGGAATACGTATTTGCCTCAAATTTTTTTTATTAATAATCAAAATGCCATTACCACGTTTTTGTGAAACGTTCATATCATTCAAAGACAGGGTTCAACAGCTTAGATAACTCATTGGATAACCTGGCTTAATCAAACCATTTACCAGACGAACATTTACGTCACATACTCTTTCACACAATTTTGATTACACACGTGGCGGGTGTGGCTAGCTAAATAGGAGGTGCTTACCCTTCCGGAGCACCCGACCTCACTTCCCTGGTGGAAGTTCACGTGTCTAACCTAACTTTTCAGTACCAAAGTTTTTACTTTGCGTCTGGATTGTGATTCGGATATCTTATATATTACTTGTAAAAAGACGAAACTGGCTTTTTATTTTTTATTTTTTAATCATTTACATGAATTGCTATAAACATATATAATTATTACTTGTTACAAATAAATGTCTATGTAAATGATGTTTCTACTCTTACACATAAGGGTTTTACACAGGTAGATGATCAAATGTACCCTTTACTTTATGAAATATTCAAATTAGACACGGTCTGCATGGTCATACTTTCTGTGAACTTTAATTTTATAGCACTGATTTTACGCTTTACCCAGTCTGGTGATCAGTAAAGAATCTCTTTATATAAAATTGTGTCAGCCTTGTTGATGATGCGTGACGGAGTATTTTTGGTAATAAAAAAAGCTATCGGTTTCGGTCTAAAATGCATGAACAAGTATTAGTAATGAACGTAACAGTATCGATAGAATGTATTTAAAAGTGAAATGTAGACCAAACCATATATATAACAATGTCACTTTGACATAAAAGTTTAAACTTACAATATATCCCTAAGAGTGTGCAATAAATATGTAATAAATTAATATATACATAACGTGATAAGGTGTGATCTGTACCATTTTACGCGTATTGAATGGATTTGAAATATTTGAATGGGCGCGACACGATACAACGAACAACCGCATAGGTAGCGTAAGATATGAATGGTGACTCTAGACACAATACTCAACATCAATGTATAAGAGCTGAAACATGTATACTAAGCGGCCAGGGTTTTTTATCAACTGTGGCGTAAATATTGAATTAGGAACTTATAAACAAACTCTCCACAGTATTTGTTAAATAAAACTCTTATAAAGCAGGTAAGTAAATCATGAATGGTAGAAGCCATAACAATGCATGTAATGGTATTTATGTACTTATTCTGGTTTTCAAATTACCATTATATTTTAGACGGTGGTATGATATTTCAATAATGGTATCATATACCACTTTTTGAATTTTATCATAAAATACATTCAGAAAGTGGTAAATGACAATGGTACAGTCTTGCCATGTCCTGATCTTGTATTTTAATTAAAGTAATACATTGAAAATCAGCACATGTACATGACAGTTCTAAGACAATATGCAAACGATGTCGAATGGAACGAACAAAAACGTGAAAACAACAGAATGATAGAAACTGTGTTATTGCCATTTTTCTTTGTCGTCTTCGCTTAATTAGGTTGGCTCCTATTAATACCATAAGCATTTTTTCGGTTTTAATAAGTTTCGAACGCAAGATAATTTTCCGTACTCAGTACCATATTAAACCAAAATACAAATATGTAGACAGTATTAGTTTAAGTGAATTTTGCATTGGACAATTGTCAAAGATTGTCATTAATTCAAAATAATACATCTCTTGTGGATAAGCTAACCGGGTAACTCGAACGAATGTATTGTATATTATAATTCACAAAAATATATGTCAGTTATTTAGCCTACAAACTCAGTTTTCGATTGCATACGTCTGTTTCTACCTTTCCCTTTTGACATTTGCATACATTGTGTATCATCTCTTGTGAACACATGGGTGGTACTGCAAATGTTTTATCTTTATATATATGTATATATATATATATAATATATATATATATATATATATATATATATTAATATATATATATATTCAAAAATTACGATAATAAAATTTGAAAATAATGCATAATGTATGGTATGCCAGTGCCAGCAAAATGCTAAATAGACGTGTGTCATTTCTGGAAATTATAACATCATTGCATTTGGTGTGAGTGCATTCTTCCACACAATTTTATGCATGTGATTTGTGTATGTGGGCGCTTACGTCATTCATAAATAACAGATAATTTATAATAACGCTATTAATATCACCGCCTGTCTATCACAAAAACTGTCATCAAATAATTTGTCTTCTTGCCCATCATTTGATTGATCGACCTTGGTATATCGTTAGTATAGCTTTATCCAGTTTTATGTCCCCTATAAAACATAACAATGGGAATATCTGGCGAAAATTCGATAAAACGTGGTGCTTATAACTTTTAGATTTGATGGAATGTTTGAAGACATAATTTTTAATTGTAACTATCTCGTAGGCCATGTTATATAATTATTTATATCTGAAGACACTTCGTACTAAAAGGTTAATAAACTTAAGCAGACGAGATATACATGTAAAATCGTAAAATATGTAAACATACATGTTTGAAAGACCCTTCTTATAAGAATATAAGACAACTTGAATTTCTTCGGGTTCAAAAGTTTGTCAGTTAAATTTTTTAATTTTATAAATGCTTTTTGTACATTTTTGTTTAAAATTTAAATTTTTTAAATTACAAAATTCAACTTACCAGAATTCCTACAATAATAACGCTAACGAAATATCCAATTATAACAAGAATATCCTCCCATCCTAGAACTGTACCCTCGACGGCCATGTTGATATGGTACCCGCCTTAAAAAGATGAAGCAGGGGGTTACTTCTATAATCAAATGTTCAATGTTTTGTGTGTTACCTGTGTGTATGCATAACAGGTTGGTTTACCTGTTAAACGTAGTTCGTAAATATTCACATAAACGGAACATGTGTTTACCAGTCCGTTTCAAAGGTCAATGACAGTGTTTTAAGTGACAAATATGAAAAACTTAAATAAAAATTGATGATTCAACTTTTAAGGTGAGGTATATTTTCATATGAAAAAACAACGACAAAAAATGTATCTCTTTAATGCCAACACGGAACAGATTTTAAATAAGTGGAAACAATGACAGACAAAGTTACGTATGTTATTTCATTCTATTTTCAGAGTTTAAAGTATGCAAACAAGATCTACATGTATAGGCAAACAACTTTGACCTGTCCGTTTGACCTTTCATTAGAAATATTCATGTAGGAGAATCCAACTATCACATGGGAAGCGTTAGGATTTCGCACTTAATACATATACACATTTCCCGCGATTAGTGGTCACAACATAGAAGAAATAGACACGGGTACCCCAATAACTTAATATTACCTGTCCATAATGAATATTTAAATCAAGGGTCAGGCGCCCAGGTCAATGTTGTTAGCCTATATGTAGTTTTATTGCATATATACGCTTTTTAAGGAGAGTCGGGGCAGTTTAACTTATTTAACCTATATTACCAGAGAGTTCATGTGTGGGCAATTAGAAGCTATCTTGACGTATCGTCTAACACATTGAACTGATATCGTAACATTTAGATAGTTTCGAGATACCCATCCAGGCCTTCTTGAAACCTCTTATATGCTTGTAAGTAGTCCTACGTACAAGCCCAAAAACTCCTAGAGTAGAGTTGTCACCCCCTTCAAATCTTTAAAGATAAAATGGTGTTGGTAATTTTACATTTATAAAAACCGCAAATATTTAAAAGATATTTTTTTTCAAAAATACATTGATGCAAACCGAAACTCTTTATTTAGACAATTGTTTAAGATAGGTTGATGAAAATCTTCAACTGTGTCGTGTGGCCTTAATGTCTTGTACAATAACATTTATGAAAATATAGTAATTTTCAGTCAAAGTTCAAGAGTTTGACATTGGAAAATGTTTAAGCCGATGACACCAGAGGATATAATACCTACTCCTTTGTTTTTCTTTTCTGTTATGAATAAATCAGTCATTGTGTAAGACTATTAATTACTATAACAGTTAACTTGTTTACGTAGCTCAAACAATCCCATACATAGTCAAACGTAATTGTTTGTGTAGGAGGTAAATGAGATTTGCTGCTGGAAAGCATGTACTTTTTTATACTTGGTTAAAGCCAACACAGCCTAGAACACTTTAAAATTAATTTTAATAAAATGTAAGAAGAATCCGGAAACAAGACAAAATAAAAACAATCACATACATGTAGTGAGACCACGTATTATAAAACCCTCCACTTTGGACGGGCACTGAATTTCATGACAAAATAATGTTCAATGGAGCCGTATATTATGAATATTATGATTTTAGTATTTGTTCATAGTTGTTGTTTATCTAATCAAAATTTTCTCCGATTAACATAAACTTTTCAATTGTATTCAAGTTCGATATCTTTATAGTATCAAGCTCAAGCTCTACTGCGAAGGATTCTGTATATTACATTTTGCGCACAATTTATGTCTACAACGCAAGATAGCAAGATAATTTAATAAGTTAAGGCGAAGAAAGGGATTTACTGTACTAAAGTTCAGGGTTTCATTTTCAAATATGTGCAGAGAATTACAACAAGCACGTTACCCGTGCATGATCGTTTAAAGTTGCACTTTATTTAAATACAGTAATTTTCTTTCTATTCGTTTTACTCCTTAACCCTACTACAAGCATATCTGTTTATTAAAGCGTTCAATGAAAGAAAATAAAAAAAATCAAACTAAGCTACCCGTTATAAATACCTTTGAGTTTGAATTTATTTATTATTTCACAATGTAAATATTTCACAAAACACACAAAATAAGCTGAATACACTTATGGTAAGATATACGAGTTACGTAATACAAACATTTAGTATTTGATATATTAAAGGAAATATTCGTACCAACCAACCAATAAGTATTCCACTACCTTCATCAAATACATGTATATATAGACCAGTAGTAAAGAAAATGGTTTTTAATAATAATAAAAACTTGCATGTGATAAAATTAGATTGTTATAAGGCAATTTTATATGCTGAACTGTTCAGAGAATTGTACTGAATGTCGTCGTAGATTTATATATAAAAACTATATATATTTAAAACTGTATAAATAGAATCTAAATGCTGCGCCTAAATAAAATGGCATTGCAGACAAACAATTCACACTGATAAACAAACATAGAATCTAAATGTTGTAACTTAATGAAATAACATTGCAGACAAACAATTCAAATGATAAACAAAAAACAAACAAATTACATATTGAAATTGCTAATGGTCATTTTTATGACGGTATTTGACAAATGGCGTCAAGCAATGTTTGCTCCGAGGCTAAGTTTGACCCGTTTTATGTCTTTCAACCACTACAAGTTATCAAAGTCTCTTAATTTTCGGTGGGCGTTTTCAATTCGATATCACCATGTAGTAAATCAAATCAATTAAAAAACCCTGGACTATATTATATTACATTGCGTTACAACGAATGAGCAAAACACTTCCAACAAAACAGTACAAGATAAGGGGTTACCAATATGAGCAGGAAACCGACAACTTCGATTTCAAACAAAACAATGGAAGGCAAGGGCGTTAGTGAATGAGCAAAAACAGTACAACAAGAGGGGTGGGTTATCGAATGGGCAACAACCGGCGTCTTCAAAACAACACAAGACCATCAGGTTTTACTCAATAGCAAAACCGGCGACTACGATATCAAACAAAACAATACTTAGTAATACAAGACCATGAGGTTTTACCGAATAGCAAAATCCGGCGAGATTTTTTTCTAAAAAAAACTCAACAAGACAATAATAAAAAGGACAAATTTGATTTGAAAACAGCTCAACAAGAAGTGATTGCCAAATGAGCAAGACATTGGCGACTTCAATTTCAAAGAAACAATACAACAAGACGAGATGATTACTGACTTAGCAAGTGGTCGAAAAGAAAATATGCGATTTTGAAATGAAAAGGCATAACAACAGTCATTACATACATATAAATATAATTTAATATTTAATAGCCATCACTACATGTGAAAAACTTTGAGACTATTGCTCCCTATTTTGTGACATTCTCACCGACAAACACTTAAGGTCTGTACTCATATATAGTCACGTGTTAATACTGATTAAGGTGCTTCAATGATAAATATGTTACAATGAAGTATTATGCTATATATACAAAGCGCAATAATTATGTTATATTAAAAAGAATACATATTTACACTTTTCAATAATGACGTTAAGATTATATACAAAGCCCAATGATTAATTATATTAAAATTGAATAAATATTTATTTTACACTTTTTTGAGTAAACATTGTCAACAAAATGTTTCGCCGGGACGTAAACAACGTTTTGAGACCTTATCAAACATAAGTCCTTTGGGGCATGTTAAAACATACGAAATTCCTCTGAAACAATTCAGAAATTTAAAGCAGTCTCCCGGATACGGAAATAGTCCTGTTTCTCGCGGGCACGAGATCTGGCTGTAGCAGGAGACAGCGTCTTTATAGTTACATGTTTGAGTTCTTGAATCGAATACATCTCCAACTTGACATTTTAGTCGGGTTGGTATTCCAAGATGACATTTGTAAAAATATGCACAATTGTGTACATCCGGGAACAGCTCTTCCTCTCGTCTGCAGACGATGTTGTTTTCCAATGGAGGTGGTTCATAAACTATTACTACAATGAAAAAATAAACCATAATCACTTTAAGAATTACTATGAAACAAGCAAATTCAGTGAATTGGGATCCCCCGCCAAATGGTTCTTTTTGTTATTTGCATTTGTGTTCAAAGGGTCATAACTCTCAGGAAAATGAGCAAACCAACCCTGGTTAACGATATGCGCATGATTCTTTGCCCCAAGTTTCGTGAAATTATGCTTAATAATTTTGGAGAATTAGCGCAGACAAGAATTCCGGAGGGACAGAAACTCGAAATTAATATCCCCAACTTTCTTCGAAAGGCGGAGTATAATAAGGAAAGCAAGCAGTTGAATGACGTATTCAGGGTAATATTTAGAGTAGCAAAGAACATATCGCGACAATATAACAAAAGACAATATATAAGCTCTTGTTGAAACCTCTGATTAAAAATTCCCTACAACCCTAGGACTTAGCCATAATAATACTGAATAAAACGATAATAATTTGACATTGAGATTATAAAAAAAAGTTTTTGCAAACATTGGGTTTGCTAAAAAAATTGACAACACGCGTACGGCAGCATATCTCAAAGAAAAAATATGGTGTACATGTAAAAATAAAAATAGCAAGGGAAAGATGAATAATGTCGAGTTTGTAAAAATCACTTAGTAAGCCTAAACAGTCAATACGTATTTTAAGAACTAGTATTTTGATAAAAAGGGTTCAGACAAATAATTGGTTGGCAGGAAACATCTAACTATATAATACATGTGTATAATGTAATATTTGCTGTCCTAAACAGGTATTAATTTTGCGTCTTATTGACATGTTGCATTGCATAAGATCTTATATTGATTACTTACATGAATTACATGTAGAGGAGTCTGGTCTGGTAACGTTCTCAAGGTGTCTATCTGTAACTACAATGGAAAGGTAATGATAAAATTTTATGTCAGAATATAAACCATTCACACATATTTCTTCCAACTATATATATATTATATAGCTACGTTGGGTCATTAATATACCAAGGGGAATAACTCAATTGACTAGCTGGTTCTTTTCCTCACTAAAATATTTAAAAGTGCGTTCCTTTATGCTGTGTTCTGACACGTGCAAAGTTTCAGGATGTACAAAGCGGTCATGCATATGTTTGAAATGAAAACTTTAAATGTTACGGGATAACAGCAACATAATCTAAATTTTCTAAATTATGTACACATTCACGCTAAGGTAGAATAAATAGTATGTTAGAAGCAGTGCAAAGAATGGAAATGCGCATTTTATCGAAGGGGTGTTCCGAAATTTGGTTTTGCGCGATAGCATTAGCGTTAAAGAAGGCCAAACAAAAGTTCGTGTATTTTAGCGAATAGCTAGCTCAGAGATATGTCAACCGAGTTGAACCCTCAAAAAGTTTTATGGCCATTATCACAATATCGAATATATTTGGCGTCCCATTTTCCATGTCCCTTTTCATTCTCAATTTAATTTCAATTTTAATTTCACATGTGACAGGTGTAACTACGTGTAGCTAGGTTTGAGGTGCGCACGCTTCCGGATTGTGGCTTGAACATGGACCGATATGTTTGAAGTTTACATGGATCGTTATGTATGTGATTTGAACATGGACCAGTATGTTTGTGTTTGACATGAACCAGTGTGTTTGTGTTTGGCATAAACTGTTATGTCTGTGATTTGGACATGGACTTGTATGTCTGATATATTAACATGGAATGGTATGTTTGTGTTCGAACATGGACCGGTATGTTTGTAATTTGAAGTTTGAACATTGATCAATAAGTTTGTGATTTGGACATAGACCGGTATACTAGCAATTTGAACATGGACCAGTATAGTGTTTAACATGGGCAGGTATGCATGTGGTTAATATGAACCAGTGTGCTTGTGCTTTGCATGAACATGATTATTGTGTTTTGAACATGGACAAGTATGTCTGTGATTTGGACATGCACCGGTATGTTTGTGATATGGACATAGGCTGGTTTGTTTGTGTTTGACATAAAACAAAATGTTTATGTTCAGCATGAACCGGTATGTTTTTTAATGACATGATATGGCAGGTTTGTGGTTTGAACATGAACCAGTATGTTGGTGTTTGACAAAGACCGGTATGCATGTGTTTGACATGGACTGGTATGTTTGTGATTTGAACATAGAATGTTATGTTTATGTTTGATAGTAAATAAAATGAGTAAATACACCTTTACATTCCGATCTTAATTCACATAGTGATTCATTATAAACACTATATAAAGTACATCATTTCTTCATTTGTCTTAATTCATTTAACGTGTAATTAGTCATGTCCACCTAACACCTGTCAACAAACTGTAAACAATACGTCACGTGGTATGTCGTTAGGAACAATGACTATTTCACTTACGTCGAAACGCCACCAACTCCCATATCCGATACAATATTAGCAAGATACTTTCAAAAAATGTTCAGAGACTTTTTATGCTAGATCAAAATATAAACTTACGGAATAATTTAGAATGGGTTATAACTAGCACTTAGTAAAAACCAACCCAATCACAATGTTGGAATAACAATCGATAGGAATAAGAAAGCAAGACACATATTGAGAAGACTAAATTAACAATGTAAACTTGTGTATATTAAGATTAATATTGGCATGTGCTACATTTGAATGTTTTATTTCATAAAAAAAATCAAAAGTAACACATGACTGTGATATCGAGATGATTTTACAAATTAAATTTGAGGAAACTAACAGAAATACATTGTTGCAAAAACATGAACTAGAAAAAGAGCAACATATTTAGGTTTATGGGAAACCCTGTGCTAAAGTGGAATGGATATACATGTACTATTTTTGCGAACTTTGAGATATTAATGATTACCATAGTCTATATCAATTAGGCTTTTAATACAAGGCTCTTTTGTGACAGAGAAATGAATGTATGAGCAAATGGTGACTTTGTCTTTTGAAAATGTGTAATTATATCTTCAAAATTACAATTAAGAAAATATAACTGAAGTCAGAAATACGATTGTAGATTGGTATTGCACTGGACTTGATGGTATAATCTCGATAATCATTACATCAAAAATGACTGTGATAACATTTTATCTACCAATGCGTACGTCCACATGACATTAACACGTAATGATTCCTATAATTATGACAGATAACTAATAAAATGATAATGATTATTGTAATAACTTCGCCCTACTGACACACTAAGCACTGGATGACTTGCAATTGCGTGTATAGATTAATTAAGAAATAATAAACATGACATGCCTGCATTTTGATCTAAGATCGAACTTGAATATTATGTCAAAACATGCAATCGTATGTGTCAAAAAAATAAAAATCAGACGACGCTTTCCATAGAAAAAAACTTCATTACAAGTCCGTTTTAATGAGGGAGGGGGCGAAAGAACACCAGGTGGTTACAGAAATATATCGGAACCAACTTGAATATTTTAGATGCAAGTAAGTACAATGCGACTTATGTTGGACAACTAAATGGTGCTGTTGTTTGAAGCCTGTTGTCATTATAGACTGAAGGTGTATAAAAGATTTCTGGTAAGGTTGGGACGTTTCTAAGTCTATTTTGCAACATGGTATTCGTTTATAACATTTGAATATAGCCTTTTTAAAGTGAGATATTTAACAATGGAACTCTTAATGTTTTATAGTGGATTAAAGCAAAAAGAAGAAATTCCATCTGTAGCATAAAGGAGGTTTCAAGGTTGAAGCGCCTCCGTCTTTAAGCCACCTTTAAGTCATATGCATATGAACATTTTGCTATTGAAAACATTTTTATGTATCCTTATTAACAACTACAACTGTATGACGTGCAAATGATTATGTGTCAGGATGAAACATTGAAAAGTAAATGTCATTATCTCATATGAAATAATTCTCTTTCCACCCTAAAACCATTTGAAACTCATATAAGTATTCATGTATCTTGTCATGTGCTAGGTTTCCATTAGTGACATGCTTTTACCTATTTTGAAATGTTCCCCGTCCTTTTTTATAACGTACCTTCACAAATGCTGTTTCCAATCTTTGAGACCAAGTTTGATAAGCCAACAGGATAATCATCAACAGTGTATGCTTTACACCGGTCTGTAGCCAGATCTAGAGGTAACATGTCTACACCATTTTTACCATAACTAATAACATATATAACTATCCCTCTATTCTTTGCTTCTGTGGCTGCTTGTAATGCGTATTGGTCGAAGTTCTTACTTCCATTCACGAACAAAACTGCGATGTTATAGGTCGGAACTGGCAACAGGAAGTTAAAATCCGGAGCTTTCTGCGTGGACAAGTCAAACATTTTCACCATTCTCTGTATAGCCAGTGATAAATTTTCCGGACCATCAAGTCGGTTCGCATACTGTTTCCTTTTCGACATTAAGGATACCCGTGTGTTGATTTGTTTCTGTGTTTTAAATGGTTTCAGTTCCGTGGTAACTACTGGTTCTTTCCCATACATCATGAGTCCGATGTTAACCCCATTTTTCTGAATCCCAAAGTAGTTTGTAAGGTCAATTAAAAAGGATTCTAACACTGGAAATGTTTCCGAGGATAGGTTATCAGTTGTTCCGGGAATCATATAAACTACGTTTGCTCTCGATATACATCTTGTATTTTTGACAACTGAAAGGAAAAATGTTTATATTTACTTCACTGCTTCACACATGCATGTAAGAGGAAAATTATGTTGTTAACATGCAACAGCAAAATAACAAAATGTGACAAAAAACATGTTCTGAAAATCATCATATCTATTAATAAAGTTTTTAAATAAACATGTTAATATACATCAGACTACGTTAAGATATTACTTTATAAAACTTCTGGTAATTTTGGTTATATTTTATGGCAACACAGTATCAACCGTGATATTTTGAAAATAGATGTGATCAGCATAGAATGATCTTAAAATGACACCTTATGTTCATGAATACTTTGAAAACTAACTTTAAAGTTTTGCCAGATTTAGATTAAGAAAAAATAGCGGCAGAAAATGCAAAGTCTATTGGAAAATAAATAAATAAATAAATAAATAAATAAATAAATAAATAAATAAAGTTACCTTGCGATAGAACTCCTAAAATAAAACAGAAAAGAGAGACACAAGTCAAAGTTCCGCCGTACCACATTGTTGTGTATCACTTTCACAAAGTTTCTGAATAATAACCAGTAGATCGATACCAATACACAGATCTAAATATATAATCAATAATGATTGGGTATCGATCTGGTTCAAGGTGATAGCCAATACATGGAAGTCTGTTATATGTCAGGATTGGGCATTAAATAGAATAAGGTGTCGATTGACGTGTGTAACATGTCCGATTTTATTGCCATGGTAATCAGAATTACTAGTTATATGTCAATATATATTCCATGTAAATATGACGTACAAACAGACTAAAAACACTCCATATAGTAGGCAAAATGTATTTTTCTTTTTTTTTTTTTTTTAGTAATATTAAGAAAATGCGCATTTATCATTTGAAGTTCAGTTAAGATAAATATTTGATACAGAGCTTGACAATATTTTACATTGTCAGTACAATATAACTTACAACTAAAAACTAGTAAAATGCATAGTTTTGTTCTGTTGAGTTCATTTTTCGGAAGGCCTAACTTATTGTCCGTCGTCCCATAGTTGTATTTCATTCCAAATTTTGATTTCACACGTGGCTGATGTAGGTACAAAAATGGAACACTCGGTCTCATTTCCCTGGTGAAATTCGCGTGTTTGACATTTCGAAGTTTTTGTTTTACTAATGGCATTGTGATTTGGACATAGACCTTTATGTTTGTGTTTCATTTCTTAAGATACGCCAGTGATTTAACACTTAACCAATAGGACATAAAATGGTGCAATGTGAATTTGAAAGTTAAATGTACCTGTAATTCGAATGGTTCAATACCGTCAGTTTTATTGAAACTGTCATATACATACATGTTTATATCAAATTTGAATGCATTTAAGAATTTAATGATAATTTTTTCTAAAAAAAAGTACATTGCAAAAAGCAACTACTTTGTTATTATGAAAATGACCAGACCTTGCGTTAGAGGTTAAAGGCGAAACAGCTACATGAGAAAAATAATTTATACAAAGTATACATTTCTGAATATTTCCGTAAAATATTCTGTGGTCAAGATGAACAGAATTGAATTCGTTCGTGAGGTCACCACAATTAAATAAAGTGGTACTTGGTGCAAGATGATATAAGTGTGACCAACACAAGGTACAGACGTATATCATTATATCACGCTATATATATAATGTGTATATATGTATACATAATAATGACCATCTATATATGTATGTTTTATGACACTGGTATGATAACCTTTGCATAAGTTCGATATATATCAGTTGACCTTGTAATGGACTGACTCCTCTTTGTCAGTTTTTGTTTTTACTTTCACTTAAAAGAATTTTGTGGTGTTCACATTTCTGAAACACCAATAACTATGAACTTTTTAACGCAACATTCAGCAGACAATGGCTCTCATATTACATTCAAGTCAAAAACAAATTGAATATAAAGCTCCTGCAAAATTATTAACTTTGATAACAAATGAAATACACAAATTACAGTTAGTAACATTCTGTCGAAAGTAACCCATAGCTCACAAATTTGTGCAAAGTCGTAAGCTATATGTAGATAGCTTTTCGACAGCTACTATAATTTCAGTTTTTCAACCAAAACCTTCCCATCTCTCAGTCGCGATTCTACTTTTCGTAAGATTACCTGTGTACATGTATTAAACTTTACTGTATTTTTCAATCATGAAGCTACAACATATGCTGAACGTAGCTCAAGTCTACAAACCCCCAGGAATGTGGTCATGTTTATCTTCGCAATCTGAATGGCAATTATACAAAATACATTATGAATATAACAGTGTGCCGTCATTACTTTGTTCACCAAACGAAAACCAACCGGGTTGAAAACTTGGACCAAAATAGACAAAATGGATCCTTGTCTAAATACAAAAACAGCAAAAGTCAACTGCAACCATTCCTTATCGTCTTCGAATATCTCCGACTAGAAGATAAATGTTCCGGAAAAGAGCCAGAGCGAAAGAAATAAAAGTGAAAAAAGAATGATAAGAAAGTAACAAAACCAATACTCCTACTTCACTTGTGAGGCAGAGTAGTTGATCACCAGTCGACAGATAATGTACCCTATCATTGCATTGTGTCGTGTCCTTGGTTGCGTTGGTTGTAGTCAAGTACATACATTTATTTCATTTTAAAATTTTCATTCTTCTATTATGAATTTATAACTTTTTCTTTATTCCAACTTCCACCAATTCCTATATCCTTAATAGCTGGTATAATACCCTTTGTGTATGCCAATCTCTCTCTCTTTCTCTCTCTCTCTCTCTCTCTGTGTGTGTGTGTTAAGCAGAAACAGGTAATTATAATAAGTAACAACAGGAAATGGCTCATATCGTATACTGTAAAAATTAATTAAAATGAAAACTCCGGTTTTGTATAGATATAAAAAGTTCAATTTGCCATTTAATAAATATTGAATGAAATTTTTTTTAGATAAACTCGAGTCTTTTCCTGACGTCTAAATGATAGCATTGTAGAGAGTGTAAATGTTTGTGTATTCGACTCGGATTCTTTAAACAAGACTGACAAAATTGGTATTGTTTAAAAGCATGTCTATGTATTATCATTGCGAATTGAACCTAAACTGTTATAAGATTTAAATTAGCATTTAAACTTGTTATGTCTGTGCATGTGTGTCAAGGACTTAATAATAAATATTTCAATTACAATGTCGGGAAGTTAAATTTATTTTGAAGTTAAGTGTATAATTTCCAAATAGGGCGGCGTCTTTGGAGACTTTAGGTAATGATATTTTTATTTTTGCCCATCTTGTAGAGATTTTAAGACGTACCTGATAATTTCGTTTGAAAACATACATGTAGAACAAGTTTCCTAGCATTGAAAATGTGTTTAGGTAAGTGGTACTATTAAATGTGGTGTCCTTCAAATGTTGAGTTTTTTCGTTTTTAAAAACTTAAACTTTCAGACAAAGATGTTTGGTTATATTTACCATACCAACAACATAATGACATTGAAATAGCCAGAGTATTCAAGCACACACAACAACACGGATTAAATAAGAAATACGATAAAGCACAAATACATTAGACGGGTCCTCAGGTCGGGTGATCATACTCAAAGTCATTTGTCGCTCATCGCCATGATCTTAGTGTGAGAAACTTCAGCGTTTTTCTCCGGGCACTCCATTTCTATACGTTTAAACATCTTGTCTCTGGTCTAAAACACCATTACTCTACTCTGGACTTCAGACGGTTACACTACAAAATGGTAATTCAGTGGGAGTGTGTTTTTGTAGGTGTCAAGATGAACATATCTCGTGCTATGCGGTGAAATGATATGCAATTTGTTCAAAAGTAAAACAGGCCCCTATGTTGTAAGATTTCAATTAGTCATGTTTAAATGTTTCTGATCAATATATGTTCATGGTAAAGTGTCTATATTCTTACTTTCAGCGTTTACTACATGTTCCTCTGGGAAATGCCGTGGATATGTTGAAGGTGAAATCCGTAACATGGTTGTGCATTTTTATTGTTACCATGGTAATCGGGTGCTTGATAGGAAAAATCGGTCAACATGAATTCTTTGATTATACAATGCACTGGCGTGAACCAAGCTCAAGGCTGGAATCAATCGTCAATGTGACTTCGAAGATTAATGTTCTTGACGTCATTAGTGTAGAACAAAACAAAACGTTCAGTGTCAGCAACGGTGATATAACACAAGCAGCAAAAAATAAAGCACATGTAAGGGCACGAAAACAACCAAAGTTACCCAAGCAGCAACTTCAGAAACATTTTAGACATCGGAGTTGGCAAAGGAGAACGAGAACAAAAACTAGACAAAACATTGGGAAACAACAGCAACAGCTAATGTGATAGATTAACTTACTATCTAAGCAAAAGCAGTTAACACTATAGAAAAGGAGCCAATGCTTCATAAAACTTTACATGAATAATCCCCATGGTCCAAAGGTGTGTCACGGCCTTGAACCAAGGTCATATCGGAAAGGTAAAGGTCGCGGGAAAACATTAAATGTTGGGGGCGGGGGTATTTGGCTCTCAAAAGACTCCAAATAAAAGGACTAAAGCAGTTTCGTGCCTAGTTCAACTTCTAAATGCTGTGCAATTATAGCTGAGGGGCGATTCTATAAGTTTGTCGGGAGCAGTAAGCCGATATATATTTATATTCAAAATCTAATTGTTTTCGTATATAAAATGTAGATATTGTAGATACATATTTTATTCCCAGTATACAACATGCATATATATCATATCAAAATTAACAAACATTTAATTACTAACATATAACAGTATACTTAATAAAAAATAAACATGCAACAAGAGAGTATTGTTTCTTAAATAAATTCTGTAAAACAGAAGTAATTTCATTTTTATAAACCTGCAACCTATTAGCTCATTTTCAATTAAACATCGGTTTCTTAAGAACAATTCTGATATTCATATTAAAGTGAATGCAGTAAATGGCAGAAAATGAACATGGTTTCGTTGTCACAGATTCCATTGTAAATTTAAAATAATTCACACTTATCAAAAGTAACAAAATTATGCAAGTAATATATATACATGTAACTTACATTTAACATTTTTACTTTTTTTTTTACATTTTACAAGTAAAACACGATGGTGTATATAAGTTTATAATGAGTAAGTTAAATAAGGTTTAACATTAAAAGATAATGAATTTCAAATTATTATGAATGATCTATAAAAAAATCTTTTTGCACTTCATTAAAAGTATTATGTTTATAGATAAAAACCAGATAATTTGGTAAAATATCTTGATATTATGCAACAATAAGGTAAACATAAGTAGAATTTAAATATTGGTCGTTGTGGAGATAATCTCTATGCCTGGGCATGGTTGTTTGAAGCTTTATAACCTTAACATAATGGTTAGTAAAATTTTGCATTTTTTGTATTGCTCCCCATTTTTCTTTATTTTTCCTCAAAACTTTTCATAAACAATAAGCAACACTATATTAGGTCATCCACAATCTGAAAGAAGAGATTTATAAAACAAGACTCATTGTAAACACTTAAATCAGATTGTGAACGACCTATTTTTATCAATATATTGTTGTTTTTTCAGCATCATTTAAATTTTGAAGCTAAGGAAACTTTGAGCAACCAGACCCTGCTGAATCATTGTTTATAAAACATAAAATCATCAATAAATATCATATTGATTTGAATGACATTTTGGTCCCCTATTGGTCCACAAAAACCAGGGGTAAGCTTGTATTTGAAACAAAATTATTTAGTGCAAAAAACCTATAAATTTTGGCTTGGTCAAGTGGCACTTTCACTGGGTTTTGAAATTAATGGTTATAAGTTTGAATCTAACTCTAAGGACTTATTTTTATCAATATATAATGGTTTTTTTTTAAAATGGAACATGAATGTTTAATCACTATCACACTATGGTAAAACATCAATTCATAACTACAATTTATTCTGTCTGATTTTTGCATTATGAAGGGCCTTGACAATAATTAAGGGAGAAAAAAAGAAAAACATAAAAAAGGACTTTGTGGCTTTACAATACTAGGGGAATAAGCAAGGTAACAACGTTATCATAGGCATAAAAATGAAGTTTTACCGTATATGTATCTATTGCATGGTAGATGCACAAAACCCTATCTAATAATTACAAGGGTGTCATACAAATTGATCAATCTCACTCGTAGTAAAAATTTACATGTATTAACAATGTCAATAGATATGGTTAATGTAAACAATAACAGTCTATATATATGTAAACAGCTGTATCAAATTCAAATAAAATTTGTATGTATATATATATATGTATAATATGTACACCCTCATTCCTGGAACTGTACAGGACATTCTGGCAGACGCAGACTGTGGAGAGTGGAGTTTAGTAATAGAGTTTTAAACCTAAGTTAAGATTCTTTCACTTATATCGAGACAGGAGTAATAATAATGGAGTATAGCAATGTCCATGTCAGTATTATTCCACTTGTATCCAGTTGGTTGGTTTAGGGATGGTGGAGAAAACAGGAGTGCCCAGATAAACCAAAGATCTTTTAAAGTAATGGAGATTTACATCCCATAATTCTTCCACTTGTATCCAGTTGGTTGGTTTAGGGATGGTGGAGAAAACAGGAGTGCCCAGATAAACCATGGATCTTTGGCAAGCTAACTGATAAGCTTTCTCACACTTGGATATGCCTTAAGCGAGATTTGAACCTGTGTAAGCATGTGCTTTAGATTACTGGGCACGAGAGGACCCAAACAAAAAACACTTTTCTATTACATGTATCATATCAACAATATAACAAATTCTACAATGATAATAAATACTGATTTTTAAAACACGTGCAATATGAAGGTAAAATGTAGAAAATCATATCAAAAATTTTAAAATATGTTTTTTTTTTTAAAAAATCTCTGGTTTAAGGAAACATTTTTTACCCTGTACCCTGTTTTTCAACTATGGCAACAAATGGAATTTTACATAAAACTGTACTTAATTCTTAATACAATCTCAACACTACTCAACAATATACACTTTCACGTAATACACAAAGTTACAATAAGAACCATGTAAAAAATAACAAATAACAACAAATTCTGTAAACATCAAAATAAACTCAAAATTCTAAGACGGTTCAACCACACATTTTGTATACGCGGTATATTAAAAAAGTCACATAACAAAAAGGGAGTAATTATGCTTATAAAAATGTAATCTCAAAATCTACATACTCTAAAATGAAACATTTTCATGTGTCAGTTAATTTTTATGAGAATTGCCATTTCAAGATATTCACATACCGGTACTTTAATTTTGTGTTGTCTGATGATGGTCAGTACAAATGCAAGTGAATTATATCAAAATAGAATATTTGTAAAAGCTTTATTTCTGCATATTGTACTCTTGCAAACTTACAAGAAAATAAGACAAATGCTAAATTTTTTTTCTGATTTACAGTAACACATTACTCAAATAAAGTCTTCACAAATTTTACCAACAAATTTCAGGTCCTGTTTAAGGACAAAAATTAACAAAATAGGTTTTATATTAAAGAACTTTTTCAGATCTAGTTTTGGCATGTATAGTATATACATCATGTGTCATATCACAATTCTTTGAAGCATGCACATGTGTAAAAATTGACAAAAAGTAACAAGAAATACGAAATCCTTAGAAACACAAGAACATACTTCTGATCATTTTACACAGCCATTTTTGAATTTTTATTGATTTCAGTAGTTTCAAGATAGTTTATTTGATTTGTTAGAAGAAAGATAGTTTACATTTTTTTGACATCTAATTAAGTGCAACAAGACATAATCCATCACATTACTGTAAGTGTACCAGTAGTTTTATCCGTGGTGAACTAATTTTCGCATATTTCACAGTTTAAAATTTTCTGTGAAAATTTGTACCATGTGTAAAATAACACATACTCTAGATCTAATAGTCAGTTTTATAAATCCATGAATATTAATACCGGTGAAAAAGGTAGGAAATTACAAAACCACAAACTTTTGAACCCATGAAATTAAGTATATTTACAGTATTTGGCATTATCACAATAATGAATGAAAATAAATTCTAATATCATTTCAGGCTCTAATCTAATTTACAAAATATATGATTGTGAAAAAGGCACACTATGTTTCATTTTTCAATGAAAATTGTTTACTTATTTACCTATAGAAATGTAGAGAAATATTTATTTCAATGAGATTATCATTGAGGGAAACAAAATTGACCAAGAGTAATACTGACATGATACATTCCTCACAAAATTTCATGTTTTTGTCGTTGTAATGTTACAATGTAAGCTTAATAGTGATCATTACACTCAACAAAATTAATCCCATTAAAACATTAATGATTAGACATCATTTTTAAAATTTATATAGCATAATATATAAAAAATTGCTGTAAATTGGCAATTTGATTAAAAATATCTTTCTAAAATATTGCCATTCCTTTTATAAAGTTAAAACTAACAATTTGCGTAATATCATGAAGATTTGAAACTTACATAACTTGCATAATAATATCATGAAGATTTAAAATTTAATATGATGAAGAATTATAAAATACAAGTTGTGTAATATCGCAAAGAGATAAAGTTTACATGTGTAATATTGTTTAGCATTAAAAGTTGTAAGTTGCATAATATTAAGTTACATTATACAGTCATGATGAGTTAAAATTTGTAAATTGTGTAATATTGTTTAGAGTTAGAACTTTCAAGTTGCTTAATATTTTTCAGTTAAAATTAACAAGTTGGGTAATATCGTGAAGACATTTGTTCAGATTCTGCAGGAGTATAAACAAGTTGCATAATATGATGACAACTTCAAATTTACAAGTCGAGTAGTATTGTGAAGGTTCAAATTTTTGTTGCATAATATTGTCAACAGTTAAAATTTACAAGTTGCGTAATATCGTGAAGACATTTGTTCCGCTTCTACAGGGGTATAAATTGGAAAGTATGATAATAATGTCCTGGCTTTATCATAACTAACATAGAATGTCCGATTTAGAAAAATTACGGCGGACAGACTGACCGACATACTGACACGCTTTACAGGTGACAAAATGTATAAAAATACCTGAATAAGGGCGATAAAAAAATAAACGAAAAATGCTGGCACGGATATTCTAGAGACTTTATAGTTGTGTAATTTCAGATATGGTTGTAAAAATTCTGCCGTGTTTTGTGGGGGTGTGTCATCAGAGATAAAAAAGAACTGACCCCCAATATCAGATCCTGCAATAAGAGATTTTAATGCACAAATAAATGCGAAGGCAACATTGCCCACATAGGCAAACTGTGCCAGAGCTTTTCCATTTCCCACTCGTTGTAATACTCCATTATTACTTTTAGCTGTTCCGAAAGCCTTGCTGATAAGGTTAGTATCAAGTTCACCAAACATGGTTAAAGGTAGTAAGGTCACTGTATGAAGAATAGTCCCTACAAAATATATCAAATATACAAATGTTAACCAAACATGGTTAAAGGTAGTAAGGTCACTGTATGCAGGATAGTCCCTACAAAATATATCAAATATACAAATGTTCATCAAACATGGTTAAAGGTAGTAAGGTCACTGTATGCAGGATAGTCCCTACAAAAGATATCAAATATACAAATGTTCATCAAACATGGTTAAAGGTAGTAAGGTCACTGTATGCAGGATAGTCCCTACAAAAGATATCAAATATACAAATGTTCATCAAACATGGTTAAAGGTAGTAAGGTCACTGTATGAAGGATAGTCCCTACAAAAGATATCAAATATACAAATGTTCATCAAACATGGTTAAAGGTAGTAAGGTCACTGTATGAAGGATAGTCCCTACAAAAGATATCAAATATACAAATGTTCATCAAACATGGTTAAAGGTAGTAAGGTCACTGTATGAAGGATAGTCCCTACAAAAGATATCAAATATACAAATGTTCATCAAACATGGTTAAAGGTAGTAAGGTCACTGTATGCAGGATAGTCCCTACAAAATATATCAAATATACAAATGTTCATCAAACATGGTTAAAGGTAGTAAGGTCACTGTATGCAGGATAGTCCCTACAAAATATATCAAATATACAAATGTTCATCAAACATGGTTAAAGGTAGTAAGGTCACTGTATGCAGGATAGTCCCTACAAAATATATCAAATATACAAATGTTCATCAAACATGGTTAAAGGTAGTAAGGTCACTGTATGCAGGATAGTCCCTACAAAATATATCAAATATACAAATGTTCATCAAACATGGTTAAAGGTAGTAAGGTCACTGTATGAAGGATAGTCCCTACAAAAGATATCAAATATACAAATGTTCATCAAACATGGTTAAAGGTAGTAAGGTCACTGTATGCAGGATAGTCCCTACAAAATATATCAAATATACAAATGTTCACAAAACATGGTTAAAGGTAGTAAGGTCACTGTATGAAGGATAGTTCCTACAAAATATATCAAATAAACAAATTATAACAGAAATAGAATGTTGTTTAAAAAGTGTCTGCCAAAATGAATACCAACTTGGAAATCTCAAACCATATGCATGATCAAATTACAAATAGCCAATGCAACATCTACTTCATCCAGATTTCGCTCCTGCGAAGTGTCCTACAGATTAGCTAAATAGTTTCTCATGAAAAGTGACAGAAGAAAATGAGTAAATGCTATATGTTTCCCCACTTCATTTGGGGGGAATTTTAAGTCTTACATAGGAATAAATTTTGTTGTTTTGGTTTTGTTTAGTAGGACACAATATGACAGTAATACATATGATATTGGGCCAACACATTGGCCTATTAATCATAATGCCTCTATGTTCAAGTCACTCTTTGACCCAGCATATTCCAGTGTGACAAAGATAATGGTAATCAGTTCACTTGTCAAGTATTGGTGGTTTTCTTTAAGTATTTGAATTTACTCAATCATTCAAAATCTGACTTTATCAATATAAGGAAAAATCTTTGACTTCAGTCATTAGTGAAAAACAATTTTCAACCATACTCCCATAACCTACCATCTTTTGTTGCTTTGCCATCAGCATTCTTCACCAGACTCTGTGCGTAGTATTTTGTTCCACCATAATCCCTGATCATTAATCGTGGTGATGGAACTGGAAGTGTGGATTCATTTCCATTTTCCACTTCTTCATAACCCTGAACAGCAGATATTGATCCACAATACACTAAATATTTCACATTTTCCTGCAGGCATGCTTTTATAACCGTCTCTGTACCTGTAAATAATACATCCATAAAGAACAAAAGATATCACAAACTCAGTTGGCTATAATTGTGTATTATTGTCAGAAATTAATATACTATTGACTAAATTTGCTGCTAGTTAAAATTTGAAATTTCTCAAAGGCTAAGGAATACTCCCTCATGCAAAGTATATTTCCTTGGCTAATTTTGGTAAAATATATTTTCTTCCTTTGGGTATCTTTTCAACATCTTGAAAACTATTTTGGTTTCATAATTTTGGTCCAAGCACTACTCATGAGGAATTGTATTCCAAAACGGCCGTCTAGTGCTGTAAAATTAAAACTGAAATATATAATATATATATAGAAATATTATAGAAATGCAGTTAAATAAACATGTACATTATAAAAACAAAAACAACTGTGGAGGACCAGACTTGATGGGTGGCCAGGTAGCTTAGTCTATAGCATCTGATAGTACTGGGAAGGTCCCAGGTTCAATTTCCAGTTGGCCACTACATTTTACCCTTTCCTGTTACACAAATAAATTAACATACAAATGTATTAGTGCAAGGACAGTGGTTCTCATTGAAAAAGCACAATGTGAAGTAGAGGATGTTTAAACAACTCATTATTAAGACAAAAAATTGATTATAATCAAACATACGGCTCTTTGCCTACTGTCACTGTGGTGGGTTCTGTTTAATCATTTAAGCATTAAAACTAAAAGAATGCCTAGATACAACTACTGCAGTTTGCAAAATGTTGCATGTTTTAAATTTTTTATAATACATGTACTACATGTACTTGTGTTAAGAACTCTACTGAATCCATCGGAGGAGTTTGTAATCGAAGGTTTATAAAATTATAAAATTATAAAATTATTATAAAATAATTGGTGGATCAATCACAAGGAGACTGTACCAACAACTACCAGTAACTACAAGGATTTTGATTCTCTTTTCTTTTTTTTTGGTTAATTTAGACAAAACACACACCAAGCACTATGTGTACAACACAAAATGCATGCAAATACATGTGTGTTTACTAGTAATGAAATGTCAAGATAGATTGTCACTGTTAGGTAACACCCACATTAATATACACACCTGTCAATCAATCTATATTTAGCAGAATATTCTAATAATGTATATGCTAAACTATCTGCTTTAATGATGGTTAGTTTGATATTAATACCATTGTATACCTAAATAATGTACATTGATTGATTGATCTGATTTATTGATTAATTGATTGATTGATTGGAGTTTTACGACCAAGTCAAGAATACTTCACTTATATTGAGATGTCACCAGATAGAGGTGAAGTGGCAGAAATTCTGACCATTGCAGTTCACTCAGGGCAATGTGCATGGAGGGCTCTTTAACATGCCCCACTTGCCATGACATGGAGCATCAGTTTTTAAAGTCTTTTATGAAGGACCCCATGATTTTCATTTCTAATGCAGAGTACTAGTACTTGGCAAAAGAAGAGTCACTACCTATTTTCTAGTCTTGGTCAGACAACTGCCAGGGTTTGAACCCATAACCTCCCACATACTCTACCAACTGAGCTACAGTGGTCTAAATGATGTACAGATTTTACTCACCTCTGATATTGATTTCTTTCAATGCTTCAATATTTGGCAGAAATCTACTGTCGATTAATGAGGCAGCGTGGATAACGGCATCAACTTTACGACATGCCCTGCATACGACATCTAAATCTGTTATACTGCCCTCGTAACTCTTCACTTCTACCTTTGTGTCAAAATCTGTAAAATTTAAAACAAATCTATATAAAACTAAGAAAATATTATTTTTACAAAATCTTTAAAATTTAAAACTAAATCTAAGATATTGTTTTTTTTAACAGTTATGAAACATTTTTATGAAACAAATGTTTCATCTAGATTATTTTGAGAGAGTCTCTATGTTAAATTAAAACTGTGATAATTTTTGAATGGAATTCAACAATCTGGTCAAGAATGATTGATTATATCAAGATGTCTCTAGGTAAAGCTGCTGTATGCAATGTGTTAATGGCAAATTTAAGGGCCTTAAAAATATTACTGTTCGATCGCTATTACATCATGAATTCCATACTGATTATTACAAATGCGCAGCATTCTATTTGACCCTCCACTAAAATTTTATTTTCCACTAAAAAAAGCCAAAAAATTTTGGAATCGAGGCATTTTGAATATTATTGTAAAAAACAAAATAAAGTTTTTATCCTGCAAAACAGTTTTTATATGATTTTATAATTTTTTAGAATGTTGTAGTGAATCAGTACCATTTAGTAAGAATTTTTATAACTATACTGACAATGTTGTAGTGCACATGCAGAAAAGCCTTGATATACTACCCCTAGTTAGTATTAGCATCTCACTTGTTGCCACCATATTTTAAAGCCCAAGAGTTTTTTCTTTTATGTTTCCTTTTATAATTCTCCCTCAATGGGGTTCGCTGCTGTACCACGTGATACCTTCTAACGTGTCTGCGAAACGCTTGTTTCCAATTGACATGGAATCGCACAATATGACGTTTTCCCGTAAAAACGACGTTATTCCAGGAATTTGTGACGTTGACATTTTCCAAAATGTTCCGCACAAACGTTAAGAGGTATTGACCTTGTGGTACAGCGGCGAACCCCATTTATTGGCAAACTCCTTGAAGTATGCCAAATCTGACTATGCAAATATTGATGATATATCAAGTTTTTCTGTATTTACCTAATTTCTGTTGATAAGGTATCAGATCTAGAACCCTTATTTCTGCCACATCATCAAAATAAAGTTGTAAATGTTTTACAATGTGTTGTCCTAGAAATCCACTCCCACCGGTCACCAAAACTCTACTATCTTTAACCATACTTCCTCTATATCATGTCCCTGTTAATCAGCATCACTTACGGCGCCCCGTCCCTTAAAATATATATAAAATTAAGTAGAGTTAAACCTTGTTATAATGCCCCTCCATAACTTGCCACCTTACTTACCACCACACTAATTTGAAGTCCAAAATTCCATTTCTTTCATGTTTCCTAGATATGCTTCCCTTGATTTATTGCCACACCCATTTGTAACACCACACAACTATGGTAGCTCATCATTAGAGTGCTTGTTTTGTATGAGTCATATGAGGTCGTGGGTTTGAACTCTGACTGGGTCTGACCAATACTTAAAAATAGGTAGTGACTGTTCTTTTGCCAAGCACTTGGCATTTAGAAATGAAAGTCTGACAGGGTCCTTCGAAAGATACCTTAAAAGCAGACACACCGTGTCACTGCAGAAAGGGCACATTAAAGAATCAATCCTCCCTGCACATTGCCCTGAGCAAGATAAAAATTTCTGACACTTCACCTATAGCTGGTGATGTCTCAATATCAGTTAAATATTCTTGAAAAACCCCATTCAGCCAACTAACCAATCTTTGTAACACCACAATTTTACTAAACATACAGTGGCAACGAAATGAGGGTTTAACAGTTTTCATAATTTTATGACCCTTGATTGTAATAAACAGTGTTGTCTGCTTATGAAACCACTGATTGTAATTATAAAAAGTGAGATGTTTGAGGGCTCTCTAATATGACTTTACTTAATGAATGAAAGTTGACTTGAATAGTGTCATATGCTTTAGTCAAGATAGTTATGAACTAATCATTTACATCAAGGTGTACATCTCAGGAATGGCAGAGAAAACAAGATTACCCAGAGCCACAACCTTAAACAAGTTCTAGCCTCATTAGTATATACTCATTACTCAAATGTGATGGGATGTCTGTCCACAAGCTTAACCCCTAGGCTAGGGTGTCTGTCAGAATTCATTTGTTTATGAAATGGTATGTCTTAAAGTGTGTATTCATGGACCTACAACCCTGATAAGGCTCGAAACCAGGATTCTTGAATTGAAGTTTGGTGCTAAAAAATTGGCGACTTATTTTGTATGTGTACTTGATTCAACACTCCCATAGCTATACAAAAACAAGCAAATTCAGTGAATTAGGATCCCTTGCCAGCAGGTAATTTTTTGTGATTTGCAGTTATGTTCAAAGGGCCATAACTTCCAGGAATATGAGCAAACCAACTCAGGTTAACAATATGTGCATCTCCTATCTATGTGGATGCTATGCTTCGTGAAATAGTGCTACATGTACAAAGTTTTGGAGAATTAGCACAGACAAGAATTGCAGACAGACAGACGGAAGGATGGAAACTCAAATTTAATATCCCATTATTCTTTGAAAGAAGAGGGTTTGAAAAAAAAACCTGCTTAATCAGAAGTGGATAAATTTTTAGTATAATACTAGTATTGGCTTCTAGTAAAATGAGTAAACTTGCAACTGTACTTCTTTGGCAGTCTGGGTTGCTCAGTTGGTAGAACATATGTCTTTAGTGTGGGAGGTCCTGGGTTTGATCCCCAGTCCAATTCAACATTTTTTTTTCCTGTTCATCCTGTTGCATAATATGGTCAAGTTCAAATTTACTGCTCTTAACACTGGAGAAATATTCTGGCCTTGTAATCAAGTGGAGTGCATTTACCCTTTTAGTTGATAAACCACTAATAAAATGATTTGGTGTGGCCATATATTTTATGATTCAAGTTGATTTATGTCAAATCTGACATATTATATCTGGGTCATCTATTTATGTGTAAACATTTCCCACCTTTAAAACTCTAATTAGCTTTCTTGGTACAAGTATGTATAATCATGGTAATGTTGGATTTTTCTCAGCCCTTTTCTATTTTAGAGTCCTTTGTTTGGGGGTAGTAGGTAATTTACAGAATGGCATGTGTGCATAAAAATTAAATTGTAATCAAGACCACAAGGTCCAGGCACCAGTTTCACATCATTTTTAACTGAATTTTTAATTGAAGTAAAAAAAATGAAGTAATTAAGATTTTCAACTTAAATCTGGCAAATTTTCAAATCCAATAATTTAGTTAATTTTATAGATATTTATTTCAGGAATTGAAAGTGTCATTTTGAAGATCACTTCTAGCTTAAAACATTTTTATTTAAGTAGTTAAAAAATTAGTCATAAGTGGTTCCAAAAAAGATGATCAAATTAAGAAAAACTTTAAACAGTTAAATAAAAATGATTGTGAAACTAGGGCTAGATCATATAAAATTAAAAAAATAAAATAAAAAGAGAATAGCTATCATAGAATATATTTAATTTTATAATGAATATGGTCCCCGTTAATCATATCTTAAAAATTTATATTTGTAACAGAACATTGGGTACAACTAAAGTTATTAAGTACTACACAAAACCACCTGCGTTGATAATTTGCAGGTTTTAGGCTTACAGTAGTACTATGTAGGCTTTCGGCATCCGTTTCTGTAATTTTTTGCATTTATTGTCTTATATTGGATACAATTATTATACAAACCTTCATTAAATCTTCACTTCGTCTTTGTTTCGGCGAGATCACACTTAGTGCATCTTAATTTCATGATGCTGACTGTTTTGTAAACAAAAGTGGAGATAACTCAGATTAAGAAAAATTAATTAAGTTGTCTCCCTTACATTGCATTAGCTACATATGGGGAAGTGAATGGTTGATGGAGTAATTAAAGGACTAAGTGCAAATAAATAGGTTAATACTGAAAAACAAACAAAATAATAATATAAAAAATTAGAAAAGATAATGACTTGAGATCATCAAAAACAAAAATTCTGAAATTTAAATTTGAATATAAATTCATTCTGAATTTTTCTTGCACCAAAAATTGTATTTTTTAGCACTGTTATCTGTATTCTAAATTCTGTTTGAAAATTCTGAATTCTGAATTCATTCTAAAAATACAAAAACGTTCAATATTTTGCCAACATTTCATTCCAGATAAAATTCAAACAACTTAAGCTTTTTCATGAGGTGTTGGACAAAAAATCATATATTAAAATTTATTGATGATTGGATGGAAAATATGTTGAGTGATTAAAGTAAGTGCATGAGAAAATGAATGATTTTATATATATGAACTAGTTGGGTGAATATGTAATTAACTGAGATTCTGGTGAAATTATGAACAGTATAAATGGACTGTAATTCAAACTGTGGCAGCTTAGCTAGATATCGGGTTAAATGAACTTCAGAAGAAAAGCATTTGACATTCTGTTAGTAAAAAGGGTCATTAGAACAGTCCAAATATAATGCAGCATTTAACAAAATAAATAAAGTCTGTTATGAAAACATGACTTTGTGTTTGTTGCACTTTAATTACCAGAACTACTTGAGTGATTTCACTTTTTAATATTCCTTTTGCATACTAGTAATAGTCGAGTTGACACTCCCATATACCTGTATACTCAATACTTGAACCTAGAAATGTTTTTTCCTATGAAGTTTTTTTGCTGTTTTGTATTCTATAGGGTACCTAGAGTAAAATTAGGTTAGTTGCCCTACAGGCAACATTGGGCAAATTGCATAATTTGCATATATCCAAGATGGCTGCCTGGCGCCATATTGAAAATCTATCTTTCGTAAGAATTGTTCTACAATAGCTTGTAATATACCGTTTTGTATGTTTTCAGGGATGAGGAACTCATTTCCGTTGTTGTTTTTAACATTTGGGGCAATTTAAAAGTATATATTAACAATTTTGACCAGACAAGGGTAGAAGTAACAGGTTTTTTATTATTAGATGTAACTCAGCATATCACATTCAATGCTGCGTAACTTAACCATACATCTTGATACATTTTGACTTAAAGGGCATAAATGAGGTTCCAACAATTCCTTTTAATAAGAAATTAAAACATGATCTAAGTGATTTCAGCTTTACTAAATCTAGCGTAAAGGCTAGTTCCAATTGCTAAGGTTTCTTTTTAAGCAAGTAATCAACGAAGAAGTTTTCAAAGCCACATTACTTCTATCATAGTTAATCCAGTCACATATATATATATTACCACGAATGAAAACCAAACAATACTGGGACTTTTTATCAAACTAAATAATAAGTTTCCGGGAAGCAGTGAATTGATTGGATTTTTACATGAACATTGATACATTACGTCATATAATGAAGTATTTTGGTTTTGTTAATCTGCAGCAAAATCTATCACTGATAATGCGCAACCTTTCACAAATTGGTTGGCTTGAGTTGAACAGTAAAACTAATCTTTTTGATTTTATGATAGTTTTGATATTTTGATCTACTATTTCCACTCCAAATGGCCGCTATAAGACACACACTATAATTGCAGACTTCCATGTTCATCCATGTGGTATAAGTGAAAAGGTAGTGCACAGTCTAGATTTGGCTTACTTTTGGTGTCTCAACTTACCCAAGTTACCATTAAGCAACATCTAGATCCGACAATGCTGTTTCACTTTTAAATTATACTGGACCACAGAAAATAAAACCCCTGCACTACCATCAAAACTATTTGTATCATGATTAACACACCCAACAAATAATTTTATTGGATGCTGGACATGTACAATGTGCTGGCAAACTTTCTCAGTGTCTGCTATAAACACATGCATGTCCTGTCAAAGATCTTGCATGTCGACACCATGGTGATTATTAGGATGTTGTCTTTGGTAACCAGTTTGGCAAACAAACTGCTATCAAATTTGAAAAATGAGCCTTTAAAGGCATGACTCTTTAGCCTGGTCCTTTTAGTGGGTAGATTGGTGCTTCTCTGATCGATTGGAATGAATATATTCTGAGTGTGATACGGACCATAACTCAATGAGTTCAATCCTCGGTGTTCCTTGAATATATATGACCAAAATTTATTGCTTATTCAAACTCCATCTAAATGAAAACAGGTCATAAGGCAATTGCTCGCAATATTGCTTCAAATGTGTGGATTCAATTGTAATGTATGAGTAGATGGAATACAAGTACAATCCAGTCTACCTGATGAGTTTTTCAATGCCATCATTAGTTCTATAAAGGCAATACGTTTCAAAGCGAAGCTGTCAAGAACAAAGCCAGTTGTTAATCTTGGAAACATGTTTCTTTGGTTACCGTTGTTTGGACAGCAAGGGCAGTTTGAGCTTAGCTTCTGCTTGTATTTGATATCGGCTCTGTTCCTTTTTGACAGTAGTTGTAAATGGCTGTCATTGGAAAGGCATGAAGTCAGCTATAGTCAATTCGTTTTTGGGGTTAGTTCACACAAAACTCACAAACAATCACCATGATTAAGTTTTTCTACCGCATCCCTTGATCATATGGCGATAACCCATCAGAGTTCATTGCATCAATCCAAAAAAGGTCATACTGGTACCCAGACACGTCAAAGAAAATCTTGTTTTTGTGACAAATACCACCTCATATCTTCCAAGGACCAGGACAGAGGAAACAACACAGCAATATGTATACGATTGTGGATTTGGCCATGATGAATCCGGCATAACTGGTATCGTTTATGTCTCCCAGCTGCAAAAACAGGTCATGATAGCATTTGTGTGCTGATTGACGACACAGATGTTTTTGTTTTCCTAGTGTATTTGGTGTATAAGCATTAAAACAATGTGATGTACAGATGGAGTGATAGGATAGAAGTTTTGAACATCAATGCAACAAACCATGTCTTGAACTGCGAGACATGCATGCTTTAAGTGCCATGGTCTTGGTTTGAGATGTCTTGAACTGCGAGGCATGCATGCTTTAAGTGCCATGGTCTTGGTTTGAGATGTCTTGAACTGCCAGGCATGCATGCTTTAAGTGCCATGGTCTTGGTTCTAGATATCTTGAACTGCCAGGCATGCATGCTCTCAGTGTCAAGGTATTGGTTCGAGATGTCTTGAACTGCCAGGCATGCATTTTATGTGTCATGTTCTTGGTTCGAGATGTCTTGAACGACCAAGCGTGCATGCTCTTAGGGGCATGATCTTCGTTCGAGATATCTTGAGCTGCCAGGCATGCATATTTCTAGTGGTTTTGATACAGCATCCTAATTACAAACTCTTTTTCTCCTCATTTAGCTGTATGTTCTGGTTAACAAAGATCACAAATAACTTGGTGGGATCTGAACCATTCTTTTTCTGTATGGCCAGTCAGCAGGAAAGATTGTGACGTTTCATCGGGCTCTTCATAAAGAACACCAAAGCCTTATAGTTCTGATCTGTTTCAAACATCATTTACTGCTGTCTTACATTTAGTTAATGTTGTGAAAGGGTACCGCGGTCAAGATCCTCCTAAAGATTATGAGATGATAACAGATTTCGGATTGAAATTCAAAGATCGATTCTCATTACATGTTAAAGTGAAAGGATACCTGGTGCCACAAGAACTTTTTTGTCATGTTTTGTCAATGTAAGGCACAAAATCATAAGTGCAACACACAAGGACATGCTTGCCTTAAAAACTAAATCCTGTACATATTTTTAACTGTTTTGGAGAAAGAGAGTGTTTAATTTTTTACACAAAAATGAGATTACCCATGGCTATCCTAGGGTGAATAGTTATTTGACACATATGGTCAGTCATTATAGACATGATGATTTTTAATGTAAAACTAATGCCAGAATTGAATTGCCCATGCCTAAATATCCCTACAAAGATACATTTTGTATATTACAGTCTATTATTTTTTTTGTATAAAATCAATATTTCAAGATGACATCCGTCGGTAATCTTGGATTTATAGCTTATTGTGCGAGTTAAGTGTTCCGTATGTAAAAATTAACACCAGAAATGGGTTTCTGATACGTGAAAACATCTAAAAAGATATATTACAAGCTATTGGAAGATATTTTATATCGCAGTATGTACTTCAATTTCAAGTTTGGCGGCCATTTTGGATTTATGTATATTGTTCAAGTTGCCCAAATTTGCCCGAAGGGCAACTAAGTTAGTTTTGTTCAAGGACCCATGAGGAAAACAAAACTTCATAGGAATGAACATTTCTAGGTTCGTAAAATGCCTACTCGACTATAATCCAATGTTGGTTCTTCAAAAATATTACAGAAAGTGAATTCTGAAATTTTTACTTATGGTCCCTTTTTGCACAAGGATGGTCATGTATGCTTGTCAGTATATCTAGTCTAATTTTGTCCTTAAAGCTATATGGATGTCAGGGTTCAAACCCCAGATGGGTCTGAGCAAGACTTGAAAATCAGTATAGACTGTCCTTTTATTTAGAAATTAAAATTACTGAATCCATTTGGAGGAGTCCTTAAAAAGTGATGCCCCATGTCATGGTAGGCATGGCAAGCCAAAGAACCAGTTTCTTGCTAGTTGCTCAGAATGCTCTGCAATGGTAAAATTTTCTAGTCAATTGTGACATCCTGAATGAAACAAGTGGAATATTCTTCAATGGTGACTTTAGAACTCAATTCAGTCAATTGATCCATATAAACTTTTGCATAAAACTAGTCAAAAATAACTTTATCTAAACATCTAAAGAATGGATATTTTCAAATATGTGTAGGAAAATGACAAAAGATGTACTTTTTACAATAAAGCATCGTAATATACATGTACAATCAAACCTGTCTATGAAACCACAAGTATGGGCATTATATAAAAGAGTGGTTGAAATGTTAGTCAACATTATTTCACTTGTATTCACTATTGAGATGTCACCAGATACAGGTGAAGATGAATAATTAATATCTTGGCAGTTCAAGTTAAAGTTCTTTTATACACTCAAAACCAAAATACACTATGACAATGTGCAATGAGAGTCATTTTTAAGGTCTCATCCAAATGACTCAAGTGTGAGTGATAGAAATCTGATGACTTCTACAAGTTTCTGGCTAGCTCATACACAAAAAGAACCTTGAAATGGTAGTTTGTCTCATTATACCAACAGCATTTATCAACTTTTGTTGCTAAATATTACACTTGTAAACACATAAATCACTAACAATGTATTTTTTTAGGAACATTTTATTCCAAAACATTAGTTATAAGTACAATGTAAAAATTAACATATCATTTTTAAACAACAACAGCATAACAACACCCTCATTCATAGAAGAATTATTAATAGAAAAAGTGATATGTCAAAAAAATAAACTTTGATGATTTTTTTTAATGACTGCAATTGGACTTGTGACCCTAACACATACCAGGATAATACCTCATAAGGTTTGTGCAGAACAACTGAAATTTAGAATGCAATCAAATAAGTTGACTTTTTCCTGTAAAATATTTGATGTCATACCAGGAAATTTTGATGTAAAAATAGGTTTATATTGTTCCATACAAACATTCAGCAGTATTTGGTACACCATCAAATCCCATGCAGTAAACATAGGTCAGTGGTGTAAGCAAAAAACATTGACCTGTCCGCTTGACCTTTTTAAGTTTCATTTGAAATATTCATATAGAAGAGTCCACAGAATACATGGGTAGTGCCAGGTTTTACAATTAATTATCATATATATATGCCATGTAATTGAGTAGTGTTCGCATTGCGTATACAAAATAAGCATGCATGATCCCTATACACAAATGCACTGGTCCATAATAAATATTTAAATTAAAGGTCAAGCGGACAGGTCAATGTTATATGTTTATAAATGAATAAGACTGATGGTACAACATAGATTTAAGTGGCAATGCAATCTTAAATGTTTACATCAATATGCTATGTAAATATAACGAATACCAACTCATGAACTTGTGAAATTGATCGATCATGAATTTCTGAAATTAATTATTGCAAAGTCAATAAATATGGTAGGTAAAGAATCTTTCAACACTGTTTTTTAAATAGCTGTACATAAATCAGAGTATATCATGTCTAAGCACAGTGCTAGTGCTTAAAGGCCATTTTAAAATGAGTATTGTCATGTGAATGTGTTAAACGATATTAATTTAAAATAAAATGTGTAATAAAATATATATATAAAAATACATACATGGTCTTAGAAAATACAAATACCATAAAATATGTGATTCCATATTCATATTATATACATACAAATACAAATTTATGTATATATATCCCAAATAAATAAATATACTTTTGTCCTTTGTTGGTTTTATCTGACACTCCAGTTTCCTCCATCATCCCAGAACTGACTGGCTCCATATAAGTGAATTTGACTGCTGCAATTAAAGTAACATTACTCCACTCTACTTTTTTGTTAGATGCATAATATAAAATATTGAAGTTTATGTCTGTATTAAAAATTAATAATTTATACTCCAGTGCTATTTGTGATAAATGTAAATGTGTTATTAACTAAATCCTCATTTAATCATAATCTTTGTTGGTGTATCAATGAAATAACATTAGTGAGCGAGCTCCAATGATTTGTCCAATAGAAAGTTTAACTGGATTACAATGATCATATGCTGTAAATATCCTCAACTTCAGAAATGGATTTTATGTTTAGAATATTTAAATTTTTAAAAGAAAAATAAGGAAAAAACAGATAAAATATACCTTGGAAATTGTGTACATGTATCACATTCTTCTGTACAAAAAAGCCCAATTTTGAGTTGGGAAAATCAACCAGTTTGCTTGCAATGCTACCAATAACTTGCTAACTTACAAATATATAAATGTACAGGTTTGATAATTATTTTTTGAATTTACTAAATAAAATATTGCCTTAATAGTAAGATTTGTTAACTACAAATCTATATGAAATAAGCATTAATGTGAAATTCATATTGCATTTTTGTGAAATGATTATAATTGACGGATTGCCTGCCATGCCCACAATGTTCTGACAAAGGCCCAGCATGCTTGAATTACACACAAAATAGAATTTGAAAACTCAGCCTGAATTGTGCCATTTTATGACATCAATGACACTAGTGCGTCATTAGTTGCCATGACGTTGCTTTGGTGCCGTGATGGTGGCCAGTGTTAGAACATGGCCGGTGATAAGTCAATTACGGTATGTATTATGCTGCACCTTTGACATATAGAAATATAAGAGTAATTAAACTGAAATTCAGACTTGTCATGTATCACCTTTTAAAAACTTTACTGTAAAACAACATGGACAAATTGTGTGCTTGATCTGGTTCAAAGAGAGGTTTGTAATTTATGACTTTATATGCCTCTGTCGATGAAAAGCTTATTTTCATATTCATTGATATTACAGAAGACAATGTTGCTGGCATGTCAATCTGTCGAATAGGGGAGATAACCCAAGCTACAAAGTTTAGGAAAAGAATGATGAAATAAATCAGCCAGTATGGGATTGTGTTAGAAGACAAACAGAATCCATTTGCTTCCAGAAATGGTTTGCTGAAGTTGAAAATATTGTCTGTTGGTGTATCATCAGTTATAAAGAAAGCCTCTCCACCTAAGTCGGGATCTGACCTCATCGCTTTATGTGCACATATAAATGACCATGCCACATTACCGACATAAACAAACTGTGCATATGATTCGTTAGAACCAAACTTTCTCAGTTTTCCACCAGATTGAGCTGTTGTTTTAAGGACCCTTGTTATAAAATGTGGATCTAGTTCACCATACATTAAAACTGGTCTCAAGGACAAGGTCTGTAGCTGATTCCCTAAATAAATAAAACAATAAAAAGCTTAGAATAATGTTCACATTTCTAATTGACATCAATTCTTCATCAAATAACAAGACCTTTCAGAAGGGCATAGGTATAGCTCACCTGCACCACATCAATTCTTTATCATTTATCTATCAACACACTTCTTTACCCCAAAACATTTAACATTGGATGCATTTGCTCATTCAGTGTTCGTTTTAGAAGGGGCCATTGACCCCTTTTCTGTCACCCTATCTCCTTTGTTAAGGCTGTATTTGGCTGAATTTTAACATAAAATGAATGCAAAAATACTGATGGCATTATGATGTTTTAAACTTTTTTTAAATAGACCACTCTAAAAATCCTGGAATTAACACTGCAGTTGCTCGTGTCAAGGCTTAGGTAAGCTGTTCAGCATTTCTATGTGAACAGGTGAACAAAAAAGATTCAACCTTCCCAAGATGCCTGGAATCAAAACAAGGTTGCCCAGTTCTAAAGCAGGAGCTATACTGTTTCACCTAGAAGATACCACCCCCCTTCAGCAGAGACAGTAGTAATGTCTCTTATGTACAGTGACCACCTCTATATCATGAGGACCACCTGCTTTTCTAAAGAACAGTCTACTTTTACACCAATCACTCTTGAGCCAGGTTAACTGAATTTGAATTTGTATATAAGGACCACCTGCCCATAAAGGCCTTTTTACCGGTTCAATTAGGTGACCTTTATAGAAAGGTTTAACTGTACTTTCAATTGTACTGACCATTACTCAATGTTTCTCCATTTGCTTTTAATGCTGCCATTTCACCTTGACACTTTGTTACAGCATAGGCATCAAACAAGTGCTGGTCAGGATAACCAATCGTAGTTTCCGTACCATTGATGATGTTGTCGTATCCAATGACAACATCCATTGTACTACAGTGAATTAGGAGATCCACATTTTGTATTAAACATGCCTGTATCAACATCTGTGTGCCTGGATAAATTATAAAGTATGACATGAATTATCAATTCTATGTGTAACAGGAACAAGAAAATGCAGGTTGGACTGGGGATTGGTGGCTAGGTAGCTCAGTTGGTAGAGCACTTGTCTATGGGGTGGGAGGTCCTGAGTTGGATCCTCGATCTGACCCTGCATTTTTTTCTTGTTCCTGTTACATGTATACAGTAAAACTTCATTATAATACCCCTCTATGACTTTTCAACCTTGCTTATCACTACACTATTTTTAAGTCCCAAAATCATTGTTATCTACTTTTTTCTTTATAATCCTCCTTTATTTATCACCAAACCTGTTTATAAATGCCAAAATTTTAATGAACAAGTGGTTGTCATGAATCAAGATTTTAATATTTATGCGTCCTGTCTTAGATTTATAAACAACAGTACAAGTGATTTAACAGAAACCCTTTGTGAGACAAAATGGAAAAACGAAGTAATTATTTTACAAAGATTCTATTGATTGGTACACATCAAAACACAAATGCATCTATCTGATCTACAAAAGGATCTGTCTTGTTTGTGGGGGGTATAATAACAGCCCAACCCACCACCATCAATTTGAAACAAATCCTTGATGTAATTGATGGGATACAAAATTTTGAAACAAACATATTCTAATTCTATTAATAAAGTGGTTCCTTACCTCTGATGTTGACTTCTTCCATTAATGCTGTATCAGGAAATGTCTTCACACTGACAACCCCTGCCAGGTGCATGACACAGTTAACTCCCTTTGTAGCCTTCTTAAGGATATCTTCATCGGTTATACTCCCTAATAAAGTAACTACAGGCTTGTTATCTTCATAATCTGTCCAGAAATAGAGAAAAATTGATTTTAAAATGAAAAATGAGTTTTTGGTATAGGGATTAGGGTGCATACATGAGCTCCTAGAAGCCAACTTTACCTATCTGCATATACAGGGATTCAAACTATCACCATGGAAACGAATTAAGCAAACATTTGCATTGATGAATATGTGTGCAATACAAAGTGTAAGTAAAGCTATGTAATATTAACAACACAAGACATCTATTAAAAAAACGGCCAGTTTTAAGGAAAACTCCTCTCCAACAAAAACGGTGCATCTAATAAATTATAATTTCATTTCATGATCTAATGGTCATTGCAATTGTTTCCTAGTCTAAGCCACTCTGTAATTCATGTAATAAAATAGAAATATAACGCGCCTAATCCGCTAGTGAACAATCCTTAACAGATGGTGTAGCCCATAAACTTACAAAAAATGAATCGAAATGGCGCGAATTTAACTGCAATGTCACTATGACAACAATAAGAATCCATTCAATTCAGCCTGCACTGTATGGAATTTGATGCTAATTTGCTGCTGTTGTATATGATGTGGCATTTAAAACTGTAGCCATTAAGTTCGTAGCTGAAATATGTGCAGCTGGTAGGCCTATAGAGCCAAGAACATGCCACAATAAACGTTATCTGATCTTTCCAAACTTCCAGCTTTGAACGATCACTGAGCAAAAATGAACTTCCACAAGGTATTTAAGTGAGATTAGGTCACCGGAAGGACAACCACTTCTTGTCTAGCTAGACCATTATATCTACCGCGTGTGAACTTATCATACAGTGGTCCTTTGACTTTACCACTGCATGTACATACGAAATATTTACCTAATTTCTTTTGGAATGGTTCTACATCCAATATCCGTATTTCTCCCACATGGTCCGCTTGTTCTTGTAAATGTTTGACGACATGCTGACCAAGGAATCCACTGCCCCCTGTCACCAATACCACATCACCGGACATTTGTCTGCAATTGAAAACGAAGTCGAATAGAATACCAGGCCATACACGCGGTCGAAAAATTACAGAGCCCCTTTGGTGGCTATAGTGTGCACACAACGGTTAAATAAGTCGTGCGCACGAGTTTGAAATATATTTCTTCGTGTCGTGCACCAAAGCGGCTCCGTAGGAAATAGTGATGTTGTAGTAAATGTAATTGCTACAACAAAAACGGCATATTTCAGTATTAAATCTATTTATGAGAAGATTTGTTTTAATGAACTATCTGCCTCAACAATTGTAAGTTTCTTTCTGATAGCGGCTACCATCCTACCCTTTTTATGATTGAAACCTGTATCCGGGATACCTGAATATACCTCTGGTCTTGTAAAGAGCTGAAACGGTATCGGACTGTACAAGCTACGATATCCCTTTCCCATCAAAACATTACACAGCTAATGGAAGCTAAATGTCTTTCTTTTTCATCATATACTATTTAGCTCTTATCTATATCTATCTTGTTTCTCACGGAACGTAGCCGAGAAATGCGAAAAATTACTAAGTGATGCAATGTAAAGCAACATGCAACTAACCTATCTAATTGTGATAAACTGTTAAAACATCCTTAAAGTTTTGATTTTTCTATACCATAACTAACCAAATGTGGGAAATGAACACCGACTCAGTCTGGTATACAAAAAAAATCAGCCATATTGGAAGCTGGCCTTTCAACTGTATACAACATATACTAGCTAATAATCCCGAGATCCGTTACATGTAATTAATTTCCTATAATACATTAACGACAGACAGGAAAAGGAAATGACCGGGGATTATCACATCAATGGAATTTAATTCTATTGATATTGCTCAGTGAAATTATAAAATGAATGTCGAATATCATAAAAGACACTGCAAATAATTCAGAGTATTTTTTTCTTAACAGAATTTAACTATCACTAAAATGGATATTTAAATCGCCACATTCATAAAAACTAAACTAAGCTGACGTTTACTACACAAATAGCCCACTTGCACAGATCTGTTTACAACTTTAAACATTAGGTAGCCAGCTCTATATATATCTAATATGTGAGCTAATATCGACCGATCATTCGTATCGTGGGTGAGCTAATACTAAATGCTGACTCTTCATCAAGTCAGCTTACAATAGACGCTCTTTCGTACTTGTTAGCTAAAATTGGGCGTCGACTCTTCGTGTATGCGAGCTAAAATTGGACCCCGGCACTTTTTGCATGTTAGCTAACATTGGATATGAACTTTAAGTAGATGTGAGTTAACACTGGACGTCGATATTTCGCACATTGGACGCGTGACTACACTGAGTGCTAGGGGTGTCTAGTAACTTGTGGTGAAGACATTTAAAGTCGTAGTGAGGACCTATAGTCAATGACTAGGTGAAATTCTCCAATCAAAAACAGTCGGAGATGATGTGTTCGATTGATTACGTATGTGCCATGATCATCTAAGTTTATTTTCCATCAAAACATATTCTTTCACTTTCATTTTGTTAGCCTATGTTATATTTTCAATGATTTAAAATTCATGCAAATGACTTTCAGAAACTGGTTTTGACTCCCCAGTTTGATTTCGACTCTTAGTAATTTATTAGATGAAGGTAGATCCATACCTTACAAATCGTATATTGAAATTTTCATAATATTTACTAAGTTTGTGTAGTCTGCTAGTCGACAACTTACATATTTACCTTGTCACTTTTTCTGTTAGTTTCACGGTTGTGGTCTGTCCTTTAATTTAGTTTTTGAAATCCACGTGTAATGTTGTAACAGCTACAAAGCATATGTTTCTCTCTTTATATCTAAAGCCCAATTCTTATATCTAGAGAATTTGTAAACCTTTACCTTAAAATAATAGGTACGAATTGGACCACTTCTGAGAAAAAACATACAAACCAAGTAGAGTTGCCTCCCTTATGCCGCCGTTTTAAACGAGTAACCTAGATCGTTCACACAGGTATCAAAATAGAGTAAAATTGTTTATTTACAACCCGCTTGATACTGGTAAATATGAAATGTCCATTTGCATATTGATGTGTTAAAACTATGTTTCAAAAAATCGGTATACAGAGCTACAAATCAAGCAAATTATAAACTGATGATATAGTGACTTACCTAACCCAACTGTTCCCGAGTCCAGGAAAACATTAATAACGCGATTAATTCCCCTGATCAGGAAATAGATATGGCTTAAGTACTAAACATCAAGGTTCACTGAGTTTTAAAGTTTAATTGAATTAGCTTCCGTTTTCCCGAAAGTAATTTAATACTGTTATGATACAACATACATGCAAAAGATAATAACCCTCTTTAGAGAGAGAGAGAGAGAGAGAGAGAGAGAGAGAGAGAGCTGAGAGAGAGAGAGATGCACTTTCTAAGTTTTAACTAACTTTTTTCAAAACCATCAATGCATCATCCATTTTTTTAATTGAGTTGGGCAATGGCCGTTACAAAATCTTCTGATAAACGCCTTCAAAATGAATTCCGTACATTGTACAGTCGTGATCAAGATCTAGAAACCCTAAAGGAAATGTCTCACTAAAATTGTATGACATTATTCACTTGAACAGTGTTTTTGAAATTGAATCTTACAATAAAATTAACTTTGTAAAGTATTTTCCAACCCATAAAACAAAATGATGACTCAGCATGTTGAAGTTCTGGCTCAACATAATAATGTATAAACTTAACATAATAAAGTTTTAACCTAAGCTCATGAGATAACGAATTTTCAACTTAACATATAATGATCTAACGACGTCGAATATTGATGTTGTAACACCACGTAACAATATACAGACTGCACAACACAATTATATTAAACATAATTAAGACAGTTATGGCGTTCCATACCAGACAGATAGTCAATATACTGAGAAGGAGAATATACTTTCACGCCGCAGGGTTATCAATGCGCTACCATATCATATTGAAAGGGTTTTTCAATACTAAATGAGGACCCTCCCGGATTGTGTTATAACGGAAAAAAGTTCCATTGTACCTCCACTAATTAAAGTTTTAATTTTGACTAAAAAAGCCTAAAATGACGGGATCAAGAAATTTTGAACATTTTTATGAAAAATATTTTTTCAAATATTGTACATAGAATTTAATAGATGTGGGGATAGAAAAGGAACTCTTGCCGTTATAACTTCACCGACATGTGGCCCCTTTTGGTCCCTTCATTGTCTTGTATTCTCAAGGTATTCTTGATCTCATTGTTTTTCCCCAATTTTTTTTCTCTATTTCAATACACATTTTAATTATTATACATTTATATACATTTATAAAAAAAAAGTTTACTGGGAATTCAATTACTTATTCCGGCACTTTTGTAAAACGTGTATTTGCTTATCGTTCGTAGTTTTTTTTTAATTTCTTCCTAAGTTCTCTGTTATTCGAAAAAATATGTTATGCCCCTTTTTCGCGAAAATTTTAACTGAATAAGCCTAGTCTCCGAAGACAGTTAAATTTTTAAAAAAAAAAACCTGTCTTATCGCGATTGCTGAATTTAATTAGTTAATTTTACAATCATCAATTAATCAAACTATACAACACGTGTATATCTTTTACAGTTACAAAATGCACATACAAGCTATATAATGTATTACAGAATTTTTAATAGCGCGAATCTAAATCTTGCATGTACCATGTCACAGCACTGTACTAGTGTGCAATAAAATAGCGTCTTTAACAGATCTTAAACGATATAGCCTTTGTTCTTTTATTTATCGATTTATATAATGCCCATGTTCTAATTTGTTGCCTCTGGACAAACTTAATGTTTATGTTCCATATATTAACATGCATGTACTTAAATATGCAGGGAGAATTGATTATTTCTTAAAAGCGATGCATCTCCCACAGTGAGCTGGAGGTGAGCTATCGATTTTCTAGGTCAGGGCGGGGTTAGTGTGGACAAAAAGCAAGCACAGTATGTAAAAGTATAGATTACTGCTGACAATTATTTTTTTTGTAATGGCATTGTGTGCCTTAATCTATTATTAACATTTGCTTGCCATTAGTGAACAACAGGTGCTCCCGTGTGTTTCAAGTGTTTACATAACTGCTGTGGATATCATCAACTGGTTAAATCCGACGGAAAACATGCAGTTTTAACTAGATGTGACAATTTGTGAATGACCCATAAATTTGTAACTTTGCGGAAAGACGATCATCATATTTGTAACTAGCTGACTGGTTACACGCTTGTATCAGACTGTGTTGTGTCTTTACCGGTAGTGTCTGAAACACGTGGGTGAAATACATGTTTACATAACACACGAGACTGCATGTATGCAACTGGTAAGTAGGAAGTTGACTGTGCGGGGGTGAGGAAGTTGGGGGTGGGGTTGGGGGGTGGTGGTATGTATTTAGTGCTCATGTTATAAGCGCTTGTTTATTAATATATCGCGCATTATTTGCTTGTAAAGCCGGTTACCTTGATGCATAAGTCTGAGCTCCGACTGAAATTAGAACTGACAACAATCATGATTGTTCAATGTTCAATTTATCCATCATACCAGAACATAATTCTGGGAAGTAATAATAAGTAGAAACATAAATTGGCAAAATAAATGTATTTGAACTTGGCGATTGCAAGGTAGTACACTAACCTCAAATGTACTTAAACTTATCCGTTATTCAGGACACGAAACGAAGCATATAATATAGTATGAAACGCACCGCCAATAAGTGTACGTGCGTGCTTATATCGAGACAGCTCGACTTGCAATTGCACACATACTCATACAATGTATCCGAACAATGGTGTGCCGTCATTTAATAATATTGATTTTCAAATATATATAGAATAAATTAATACATGGTGAAGTCCATATCATATGCCATATCTGACCGAGACCTCCCATATCAGACCGAGGTCTGATATTGTTCGTGGTGTGATATGGTATATGATATGGATTTCACCATGTTTTATTCTGTTTATCATAAACTTAATTTTTTTACCATTTAAAAACAAATACATGTATTAAATACAGACACTTATTAAGTATATAACACAAAATTCAACTTGGCGGCAATTAAACTATTTAGACTAGTTTTAATGCATTCCTCCAAATAATCCCATTCGCATAATATTCCTTCGCGGGCGACCTTTATTTATAAGCCTATATTTATAAGGCGTAAGGATGCCATCGAATTAATATAGTGATTAGATCTATTTGTTCTGAGTAGCCGGTCCGATATCGATATCAGACCGGTGAAACGGCTTTTTCGACAGGGCGCGTGCGGTCGGTGATATGGATGACGTCATTTTAGCTGTATCTTAGCGTGCAGAAACTACATGTACGTATTTACAACAAAGTGTATGATAAAAGTATTTAATGAGTTTATGGAAATTACGTCACAACCATTAATTGTTCGCAATACATGGCATGACGTCTACAGATAAAAACAGTTAAGTTACAATAGTATTGTCATTTTAATATAAATATTTTATTGCGAAACTACAACAGCAGGGCTGTCATGTGCTACTTTGAATTTTTATGAAATAATACAATTCAAAAGTACCACATGTCGACATGACAATTATTATTTCATAAAAATTCAAAACTTTTGATTTGACATTTTTATGAAATAATACAATTCAAAAGTAGCACATGACAGGGCTATCCATTACTTTAGCAATAGTTACTTATGTACATGTACAGGGCACTATATGAAGATTTGTGGACTGTTCGAGGACCGGGATATGGACTGCCACTTTGATATAGACCTGTACTATATAATAACTCGGCTCTTATAAAAGCTCATCACTAAACCTCTACAGTTTTAATTTTGATTTTTTTTTTACAAACTCATTAACAAAACATTTGTGGTATAAGGCTACAGACAACTCGACTTGCTCCCATACTTATCTTTTGATGTCATTCTATGTATCGCGAACAATGGTTTGACGGAGGTAATTGAAAAATTACGTCACATCATGAGTTTATGAAAATTACGTCACAGCCATTGTTCTCGATCTTTAGCATGATGTCATAATGCGAGGAAGGGGGTAGTCAGTAAATCGAACCGCCATGAATATATCGTTTGTTTTTACAATGACTGGCTTTTCTTTTATATATGAAGGAAATGATAGATTATGTATGTCGGCGTTATTAATTTACCCTATTAGGGGTTTTCTCTGTCAACTGTACAATGCAAATGGTCAAGGGTTGGCTACAGACCACATAAATGTGACGTAATTACTCGTTTAATGGGGTTCACCGCTAAACCACGGGATCAATACTTCTTAACGTTTGTGCGGAACGTTTTGGAAAACGCCAAAGTCACAGCATACGTAGAAATCGAGGCCCGATCTGTTTCCGGAATGACGTCGTTTTCACGGGAAAACGTCATCTTATGCAATTCCATATTCATTGGATAAGTTTTCTGCACAAACGTTAGAGGGTATCACGTGGCACAGCGGCGAACCCCATTGCGTGAATGTCGATTGTCTAATTTTTGCAATGCTTTCTTCGTTTGACAAACGTCGAAACGTATAACTGAAAATTTGAAATTGAATAAACACGAAGGAGTGGGGGGGGGGGGGGGGGGGGTATTTTACTATTTTCGCATCCATCCGAGCCGATACGCGCTATTTGGTATCCGTCCAGATTTCAGAGTAATGTTGATACTATTTATATTTCTATGAAAAATACGCCGGGAAAACATTCAACACGTTCAAATACAACTTACAACGCGAAATCAACTTAAACTTTTTTTACTTGGACTTTGACGGATGCCGTAACAATGTCAAATAGCGCGTACCGGCTTGGACGGATGCGAAAATCGTAAAATTGGTATTCCCACCGTGATAAAAGTTTCACTGTTCTTACCTTTTACAATAACACTTGACTTATGTTTGAAAACGAGACTTCATACTTTAACATGCCTCACATCTTAAAAATGAATATGTTCCAAAAATAGCATGCACTTATAATTTATTTGACGAACGTAGCGTTAACGAAACAGTATTGATTGATTAAATGAATGGAGTTTTTACGTGTAAGTCAAGACTATTTCACTTATATCGATACGCCAACAAATATAGGTGAAGTAGAAAACTTTGACCTTTGCAAGCTCAGTATAGTTCTTACTGTTATATTTTTACGGTCTTTTCCGAAGGACCCATGACTTTCATTTCCCAAATGCACATTTAAAAAATGTCACTAGTAGCATATATTTGTAATAATACCAAGAGCTCTAGATGTGAATTTGACATGAAGGGTCATTACCCCCTACTTTTTTCTGAAGGGTATCCTGTAAAATCAAGAGTATCGACACTGATCCATAAAAATTCAATTTTTAAAGCCATTCATATGAATACGTATAACTTCTAACAATAATACAGTAACACCATCTTCATTGTTACTGGTCCTTGGATCAGGAGTTCAACCCCAATAGCAGGCTCTACTGTTATAAGAATTGTAAAGAGCAATATGGATTTTGAAAGGGGTTTGTTACCCTTACGTTTACATTTAGAGAGTATTTAAAAAAATTAAAGGGTGCTTACACAGGTACTCCTCTTATCTGGAGCTCTAAATACCAGTAGTTATGAATTTTATGAAAAACTTTTGAATGCACTATTTTTCAGTACATGGCAATAAATTGTACACGGATCATAAAATAATAACAATCTTCGATAATCTACTGATAACAGTTGTCAACAGGAAATAGAAATATACTGTAGTACAGGCCTGTCGAAAGTTTAACACAAGATAACGAATTTGCTTTGTTAGTGTACTATTTGATACCCCTTACCTTTCTGCAGAACAGTTATGTCCATGGGAGATTGAGTCGCGTCAGTTCACGTTTTCTCGTTAGATTTAAATTAACGATACTCGGAAAATTTCACCATGAAAACGTTTTCCAAAATGTTCCACACAAACGGTATGGGGCCTTGATCTGCATCAGTAGCACGATCAGGTCCATATTGGAGTTTGCGGCGCTATACCACGTGATCAATACCTCGATGTTTGTGCGGAACATTTTAGAAAACGTTAGCGTCACAAAATCTCGAAATGACGTAATTTTCACGAGAAACGTCATCTTTCGCGATTCCATATCATACTCGCGTTATAGATATACAAAAGATCACGTTTACTAAATGTATTTCTTTATTGAATGAATAAATATGGTTTGCCGCTATACCACCTAATACCCTCTAATGTTTCTGCGGAACACTTATTTCCAATGGATACGGAATCACATGAAGTGACGTTTTCCCGCGAAAGCAACGTCATTTCGGGAATCTGTGACGTTTCCGTTTTCCAAAAAGTTCCACACAAACGTTAAGAGGTATTGATCACGTGGTACAACGACGGACCCCATTTAATGAAGTTTAGTGACTGTACGCTGGCGACCTCTACTGGTGCCGAATCGGCACTGTACGCTGGCGACCTCTACTGGTGCCGAATCGGCAGCTCATCTGTACCCCCCCCCCCCATATCTCGACAGCTTGTTGACAGCTGCTATCTATCAATCTGCATCTTTGCGGGTACCAGCATAAAACACCTTTTCGTTAGGTAAGTGTTAAACTCTCGACAGGTCTGTACTGTAGTAAAACAAAATACTTTTAAAGGTCTGTTATTGTATTATAACTTTTGGTGTGTTTTTATTATTTAAAAGTAAAGGCAACCAGTTGCATCTGTATATAGAGCATGTCATTCATCCAAGTAACAATTATAAAAACTGTGTCTTTATAATAGTGACGTTATTGAAGGTGGAGGTAGGATAACTCTGTCTTTATCATAGTGACGTTATTGAAGGTGGAGGTAGGATAAAAAACAATTTAAATTCTAAGGTATGTAAATTCATATTGTAAAACACTTTTATAACCAAGCCCCGGTTTTCACAATCATTTCTTAACTAAGATTTTCCTTAACTTAAATATTCTGGACAAAACTAAATAGAAATGTTTTAAGCTATAGAAATCATCTTCAAATTGACACATTAAATTCTTTATTATCCTGACAATTAGTAAAATTTTAAATTTACTAGATTTAAGTTAAGCAAAACCTTAGATAAGGATTAATTGTGAAACTGAGGCCAGTACGATATAATTTGAAAGGGAATTGTTAAACGTCGTACAGCTCGTCGTTGTCAAATCAAGTAGGGACTTTAAGGGACTTTTTTATCTTAAACCAAGTAGGGACTTTTGTGTCTCAAACCAAGTAAGGACTTTTAAGGACTAATGTGTCCCATGCATTGTGTTTCTCGTAAGGTGCTTACCATTCAGGAGCACCCGGCCTCACTTCCCTAGTGGAAGACCAGGAATTTTCCAGTTTTCAAAGTTTTTAATTTGCGTTGGAAATATGGTTTGGAATTAAATATAGGAAATGGAAAGGTTTTAGAAAGAAATAATTTTGAACATTAAACAATTGACAATGTTCCTGCACTGTTGCATTGCCGTAAGTATTGTCTTCATTTGTTTCAAGAGTATTTGTGTGTTGCGGATTTAATTCTTTTAATTGGTATTAATTTAGTGTCACATTTTTAGGTTTCCTGTTATCTCCAACCGTATCTATTTTGGATGGAAACGCTCAGTTGGTAGAGCGTTCGTTCCATAAGTGGGAGGCGGTGGGTTCGAACCCCGGCCGGGAAAAACCTTAGATTTGAAAATAGGTAGTGATTGTGCCTTCGCTAAACGTTTAGCAATAGGAAGTGAAAGTCACGGGTCTTTCGAATGAGATCTTAAAAATCAAGGCCCCATGTCACGGTAGGCGCGGCACGATAAAAAAACCCCAATGAACCACTGCGGTAGCTCATTTGGTAGATTGCTCGCTCCGTAAGTGGAAGGTCGTGGGTTCGAACCCCGGCGGAGTCTGACCCAAGACTTGAAAGTGGGTAGTGACTGTTCTTTCGCCAAGCACTCGGCATTACGAAATGAAAGTCACGGTTCTTTCGGATGGGAACTTAAAATAAACGAGGTCCCGTGTCACGATGGGCTTGGCACGCTAAAGAACCCTGCTGTATAATGCCATCAGCGCAACGCACAGGCAAAATTTTTTCGCCTATAGCTGGCGACGTCTCGATATAAGTGAAATATTCATGACTGGGACGTTAAACACCATTGCTCAACTCCTCACTGAACATGCCATAAGCGCACTGCACAGGTATAAATTGCTGTACATTCACCTAGAATTGCTGAGGTCTCGATATAAGTGAAATATTCTTGACTGGGACGTAAAACCCTACACAACTCAACATTCAAGATTCAAACTGAAAGGAACTGACTAGATGAACATCTCCAGTCAAACGTTAGATGGTAACCAATTGATTTGATTTGCTTAAAGTGGTAGTAGATCTGTTCAGAATTCCATTTCATAGATCCTTACTTTCTTTGTACTGCATAAAGCTGTTCATGTCTTCTCTACTTTCTTTCTTTCTTTTTTTCATAATTTTTGTGTATTTTAATTTTGGCCCCTCCACTTTTAAATTTGCTGCTACAGGCCTGATATTCACACGTGGTTCTCAAAGATCATAGTGCATTCCGTTGTATCCCCTTATCTATCGAAATTCAACGTTGCTGTTCATTTTGTAACGCTAGAAAACAGAAAATAAAGGAAGGACCCCGTGACTTTCATTTCTTAACGCCAAGTCCTGGGCTAAAGAAAAGTCACTACCTATTTTCAAGTCTTGGCAAAACTCGGCCGGTGTTCGAACTTGCGACCTCTCATATATGGAGAGCCTTCCTCGTTAGAACATTCATTTGAAGGCTACTGCCTTTTTCATATCCAATATAGAGCTGATGGAAGGAGTGAGAAAAGTGTTGTAGTAGCTAGTGAGTACCTGTGAATGAATACAGAGTGTTTATCCCTGTCAAGTCGAGTCTCTTTAGCATTGCGTATTTAACCTTTTTCCCCGTAGCTGTACTGCAATTCCTGTTAAGCATTACTTATAATTTATTTAGACACAGTTGACTGTCAGTCACTATGTATGCTTAAACATTGATACGCATAGACTTTAAAAAATACCTTTACCTTAAAATTATTTTTTTTTCCATTTGACACGGATATGTATTATCTTACAGTACATCTGACCATCTTGTTTGGTATTTTTTTCGGTTTTAAAAATCGGTCGTGCGATTAATGTTTTTTTTTCTTTAGTTAGTTTGTACACTTAGAATTTTAACGCAAACGTACTGAATGTATAAAATTGTTTTCAACGTAATATTTACCTGTAATTGTTCAAAAAAATCTTTCAGGCATCGTTTAAATTATGCACAACTTTCAAGTATATGGTCTGTAGACAAGGTCATGGTCAGAACATAAGGTCATGGCCAGTAGATAAGGTCATGGTCGATAAGGTTATGGTCAGTAGATAAGGTCATGGTCCGTAGACAAGGTTATGGTCGATAAGGTCATGGTCGGTGGACAAGGTCATGGTCGATAAGGTCAGGGTCAGTAGATAAGGTCAGGGTCAGTAGATAAGATCATGGTCGGTAGACAAGGTCATGGTAGATAAGGTCAGGGTCTGTGGACAAGGTCGTGGTAAGTGAACAAGTCAATGTCATTTGAGAAGTACATGGTCAGCAGACAAGGTCATGGTCTCTAGACCGAGTCACAGTCGTTAGGCAAGGTCATTGTCTGTAGACCAAGTCAAAGTCGTTAGGCAAGGTCATTTTCAGTAGACAAGGTCAAGATCAGTACATTGTCAGTAGACAACTTCATGGTCTGTAGACCGTCATAGTCGTTAGGCAAGGTCATTGTCGGTAGACAAGGTCATGGCCTGTAGACAAGGTCAAGATCAGTAGAAAAGTTCAAGGTCAGTGGACAAATTCATGGTTAGTAGAAAAGTTGTAGTAAACTACGATATGTGCATATATATAAATGGTAAATTTTCTTTCGCTAAGGTTAATACGCCGCATGGATTTAGTCACATTTTTTTTAAAAACTTTTAAACAACCAGAGTAGTGCACTAGAAAAGCACCTTGATAAAGATATTCAGAATACCCGTAATTAAGAACCTTTTTCTTCACAAAAGACCAAAGACCTTGATTATTGATTGTGAGAACTCAGTCGTAATACAAAGAATGAGCATATGGAGAAGTTGTTGAGTTTCATTGTGTATTTGGGTCATTATATTATTTGTGTAACAGAAGTGTTAAATAAAAGGCATTTGTCAGATTAAATATCGTAAATCATTAACAAGTGGATGAAAAATGAGATTTCAACCACTTATAGTCTTTAGTCAGGAGTTTCAATTTTATCATACAATTTACGAGCGTGTTCATACTGTATCTATTACTGGCTGCTGCTCATATTCTTTAGTCTCATCATAACAGGTACTCTAAACTATCGTTGAGAGACATGTTTAGTTTCATGAGTATTATTTTTTAAACAATTTTCTCTGTAGGCCTATGTTTTTCATGTTCTATGATTTGGTTATGAACATAGTAGCGATTCTGCAATTTACATTCACCAGCGTACCACTTGATATCAAAATAGGAAATTGCCGTTTTCTGTAAATAAAATAAAATAAAATAATAAAAAATAAAATAAAATAAAATAAAATAAAATAAAATAAAATAAAATAATAAAATAAAATAAAATAAAATAAAATAAAGAGGGAAAAATTAATAAAAGCGACTTCTGGAATTGATTGATGTTATTTTTTCCTAAATCGTTCCGAACAAACTTCAAGCGGTAATGACCAACGGGTTACACTGCCAAACCTCGTTCCACGCGACTATAAGCAAGTGTGAACTTTGAGTTCAAGCGCAGTTCAAAACGGTAAAAGTCGAGTAGACATGGTCAAGATCACTAGACATGTGTAAGCTCTGTGGACAAATCCATGGTCGTTAGACAAGGTCATAGTTAGAAGAGCTGAGTTGAGTAATTGTGTTTAACGTCCCAGTCAAGAATATTTCACTTACATCGAGACGTCGCCAGCTACAGGCGAAAGTGCAGAAATTTTGCCTGTGTTGCGCTGATGGCATTATACAGCATGGTTCATTAGCGTGCCAACCCCACCATGACACGGGAACTCGTTTATTTTAAGTCCCCATCCGAAAGAACCGCGACTTTCATTTCGTAATACCGAGTGCTTGGCGAAAGAACAGTCATTACCCACTTTCAAGTGTTGGGTCAGACACGGTCGGGGTTCGAACCCACGATCTCTCACTTACGTCATAGTAAGTAGAAAAGATGTATTTAAGTTGTATATGTGCATTTAAGAGAAACTATCTATAAATGCTAAATTCTTTAGCTAGATATTTTATCTTATTCTGTGACATGTTGGTGAAAAACACCTTTGTTGATGTAATCTCTTATCTCTCTTTTATGGTTTTGATGGAGTAGATAAAAGTAAACCTTGAAAAGTCATTGCCCGGTTGTTTTATATTTTTCACCTCTTTAAAATTCATGGGGAAATTGCCACGGTTTGGATTTGTAGAATTTCGTTTTTTTCCTCGACATTTTAAAGTAAACATTGTGTTCCCCTTGAACGTTCGGTGTAGGAATCATGAAAAAAGAAAGAAAATACGTCAATCTGTAATCATCGGCTTTGATTAAATGTAATTTGATGAGTTACCAGTCAACTACTTGCAAATTATTCTACGGTAATTTTTAGCTCACCTGAGCCAAAGGCTCAGATGAGATATTGCAATCTATCACCGTCCGTCGTCCGTCGTGCGTCGTGTGTCGTGCGTCGTGTGTAAACTTTACATTTTAATCTTCTCCTCCAAAACTACTGGGCCAAATTTGATGAAACTTGGCGATTATCATGCCTGGGTAACAGCCTTACAAAGTTGTGTTCGGGGTTTGGCCACGCTCAACAAGATGGCCGCCGTTACTAAAAATAGCAAAAAGACAAAAAAATCTTCTTCTCTGAAACTAAAAGGTGCAGGCAAATTTTGATTGGATATTTAGATTCAGCATACCTGGGATCATTAAAATTGTGTTTTTCATGAAAATTAAACGAAAAATAGGTTACGCGTTTTTTGCATAAAATTATGTAATTTGATAAAAAATGAGACTTTTATTGTTATAACTCAATAACGGCTGAAGATAATTGTATGGAGTTTTCAGGGTTGATCTTGTCTTGCTATTTTCTTCCAAACGATGTCAAGGTCAAAGGTCAAGGTCCCTGTTTTTGACCTTTGATAAAAAATGCTATTTTTTAAACATTTCAGGTGATAATGGCATGGGATTTTCAGTTAATTGTAGGTATTGACATGACGATCATTTTGATACATAGATCAAGGTCATGGGTTCAAAGGTCAAGGTCAAACATGCACAACTATTACCGTTATAGTTGATTATCTGCAAAACTATTAACTTTTTGTATATGCATACATATTAGAATATTGTAGGTAATGGCACAATGGTCATTTTGATATATTAATAAAGGTCATGGTTTCAAAAGTCAAGGTCACAGATGCAAACAAGTACAGAAATGGTAAATTATCTAAAAAACTATAAACTTTTTGTATAGGCATGTACATATTAGAATATTGTAGGTATTGGCCTAACAGTCATTTTGATATATGAATGAAGGTCATGGGGTCAAAGGTCAAGGTCACAAATGCAAGCAAGTACTGAAATGGTTGATTATCTCAAAAACTATAAACTCCTTGTGTAGGCATATATATTGGAATATTGTAAGTATTGGTCTAATGATAATTTTGATATATGAATAAAGGTCATGAGTTCAAAGGTCAAGGTCACAGATGCAAATTAATACTGAATTGGTTAATTATCTTGAAAACTATAAATATTTTGTATAGGCATATATGCTAGAATATTGTAGGTATTGGCCTAATGATCATTTTGATATATGAATGCGGGTTATGGGTTCAAAGGTTAAGGTCACAGGTGAGCGTTAAGGCCCATGGGCCTCTTGTTAAATAAGAAATGGCCAGGTTTTGCACGACTGTCTATATATGTTTTAGTATGTTTTGAAAATAACGCATTAATCTTCATAATAACAATGGAAAAATGCCAAGTTCATTTCGTATGTATGTGGCATTGCAATGTTGTCAAAAAGTAGACTGTCAGAACCATCATCTCGAATGTGGCAAGTGTGTATGGATCATGTTTTGTGTGAAAGTACGTTTCTTGGCAATATTTGAAACTAGTGGTTATATTTTTGTCCACTCCACATTAAAGATTCTCTTTACATAATCAAGATCAAGTTCTTATGGAGGTCATGTTGGATCAGAATTAATGTTACTGAGCATTAACTGTGTGCAACGCTGTTGACAGCCATCGTCACGGGAGGGTCCAGGAGCCGCATCCCGCGTTTATTTTTGTCTATGATATTAAGTATTCGTATATCAATACTCAGATTGCAGGATTTTGTTCCACTTTTCAAATGCTTAACCCGAAACCACCTAACTCATCTTCAGCATACCGGTATCGAAATTCCTGCGTCCAGATTGCAGGATTTTGTTCCACTTTACAAATGCTTAACCCGAAATCACCTAACTCATCTTCAGCATACCGGTATCGAAATTCCTGCGTCCAGATTGCAGGATTTTGTTCCACTTTACAAATGCTTAACCCGAAATCACCTAACTCATCTTCAGCATACCGGTATCGAAATTCCTGCGTCCAGATTGCAGGATTTTGTTCCACTTTACAAATGCTTAACCCGAAATCACCTAACTCATCTTCAGCATACCGGTATCGAAATTCCTGCGTCCGTTACTAATGCATTTGTACATTTAAATACAAAATGATACATGACTTTGTACATTTATACAAATGATACATCTGACTTTTTACTGTAATTTAACAAAAAGATAAAACGAAGAAGTAAATGAATAATGATCGTAAAATTCGGTTAATGTGCCTCAGGTATAACAGTCCAATTAAAACATGTATGTACAATGTAATGTATGTTATAATGTATGTATAAATTGGTTTGTTGTAAAAACATTTACTTAGCGGGATATTATTTCAAGGACATTAAGAAGAATACTAAATTATATGATTACCAAAATGGGCTTTGGTAAGTTTTGGTCCTTTTTGAAAACCTTGTAACGTGTCGTCAATACATTTAACATTAGCCCTTAATACTTTTGAATTAAAATCAAAATAGTTATATATATATATATATATATATATATATAGTTATATAAACAGGAGGGGCTTACCCTTCCTGAACAACCGGCTTCATTAGATGGAAGTTCGCGTGTTTAGCCAAATTTGCTAGCTTCAAAGTTTTTGCTTTGCTTTTGGATTGTGGTTTGGACATGGATTAGTATGTTTGTTTTTTTATGAAAAGTAAATCAAGCAGACTTTAATCTGAATAATGATCTTAATTGCAATGATAATTCAGTAGAAGCACTTTACAGCACATTACTTACAGATAATTAAGCTTGATCTATCCTATATCAAAACGTCCATTACTTTAGATAATGGACGCATTGCTTCTATAAAAAAGGGCCTTTGGATTATATCTATAGATTGTATATATAGTTAAGGGATTCTGTTTGGTAACTTCAGATTGTTAACGTAATTTAAATTTAACCGGATGGCTAGTTGTAAAATAAATAAATGGAAATGCTGCAACAAAAAGACTTTCACTAACACTGCCGTATAATGCAATCAGCTCAAGGCACAGGCAAAATTTCTGCACCTTCGCCTATGCGACGTCACGATATAAGTGAAATATTCTTGACTGGGACGTTGAACACCATTACTCAACTCAACTCATATACCACATTTTTTAAAAATTTAATCATGAAATACATTAAAAAGTGTTATATGATTTAACTACTGTTAAGAACCAAACACTGCTTAATGTTTTGTAATTATATACATCAAGAGTCCGTACAGTTTGAAAGTTATTTAAGGGAATAGTAATCTATGTCTTGGAAGTAGACAAGGTAACTATTGAAACAACTTCATATATTTGTCTGAAAACAAGGTTAAAATTACCTACACGTTCCTCAACATACCGATGGGACTTCTTCTAATACGAACGGCAAACTTTAGATATTCTATTACAGGTGATGTAATTTGCACAAAAATATGCATTTATGGCGTTATTTCCAGTCAACAGCTTGCAATCGAAATAGATGAATTAAAGTTAATTTATTGGCTGCCGCATTTAAAGATCTAATTTAAAACCAAATAAGCTGTATCGTCATTCCGGGTTCAAACCGTGCACAATTACTGTTTAAATTATTTCATTTACAAAAGTTGATGTCTATGCAACTGAAAACTGCTAAAGGGCATAGTTGAGAAGTAAATTCATTTTACGACACCCGAAATAAGTAAATAAGTTAAAAAGGGCAATGACCTGTCAAGATCATCAGAGTGCGAGAGACTTTCATTTCGTTGATCTGAAACCGGAAGCAATATACAACTATGCAAAAATCACGGATCATATAAGCTACTTTAGCCTATTGTCTTCGCATGCACTTGGACCATGTAGGCCCATGGAAGACTAGTAAGATAGAATCATGTATTATACTTGAAGAGGGGTGCTTGGGCACTCCAGTTACAAGACATGGCAATTACAATTGAGCAGGGAAGGGACATACGCCCTGATTATAATATCTGTATGCGTTGTTTATGATTCAGAATGACCAGCATGTAGGATTGTTGTGCCATTCTTTTACATGAATCTGATCTAGAAAATATCCCAGACTCCTTAAAAAGCATGAGCCTTCAATTATCATGTTATACAGCCCCCGGACTTAATTCTCATACTCTGCCTTGAGTGTTCATTTACCAGCTGATTACACGACATTTTTATATCAAATTTACATTCATTGTACCAATCATATTAAATGCATAGTCCATTCACACAACCATGATTTTATATATTCAATTGAGGCATTTATTTAAAAACATGCACACTAATGCATGAAATAAATAAAGTGGTACAAAACAGCCTTTTGACATGAACCAAACGGTCTAGATGCTTGAACCGTTATATATTGCATCAGGACATGAAGTTGCACCACCTTTGTGAATCTGGTTGACCTTAACATGATACATTTTTTTTGCTTTGTACCTTTGTACTTGTGAAAAATGGGGAAGATGGTAAAGACTTCTTATTCTGTGAAATTCTTTGTAAAATTAAAAAAAATTAAACAGAAATATTTAAAATGGCTTGATTTTTACCTTTTAGGCTTTTTCAGTTGAAATTAAAATTTATTAGAGGGTGCATATGGAAGTCTTTCCAAAAATGATATAATATGAGTGTTCAATAATAATTATTTATTTATTTTTGTTTGTTTTTGCAATGTTGCACACTTTGGTACATATCTTTATGCCTTTTTTTCCTTGGACTGAACACTGAAGAAAATCATTTCAACCACCACCAGGTATATATATATATATATATAAGTAGTGGAATTAATCCCAGAAAGAGGCTTAATAGATGACCTGGACTTTTTACAGATCAATTTGTACAGATTATATGTCATAAGGTTACCAACTGGTTAGGTATATTTATGTCATAACCGCATAACCTTTTAAACTAATCCTTTCTTGGGTTCAGTGAAATATTCTGGGGCTTAAACCCATACAATCAATCAATCAACCAATCTATTCTTAGGTTCAATATTTTAATGTTTTTAATGCCAGAGGCAAGGGTTGGTATGGGTTAGCAGTGAATTGCATCTAAACTAAGAACTTTATTAAAATAACTTTTAGTTCAAATAAAGATATAGGTCTCGGTATAATGTTTTTGGTACATTGTACTGTTTAAATGTTGATCCATAAAAGTCAACACCTTGTAATATAGGTCTAATTTGTGTATTCTGTTTTATAACAAGGAATTGATCTCATTTATAGCTAGCTAAACAGGAAGTGCTCTTTCTTCTGGAGCAGTCCCAGTCTCGCTTCCCTGGTGGAAGCTCACACATTGAAATTAATTTACAGTTTTAAAGTTTTTACTTTGCTTTAGGATTATAGTTTGGAAATTGATTTGTATGTTTGTTTTTTAATATAAGAACATATAGCGGGACTTGTTACCAATGCAGACATTGGTCTCATTTGTAAGAAAATCCTCATGGTTAAAGCTTGTATATTTAGTAGGACTCTTTATGTGTGAGGACCAATTTTGCTTGTACTCCTAAGGGTCCACTTGATTTCAGTTGTAAGGAATCTAATTTTGCTTTTAGTTCTTAAGGGGTTCCATTGGGTTTCAATTGTTTTAAGGACTACTTTTGGTAGTTGGCCTACTGGATTTCAGTTGTAAGGGCTCTAATATTGCTTGAAGTACTTTAAGGGTTCTGTTGGGTTTCAGTTGTTTCAAGGACTAATTCTGCTGATTTAATGATACTAAGAGACTACTATGTTTTAATCCTGAGTAAACTTAATTAACTAAATGGGTCTACAATGGGTTTCAAATGTTTCAAGGACTAATTTTGCTGGTTTATTGGTACTAAGAGAGCACTGGCATTTAGTTGTAAATAAAATTAATTTACTTGGAAAATGGAGGTAAATTATGTATACATACAAAGTATCAACCTTTTTATAGGTTACAAACAACTTTGACCTGTCTGCTTGACCTTTCATTTAAATATTTATCACAGACCAATTACATCTATGTATAGGGAGCACAAGTGTTTATTTTGTATACATCATGAGATATACTCGCCTCATAGAGTAAACCTGTGCACTGTATATGTGTTAACTTGGATCATAACACTACCCATTTATTGGTTGGACCCTCCTATATGAATATTCCTAATGAAAGGTCAAACGGACAGGTCAATGTTGTTTACCTATACCATATTAATTTTATTTGTCTCTGAAATGTGTTAACAGTTTTCACCTTGTTATCAACTAGCCAATAATGACCACAGTAGATTGTGTACTTATTTGTGTTTATTAAATATAGTTATGTATCATAAGTATATAGACAAGCAATGTTGTTACCTGTTACCTGTCTGTAGAAACCACTATAGGCTTTTCGCCTCTCTGGTCCATTTTAATGAAGTACTTTAAAGTAGTTTCTGTTCTATCCGGTTCTGTCCGGATAGAACAGAAACATTGATATGTCCACTTGACCTTTAATTTAAATATTTATGATGGACCAGTGCATTTCATATAAGGAAAACAATTACATCATAACTGTTTTAAGAGTAAAACATTAAATGCATTGTGTATGCAGTAACTGAATCCTAACACTACCCATGTATTGGGTGGATTCTCCTATATAAATATTCCAAACAAAAGGTCAAGTGGACAGGTCAATGCTGTTTACCTAAACTTTACATAAAAGAAGCAAGGTATGTATTGACCTTTAATTTTTGAGTGGTTGATTTTATTGTTTCCTCTTATTTAAAAGATCAATTCTCCATTTTTAAACCTTGTTTGTGACATAAATTTGTTTCAAAGTAAGCCCTATATAAACTGATTTTTGTGGTTGATCGATTGATTGATTGATTGATCTAGCAAGTAGTTGTTTACTTGGTGGAGTTGGTTAGATGATGGATGGTGGGAGTAGATGTGTTGTTGATTGCTTTACCTCTCCCTCTTTCTGTTCATAAGAAGTCTTGGTAGCTGTGTTGGTAGAGTATCAGACTGCAGTCAAACCTGCCTATAACAGCCACCCAAGGGAACCAGTAAATCTGGCCTTTCAATGGACAGGTGGCCTTTATATACAGGTTCAAAGAATATGAATAAAGAACAATTAGGATACAATTCCACTGGCCTTTATAAGCAGGTGGCCCTTATATAGATGTGGCTTTTAAGGCAGGTTGGGCTGTATTGTCGATATAATGTCTCATGGATGTTGTAGTTGGACTGTAGTCGACTTAATGTCTGGTGTCCAATCCTCAGCCTAATCTTGCTTTTATCCCCTTCTTGTTACGCTATTAATTATATTTTACCAGTAGCAATTAGAGGGAATTTTTTTCATCAAATAGCTTCATGTATTTTTTTTAAATTGTTTAAAATGTTAAATACATATTTAACATTGTAACATTTAATGTAATGTTATGTCATCATATTTATTTTATGATAGGATTCTATTTTAATGTTTGGTATTAAAAACAGGACTTTATTTTAATGTTTGGTATTAAAACAAAATTCTTTTGTTACATTGTGCATAGTCTGTACTTTATGAGGTTGACATGTTTGGCACACTGGTAGTTTAATTACAAAATACTGTTGTATCCAAAATTAGCTTTTTAATTTTGTAATTCCTATAATTTTATGGTTTACATGGTATTTTGGTCTGTGCTATATTGGGAATTACAGGGATAATATAAAACTATACCATTTAGCTATGTCAAGGCAAACAACATTGACCTGTATTCTTGACCTTTTATTAGGAATACTGGTTTTCATATAGGATGATCAGTCCAATATTGTTGGTAGGATTTGCAGTGAATGCAGACACAATGCATTGAACTTGTCCCCATGGTGCCTAAACTTTAGGTTAGTGTTTCCCAGCTGTTGATTTTACATATGGATATGTGTTTGAATTAGTGTTTCCCTTGACGTAGGTGAAATAACCCCCCCCCCCCCCATGCCCCCAACATTTAATGTTTTCCCACGAACTTTACCTTTCTGATATGACCTTGGTTCAAGGTCATGACACATCTTTGGACCATGAAGATTATTCATGTGATGTTTTATGACAGTCATCCAAAGCATTGATGTGGTTATGGCCCGGACACAATTTTACATAGACAGACAGACATACATGGTGATTCCTATATACCCCCTTCAAACTAGTTTGCAGGGAGGAGGGTTATAAATATACTAGCCCATAATAAATATTTAAGTTAAAGGTTAAGAGGGCAGGTTTTGGTATGCCTATACTGGTAAATACAATACATAATGTTATTACATTCATAATCTTTTTTTAAATTCCATGGATTATTTTTACATCATAATTCTAAAGTCTGTTTTTATTGGCCATGATATCATTTAAAAGTGCAAAGTAATTTTTTTCTAATTTGATATCGGCTTTTAATGCTATCTATATATTTTATATGGTTTCTGACATCCGGACTTATTCAGTGAGTCTGTCATATCCTAAGCTATTAAGTCTAACAAGATCAGGATATTGTAACACATTTCTCACAGCTAACAGTTTTAGTTTGTGTTACTTCTTACGACAGGTGAAATTATCAACAGGTAAGATAGAGGTGATGGAGTTGCCAAATTATTCACACTTTAATTGTAAACATGCCATTTATTTTCACTTTGTAAAACCTGCAATTTAATAATTTTTAAGATGTACATGTCTTATTTAAACAAATTGAAGACTTTTTCATACTAAAACCTACTTAGTTAGAAAGGTAGATTTAAGAGCACCTGGCAAATTAGTTGTTCCAGGTACAGGTGTACTGAGAATTTTAGTATTTAGCTTATACAGGTATATATATTTTAGCACTTATAATTACCTGTATTTTGAAAATTTGTTTATGTATCACTATCTTTTAAATTACAGATGTTCTGAGAATTTCAGAATTTAGCTTTGCACTTGCCTATTTTTTGCAAATGCATCCATGCATCATAATTCGTAGAATTTCATTATTTAGCCTATTGTTAGAGGTTATGTGTCCACGCAACACCTCTTTTAAACAAAACTCATTTATATTGATAACAAAATATGTTCATCTGTGAAATTCTAAATAAGAAGATATGAAATTTTAAATCTCCAGAGTGTTCAGAGTTTCACTGGTAGCTGATTGACTTTTACTTGTACATGTATCAGGGCTGAGCTAGTCACGTTGTTGTGGTGTTGTATAATACCGGTATAGTGATTTACTGCCAGACTTTGTGGTCTGAACCATTTAGCCGTGTGGTTCTGAACACTTGCTTTTCACTAGGGTGGGCAAGATTCAATCCTGATAGTACGGCATTTGGTGAGGAAGTGGACTTCTTAAAGGTAATTCCTCTTTCCTGTTAAATATTGAAACTACTAATTGTTATGGTTTATGTATGATATACTTAATTCTGTTGTCTTGCAATGTATATAGAATATGCTATTTACTCCTGATTTTATTTTTAGACTTTGAGATATTTTTTATTTGTTAATGTTTTTGTTGTTATGTCAGTTGTTTTGCCTGTGGTACAAGGCAGGCACATAGGCCATCGACAACACTTCTCCATCTAGTTCTATTCCCGATCTTGCCATTTATAGCCCTTTCTGTCATTCTGTTTGCTAGTTTCTCTGCAAGGTGTTTTTTGGCCTTCTGACTATTTTTCTCCTATGAGGGTTCCACTGAAGCCCTTGTTGTGTGATTGAATTTGTTGGTTTTTCGCAGTGTGTGTCCTATCCATCGCCATTTCCGTTTTGATAGCTATATCTCTATAGACTGTTGTTTGGTCTTCTCCCATAACTCAAAGATATTGTATTTACTGCCCTATAATTTTAATATGAAGATGATCATTTCACATTACTTGAATGTAAATTTACTAGAATTTAATTTTTGTTAGAAAGGTGTCATTTGTTATAAAGATGTATATATAATCTTCTAATAGTACTTTTGAGAATCTCAACATTGGTATATATAATCTTCTAATAATACTTTTGAGAATCTCAACATTGGTATATATAATCTTCTAATAGTACTTTTGAGAATCTCAACATTCTTATTTTGAATTTAAATTTGAATTTTAATATTATTATCTCACCTGGCCTAAAAGGCCATGTGAGCTTTTGCCATCACTTTGTGTCCGCCGTCGTCGTCCGTCCGTCGTTAAAGTACAACTCAGAAACCGCTGGGCCATTTGCAACCAAACTTTGTCACAATAGTCCTTGGGTGGTTTACTTTAAAAATTGTGTCCGACATGTCCGCACCTAATCCAAGATGGCCGCCAGCGGGGACCATAGATTAACATTGGACCCTATGGAAAAATATGTTTAAAGATATTTTTCTCTGAAACTACTGAGCCAATTGGAACCAAACGTTAGACAATCTGTTGATTTTCATTCTGCAACAACTTTACCTCGGTGAGCTATACAGGCTCCTGGGAGCCTCTAGTTTCACTTCCCTTCTGTTTTGACAACCTTTTAGATTATGGGATAGCTATTTTACTATTTGTTAGGTATTTTATGATATTATAAATTCATTTTATGATGTCACAAAAACCTCCAAATAAATAGTATAGTAGATTCCCATGGTAACTAATAGTATACTATATGTACATACATGCCACCACTGCAGTAGCTCAGTTGGTAAAAAGCTTATTTAATAGATGGAAGGTTGTGGGTTCAAGCCCTGACTAAGTCTAACGTACTAGACTTGAAAGTCGGTAGTGACTGTATTTTCGTCAAATACTCGACGTTATGAAATGAATGTATAATTCTTTCCGATGGGAACTTTAAATAAACGAAGTTCAGTGTCATGGCAGGCATGGCATGATAAAGCACCTGCTGTATAATACCATCAGCACAACATACAGGCAAAAATTCTGCATCTTTGCCTATAGCTGGTGACATCTCAATATAAGTGAAATGTTTTAAGTAGGATGTTAAACACCATTAGTCAACTATAAACATACATTTAAATTTCCAGTCTGAATTTCAGTTCAATTCTAGGATCATTTTAATTTCCAGGTAATCCGGGATTCTGAATGCTATCAGTTTTGTTTTCATATTTCTGTCAATGTATTTCTAATTCCTGTTAAAAACTGGCTCATTTGCATATCTAAATTTTTCTTTCAGCCGTTATGAAAGTATTTCATGAATATTTATAGACATTTAGTTTTGTAAGTAATCTAGTTTGTTTCTATTAATAAATCTGTAAGTAAATTATTTGTGAGTATTAATATTAATCAGATAACCTGCTAGGATTCATGAAGTTACCAAGTTCATTTTAAGTTCACCATAAACTTCAGGGCAAGTTGAACAAAAAATGCCCTGCTCAACAATGACATAAAAATATCAGAAGCTTCAATCATAAAGTATTTATGCACAGAGTGAAATAAAATAAAAACATGCAGACAGTGGATACACTTTTTCAATTTTATTACCATTTTGGAAATATTATTTAAAACTCTGAGAAACATTATGCTATGGGTCTCTGTGCAGATTATTGAACCTTGATGAAGATTCAACAATTGAATACAGGGATATGAATTGTGTTTTAGTCAGTTTTTACACAGATAAATATTGTTATGCAAAAGCTCCCCCCCCCCCAGAGCAGCAGTGTCAAGGGGGGGGGGGGGGGGGGGGGGTGTTTGATCTCCCTCTTTGGAGTCTCCATAGGTTGGCAGGTATGAAAATGTGACGTGTCAACTAATAAGATGGGATGAATAAATAGAGAGATAATGTAATGTTTTAAGTTGAATTAATACTGTCTAGTTTTTGGGATCTCTGACTCACAGGCATTAGCACCACAGTGCAAAGATTAAAATGGGTCCCTACAAGCCTAAGGCCTACTAAAGGTGTCTAGTAATGTAAACTCCAGGTAAAGTTTAAGAAAAGTGTTTCAAAATATAATTTTCACCTGTGTAGATTAGTTAAAATGGATAAATCCATTGCTGTGATTTGCTAAGTATGGAGGCGTGGAAGTGCCAAATGAAAAAAAATTGTTCACACAAGTGAGTAAATCATTCAAACCATTGAATAAATTCATTCGGAGTATTTAGCCAATTTGTTCAAATGGTTTACTAATTCTTTCAACAAATGAATTTAATTTTTCATTTGGCACTTCTATGCTGCTGCAGCTATTAGATTATGACAATTAAGTAAAAAAAAAAAAAATTGTGAAATTGTAGATAGAATTTAGTAAGCTAAAGATTTAACCAGCTGAAAGAAATGTTTTTTTTAATGAAGTCAAAAATGCATTCTTTATCCATTGGTAATTTTTTAAAAGGATGTTAAAAATCCTGACATATGAACACCTTGAATAAACTACTTGAGATCCAGCATACATATTATTAATGGAGAAATGAAGACAATTTGATATATTGATTCGACTTTGAACGTTGAAATGGCATTGTTATTTGACAGGTGTATAAAGTATAAAATGTTCATACTTGTAAATTTATCGCTATTATTAATTTTCCCAGCACCTGTTTTTACACTAAATTGTCCACAAAACTATTTTTGACTTAATAAGAAGCAATGATTATCTATCATGTTTCACACCTTCACATTATTATTATTATTACAGTCGAACCTGACTTAAAGGCCACCTCTATATGTACCGGTATATATACTGGCTACCTGCTTTTTAGGGCCAGTAAAATTTATCCTGATTGCTCTCTTTGTCATGTTATTTAAACCTGTATATAGCAGGGTCCGTACAGGCCTGGAAAAGTCCTTAAATTTTGAGGTTTGCCCTAAAAAGACCCTAAAAACAAGTCTGACCCTAAAAAGCCCTTGAATTTATCCTGAAGGTCCTAAAAAGCCCTTGAATTTATCCTGAAGGTCCTAAAAAGCCCTTGAATTTTGCCAATTAGGTGTTGATATGAAATGGTTGTAAATAGACTGATCAAAATAAATAAATAAATAAATAAATAAAATTACATTGAAATGAGCGATTGATTGATTTAATTGTATTTGCACCAATGTTTTTCTTATAAAATTGTCCCTCTGATTAGGTCTTAAATTTGCAAATGAGACCTTGAAAAGACCCTAAAAAGTCCTTAAATTTTGAGTCCAAATGTCTGTACAAACCCTGAAATGCCACCTGTTTTTAACTTCATGTTTTTCCAATTGCTCTTTATGCATGTTATTTGAAACTGTATATATGGACCACTTGCCCAGAAAGACCACATTTACTGGTTCCCTTGAGTGACCTTAATAGATAAGTTTGACTGTATTATTATTATATTTTTATTATTAGTGAGAGTTGTTTAATATATATTGTGAATATTTTGAAAATATAAACTTTTAAGACGATTAATGTGGTGGTGTGGTAAACAAAATATGTTATATATTGCTAGCTTCCTAGTGTTGGATAATCTGCCTAAGATGGTGTCTAATTCATGATCACCATGCTTGTAGCTTTAAGTTTGAAATTGAATCACACTCAGGCGGATCCTTAAGTGTGGGAAAGTTTGTCAGTAAAATAGTTTGCTTTGTTGAAGATTGGTGTTTGTTCTCAGGGCACCTTTGTTTCCTGGACTGATTGTTAGATATAAAATCATCTTGATTAGGGTGCAAAAACATGATTACTCCGATCTGACCTACCAACAAACCCGCCACTCTACTAACTCAGAGTGACTGATCAACTGACTGATTCTCCAAGCAACTGACTGACTGATTTAATGAATGAGATGACCTCTTTAAGATTTTTACATCATGAATATTTATTTGCACGATTATGCCATATTTAAGAAAATATTTAAACAAATGTTCCATTACAGTACTCTTAAAATTTGTAGTGTTTTTAAGTCACTTTGGTTTAAAAACAGGACATAAATATTTTTATAACACAAATCAAATATTGATTTAAATTTTCTATTTTAAGGATTTGTTGGATATCCAGATATTTTACATTGTGCTAACAAGTCACCGTCCTGAGCTAGAATAAGTGTTCTTATGAAGACAGACTAAAGATTTGCTGCACACACTTGTGACACAGAGCCTCTGTACAGATAGAGAGTCTGATATTTTACTTTGCGGACGTGAAATCATCATGAAGCTGGCTCTAGAAGAACGTGATCACTGGAGTAAGAAACTTGAGTTTCTCCTCGCTGCGATCGGATACTCTGTCGGATTGGGAAATGTCTGGAGGTTTCCATATCTCTGCTATCAGAGTGGAGGAGGTTCGTATTTTTGTTTGTAATACATTCTAACCTGTCTGTAATAAAACACCATCAAAGGGAGTTAGTCAAATGGGCTTTGTGAGAATTCTGATGGTTAAGGTTGTATCACAGGGGCCAGTTTCATATTAAAACTTTGAAAAATACCCATAAGTACTCTTTTTTGTATACTTATGGGTATTTTTTAAAAATTTTTTTATGAAACTGGCCCCTGTGGATTGTATAGCTAAGTCATTTATTGTGACATCATGAAGCAGATGTCACATCATGAAGGAAAGCTCTTCATCTGTTCTGTGTTTAAATATAGTGGTCTTAGGGTAGCTCAGTTGGTAGAGCACTCGCCTAATGGCTATTATGCAGGAGTTTGGGGTTCAATTCCTCATCCGACTCTGTATTTTTGTTTTTCCTGTAACAGTTTGGTAACCAGTGTGGCTCTCAGAAGTGGCAGACTAGCAAGTTTGGCCATCAGGTGGAATTTGGGTGAGATGCCCATGGGAAACTCAAGAATAACAGGGGAGGAATGTAGTATTTTGTGAACCTCAGCTGGTATAGCACTCGCCTATAGTGTGGAACGTCATAGGTTTAATCCTCAGTCTGAACCTGCAGTTTTTTTCCTACCAGTTTCAAGACTTTGGTGTGACTTAGGTTTCCTGTACCCAGCTTTTGAAATATTTCAGAACCCATTACTGATATATGTGATATATATATATGCAGCAGGTGTCATTGGTTTTTGCTGAACAATGATAGGAGTATTAATAAAAAATTGATGTAAATATTGACCACAAGTAGTTATTTATGCTATAGACAAACAACATCGACATATCCACTTGTCTTTTATTAGGAACATTCATGTAGGAGGGTCCACTCAAAACATGTATAATGTTAGGAATCGCAGTCAATATATACACACTACACATGTTTACTCTTTGAATTAATGTAGGCAGAATGTACAGGTCCATAATAAAATTTTAAACTAAAGGTCAAGCTGACAGGTCAATGTTATTTGACTACGGTATACCTGTTTGTTGACATAATCAGATCAGGTTTCCTGTTAGTCTGACAGACCTTTTTATGTTAAATAGTGATTGGATTACAAATTGATAATCAGCTGTAACAAGGTGATTGATTTATTTGCTCTTTTAAAAAAGCAATTTCATTTGTCTCTGATATGGTATGGCTGCTTGAACATAAAAAATACCTAATAGGTTGAGGAGCAGGTGTTTGTGCCCAGACAGATGATAGCAAGGATTACAAAAAAATCAATTAAAGTGTTAATAAAAACGTCATATATTTCTTTATTTGATATACAGTACAGGTCTGTCAAAATTTTAACACTACACTAACACATTGGCACTGAATCCAACAATGTTAAAGGCCACGGTGGCCATATGGATAAGACGTTAGTCTACAAATCCAGGGTCTCTCACTGCTGTGAGTTTGAGCCCCACACAGACCACATGTGGGAAAGTGAATTTTCCTTGCCATTGGCCTTTACTGGTTCACCTTTTATCAGTATAATGTGACTTGGGGAGTGGTACGCTTGTCTGAGACATACAGACTCTGTGAGCTAGCACATTAAAGTCGTCCTGAGTGCGCTGTCACTAAGTACAAAACATACTCGCACTTCACATGCATATATACACTTGTTCATAGATTAATCCATAGAGATTAATAAAATAGTTCTCGTCGCGAATAGCTGAAAATTTGCTGATGTGACGTTAAGCAATATTCAACTAACCAACCAATCAACAGCTCATCTTAAAGCCTTTGTTTGCTTTATCTCACTATATTTTTTGACAGTGGCTATCTACACTCTATGTTTTAGGCCACTGAGCTATCCATATCTCAGCCATACGACGGCCAAGCTTAGACTCAATCCTTTCCGGTGTTAAACTTTCGGCAGGTCTGTACTGTAGATATCAGATATGATGCCACAAAATGATATGAAATTGTCAACACTAAAACCTAATTGTAAACCAAACATCTGTCTAAAATTAACTAATAGTATTTTATATGACCATCATACATACAATATGTCTGTCTGTCCATCTCCTGTCCATATGGTGTGGCATATTATGGTTGTATTGATTTTTTTTTGCCTAAAATTACTACCGAACAAAGTCGTTTCCATCTGGAGAAAAATGACTAAATTTTCCTAATTTGATCATTAAAATTCCCAAAACAACAGTGACATACCAGCAAATTAAATCTAGTTGTCTTTACTCAAAAGTTTTTAGATATTAAGAAATTATATTAACATCTTTGCAATGAGGATCCTAGGCTATTGGAAGCTTTGCTGTATTTCAGAATTTGAATTTTTCCCAATTTAAAAGGCAGAAGGTAGTCCTCCACCACTTTTGAACTGACTACCTCTATATACCGGTAAGCAGAATCTTAACTTGGGGTTAAAGTACCATTATTCTAACTAAAATATTTTGCCTGTAAGCTCCTCAGTTTAAACTAGGGATTTTAGTCAGTGATTTTGTTTCTTTAAAATAGGTAGTTTCCCCTAGGGAAAAATGACTAAAATTCCCAGTCTTTTCGGGATGCTTTACTCATGTCACTGACTCAGACACCTCGCAACATATCAAGTCCAATCTGCCACACTCCTTCCTTCTTTCCAAAATGTAAGAAAAGGGACAAATGAAGTGGACAAACATGGTTTCAAACTCAGAACTTTATCAGTACTAGTGGGATGCTACAAACTGCAATCTTGAGTATACAATTTCTTATGTGGAAATTCTACACTGAAAACAATCTGTTTATGTTTTCCCTCAGAAAAAAAATAACAGAAAATCCTCAATTCCTAGATTAAATTTATGGAATATGATAATCATAATATGATTCATTAATGTAAGCTTGTCTCCTAGTAACAAGTGGTATATGACCTACAGCACTATAAGATTCCCAAGGCTACTGACAGTGTAAGTGTTAATAGTGTAATCGATACTGATAATAGTCTATTATGTCCAATTAAGTAGTATAATTATATATATATATATATATATATATTATATATATATATATATATATATATATATATATATACTACTTAATTGGACATATGTAATCTGCAAAAATGAATCGAAGCTACTGGAACTAATACTGTAGATTACTTTTTTATCATGAGAGATTTATTAACGCCTAATTCTGCGATGACTCTCTGTCGCGAATTCATCAATCACACGAATATTCTCAGAATCACGAAAAATTAAAAAGTAAAATTGCGAATTCAAAGTAGTCTACAGTATTTTGATTCATATACATGTGGTTATGACTTTTTAGCTCATACAACACATTTTTAAGACAAGCTTTTCAAATGCTTCAGAGTTAGTAATCACTTGGCAATGGAACTGAGATACTCTGACTACTCATGAACCATTTCTGCCATATTATTGCTTGTGTGCTTGCTTGAATGTTGCTTAACGTGGCATCAGCAACTCCGAGTGAGTTTTATGGTTTGCCTTGTACTAGCGAGCACTCAGGGCAACTTTAATTTCATGCTAGCTCACAGAGTCAGTACTCCCCAGATAAGTGTATGACTCCCCCAGTCCATTATACCGATACCAGGTGATTGAGGTGAACCAGTAAAGACCAACGGCAAGAAAAATTCACTTTCCAACATGTGGTCTGAGTGGGACTCGAACTCACAGCGGTGAGAGACCCTGGATTGGAAGACTGAAGTCTTAGGCCACTGCGGCTTTATATTGTTAATGGTGTAGTGATACATCTGTACATAGACTATCCATCAGTGAATCAATGTTTAATTCATAGTTACCTGTATCTCTGTTACTTGTGTATTTTTCATGTGCCTGTAGCTCTGTTACCTTTGGATTTTTTAGGTGCCTGTAGCTTTGTTACATCTTAATTTTTCAGGTGCTTTCCTTATACCATTCTTCTTGATGTTGATATTATGTGGAGTACCGTTACTATATATGGAATTGGCCGTTGGTCAGTACACCAGACAGGGACCAATAGGAGCTCTGGCAAAAATCTGTCCTTTATTTAAAGGTAATACATAATGTCATTAAAAGAATAATCAAGAAATGTAAAGCAACTTTCATCCTTATCTGTAAGTGTTTTGAAGTATAATTATAGATACAAGCATTTATAATCAGATTATTATATTAATTATTTTTACTTGTAAACTTTTCTCTGTGTATATGCATACCCCAGCAAAAGCACTATTCTTCTATCAGAAGTGGCAGTTATACTTTGATAACATTATATTTGTAATTATGTTTAAAAATATGTATATAACGAGTATATATGTGACTTTAGATTTGATATATATATATAATGTATTAAGATTCAAATAAAAATTTTGAAAGACAAAAAAAAAAAAAAATTATTTGTAATATTTTGTCAGGTGCTGGTTTGGCTACAGTTGTGATATCATTCCTGTTCACCACATACTATAACGTCATCATTACCTGGGCGTTCTACTACCTCTTCAACACATTTACATCAGTTTTACCCTGGAGTTCCTGTGATCATGATTGGAACTCGCCTAACTGCTTTGACGGCACTAATAACTATTCTACTGTACTACAGAATGTAACTATGAACAATGTCACAGAGCTTAGAAATGTTACAGTGTATTTTAAGCACAATGAAACAGTTTCTCCAACTGAAGACTTCTTTGAGTAAGTTTTTATATACCCGGGCAAACTAGTTTTAGGGGGGTATATAGGAATCACCATGTCCAGCCATCTGTCTGTCTGTCTCTCTGTTTGTCCATTTATCTGTCTGTCTCTGTCTCTGTCCGTTAGTCTGTTGGTTAGTTAGTCCGTCTGTCTGTCTGTGTAAAATCATGTCTGGGCCATATCTTATAATTACTTTGGATGGCTGTCATAAAACTTCATATGAATAATCTTCATGGTTTAAAGGTGTGTCATGACCTGGAACCAAGGTCATATCATAAAGGTCAAGGTTGTGGGTAAACATTAAATGTTGGGCAGGGAAGGGAGGGATTTGGCTCCCAAGAGACAGTTTTAGTTTTTGTTTTAGTATCATGGAAACAAATGAAAGAAAATCTATTTATTAATTATTTATTAATCCTTGTCTTTTAACTTGATAGTTTATTCTGTTTATATCATTTTATTACAATGTTGGTTATATAATTTTTGTAAAAATAAATCTCAAATTTATAGAATCTGTCCCTGTTTTGAAGTAAGACAGACATCTCCACCCGACCAAGTGTGTGTCATTGTCTGGGAAATCAGATATCTAATCTCTAACGTTGAGATATCTTTTTCTCACACCTGTGACATGGAAATCCCTTGTTTTTACCCATGTGGGATTTCCTTGTCTCACCCTAGGGTTGAGACAGGCTACATGCTGAAATTCCCGCTCTGGATTTATCATTAGGAGGACTTAATAAGTTGAGAAAAGTTCTGAAGTCAACCAACAATTTCTCAACGTCACAATCACTTACACACGCTTAATTGATGACATCATAATCATTTTACGTGAGAACGTCAACAAAAATTGATACGTCATTTTCAGCAGGCACGGATGGTGACATGAAAACTGAACATTTGATGCAATTTTTTTTTGTTTATAAATCATGTTTTATGTTGCAAATGTGTGAGAAATAGAATCTTACACCAGTTACAGGGTAAGACAGAGATATCTCAAATGAGGATGAATATTTTCCTGTCCAGAACGAGCTTTAGCTTTACCCTGTTACTGGTGTAAGATTCTATTAGTCTTAGATACAAAATATTTAAGGGTTGATTCTTTTTCTCCCATATCCAATATATACAGAAATCACTACCTTCAAGCTACACAAAAAGTACATTGTTTGCATTTGCAATCAAAGTTATTTTGGAAAAGAAATTTCTGTCTTATCCCGATTGCCCTTTATTCATGTCGTTTGAACCTGTATATAAGTTCCACCTGTTCATAAAGGCCACTTTTACTGGTTCGCTTGGGTAGCCTTTATAGTCGAGTTTGACTATTTATTTTCCCAGTGTACTTATTTTTGCTTAATTCGCAGTTGTTTGTTTTGCGAGAAAATTAATACAGAGCGAAAAATAAATTATCCCTATTGTGTTATAGTGCATATTTCAAAAACATGAAAATGTAAGTATGTGGATATGTCTAAATTTTCTTAACAGCGAAATTAAATACGTTTACAGTATTAATTTATGTATATAATACAAGACACAGTTTATCTATCTTGTGTAATGTATGTACATTGTATTTCAGATCACAAATGCTTCAGAAATCTAGTGGCATAGAGGAACAGGGAGTATTGAGATGGGAACTGGCCCTGATACTACTGCTGTGCTGGGTCATTGTGTACTTCTGTATTTGGAAAGGACCAAAATCTACTGGAAAGGTAGTTATGTTATACAATGTAGTGATATACGTTTGGATGACAGTGATTTTGTTTGTCTAAAATTAGTCCCAAATAAAGGTAGTTTCCACTGACTAAATTTTTCCAATTTGATCACTAAAAATTCCCTAAACAACAGTGATATACTAGATATTGTCACAATATAACATCTTTGTAGTGAGGATCCTAAGCTATTGCGAGTATGTCTTTATGCAGTTTGCTGTATTTCATAACTTCAAATTTTCCAAATTCAAAAGGCAGAAGGTAGTTTTTAAAGTATGTAACAAAATCACTGGATGATGATTTATACAATAAAAGGGTGATTTATTGAAGGTTGTGTTTTCCCATGCACTGACCACGTTGATATAAATGAAAGAATTTTTTTTGGAGTGTTAAACACTATTATTGTAATCCACTCCACTCCATTCACAATTTTTTAGTTTGTTCAAATGTAGGGTCTGTAATTCCTGTCTAAAATCTTTGATTTTGTACCTGAATATGTAAATTTTCCCCAAAATTTAACATCAGGGTACAATGTTGTATTGTTAACTTTACTTGTCAGAGAACTAACCCTCTATTTGTGTATTTTTGTATTTGTAGGCTGTGTATTTCACAGCAACATTCCCGTATGTAACGTATTGATAACGTTACTTGTCCGAGGTCTAACCCTGTATTTTTGTATTTGTAGGTTGTGTATTTCACAGCAACATTTCCATATGATGTATTTGATAACTACTTGTCAGAGGTCAAACCCTGTATTTGTGTTTTTTTTTTGTATTTGTAGGTTGTGTATTTCACAGCAACTTTCCTGTATGTTGTACTAATAACTTTACTTGTCAGAGGTCTAACCCTGTATTTTTGTATTTGTAGGTTGTGTATTTCACAGCAAGATTTCTATATGATCTTGTATTAATAACTTTACTTGTCCGAGGTCAAACCCTGTATTTCTGTATTTGTAGGTTGTGTATTTCACAGCAACATTCCCGTATGTTGTATTGATAACGTAAGTTGTCCAAGGTCAAACCCTTTATTTGTGTATTTCTGTATTTGTAGGTTGTGTATTTCACAGCAACATTCCCATATGTAGTATTGATAACGTTACTTGTCAGAGGTCTAACCCTGGAGGGATCTTATGAAGGTGTCAAATATTTCATCTTTCCAAAATGGGAATTATTACTTGATGCTAAGGTAACTATTAATTAATTTAATTTAAATTTTATGTTATATTGTTTTATAAACATAGAATATTTATGATGCAGTCAAAATGAAAAATTGCTACATGGGTGTTGCTAGGATACCCCTTAACATTTTTGCAAAACTTTATTTATATTTTTTTCTTTTCCTTGAAAAAAAATGATATTATTTTCTGATTATGTTAAATAAACATTTTCCTTATCCATTGAAATCAAAACCAAACATATCAATCTGTGTCCAAATCACTATCCCAAAGCAAAGTAACAACTTTAAAAATTGGCTAATTACGTTAAACATGTGAGAAAAAAGTGAGACTGGTGCTTCAGAAGGGTTATTGTTCTGCATCTGTACAAACCCTGCTAGATGTAGAAAGCCTTATAGGTCTTAAATTAAAAGGTTCAAGTTATAAAAAATAAATACAAATTGTAAATTTTTTGCACTTTAATACAATCGTCTTACAAAGTTCAAATGGAGTAGACCACATCACAGCTTCCCACTTCCTCACATAGTACCCAGGTTAAGGATTATGCCTGGGCCTCCCAGTGAAAAGTGAGCCTGTTACTACATCCGGAACAGAAAGACTGGCATTAAATCACTCTATTATATGTACCATTTACAATACTACAACACCACAACTACCTAGCTCAGTCTCGCTATACATGCACAACTCATACTTCTAAGATGTCAAAAAAACTTCCAACTACACTAGCGTGCCAAAAGTTTGTCAACTTTTTTTCAAAATGGCGGCCATAGCAGTTATGTAAACAAATAGTAAAAATGTTGTACTTACCTTATGTGTGGATGGATTTTGTTAATATTTGGTGTCATACCCTTAGACATGATTACTTGTCGACAATGTTTTGACAATGTGGCATAAAGTCTCTGTAAGTTCGTAATGGAGATCTTACTCCAGGCACTATGAAGATCATTCTTCAAGTTGTCAATAGATCTTATGTTGAAAATTCTCTTCCACAATATTTTTCATAGTTTACCACAAATATTCAATCAGATTAAGATCTGGACTTTGTGCAGGCCAGAAAAATGGGGGAGGGATATCATTTGTCCGTTTCCCTGAGGCTTCCGTCACACAAAATCTATGAACTGGACAATTGTCATCCATAAATACCACTGTTGGTTTGTTTTCAAAATATTTAAGGATAACGGGCCACAAACAGGCATCGAGAGTAGAAATGCACTTTTCAGAATTCATGTTGCCATCAACAATAGTCAAAATTACTCTTCCAAACTATGTTATATTGCCCCAAACCATTAGTTTTAAAGTCCAAGTTGGGCCTTGACTGAGATATACCAAAGCAATAACCATCTCCACTTATCACACTTTTTACTCCATACTTTCACCTTACTATGTGGTTTAATAACAATAGTCATCTTGTCGCTGAAAATAACATGTTTTAGCTACAGTCCTTTTTCCATAATTAACCTTATAAATCATTAAATTCCTGAGTAATATCCTCCAAAGGCAAGTGATGGCTCCTTTTCACAATCTGTCATTACAGAGGGTCTTCCACTTCTTGGCATGATTTTATTGCTTTTGCATTCCAGATACGGCTTCAAAACCTTTGAAATTTTAGATGGATGTAATCCTAATATTCTGGCAATTTAAACTGACTTCAAACCATTCCTAACCATTTTTGGCCGGATTGCACGGAGTGCAAATCCGGTTTATAGTATGGTGAATGTTGGTCTGGCAGCGGGGAAAATAGGGTATCAACTTTGTGAACTCAACTCCTCCTACAGTTTTCACCAAAAACCTTGAAACTTCACAGAATGTTTCTATATATATTGAAGATGTGCACCTGACTTTATGGAAATATTTCTAGATTTTTTTCCCATTTTTTCAGAGTTTGAAACTTAGTCACTTTTTAGCAAGTTTTTGAATGGGGGGTACCTACTTTGTGAACTCAACTCTTCCTACAGTTTTCAATCAAAAACCTTGAAACTTAACAGAATGTTTCTATATATATTCAAGATGTGCACCTGACTTTATGGAAATATTTCAAAATTTTTCCCCCATTTTTCCAGACTTTGAAACTTAGTCACTTTGTACTGTATATATCAAAAGATTATCAAAGATGTGCACCTGACTTAATGGCAACCCGGCCCATTGAGTCTTTGACCCATTTTTAAAAAAAAAATTTTATACTCCTCTGACAACTCGCTGCCACGGCCACCCATGTTGATCACCATTCGAGTTATCTCTTTTAGCAGAAGATAATTTGGTTTCTGGTTTACCTTTTCCAAAAATAAGATTATGACATAGCCAGGGGTCAAATACTAGAAAGTTACACCCCATTGCAAACAACCCTCAGTTTTTATTTCCATAGAATCGGCCATTATAAAAAGTTGACAAACTTTTGGCATGTGAGTGTACACTTGTCCTGATTCTATGTTAAACATTTTTATTATGTTCTTTTCTACCTATATGCCTCAGCAGTTAATTTGTTTTTTTCAAGCAATTAAATGGCCTCTAGGATAAAAAATTTAATTAAATAGTAATTTTTGTCAGATCTTTTGAAAAATAAAATTGATTAAATAAAAAATCTACCAACAGCTTGTACATTATAAACAGAAATTAAAACATTAACTATAGTCATTAGATTTTCTTCAAGGAATTAAACGGCTTCTAGGTAAAATTTTTAATTAAATAATAATTTTTGTCAGATCTTCTGGAAAATAAAATTGATTAAATAAAAAATCTACCAACAGCTTGTACATTTTAAACAGAAATTTAAACATTAATTACAGTATTAATAATGGAATAGAATATTCTTCTTTTTTTTTCTTTTTTTTTTTTTTTATTATTGTTAATTTTTTTTTTTTTTTTTTTTGCTAGATAAATTGAAGGTCATTAAACTTATGTGAAAGGTTCACTTCTAGGACATATAGTAGGGGGATTTTCTTTGTAGCAGTCACTAGTAGCCTGCTCTTTTTCAAACTTTACAGAAGTTGCCCTAAGACTTGAGAACTTATCTCTGTCTTACCAAAATAGTTGTAACAGAGAGAATTGCAGGGTTGGACTGGGGATCGAACCCAAGACCTCTGGCACTATAGATGAGTGCTATACCAGCTGATCTTTGAACTAGACTGCTACATTCCTCCCCTTTTTATTTATTAGACTCCTTCTGTCCGACACATTGTCCAAACAGTAGCTTCCCGTCAATCTTGGACTCTTAGTTAGTTAGAGTACAGTATACATGTAAAGGGGGGAAAATTTAAAATACTGTTAAAACAGGAAATTGTCATTGAAACTTGAAAATTTACACACTGTTTTTTTTGTACACTAAGTTGTTGTTATGTATGTTGTGCTTTTACAAATTCTTCTATTCAACACAGGTATGGGTGAACGCAGCAGCTCAGAACTTTAATTCCCTCGGAATAGCATTTGGCGGTATTATTACTATGTCCAGTTATAACAAATTCAACAATAACATCTTGAAGTAAGTCCCTGAATGCCTCCAGGGGATAAACTCACAGTTCCTCAGACTTGATACAGTTGTAACCCCATCTTGTATTATATGTATCGGCATTTAACATAATCAAAATTTTCCAGTAGTTGAAATTTCAGTAGCAATGCAGCGTGGATTTCACTCTCTTGTAAAGCCATGCTCTAAGCAGGGTAACAAATAGTTTTAATATTCATGGAAGATTCCTTTAGATTTGTAAGTTTGAATCTTGTGGCGTGATAAAATATGCTCTTCTAGCCAGCTAAAACAGAAACCTTATAGCTATTTGATGTAATATTTATGAATTCACTATACCAATTTTACTTACGGTTTACCAAAATTACACTTATCTGTTGACATACGTATAAGAATAAACATTCGTGAGGAAAAAACATTTGCGGAGAAAACATATTTGCAATTTTCAGGGTACCTCTTATATCGTGAATATATCTCCTCGACAAAAATTTCTTATTTTCCTCGGTACTCATTCCCTACTGTTGGAACCATGAAAATTTCTTACTGCGAAATAGTTCTGAAGATCATAACCGTGAAAGTTACCTATTCCTACCGTTAATGTTTCTTCTTATACAGTAACAAAGTGGCCTCCAGTTTCACAATCATACCTTAACTATAAGATTTCCATAACTTATCAAAATTTATCAAATTTTGGAGAGAAAAAAATGGAACTAAAAAATTAACATTTTTTACAAAAACCTAATTTAAACCTAATATAAATGTTTTATAAGCTTGAAGTAATCTTCAAAACAACACCTTAAATGTCTGAATATCTTGAACTTTAACAAAATCTTGAAAGATTTCAAATTTGCCAAATTTAAAGCAAGGTTTGAATAATTGGAAAATTGGAGCCTGGTCTTTTTTTTTAATATAAAGTTAATTTGCTTCTGTATTCTGTGAGGTATATTTTTTACAAAAAGATGAATTTTATAACAATTTTATCTTGAGAATGGCTTTATAAAAAGGAGTTATATTTTGTCTATCTTAATTGAAGATAAATATAGAAAAGAAAGAGTAATATGGATGTATAGCAATGTGTGCATGCGTGTGTGCTGTTTGTGTGTTAAATGTGGCCGAGGGTCAATATTGATTTGTTTACTAAATTATTATTTGTGAGCTTTTATTTTGTGGTTTTGTAATTTTAAAAAGAATTATTGAGAGAAAAATTTTGTGTTTTGGCTTCATTCAGTGTGTTTTATACTAGGGGTAAGTAATGTCTTTAATCGATGTAAAATGTGTCATATTGACCAACCAATGAAAAAAGCATATTTTAATTATAATCCCCATCCCATCCAACCCCCCATATTTGACATGATTTTACAGTTAGTTTAAAGATTTTAGACTAATGTTGAACAATCAGAAAGTGGTTTAAACGGATCAAATGAAAATAATCAGTGGACTAATGCAGACTAGAGTTGGGGAAATATTGTCGATAGTACATTTGAAATATGAAGAAGATATTGATCTACTGAGACAAAATCTTGACTTGAGTGAAGTAATCATTTTAATTTAAAAAATTTTACTCTGCCAAAGAAACATGAGAAAGTGACTGAGAACCTATGAGCTCAAAAATACATCACTCCAAAATTCTGTGCAGCATTTGAATGCTAGTAACACCCCTGATTTCAGTATAAAATTTCAGGCCGTTATTGCAAATATATTTTAAAAGTCATAGTGTATGAAAAAATATGAAAATTCTAAAACTATGATGATCCATTAAGTTAATATTTTAGCATTTTCTTCAATCAGTTGAATACCTAGACTTTTATATGGCTTATAATATGACTTATATTAACTATTTTGAGTGTTGACAATGTCTCATTTTGGGATATGAGTGCAACCATTTTGTGAGATTGCTTTTATATGTTTCAGTAGTTTCTTAACCTGTATTTCCTTCAACTATAAGAACACCTTTTTCAGCAGGACACCCTGTTTGCCAATAGTTGAAACATCCATCTTTTAATTGATGATCGCAACTGTTATGCTTTTAGCAACAATTTTTTGCATGTGTCTGGTTGATAATAATTTCATTACTGTTTTAATCAGAGTATAATGGCTGCACTATAGGACTGAAGCACCTAAGCTTTGTTCAGAAGATGGATACTTCACTCTCAATTCTAGTTTTCTCTGCATGAGCAAAAGCTTATGCCCACCACTTTACCGAAATCAGCTACAAAAGCAGTACAGCACATATGTCTTAGAACATCTCTAGAAACATTACAACTGAACTAAGAAAACATATAATCAAATTTCATTTGAATTCGTCTTTTAAATATTTCAGTTTTCACTGAGTTGTGAACAATTTTAATTTGTGCCTGTCTTGTTTTGTCTTCTTTATCCCTGCCTTTCGAAGAAAGAGAATATTAAATTACAGTTTCCCGTTCTTCAGGTTTCATCCAAAATTTTTGTCTGTTCAAATTCTCCAAAATTATTTCATGAAACTAGGTGCAAAGCATTAACATTGATAGAAGATGCACATATCGTTTACCAGAGTTGGTTAGCTCATATTCCAAGGAAATATTGCCCTTTGAACATAAGTGCAAATCACAAAAAAAAAACCTGTTTATTGGTGAATCTAATTCACTGACTTTGATTGTACATTGTTACTGGCTTTGATTTTACACCATGAACACTACTAACCTCTGCCTTTGTTTTGGTTGTTTTGGGGTGGGGGTTTGGAAAATATGTGTAACAAAAATATTCTGATAGTCTTTCAAAATCCCCAAAAATATTTTCTAGGCAATATGACAATTGTGTCTTCATAACCCATAGCATTATATCAAGATCTGTGAAAGGTTTTATACCTTGTGTGAGAGAGAGATATAGAAGAAGAGCAAGAGAGAGAGAGAGAGAGAGAGAGAGAGAGATGCATGTATCAAGTGTATGTGCGTGTGCAAGTTTTACATATCTTTGCTTAACATTTTTATCTATATATCTATATAAGTATATGGATATAATTAATATTAGAAATGTATAGATTATGTTTGAGATATTAAAGTTTATATTAAAACAGGTACACACATTCTGGATTTTAATGAAGACTTCCAAAAATATCTACCTTGCACCAATCTAATAACAACCAATCACAGCCGATCTTCTTGTATTAAAACTGGGATTATGGTGTCTTGACTTGTAGCATTATTTCTACTTGTTCTTGCATAAAATTCTGTGAATCTCCATCAACAACCAAGTTACACTATATATAACTAATTAAACTACAGGTAAAATATTATAAATATCATATTTGATGAATTATAGCAACATTGAATTAAGCATTAATTCAGTCTTGAAATTACCAAATTCTTGAATCTTTATTAATATTTTTTTCATGTTATTTCTGTTATTTATGTGTTATTTAATAATAATAATTATTATTATTGTTAAATTTTGTCATCCTCTTTAGTCAGAAAATTGAAATTTGTAAAATTTTGTTATATTTAAAAAAAAGTGAAATTTTATTACTAACTCTTCATTTTTAACTGAACATTTCTGGACAAGCAGGCATCATTTGTTACATCATTTTATATAAGTTGTGTTAATTAATTTCATTTTTAATGTTATTTATAGAATTGTGTTTAAATTGCATGATTTTGAAACAAAAAAACTTTATTTTATGCAAGAATAACAACCATTTCTTGTTTTCCCTTGCTAATTTGAATGTCACTGCAATCAGGGATATCTGAAGTTTTGTTGCTATGGTAACTTGACTTGAAATGCCCCTTCGTGCAGTGACAGATGATACAGCACAGGAAAACATGAAGGGTTGATTATATGTAGACCTTATAACATAAAAATCTTTATGTTACCAATTCAAATCTTTGTATGTCAACCAGATTATCTCCCTTTATCCTTTGTAGTGCACTTTTCATTTCTTTCAGAGTTTACGACCATTTAAGAAGAGCTGAAGTTAAAGGCATTCTAGAATTTGAAATTTTAATGCTAATAACAGATTTTTTGTTAAAACATAATTGTATAATTATTGCACAAAGATCAATCAATAAACATTAAACACTTTTGGTAAAAATGTAGAAATTTAGCAAATTTCCTTCATGAAATTTCTGTTGTTTTCAAACCATGAGACAGTGACCTGCTATTTTCTTCAGTGCTTGTGACACTTTATTTCTTGACTTCTTATTTTCCTGACTTACTAGTATAGCATAAATATTGCCTAAAATGTTAGTTTACAGTGTGTTGTCTCAAGAACACTTTACAGGGACACTGGTGGCCAACAGGTCTAAAGTGACAAGCTACAGATTAGAGAGTCTCTTACACCTAGGTCCGTTAAATCCCACTTGGGCAGATCCTAGTATGATAAACATGCTAGCAGATGTTAATTGGTTTAATTGTTACTAATTATAGACATTTCTGCCACTATCCTATTTATACATCCCGCAAACTAGTTTAAGTTGGGTATATAGAAATTACTATGTCGTGTAAAATTGTGTCTGGGCCATATCTGCTCAATGCTTCGGAGGACTGTCATGTAACCTAACTTGATTAATCTTCATGGCCCAAAGGTGTGTCATGACCTTAAACCAAGGTCAAATCAGAAAGGTCAAGGTCAGAGGAATGCATTGAATGTTGGGGGCGGGGGTGTTTGTCTCTAAAGAGACAGTTCTAGTTTTAATTGCCATGACATAAGGGAATGAATGTAGACTGATGCATATAATTTAATTTTTTTTTTCTTTCTTTGTGTTTTCCTCTATTTTCTGGTCAACAGTTGAATTTCAAGCTCTATTTAAAGTGTCATTGTCCTATTACAAGTATTTGATAAAATGCAGTGGGTCTGAAAAGTAATTCTAACATACTAGTAAAGTTAAATTTTATTAAATTAAAATATATAATAATAATAATAATGGATATCCAGTTTTTTAATATTCTGTCAATACATGTTTATGTCTTTGTCACAGATGTTAACAAATTATGTCAAAATTAGGTTGAATAATATTTTAATTTAAAACACATCTGTATATATACTTCTTTTTTACGTATTTACATTTTTACCTATAAAATTAACAACAAAGTAACAATAATTGAATATTATGATAAAACATTAAAAGAATTTGAACATTACATCAAAGCATAGGGTTTATGAAATGAGGTGAATGTGATGATCACGTAAATTACAGTTGTATTTGAACTGCAGTGTCAGTTTGTTTTTCCAGTGCAATGTGTCACTACAATGGATTTTTATTCTGTTGCCCTGTACCACTGGCCATGTGTATCTACAATGTGTGTCATGTTGCCCCTAATCATTTCAATGTGTGTCATGTTGCCCTAACAATCTGCCATGTGTCTCCAGTTGCCCCTAACAATCTGCCATGTGCCCCCAGATGGCCTGAGCAATCTGCCATGTGTGTCCAGTTGCCCCTAACAATCTGCCATGTGCCTCCAGTTGCCCTTAACAATCTGCCACGTGTCTCCAGATGCCTTTAACAATCTGCCATGTGTCTCCAGTTGCCCTTAACAATCTGCCACGTGTCTCCAGATGCCTTTAACAATCTGCCATGTGTCTCCAGTAGCCCTTTACGACTGACCATGTGTCTCTACAATGTGTGTCATGTTGCCCTTAGCTCTTAGCAATTGGTCATGTGTTCTTAATTGCCTCTAACAATCTGCTATGTGTATCAAGTTGACCTTTTCTACTGGCCATGTGTCCCTACATTGTGTGTCATGTTGCCGTTATTCATTGGAAATGTGTGTTATGTTGCCCAAAAAATCTGACATGTGTCTCCAGTTGCCCCTAATAATCTGTCGTGTGTCTTCAGAAGCCTGTTACAATCTGCCATGTGTCTCCAGTCGTCCGTAACAATCTGCCATGTGTTGCCAGTTGCCCTTAATAATCTGCCATGTGTCTTCAGTTGCCCCTAACAATCTGCCATGTGTCTCCAGTTGATCTTAGCAATCTGTCATGTGTCTCCAGTTGCCCCTCACAATCTGACATATGTCTCCAGTTGCTCTTAGCAATCTGTCATGTGTCTCCAGTTGCCCCTAACAATCTGTCATGTGTCTCCAGTTGCTCTTAGCAATCTGTCATGTGTCTCCAGTTGCCCCTAACAATCTGTCATGGATCTCCAGTTGCTCTTAGCAATCTGTCATGTGTCTCCAGTTGCCCCTCACAATCTGACATACCGGTATGTCTCCAGTTGCTCTTAGCAATCTGTCATGTGCCTCCAGTTGCCCCTCACAATCTGACATATGTCTCCAGTTGCTCTTTGCAATCTGTCATGTGTCTCCAGTTGCCCCTAACAATCTGTCGTGTATCTCCAGTTGCCCTAAACAATCTGTCATGTGTCTCCAGTTGCTCTTAGCAATCTGTCATGTGTCTTTAGTTGCCCTAAACAATCTGCCGTGTGTCTCCAGTTGCTCTAAGCAGTTGGCAATGTGTCTCTATTTGCTCTTAACAACTAGCTATGTCTCTCCTGTTGCCCTTGACTGCACAATGAACTGTCTCTCTTAGGCTAAAAATTTTCATTGTACTTAATTTCACTTGTATGCTCATTATATATGACTTGTATTCAGACTTTATGGATCTGTTGGATAATAGCTTGACATAGGCGTAGGAGGGTTTTTAATATGGGGGGGGGGGGGAAACCGAAGTTATGTCTATGTCATGCCGCAAGCACGAGGCGGGGAGAGTATGAGAGGGGTGCATAAAATTTTCAAAACTAAGTTCTGTCTAGACGCATTTTCAATGTATTTTGCAGCGTTTTGATTGGTTAAAATACTGTGATATCAAGGCAAGATTACATAAAATAACCGTGACACAAGTTCCATAATCAACCCTCTCATTGGGGATGGATATGGGGGTACCCGGGAAAATTTTGCAGCGTTCTGAGTGAGAGACTGAAAAGCAGTGAAATATTAAGACAAAATTGTACAAATAAGTGCATGACATAATTAAGTCCAATGAAAAAAAGACAGAGACAGACAGAGGCGGATCCAGAATTTTTGGAATGGAGGCGTACAATGTGAGAGCCGAAGACTCGAACCTTCTAGGGGGTTCTGGGGGCATGCTCCCCCGAAAAATTTTGAAAAAATGGTGCAAAAATCCTGCATTCTGGTGCAATATTAGCGACATAAAGGGGAGGGGCGTATGCCCCCCTACCCCTCCCGCTGAATCCCCCACTGAGAGAGAGAGAGAGCTATTGACTGATGTGACCCCCATATAGTGAATATAACAACCCATTTCTGCATTTCTGAACCCTCGTCTCTGGAAGCTCGCGCCTTCGGCGCTCGCACCTAGCATTGATATAATTCTCAACCCCCCTTTCAAAAAATCGTGAATCCGCCCCTGCCATTGGAGATGCTGTGAGCCGTTTCTAAGGGTGAATTTCAAGACGGCCTTTTACAAGTATAATAATGAAATTGATAATTGATTGGTTACCAGATGGACATTTCTTGTTAAAGCTCTTGTTTTTTTTTTTTCTCTTTTTTTAGCACTTACACTATAAACATAAACTATAATATAAAATTTCACAAACTTCTCTGACATTGGGCCCCCCCCCCCCCCCCCCCCCCCCCCCCCCCCCCCCCCCCCCCCCCCCCCTGCTCCTACGCCTATGCTTGAAATGATCAATTGAATGATTAATCTTATATTTCACATTTGAAGATTATAAAGATATTAATAAAACATTTGGCTTTAGGCCTAGCACTTTCAATCAACCAAGGTTCCCAAAACTAATCAAGAAACTTATTATTTGTAAATTATTTCTGAAAAATTGGTTTTTGATTTAAATATTTATTATGGACGAGTGCATTTATGTATAAGGATCATGTGAGTTTATTTTGTCTACATAGTGAGAACACTAATCATGTACTTGTGTAACATGATTAACTGCAAATCCTAACAGTACCTATGTATAGGGTGGGCTCTTCTATATGAATATTCCTAATTCCTAATGAAAGGTCAAGTGGACAGGTCAATATTGTTTGCCTATATATATTGTTTCCCAAAGCAGTTTTGCAACACATCAAATAATTACTTATTACCTGATTCTGAATTTTTTAAAAATTCTAACAAACAAAAAATGGACATTTAAGAGTACTTTGGTAGATATGGTAAGGTGCCTCTGAACCCCACCAGCATCCCCAACTCATAATGCACACTGATCTCTGTAGTGCCTTACAATACAAACTCATCTCTTACAAAATCTTTAAAATACTATTTTTTAAATTATTTATTTGTCAAAGATAAATTGCCATCAATGAAGTTTGATTGCAGAAATAACAAGAGGCCCAGCCATGGGCCTAATATGCTCACCTGATAACTAATGGCTAGCTGATAGAATTAAAGAAAACATAAATACTAAACCCCAATGACTTTTTCTTTACATCACAATAACCGTTGTATCAATACCTACAACATTCTAATATACATGCCTATACAAAAAGTTAATAGTTTTCAAGATAATTAACCATTTTAGTATTGTTTCACATCTGTGACCTTGACGTTTGAACCCATGACCTTTTTCTATACATCAAAATGATTGTTGTATTAATACCTACAACATTCTAATATACATGCCTATACAAAAAGTTTATAGTTTTCGAGATAATTAACTATTTCTGTATCGTTTAGCATCTGTGACCTTGACCTTTGAACCATGACCTTTTTCTATACATCAAAATGATTCTTGTATCAATACCTACAACATTCTAATACACATGTCTATACAAAAAGTTTATAGTTTTCAACATAATTAACCATTTTGGTATTGTTTCACATCTGTGACCTTGACCTTTGAACCCATGACCTTTTTTATACATCAAAATGATAATTGTATCAATACCTACAACATTCTAATATACATGCTTATACAAAAAGTTTATAGTTTTCAAGATAATTAACCATTTCCATATTGTTTAGCATCTGTGACCTTGAACTTTGAACCCATGACCTTTTTCTATACATCATGATCGTTGTTTCAATACGTACAACATTCTAATATACATGCTTATACAAAAAGTTTATAGTTATCGAGATAATTAACCATTTCCGTATTGTTTAGCATCTGTGACCTTGACCTTTGAACCCATGACTTTTTTCTATACATCAAAATGATCGTTGTATCAATACCTACAACATTCTAATATACATGCCTATATAAAAAGTTTGTAGTTTTCGAGATAATTAACCATTTCGGTAATGTTTCACATCTGTGACCTTGACCTTTGAACCCATGACCTTTTTCTATACATCAAAATGATAATTGTATCAATACCTACAACATTCTAATATACATGCCTATACAAAAAGTTGATAGTTTTTGAGATAATTAACCATTTCGGTATTGTTTTGCATCTGTGACCTTGACCTTTGAACCCATGACCGTTTTCTATACATCAAAATGATTCTTGTATCAATACCTACAACATTCTAATATACATGCCTATACAAAAAGTTTAAAGTTTTCGAGATAATAATTATAATCAGAGGTAAAAAAAATTAGGTCACGACCTTCACAATTGACCTTGACCTCATTTTAAAGATACTAACAAGAAGATGTCAAAACTGAAAACCCCATGTCATTATCTGGTCAAATAGTCAAGTTATACCAATTTGAAGCTATTTTACAATTTTTTCAAAATTAAACACAAAAAACCCGTAACCCATTTTTCGACCGAATTTAACGAAATGAACAAACTACAGGCTTTAGACCCTAGAGAAGCCAAATATCACATCAGATTTTTTCTTCCATCATCGGTTTTAGAGAAGAAAATTTTTCAAGATTTTTGCACCCCTAGGTCACTGTGACCTAGTTTTGGTAGCCATGGCAACGACATGAACAAATCTAAATTGCACCGACCCAGACATGCTTCTGACCAAGTCTCGTTGAAATCTGCCAAGTACTTTTAGAGGAGAAGTCGAAAATGTGTGTTAACGACGCACGCACACACACGCACATACACACGCTGCACCATACCATAAGCTCACATGACCTTTGGTCAGGTGAGCTAAAAACTCTACACTCTATGCTGACTTTAAGCATCTAGATTCACCTTTGTTGAACTGTCAACTTTCAGTTTATCTGTACCACCTGACATAAGGCATTTTCTAGTTTCTTACATACAGCTGTGGTCTTATGCTGCTTCACCTCCAACATCCTCAGTCGAGGCCATCCTTCATCGTGTGTTTCGACTCCTTGCTCAGTACACTGATTGATTTTGTGAAACAATAATTATTTAATGCCATACAATATTTGGACTGTTACATCTGACCAACAGTTGGGTGTTATACATCTTGTACATTTCACAGTTTTATGTTTAAATTTGTGGTAACCAAAATAGCCACTGGCAACAAATTTCTGAAAAAAAATAATTTAAAGAATAACCTGTTTTAGCTAAAATTACTTTCAACAGGACTATATTTTCACAAATTTGGAAAATTTTGCTCCTAATGATTTGTGAAAACCTTGACAATTTATGATGCAAATTTCTTTAGGAGGTTGATATCTTCCAGAAAAATAAAGTGACTTTCCATGGAAATTAGCAGTGTGTGGCTAAGATAAAAAAGTCTTGATGCAATTTTTCTTTTGTCTGCCTGGCTTTCTAATTATTCTGTCATTTCTTTGTTTCTAAGATGTAGTAACATATGACAAATTTGTGCATCTGTTATGATTCTAATTAAAAACTCTTGCCTGAAGATTTTGTCCATAAAATGCTAAATGACCCATTATTTGTCAAAAATTCTCAAAAACTAAGGTATACTCCCTTGTGCAAAGTTTTTCATTAGCTAAATTTGGTTAAATATCTTTTGGTCCTTTGGATACTTTTTCAACACCTTGAAGAATTTGTGGTTTCACAATTTTGGTCTAAGCACAGTAAGAAATTGTATTCCAAAACGGTCATCTAGTGCTGTAAAATTAACTCTGTGGTATAATATTTATTTAGAGATTTCCCTGTTCATTGCTTTTTAGCTAGCTAAAAATAACAAGATCTCTTGTTTAAAAGTACCCAGTTGACATATGAATTTGAATTATTTTCTTGCATAAAAAAGTTATACATAATAATCAGAGTATTTTTTATTTGTAAATAATATTTGACATTTTCACCTGAAAGACCTTTATTTCTGCAACCTTACCATTAAAATCCATTATGTTTTCAAAAAAAAAAAAAAAAAAAAAAAAAAAAACCAAGTGGCATTCTTAATACTGACACTGTAAATGTATTAATTTAAGTTGTGTACTTAAATTTAGCGATTTTCAGGATGTTACGTAAGTGCTGTTTTAAATCCTGATTGCCAAATTAAATATGGCAATAGTTCACAAGTTGATCCATGAAATTTCACTACCGTAATTCAAGTCCTTGTGAAAACAATAAGTTTCCATGGTGAACAACAGTTTTTGCAGAAATAAAGATCTTTAAGTCTTTCATTGTAGCATTTCGTATTAGATTTATACATCTGATGATTTTCATAAGTAAGATATTTTGTTTTAGACTCGTGTTCTACAGTCATCATCTTTGTTGTCTTCATCATCATCATCATCATCATCATCATCATCATGCATCATCATCATCATCATCATAACTGTAAAATTTCAATAGATGTATATATATTTTCTGGGTTTTTTCATTCAACTCATTCCCGTATATAACAAACATTTCAGAGATGTCCTGATAATCACACTAGTGGATGCTATCACATGTATCCTAGCTGGTTTTGCAATATTTGCCACACTGGGATATATTGCTGTAAATCAAGGCAAAGATGTTGAAGATGTCATTAAAGAGGGTAGGTTGACTTATATAATGTTGTTTATGAAATCCCCCACATGACCTTTGCTCAGGTGAGGTAAATATCGCTCCCTAATGCAAGACACACTTTTGAGAAAACACTGTGTTATATCAGTCTCTCAAAAAAATTATTTATATATCTACATGATACATGTATTATACTATTTATAGAGAGAAAACATGTTAAAAATACTATAAACCACAAACATAATTTGAAGGGTATATATATATATATATAGCAATCAGCCCTTCTTTCTATTCATCCATCCATCTGTCTGACCGTCCATCCATCCATCCATCCATTGTGTCTGTTCCATATCTTCATGTCTATGGATGAGTTAAGATCAAACTTGGCACAAATGTAAACTAACATGAGACATCTAGGTGCATAGCATAAGAGGTATGACCTGAATACAAAACCAATGCAAGGTGGGGGGGGGGGGGGGGGGGGGGGGTAAAAGTCAGCTTCACCAACACTTTTAGTTGCTGAGGTACATGACAGTTAGGGATGTAGCTTTTTTTTCTGAGTCGGTATATAAATATGATGACCTCAAAGATTTAGCATCTTCTGAAGGATTATTTAGATTTAGATAAACTAGATCATTTATTTGACAAAAGAAATTCAATTTATGTTTGCTTACCTTTTTACCTTATCAAGAATAACAAATGTAAATTTTTATCCCAAAAGTATCATTTTCTAAAACAACTTTCAAGTTTTTCTCTTTGACCATTGTCCAAAGATTTTGTTTTTGCAGTAGTTTCACAATTATGGTAGTTCTATTACTTCTAGCAATTCTTCCAAGTCAAATCTTTAAGTTCAGTTGACTGGGACATTTAAATTTACTGTATTCTTTATTTACAGGACCAGGTCTTGTATTTATCATATACCCAGGAGCCTTTACTACCATGCCAGTATCTCAACTGTTTGCTGCCGCATTCTTCTTCATGTTGATATGTCTTGGTGTAGACAGTGAGGTATAGTCATTTTTATTACCTCCATGAACCACTATTCCTTCTAAACTGACCTCCATAATATAAGTGAAAGAATCTTATGTGGGATCTAAAACACCATTACTTCACTCTGGTCCACAGGCCTGGATAAAGTACAAAAGAGCATGCATCAGCATTACAGCCGGGAACCGCGCACCATAGTTTTAATTTTGAAATGCTGATGTAAAAATCAAATTTCCTGTCATGGACAACAAAACTGAAGTACCCATGCTCTGATTTTATCGAAGGTGCAGAAATTTTCCCAGTGTGGTGCTGATGGCATTATACAGCAGGGTTCTTTATCGTGCCAAGCCTACCATGACAAGGGACCTCGTTTATATGAAGTTCCCATCTGACCGAACAGTGACTTTCATTTCGTAATGCTGAGTGCTTAGCAAAAAGAACAGTCACTACCACTTTCAAGTTTTGGGTCAGACCCTGTCTGGGTTTGAAGCCTCGACCTCCCACTTACGGAGCGAGCACTCTACCAACTGAGCTACCACAGTGGTTGTATCGACACTAGAATTACTAGATTTATGTTCTCCAAACAAAGTGGGAGTATATAGTGTGTGCACCTTTTCTTCTGCCAACATTTTGTCCACTACTTTTCTTAAAAACTATGCAACAGATCTTTATAAAATTTCACAGAAACTTTCTTTGGATGGAGTAGATGTGATATTGGCTATTCTTATTTTGATCATGCACATGGTTGGGAAAACAGAGATTTCTCAGATGGGTTTCATGTGGGGGAGACTTCTAAAATGGCAATCCGTTTTATTTCTAACTTGTATGTTTTGTATTTTCAGTTTGCATCAGTAGAAGTCATTGTCACTGCCATTAATGATCATTTTGCACCTCAAGTAAAAAAATATCTCAAAAGGAAAGAAGTATTAGTGGCCATTGTCTGTTTTGTTTCATTTTTATGTGGATTACCAAATGTAACTCAGGTTAGTAAAAAAAATACTTACTTGATGAAAATCATGGTCAGTTTCAGCTTATGCTTGAGGTGGGCCTTGATGTCCAAGAAGGGCCAAGCACTGGCTTAATAATTAGCAAATCAACTGACTAGTTAAAAATATACCCAGTCAACGAGAAAATATATTATTTTAACTTAAGTAATGCTTGATCAGCTCTAGCTCTATGCTTGAGAGGCCTTGGGAAACTCACATGTTTAAATTGTCCATTTTCAAAGTTTTTACTTTGCTTTTAGAATTGTGGTTTGGACATGAACCAGTACGCTTGTGTTTGTGATTAGAACTTTTCAAGAACTTGGCTGGCTGAGAACCTGATCAAAAGTAACTTTTTGTATTGGGAAAAAAATATAGAGTGTTGTCGCCTAGCTGAGAGCCTGTCATTCATTCCCTTTGGTTTGAGGAATTTTTAGCTCACCTGAGCCAAAGGCTCAGATGAGCTATTGCAATCTATCACCGTCCGTCGTCCGTCGTGCGTCGTCCGTCCTGCGTCGTCCGTCGTGTGTAAACTTTACATTTTAATCTTCTCCTCCAAGACTACTGGGCCAAATTTAATGAAACTTGGTGATTATCATGCCTGGGTAACAGCCTTTCAAAATTGTGTTCGGGGTTTGGCCACGCCCAACAAGATGGCCGCTGTTACTAAAAATAGCAAAAAGACAAAAAAATCTTCTTCTCTGAAACCAAAAGGTGCATGCAAATTTTGATTGGATATTTGGATTCAGCATACCTGGGAACATTAAAATTGTGTTTTTCATGAAAATCAGACGAAAAGTAGGTTACGCGTTTTTTGCATAAAATTATGTAATTTTTAAAATGAGACATTTATTGTTATAACTTCATAACGACTGAAGATAATTGTATGGAGTTTTCACTGTTGATCTTGTCTTGCAATTTTCTTCGAATTGATGTCAAGGTCGAAGGTCAAGGTCATGTCCCAGTTTTTGATCTTTGATAAAAAATCCTATTTTTTCAACATTTCTTGTGATAATGGCGTAGGATTTTCAGTTATTTGTAGGTATTGACATGACGATCATTTTGATACATAGATCAGGGTCATGGGTTCAAAGGTCAAGGTCACAGATGTCCAAGAATACCAAAATAGTTAATTATCTGCAAAACTATGAATTTTTTGTATAGGCATGTATATCAGAATATTGTAGGCAATGGCACAATGGTCATTTTGATATATGAATAAAGGTCATGGGTTCAAAGGTCAAGGTCACAGATGTAAACAAGTACTGAAATGGTTAATTATCTCAAAAACTATAAACTTTTTGTATAGGCATGTATATTGGAATATTGTAGGTATTGGCCTAGCGATCATTTTGATATATGAATGAAGGTCATAGGTTCAAAGGTCAAGGTCATAGCTGCGAACGAATATTTAAATGGTTAATTATCTCAGAAACTATAAACTTTTTGTATAGGCATGTATATTAGAATATTGTAGGCATTTGCACAACGATCATTTTGATATATGAATGAAGTTCATAGGTTCAAAGGTCAAGGTCATAGATGCAAACTAATACTTAAATGGTTAATTATCTCAGAAACTATAAACTTTTGGTATAGGCATGTATATTGGAATATTGTAGGTATTGGCCTAACGATCATTTTGATATATGAATGAAGGTCATAAGTTCAAAGGTCAAGGTCATAGACGCAAACGAATACTTAAATGGTTAATTATCTCAAAAACTATAAACTTTTTTCTATAGGCATGTATATTGGAATATTGTAGGTATTGGCCTAGCGATCATTTTGAGATATGAATGAAGGTCATAGGTTCAAAGGTCAAGGTCATAGCTGCGAACGAATATTCAAATGGTTAATTATCTCAGAAACTATAAACTTTTTGTATAGGCATGTATATTAGAATATTGTAGGCATTTGCACAACGATCATTTTGATATATGAATGAAGTTCATAGGTTCAAAGGTCAAGGTCATAGATGCAAACTAATACTTAAATGGTTAATTATCTCAGAAACTATAAACTTTTGGTATAGGCATGTATATTAGAATATTGTAGGTATTGGCCTAACGATCATTTTGATATATGAATGAAGGTCATAGGTTCAAAGATCAAGGTCATAGACGCAAACGAATACTTAAATGGTTAATTATCTCAAAAACTATAAACTTTTTGTATAGGCATGTATATTGGAATATTGTAGGCATTTGCACAACAATCATTTTGATATATGAATGAAGTTCATAGGTTCAAAGGTCAAGGTCATAGATGCAAATGAATACTTAAATGGTTAATTATCTCAAAAACTATAAACTCTTTGTATAGGCATGTATATTGGAATATTGTAGGTATTGGCCTAATGCACATTTTAATATACAGATGTTTTAGCTGTTTATAAATAATATATTGTAGCTAGACTTTAGATATGTTATATATAGCATACTTATATAATAATTATTATAATTAATTTGCAAAAATACTTGCATATTATTGGCCCTTACTGCTGAAAATTTTGATATTCTCTTTTATTAATGTCATTGACCATTGAACCTCTGCATAAGATATGTACTCTTCCTCAGGTGAGCGTCAAGGCCCATGGGCCTCTTGTTAATTTGAGGATCCAGTAGTCCTCACTGTCATCCCTATTTTTTTGGGAGACTATATCTTCTGGGTCACTTGTTAGTACTTGAATGATCTCAAAGATCGCATTTTGGAGACTGTGGTCACTTATTGTATTGATCTTATTATATGATTTCAAGAAAAAAAAGAAGAATGTAAACTGTAAATTTGTTAGAGTTATAAGATGATTTTGTTTGAATTACAGGGAGGAATCTACTTTTTCTCATTAATTGACCACTATGCTGCAGCAGTTTCACTGATGTACTTAGCTTTCTTTGAAGTTATTGCCATTACATGGATATATGGTATGTAATATGTAGCAAGGAAATGCCACAGTCAGTCCGATTGACAACAACTAAACTTACAAAACTTGTAGTATTCCGATATAATTTTGAATGAGAAATTACAATATTGTCATATAACATTTATAAGTCTATAAATTAACCAGAAGAACCTCTGCTAATGATGTCAGACTAACAGACAGGGTTTTTGTACATGTTGAATAATGAGGGGCTTTGGTGGCCAAATGGACTAAATCTCCATCTTACAGAACATACTGCTTGGGTTCGAATCGAACTCGGACAAATCCTCATGTGAGAAAGTTTGTCAGTTTGTTTGTTGAAGGTCAGTGTTTTCTTTTAAAATTAGCACTCTGGTTTCCACCACAATCCGGGAACCTGATCACTCAGTGTAAGTGAAAGAATTTTGACTGGGACATACATTACCATTACTCCACCCAGGGTGACCCCATTTACGTTAAATGAATTGAATGAAGAATGATAATTCTGCGAATTTTTTTATAGATCAAATATAACCAAACAAGCAGAATTTGGCTTTACTTATAACATAAGGGTTTTCTAAAATCAGGTGTAACTGTAATGTTTTGTATTTGATAGAATTTATGAACATGTTTTATTGAATTATTTGTATTTTTTCCTCAGGTGCTAAACGTTTGTCGAGGAACATTAAAGAGATGAACAAATCACCACCAAACATATTTTTCACAGTTTGTTGGTATTTCATTTCACCATTGTTTATTTTTGTAAGTGTGAATAATAATAATATTAATAATAATAATAACAATAATTTATAAGATTGGTTAATAAGCGTTTGGGTAAGTTTAATGTCATCCTCGGATTTAAGAAAATCTTATGTCACAGGGTGACATTACAAAAAAATTAACATGCACAGAAAATCTGCATATGCAGTTCGAACAAATTCATCTTCTAAATCAGTTACGGTAAACACTTTTCTAAAGTAATACTAAATATGATTAATGTTACCAGTGTCTCACAAGGTGCTTACAGACAACAGCTGACTCATGATTTTTAATCAAGCATACTTTGGTTGCATAGTATAATAAACACAAACAATTGGTATCATAAAATAAATATTTCATTTTATATTGTCACCCCTCAAAATTCATTGTCAACCTAGGCTTCACGTCAGTTGACAATGAAATTTTTTTGGGGTGACAATATGGACTGACACCCTATCAGAAATGTAATATTTATATAATGGTGTCGCATATCAATCAACATAAAATCAACATATTAAAACAATATAGAATATATTAATTTCTCACACCTGTGACATGGGAATCCCTTGTTTTTACCCATGTGGGATTTCCTTGTCTCGCCCTAGGGTTGAGACAGGCTACACGCTAAATTTCCCGCGTAGTGATATTGCTCTGGATTTATTGTTGAATGGACTTAATAAGTTGAGAAAAGTTCCGAAGTCAACCAACAATTTCTCAACGTCACAAACACTTACACACGCTTAATTGATGACATCATAATCATTTTACGTGAGAACGTCAACAAAAATCAATTACGTCATTTTCAGTAGGTACGGATAGTGACATGAAAACTGATTATTTGATGCATTGTTTTGTTTACAAATCATGTTTTATGTTAATATTCAACCTTGTTTGAGACATCTCTGTCTTACCCTGTTACCGGTGTAAGATTCTATTAATCCAAACTTATATGGTTGATAAGACACTTTGATACATAATATACATATAGTATCAATTTACTGTATACACTACAGACCTGTTGAAAGTTAAACACTGAGCTATCGAAAAAAGGAGTTGAAGGCCGACTGCCAAGTGTGACACAGATATGAATAGCTAGTGACCAAAAAGCTAACAAGAGGCAAAACTGAGCTGTTGATTCAACACTTATTCATTAGCTCAGTGTTAAACTTTTGACAGGCCTGAACTATACATGTTTCAGAGATTCAATGGTAACCATTAAAATATAAAGCGATAAAAACATAAAACTTCATAAAAATAGTACTGCTGTAGTAAACAGCTGCCAACTGACCTGCAACCCGTGGGTCCGTTTGGCATTTACGCGTGAATTCCTGCTGACCCGCCAAGAAGTGGACTGACACGCAATTAAGCATGCAGTTTGAGGACTTGCAGTATTTATTCATTAACACTTGAATCCATATGTAATTGCTGAGTATTTGAGTTATTACATGGGTGGACTAATGGTGTAATCGGGATTAATTTGTGCTGGTAGCAGGTGAAAAATCACAAATTCACCATGCACATATACTGTATCCATTTCTCTGTTAAATTACACAACAGCGCACAATTTTTATCTTCTTTACCAAGTCCAAGTGGTGCATCCAGCTTAGCAGTGCATGACACACCTTGGATCTCAGACGGACCTGCTATTGCGCAAAATAGGGTTGGCAGCTCTGAGTAAACATACCATAAAATAATTTAAAAATCACAATTCTTCTTGCATAAAACTTTTACCTCTTAAAAGATTTGAACATTTAATACAAATAAAATAAATAAAACATTTTACTTGTATAGTCAGTGAAAAACAATCAACCTGTTTCAAACACCATAATTTGTTTCAATAATTGATGTGACAATGTATTTGTAAATGTTCAGCATATGGAGTCATTGACATCAATGTTTGTTTTTGAAATTGCGAAGAATATTTCTGTGAGTACAAAATCAAAGATACCTGTCCTAATATCAACCCTATATGTGTGCATACAATACAACATGTATAATATTTGTGTTAATCCTCCATTTGACAGGCTATTTGGTTATTCAGTATGATTCAGTATAGACCATACCAGATGGCCGGTTACCAGTACCCCATGTGGGCGACTGTCCTGGGTTGGTTCATAGCATTCCTTAGCATTATTTGTGTACCTGCTGGAATGATCCATGCCTTCTACAAAGCCAAAGGAGACACAGTCTGGGAGGTAAGTGTGAAGTCTGCAGGATTTACAATAAAAGATCAAGCAGATTGCTTCTGTAAATAGACAAATTAGATGCAAGTGTTGAAACTGACATTTTGTAGGCAGGCCAAACTCTATCAAAATTATCTAATTTATTTAACCATTAAACTGTCTAATAGATTGTGTTTATAGTACTATGACTTTTATTGCAGTGCAAAGAAGACTGAAAAATGGTTAAACATGAATTTCCACATTTCGCCATTATATAACTTTCATGCAAAATTAAGTAACATTGATTCTTAACACATTCGTGTATCGGAAGATTCTACTCAAGTGCCATATCAGTTGAATTAACCAATTGTTGCTGTTGTTTTTTTCACTGCTGTTGTTTTTACTGTTGTTGCTGTTATTGCTTGTTAACTGCTGTTGTTTTTGCTGTTGTTGTTTTGTCTTTAACATATCAAAATAACTTACCACTAAAAAGATGTTTTCTAATTTGAATTTTAGAGATTCAAGGACACATTAAAATCTCCAATGGATGATACACAGAATTATCCAGCACTTCAGTCAAATGGTGCTGACTACCTCGTTCCTAATAGCAACGGTGTCAGTGGACAATACAAAACATCAACAGGGATCTAAAGACCTATATGAAGAGTTATCACCCTTATTATTAAGACCTGCTGGAAGAGTTATCTCCCCTTATCCCTCAACTTCAATGTGTTCCGCCAAGGAAATCATTCTAAATTGTAGGTTTTTTTGGTAGATTTGTTCCTAAGCTACTAGTGATTTTATTTACAAACATTTATTTTTTTCATTAATAGTCTTGGTTAAAATTTTCTTGGAATATGCAATTTCTATATTTTGAAACATTTTCAACATTGAAACCAGATTAATATTTATTTCAATGACATAACGCAAAAATGAAAGAATATAATAGAATAATAAGGAATAATCTTGCGAAAGAGTTCATTTTACATCCCTAGAGTAGACAAGTACAGTCACCTCAAACTTGAAGATTAGGGTGATTCATTAGATGTGGGTGAAAATTTTAACCCAACCAGTTTTCTGTTCTTGTCATTCAGTTGCAAGTCCAAAATTATAGAAGATGAAATGTATAAGATTTTTAGGTTAAATGAAAGGATGAATTAGAACCATCTAAAAATAGGAGATGAAAGTATTTCATAGATAGATTTCCCATGATAAAAGAATAAGTCATTCTCACCCTTACACAATCATAGTATAATCTAAATATCAAAACAGATGGGTCATACCATTGTAATATAGGTTGATTAAATGTTGTACATTGTTTAATTATTGTTGTCACTAAACAATTCTGGATATTGTTTATGTTGTTTTATTTTTTATTTGGAATTCGTTTTTGTAATAAGCCAAATCCATTTGCCATAAATCCTTTTATAAGGTAAATCATGCTTTAATTCATCTGTATGAAATGTGGATCAGTTCCTAACCTAATTAATATTACATAGATGCCAGCCATTATGTCCTGACCATATCAAGTAGGGGACATCTTGGTGCATTTTTTATTATTCATTTAAGAAAGTAGAATAAATATTTTATCAATTTGAATGAATTAGAAAGAATAATAATTTTGTCATTTTGAATGAATAAGAAAGAAAAATTGCTTTATCATTTTGAATGAATAAGAAAGAATGATATTTTATCAATCATTTGTTTTGAATGATGGTACATCACACTTCATCGAATGTGTGACATTGTCATGCTCTCCTTTACCTTGTGGTAGAAATTAAGTAAATTTTTAATTTGGCTGCATTACCTCATGATAGAAAATAAGTAAAATTCCATCTTAATTGGGGTTAATATAAAGTTCAATATTTTATTACTGACATGTGGGAAAGCATGATGCCTCGATCACAAGAATGATGTCAGATCTATCAGACAATTAATGTCTTCTTACATAATGGGCATCCTCACGTGCTAAAGTGTGCTCGGACACACCCATCGTGTAACAAGACATCAATTGTTTGATAAATCAACCAATCTCGAAAAACTATGATGTAACTATTACATATCTCAATGATTTATCACCTTTTATAAAAATTATCACCAAACCAGCTAGTCTTTATACACATCACCAAACCTCTTTATACACATAGAGAATCCTCTGTATAACGCCACAATCAGATCAAACAAATGGTGACAATGAATCAAGGTTTTACTATATATAAAACTAGAATGCAGTACATGTATTATACTGCCAAGTATGTAGAATAGGATTTTATTCAAGGTTTTAGTTGTATCTTATTCCAGTTCTTATAGTGTTTGAATTACGTTAGAGATTATTTCACAAGAGTGATCTTTGATAGAGCCAAGGGCAGCTGGTGTAAATAAGGTGTGCTTAGCAATTGTTACCATGGTGTGTGTTTGTGTGTTTGGCTAACTGATTGCTGTTTTAAGTATAGGTTGTAGTATTATGTAGTGACCTATGTGCACTGCAGAGATGTACTTTCAAGTTTTCAGGGTGTAACAGTTATCAAATGTTTGTGGTTTTTTTTGCTCGTTTTGATATACAATGTATTATAAATCAAGTTTATAAACTTGTTGAATGATTCACTCTTAGACCACCTAGTTGTAATTACGGTAGTTGTTTTGTTTTGGTTTTTTTTTTTGTCATATTTTACTGTAAACGTAATTAATTTTGTGTTTATTTATTTTCGAGGTATATGAAATTAAGACATATCCGCATAGTTAAATTTTCACGTTTTTTAAATATGCACTATAACACAATAGGCATAATATAATTTTCACCAAGTATTAATTTTTATGCAAAACAAACGACCACAAAATAAGTCAAAATTTGTACACTGCGAAAATTAATATGTTAACAGTATTTTATGTTATACCAGCATTTCATCACTAGTACATTTTCATTTTAATGTACAGGTACTGCCTTAAATTGTTATAGGATTATTATTCTTTTTTGGACTATTTTACATTGGTTTTACTATTGTTAAATTTTGTGGATTTTTCACTCAGAATCATACACTATTGTTGTTTTTTTATTATGTTTATTATATGCACTCAAAATGCACTTTAAGAACTGTTAAAAGTGAAAAGGTTTTTTTCTCTGATACATATTCATATTTTATGTTACTGGTTGGAAATTCTATGGAGAATTCAGATTTTAAAACTTGCATGGTGACTTTTATACTCTTGTATTTTACTTGGCTGCGAGACAGTGTCCAATTTTTGCATTTTTGAAATATGCACTACGACATAATAAGCATAATATAATTTTTGCACAAAACAAACGACTGCAAAATAAGTGAAAATAAGTACACCGAGAAAATAAGTATGTTTACAGTAATTGTTTCATTATTATTATTATTTAATATAGGCAAACATGATTGACCTGTCCACTTGACCTTTTATTTAAGTATTTAATATGGATCGGTACATTTATGATAGGGAACACAGGTATTTATATGGCTAATTCATTGGAAACTGGCATTTTTAATGTATTAACTGAGAACACCAACACTTAGATCATCAAAGGTCAAGTGAATAGGTCACCAGTAACATGTTGTTGATACAAATCATATTGAATCTCTAAATTTAAGTCAAAATGTTTATTTCTTCTGGCTAATCCCATATATGAATCTTTATATCAAAAAACAAACATACTAATCCATGTCCGAATCACAATGCAGGAGCAAAGTAAAAACTTTGAAACTGACAAATTGGATTAAACATGTGAACATGATCATATCGAGGCTTGATGCTAAATAGTTTGTTAAAAATTGATGTTATTGAATTAAAATCATCAGTTATGACCTAATTAATACTTTAAGAAGTTAGTGTGATCATTTTAGCTTTTAAAAGGAGCCTTTGCTTGCCAGTAGTGCTACTCAGGGTTCCTCTGATGATTACTTATGGTAATCATGATGTCTCCATTTTAATATCATTACAAATTTCCATTCCATAACTGTTTTATATTCATTTACATGCATGATATGGTATAGTCCATCAGCGATATTGTGGCAAAGTGGTTAGAAACATTGAAGAGTCCATATAATGTGGATAGCCTAAGATAGGGATATATAAAGGTGGAGTTGACAAATGAACGCATGAAGGTGTGAATATACGTATACGATAACATGGTATTAATACCTTTTGTGTATAATAAACTCGTCTGTTTATAAACACTGCCACAATATTGACTTAGTCAGTGCCTTTATAAAGTTATAACTTAAGAGTTGAGTAGGGTTGTGTAATGGGGTTTTACAACCCAGTCAAAATTCTTTCACTTATATCAAGGCTGTCAGTTCTGGGATGGTGGAAGAAATCGGAGTTCTCGGTGAAAACCATCAACATTGGCAAACTAGGATATTTGAACTTATGCAGTGAAGGGAGATCTGATCAAAAAGTGAAAAGGTCCTTGTTGATAAAACGGGTTTATAAGTGTATTGATTGACCTTAAAACAAGTTTACTAGGAACAGTAACCTTAGCAGCAGTGGACAACCTTCCATGGAAAATACCATGCTTCACTGTAAAACACTTTCATTTCAATAATAACATGTTTTATTGTATTAAACACCTTCATTTCACAACATCTTTTTGTGCTAGGTAATTTGTACCAAAAGCTTAATCCATTCATAACACGAGATTTTCACATCATATCAATGATGCATTAATTGTTGTTTTTTCTTTTACAAGCTTTAAATTTGGCACTTTAATTTTGCAATGGGAATTACCAGCATGCCATGTGATCAGTGTCCCAATATTACACAAATCAATTTTAAAATTTGCAGAATGCTTCAGGTATACAGCCATTTACCAGTATATCGGAAATCTTTAAATCCATACAATATAAATGTATTAATTTGAGCATGTACAAATTTTAGTGCAAATTATAATTTGGGTACATTCACATGGGATTGAATTAGCACATTTCTTATAATTCAGCATGTGCCCTACAATGGATTTTTATTAGGGCTACCATTTCATCACAAAAATATCTAAAAGTAGTACACCAACAAAATCAATACGTCTACAGTATTATTTCCATATCCAATGAAAGCTAGTTTTGTATAAATGTTTTGGAGCAGGCTCATGTACCCCTTTCAGAAGTAACATACTGTAAACATTTTAAACCTGTGTCTAGGAAATTTAGACATATCTGCATAGTTAAATTTTCATGTTTTTGAAATACAGTCCAACCTGCCTTAAAGGCCACCCGCCTATAAAGGCCAATAGAATTGTATCCCAATTGTTCTTTATTCATATAATTTGAACCTGTATATAAATGCCACATGCTCTTAAAGGTCATTTTACTGGTTTCCTTGGGTGGCCTTTATAGACAGGTTTGACTGTATGTATCCACAATAACACAATAAGCATTATATGATTTTCACTCAACATTAATTTTTCCGGAAAACAATCTACCCCGAAATAAGCGATAAATTTGTACAGTGAAAATAAATACATTTACAGTATATGTTGCAAAAAAAAAGCATGTTCACGAAGAATATATCCCTTCCAGAAACACTGTATATGTTGCAAAAATTAGTATGTTTCCAAAGAAAAAGTTCATAGCTCATATGTGTAAGTGCAATGATTCAATTGTGTAAGTGCAATGATTCGATCTGTCCATAACCAGTATATATGTCATCAGGCCCCAGTGTCACAATCATTTCTTAACTACCTGTAAATTTTTTCCCTAACTTAATTCTTACCTTTTCTTGGAACTAGGAATAAATATATTTTTGACAAAACTAAATACAATTATTTAAGCTAAAAGTGACCTTCAAAATGACACACTAAATTCCTGGAAAATTAACAAATCTTTAAAAATTTGCCATATTTAAGTTAAGGAATGATTGTGAAACTGGGGCCAGATGATCCATACAAGTTATTAGAATGCAAGATTAACAGTGGACCATTTATAACATTTACAACTTGTTGTTTAATTCTTTTGATTGTATCAGTCAAAAAATAAAAATGTACTGTTGTAGATTTTTGTAAATTGTATGTTTAATTAAAATTTTTATTTAGTACGAGTTGTCAGAGTTGTATTTTTATAACCTGTGATATAGAGGGAAGTAATGGCTGTTTTACACCACAGTCAAAACTCTATCGCTTGTAGCGAGGCTGTAATTTCAGTTCTGGGTTGGTTGGTTAAATGTTGCTTAAGGTCCCATCAGCAATTTTTCAGCTACTCGCTACAAGAACTATTTTATTAATCTCTATGGATCAATCTATGAACAAGTTTGTGTATACATGTGAAGTGCGAGTATGTTGTATGGTCTGCCTTGTACTAGTGCACACTAGGGGCTACTTTAACATGCTAGCTCACAGAGTCAGTACGCTGCATACCACTCCCTCAGTCACATTACACTGATACCAGGTGAACCAGTAAAGGCCAACGGCAAGGAAAATTCACTTTCTCAAATGTGGTCGGAGCGGGGCTCGAACTCACAGCGGTGAGAGACCCTGGACTTGTAGACTAAAGTCTTATCCATTAGGCCACCGTGGCCTCATTTTGGTTCTGGGATGGTTAAGAAAACTGAAGTGCATGAATAACACCAACTTTCAACAAGAAAACTGACAAATTGTCTAAACCTAGGCAGTGAAATAACCATGAAATGGCTGATGTAGGTAGTGGTCAAATTAAACTTATTATTATTTTGTATTTTTAATTACAAAATAAAATCTTAAGTCACTTGAATGATAGATTATTCAGCTTATATCAAGTGAATTATAGTCATTTCGTACCGTGACCATTTCGTACCATCCATTTCGTACCATATCAACTACCATTTCGTACCATGTCCATTTCGTACCATAATTTTTGACCATTTCGTACCATACACTCAAGCCATTTTATTATATTACAACTACATAGCTACCATTTCGTACCATATGATAGTGAAGTGTTACCAATTCCTACAATAAATTTCGTATCATAGTGAACAGGTGAAAGTCTCTCTCTCTCTCTCTCTCTCTCTCTCACTCACTCTCAACGTTCTTACATAATAGTAATAGTAAAGTTCTTTATCGAAAACCCAATAAGACGAACATCTTCAAATAAAAAACGCTTGGACTTTGAGAATCTATGTTAAAAATCAATGTTTTTGCTGAACTAGGAGCATCAGATAAAAAAACAAAGGCCGGGTCACGAAATTTCCAAATGATAAAGTGGAGAATCTTATCAATTTTCTTTTTTTTCCTGTTCTTCATATCATATAAGTAACACTTATTGATAAAGAACCTCTTTTTTAAATATAATCAACAAATAATGTCATTATATTTTAAAAATATGGTACGAAATGGTAGTATTTTCGTGTGCAGATTTTGAATGCATTATTTTTATAAAAATTTGCTAGTCATTTCATACCATAGAAATGGAAAATTTGGGTACGAAATTGTCATGGTACGAAATGGTCATATGGCATGGTACGAAATGGACAGACTAGGGTACGAAATGGTAAATTTGGGTACGAAATGGTCATGGTACGAAATGGTTATGGTACGAAATGACTAGCTTCGTATCAAGTGCAGTAGTTCTGAAATGTGAAAGAAATAGACCACAGAAAAATCGCCAACCTTCGGTAAAATTTGAATCTAGGCACGACACAGAACACTCACTAGTATTGCCAGTTACATTGCAAATTCACCTTAAACTGATGATGCCTTGATACAATTGTTAGTAGCAAGTGTCAAAATTTTGCCTAGGATTTGAAACCCCATATCACTTGATCTTTAATGTTCAAGGTTAGTTGCCAGAATGGTTTGACCAATCACTTGCATTGGCAACTGATCATTTCTTTGATACACATATACCTTTCAAGAACTTCTCATAATGATATGCAACACTACAGTAGCTCAGTTGGTACAGAGCTTTCTTTGTATGTGGTAACTGGGTTTGAACCATAGCCTTGTCTGATCAATACTTGATAACTAGAGGCTCCCAGGAGCCTGTATAGCTCACCTAGGTAGAGTTGTTGCAGAATGAAAATCAACAGATTGTCTAATGTTTAAATAAATGCTTGAAATTTATTACACAATATTTATTTCTATCACAAAATTTCAATATTATTTCCTTTCAAAACTAAACCATATTTCAAAATTTTGAGACAATACATACCAAGTATCATCAACTTTTCATGTATAATACCCGAGAAATTTTCCTTATCCAAAAACTGGTCAATGGACCATGAAATTAAGGTCAAGGACAAAAGCCATAAGGCAGTCTGACTGATGTACTATGGTGGCCACCTTGGATTACGTGCGAACATGTCAGAAACAATATTTCAGGTAGACCACACAAGGACTATTGTCACAAAGTTTGGTTGCAATTGGCCAAGTGGTTTCACAGGAGTTGATTTTAAAATGCAGATGTTATTATAAGATACCAAATGTAAAGACCCAATGACTATTGTGGCCGAGTTTGGTTCCAATTGACTCAGTAGTTTAGTGAGAGAAAATATGTTTGAACGTATTTTCCCATTGGGTCCAATGTTAAAATATGTTCTCCACTGACGGCCATCTTGGATTTTGTGTGGCCCTCAAAAACACCAATGTTGTAGGGGGCCACCCAAAGACTATTGTGGCCAAGTTTGGTTCCAATTGGCTTAGGGGTTTTAGAGAAAAACATCTTTGAAATTGTTCCCATAGGGTCCAATGTTAACCTATGATTCCCGTTGGCAGCTATCTTAGATTAGGTGCAGACTTAAAAAAAACACCACCCAAAGACTATTGTGGCCAAGTTTGGTTCCAATTGGCTTAGGGTTTTAGAGAAAAAGATCTTTGAGATTGTTCCCATAGGGTCCAATGTTAACCTATGATTCCCGTTGGCAGCTATCTTAGATTAGGTGCAGACTTAAAAAAAACACCACCCAAAGACTATTGTGGCCAAGTTTGGTTCCAATTGGCTTAGGGTTTTAGAGAAAAAGATCTTTGAAATTGTTCCCATAGGGTCCAATGTTAACCTATGTTCCCCGTTGGCGGCCATCTTGGATTAGGTGCAGACTTAAAAAAACACTGGTTTCAAAAGGTACCATCTAAGGACTACTATGACCAAGTTTGGTTCCAATTGGCTCAGTAGTTTTAGAGAAAAATATCTTTGAACGTATTTTCTCGTAAGGTCCAATGTTAAAATATGTTCTCTGCTGGCGGCCATCTTGGATTTGGTGCGGCCCTCAAAAACCCCAATGTTGAAGGGGGGGCATTCAAAGACTATTGTGGCTAAGTTTGGTTCCCATTGGCTAAAGGGTTTTAGAGAAAAAGATCTTTGATATTGTTCCCATAGGGTCTAATGTTAACCTATGTTTCCTGCTGGCCGCCATCTTGGATTAGTGGAGACTTAAAAAAACACCGGTTTCAGAAGGTACCATCTAAGGACTACTGTGACCAAGTTTGGTTCCAATTGGCTCAGTAGTTTCAGAGAAAAATATCTTTGAACATATTTTCCTATAGGATCCAAAGGTAATCTATGGTCCCAGCTGGTGGCCATCTTGGATTAGGTGCGGACATTTCGGACAAAATTTTTAAAGTAGACCACCCAAGGACTGTTGTGACAAAGTTTGTTTGCAAATGGCCCAGCGGTTTCTGAGGAGTTGATCTTTAACGGCGGACGGACGACGACGACGGACGCCAAGTGATGGCAAAAGCTCACTTGGCCTTTTAGGCCAGGTGAGCTAAAAAGGTAGTGACTCTTCCTTTCCCAAGCACTTGGCATTTAGTAAATTAGAGCAACAGGGTCCTTTGGACGAGACCTTATAAACCAAAGCCCTGTGGCTCAATAAAGTGAAATGTTCTTGACTTGGGAAGTAAAACCATTCAGAAAATCAATCGCATGTTCCATAATCTTGAACATGATAGTGAGAAATAACTTGGAAACAATGCTGTAGAATAAGAGCACCTACTAGTATTTCTTGTCTCCGCTACTTGGCGAGACAAAGCCTAGAACTGTACCTCTGCAGGTGAGGTGATCCAAAAAATGTTCAAATCATTGCTCATCAGTGAATTAATGATTGCCCTCCAGGAGTGATGTCCAAATACATGTATAAGTAAAAAATTCTTCACTGAGAAATAGAAACCGAGATGAAAACTTTTTACAATCTCACCAAAGTTGTCAACAGATGCAGACCTAGCTTAAAATAAAAATGTCTTCACCCAAGAAACAAATTTAAAACTATAAATTTCATCATCTATCTCTTTATTTCATTGTTTTATAGAAGAATAAATTACAGCTGCCTGCAGATCCATTGTCAATACAAGTAATTGCGTAATATATATCATAGTACAATCTGGTATACATGTGATCAATTCAATCTTGCTACTGTTTAATACAACCATCTATGTAGGACAGATCATTGTACTATAGCACTCTACTTTGAAGAAAAATACTAGTATTAAACCATCAAATCTTCAAATTAAAATTAACAAAGTTATATTCATCTTTCCATGAGACTTCTCCCACACTCATTAGTTTTGTTTAGTGAGCACTAAAATCTTTAAAAATATTTTCTCAAAATAGAAATAAAATACTTTATTAGTTTTCCATGAAATAATTATCTTGCAAATATAGAGAAAAACCGTATAAAGCAATGCCGTAAATCATAAATTAGTACAAAAACCTATTTTGCAATGTGAATTTTCAAAATTTAAATTTTATGAACAATTCATCATGATGCACTCATTATTTTATGAAAAATGTATCGTCGACCGTCCTAAAATCGAGAGCATCCTAAGATTCGAGGCCATTTTTGTTTTCAGTTATTATACGCGAGTATCGTCTCTGCAGTGACGATTTCATGCATTAAAGACAAAATTTAGGTATTTACTGTGAAACTATCCAGAAAAATCAGTTGTCTATTTTTCAGCTCTCAAATTCTTGTTGTGTTAGCAAATTTAGTTCATTTTCTATTAGAGTCTCGAATCACGGACGGTCGAGGATATCTTTCAACTTATTTATTATGAACATCCAGAAACTTAAGTGCTTCCTAAAATAGTAAAAAACTTTACACATCTAATGAAGAATCAATTTTTTTATTTTGTAATAGAGCAAGTTTTAATAGTCTTAAAGAACAAATACATTAGAAGGAATACATTATAAGAGAGAATTGATCACTGCCATGCACATCAAAAACAAACATCAAATGTAAATTGGTAACTGGAAAATAAACTCATACAATGTAATAATATAATAAATTTTCAATGAACACATTAAAATTGGTCACCTTCATCATTTAAATGTAAATTTTACATGTAGCTGCCTTTATTACATCAAATCACTGGTTTAATACTTCAGTAAGACTTCCTTTTGTATCCTCACTCATTAAAATCTGTAAAACAATTATTTTTCTCAGAAATGTTTAAAATGGCTTGAGTCAGTCATTTTTGGTCGTTTTCAGTACAAATTAAAATTTCAATTGAGGGTACAAATGGAAGTCTTCCCAATACTAACAAAACCTTAACAAATAACATAACACAAACCCTGGAACATTGATTTGCTAAACACTAGAATATCTTAATTCATCAAAGGCATGTAAAATCATATTGCCTTTTACTAGTAATACTTTTGTTGCCACTCTCTTTTTTTGTATGTGCTTAAACTTTTCAAAAGCATGCAAGATTGGATTTTTCAATATTTTTACAAAAAGAATACTAGTGTAATAAAAAATATTGGTAAAAACCCTCTGGCCAACCACCAATGCAGCAGAGGTTCTAAAATTTCTGCAAGTCATATACCTTATTTCTTCTAAATGCCAAAGACAAATTTTTAATATGATTCTCTAAACCTTGGTTCTGTTTAGCAAATCAAAATTCTTACATCCCCAATTTAAAACTGAACACGAATAATGCCATAACATTTTAACTCTTAATAAACAACAAACAGTAATATCAACCTCAGGAAAAACATAATGTAAACAATACACCAATACACTGTACATCATATAACATTGATAAGTATACATGTGAATCATACAAGTCACTTTACATTAAAATCTCCCTAATGCTGCTATGTTTAAGGTTAGCAAGGTTAATTCATAGAATAACTAAGAACTTTGTGACAAAATTGCAAAATTGATGAATATTGATAACTCAAAATGTTTTCTGGCCAATCAAAAGGCAAAGGATTTTCCTGGCCAATCAAAGGAGGATTTTTCTGGCAAATAAAAGGTTCATTCCCAGTGACAAAAATGTATTTATTTTCCTTTCCCCAACTAAGTGGAAAATGGTAACAAACTGACTGCATAAATATTAAAGAGTTTAAAGTAAGAGAAAAAACAATAATAACAATACAATAAGACAGATCATTTTATTTGTAATATTGTAAGAAACTACTGTAAGATTAGAAGAATCATTTTGATTTCGAAATTTTCAAAAAACAAGGATCTAGTTGATAGGGTATTTTTTTTCTATCACCCAAGGTATTTTTTTCCAAAAACGGCCAGAAGAAAAACCCTTATATTGATAATTACCATACATCACCAAAAAAGAAGGCAATATGATTGAGGTTATAAAAATTTTGAACATCAATGTATTATCTGCAAAAACACTTCATCATATAGAGTCAAAGGAGTTTCAATGAATTAACATTTATTATGTTAATCTTAAAACATGATTGGTTTAATTGTTACCATCCAAACAACAAAAATACTCATTAAAACACCATACATGTTGGTCACTTTTTGATTCAAAAATTGAAGTTATATAACATTTTAATCTCAGCATTGCAAGGAATTAATGCCAATGGGATGGGAATCATCTTTCTCACGTGATGAATGAATAATTCATGTGATGACTTCATGATGAAAGTTAATTACAAGGGTGAAAATTTAAAGCACTTGTCCAGACTAGACCCTTGCTCACAATAACAGCACTGTCCATTCATGTTATAAAGCACAATCTTGCTCACAATTACATTCACAAATATTAATGGTATTTCCAAGATAAAAATCTTGCAACACAAAATATATTTCATGTTATATATGCAAAAATCATGCAACCAATCATCAACTTTGAACATACAATGAGTATTCTACTTCACCTCTCACCCCTACATAGAAGATCAACTCTTCCATCCTGATAGTTTGTACAGGAGGTAAAATATAATGAGACAGCATGGTCATAAGAATGTTCATTTTTACACAATCAATCACTTGTATACACAAACATTCGATGTCTTAACTAAACTGAAATGAGATTTTTAACATAAAACTGTGACATTGGATTACATGGATAAGTTCCCATTGCATTTTTGGCTTTAATCTCACAAATCATGGTCTGCAACACTCTGTTTAAGGTATTCTTGATAAAGAGTTTGCTGAAATGAAAAAGAAAGTGTAATGTTAGTCAATATGTTAACTATGTATGAAAGATACTTTAAATGTACAAAGGGAGACAACCAGAGTTTTACATGAAAGAGCCTTCAAACAACTGGACAACGGTAATTATTGGACTCAACATCTGGATAATAAGAAATAATTTGATAATTATTGGACTATCTTAAAAAGCATTTCAAAGATAATCAAATGCTATTTATATACCAGTGATTTTGTTACATTTTTAAAAACTATTTTCTCATTTTATATTGGGAAAATTTGAAGTTCTGAAATACAGCAAACTGCATAATGACATGTTTGCAAAAGGTTAGGATCCTTAATATCTATAACATTTTCTGGTTAATGGCAACTAGATTTTATTTGCTAGTATATCACTGTTGTTTTGGAAATGTCAGTGGTCAAACTGGGAAAATTTAGATATTTTTCCCCTGTGGAAACTAACTTTATTCGGTAGCAATTTTAGGCAAGCAATATCACTGTATATAAAACTAATCATTTCATTAAATAAAACCTTCACATAATTTTATAGTATTTCATGATGTTTTTCAGACAGAAATAGAAGTTATTATTTGTTGAACTTATTAATCCAGGTGAAAATTTCTCTTAAAATTGTCATGTCTACACAATAAAAGACTATTGAAATTTCTATAAAGTTTAAAGACCATTATAAAATTAAAATGTCACACTGAAAGTATTTAATGACTGAAGATTCAGTTACCTTTTTAGACTTGACAACTTTTTGTACATAATCCTGGATTTCCAGTAGATGTCTCTTTTGTTTCCTGGAGAATGTTGGTCTTGTTCTGAAACAATACAAGGTATGATGTTACTCTTACTATTAGTAAGACATGATTAAAGTAATTTTATAACCAGTATTCAAACTTCCCTTTATTGTAAACAATAGCATAGCAGCTGGGTATTATGCCCAGGTACATAGGACTTTATTTATTGTTCATACTTTTCATACAAATATTATGTTTTATATTATGTTTTGCCTACGAGTTAGAACTTATGGCTAAATAAAGAATATAGAATATAAAATATAGAACATTGTTTGTAAATCTGCTGGGATACACATGTCCACATGATGTTTAGCAGTAAAAAGGAAGTAACTCATACACAGCATAAATCTAGTTACGATAAACTAATGTGCAAACAAGCTATACAAATCACAAAGAATATAAAATTGAAGTTTAAAAGGCAAAACAAGTGCCGCTTTGAAGGGCGACATAATTATATCAATGCAGTTTTTTAATGGAAACAAATGTCCAAAAGTATTTAAAAACTTGAAAAGCATGTTTAAAATTAACTTACCTTGATGCAAATTTAGCAATGATTAACATGATGAATGCAATACCAAGGATACCAAACAACACATACATAGAATATTCTTGTGGAATACTTTGCCATAATCGTGCGAGTGGACCCTAAAAAAGAAAGTAAACAAAATTAATTTTCTCTGCAAACAGTTGAACTTGCCTTAAATGTCAGCTTCATTTAATGCAATCTTCCTGCAATAAAAAACTGTTTGATAAGTGATAAGATGGGGACAATAATGAATTCCTGTTTTTTAGGATAAGGCCAATCATGAAAAGACCATTGCAATCTGATCCCCTTAGGTGGCCTTCATAGATCGATATTGTCATAAATTCGAAATATTTTGCATATTTTGTATATCAAATTTTTGGCAGTGTTAAGAATGGAATGGAGTAATGGCATTTCACATCCCATTTAAAATTCTTTCACTTATATTAAGACCAGTGGGATAGTGGGGGGAAAAAGCCATTGATCTCTGCAAAGCAATCGTGAAAATTTTCTCACACAAGGATCAGTCAGATAGAATTCCAATCAAGACAATAAGAGGCACTGTGATTTTATGCTTGGTGCTTTAGGCCACTAGGCCGCTGAGGACTGACAGTTACAAGAGCAACAGACCTTAAAAATACAGCTCTTCAAAATCAATTAAAGAATACTCTGCAACCTTTTGTATAAGATTATTCACTTGGCAAACGTAGAAGACCAAGTGACAAGATAATGGATAGTGTACATCAAATATATTTTATTACCAAAGCTTAATATCAGAATTTGTGTTATATCAGCATTTTAATGGGCATTTTAAGCCTGTAAGTTACATAATCATTATTATAATATTGAAACACTATAGAAAAGAACACTAGATAATGGTCTCATTAAAAAAGATCTATAATACAGTCTGGAAAAAATCTATAACTATATACTGCTTAAGTTGGTGCCCTACGTACAGTTGTTGCTCGTCTAGACGGATGATGTCAGATGTTGCATAATAACCTCGCTGCGGAAAATACAGTATTTCTGATTAATGGTATACGTATATTTAAGAATATTCTCTTTCGTTTTTACAAGACAGGAGTCAACTATGTCTCAGATGGAATTACTACAACATGTTGTAGGGTGAAACTTACTGCTTAAAATGAAATCAAAATGGGAGAAATAAGTCATGTTTTATATATCAGTGAGATATTGTAGTTAAATTTGATCACCACAGTTGAACAGTTCTGTCAGACATGGCAATCATCGGAGTAGATCTTTTCAATCAGACTTGCCAACTCCTTCTTTCTGAGTGACAGATTCAATACATGGATATGATTTGTCTCTCATACTTGTAAAGTAATGATTTTAAAAACACCAAAAAAAAAAAAAAAAAAAAAAAAAAAAAAAAAAAAAAAAAAAACCAAAATAAACCATTTCAATGATTACTGGCTTGGTAACTCTTATTGAATGTATTTTATTAAAATGGCTATTTTTATCAACAACGTCTATGATCATTGACAGCATTTTCTGTATTATTAACCGACTTGTCTGTGTCACAAATATTTCAGCCAGACGATAAAAATATATGAAACTGTATTAGATGAAATGAAACGGTTTGGAAATGTTACAACTTGGGGACATGGATGTGACAATTTGAGATGAAAATCAATAGCACTACAAACAATTCTGTTTCTATGGTGTTTTATGTTAATCAAGAATCTGAAACTTAAAGGCAGTCCATTCTGGGAGGGTGGAAGAAACCGGATTTATGAAAGGAAACCACGGATCCATCAAGGGAACTGAATTGATTTTTAGCACTAGGTTTTCCCAAAAGAGGATTTGAAATTGGGATTATGAAAGGTGTTGTGATCAATAAACTGGTAATATCTACCACTCTTGTCACTGAGGCTCAATCACATTTGTGTTCTATGTGATTTGTGTCATTATTTCCAGTTAGTTGTACCGTTTTCTTGGTAACCATGGTTATTTACAAGTACATGTATATATATTGTGCTTCAATTGCAATGACTTTACTGGAAATCAAAGACTATTATTTTTTTTAATTTATTTTTTAACTTGTTTCTCAAATTAATTAACTTCCTAATTAAACAAAACCAGACTGAGTTAATTTGTTATACTCACCAAATATATGAGAAGTGTTTCAAGTAACTTATCCCCAACAATTTTCTTGACAGATTTTGGTTGAGTACTTAAGAGGTAGGTCATGAGTAAGAGAAATGGTAATAACATTCCAAAGAAACCAAAAGCAGCTCCACGGAATCTGGCTCTGATGTTCTGACTGTAAACTGCACTGGAAATTAAAACAAATATTAGCTATTAAATGGGAAACTAAATACAGGAGTTGCTTCCCTTACACCATCAATGCATAAAATCCGACAAACTTGTATCTAATGGTTTAGTCCCTAACACCTAAATTCAGCAGAAAAAAATCCAACAATGTGATTTTTTTTGTACTTTTGCAACTTTAAAGGACTATTTATAAACAAATAATAATTTTGGGAAAAAGTTCATTTTATTCCTTTAGCTTTTCTGACAGCAAAGACAGGCAGAAATTTATCACTCATCTATGTCAGGGATAAGGGTGAGCAATTGCCCAGAAGCCCATGTCATCTTAAAATAAATCTGGGACCCTTAACTTTACACTTTTTAGCTGTTCATTACTATCCTAAGTAAGCTAGACCAAAACTCAAAATATTGAATCTTCACCCCTGTATGTGTTGAAATATTTACCTGTCTTTCTGTACTTTTTCATCTACCATACAAGCTATCTGATCACAATCTTTCTCCAGTGAGTTAAGTGTGTTCTGTATAGTCTGATTAATGGTCTTCTCTATTTCTTTACATACATCTTCTATTTGATTAGCACACCTGCTTGCCTGAAATGATATCAATTTGATTTTACATTCCAGTCTGCATTTATACCGAGATTGGTAAATTTGCAGAGATTTCAACTCAAAGTAACAAGAAATAGAAATACACTTTTAAAATTTCTAAAAGGGAATATTACATTGATTTGAGTTCATTTTCTCTTTCCAAAATTTGAGAAATAATGATTATTGAACATGAATTTTTAGTCTATTTAACTACCTTTTAAACTATTTTTAGAGAACTAAGGAAAAAAGTCTAATGTCATGAGTTTCCATATCTTAAGCACTGTTGTCAAAATTTTCCACCAGTTCTTGTCTGATAATTTCAGTATTTTCTGTTTTGGTATAAAAAAGAATACTGAATAAGTAACCAGTCTTTCTCGAATAGTTGCCAATCTGAGATTGCGAAACTGGCTGCTATTTCCAAATTTCCAACATTGTCCTCAGGACAATCAAGAAAACATGGCCATTGAGACTGGGACTAACTAATTGGTCAACATTAGCTTGTAAATTTGTTTACCTTTTGGTTCATTGAAGGGATGTATATAGTTGGCATATCAAATCCAGTACGGTTCAACCCTGGTCGTTTACACAGCTCCTGAACAATCTGCATCATGACTCTCTAAAACACAAGATCATAGATATATGTTAAAGTTATTACATCATATATGTTCCAGCATATAAAGATTACCTTATATTTTAATGCATATTAAAGTACAAGTTTGAAATCCAATAACTGACATCAATTTTTGACAAATCACACATTTCCTAATTATTTACATACAGTGTATAAACGTGTATTAATTTTTTTCCCCTGAAATTGGAATGTATCAAGCACGTTTTTGTATTTCCCATTCTTTATAATGATGCTGGTGTTCTACATGATTTACCACCTGCTCCCTCTCTCCCCACTGTCTCACTGTCATACCCAGAGCCTCACTAGCTTACAAAGGCAAAGATCTGTCTATTAACAAGATGTTCTACAAGAATTAGTATTCTCTTGCAAAGAACCCTACGCCCATGCTCACATATCCTTTCTTATTATACCTATCTCTCACTCTCATTGCCCATGTTCCCCGCTTCAGATTTACTCAGGCAAAACTTTATAGCATGTCTATGATTAAAATATCTACAAAATTTAGTATTCTCTTGCAAATAACCCTACCCCCATGCAGACATATTCTATCTTACCTGTCTATCACTTTCATGTCCAGCTTCATCAGCTTTACTCAGGTAAAACTTCATTCTATCAGCATGTTTGTGATTAAGTTTCTCAACAAGATTAAGTGTTCTCTTACAGAGAGCTTGACCAATAGGATCAAAGAACACAAATATCAAATCAGCCTGGTCACCTGAAATATTGTGAAGACACAAATTAAAACAATTCACATATAAAATGTTTTATAGTTTTTAATGCAACCTGTGGCTCTAATTAGAGTGGAGTGAAGTAATGATTTAATTACTGGTATCAAGTCCGTCAGTTCATGGATCATGGGAGGAAACCAGAGTGCCAGGAGAAAAACACCGATCTTCAGCAAGCGTACTGACAAATTTTCTCACACTAAGATCTGTCATGAGTGGGATTTGAACCTAGATAACGAGATGCACTGTGATCCATAAGTGTGTGCTTCATACCACTCAGCAACCTTGCTCCCAATATTTCAAAAGAGAAACATTTGGGTATAACATAACTTCTGTTGTCTAGAGGTAGTCAAAGGTCCCTAGGTGTTTCTAGTGACAAATAAGCAGTTGAAGCTAAATTTAGCAATGAACATGTATCAAAAAAAAACAAAAACAAAACAAACAAGAGGCCCATGGGCCTGATACGCTCACCTGATAACTAATGGCTAGCTGATAGATTTAAAGAAAACATAAATACTAAACCCCAATGACTTTTTTCTTTACATCATAATGACCGCTGTATCAATACCTACAACATTCTAATATACATGCCTATACAAAAAGTTAATAGTTTTCAAGATAATTAACCATTTCAGTATTGTTGCACATCTGTGACCTTGACCTTTGAACCCATGACCTTTTTCTATACATCAAAATGATCACTGTATCGATACCTACAACATTCTAAAATACATGCCTATACAAAAATTTTATAGTTTCCGAGATAATTAAACATTTCGGTATTGTGCGCATATGTGACCTTGACCTTTGAACCCATAACCTTTTTCTATACATTAAAATGATTGATGTATCAATACCTACAACATTCTAATATACACGCCTATACAAAAAGTTTATAGTTTTCGAGATAATTAACTATTTCGGTATTGTTTCACATCTGTGACCTTGACCTTTGAACCCATGACCTTTTTCTATACATCAAAATGATTGTTGTATCAATACCTACAACATTTTAATATACATACCAGTACAAAAAGTTTATAGTTTTCAAGATAATCAACCATTTCGGTATTGTTTCACATCTGTGACCTTGACCTTTGAACCCATGACCTTTTTCTATACATCAAAATGATCGTTGTATCAATACCTGCAACATTCTAATATACATGCCTATACAAAAAGTTTATAGTTTTCGGGATAATTAACCATTTCGGTATTGTTTCGCATCTGTGACCTTGACCTTTGAACCAATGACCTTTTTCTATACATCAAAATGATCGTTGTATCAATACCTACAACATTCTAATATACATGCCTATACAAAAAGTTTATACTTTTCAAGATAATTAACCATTTTGGTATTGTTTCACATTTGTGACCTTGACCTTTGAACCCATGACCTTTTTCTATATATCAAAATGATCGTTGTATCAATACCTACAACATTCTAATATACATACCAGTACAAAAATTTATAGTTTTCGAGATAATTAACTATTTCGGTATTGTTTCACATCTGTGACCTTGACCTTTGAACCCATGACCTTTTTCTATACATCAAAATGACCGTTGTATCAATCCCTACAACATTCTAATATACATGCCTATACAAAAAGTTTATAGTTTTCCAAATAATAATTATAATCAGAGGTAAAAAAAAAAAATAGGTCACGACCTTCACATTTGACCTTGACCTAATTTTGAAGATACTAACAAGAAGATGTCAAAACTGAAAACCCCATGTCATTATCTGGTGAAATAGTCAAGTTATAACAATTTGAAGCTATTTTACGATTTTTTCAAAATTAAACTCAAAAACGAGTAACCTATTTATTGTCCGAATATTACAAAATGAACAAGCTATAGGCTTAAGACCCTAGAGAAGCCAAATATCACATTTTTTCTCCAATCAATACTTTCGGAGAAGAAGATTCTTTTAGATTTTTGCACCCCTAGGTCACCTTGACCTAGTTATGGTAGCCATGGCAACACCACGAACAAATCTGAATTGTACCGGCCCATACATACTTCTCATAAAGTTTCATTGAAATCTGTCTTGTAGTTTCAGAGGAGATGTCGAAAATGGGTGTTAACGACGCACACACGCACGCACATACACACGCTGCGCTATGCCATAAGCTTACATGACCTTTCGGTCAGGTGAGCTAAAAAACCAAAAAAAAACAAAAAACCAAAAGATAATTGTGATAGTTTATCTAGAAATCTATGGATGTTTCTAGGTTTAAAAGTTTAAGAATAAGTCAAAAATATGATTTGATCAGTAAATAACAATGCCATTCCACAGAAATAAAAATTGTAATGATTACTGCACTCATGAAGAGAAAATAATGGTATTTTTAGTTAAAAGATTAATTCATAAAGAGATGTTTTGTCATTATGTAATAGTTTACAAGAATAGATTCTTAAAACTATAAATTACAGCATAAGCATGTTAAAGCTATTTAAAGTGCTGTATTTTTAAAAGTCAGACTTACAAGAAGTTATTAGGTTCTTAGTTTACGATCAAATTTTAAGATACGACAGCTAAGAGAGTGGTTGGTTGCTTGAGTTAGTAAAATGCTGTTTAATCATTAATGCCTAAATCTCGGCTAGTATTGAAGTGGTCAGTTCTAGAATGGTGGAGAAAACCAGGGTTCCTAGAGTGAGTGATTTTGTTACATGTTTTAAAAGCTACCTTTTGCCTTTTAAATTGGGAAATTTGAAGTTCTGAAAGACAGTACTGTAAACCAACTTTTATTCGCGGATATTAACTTTCGCGATTCTCTTACCAAAACCAATTTGCGACTATAAACTTTCGCGATATGGACTTAAGCTGAATATTTGATATCATTGTAAGCATTTTAGGAAACAAGTTCGTGGCGTTTAACTTTCGCGAAATAGGCGAAAGTTAATCGCATGCGAATAAAAGTTGGTTTACAGTAACATGAGTAAACTGCATATGGACATGCTTGCAACAGCTTAGAATTCTCACTGCAAAGATGTTATATTGTGACATTATCTAGTGTTTCACTGTTGTTTGGGGGAATTTCAGTGATTAAATTGAGAAAATTTAGTCATTTTTCCCCCCAGGGGAAAGTACCTCTATTCAATAGTAATTTTTGACAAACAAAATCACTGAGAGTAAACTACCAGTGTTCATAAAGTGTCATATATGGTATTAAACAATAGTGTAATATTCTTACCTAGCCATAATATAGATTTGTTGACATCAAATGGATACTTCATGTCTCCATCTACCAGGCCAGGTGAGTCCACAAATGTCACCAAACTAAATCTCTTCTGTTTGGAGGTAGATATTTCTGTTGTAAGGTAATCTGTAACACCTGTTGTATTGTTAAACAAAATACTAAGTGAATAAGAAAATCGAACTAAAATATGTAAAGTCACAGAAATTATTACTTGCTTTATAATATTTCTCACTCTATCTGGCTGTCTCTCTTTTTAGTTTTTGGTCTTTACGGAAGATGTAACAAATTTTTTATCAAATCCACATTATCAAACATATTAAAATATAATTAAGTATAACTGCATTACAATTCACCACCAAAATTTACAAGAAACAAGATTTCTTAAAAGTACTTATTAATAAATATAATGCATATGACCTGAAAATATTTGAAATTTAGGCCAGGCAACCAGCCCGAGAGCTAAAACTTTTCAGTCATGTCCAAAATATTTTCTGATTTCTCTTACAGCTTTCAGGTTAGTAGACTTGCCTAAATTTCATACCCTACTTTCAGTATGTCCCTGTCTGAACTTTAAACCCTAATTTCGGTTTGTGCCAGTCTGAATTTTGACCCCTACTTCCGGTTTATGCCAGTCTGAATTTTGAACCTTGTTCCGAGTTTGTGCCAGTTTGAATTTTGAACCCTACTGACTAAGTTTGTGCCAGTCTGAATTTTGAACCTTACTCTAAGTTTGTGCCAGTCTGAATTTTGAACCCTATTTTTAAGTTTGTGCCAGTCTGAATTTTGAACCTTACTCTTAAGTTTGTGCCAGTCTGAATTTTTAACCCTATTTTTAAGTTTGTGCCAGTCTGAATTTTGAACCTTACTCTAAGTTTGTGCCAGTCTGAATTTTGTACCCTACTCTAAGTTTGTGCCAGTCTGAATTTTGAACCCTATTTTTAAGTTTGTGCCAGTCTGAATTTTGAACCTTGCCCTCAGTTTGCATTATTTATCTATATGTGCTTTCTGAAATTGGATTTCAGACCACCAATTCATCCCAATTGACCCTGCCTGAAATTTTACAAAACGAAAGACAGATGATTTTTTTATTGCTCACATCAATACCTTATCCAAAGTCTGAATCTTAAGTGAATGAAACAGAAGTTGTTGCATGTTCAACAAATATCAATACAATTACCAAGGACCTGACGTCAGCGTTGAATTATGATTATACCACTACAGCCCTTCATTTGGCAGCTCTCAATGTAAAATAAGAGATAGCTGCCCAAAGGAAGAACTGCAGATAATACATCAACTATCTCAAACAATCAGCCTACTGATCCATCTTAAATCAATTTATATACAACAATAAACATACTCCAAACAAGTTATAGAAGACAGAATCCAAGCAGATGAAAATATCGAAATACACCAGATCTGTGGGAAATGTTCAGATGACCTGTATATCTACTCCATAAAAAATCCATTGTTCCATTTGTTACAATTGAAGCCAATGATGATGCTTTACCTAGAAGCTTTACATATGAGCTAAGAAGCAGTATCATAATGCATAGGTCAACATTTGAAAGATATTCAATGATGGTTATAATTCTACTCTAGACTTAATTTTGTCCATAATGGACAAACGCCCTTTCCTCTGATCCATCACAAGGTCAGAACTCTAAAGTGTTGTGGTCGACATCAATTTGATAAAACATAATACATGTATATATACATACTAAGCCAAACTTTCCAATAGATATCTATAATTCTGTGGTCTTTACAGACAGGTGATACTACAGAATTTATGTAACAAGTCATATCTCATACAGGTTCTACTTTTTTCTACCTAAATTCAAATTACAATATATTAACATAAAGTGTCCAAAGTTTTGGCAACTTCTCACATCTATGGTGAGATATGGTTTTCATGTTGATCAAAACAGTTAAAAGTTCCTTACATTTGCATTGATCATCGCGGGAGTTAACAAGAACTCAACAAAATGAGAATGTTAATCAAGATTTGAGTATGTATATCGATACTGCAGAAAAAATCTGCTCTTTATATATATTTTTGTCAATAAAAGTAGCCAACAATGTTTGCCGTTTTTTGCCAGAGTAGCCAATGAGTCTCGTCAGCTGTCGGTTTCTATTGAAATTGCTGGCTTTATATTTTTTGTGAATACCTTGATAATCTGAGATCATGTGTAAGTATAACTGGACAGGACAGCTCTTCATCAGGCAGCTTGTTACTTATCACCAATGCTACCTAAAGAGGAGCCGAGTGTACAGCTACTGAGAGAGCTAGATGTTCCAATTAGGATAGATTCTGCATCATTTAATTAATTCAAGAAACTCCAGCCTATGTTCCACATAAGACAGATTCTGCATCATTCATTCAAGAAACCACAGTTTTGAAAGTTAATTATAAGCATCAATACAAGTTAACAGGTTAAAGAGAATGGACAACACAACTTGACTAAGAAAAACATACTCTTTCTGACATTTCAAAATTAAAATAACAAACTTTTAGAAACTAGAACTGTCTCTTGAGAGCCAAAAAAATGCTGTCCTAAACAAAGATTTTAACTTGTGACCTTCTTATTATGCCAGTATACATTTGCCCAAAGTTTGATCAAAATTCACCCATAGATGTGAAAGATAGAGCAGACACACTTTTCATTACATGGATAGACAGAAAGTCAGATAGGCACATAGTGATTCCTATATATTTGTGGAACAATAAAAAAAACTGTACCAATTTTCATCACTGGATAAACAACAGATTCTTTTTTTGTGATTTGCAACTATGTTCAAAGGGCAAAAACTCTGAGGAAAATGAACAAACCAACTCAGGTTAATAATATGTAAATCTCCTATCAATGTTGAAGCTTTGCACCAAGTTTCATGAAAAAGTGTTTCATAGTTTAGGAGAATTAGCGCAGAAAAGAATATAGGGCAGACAGAAACTCGAATTAATATCCCCCTCTTTCTTCGAAAGACGCGGGATAAAAATGAATGAAAAAGTATGACTTATGATGTAACAAGCTATTTTCAGAACACCACTTACAAAAATTCCATGTATTAAGTTATTTTTATAATACAACAGGTGAGCCTTCAATGGTGATAAATTTTTGTATAATATTTAATCAACACTGTACACAATACTAATCTACATGTTCATGGAAAGATTACTTCTTGGTATAATAAAGATATTCTGAGAATAAACATCTGGGTTTCCAATAACACTTATTTTACATCACACAAACAGGAAGTACATATATTTAGTTTTTAATATGATCTATTAAATATATATGGTTCAATAAAGTGCTTTAAGCAAATGAAAAACACATTTTCTTTTTACAAAAAAAAAATCTTTTGAAAATGATATATGGTCAACACCTCAATGGTAATCACATATGAGTGAAGTAAGGTGGGGCAACAGTGTCTTGCACACAAATCAAAGATTCTTATACAAGTATTAAAAATGTTAATTCATGTGTATGTGTGGTGGAGATAACTGGACTGATTGATCAATTGATTGATTGATTGATTGAATGGGGTTTTATGTCAATAATATTTAACTTATATCAAGACGTCCTCAGCTTAAGGTGTAATGGCAAAAATTTATATCTTTGCATTGCACTGTGGGCAATGTGCAAGGAGGGTTCTTTAATGTGCCACATATGTGATGACAAGGGGGTTAGTTTTTAAGGTCTCTTCCATAAGACCATGTGACTTTCATTTCTAAATGCTGAGTGCTTGTTTGTAGGTTGATTTGTTTTTACCAATTAGAATGCCACTTGGTCTTGGTCAGACTCAACCAGGGTTCGAACCCATGATCTCATGATACCGAGCAAGCACTGAGACTATCACAGATAGCTGGAGTGTCCGAAGAATAATCATTATCTTTTGTTGAAGAGAACTGCTAAACTTTAGTGTGTTTGGAATTACCAGACTGGATTCTACCCCAAGTGCTAGTTTGTAGGTTGATTTGTTTTTACCAATTAGAATGCCATTTGGCCTAACCCTATTTCTTATAGATCTATGCCAAAGGATCGATGGATAATTATGCTTTAAGACTACAGGGCATTAAGCATGATTAAAATGTAAGAAATGAGTGACTGACCAATCCCTTTAGTCTTGGGGAGGTATTGATTGGTTTCTTGATTATATTTATTTCCTACTATCTTTGATGATAGAAGAAAATGTATCTTAATAATAACAGACCTACCTTCAATTTCTCTGAGGGGCTCAAAATGTGGATATAAATGTAGTGTTGCATTGCCCTATAAAAGAAAGTAAAATGAAATAAGTACATTTGTGTTACAAGTTCAATTTCTCTATAAATTTGCTATTTTTGTTTTTTTAAAAAAACAAAAAAAACAAGAGGCCCATGGGCCTTAACGCTCACCTGAGGAAGAGTACATATCTTATGCAGAGGTTCAATGGTCAATGACATGAATAAAAGAGAATATCAAAATTTTCAGCAGTAAGGGCCAATAATATGCAAGTATTTTTGCAAATTAATTATAATAATTATTATATAAGTATGCTATATATAACATATCTAAAGTCTAGCTACAATATATTATTTATAAACAGCTAAAACATCTGTATATTAAAATGTGCATTAGGCAAATACCTACAATATTCCAAAATTAAGCATTTAAGTATTTGTTTGCATCTATGACCTTGACCTTTGAACCTATGACCTTCATTCATATATCAAAATGATTGTTGTGCAAATGCCTACAATATTCCAATATACATGCCTATACAAAAAGTTTATAGTTTTTGAGATAATTAACCATTTAAGTATTCATTCGTGTCTATGACCTTGACCTTTGAACCTATGACCTTCATTCATATATCAAAATGATCGTTAGGCCAATACCTACAATATACCAATATACATGCCTATACAAAAAGTTTATAGTTTTTGAGATAATTAACGATTTAAGTATTCATTTGCATCTATGACCTTGACCTTTGAACCTATGACCTTCATTCATATATCAAAATGATCGATAGGCCAATACCTACAATATTCTAATATACATGCCTATACAAAAAGTTTATAGTTTCTGAGATAATTAACCATTTAAGTATTAGTTTGCATCTATAACCTTGACCTTTGAACCTATGAACTTCATTCATATATCAAGATGATCGTTGTGCAAATGCCTACAATATTCTAATATACATGCCTATACAAAAAGTTTATAGTTTTTGAGATAATTAAAATATTCATTCGCAGCTATGACCTTGACCTTTGAACCTATGACCTTCATTCATATATCAAAATGATCGTTAGGCCAATACCTACAATATTCCAATATACATGCCTATACAAAAAGTTTATAGTTTTTGAGATAATTAACCATTTAAGTATTTGTTCAATTCTATGACCTTGACCTTTGAACCTATGACCTTCATTCATATATCAAAATGATCATTAGGCCAATACCTACAATATTCCAATATACATGCCTATACAAAAAGTTTATAGTTTTTGAGATAATTAACCATTTAAGTAATCGTTCGCGTCTATGACCTTGACCTTTGAACCTATGACCTTCATTCATATATCAAAATGATCGTTAGGCCAATACCTACAATATTCCAATATACATGCCTATACAAAAAGTTTATAGTTTTTGAGATAATTAACCATTTCAGTACTTGTTTACATCTGTGACCTTGACCTTTGAACCCATGACCTTTATTTATATATCAAAATGACCATTGTGCCATTACCTACAATATTCTGATATACATGCCTAAACAAAAAATTCATAGTTTTGCAGATAATTAACTATTTTGGTATTCTTGGATATCTGTGACCTTGACCTTTGAACCCATGACCCTGATCTATGTATCAAAATGATCGTCATGTCAATACCTACAAATAACTGAAAATCCTATGCCATTATCACAAGAAATGTTAAAAAAATAGTATTTTTTATCAAAGGTCAAAAACTGGGACATGACCTTGACCTTCGACCTTGACATCAATTGGAAGAAAATTGCAAGACAAGATCAACAGTGAAAACTCCATACAATTATCTTCAGCCGTTATGAAGTTATAACAATAAATGTCTCATTTTAAAAATTACGTAATTTTACGCAAAAAACGCGTAACCTATTTTTCGTCTAATTTTCATGAAAAACACAATTTTAATGTTCCCAGGTATGCTGAATCCAAATATCCAATCAAAGTTTGCCTGCACCTTTTGGTTTCAGAGAAGAAGATTTTTTTGTCTTTTTGCTATTTTTAGTAACAGCGGCCATCTTGTTGGGCGTGGCCAAACCCCGAACACAATTTTGAAAGGCCGTTACCCAGGCATAATAATCACCAAGTTTCATCAAATATGGCCCAGTAGTTTTGGAGGAGAAGATTAAAATGTAAAGTTTACACACGACGGACGACGCACGACGGACGACGGACGGTGATAGATTGCAATAGCTCATCTGAGCCTTTGGCTCAGGTGAGCTAAAAAAAACCAAACTAGGACACAATGACTAAATGCTTGATAGTTTTTGCACTAAAATATTTCTTTTACATATAGGCAGTCAAGGTTAATAAAATGTACAATTTCCAAATTACTACAACATCCTTTGGCTCATATCTGATGGATGCACTAAAAGGATGATGATTTGGAAGTCATTCATTTAAAACATTTAAGTAATTCTGACACTAAGTTTGGTTGCTGGTTGCAATGGTGTTTTAAGTGTCAGATACAAATTACTTCACTTCTATCAAAACAGTTAGTGCACGGTTAATGCAGAAATCCTTAGTAAAAAGGTACAAATAACAGACATGGCAAACTTTGGGATAAGACGACTCTGTTACCAAGACCACCATAAACAAGGTCAGTATTCATTTCTGGTTACCATTTACCATTTTCAAGTTTTGATTACTTTATAAAAATCTTGTAATATATGTATAACCCATTCTTTTTATGTTTCCAATCATTGACTTGTACAACACAAAAATAAGCTTTGTAAAATATCAATTTAATTTTATCCACTCCAGTCACAACCTTGCCTTTACACTGAGCCATCATATAAAAATACTTCCAAGATATAGACATTTAACATCATTCTATTCTCAAAATAATATTTCCAACCAAACCATGATCCACCACAACTTTGAATGAACAAATCAATCATTTATGTAAGGTGTTCTAATATAGCTGATAAAGGAATTTTACTAGATCATACTCAAGGTCATCAGAGTGTGATAACTTAACACTACTCTTTCTTACAAGTATGTGTATATAGGTTTATTTCAAGGTTATATATGTATATTTTATTTTTTCTTTAGTATTATCACCTCAAAATATTTTGTGTCTACATGTTTAAGATAATTTTAGACACAGTAATTTCATTTTAGGCTGAATTTTCCATTTTGTTTCAATAAATGAGGACCAATACTGATCAATTGACAGGTTTTAACTTGGCAATACACTAGAGAGGTATCATATAGTCAGAGTCAACGACACCAAATAAATGAACATGAAAAATATAGCAATGATAAATAATTGTGTCTATTCTGAGTCTGTAGATGTAGTTAGGTAGATAGGTAAAGTTCTATTTCTGTCCTGATGTGAACATGGTTAAGGACATTTACGCCAATTAACAACATCATTGTGACTCACGAGACAGAACAATTATAACTTGATCATGATTTGATGACTGTCATCTCATGACATATTCCTCTAGTACTGTTAATTAATTCAAAACAAAACGTGGGGAAACATTATCCCAAGTCATCTAATGTTCAATCTAAGTTTTTTCAGAAGGGGCCATTTTCAAAATCTTTCCTCTAAAACACCATGGAATTAATATTTTTACAAATTGTAATGTTAATAATGGCCCACAAAGGCCCCAACAATGAGGTCATTTTGGCATAAGGGATCAATGGCCACATTACTACTTCTAGAATAAACACTGCAAGCAGGTCAATATTATTTCACTTATACTGACATGTCACCAAGTAAAAAGACCCAAGTTTTTATTACCCGGTATACTATGAGGCAGCCAAGTTTCTTAATCCTCCACATTTCTTGGAAGCAATATGTTGAAGGTCTTCTTTAAGGGACCATTGGCAATCATTTTTAATGCTAGACAGAAGAAAACTCCAATATCAAAGGTCAAGCAAAACTTGTCCAATAATCATTAAATTTCTTACAGAACATTTACCCTGTCCCCAATTTGTAAAAGGGGCCATAACTCTGTATACACAGGGTTGGTCTCTCTGTTATTTTCTGTGCAAGATGAATATCAAGAACATTCTTTAATATGACCCAATCAAACTGCACCCTGCATCATCAACAACTGCAAAAAAAATTTTGCTGGCTTGGAAATGTTTTGCAGATGATAACAACCAACATTACTAAAAACAGTCAAGGGATTTTAAGAAGGTCATAAGTACAGTTGCACCACTTTTTAGACCTAAGCTTTAGGTAAAGGATATAAGCATATGAAGACTTTTAATCTGACTTTCAGTAGTGGCTTACTTCATCCAACACCTTTTGGTGGTCATAATAAACAGGTTTCGACTTTGCATAATAATTATATCATCTAAATAGATTGATTTTCAGATGGACCAAATTTTTATTTAGGTGCAATCAAGTCAGATATATTTCACAACAGATATATATAGAGTCAAGGTTCTCTGTGGGTCAATAACTCAAGTAAATAAAACTGCTGCTAATAACTAGAACATTCTTACATAGAAGAAAAGGGCAAAAAAGAGAACTTCATTGTAAAAATAGACGACCAGCCATTATCATCAAGCATGTAGGTATTAGTAATACCTATATTACACACATACCGGTACATGTATACTGTCTCACCTGTACAACAGGTATATCAGTTTAGTATCACTTGTGTGTCATCTATACCTACTAGTATACCCAAAACATTACCATATGTAAACACTATAAAGGCCTATATCTATAATGATGATGTTATTTAAACTTTTAACATGTGAAAAATTTCAAACATCCCCAGGTTTAACTGATACCTGCAGGTTAAGCTCTTATGTTGTTACTTAATTGTAGAATTTTGTATCTAAGTAAACTCAGTTATCATCACTGATCATACTTATTATGTATATATAATAGGTTTCTTTTAAGGTCTGAATTTAAAACCAGTTGACATTTCCATGGAAACTGAATTTATAAAGTTGGAAAAATACTTTTATCTAGTAACAAAATACCTGATAAGTACAAAAATGACAAAATAGACAGTTGTGTATTGTATATGAAATAGATTTGTCAGCAGTTTATTCTCCCGTCTTCAATCCAGATCAAGGGCAGCCTTAAAGAACACAAGACTATGTAGTACAGGTGTATACTGTACAGTACAGACCTAAAGTTTAGTACAGGTGTATACTGTACAGTACAGACCTAAAGTTTAGTACAGGTGTATACTGTACAGTACAGACCTAAAGTTTAACACCGAGCTAATGAAACACTGCTGTTGACGAGTCATCAAAGTATGGATAGCTAGTGACTAAAAAGCTGCCAAGAGATGTATAGAGCACAGCTGCTCAGATATTGCTAATGAGGGGCCGTGATTTACTAGTAAGCTTAGTGCTAAACTTTAAACAGGCCAGAGTGTATTGTACATAACTAAACAGATCATTACTTGGCCCCTGTGACCATTTCAGGTCTAACTAAGGTCACCAGCTAAAATGCATTAGAATTTCCAATAGAAAAGAAGGAAATATTTAAAACCTAGTTAAAAACACCTATTTAGCTCTATACAACTAAGATCAAGAATCAACAAAAAGAACTAGAACTGTCTCTTTAGAGTCTAATACCCCCACCATTGACCTCCTGGCCTTGACCTTTGACTTATGCACATAAATTTGGTATGCAACACATTGTCTTATGTTGGTTTACATTTGTGCCAAATTTGATCAAAATCCAACCATAGACATGGATGATATGGAGCGGATATGATATTGGAACGAACAGACAGACAGACATTTCTATATACCCCCCTAAACTTTGTTTGCAGGGGGGGGGGGGGGGGGGGGGAAGAAGAGAGAGAGATTGTGGTGGCACTATATGACGTCAATTATCAGGGGATATCACAGTCCAGGGATTTTTCTGACCTTTTTGGAAAAAGGACCTTGGGATGAAATTGGGAAAATGCTCAACAAAAATGTAATTTTGGGAAAAATCACCACAACATATTAGAAATTCTAGACCACTAGAATACTGGTAATTGAACAAAATCAAAGCAAAATAGCGCTGTCTCTTTTGTCTCTATATAAATCATCCAGCAAAATGTGGGTTAATATAAATTGAAATCCTTATCAGAAGGAGATATCCTCCGAATATGATGTTGATGATCTTATGAAATTTTTTCTCTCAAAAAATTGATAAACATAGCTAATACGTGATATCGCGATTACTCGTTCGTCGGAACTCTCTAGTGATGGAAGATAGAAAAGCGTTGTTGTCTGGGGACAAACATGGCAACAAATCGGCGTCCGTCACAACCCAGACGAGATTTGATCGTCAGAAAATTATTAGAGTCGTTAAAAAGAGAAGAACTATGTCAATACGTCGGAGAACACGATGTTATCAGGGCTCCAAGTAGCGAGTAAATTACTCGCATATGCGACTAAAAATCAGACATGGCTAGTAAATTTCTGATGCACTCGCCAAATGGCGATCAATAAATACAGAGGCTGCGACCGAAAATTTATTTTTTGTACTGAAAAGATCGTTTTATAACCAGGAGATGATCATGTAAACATCATTTTTAGCCAAAAGATGATCATGTAAACAATAATTTGGTACACCTCGGCCGCTAGTGTTGTATACTGTTTGTTTATAGCCCTTGCTCATATACACAGGAACCCCTCTGTGTTCTGCAGGTCACACGGAAGCTTGTAACTTATGATAATCCGTGCTAGTATACAAACGTACAAAGGATTGCACATTGCTATAGAAAACATGGCAAAACGAGCCAGCGGGACACAGGGGAAATTGTCCTCATTCGGTTCACCTTGGCCGCTAGTGTTGTATACCGTTTGTTTATAGCCCTTGTTCATATACACAGGATTTATGAAAGTGCCCCGGAACTTGCCGGTAAAATAGACTTTGTCAATAGTGGGTCAACATCATTCAAAAAAGAAAGTCTTGTGGCACATGGCAAAAATTTTAAAATGGTTTAAAAATTCAGCTTTTTTTGTATCATTACATGATCATGGGGAAATTTTGTTTTGGCGACCAAAATATTTAACCCTGGCTAGTAAATTTTGGCCTTGGCTAGTAAAAATAAAACATGGAAGCCAGAAGGCTAGTGAAAACCAAATCCTTCTTGGAGCCCTGGTTATTCATTCTAATGAAAGAAAAGAAGATTTGCTGGCCCTTTGTTTACATACTGCGAGATTGAACGCACCTGTTATAGACAGGGTGACGATTGTGGCATCCAGAACACCAGGCGACGGACAGTGCGCGACAGAGAAGTTTTGGAACCTGTCAACGAGTTTACAATGGTCCAGCGATTTACGGGGGTTGTCAACAATTGCCATGTTAGATGTTGGTTAGTTCTTGTTGTCATAGTGTGGTTGGTCAAAGCAGAGAATCCATGATAGAAAGAAGGACAGCACGCCTATCAGCTGCATTCAAGTGGCCATGCCCATGATGTTCAGAGAGCAGATATAGGTATGTACAGTCGTTGTATAATAATAATTATTATTATAAATCGTTTATTGAGAAAACTGAATTTAGTGTTCACTCCATATAAGCACCTGTTTCTGGTATTTAAAAAATAACACTGTTATATTTTGGGTATATAGTGTAATTTTTTAAATATCAGAAACAAGTGCCTGTAAATGCTTCAGATGGACCAGGGTCTGATCCTGAGACCACTCTGAAGCACCGGGGTCTGTAAAAAAGATTATAAAAAATATGGTCAAATTACAGTAACTACTGTAAAATAATAATAATAATAATAAACAAATATGGTCACATAACTATTTTGACCAAATTTCTTTTTTTTAAATTGTTACAGGGCCCTGTGTCTAAACAGGTACACTTAGGATGGTTTCAGTAAATATTTTATGGTTTTAAGGTGTCACATGTATGCATTTGAAACACTTTAGAAACATTCCAAAATGGTTCTTTATAATGTCAACTTGATTAGAAAATCAAATAACCAAATTCAGTCCCATAACACAATTTGGGGGACTATTCAATATACATATAAACTATAGTGTGGGTCCCTATAAAGACCCCATATTTGAAGATCACTGACTTTTCAATAATTATCCCCTTTTCATTAAGATCTGAATCCACACAGCTTAAATTAATCCACACCACAGTCAAAGCATGTTTTATTATTACCAGAAATGTATACTAGTACATGCAACAAATGTATATAGAAATTATTAATTATAATGTATATGACATGAGACAGTTTGTAATCAGTCATTATCTTTTATGCAAATACTAGTATCTCAAAGGTAGTGTTACATGTTATAATTATTATTTCAGGTGGTAATGGTGTACACATCTAGCACAATGTGTACCGGAGTCAAGACAATCTGCAGAACCTTATAAATGATGGATTTTGTTAGAAAATACTGGGCAGTTTTTTTTTGTATATTATATTTCTTTTGTAGCTCATCCTTACAAAATGTTTAAATCCATTAGAGTACAAATGTTTGCTGAACCAGAACCACAGACAATAATGTAAACCAAATAGCTTACCATCTCTGGTTTGATTGGAGATGTTCATTTAAGGCCATTTGAGATAGGCAAAAAAATTGGTTTTAAACGATTTCTTTTCTAACAGTCAGTGTTCATTATAGAAGTGTTGGTTGGGCCCATATTTTGCCAAATGAGCCATTTTAAGGCCTTAGTAGACCATATTTAACATTACATGAATACAACAATATTTATGTTATGGTGTTGTTAAGGAATGTTTTTGAAAATGGCTTCGCTGAAAAATCCTACATTGAACACTGTATCAGGAATAAGATTAAGACTCTTATAAAGTAAAACATTGTTATTTTTATTCCCAATAAACAATATTTTGAAGTTCCAAATCCATTACTTTTATGTTTTGTTCTCCATGTCAACCTTAATATACCACTAAAATCCTTTATTATGCTAATTATAATATTTGACCAAACAAAATCAATAGGGGTGATTTGTCAATGTTTAACTGTAAATTGAGATCATGGTTTATAGCAAGGATAAAACCATAAGATCTTCCATTATTGCTCTGGTGTAAGCAAGTCATACATTATCATACATAAGTAATTAAAGCAAATCCAGTAACCAGCAACTCTTAATTTTTATGTAAAATAAGACTTGTATTAAACATTTTGAAAAATAAATTTATATCTTATATATTTCAGATGTGATATTACTGTCTATAAGAAACCTGGCCCCACACTAAATGATGGCTACCAGACACTACCTTATGAGACACTGGACAGGAAGGAAATAGAAAGAGATGTCACAAAAGCGGTCAAATTCATCCAGTGTAGCACTTTATGTATTATCCTACTTAGATTCAAATGAAAGTCTAGATTTTGATGAACATAATCTGTATATAATAGACATAATTAAGAAATATGGAGATGACAATATTAACCAATTTATGGATGAAGATGACATAAAAATGTTAGCAAATGTACTACTGGACAATCAGATAATTATTTATGGAATTATCAAAGGAGGGACAGATTAACAATCACAGTTTTATAGTGCTTTACATTATAGGAGAAACAATTCACCCAACAGAGTGAGAACTTGCCATATTATATTCAGATTTTGGGACAAATGGCAGTGTGTAGTGTTTGTGACTTTATTCTTTATACACAGAAAGGTATTTATATTGAATGTGTACCATTCAGTACAAATTTATGGAACTCTGTATTAACTAAACTCAAAGTTTTCTGTCAGAATTGTTTATATCCTTCACTCTTATCTGCTTTGTAATTTTTAGGTAAGAAAGTTATTTAAAAATGAATTAATTTTATGAAGAATTTATTCAGCTGTTTTATTCATTCTTCATCAGGAATGATGATTAGCAGGGGCCCAGGGGTCAATGGCTACTAAAAATCAATCTGGGCCCCTTAATGTTTACATGTTTTAGCTATTTATTACTGTCACAACTTCTTTTCTGAAGTGAGCTGGGCTCCCAACTCAAAAAAGTTCCAATTTGTCCCTGTTTCATTCAAATTGTTGAGCAGTAACAGAGTGCTAACTCCGTAAGTAACATGTCTATAGCTGGCAATGTCTCAATATAAGTGAAATATTCTTGACTGGGCATTAAACACTATTACTTATCTCAACTCATTGAGCAGTAACAAGTATGATGAACCAAATGAGAACTTTTGTAATTGTATACAGCCCTGAAGGTATTTAAAAATTTAAATGTAATGATATTGTACTGAAAAATTGCTGATCAAATTAGAGTCCTCATTTCATCAAGATCAAATTACATCTAGTGTATCTGATCAAATTTCATCAGCTGATGGATGCATATGTGTTGTACTTGTGAAAACTTAAAATTCTTTTAGATATTCAAATTTACAAAATGGACAGACAAGATATTATCTGTATATGTAGTTAACAGTACATATATCTACATTCTTTTTGTATTTTATTTACGAGGTGAATGTCATTTCATGATCAGCCTGAGATTGTTTTAACTTTTAAAATGTGCCTTGTTCTTCCCAAGTGTTTTAAACACTTGTATATCAACATCACTCGTACCTTATAAGTTTTAATGGATTTATGAAATAAATTAATTTATTTGTTGAATTTTTTCATTAGTTAGAACCACAGATGTTCAAGAATTTCATATTTTTAGTCAAAACAATTTTTCAAAATGTGTACCAGTCACTTTATAGTAGGTGTCTTATGTAGAAGCAATATGCAGCTTATTCTCTACAGAGTTGGGTGAATCCACAATGATTTTAAGACTCATCACTAACACTGTCTTGTAAACATTTTACAATAAATTATGAAAATCGTTTCAGAAAATCTGTAATATTCTTACATGTTTGAACCCACCCCTCAATTTTAAAGCCAGTAACTACACCTCTTACATGACAAGATGCTGATTAAATGTGATTGATTGAAGGGTGTGTTACATCCTAGTGAAGAATATTTCACTTATATTGAGACTTCACCATCTATAGTCATACAGGTGAATTGACTGATTTTTTTTAAAATCTTTTCAGTGTGCTCAGAACAATAGGGGGATTATTTAGCCACACACAGGACTTCCATTATCTTTTATGCAAATACTAGTATCTCAAAGGTAGTGTTACATGGTCTCCTTGGTTTGAATCCCAATCTCCCAAATACATAGCAAGCAATTTAACATCTCAGCTACCATGACAAGAAAATAAATTCATAAAATATTGCCTGAAGCACAAGTCAGGATCTTTGCAAGTAAATCAGTCAATTCACACAAAATCAGCTGAAAAAACTTTCATCTGATGTGTTTTAATCCCTCCTATGGAAAATTGCATTACTACTTCATTTAGGTTCAGTCAATATATTCATTATTATTAGTCTGATTGAATTAAAAAATATACCTCCAGTCAAGATTATTTCACTTACATCAAGATCATGAAAGTGCTGCTAAATGCAGAAAATATAACTATGCATTTTACTAAAATTATACGGTGATAGGCCAGGGTAGCATGTCATGTATAATGACAATGGAGGAGGGGGTCTTTCACTATCAAGGTCTCATCCAATATTAATTTAAATCAACATGTAGCAGCACACTTTACCAAATGAGCTGGATATCATTTGTTTTACTGTCAAACCAATTAATTACCAGAGCTCTGGTTCATGTGATGTCTCATTTCACCTAATACATATCCATGGGTAGCATACAGATGACTCATCTAACCCAGATTCCTTTATTAATCTTATTTTCTATACAGGCGTCATTCTTGGCCTTCCAGATTTCGTCCCATTGTCGTTACGACGTCCCGACAATTTTTTTGTTTTCCTGCCTTTCCCCCGTTGTTAAAAGTGGTTATACCTAAATAGTGAGGGGCATAGAATAAGTGTTATGGGCTCTGCATCTTCATAATGTTAAGAGCAGACAACTAAATAGCGGAAATCGTAGCGGTGATTTCCTGACAAGGTGGTATTTATCTGCTGCTCTAATCCATCTCTACGGATTAATCTTAGCCAGTTTTTTCTTACACTTCGTACCTTTGGAAGTGAAAAAAAGAAATATCGACATTTCCCTTCTACTATCGGCCACACAGCCTTCAGCAACGTAATGTAAAGTCGGCATTGTTTTGTCATGCCATGCTGACATTCATGTTTACACTGGTTACGGTTGTCCCGCAAATCTCGCGAGAGTTACGGGACAACATACTTTTCGCGTCTTCATCACTAAAGAGTTCTGTAACTCCGGGTAATCGCGATATCACGTATTGGGAATTGTTTACTACAGAATTGGGAAAAATTTATGTTTTTTTGCATTGGGAATGGGTCCCTTTACCGCACCCTGTGGATACCCAGAAAAATCCCTGCAGTCAATTAACTGTAAAGACTATTTTAAAAAGTACTGAAATAGAAAATAAAAAGTTTTTCTGTTATATAATTTTTATAATAATTGTATCATCACAAAAACTTCTGCAAGGTTTTATTTCCGTAATAATTTTATCACCTATTGATTCAGTCTGTTAGGATACATATAGAAATCTATACTATATATCCCAACGTGTAACAATAAGCTTGAAATCTTCTATCCGAGTGATAAAAAATAAATCATATGATCAAATTCTGTCTAGACTAGTCACCCTATGGGACTCACTACTTTTGTAGGGTTTACAATATAACAGTTTCAGATAGGACAGGTTAAATTCAATTTGAACACTGTAAATGAATTAATACACCAAGTTTCCATTTTATTTAAAAGCTCTGGTTTTAGTGATTTTACAACTTAAACATCAGAAAGAAAATTTTAAATCAACACATCCTCAGGTACAGTTGAGAAATGGTGTTTAACGTCCAAGTCAAGAATATTCCACTTGTATCGAGATTATGGGTTGCGGTGATGGCATACAGCAGGTGTTTTTATCCTGCCATGCCTTCGGTGACAAAGTAGTGGACCTCGTTTAAGTTCCCATCTGAAAAATGACTTTCATTTCAATCACTGTTTGGGTCAGACCCAGGTGGGGTTCGAACCAATAACCTCCCACTTACAGAGAAAGCACTTTACCAACTGAGCTACTGCAGTGGTCTCTACCTAGACTAGAGAATGATTAAAAAAAATTAATTTTTACATACAAAGGTTAAATAAGATAGAAATTTAAACTCACCAAACAACCATTAATGGCATTATTCAGTACAACAAAAGGTTTTCTATTTGTTACCTCCCTTTACATACAAAGTCAGTTATTTTAACCAAACAAGAAATGTACTTTATCTTATTGAGTAGAGATACTGGTATATGATCAACTACAAACTGCGTTATAATTTATTTTGTTTTTCATTAGATAAACCTGGAACAATATTTTTACCTCTAGATATATAAAGTCATCAGGTGCATGACATTATAATAGAGTGGAAGTTCATTGCTTCCTTTAAAGTGCTTTCTCTCTCTGTGGTTATCAGGAGTGGTGGTAATAGTTTATACCCTTTAGCCCCCATTTTCATAATAGAATGTTCAATTTCCTTTGCTTTTTGGGGTGTTCCTATATCTCTGTAGGGACAAAACATGTTAAATTATTCAATGATAAGTTCTATTAAAAATAATAAATGTTGTTGGAACATTCATATCATTTTTCTTAATTTTTTTTCACTAAACATATTCACTATTCACACCTCTAGCTAAGTTCAATCTCAAAATAATGTTCATTCCAAAATGATTAATCCTCAAGAATTTTGAGTTATATATTAAGTGCATATATAATCTATTATTGTTATTTATTTACTTTATATTCTGATACCTCTAGCTATTGATTCAAAATATCTGATCCTACAATACAGCATGTAAACCAAAACAAGCACCTATAAATCAGTCTATTCGATTTCATTTGCACCTTGCCTGTACAGCTGAACCTGCCTTTAAGGCTACCTCTATATAAGGCCCCCCTTGTTGATTTGTTCAAATATTCCATACATTACCACATTAGACAAGGGGGTGTACTTTTAACTTAGAAAGCTTAAACAAGTATTGATTAAATGTTAAGGTGTGTGACAGTGTCTGTACATATTCAAAGAATTTTAAACTTTGACTACAAGGAGTTTAGCTAGATTTATTCAATCTCATGTCTAGGTTTTAAGGACTCACTAAACAAGTGGTCTGGTGCTGCATTTTACGAATTACAGTGTCACTCTATCTAGATTTTAATTACCCCACTCAGGCAGATCGCAGTTTCAAAAGTCAGTTCTCCCACTGTTCATTCATGCAGTTTCATCAGTATCCAATGGGTGATACAAGAGGTTAAAAATTATAACACTGTTTTACTGTAAGGCATTTAAAAGGCTGAACATTTTGATCATTAAGAACATTTTGGAAAGGTTTGAAAAGGATTATTTTCTAGTGCCAGGGTATGTGATTATGATAAATCAGTTATAAAAATTTTCATCTTGCATATATTCATTCAAGTTTAAGAGGTCTTGAGATATTGAGGAATTTAAAAATTTTAATTTAACAACAGTATATATATATGAGACTTAGGCCAGGCTGGGTGAGTTCATATTTGATATACTTGAAATGTTTGTTGTCTATACAGGAAATTACTACCGGATAACTGAATTCTTAAGTCTTTTGTATATAATCCCAATTGTTGTATAGTGTGTAAAGTTTAACCTGACCGTTTGACCTTTAATTTGAATATTAGATTGGACTATTAGCCTGTGTGATTTAGGTAAGACAGCATGTTTCATTACCATAAACGCCCAGTTCCTAGTATTACTATCACTATCCTTACATATAAACTTTATATAGCCCATTAATTTCGCAATGGATATGTCTGTTTGAATATTCAAATTAAAGGTCAGACAGCCAGGTCAAACTTGACACACTATACTTACTATCTTACATTTACTTAGCCAGCCAGAACACAAAAATCTATGTAGCATGAAATCAATATTATATATCATACATGTCTATGATTGAATATTTACATAAAATATCTCCCAATTCATATTTTTATTAAAAAGCAATATTTTCTTGGACCAGGTCTAAAAGTTTTATATGGAATTTTATAAAAATATCTCTCAATTTATAGTGTTGAAAAAGCAATATTTTCTTGGGACAGATGTCAAAGTATGTAAAATATGGCTATATAATCTCTCAGTAGTTATGTCCATTTATTGCAAAAAGCTTTAGAAAGGTTTACAATTAAGAGTGGTATTATTTTAAGGAAGCTTTGGTCAAGTGCTTTTAATTATAAACATTTAATATTGATGAATTTCTTGCTTTTACATGGTACTTATTAAAAGTAAGAGTGAACAAAATCAGAATGAATCAACTCAACAAAAAGTCAGAGAAAAGATTCAAAATTATTATCAAGAGACATAACTTGTAAATTCAAACCCTATTTCCACAAACTGGAAATCAAACTTTAACTCAATTCAAATTACCAAGTTTTACACATTGCTCATTATAAGTGATTAGTGTTGTAGTTTTCAGAGAAGGGAGGGGCTGGGGTGTAGGGTTGGATGGGGTCAAGAGTAGAAAAGGTGTTTAACCCCACTGTCAAAGCCTGACAAGACGACACACAATGTTGGCCTTAAAAACTTACACAGCTGAAATCACTAAAAAGAATGTGTAGAGATATTAAAATATTCATAACTGAACTAACAATTTATATGTTTTTTCCCCCGCTATAAATCAAATGCTAATATTTAGCCTTGTAACAAGCATTATATTAACATCAATAGAAGACAAGGTCAAACATTTCCTATTGATAATTATACTACAGACTAAAATCAATGGACATTGAAAAAAGGCACGTTTCTCTGTTGTAAATCTATATAATAATCCTACATAAGTAATCCAATCTGCTATATAATCCTAATAAAAGAACACTTTACATAAGAGTCAAACCAATATTGGCATTGTCCAGACTTTTAATATTCTTGATTATGTTCTTCTATTGTCTGCATTCGACCTTTTTAAAATCTAGCAGTACTCAAGAATTAAGATATCGCGGCAATAAAAGTGACATTCAAGTTTGAAAAAAAGCCTCGGATCTGAAACATCTGTTTAATATCTAGTTAATTTTTTTTCAGTTGCCTTTTGTTAATTCTCTGTAGCTGTGGAAGATTTAATTAATTAGCGTTTTTTGGATTCCAAAGGTCGCCCCACTTTCTTTAGTTTCACATACCCCCGTAAGTGAGATGGTGAATTTGTAGACAAAATGTATTGAAAAAAAACAGATGAAGCTTCGGTTAATTGATGTTTCTTACTAATTTAATTTTTTTTTTTACAAAGGCAGAGTTATGGACCTATGAACAATTACCATAAAAGTGACACTATTTTGAGCCAAGATGTTGGTTTTGAATTCTTTCAAGATTGAATGGTGAATTGTCAATCAAAATGTGTTATTATCCTTTGAATTAAAATGCCATGTTGATGACTGAATAGCAAAAAAACATTATACATTATAATGAGCCACAAAAAGTTATATATATCTGTAAATCTAGGCAAGCTTGTGGTGGCACAGCATTGGTGTTCATTCTAGGATTTTTCAGAGGGGGGGGGCAATTTTCTTAAACACCATAACATTTGATTTGCAAATATGGCACATGCAGACCTTAACAATGTGATCATTTGGCAAAAATAAGAGATCAATATCCCCTTTTAGAATGAACACTGCAACACTGTTGTTCTTAGTTAATCAAATCAGGTGTGACTGGCTCACAATAGAATCAACAATAAATATGTGTAGAAGTATCCATCTGAGCATCTGGAAGCAACAACCTCAAGCTGATTCAGACAATACAAGAATGGAATGATATCATAAATGTTAAGTATAGAAGGCTATACAGAATGAGGATAACATACAGTTATTTAATACCAAGTCAGTGACCAGATGTGACTGGTGACTGAACTTGATGACTAGAGAATTGATTGTGGTTTTAAACCTAAACAACAGAATAAAACAAGAATGGTCAATATTATTATCCTTCAAATCCTTACAATATGGATTAGTTTTAATGAACAAGGTCACAGGTTTATGTAGCCACCATGCTTTTAAAATCTGATATCCCCACTTTGCCAACAGCAAATTTGCAAAAGGCATAACAAAACTTAATTATGTCCTAGGCTGAAGAATGGGGAAGATACAATAGCATTTTAGCATCACAATGGCTGATGCTACACTATTAAATCAAGAAGTATTTACTCTCAAGAAATATGAATCCCTTTGTCAAAATATTTGATTGATAACTTGGCTTCCATCTTTGCTAAAGTCAGGTGATTTTTTCCTGGTACTGCTGATTGCTATAATGCCTCAATTTTATAAAACCATAATCTTGACTAGGATGCAAAATATTAATCAAACCACTACACCACATCCTTCTGTCTTAGTTATTTATCTGGATAATTTTTGTGTGTTAATTAAATCAAATCAGAAAAAAATATGGTTTTATTTTTTCAAACAAGGCAAAACATTAAATTCAATAAGCAAAGGGCAATTGGTCTGTAAAAACTTAAGTGTATGAGTTACAAAGCACAAACTTGAACTAAAATATTAGCATATTTAACCTGATTGCATCAAGCTTCATGAAATTCTGCTCATAAAGCCTTTGAGTGTTGCAATGAAAATTGAGCGAAATCAACAAAGGGAAGTAACTCTAAATGTTTCATTCCAGAAATAAAGTTGTTAGCATACTTACAAGAAAGTGATCATACTATCATGTAGGCCAAATCCTATATATTCCTTTTCATAGCTTAGGAATTGAATTTTAACAAAGGGTAATTAAAAAATAACAAGCTAATACTAATTAACATAGTTTCAAACCTTGCTGATTTTGGTTAAACAGAATTTTTTATACATGTATATCCAATAACTTCCAGTCCAGCTTCTTAAAATTTAGGTCAAAGTGCAATCCTCTTCTACACATAAATGCTATTGTTTAAAATTTATACAATTTCTCAAATATGACAAGGGTTTTTAACAGCTTTAATACTACTTTGGGTCTCCATGACCCTGAATGGTCCAGGTCATCTTACATAAACTTAGTAGTCCACTAGCTATATAAAATTCCAGCTATTTAAGAGAGTAATGTCAAGGAAAAGTGTAAGGGCAAACTTGAAAGTACTTAATGAGAAGATTTCCTCTTTCTTAGGTTGAACATTTCATTGTGTGGTTTAAGTTTTACAAATTTGTAGGTCACTATAGCTAAAATATTATACAGTGCTCTTGGCTGAGAGGAATATGGAGGAATCTGCCCCTGTCTGAGGGCAATTATTAACAAAGAAGAACAGGTATGAAGATTAGCAGGAGCCCAGTAGTCCATGGCTCCTAAAAATCAGTTTGGGCTTTTAAATGTTTAAACATTTTAGTTAATTATTACTATTAAAACTTCTTTTCTGAAGTGAGCTGGGCCCCTTATTCAAAATAGTTAACCTTCATCACTGAAGAATGTCTCCATAAGGAAAACAAAGTTTCTAATCCTATGGGGGTAAATTGCTTCATATCCCCCTCAACCAAAGCCAGTATCTATTTTATTGTAAAAAATATCCTAAGTATTTTGTTTTGAACTTTGTTCTAACAACATCTTAGTTTTTTGTGAGGTAATAGATAACTTCCTGCACCTGACAACAATGATTTAAAGTATAAAGTCACAATTTTAAATTTTAGACTATTATGCTTTGGGTATGACTACTCAGGAATTTAGATGATAAATAGGTGGTAGTTTCCTCATGAATTGGTTAACATTGCAATGGTATGGTGATGTTCACTGACAGTTCAGACATTGTTAATTATTAACATGTGATTAGAAATTGCTTAATCATAGATTTAGTTTTACATGTATAATATTGACTTTTAAGATATGGCCTTGGTTTAAGGCCATGACACACTGTTGGAACATAGAAATAATTTCTGTAAAGTTTTAACAAATTCCTCTGAAGCTGCAATGAGTTAATTGAACTGGGCATGAATTTCCATGGTTATTCCTATATATCACCTAAAACTTGGTTCTACAGGTGTTCTACAAGTTCAGCAGTTGCCAATTAACTACAAAAATAAACTGAACCATGACATTTATCCATCTCAATACCACAATTTGTGACTAATAGTTTATTCCTGAAAAACTACCAAAAAGTCTACCATAGTTTAAAACAAGTTATAACTCACATGGGATGCAACTAAACAAGTTATAACTGACACAGGATGTTATATCAAAAGTGTTGCCCAAACAAACTCCAACTGGGAAATCCCCTACCATATTATGCATGGTCAAAATAATAATAGCCAATGGCATATCTACTCAACCCAAACATTGTTCCTGTAACAGTCCATATATTACTTGGGTCTGTGAAATAGTTTTTTTTAGAAAAATGACAAAAACAATTGGTGCAAGAAATTAGGTAAACACTAGGTGTAGCTAGCTAAACAGTGGGTGCTAACCCTTTTGTAGCTCTGAGCCTTACTTTTCTGGTACAAGTTCACAGGTTTGACTGAGTTTGCAAGGAGGAGTTTTACATTTACATTTTTGAATTGTGATTTGAACATGGACAGGTATTTATGTTCTTGATTATTAACCTTTTGTTGTCCTATGACACCTATGTCCCCAACTTCGTTTGGGAGACAAAACTGCAAAATATTTCAAACCGGTGAATATTTCTACTTACACAGCACTATATAAAAATACAGGAGACAGTACAATGAAAAACCTTCACTGATATTGCCATCATAAATACCCATCATCTACAGCTGGTAGGTTATTGATGGATGAGGATTAATCTTGCAGGCCGAGACATTAAACCACTTTCAATCAATCAATGTAAAATTATGTGAGATTAAGGTTTTATAACGGACTTTGGTGCCAAGAAATTGGAGAGAGGTTTGAAATTATACAAGGTCATTTACAGTTATATGCCAATAAACTTTTAACACATTATTTCATGCCAGCAACAAGTAGACCAAATTATGAAACCATACATGGCTACAGACAGACAGTGTGCAATACAACCTCTCAACAAACTTGCATGTTCTTACAGTTATGCCAATAAACTTATACCATTTTTTATATCCCAGTCAGGGTTCGTACAGACATTTGGACTCCAAATTTAAGGACTTTTAGGGTCTTTTCAGGGTCTTTTTTGCAAATTTAAGGCCTTATCAGAGGGACAATTTTAGCAAAAAAGTATTGGCGCAAAGGCAATTAAATAAATAAAACAATTAATTATGTGTCTGTATTAAAGACACTTGAAGTGGAGGTTGGAGTTGGGTGTTTGGTTGGGCCAGGTACCTTTAAATTGCCTATTTCAATGTAACTTATCAATTAATTAGTATTTATATCAGTTTATTTGCAACCAGTTAATATCGAAATACAGATACCCAACTGGCCACATTCAAGGGCTTTTCAGGGCTTTTCAGGGCCTTCAGGGTAAATTCAAGGGCTTTTGAGTGTTAGACTTGTTTATAGGGTCTTTTTAGGGCAAACCTCAAAATTTAAGGACTTTTCCAGGCCTGTACGAACCCTGCCAGCCGTAAGCAGACCAAATCTTAAATTCATAGGCAATCATAAAGACCATACAAGGCCACAGATTGGCAGACAGTGCTCAATTCAACGTAACCACTTTAAAGATTATCCAGTCTAAGGCAAATGCTTGGCTGCCACATCTCTTTTTGGTACTGGATATGCAGTCAAAAGAATTGAGAAAATAATAACATAAAATGACAACTGAGGACAAACCTAGAACTGTCTTCAATAGACACTAATGAAATTATATATAAAGTTCCTAGGTTTTAAGTAACTAAAGGGCTGGTGCCAAACAGCATCCTCACCAGTTTACTGGTTCTAGAGAAGTTTACTTGGTCATCAGTTCCAAAGGTCATCCATGATGCCTGGGGGCCATAAATTTGGCCGTTACTGTAAAAAGTATGAAATAACAGCGTACTATCATCGAGATTTTTTGGGGTTGGCCTGATGCCATAGTAAAATAAGTGTGCAGCATTGTGGACCAGCTCATGTTCTGGCTCCATAATATCACCATGGATTGGTTCTGGTATAAAACAAATCAGAAACTCGTACATGTATAACAACTACATACCCCATGTACTGGTGTGAAATTTAGTCTATGGGATCAGGGGTTCAAAATTATGTTTTGTAATGGAAGGTCCAGGACCTTTTGCCTTTATTTTTGGCAGGTCCCACATAAAGTTTTGAAAGTCCAATATCAACATTGAAAGATCCATTTGCAATTATGTAATTATATTGAAAAAGTAGAATTATTCTGGTAAAAATGGCAGGTTCAGCGGACTTTTACAATTTAAATATTAATGGTCCCAAGGTAAAATCAATAGGTCCAGGACCTCGGACCCGGGGAATTTGGAACCCCTGTGGGATTAATTTAAGTTGAACGGGTGTTAGATCATAAATGAGAGCAACTTGATGCAAACCTACCTTGCAACAAATCTTGGTAATTTACCATTTAAGTATGTGAGAGAGTGGTACACCATGTGCAAATCTTGAACAATGATTTGTGGTATTAGATTGAACCAATTTCCCAGACAAGACTCTTTCATTTAGATCAAGATCAGTCAATTCTGGGATGGTGGAGGAAACTAGAGTGCCTGAAGAAAACCATTAACTTTTTGCAAGCTAAGTCTATTTTTTTGCACAAGAATGTGCCAAGTGGAATTTGAACCTAACAGTTGAGGGACTTTGTGATCTGTAAGCATACCTATATACCACTCAGGCAACAAGGTCCTTTCTAGAGTCTTTTTCGGGCAGGTTAAAAACTTGCATAATTGATGTCATGGTGTTTTACACTGAAGTCAAATTTCTTACAAAGGTATCATATATATAAAATATACATAATACACATTCATCTCTGACAACTAAAAAACTTTAACATCTTAAAAATTTCAGGTGAAAAAGGTAATGTTTAGCTACCCTATATTACACCACAGGAAATTAAACTAATACCCAAAAAAAATAAAAATAAAAAAATAAAAAATTAAACCAGAATGGCAGAAAAATGTCTTATGTTAATATAATTTTCTAAACAATAAATGCAATCCATCACTAAATCACAGGTGCTTTAAATTTATATGTATAGAAGGTATTTATTAGCTTCAAAATTGAATAAAAATCGCAAAACTAGTGACTGAAATTTCAGCATGAAACTTCCACAAAAACAAGACTTATGATTGTAATTTCATTTCTGTACACTCCTTAAGTGATCTTAAAATTACAATTCATTTCCATATTGCATGAACCCTTTCTATTGACATCATATTACATAATATTGAAGAGAAATAAAATTTCTATCCTGTTTTAATTCATGAATAATAAATACAGCTATGTTATAATAATTCCCCATTATATCCATCTTGAATTTATAAGCTACAGTTGGTCTGGTCGTTTTTTTTTGCGAATTTGTTTCATTATTTGAACACTTCAACTATTATTTGATGATCATCTCTTGGATTAAAATGACATACCATGAATTTGTCTGGCTTTATACAATAATAGAATACTTCAACAGGGTCACATTTCAAGTTCCCGAGGAGGATCAATATATAGATCTATGGTTCCTAGGATCATCATTTTTATGATATGTACAACTCAAACATGTAAAACCAGTTATGTGATATTGTATGAACTCAAACTTTTACTGATAGCATCAACTTTAAACTTGGCTAACTTACCAAATTTCTTTTAAATTTTTTCTACTTTAAAATACATCTTAAACCAACAATTAAATCCTTTTCAGTAAACTTCTTAAGTACACACCTCAATAATATTGATAGCTCAATACACATAAGTATGCCAGGAGTACTTAAGCTCATTGGGTGTAAACGATCGTACATAGCTGAAAAATTGCTGATGTGGCATAAAACCAAACATAACATATATTGTGACCTCTGAATTTCTAACTTTACTTACAGTCAATGATTCTCTTTTACGGCCACTAGTTACAAATGTGAATCCTTGGGTCTCAATAGCAACCCCTGTTTTCTGTACATGTTCCTCAACATACCTGAAAAACATAAAATATGACCCATATTCAAAATGACATACAAAATTATTTACAAATATGTTTTTATGTTCAAGAACATATGCTTAATTTAAACAGAATACAGTATTCAGATGTTCATAGATACTTATTTATACAACAAGGTATGAATGTAATGGGGATGACATTTCAAAAATGTCCCCAAAACAGGAAAATCCATGTTTTCCCAACCATGTGCATGATCAAAATATGAATTGTCAATGGCACATGATCTTATCCAGCAAAAGATTAGGGTATTCCTGTTAAGTTTCATAAAGATCTGTTAAAGACTTGTCGAATAAAAGGAGTAATCACTATATTCCCTATACCACTTTGTGTGGGGGAAATAATTATAACTGGGCGTCTCAAATAAACTGTTGATTTTAGTAACTTTGACTGATTTGGTATTGGTATCCAGTCAAGATTTTTGATGCATTGAATACCCGAATTATTTTGACTCAACCTATTGTAATTTGTAAAACATATTATTCCAATGCAAAATTTTATATTTCATATACAATTGTTGCTACTCAACCAGAAAATCACTCTTCCAGAACACTTGTTCTCACATCTGCCGCTGAAGATTTGTTGCAATAGCAAAACAGTAGAAAACTAATGAAGGGATTAACTTTATAGTAATATCAATGTTTTAAAGCCATACTTAATCATGAGTGTAATATACAACATTAAGTAATCGAACCTCACCTTCCTTTATCACAAAAAGAATACATGCAAATTATAAATCAATTCAATAACCTCTTTGAAGAGTTATTGAATGAAAGTCACATTATGGCGGATTATTTTTAAAAAGGGCAATAACTAGTAAAATTGGGGAAATTTTTGAAGAATATTGAATTTGACTTTCTTTTGTCATGAAAAGCATACCTATATGTAAACTATGGGGAAAAATAATGTCGTCTCTCAAGAGTTATTCAACTAGAATGAAATGTGGACAGACAGATGGACAGATACCAACTCCCCAACATAAGCCCTGAAATAACTTGACGGTGCATAAAAAGTACTCAAAATTTAAGATACAAAATTCTAAATAAAGAACCATAAACAAAATATCCCCAACAATTCATTTATTAATCATGCATGTTAATCTAAATACCACCAGGTCTTTTTAAACAGGTTTTACTGCACACATAAAATTCCCTATTTAATCCATCAGTATTGATATTTCTATACATATATCATACATCGACAAACAAGTTTAAATCAAATACAATTTAACAGGTTTTTTTTTCTTAAATTAACTCACGAGGTCAAAATCCAGGATATGTAATCCCTTAATCAGACATAAGACATCCAACATTCCTTTTGTGACCTTCAACATGCTTAATATGATAAGTATGAATATCTGCCAGACAGTAGTTAAGACCAACCTCAATGTTCCTAGTCTGCAGTATTCACAAGATGCAATATGTGACTGACTGACTGGCTGGCTGGCTGGCTATCTTTAAACAGAATACATTGGTATCAATCAATACTCTATATTGTACATCAATATTCATTGTGTCTGAAGTGAAGAATTTAAAACTCTCCTAAATTCCTTTAACTTATGGTAGACAGACTTTTTTTTGAGAAAACTATTTTAAAAGAGATAAAGATTCACAAAAAATAATCAATATGATTGCTCTCACTCTATCTCTTCACAGAGAGAGAGAGAGAGAGAGAGAGAGAGAGAGAGAGAGAGAGAGAGAGAGAGAGAGAGAGAGAGAGAATCAATGGTTTTCTTGAAAGAGAATACAGAGAACAGTAATGGAGAGAGAGAGAGAGAGAGAGAGAGAGTCAATGATTTTCTTGAAACAGTAATAGCTTAAACAGCAAGAGTTAACGAGAAAACAGAGTAATGGCTTGGAAAGAGAATCAATGATTGTTTGAAAGAGAACACAGAGAACAGTAATGGCCCAGTAAGAGAGAGAGAGAGAGAGAGAGAGAGAGAGAGAGAGAGAATCAATGGTTTTCTTAAAATAGAAAACAGGGAGAGAGTAATGACGGCTGTAATACAGAAGTACATATCATTTTTTATTCAGAATATGTATTGTAATCATTATCAATTCGTATAATATAAAGATGTTAACGTCAGCAAATATCAATTGAGTAAATTGTACAATCGATTCTGGTAACCTTGCAATTTATATAAAAAGAAAATATTTTTTCCATGTTTCATTCCAACTTGCAGCCTAAGTCTGGTGGATAGATTAAGTAACAAGCTGTCACCTTACAAAGTATCTCCTCACCTGTATGACTAAAATGTAGTCAAGCTAGTACATATTGGATTCTCTTAAGCTGCAGTTGTTTTATAAAGACACAATGCAAAGAAAGTATTTACAATTCAAGATTCATATAATTTAATCAACTTTGAAGCAATGTACTTGGAGAAGAGATATGGTGTTTTATGTCCCAATTAAGATTAAATTAAGGTATCAGTTTCTGGAATGACTGAGAAAACTGGAATACCTGAAGAAAACCACTGACCAAAGATAACTGACAAATTTTCTCACATTAGAATATGCTAGCGTGGGATTTGATACTTGGTGGCAATCTGTTTGTGTTCTTTGAATTGCTTTGCAACCAAGACCCCTTTTCAGTGTTTAGAGTTTCATTTAATTATTAAATCGGTGAAATGTTAAGGGTTAAAAAAGCTCTACAATTGCAGGAAAAATACAGTGTGGTACCTTTCAAAATCCACATGCATGCACAGGTATATTGTTCTAGTAAAATAAGATTTATTTTATGCTCTCTCCTTTATGAAAAATCTAATTATTCTTTCAAAGTGTAAAGGCAGAATTTTTTTTATTTCATTTTCAAATGAGTGGTGAATCACATGGTTTTCCACAAGACTGACCTTTGAGTAGTAAGGATAATTAGCATGAGATAAATAGCACTGATGCATGCAATGACAAGACAGAAATAGTCTATAATCTTCTGTATAGAAGTATTTATATCTACATCACCTAGTAATAAAGTTATAATAATAGACTACTCTTAATTCCATGAAAAATATGTCTGAATGATGAAAGTTTTACATAATTAACTTATTTATATATCCAAAAGTCCATAAGTGTACCAAAAGCCCATTCATGATCACAAGATACACCCCATTAACAAGACAAGATACACCCCATTAACAAGTGTCTGATGTAGAATCATTTTATTCTATTGAAAATTGAATTCCATATATATCATTTCCCATAAAATTGACATAATTACAAAAATTTTTGTTGATGTTTCTATAACGATTGAAACAATAGACCAAACTACATGCCTTCCGGGATATCAAGTTTTTAATTATTAGTATACATGTTTAAGTTCAACTTTATATAAATGTATTGCTGAGCATGCAGTATTAATTAATAGAACATATCACTGGGGTGCCAGACAGGGAAATCTCAACATACCATTACATTCCAACCTGCTTTAAAGACCACCTCTATATAAAGGCCACCTGCTTAAAAGATCAGTAGAATTGTATCACAATTGTTCTTTATTCATATTATTTGTACCTGTATATAAAGGCCACTTGCCCATAAAGGCCAATTTTACTGGTTTCCCTTGGGTGTCCTTTATAGACAGGTTTGACTATTGTTTATTAGTGGCGAAGTGGTCTAAAGCGCCAGCTTGCTGATGACAGTGCCTCCTCTAGATGCTTAGATTCAAATCCCAATTTGGCATATCCAGATATGATAACTTCTGTCAGTTTTGCTTGCAAAAGGTCAGAAATTTTCTCCACACTCCATTTTTTTCCACTATCCCTGAACTGACCACTTTGATACAAGAATTTTGACTGGGGCTTAAAACACTAATTTCTCCACTACCACTCCACTCTTTAATATTATTTGTTAAATTAACTTTTCTAAACCTAAAAAACCTGTGTAATGCATACATACAAAACCCTCCATCCTGTTGGTTTAGACAGGTTTAACTAATGAACAAAGAGCCTACACAGACATAATGTATAACCAAATGATCATTATTTTGGCCTTCCTCCAACTCAACATTTTGTAATGACTTTAATTACATATGGGTTTGGTTATAAGAAATGAAATTAAAGCGAGGAAGTCAGATTTTAAAACTTTAATCAATCCATGATAAAAAACTGACATGCAAACCTGCAACATGTGTACTCTGTGAACCTTTAAAACAATGTCTACCTTTTTGGCTACGTAAGGCCAACCCAAGAGATATATATATCTTTGTGTATAATCAATATCAGGTTTCTTCCTGTACTTGTATAAGAGATATTTAATGTGCTATAGTATGTAACTAAGACCCAACAGTTATGTAAATTTTACATAAACCAATCCATTTTGTCAGAAAACGTCTGATAATAAAATAAAAAAGCACATCCCTCAACACAGGAACTCTGAAACATTAAAACTGAAACCAGACCAAGTATTCCTAAAAAGTGGACCTTTTCTCTATCATATTGTGAATATTATACATGAAGTCATATGTAAAAAGTTATAATGTAGTAGTTATTTTTGTGATGTTTATTTTCACAAAATTCGATCATAAAAATTTATTGATAATATACTGAATCCATATACCATCCATTACTTTATTGCGTGTTAATTCATTTTTATATATGAATTCCTGTCTGGTACAGTTCACAAATTAATGCAGAAAGTTATGTTCTTGTGAATAAAACATGATCTATGGTACAAAATATACTACAATATTGATTTTGTGTTTTATTTAGAGATTAGATTTAAACACTCTATTGGCTTCATCAATGTCTTACTAATACCAATATGTAATTAGATGTTTTTGTGAAATGGCCATTGCAGTTATCTCCCTTTTTTCAGTAAGGGTATGATTGGGGGTCTAATTTGGTTAAAAACCATCTTCTGATATTTTCTTCAATTTAGTAGTTTGGAATTGAAATTTTGTGGGAAATCAATCAATAATGTCTTACTATTTTTTCAGTTTAATGGCTCTCTTAGGAAGGAAATAAATATTCTCAAAGCTTGACATTACAAATGTATTTCCTTGCAAAAATATTCTTACATTGAGTACAGATGTTCCTCTATCATTAATGATAAAACCAGGATGATTTTTATAAAAACTTTTCTCTCTATCTTGGGTTACGATCAGGGGATGAAATCATAATCTTACAAACCTTGAACCAGACTAGTTTGTAACATGTAAAGTTGGGCTCTTTATATCAACATCTGCAATAAGAACTTCTTGATCTACAGACACAACATTTTACTGCATATCGACAAAAACTTAACATGCACTGGTTACATGCTGGATGAGTCAACTGAGAGACAACCAGAGATCATGATGGGGAACATGATTAAATACTGGGTAGTCATACCCACTGACTCATGGTTTAACTAATTTAATTTATATATGTTACTACCTTGAGCAACACATCACATTTTACATTTCCCTACTTTTAACCAGCTCTTATAAATGAATTGGTATAAAGAGGTGCAGAGGGTTTTAACTTTGCAACATACAAGTGTCCCGCCCAAGAAAAGTCCTATACACTATGTAAAATGGGTACCAACAAACAAATGCTGGGGGTTTAAAACTTGCAGTCCATGGATGATCATGAATTCCAAGTCATATGGGTCCCAGCAAACCTTTGCTGTAGACAGGTGTCATATCCAAAAGCAGCCATGTACTCTTGAGTATCAAGACATAACCACAAACGTAATGAACCTACAGACTTGGGACTTAAACATGGACATTACTGGTAAACTAAGGATTGGGCTCAACCATTAACAAAAGACAAAGAAGTAAGAACTAAGGACAGTAAAAAAAATGTAGAGAAAAAAAGACAGACAGATGGGCACCAACAAAGCCTAAATATTGCAATGAAATTATAAAAGAAATTATGTAAATGTTCATTTTTAAAGCTTTTATGTTTGTGTGGGGGTATGACATCAACTTATTCTCCTGACATGATAACTCGTTATGTACATAAACATTAGTACTAAAATTATATACAAATATAATATTACCAAGCTTTTGTCTAACCTGAAAATATATCTAGATTTTGATTCTGATTTTATACCTTTTCAGATTGGTTTCATGGGTTTCTTGTATGCACATGTATGTAGTTCTATTCTGCTATTTATAATGAGGGGGTATAATGAGGGCCTAATGTGGGAGAGTTTGTCATTTCTCTTGAAGAAGGTTGGCGGTTTGCTTGAGGTACTCCATCATCATAGAAACATCTGGAAATCAATGAAAGAATCTTGACTGGTACATACAAGTTTATTACTCTACTCTTTTAGTAAATTATATTTTCAATTGTTAGTAAGATATGAAAATCATTACAAAAAATTCCAAGCAGTTCCAGGTTTCCACAATTTTTAAATTATTAGTAGCCAAATTTCCTAAACTTATGAGAAGATAGCTTTTTTCCACAAATTTTTTAAAACAGGTAATTGTTCAAAAGATTTTCTCAGACATTAGTATTCAATGGCAATTTTGCTATCAGAAATGGAAACATAGTGAGTTTTTTAACTTGAACTATCTTAAAACTTAATAAGAGGAAACCAATAACATTTTGTAAAATGACCTGTGTTTGTCTAGTTAACACAAAAACATATTAATAAAAAAGTGTTCAGTTTAGACAGATTCTAAAGCATATGGTGCATCATAATTTATAATAGAATGGAAAGTACTCATATCCTCTACAAATTTAGAAATGTCTACTGGCAATTGTCTTTTTCATTTTAAATCCCATCCATACAGCTAGCCATCAAACTCTGAATTAACATTCATTTCAAAACCTCCAAAAAAATCAATAAATTCCCTTAAAACATAGCACATTAAACAAAAAATTATTTTCCCACATTTTTAGTCCAGTCTGTTCCGTAATGACAATATTTTATTAGCATAAAAATGAAACAGAAGGAATTAGCTTTAAGGTATATGTGTGGGACATCCATGACACGACTTTAAAACAATATCCACCAAAAAATCATGTTTAAATTACAGACATCTAGTCTTTCCTGTGTTATATGTATTTTAAACCTAACCTTGCACTCAGATAATCTGGTAATGGATCAGTGGGCCACTAGGGCAGTGGGACACAGCACACACACACAGAGCATAAAAATTAACCTTCACATCTAACATATGTGTCTATAGCCATCAATCACTGACTAGAGGGCGGAGTTTATTTATTAAATGATATAATACAAGGTGAACAAAACATTTAGTTACTTAATTTACTTTTTAATTACACAAGGCACAGACTAATTTTTATTCTAGCTGACTTGTTACGTGTACTAACAGTTTTTTGCAATATTTGTATGCATTGATATTTTCAGTGAATTCCTCACTTAAGTGTAGACTAACTCATCCTGTTACTGAGGTTGAGATAGATAAGTGATATATATATAACTTATTCCAACTTGTAACATTGATCAGATGAATATGTATGTTAACAATGCATATTTATAGAAAGACACATGCTTTTAGCAATGATCACACTAAACTTAATTTTCGCGTTTCATAATAGTGTAAATTCATAAATGTTTGGGGTGGGTTAAATGGAGTGGGGTAGGGTTAAATTTCCCCATGTTCGTGGGTTAATTTATACCATGAGTTTTATATTAACGGTGATTTCAAAACTCTTAATGGATATGCATATATGTATGTAAATGGTGCATATTTATAAAAAGAGACATGTTTTTTGCAATGACTACAGTAAACTTTCAATTTCCGTGTTTCAGAAAAGTGTAAATTCACAAATGCTTGTGGTGGGTTGGAGTGGGGTATGATTAAATTTTGCTATGGGTTAACTAATACCATGAATTTGATATTAACGGCGATTTCAATACCCTTAATGGGATTTGTTTTCACAAATTACTATTTCCCAATTGAATGTTTTCTCAAAGAAATGATTTATAAGTTACAAATTCCCATAAATGTTAATGATTTTACGGTATTGTATTAAGGAGGGCACATTGAATTAGGGTTTTGGTGTTCTTTTTTAATATTATGAATGACGTTGATAATGCTCTCTTTATCGTCTGGCCATTCTAAAGGTCTAGTAGAAGTATGAGTTCAAGTCCTATATAATGTAAAAAGATATAACTCTCAAGTCTTCCTGGCCTTTGTAAGTTAAGTACATGCATTTATACTATAAAATAGTTACATTAAGAAGTAGTTTTAGTAGGAATTGTTTTTGTAAGAGATTGGCTATAGATTTTTGTATGTTGTATACAATTTTAATGTCAATTATGCATCTAGTCTTTATATAGTACATTTTGTAACTTGACTGAACGGTTTCTGAATTAAGACTTGGTTATATTTGCCTCAAACATTTTCAACATTCACCACAGTGATTCTGTTACATTTTTTTAAAAGTACCTTCTGCCTTTAAAATTGGGAAAATTTAAGTTTTGAAATACAGTAAACTGCATAAGGACAAGCTTGCAACAGCTTAGGTTCCTCACTGCAAAGATGTTATATTGTGACAATATCTAGTATATCACTTGTTTTGTGAATTTTAGTGATCAAGTTGGGGAAATTTAGTCATTACTACCTTTATTAGGTAGTAGTTAAAGCAAAACAAAATCACTGCACCATATGATAACTCCTTTTTCCATGATTTTTTGGACAAAATTATTGATCTACAGGTAGTTACCAGGTTGAACGGCATTCTAAGAGTGTAAAAACCACCTGGTTAAACAGGCCAATACCTCCGTCATCATTCTTATAACTTATCAAAACCTGTATATATACAAGTATTTCTTTATCAGAATACTTAAACTTTGGTGGCCTTGAATGAGATTTGATCAGCTCACACTTAAAATGAAAATAAGGAAAATGCGACTAAATAACATGGTTTTTTTTAGCAAAGTTAGAGCCACCAAGAAAACGTTATATTAACAAAACACATAATTTATGACTATAAACCACATTCAGACACACTTAGTCTACACAATATGAACGCCTACCTTTAGATGTGCATTACGCATAATAACTAACAGCTAATGGCAACATGACTTGGCTCTTTTGGAACTCTAACCACCAAACTGCCAAATCAATTTATGAAGGAGTAAACAATTGTTAATATGACCTCATAACAGCAATGGTAAAATCTTGAATGGGATAAAATACACCCAACAAACAACTTAATACCAATTCTTTTGAAAGTATCTGTAAAATTATTTCTAAAAATTTGTTTTCTATTAAAGTATTTAATCAGATATTAACAAATCAAAATATATTAAATAACAACTGTGCAAAATCTTATTGACTACAAAACATTTTAACCCTATCTGTTACCATGGCAATGTGACTAACTATGACTAGACTCTGTGACAATATGACTAACTTACAAATGACTTAAGACTCCTAATTTCTTAGTCACAATATTTGTTTTACATGATCTCCAAAATATTTATCCATCATGCATGAAAGTATATATATAGGCACACTAATTTAAATATGACAAAAATACACAATATGTAAACAAGTTTATTTTCTTCAAATAATACAGATTTACTAAATGCAGTATAAAAAACAATTCTGTTGACACTATGCTACCATTACTCAGCAGGGATGACATTTCATGCTATCAGACAACAATTTCTCTCCATTTTCATGATTCTTGCTCTTTAGCAGAGATTCAGATAAACAGGGGCCCAGTATACCATGGCTCCTAAAATCAGTCTGGGTCCATAAATATTGACACATTTTAGCTATCTATAACTACTAAAACTTCTTTTCTGAAGTGAACCAACCCCTAACTCAAATAGTTAAGCTTAATCCCTGTTAAGCATGCGTTATTCGGTTTACTTTGCACAGCAATGAATGTTACAGCACTATAAACATTGTTTCTAGGAAGTTCAATGGTTCAACAACAAATCATTTGTTAAGGCTAGTAAGAGTAAGCATAACCTTTAACATTCCACGACGTAACTAGCAATGGACATTTTACTTTGAAACAAATCACTTGATATGTTGACAAGAAATTTATCCTACGTGGGTATGACTTCAAGACGACATCTTACGTTAACCTAGAGTAGTCTCCCTTTCACTGTATGGTGAAATGTGAAAAGGTCATATTCTGGCATTTTCCATCAATGTTACATGTGAGAAAAAGAATGGTTATTGACAGAATGATCCTAATTGCTCACTATTGTATCGTCTGGGTTAATTTATCACCAAAAGTGTACAGAATTTCATCTGAACAGTGATATACAAGGACTTGAAAGCATAGCAGACCAATGTGTTAACTTCACTGCAGAAAGGGATACAGTCTCCGTCTGAAAAGTGCACCAGTAAAATAAATAAAGCTGTTGACAAAGTCATCAATTCCTACAGATTGCCACACCTGTTTCACTTTATTAAGGTCAAACAATAAGATAGTGCTAAAGAAGCAGAATTTATAGCCAGCTGATACAGTAAACATATCAGCAATGCATGAATTTGAGCCAGGTGTAGTTAGCTAAACAGAATGTGCTTACCTTTCCTGAGCACCAAGGCTCACTTCCCTGGTGGAAGTTCACATGTTTAACTTAAAAAGCCAGTTTTTGTTTATCAAAATGAACTAAACATGACCAGAAAGAAGACCAAAAAAAAATTGTCATGCCTCACAGAGTCTGATTTTTAAGGAAAGGCAGAATAAATTTGGTGGATCAAGTTTTTTTCCAATGGCCCTGTCATTTGCAACAGGTTGGACAGAAGGAAAGGGATAGAAAGGTCTACATTATTTCAATGAAATGTTAACACCCACATTTCGCCATATTATAATACATGTGTAACTTTAACTCAGATTCTAAGAATTTATAATTTTTTTTGGAAATCGATAAAAAGGAAATGCGCTGAAATTAAAATCTAATTACTGTAGAGACAAAGAAACATGATGTACTTTTTATATTACATAATCTCTAATCCAGCATCATAATCGTAAACCTGTAACACTTTATATCTCAAATAAATTAATATGTTCTAAAACTGCAGGGATATAATAATAAAAGCAAATTTCATTATAACTTTTTTTATATATCCGTTGCAGGATAATGGAATTTATATCCAGACAATATCATGCATATAAAATAATTGTACCAGTATTCTGCTATCAAGTCAAGGCTAATTGTTATCTTATGAAGTTTAAAATTAAAAACAACTTCAATTAAGAAGTACAAGAGGATACAAATTTACAAAAAGAATAGAAACAGAATAAAAAGATTTCAATCAAGCTACCATACTTCAGTAAAATCAAAAAAATAATAATAAAACAAATAAAATTCCAAGAATTAAACACATGATACAAAATGCATAACATGCCGAAGAAAAGGTAAAAATAGCCATACTTGAATAAAATATTTAAATAAAAAATCCAAAATTCTGTTGGAATACAGTAGACAGAAACATTCAGACACAGACTAAGTCAGACATCCTTCTTTACTCAGTAATTACCGTAGTCTAATCCCGAAACCAGACCTGTTACATCTTGTATAAAGTACTTCCAGACAATGTACAGTAAAATAGCCACATTTTCTGTCTTTTTCTTCCAAATATCTACAGTAACTTAAATTTTACATGATCATGCACATTTTGGCGATTGGTACAGACATGGTATGCTCCAATGCTAACAGACCGACTCGGAGCAAGGCACTTCTACAATGTTAGAGGAAGAAAGCCAAGTTTATTTGTAGCAGACAACTTTATTGATTTTTATATTACCAATTCGTAAGTTTGCAAAGACTAAGACAAGAATTCAGACAGACGAAATACGCAGGGAATATAAACTAAATATAATCAAACTCATGACCAAAAATGTCACCTTGATCCAACAAATGGTCTGATCGACTCAGTAGACAATTTACATATAATGCATAAAACGTCTTTATTTTAGCTTGTGGTTAAACTTAGGCAAGCATTTTAATATTCACAGCTTACAAAAGTATGTGAAATCTTACATTAAAACAGAGTAGATTGTATAAATTGTGCAAGATAAGAAAAAAAATCATTTGTTAACTGTAAAACTGTTGAATCAATTAAGGAATGTTTCATTTTCTCACTTTCAGTCTTAACATTTCCTTATTTGGATAAAATTTACACATGTTAAAGTAGGTGTACACAGTAATCATGGTAACATCAAAGTCAGCTGAGTACATACAAAATATGTATGTATATAGCTTAATGACGCCATGGGAAAGTGTCCATAACTTAGAAATTAGTAAATCCTGGGGTGAATTTCAGATTGGGCCAGTTTTTATTGGTATCATAAACTCTTTCCTGAAAATACTTAAAATTTTAATTTTAATTTGGGGATCAACTGCCAAAAGAAGAAAACCTGTATATCATTATGCAGTTTATATCCCCCACCCCTAGTTCACTAGCAATTTGGTGACTAGAATTATCGCCACCTTATTAAGTCTAATGACTATAGTTTCACTGAATGTTTAGCTTCAAGCCAAAGCAGTTCAGAATCATAAAATTCACAGCTAAAATACTGTTAAAACATACAATACCCCTGTTTCATCTATAATACAGAGATCATGTAACAGATATAAGTTTCACCAGATATAAGTTTCACCGAGTGTCAGTGACAGTAAAACCAGCTATATACATGTACATATAATTCCTGGGTAAAAAGGTGAATGCTCTATAGATTTAATAAACTGATACCAAATGCTAATGGTGGAAGCGCGTGGCCTAATGGTTAAGGAGTTGGACTCATGATTCGAAGGTCTTGGGTTCGATCCCTGGACCGGGCGATGTGTTGTGTCCTTGAGCAAGACACTTAATTTCACATTGTTCCAGTTCACTCAGCTGAAAAATAAATGAGTACCAGCAAAATGCTGGGGGTTAACCCTGCGATGGACCGGCGTCCCATTCAGGGGAGAGTCTTGTACTCTCAGTCGCTTAATGCCACCGAAACCGGGATAAGCTCCGGCCTGATGGGCCTAATGGCTCGGGACAGATTTTAACTTTTTTAAATGCTAATGATTAGTGATGACCCAATGTACAAATTGCTGGCATGGACTGTGCTAAACAATCAATCTGTTACTGGTGTTCAATCTAAAAGGGGCTATTGGGCAAGTGTCCCTTAATTTTGCTAATAGATCCCATTGTTAAGGTCTTAATGGGCCATCTTTAACATAACCATACACACACAGAAAAATATTCATGTTTTATTGTGTTTAAGACATTTTTTTTTTGAAAATGGCCCCACTGTAAAAAATCCTAAGTTAAACACTTCCGTTTAGTGTGACATGTTCTTAGTTATTTTAGCTATTGCAAATTACATGATGTTTCAACAGGGTTTCTTGCTGTTGCTTTTTATTGCAAGTCATAATTCAGCAAGAAGTAAAGTACACAAACTAATGATCTTTAAATTTTTTCTCCAAATGAAGACAGAAAGGTCTGTATACTAGTGATGTGCCTATTCTTACTAATTTCATTATTTCATATGATTTGTGATTTCACATTGAAAGCAAGAGCTCAGCATAACAATGCATTTTATTCCACAGTTGTGGTATGCAGTACATCAGAAATTGGTTAAGTTTGGGTTTTAATTATATTATACAGTATTCTCCAATCTCCCACCTTGACCTTCATGCATGAGCTTTACACATCTTCTGAATATGACAACCATTCATGACAAATGTCATTAAAATACTTCATACTGTTAAAGTGTATGGAGAGGACATGAAAATATATGAACAAATGTATTCACAGATTGACAACAGACAATGTTATAATATACCAATACATGATTTATGTCTATATATAGACATATGAAAAGCAGTGTCAATTTAGGATTTTTCAGTAGTGGCCATTTTCATTCCCCCCCCCCCCCCCCCCCCCCCCCCCCCCCCCCACTAAAACAGCAATATTTTTGCAGTCATGTAATGTAAAATATGGCTCACTATTGCTTTAACAATTGGAGACATTTGGCAAAATGAGGGATCAATGGCCTCTCCTAAAATTAGTACTGAAAAACAAAGAAATTCTGAAGCAATCGACACTAAACAAAAAGGCACAGGGTAAATATAAACTAATCTTGAAATCTGAAGACAATAACAAAATTCAATGTCAGCACAGTAAAAATGTCACAACAACATCTTTTTGACAAAAGATTTTATTCAGATAAAACAGGGTAACAAATGATACAAGCTACTGGTACTTGGAAGTCAGTTTATACAGGTTGCATTTAACAAATGAAGATGCTACAAGATAACTTTAGCTAATCAAACCGGTTTCAATAATTTGAATATAATTGAAAATTTCAATCATAATTGTTCTTTAAAAGTTTTTAAAAACAAATATGTGCACAACATCGTTTTTAAGTCTGACTCTATTTTTAAAATCATAAATATAATGTGTCATATGTTCTACAATTAAGTTTCAACAAATTTCCAGTTTGATTCACAAAATTATACTAAAATGTTAACTAAGCACTTTGTTCATATCCATCATTTAAGCTAGCTTTTATTTCACATAACAATATAAAGATTGTGCACCGAGACATGTTTAAAGTGCAGCATTATGTATTGTACTGTCTTACCATAAAGCACTACAAAAAAGTTAGGCCTAAAAAATAAATGTTTCCTGTAACCGATAAGAATAAGAAGGAGGAATTCAAGGTGCATACCTTCATGAAACAAAGATTTTAAATTTCAAATTTTACCTGAATACTTCAGAAAATACAATTTGAATTCATCCTGATTTTTTCTTACACCAAAAATGGGTATCTGAATTTTTCTGAATACTTTTATTTGTGTGTTCTGAATTTTGTCTGAATGTCAATTCATTTCATTCTGAAAAACTAATAGTTTCCATAATTCAGGAAAAACTGAGAAAAATTCAGATCTATTCATACAAAATTTAGAGGGGTGCCCAAAAGACAGACTCAATATATATATATTTGCAACTAATTATTTTTTTTACAATGTTGCTATGTGAAACAATAACTACAACTTTAACATTGCATGTCCTAAATTAATGACAAACTTTTAGTGGGTGGGAAAAATCATGTTTTATGCAGCAGAAAAGTTTATATAACTAAATCGAAAGCAGTCAGTAGGATTAAAATTTCAGCCTTGAAGCCAGCATTTCCATTATTTGGTTACCAAGGATCCAGTATTGCTTAGCTTGACTAAAATATGTAGGATTACCAGACACAGATAATTTTTTTCGTGTCCTACTAATACATGTATACATATATAAAAACCACTGACATACCTAACATTCTTTGCACATTACAGTGTCATTCATTCCATGTACCAAGTTAAGCTGTTACATGTTACTTGATAATATTTTAATTATAAGGCAATGATCACAACTACTTTCACTTGTTGCTCAAGAAAATCACCTTATATCTTAAATTATTTGGTGGCATTTTAAGATCATGGCAGATTTAAATTAAATCAAGCTGGCCTAATGTGCCATACAATGTATCAAAATGCATTTTTTTAAATTGATAGAACATAAACAAGTCTCATAATATGCAATATGGAAGTTTAATTTATAAGAAAGGCAAACAGCAACCAAATGGTTATACCCCATGTTCAATTTAGGATTTTTCAGAAGGAGGCCATTTTCAAAAACTTTCATCTGAAATACAATAACATCAACATGTTTGTATCACGTAACTGTTAAATATGGTCCACTAAGGCTTTAACAATGGGGTCATTCAGCAAATTACAGATGATGAGTTTAATTCTGAAACGGTCGTCTAGTGCTGCAAAATTAAAAGAGTTAAAGTTATATCTAGAAGGAAACTGTAATATTAAACGTAAACATAATTTAGAGAAAATACTACATCAAGTTTTAGTTTTCAAAATGCAATAATGTTTCTACAAAGAAAACTGAACTTGTCATTAGTATGCTGTGACATATGTAATGTCATCTTATTTTAATTTGGATGAAAAAGTTGAACTTTGAACCTACATATTCAATACATGCCCATACAAATTAAAATAGGTGAATGACCTGCAAGCATGGTTTGTATTCAATGACATTTTCAACAAGGAAAAGGGAAAATATTTTTTTGGACAGCAACATGTTATAATAAACCATGTCATGTAAATTTAAACTACACATGTTATTGTAGTACACTACTGAAGTGTCCAAATGAAAGGAATTAAGTACAAGAAGTCTAGGTTTCCACAAATTTGAAATAATTAGTAGCAAATTTCCAAAACTTGTAAAATATAGTCCTTTTTAAAGTATTATTCCACAAATTTGCTAAAATAGGTTACTTTTTGAAAGAATTCCTCAGAAATTAGTAGCCAATGGTGATTTTGGCTACCAGGAATGGAAACATAGATAAGCACAACTTAACTATATGATGTTTTATTGTTTCAAATATGGTCAGATAAAAACTGGTTCAGTATTGTGTTTTATTATATAGCAATATTATACCTCATACATTTTAGTTTCTATTGAAAACCATTGTAACTACTCAAGGCCATATAACCGTATATAAGCCCAGAGCTCCTGGCTGAATATATATATTATCTCCCCTGATGGGAAGTTGAATTCTTTGGAGCCTCAATGACATTGCATAATGACAGCAATGACATATGGAACTCAGCTTCGCTTCATTCCACATATTATTTTTGAATGACGACCCCATCTATAAACTGCCAAATTATGGCCCCGAGCCCCTTGAAATATTTGTTAAATATATACATTGCAAAGAAATTAAACAAAATCAAGAGGTGTTAGCATGCAATAAGTATTGATATTTTCAGCAAACTTTGTTTCAGTCCGAGGTTTTTCTAATCAATTTTTCATTTTGAACACTTTGTCACACCACACTGTCATTATGTGACGTCACAAGCTTGTGCAAATGTTGAGTCAACTCGAAACAACATTCACAATATTAATTCAATAATGTTATATTATAGTGTTAATTCTAGAAAGGGGACGCTGATCCCTTATTTTGCCCCATGTTCACATAACATCAATGCAAAAATATTGATGTTATGCTTTTTAGAGGAAAATTTAAAAATGGCCCCGTCTGAAATATCTTAGAAAGAACACTGGTTTAACATGATGGACACTGCATGAACAATATCAACTACCTTTGCACTGTATGAATAGTATTAACCATGGAACTATATGAACAATTTTGACACCCATGGTCCTGTATGAACACTATTATGAACTATGGCACTGTATGAACAATATTAAAGAATGTTCCTGGCCCCAGATTTTTCAAACCGTAGTAACAAATATGAAATAACTAATTAGATTTTAATATCAAACAGGTGCATGATGTCTGCCAAATCACCAAACTTAAATTTTAAGCTTGGTTAAGTTAAATCAGGATCTGCTTACAGGTATTTAAAACAAGATTTTATACACATGTAAAAGGTACACATTTAACTTTGTACTTGATACAGCCATATAAAAGAATCCTGGACATATATTATAACTGATAAAATTAAAAATATGTTCAAAATTTAGATTGTTCACTAGTACTGCATTCTTAGTAAACATATCATTTATCCAATTAAATGTATGTAGATGTATTGTTCATCAATATATCAAATAAGTTGACTGAAAATATTGCTTTATTTATGCAACATCATCAATTTCTAGCCACTCTCAAGTTAATTTTTCTAAATCCCAAGGGATAAACTAAACATGGTGTCAGACATCGGTATGAGTTTGGTGTTACTTTTTTAATCTGCTTTGTACAAATTGAAAGGGCACCTAGTATATTTAGTACTGGCAACTGGTGGACTTCAGATTACCATTGCACTTAGTTACACATAGCTACAAATTGATCCTAGAGAAGCCTTGATCCCTTGAACTTTAGTCTTTAACCAGCTCACAATTACCAAAAACAACAATGAATCAAATATTTCATCATGCTACTAAATCAATCTAGTTGGAAAACATTTAAAATCTGAGATATAATTCTGTTATCTCAAGATTGAGGCAGACTAAGCAGACTTGTTGCATGGATAGCCAACACCTGAAAAACAATCTCTTGTTGATCCATTTATCTTGAATGAATTTTAGTAACGTAACTTTTGCCAACATCTATATAAAACAATCTAAAGGGTAGCCAATATTTTTAACATTATGTACAAAAGAAACGAATTCAAAATATGTAAATCTGTCAAATCCTTATTTTAAATTACAATACTAAATCAAAATGAGTGACTGGATAGCAGATGGGATTTGTACAATTCCATTTGAAAATCATGAAATTAAAAATTATGATAAAAAAAGATTTAAAGAATAAAACAACAGCAAAAAACATCATTTTAAATAAGAAGGAAAAATGCAGAATACATATTTGTACAACTAATTCCACATGAAAATCAAAAGAATTAAAATTACAGAAAAAAAAGGTTCACAGAATAAAACATTAGCAAAAATATCATTTTAAATCACACTAAAAAACACAGAATACAGATCGGTTTAACAATAACTTAACAATTTCATTTAAGTGCCAAGTCTGAAGAAAAGATTCTGAAATCAATACAACATTCTGCTGAGGTCACAATGCATGTCTGAGTACTAGCAGCATAATACTACAACATCAGCAATAGATTTTTAAAGAAGCAGACAATTTCTTAAAACTTAAGACAGCAAATTAGGGGTAAAGTTTTTAACGTAAACAGCTAAATTTAGACATAGTTATTTTAACTTAAAATGATCAATATTAAGCTTAAAATTCGGGATATATTAAACAGCTTGAGGACAACAGTTGGTTAACATTGAAAATGCTGGAACTGAAGAAAAATTGTGATCTTAAATCTTTTTTTTTCTTCTTGTTTTAATGAATAAAGAATAAAATCTTCAACCATTTTTTTAATCAATGTGTAGTAAAAGGTAGTAAAAAAACTAATAAATTGTAATGCATTTTCTACAAAATTTAGTAAAATTCACCGCCACAAACAGAAGAACCAGTAAAAGCATAAGAAAGAAAAAATCCATTTGATGCATGCAATTGACTTCAGATTAGCCTAAAGATCTATTGTATTCCTTTTTTATATGTGGTCCTTTTTTAATTAGGACACAATTTGAAGTTCTGATTAATTGCCAAAGCAATTTACTCCATCCACTATAGATTATCTTAGATGTATAACTTTTGTATTTGTTCTTAAAAAGGTGTTCTATGATATAAAGCTCAGCCTTCACACACACACACACACACACACACACACACACACGAGAGAGAGAGAGAGAGAGAGATGGAGAGAGAGAGAGAGAGAGAGAGATATGTAAGAGAGAGAGAGAGAGATGTAAGCTACAAACTCAATCTGGTATAATTATATAAACATCAGTGTATATCAAGTGTAGTTTTGTACGAGTGACATGATCATTATTTTATCAATAATTATTTACCCTATACATTATCATACATAAAGAACTCTTGATCATTTCATAATCCTTTTGTTATATAGTATCATGATATCTTATATATACCACTTATAACAATTTACAATGCTCTTGAAATAATCTGCTGTAAATCTGCTGACTCAGCATAAATCAATCAGGAAGTTACTAAGCCATTACAACACAGCCTGTATGTATCTACTCCAGGTGGGGCTAATGTTAGTTACAGGAGGCACTTACTGAATTGTTCTAATTGTGTCAGAATAGAAAGCCAAAAATAACTCTCAACAGCCTGGATTATAGACAGAAATACCTGAATTCTTAATGTGTATGCATAGTTATGTAAATATATGTCAATCTATATAAATTGTATTGCTCTTCTGGAAGCATTTATATACACCTTCATATTTCAAATAGTTCAAGAGTTGTTTCCCCTGAATGACCTCATTTTTGAACACCATCGTCCCTTGTTCACAGCAACAATATTATATGTTTATTGCTATTTGATTTCTTGCATACAAACTTTGCAGGGTTTAACAATGTACAGATGTAACATAAGTTATTTAATCTTATTGTTTCACTCCTGGATATGAAAATACTACATTGAATCTATCTTCACATACATGAGCAGCAGTATTGTTTAACTCTATTAATATATAGAGTTGTGATCCAATTTCACATTGACCATGATCAAAAAAGAGGTTGTTATAGTAAGAAATAGCCAAAATGTGTTAAATTTAAGAGCCCAGACTTATTTAAGGAGTCATGGGCAACTGGACGTCTGCTATTCCTAATCACTGCATGTACAGTCCAACCCGCTTCAAAGCCAAGACCACCTCTATATAAGAACCACCTGCTTATAAAGGCCAATAGAATTGTACACCAATCATTAATTCATATTATTTGAACTTATATATAAAGGCCATTTACCCATAAAGGCCACTTTTACTGGTTCCATTTGGGTGGGGTGGCCTTTGTAGGCAGGTATAACTGTACATGTATGTCAAATATTTTTTAAACAATGCAGTAAGTTCTATACAATAGCTTTCTCTAATTTCATTGTTTGTTCTTTCTTTTAATATTTTTAATTCTATGAAGCTAATAAAAATATAAAATTCATGCAAAGTTGGTATGTTCAACAACCAACAAATAAAAACAATACCTTACCCATCAATCTGACTACAGTTAAACAACCAGCATAAACAGCTCAACATTTTTTTTCTGTCTTCCTATATCATAAACATGCATTACAAAATGAAACAGAACATGCCTAAGTAACTTACCAATTGATGAAGGAACTTTTTCCAGCAGAGTGGTTGCCAAGTAGAAGAACTGTTATCTTCTTTCTAGGTGCCAGAAGAGACAAACCTAAGCTCTCTGCTATTCTTACTAACCCTGAAACAAAGATTTAATGAAAATTGAATTTATAAAAATGATTCGAATATCCAAAAACTTTTTTAATAAACAAAAATTCTACAAGTACATGTATATATCCAAGTAGCTAAACACCGATAGTTAATCATTTCATGCAGAGATTCAAAATTCCTCAAGTCCAAAGTCCTGGACATTGATTTTACATTCAGGGAACCTTGATATTAAAATTGATGGACCTTGTCCTCTAAAATATTATCTTGGTTCAAGGTTATGGGATCAAGGTCATGGAAATCATGGGTGCAAGCTGGGGTTTTCCTACTCAAATTAGCGAGTTTAACAGCGTGATCAAGATATAAATTTTGTTCAAGGTCATGACACTCCTTTGCATCATAGAGATTCAGACAATTTAAAACTGCAGCCATTTCTGACACTGCATTAATCAATATGGGAAAAATTCTGACAAAATTAAACAAATGTGAGAACTGTTAAATTTAATAACATCGTCATGCGTCTCATTTACACAACAATCTAGTGAATTGCAGTTTTTAAGTTATTGCATAAACAATGCACAATTCTCATGATGTAGCAAAATACACACCTGTGTTCCCTTTACATGAATGTAGCTACTTGGTCCCTATTTAATATTTAATCAAAGGTAAAGCAGACAGGTCAATGCTGTTTGCCTGTAAATGTGTATATCAAACTTTATGTTTGTCTAAAATTATTCAGCAAGTCATCATAACAGAAAACATGCTTTCAGCAAAGAACATTAATCTTTTTAATATATGTTCAGTCCAGATGTGATCAACAACTAGTAAATGTGATCAATTTGATCAATAATGAAAAGAAGCTTAAATTTATAAATCAACAAACCACTACTTATATTAGCTGTTAACTGGCTGGTCACAACATGGTCTTCAATGAGCCCAAAGTGAATCACTACCTAAAACTTTAACCTTATGTGACCCAGACATTACATCATCAACTGTTAACAAATAAGTCACAACAAGGTCTTCAATGAGCCAAAAGTCAACTGTTAACAAATGAGTCACAAGGTTTTCAATGAGCCAAAAGTCAACTGTTATTGTTAACAAATGAGTCACATTAAGGTTTTCAATGAGCCAAACGTCAACTGTTAACAAATGAATCACAACAAGGTCTTCAATGAGCCAAAAGTCAACTGTTAACAAATGAATCACAACAAGGTTTTCAATGAGCCAAAAGTCAACTGTTAACAAATGAATCACAACAAGGTCTTCAATGAGCCAAAAGTCAACTGTTAACAAATGAATCACAACAAGGTTTTCAATGAGCCAAAAGTCAACTGTTATTGTTTTTTTCTTTTATTTTATTATTATTAATAAAATAAAAGAAAAAAAATAACTGTTATTGTTAACAAATGAGTCACATTAAGGTTTTCAATGAGCCAAAAGTCAACTGTTAACAAATGAATCACAACAAGGTTTTCAATGAGCCAAAAGTCAACTGTTAACAAATGAGTCACATTAGGGTTTTCAATGAGCAAAAGTCAACTGTTAACAAATGAATCACAACAAGGTTTTCAATGAGCCAAAAGTCAACTCACAACAAGGTTTTCAATTAGCCAAAAGTCAACTGTTAACAAATGAATCACAACAAGGTCGTCAATGAGCCAAAAGTCAACTGTTATTGTTAACAAATGAGTCACATTAAGTTTTCAATGAGCCAAAAGTCAACTGTTAACAAATGAATCACACCAAGGTTTTCAATGAGCCAAAAGTCAACTGTTAACAAATGAATCACAACAAGGTCTTCAATGAGCCAAAAGTCAACTGTTAACAAATGAATCACAACAAGGTCGTCAATGAGCCAAAAGTCAACTGTTAACAAATGAGTCACATTAGGGTTTTCAACGAGCAAAAATTCAACTGTTAACAAATGAATCACAACAAGGTCGTCAATGAGCAAAAAGTCAACTGTTAACAAATGAGTCACAACAAGGTTTTTAATGAGCCAAAAGTCAACTGTTAACAAATGAATCAAAACAAGGTCGTCAATGAGCCAACAGTCAACTGTTAACAAATGAGTCACATTAAGGTCTTCAATGAGCCAACAGTCAACTATTAACAAATGAGTCACAACAAGGTCTTCAATGAGCCAAAAGTCCACTGTTAACAAATAAGTCACAACAAGGTCTTCAATGAGCCAAAAGTCAACTGTTAACAAATGAGTCACAACAAGGTTTTCAATGAGCCAAAAGTCAACTGTTAACAAATGAGTCACAACAAGGTCTTCAATGAGCCAAAAGTCAACTGTTAAATGAGTCACAACAAGGTTTTCAATGAGCCAAGTCAACTGTTAACAAATGAGTCACAACAAGGTCTTCAATGAGCCAAAAGTCAACTGTTAACAAATGAGTCACAACAAGATTTTCAATGAGCCAAGTCAACTGTTAACAAATGAGTCACAATGAGGTCTTCGATGAATCACTGCAGTAGCTCAGTTGGTTGAGTGCTCGCTCCATAAGTGGAAGGCCGTGGGTTCACACCCCAACCGGATCTGACATGAGACTTGAAAGTGGGTAGTCACTGTTCTTTTGCCAAGCACTCAACATTATGAAATGAAAATCAGAAAATCTTTCGGATGGGAAATTAAAATAAACAAGGTCCCATGTCATGGTAGGCTTGGCACGCTAAAGAACCCTGCTGTATAATGCCATCAGCGCAACACACTGGCAAAATTTCTGCACCTTCCTCTATAGCTGGCGACGTCTCGATATAAGTAAAATATTCTTGACTGGGACGTTAAAAACCATTACACAACTCAATCACTTATCAACACAAACTAGAAAAGCCAAATACCCCCCCCTCCCCCCCAACCAACACTGACTTTCACCTATGCAAATAAATTTGGTATGTTGCACATTGTCTCATGTTGGTTTATATTTGTACCAAGTTTGACCAAAAACCATCTATAGACATGGAAGAAATTAGTGGACACATTATTGGGATGCAAATCAGGTGGATAGACAGACAGACAGGGCGATTCCTCTATACCCCTAAACTTTGTTTTGGGGGGGTGTAGGGGCGGGGGGGGGGGGGGTATAACAATAACTTTATATATGACCCAGACATTACATCATCAATTGTTAACAAGTTAGTCCAACAAGGTAAATGAGCCCAAAGTGAATCGCTTACTAACAAACACAATTTTTTTAACCCAAACTTTACATCTTCAACTGTAAGTGAGTCACAACAAGGTCTTCAATGAGCCCAAAGTGAATCACTTATCAATAAAAACAATAACTTTATATGACCAAAACTTTAACTCATCAACTGTTGAAAAATGAGTCACAGCAAGGTCTTCAATGAGTCCAAAATGAATCACTTTTCAACACAAACAGTAACTTTATATGACCCAGACATTATATCGTCAACTGTCAACGAGTCACAACAAGGTCTTCAATGACCCCAAAGTGAATCACTTATCAACACAAACAATAGCTTCATATGACCCAGACATTACATCAACTATCAATTTTAGTATTTGACAAAGCAGGGATGGAGATTTGCAGGGGCCCAGTAGCCCATTGCTACTAAAAATTAGTCTGTGTCCCTTAATGATTACACAATTTAGCTATTTATTACTATTACAACTTCATTTCTAAAGTGAGCTAGACCCCAGTAACTCAAAACAGTTAAGCTTTATCCCTGCAAAGACATTATATCACCAACAGATTGGACAAAGAGCAGCATTATGATGATATCCTGCAGGGTTTGTACAGACATTAGGACTCCAAATTTAAGGACTTTTTAGGGTCTTTTCAGGATCTTATTTGCAAATTTTAGGCCTAATCAGAGGTACAATTGAAGCAAAACAAATAATGATGCAAAGGCAATTAAATCAATAAAACAATTACATACCTGTCCATAGTAACAACATGTGAAGTGGATAAGGTTGAAGTTGGACACTCGGAAGGGTTAGGTACTTTTAAATTGCTCATTTTAACGTAACTTATTAATTAAATAATTTATTTGTATCAGTCTATTTGCAATCACTTAATATTGAAATACAGACACCCAAATGCCCAATTTCAAGGGCTTTTTAGGGCCTTCAGGATAAATTCAAGGGCTTTTTAGGGTCAGATTTGTTTTTAGGGTCTTTTTAGGGCAAACCTCAAAATTTAAGGACTTGTCCAGGCCTGTACGAACCCTGTACTGAAAAAGTCACAACTCTGCTACAATTTTTCCTGATGGAATACTTAAGAAAGTAGTTTTTGTTCACTTATTTCCAAATGTTAGCTTGATATTGTTGAACACTATCAACAGACAGACAGATTATTATCTTTATTATAAATTTCCAAAATAAAGTTCAGTTTAATTAACCATCATGCCAACAGCTGTGCAACTGGTCAGTAACAGCAACATCTTCAATGATGTACTTTTATTATATCTTTCCATCCACCAATTAAAAACAAGAACTGTCTCTTCGGAGCCAAATACCCCCCCCCCCCCCCCCTTTAAATGTTTTTCAAAGACTTTGACCTTTTTTGATATGACCTGATGATTCAAGTTCATGACACACCTATGGACCATGATTATTCATGTGAAGTTTTATGACAGTCATCAAGAGCAGCTATGAGATATGGCCCAGACACAATTTTACATGGACAGACATGGTGATTTCTTTATATATACCAAACTAGTTTTCGGGGTATAATAATATGTTAAATTTCTTTTTAAAGCTTTAAATTTTTTTTTTGAAAATGACTTCATTCAGTCCCACACCCCTGAAGAACCTTCCACAAGAACAAATGAACTTATTCTGTTCATTGAAGATTCCAAAGTGACTAAATGAGTCTCCACTAAGCTTGATGATGGATAGCTATCATGTGCATGGTTCTGATATGTGAAAAGTTTGTACTTTTTATCATGTCATATGGTAGAGACTTTTTTTCATTATCACAAATGTGACAAGTTATCCTCCCTGCACATTGTCCCGAGTGCACTGTAGAAGAGGTAAAAATTTCCGCCACTTCACCTATAGCTGGTGACATATCAATATAAGTGAAATATTCTTAACTAGGACATAACAGCCCATTCAATCAATTAATTCTCATATTGTCATGTAATTTCCATCAATTTTAATTTTCTGTAAATTAAAGAATTATCATCACACTGTATAACATATAAATTGTCAATTGTCGCATACTATTAACACCTGAACTATTGTAAATTATATAATCACATTTAATAATGTGAAAAATATTAAATCATGCCTATAAATTATAAATTTCAAATATATTTTTTTACATAATTTTAATAAGAATTTTACATTCAAGAAAATTCCAAAGAATAGAAATTAAAAATTAATGCCAATGTATTCATTTTAAAATAACACTCTTGAATTGAATTATCCAAAGTCCACCAAAGATGTATGAAGGCCTGAAGGATGACCACTTATCAGCTGCAAAAGACAACTGAATATTTTTATAGGAAATAAAGGGTCTCTTGGTGCAATGAATCACCTTTCAAGTTGATATTGGCCAATCAAATTTCTGAGTTAAAAATTTCCTATATATAATATTACAATGTAACATATCTAGATAGAAAAGTAAAGGCTTAAAAAATATTCCAGGTCATTTATTAAATTCCAGACATATAATAGCGCTGTATTAATCCAGTCAGGAGTGACCTTTGCTGAACTGAATGAGACGGTAATATTCAATAGGGCTGCTAAGTCAGCAGACAAGAAAGATATATTTATAGACCAGCCAGGTCTCTACACCGGTCAGACACTTAACACTTGTGAATAAATTATTTATTTTCTCACAAATAAGGTAAAAATACTCAAATTTTCTGAAAATAATTAAAATTTTTAGTTGATAAGAAAAAAATAATTGTTATTCCATACATTTGCGAAACGTAACATAAGCTGTCTGCTAGACTTTTCCCGGTCCACTGAATGGGAAGGGTCGACACTCTCTTACGTAAGAAACTGGTTTTTAACAACTTTAAAAATGAAAAACTGGTAACTCACCATTTTCTGGGTCTGTGTAGAGAGTGTGACATTCTTTTAAGATTTTTTCGTTGACGGACTGAGTGGCCGAGTCTGCGCATTAGCCGACGTTCTTTGCTTGACTTTCCCAGACATCTTCCTCGCTCCTGTCAAAAAAGTGAGCAGACAGATTAAAACCGAAAGGAACAAGAATTAGTCATGGATACGTGTCTCATTTCCACCAACAGAATATATCAAACTTGTCATAAATAAGCAAATCAAATGTTTTAATAAGTAAGAAAATATATCATTATTGATAAATAATCATAAACAAACTGTAATTATCAATGAAATTTCGGCCGAATTCGTTCAGGATTGGAAACTGAAACTCCTCTACCCCTTCGTTTCTAAAAATCGATAGTATCGCCATCTACATCCGTCAGCTGATCGGCGAATGATCGAGACAATGCGTCGAAATAAAATTAGTTTTATGATTTAAACTTTTATAATGACATACCATTTTGTCATTACTTTTAGTTCTGAACACTGTCATATTGAATAAACTCATAATTAACATTTATTTTTACCTGTTACGATGTTCAATTGACAGCCGAGAACTTGCCGGTAATTTAACAATATTGACCAATCAGAAAATTCGTAGGAATACCCCGCGAAACTAAAAAACGTAGGAAATGGCTTCCCTTGTTGCTGCATACGGTAGTGATTCAGACGAAGAACCTGATTCTGAAGACAAAAACAAGGAAATATCTGAAGTGTCAGTGCATAATTTTGTTAATTCTTTTGTTCCATCCAAATTTACACAGCTTAGATGTAACTGGTTCCAAGTGTGTCACTGAAAACCCAAGTAATTTTTGTGGCTTTTGCAATGTTGAAACTGAAAGTAGGAAAGAACTTGGAAACATGGAATTCCCCTTTTAATGTGAACACGAAGTGTTTTGTTGATTGAACGTCGACTAGCACGCATAATATTTCAATTATATAATATGATGTGAATCGTGGAATCGAACAAAATATGTAAAGATCGTCCTTTTTCCCATTCCTGTCTGGTCAATTTTCCTTTACCCTACTTTAGTAATGATTACTATGCAACCCAAGTTTTTAAACATGTTTATGTAAATGTGATATATATACAGTAGTGTTAAAGCTACCCGAATTTTTAGGCTTCATTTGTGCTAATTTTTGAGATATCTTTAATATGTTTTGGACACTTTTTGTGGCAGTCTCCAGACTAGATCATAAGAAATATTCAATTATTGATGCAGCTGTTAAGTGTCTACTGTTCTAACTGCTCTGATCATGACATAGTAAATCACCTTATTTTCACAGAAAAGGATGAATAATTTCATGTATTGTCTTCTCACTTGCATATAAAGTCGTTTCAGGAAATCACAATAAATTGAACAGGTTCAGGGTTAGCTCTGGCTCTCAAAAAGTTTGAGCCAAGACTTTATAGCCATTTTTGTACAGCGTTCACGATAGTGAACGTGTACATTGCTGTCGCTTTCTTCCAAGATATCGAGCTTCTTTGCTATGAAATTATAAGATATGAGTACACCTGGAAATAGTGTGCCTGGTAAATGAGCGTGAAAGAAGTATATCTGTTTTATCGTGAGATATGTATTCTGAGACGGGTAATGTATTTGGTAACATATGCACATTTGGAATAAATTTTCGGAATACATTTCGGAATCTAGTAAAATATTGCGACGGGATGCATCTAATAATTTCTGCAATTTGGCGAACTGATCTCATGTTTACAATAAAAAGTAGTTCGAGAAGTTTGCGTCCTACGATGTAAAATCATAACTTTTTATGAAATGAACAGCAACGGCAGGTTGTTTAATTAATTCTTCGTGAAATCTACGGAAATTTAAAATTATTTTGAAGGTTATGATAACGTATTTTGATGTTGAGGCAATTGTGTCATATTTTAAAACTGTTTATCGATTAGATTTTACTTTCGTGAAAGGGAGATAATTCGTACAGTGTTGTGTACAAATTTTAAATACAGTCGTTTTACCAGTTCCGAACAGGGTTTCATATAAGCGCTGCTGCAGACGTCATCCACAAGCAGAGGAAATAAAATTTATGTGGTGTAATAATACAAATGTTTACTGATTCCAAAATATCGACACCTGTCCTCAAAAACACGTGGTAGTATGTTTTCTTGAAAAAAGCATTTCCGTGATCACGATTTGTTTACATCGTTAAACTAGGTCACCGACAATCTGTCGACCTGTCCTGCACATACATTTAGGAAGCGGTTGAAGTTTATATTATTTAAACAATTAATGCCCATACATTCAAGTAGAAGCAAATTGAGAAAGTTATTTTGCGATTCCTTTAATTGAACGGGATTGAAATTTTAGATTATTAGGTAGTAAAAATTCGGAACTGGTAAAACAACTGTACTTCACCATTAACATGAAACGGGAATATTGTGAGTGATAATCAGCAGTTAATTAAAACCCAGATTAACAGCAAATGATCCAGTTACATACAACCGCTAGAATGTACCCCTCATAGCGACGGTAGGATCTGCGAAACTCTACTTTCTCTCTATCCGAAATGACAAAACGATCGGGTACAACTTTTTTAAATTTTAATTACCGATTGTCTTTTTCATATATTTATGAAATTATTATTTTCTACCATTTAATTCAGCAATACATGGTTTGGTACATCCAAAAAAAAAAAAAACATCCGTCGGACTATGCATAGATCGAAACCCCTTCCAAAAGTGACAAAAAAAATCTGAAATGTAGTTCTTCTGACCTGTTGTATAGACTTTCTTGATTATCAACAAACTTGTTTTACTTTTTCATACTAAAAATAAAAATACAGAAAAATGCAGCTTGCTGTATTTCAGAGCTTCAAATGTCCCCAATTTAAACGGCAGAAGGTACCAGTAGTTTTTAAAACATGTAACAAAATCACTGCATGTAAGGTAAAACCTTTATATAAAGTTTTCATCGCTACCCTGTAGATTAATTTGATTTTGGCGTGAAATTGGTTAAGATTGTCCACAAAGGTTATAAGGTCCTCACATAGATAATCCAAAATGAATCATATATATCGATATTGGCTTTTGTTGAAACTGTTTTGTGTCATGTCGGTTTAAGTGATTTTTGTGTCACCTGTAAGAATTGCAAATGATTCATGTATATCAATACATAGGCAGTGGTATCATTTCCATTGATTTTACTTTATTTGTATGACAGTTGCCCAAATCATAGCTGTAGGGGCCAAAATGGGGAAGTGGCAAGGTTCTCAAGGGGGAAATTGTTAAAATAAGTGTGTTTCTCAATATATCTGGAAAACTATATTTTTTTGTATAGGCATGTATATTAGACTATTGTAGGTACTGGCATAATGATCATTTTGATATATGAATGAAGGTCATTGGTTCAAAGGTCAAGGTCACAGATACAAATGGATACTGAAATGATTTATTATCAATAAACATTTTGTACAGGCATGTAAATTAGAATATTGTAGGTATTGACATAAAGATTATTTTTATATATGAATAAAGAAGATCACGAATTTTAAGGTCAAAATTGCAAACAGACACTGAAATGGCCTGGATTTCAACATTTCTTTTTCTATTTTAGCTGTTATTATAATTATAATGCTGCTAGACCTTAGATGTTTTAGACGTAGCATATTGCATATTGTCCATAACTGCTGAAAATTAGGACTTTCTCTTTAATTAGTGTATTTGATCCTTGAACCACTGCATAAGATATGTAGATACCCTCAGGTGACCATTAATGCCCATGAGCCTCTTGTTATCTAAGTACCTCAATCAATACCTCAGTTTGATGCATGGTGCTCAATGAAATCGACAAGTGGATAAAGAATTGGGTTCATCCATCCTTTGTTCAGTTAAGATTAATGTTAAGACTTCAAATACATGTATGTTGTAACAGTATTCCTTTTGGGCTTTTTTATCCACTACGAAAGCTCAGTTGGTAGAGCGCTCGATCCATAAGTGGGAGGTCATGGGTTTGAACCCAAGACTTGAAAGTGGGTAGTGACTTCTTTTGCCAAGCACTCGGCGTTACAAAATGAAACCCACGTTACTTTTGGATGGGAATTTTAAAATAAACAAGGTCCTGTGTCATAGTAGGTGTGACACGATAAAGAACCCTGCTGTATAATGCCATCAGTGCAACACACAGGCAAAATTTCTGCACATTTGCCTGTAACTGGCGCTGTTTCAATATAAGTGAAATATTGTTGACTGTGACATTAAACACCATTACTCAACTCTTTTTGGTGCTTTACATGGCAGACAGCTCATGAGACTTAGTTTGTACATTCATCAGTGAATGTTCCTTGAATTTGAATTAAATATTATTTTACTATACATTGCATTTTTGAAATATTGTGTGTACTTGTATCAGTGGATTATCTGTGCAGTTGGAACAAAAGGTTTTGCAAAAATAAAATGAAGGCTGACTTAAGATACAGTACTTGTCACAAAAGCAATCAAAGGGGATTAGTAGTGTCTTAGTGATACACAATTACTTGTATTATTATACCCCCGCTTAGATGAAAAGAGGGGTATAGTGGTTTACCTCTGTCTTCCGTCTATCTGTCCATCCGAAACAAACATTTTTGTAACAGTTTTCTACTAAACATAGCCACTTTAATTTTGTATCTGAGCAGTATGAGGCCCCATACTACAAGTACTGATTTCAAGTTCACCAAACATCTACTTCCTGTTTCCTGGCTTAGTTTATTTTTTGTCAATGTTTATGGTCCATGGTTGAAAATTTTCATAACAGTTTTCTCAACAATTAGCTACTAATCACAGCCACTTGAAATTTTGTATGTAATTTCAGTATGAGGTCACATACCACAAGTACCGGTATGTATAGCTCACAGATTTCTTGTTTATCATGTTACATTCTGGTCACTCATGTCCATCTGATAGAACATACATGTGTAAAATTGACCACTAGGCCTACACACAGGGAAGGTGACACATCCATCCTATAAGACCTCTTGTTTTAGTTATAAAGTGTAGTGATTGTCAATTTGCTTATAATCAATACTAAGAGCTCTAGACAATTCTTTAACAGCTTTAACAAAATATTATTTAGCATTTGCAGTTATAAAGAGGAAATACAATAGCTGTGATTTTTTATAGACTGTGTTGTGTTTACAGCACTAAGAAAGGAAGTTGAGCAAGGATTTTACTCTTAAAGATTTTTATTTTCTTATAAGAAATTTAGAATCTTCTGAAACAATTTTAAATTTTTATGGAATTTAAAGAGGCTTCAGAGTTTTTTTTTCTGATGAAAACATGTTTACAAAGGTTAAATAACATAGAATTGTTTATCAGAATTGTTTTTTGGATTTAATTTGTAATTGCATGATGTGTATGAACTGGCAAAATTTATATATGTTCATGTATTTTTAGCCGAGTTGCACCGAAGTTGTACTCAACTATTATTTTCATATTGTTTTCTGATAATTTGCTACATTAATGAGAAATTAATACATTGTTTCAAAGTTCCCCAAAGTAGGTGCACTGTGATTTTATTTAAAAGATTAAAAATTTAACCAAAAAAATGTTCTAGACCCAGTAGTTCCATTCTGAATCAAATACATACATGTATACATAGTTTTTTTGGCCTGGTTTGGTTTTTTCAGTTAAATGTTAATTCCATTCTGTCTATTTAGTAACCAACTTGGTACAATTATACAGTTGAACAAATCAATATTTTTTATTTGAAATAGAATCAGTTTTTGTATAGATGTAGACAGAGAGATTCTGTTAAATAATGTTCTGTATTTTCCAGACCTTTGCAAATAGAGAATTATGTCTATCAGATAAAATAGTAATAGGCTACAAGTGTCTGTTTTAAAAAGAAATTCCTAGAAATTATAGAGTTGTGTACTTTATGACCAGTTATAAGATAATGTCAATATTATACCTTACTTTTCATGTAAGTAGGTCATTCCTCTTCCTTATTTTATTTTATTCACCCATTGCAAGCACTGCGGTAGCTCAGTTGGTAGAGTGCTCGCTCCATTAGTGGAAGGTTGTGGGTTTGAATCTTGACAAGGTTGGCCCAAGACTTGAAAGTGGGTAGTGAGTGACTGTCCTTTCTCTTAGCAATAAGCATTATGAAATGAAAGTTGCAGTTCCTTCAGATAGGAGCTTAAAATATACGAGATCCCATGTCACAGTGGATATGGCACGATAAAGAACACAGGCAAAATTACTGCACCTTTGCCTATAGCTGGCAATGAATATAAGTGAAAATTCTTGAAACACCATTACTACTGGTACTCACTCCCTTGTAAACTTAGCTTGAAGGGATATATAGGAATCGCCTGTCTGTCTATCCAATTGTCTGTTGGTCCATGCAAAAATGTCTACTCCATAAGTTTCACATCTATGAATGGATTTTGATCAAACTTGACATATCTATACAAACATATATAGGTCATAGCCTACGTCAAGGTTACATTGACAAATCTTATTTGGGTGAGTAATTGTCTCTCAGTAGGCAGTACTTGTCATTCCAGTGGATATTAATTGAACTAAAAGTCATTTTAATGCACTTGTCATTGGGAAGGGGGTACTGTTATTCCAGATAATACCTCCTACAGTTTGAACCACTGCGGTAGCTCAGTTGGTGGAGTGCTCGCTCCATAAATGGGAGGTTGTGGGTTAGATCCCCGACCAGGTCTGATCCAAGACTTGAAAGTAGGTAGTGACTATTATTTCGCTAAACACTCGGCATTTAGACATGAGAGCCATTGTTCTTTCAGATGGGAACTTAAATTAAACGAGGTCCTGTGTCACAGTAGGCATGGCATGATAAAGAACCCTGCTGTATAATGCCATCAGCGCAATCCATGCACAGTCAATATTTATGCACCTTCGCCTATAGCTGGCAACTTCTTGATATAAGTTAAATATTCTTGACTGGCACATTAAACACTATTATTCAACACAACCCCTACAGTTTAAATGGTATTAAGTTTATACTCAGTGAAATAATTGTACATAGATTGAAAGTCTGAATCTTATGGTAATGATGATTTTGAATGGTATTTGTGATATTTTAGGATAATTGGACTTTCATGTCATTTATTTATAATATATATAACTAAGTAAAGGGTGCAGAACTTCTCCAGATAACTAACTGTTCCTAAAATGTTATATCCAAGAATGTGGCTAATTGATTGAACGTATAATAAGGAAGTTCAAGGTCACATTATTAGGCTTTTGGTTTTTAACAATAATTGTTATTTAGGGGAAACTCCATTCAGTATGCATGCAACACATTAGCATGATTTGTTTCTCCCAGAGCATATATACAATGACATTTCCAAGTTTCCAAGTTTCTTTCATGAAACAGCCGTCAGATTCAACGTTGTATGCCAACAAGTTGGTAAAAACTTATGGTAAAATAAATGAATAGCCTGCCTATTTTAAGATTTCATGAACAATGTTTTTTTCTGTATATATGTATTTATTAATTTAGGTTTTCTTATTTCAGGGGACAAGGTTCAGAGGTAAAGTCGCAAAATTACTTTTTGAAGCTTGTTCAGATAGCTCAAGTGAGGAAGAAAAGAAGATAATATCACAGGCAAAGGGAGATAACTCAAATAAACTTCCCAACCACTATTCACTTACATTGCCTAGTGTTTCTAACAGTTTGGACAAGGTGGATGAAAAGGCTTCTGTGTTTACTAACAGATTTGATATAGCAGAAAAAAGAGAAAAAATGCTATACTGGAAAAAACATGTAAAAATGACAGAAGCAAGAATATTGACTGGAAAAGATGCAAAATATGTTTAAATTCAGAAAAGGAAAATGTCGATTTGGAAAGAGTTGTAAATATTCACATGACCTGGAATCAAACTCAATTTCAAATCAGAGTAACCAATCAGCAGAGAGCAGTCACAAAAATAAAACACCAAGGACAAATTTTAATAATTTTAATTCATTTGATTCAGGGTTTCCGTCATCATCTAATAGAATGTATACACAAAGTAACTATGGCGCAATTCCAGAATTTGGTATGCCACTGCCGCCAGAACCAGTAGATGATGATAATTACATGGCAACCGCTAAACGGAAAAAACGTTGTGGTGTATCCGACCATTTACTGCCGCCTAAAAAAGCCATGATGGCCTTAGATAAACAGAGACAGGAAGAAAGACCATGGACAGTTAATAAATAGTTGTTTGTTAAATTTAATTATCTGGGATAATTTCTTTTCGAAGCTTGATTAGTTTAATCAGTTGATTAGTCAAAATTTGATGTTAATGCGAGATGAAATTAACATTGAAATGAATGTCAAAAGTGAATAGAATTTCTTCAAACTAATCAACATCGTAAGAAAATTATTGATTTGATAATGATATATTGATTTTTATTGACATATTGATCTTATGTTAATCATTGATTAAACTTATCAAACTTTGAACAAATGTAGTATTTTAGTGTATTTGTACATTGTCATACCTGTGAAGTTTGTGTAGAACTATTTCCAGGGGATATAAAAATCACTTCATGAGATCAAACATTGAGGAATGATCCCTGTTGCAGGCTGACCAATTTGACCGATTTTTCCAATTTTGACGGATTTTTACCATAAAGATGGATAAACGGACGGATAAAATGAAAGGTCCAATTTGATGGACTTTTTCCATTTTGATCGGGTTTTTTTTAAATAAAAATTACTAAAAAAAAAATTCGGACTTTTTGTATGGAAATTGTACCAAAATCAAACACTTAACGAGAAAAAGTGCTTAAATGGCAACTTTGCGCACTAAAAAATGTACCGATCTGGACCAATTAATGATTGGTCAGCCTGCTGTTAAATCATTTTAGCTCCCATGAGCACTGTGTGTTCAAGTAAACTATTGTGACCAGTCTCTGCTAGTCATATGTCGCCATTTCATCATTAACACTCTAAGGAGGGTGTAATACTTGTCCAATTTGCATGAAATAAACCTAAATTGGCCCTCATGACAACATCTAGGTCAAGTTTGTATATGGGTCATTTAGGGCCAATAAGTAGGTCACTAAGTCAAATCCTAGTAAAACTCAGAGTCCTTTCTTCTTCAAACTTGCCCAGAATAGTCTTCTTGACAAAATCTAAGTGGTTTATATATTGGTCATGTTGGTATCACAAAGTTGGTCACTAGGTCAAGGGGGAGGGGTGCAAAGACTGATATTGATATGGTAATGGAAAAACAGTTTATGTGATAAAAATTTAGCTACAAATTTTCTGTTTATCATATACTTGAGGTTATGTTATCATCTGAGTTTCAAACTAAATTTTTATAGCACCATACTTCATGATTCATGATGAAAACAACATTTTCCCTAGCGATGTGTTCTTTTTTCTTTAAAATAGCTTCACATTATGATTTTTATGTCAATCTAGTAATGTCACAAATAGTACTGTGTACATCTGTAGTGAAAGTTATTTTACATTTTGAAAAGATCTGGCAAAAGAAGATTTACTTTTGCACATACAATGCAGCATTCATTCAAGAAGGGCCCATGGGGCCATTGATTTCCTTTTTTGCTAAATGCCACCATTGTTGGGGCCTTTTAGGGCCACATAACATTTTAGTGAATGCTAAAAAATAGATGTTATGTGCTTTAGAAATATCCCCCTGAAGAATCCTAGATTGAAAACTTCAATACATGTATATTACTTCACATAAAGCATTATTTCACGTGTAAACACAAACATGTTCAACATAATACAATTCCCAAATGGCAATGTTTTCTTTCTAGAGAGACATAACATTGTAATGGAGGACGAGCATAATGATTTGCATGGGCTTCAGTTGTACAAATGGGTTCAAATAAGTAAATGGTGCCAAATTTGATTCAAGTTTATTGGATTCTCTATAAAACTTTTGTATATTATGGTAGGCGTGTCAAAAAGACTTTTAAATGTGAATACTGGAACTTAGAATAATGTTAGTGCAGTTAAGTTTTAAAGCCAAATATCGGATTTTGGAAAACTGTTTCAGTTAAACTATGCTCATTTGTTATTCATACATCAAAACAGTACAGTAATACCACATCTATAAAGACTACCTTTCCTTTATACTAATATTTTAAGGTCTTTTTACTTTTAATTTTTAAAAACAAAAAAGAATATTTGTATAAAGACCACTTGTCTATAAAGTCCAGAAGAGAGTATTTGATAGTAGAACTTGTGAAAGCTGTACACTGAGTTATAAGAAATAGAATATCTGTCTAAACTAATGTTTTAGGAGGCACAGTTAATATTGTTTGTAAATGAACCTGTACACGTATAAAACTTGTCTAATCTGAAAAAAAAAACATGTCAGATGTTCAGTTTACACAAAAAAGAAAATCTGTCCAAACTAATGTTTTAGGAGGCACAGTTAATATTGTTTTTAAATGAACCTGTACACATAAAAACTTATCTAATCTGAAAAGAAATCATGTCAGGTGTTCAGTTAAGACAGGTAATACTGTAGTGTTTTGTTAATGATCATGTTTTATGTAGCTTTAATATTTATATTGGTATTGCAGTCATGTGTTACAACATAAATGTGATATCAAACAAATTTTTGTTGAATAAAATATTACTTATTTAACAAAGTTTATTTTACTTACTAATTTGACTAATCCGACTAATCAGCCCACTAAACCCCATTTTAATTTTTGGCTTGTTAGGGGTTTGAACTATCATTTGACTAGCTTGAAAAATTGCATGCTGTTGTTTTTTAGACCAGGAGTCTTTGGTTGATTCCGGCAGATGAAACCATGAATCTTTACCGTCAGGATGACTATGGCATAAAGATTATAGTAGTAAATATAGTGTAGGTTATAAAATTAACTGGCAAACCACTCAGAGGCCAAGTGGTCTAAAGCCGATGATTATGGATCACAGCACCTCTCATTACATCTTCAAAATAAGTTTGGTTTTATAATTTTGGTCCAAACACTACTGTTGAGGAATTGTATTCCGAAACGACTGTCTAGTGCTTTAAAATTAAAACTGGTATAATATGTAATTTAAACCCCTGAGCCAATATCTCTGCTGGTGGCTGGTGCCCCGATGATATCACAAACTCAGTAGGCAATAATTTCGTATTATTGTCAGAAATATACTATAATTGTCTAAATTTCCTGCAAGTTAAAATTTGAAATTTCTCAAAAACTAAGGTATACTCCCTCATGCAAAGTATTTCCTTAGCTTAATTTGGTAAGATATATTTTGGTCCTTTGGGTAGCTTTTCAACATCTTCAAAATAATTTTGGTTTCATAATTTTGGTCCAAGCACTACTGATGAATTGTATTCCGGCTAGTGCTGTAAAATTAAAACTGGTTTAATATGTAATTCTAATCCAGATAGGTAAAGTTAGCTACTAGTAACTGGCTAGTTACTTGTGAGAGAAAAGTTATCTACTAGTAGCCAGTTACTTGTTAGAAAAGCAGATGGTTACTTTCAAAAAATATCATCTATTTACAACTTATTACTACCTACTTACAGATTAGAAATGGATCACAAATTCCGCTAAAAAAAAACTACGAACATTTTCTTGTACCACGAATGTAGTCCCAATATTTTTTATATGTAAATAACATTCAAGACCAGTGACTGGGTATTTATTTGTCATGACGAAGTATATTCAATTCTGCATCCATTGATACCAAATATTCAAACATTCAAGCTTCAGTACATACAAATACGCTTCCTCAAACCGGAGAGGGGGGGGGGAACGGGTAGGTTCAAGTGTAATTTCAATCATTTTTCACATTCAGGACGAGTAACTTAAGCAACCAAGAACATGCCACAATGAGCTGACAAGCGAAAGAAATAGGAAAACGTGACAGTGCAAACGTATGTTGCGTGTTGTGCTGATGACATTATTGTGATTATACAGCAGGGTTCTTCATCGTGACACAGGCCTGGTTGAGTTTAAGTACTTTTCCACAAAAAACTGGTACTTTCATTTCGTAATTCAAAGTGATTGATGAAAGAACAGTCGCTACCCACTTTCAAGTCTTGGGTCAGACCCATCCGAACCTATAACTTTCCACTTGCGGGGTGAGCACTTAGCCAACTTAGATAGATTCCAGGGGCGTAGCCAGGCGTACGTTTGTACGCAAAAACGTCCACATCGTTTTCGCAAAGAGAGAGAGAGAGAATATAATATATTTCTTATACCAAACCGTTGGTCTTCACCGGAAATGTTATATACGAATTCGGTTTATACCTGACTTCGATAGCCTCTGAGGTGTGGTTCCGGTGTTGTCTTGACTTTGCCGGCATGACAAAACAATTGAAACTATCTGATTTGATTACATTAAAGAACTTCTACTAGCCATTCGTCACGTTTCATCGTTTCATTATGTATTAACGCAATATATTTACAAATATATTTCCTCTCCTCCGTTTAACCTCACCACTATATTAATTGAACTCCCATTTTAACTTGACTTTCTCAATTATTGAGTGTGTTGTTTTCGTAGTGCTTATGTCATACAACATCAGATCCCCTTGTACCTCGTCTTCAGGTTTAAGAATGAACCAGTCCTCAAAAGAACGACAAAAACTACCACAGCATAGCATAAAATTATAAGAAAAATTCTGATAAATAGCGCCCTGGAGGGCCGAAAATTCGCATCAGGGCGGCCCCCAAACCCACTACCCTCTTTAGGCGTCCACATCATAAACACCCCAGCTACGCCCCTGGATTCCAAACATTATGGGACTATCATATTGGAATTCAGACAGATCCTGGATATAGTGATATTCAGTTGTGTTTAAGAGTAGACAATCTCGGTTCCAGAAAAAAATGCCTAGTTATCAAAAGATAACCTCTGGTTCCGGTAGGAAATGGCCGGGGCCGCGTGACAAGTTACTCAATAATTCTGTAATTAAAATGTTCTTGAACTTAAATCTTGAATATTTTATTGTACTGCGAAAGATTCAATAAAATTAGCATATATGCTGTAATAAGCTTATATATATATATATCCATGAATAATATAATACGTATCTTGAAAACTAACATTTATTCAGATTGCAAGTTTGCTAGATGAAATTAAGTTCAAGGAGATCTTAGTTAAGACATGATTGTTCATCTGAGGTATGGTATAGGTAGATGAGAATTATAGATGTTTCAATGTTAACTACAGACTACATCAATGGATAAGTTAATGAAAAAATGTTAATGCTCCTTAACACACACGTTCTGTCTATGAAGAATCGAGGTAGTATGCTTTTAAACAAATAGTGAGAGTTATTCCTCTTTGGCTTAAAATTGCTAAGTTGGGTTAGCCAGTTTGGAGATGATGGTCAGTATTTGGCCCTAGGACATTGGAGGAGAAAATAAATAAGAAACTTGTCAGTCTGTTCGTTTCAGCACTAGACAATGTTTTGAAAAAGCTGCATGATAAAAAAATAACAAAGTATAAAGTTATATACAATTTTAATAAGTAAAAAATACATATATATCAAAATAAAAACAGGCATATTATAACATTATTTATTCTGAATGAGTTCTGACCGAAAATAAATCCTTGGGGGGCCTCCACAAACCGAGGACCTTAAAATTGTACCATATTCTATACAGTCAAACATGTGTTAAAAACCACCTCTATATAAGGACTACCTGCTTATAAAGGTCAGTAAATTTTATCTCAATTGCTCTTTATTAATAAATTTTGAACCGGTATATATAAGGGTCACCTGCCCGTATACTTGAAGGCCACTTTACTGGTTCCCTTGGGTGATCTTAAAAGACAGTTTTGACTGTATTGTTTTATATACCCTGTTTTACTACTACACGTATTTGTTAGTTACATGCGAATGCCAGGTGTTTCAACTTTTGTTTAAACTAGAGTATTATCTTGAGAGACAAATGGCCCCGCAATGCTTACAGGGACCAATTCTAAACTATTATCCCGTTACCTTGACCCCGGCACACCTTATTTTGAAATGCAATGTGTATACATCTGTTCCAAGTTTGATAAAATCTTTCCATTTATAGATGTGGAAGTTATGGGACAGGTATGATACTGGCGAGGAACAGACACAGTGATTGCTACATAAACCATTAATTAAGCATTATTTACAGAGGCTTTACAGCTGGCAATATATTTCAGAATAGGTCATGCTTTGAGATGCTATATATGTCTTGTTGCTGATCTATCCAGGAAATATATGGCTCCATGATCGCAAACAACATTACAAAGTAGAATTGGCTTGTGAAAACTGAAGGAATCTCGGATTGTTATCGATCGGCGAATTGTCATTGACGGAATAAAGGCAGGCATATAAAATCACAACGACCGGTCTGATGCCACCATAGCAATGAAAGAGAACAAACATGTTATAAAACAATAAATACATATTATATACACAGTGTGTAGGTACAACCCTCAGTATCAGGTCGAGTCCTTTTTTCGTAGCCGTATCATTACGAGTCGCGCTTGCGGTTGTACCTACACACTGTGTATATAATATTTTTATCTAACATTTCCAATTATGTTATTTAAAATAATAAAAAAAAACCTTAATGTGAAAAATTACATTTTACCACAGAAAACCACTGAACTATGTTATGACATTTGTTCTACATTCTCCCTAATGACGTCACAATGAGAACGTGCACGTGCACTTTACTGCCAATGGTGATACAAGATTCTGTATCATGCGTGTTTGATAAAACTTGTATTTCGTAGAAAAACTAGTCTAATATTAGATAAAAAGCTTTTTCTATACAGTATTTATAACAGGTGCAAATGAAAATATGAATAGTTGGCACGCATGGTATACATGTAAATAAAACCTGGCTATAGTGGCCACTTTCCGGGCCTGGTTCAGCAACTGGCCACAATAGACAGGTTTAACTGTAACATAAAAAGAAACACAAACAGATAACTTTAAACAGAATTGGCAACGTGGTCTTGTACAATTATCGTTTTATGGAATTTCGTAATTGGAAACTAACAACAACTAATTTTATAATGCATACTATTTCTATGCATTTCCATATTAACTATTGTGTCAGTAAACTTCACTTTATTAGTGGATTTCAAATTTAATTTCAAAACATCAGAACTCACAGTGTCTTGATACTATTTGTCCGTAAATGAGTTGTATATTCTGTAACCAGTACATATGGAATGTGAAACTAGAACATAATTAAATCACGGTTAAGTCCTGAATTCGGGTACTTTAAAATTAAACACCATTCCAGTTCCCTAGCATTTTATGTAGTTTCAAAGTTTCGTGTAACTCATTCAGACAAAATCGATGGCGGCAAACCACAACCCCCGTAAAAAGGATTGTTCAAAGCAGTAAACACATATATATTTGCAATGTTAGCCAAGTGTTTTGCACATTCCCAAGCATTTAGCGATACAAAAGGTTCCAGCTTTTTTGTTTGATTTCCACGTGATGTGTTCAAGTTTGATGAACATGTTGTTAAGTGTTTGCATAATTATATTTTCCACATCAAAAATAATTAAATAATAATTAATGTATCTGGTTTACTAGAATGTTACTTGTAACATAAACAGTTTCATCAATAAACGTTTCTTAGTGTCTAGCAACGGGATTTTGTACGTTTGTGGTTTTGTATTTTTGTATTTTCAACTAGTTTTCTTGTTTTGAATACAAAACTGATATGATGATTATTATTAATAATTTAAATTGCAATGAAAAAACTGATCCGTAAACCAGCCAATCCTACACATCAACTTAAGGATTTGTAAATGCATTTGGCATCAATATATCTGTCATGGCAAGAATTGGTAAATGAGTGGCTTATTTTTTAAGTCCACACCAGCATTTTATCAAATCATAAGACTTTTGGTTATACATATAACCATAATCCATTCCATAAGATTGAAGTTTCTTCGTTAGCAGGACAAATAAAGACAATCCTATAGCAAAGATATTACTTCTTCCGGTATCCAGCACTTGTTATTTATAAATTTTATACGGTGGCCATGTGTTTCCAACATATATCATGGATATCCAAGGAAGTATTTTAATGTCTTTTCAACGAGATATATTTTCTGTAAAAAAAACAATTTTTTTATCAAAACTTCATGTGCTGTACCCAACACTTGTCAATAAAAAGATAACAATAGTTATCAGCCTTCCATTCCCATTGTACACCGGATTTAAATTGAGTGAGATTTTATGTACAACAGTACAGAATTGTCGAATGTTAAACGCTGAGCTAGAGCACTGAAAACAGAGTGGCCAAGTGGCTATAAAGAATCATTGGGATATATAGATGCAAACAAACAATCTAGATTTAGCTAAGCAGTGTCCGTGGTGAGTTGTCGATTTGGCAGTAACTCGTTGGCTTAATGTTAAACTTTAGACAGGTCTGTACGAAACCAACATGTTCAAAAGACAATATTGTAAATTTTTCTTTACAGAAACACTGTCAGTGTATCGTTGTACAGGCATTTTGTAAAACAGACACGGCACTGGTACGTATCTAGAGACATGGTACTGGTACTGTTCTAGAGACAGACACTGGCACTGTTTTAGAGAAAAGCTGACAATGGGTCGTTGAAAGGCGATTTGTAAATACAATGATCACACTTCTAGAGACACGACATTGGCACTGCTCTAGAGACACTGTACTTGCACTGTCCTAGAGACACGGCACTGGCACGGTTCTAAAGACACGATACTGACACTGTTTTAGAGACACGACATCGGCACTGTACTGGCACTGTTCTAGAGACACGACACTGGCACTGTTTTAGAGAAAAGCTGACAATGGGTCGTTGAAAGGCGATTTGTAAACACAATGATGACACTTCTAGAGACACGACTTTGGTACTGTTCTAGAGACACTGTACTTGCATTGTCTTAGAGATACGGCACTGGCACGATTCTAAAGACACGATACTGACACTGTTTTAGAGACACGACACCAGCACTGTACTGGCACTGTCCTAGAGACACGACACTGGCACTGTACTAGAGACATTGTACTGGCACTGTTCTAGAGACACGACACCGACACTGTTCAAGAGACTCGACACCGACACTGTACTGGCACTGTTCTAGAGCTAAACAAGTCTCTAGATATATGGTAATTTGTGTGGTATGAATTGATTACGGTTGAAGACAAAAACTATAGCTACCCTGGCTTAATTTAGGCATACGTTGGACATTAGACACAATATGTAACATATTAAAACAATACAAATAATTATTTACAACTGGATATAAGTTCTTCTGTGGCACTATAATTCGATATGGTCTTCAAATACGGCCAATGTCACAATTAACATAGCTCCTAAAATTACTCCAATATTATGATACATAAACGTTTTAACACTTCGAGATCCTTGCTTTGTCAGCTGTGGCATCTGAAAAATAAATAAATAAATAAATAAATAAATAAATAAATAAATAAATAAATAAATAAATAAATAAATAATAATAAATAAATCTAAAACAGTTCCATTCTGGGAATTATTTCTTTTGTCAAAATTTGAATGAACTTACCTTCCTCGAAATTTTACTACTAGTATTATGAAATATTGTTTTATGCTGTGTGAAACTGTTCCCCACGAAAAAAAACAATATAGGGCTATTTATGTTTTCTAATTTTCTAATTTTTTTTTAGATTTTAGACTTTTCACTTTTAACGAGACAGTCAGTTCTGATAATGGAGATTGCCCAAAGAAAAACCATTAACCTTACTCTTGACACTAGGCTCATTAGAATGATTAATACTCTGTAACAGATCGGTAAGCCGGGATACCGATAATTCTGGCAATTGGTAATGTATCTAAACTCAAAACTAGAAGCACTACTACTTCTGAAGGTAACATGACAATATCTATCGAGTGTAGTTAGCTGGAGCACCCGGCCTCACTTCCCTGGTGGAAGTTCACCTGTTAACCTAACCTAACAAAGTTTTTACTTTGCATTTAGATTGTGATTCGGACATGGGTTAGAAAGTTTGTTTTTAATTGCAACTAAAATTACATAACTTAAAGAATTTTCAACTCACAATGTCCACAAGTGAGATATACAGGAACATTCCAGCTGTTATAGCAAATATCCATTGTCTAGAAGTCTCATCTGTTGATATAGGTACACCGATATAAAAACCAATCAGTGCTGTTAACGAAGAAAATAGATTGGCTAGCAAAGCTTTACAGAAACCCATGCCACTGGTCAACAAAATGGCAAAATCACCTGAAATGAAAACGAAAATAATTTGAAAATGAAAGATACGGAAATTTTAAAGTATACAGAATTTGTCTAACATTTTGACATCACTTGATAAAGGAAAAACACATCATAAATTATACATCTTTATTTGATTAAAAATGGTGTCCAGTCGGACATGTGGATATGTGGATACAGCCCAGTGAATTTTAGTAACTAGTGTTTATTTCGAAGTGTTTTTCAAACAGTTTAAACGGTCTTAAATATACCTCAGTAACGCCAATTACATTTTCAACTCTTTCACTTTTGGACAAAATCTAAAGTATTACGTTTTTGCAAATATTTTGGTCCAAAACAGAACACGCAAGCTATGAATCGTGAATATACCTTATAGTACAACATTTCACGCTGAGATATCGTGCTTGCGGACGAAATATATATTTCGACATACTTGTAGTTTCATGGAATTGGGATTTCAAATTCAATTTGTCTAATCTCAACGAATATTTGATTTGATATAAAACTAATGCACTGGGGAATTTTCGCGTACATTCGCGAATTACAAAACGTCGAAATAAATCTTTCGCGAATATTTTATAGCATACACTTGCATTTGTGCTGACCATCGTCTGACGACGCAAAAATAAAAAAAATTCGCGAATATCACGCAATGATGAATTTTGTTTTGTTTTCTAGAAGTTAAGGCATTGGGTCGGATCACCAGGTTGTTTATAAATATGTATTTATATACTTTTTCTTAGTACTGACCTAATTCGTGAGGTAATTCGTGACAGAATATAGCTATTGTTGTTGATAATCCTTCAATGTTACTTTTAGAGAATGATGCAGCAATGGCTAAACCATCAGCAAAGTTATGTACAGCATCACCAACTATTATCATTATAACTAAGGGAGTGAACCCTGCAAAACAAACAGAGAAATGTACAACCACATGTTACCGACAGTAGACATAGCCATTTATACACGAACGAATGTGTATAACTATTATCATTATAACTAAGGGAGTGAACCCTGCAAAACAAACAGAGAAATGTACAACCACATGTTATCGACAGTAGACATAGCCATTTATACACGAATGAATATCATTTTAACTTAGGGAGTGTAACCTGTAAAACAATTACTAAAAATACAACCAATTGATATGTATGTGTAATTGGTAGTAGAAAGATCCAGCAAAGGCATAGTTGTAAAACGAACAAACAAGACTGATTATAAAATATGAAGAAGAAAACATGTGCTTGGTAATAGCAAAGGTAACTAAGAACGAAAATAGGTTAAGTAAATGAACGAAATACCGCTAGGAAACACGACAATACGGTATAAATACACATTTTACAGTTTTCATTGTCAAACATTAATGCTAAGTAGGATTAATATTTCCGTAAATTTAATATAAATAAACATGACAGGAGTAGACGCTAACAATAAAACGTAAATAGGAGCCATTTAGGAATATTTATTTGAAAGCATTATTAATATGGCACTTTAGTATCACTTTTTATTTTGTTCCAAACCTGTTGAATGTCCTTCTGAAACTTCACCCATTTTATATTCCACCGTTCCATTTGTAAATGTACTCTGAAAAAAGTATCAAATAAATCTATGTCATTGCCATTTTTGAAACCGTTAACGCCTTGTCCCGAAATTGTCTTTTACAATAATTTTCGTCATAAATACACGTGTAACATTAACCATTTTAAACAATATTGTTGTCATTTTTGAGGTAACCATTTTTATTGAAATTGTGCGACATTGTAAAAATAATGAGAAATGCAATATGGATACCATACATGTAGCTGTCGTGGGGAAAATGCGCACTATGTATGATTTTAATGTGAATTTCTAGAATTTTATTGACAACAAAAATTGTATTTTATACTGTAATATATCATTTTTGAAAGTGTTTATGACATTTTCTTTTAAAAGTGGTATATGAAAGAAACACCAATTCTCGTTAAGGATCAGAAAAATCAACATACTGGTAGTATCTCGCCCATAATATTCAATAAAAAAATAATTTGTATAAGTACAAAGATACAAAACGCATACTAAAACACTATTTCGGCAAGTCGATGTCAACCAAGCACGTTTGGATGTTATAGTAGTCTAAGGCGCAAGCTAATGAGCCACAGTACTTCGCAGTACTTCGCAACATATCCTCGAGGCAATTCCAAGCTTCTGAAAAGTCTTGACTGGGGCCTAAACACTATTTCAACCAACCAACCAACCAGCCAATCACACCAAAAATTGTAAGTTGCATAATGTCAAAACCAAATTCAAATGTAAGAACATAATAATTGGTATGCTTTATGATCATCTGAATGCTTGGGTATTCTGTGTCTAGCTGAGCTTAGCAACCATTTAGTGTTTAATCAGACTGATAATTATCTGTCTGGAGATAAAAATGCTTAACTCTCAACATTTTACTCAAAAAGATCCAAAATCTATTAATACAATAACAGACGTTTATCATACTTCGTCGAGTTTAGCAACACTACTCGAATTGCCTGTTGTCATGGTAAAGGCTGATATAACTGGTGTAGAGGGTTCAATATCCTTCTTAACCTGAAAAATACACCGAAAATGATTGGTTAGTGACAATAATGGAGTTGGTTGTGACCTTTTCTTTAAGTTACCAACTCCATGAAAGTATCAAATTAAACTGGAGAAAGAAGGTTTAAGGTCACACAAGCCAAAGGCTAAATTGTAGTTTTTTTATTGCCGTAAAGCGCTCGTCGGTACCTGTTACACCTATCACCGTCTCCAGAGCCAGAGAACCAATGGTAATGAATCGTAATAAAAAGGATGTTTCTTTTCCAAAGCCCTTTTATATGCAAAACTGATTTGCATTAACCTTCATGGCTTCACAATGGGGTTCGATATCACATTGAAACAACTTGCAACTAACTAAAAGGCATTGAAGCTCGAAACTTCATATATAGCATCGGGGAATGAAGCTATACAAGTTTTGTGAAGCAGGTTGGCACTGACGATGGTCGACGATCTGAAATTGTAAGACCTTGTCATAAACCGAAAGTGCCACAAGCTTAAAACAATCAGTGTATTAAACCTTGCCGGTATGAAAATGCTTGACAACATGGATTCTTGTGTGCTCAAATGAGCATTCAGGCCCATTGGTGCTATCATTCATTTCAATATGCAATAAGATTTCTACAAAAAATTTGAATGGGAGAACGGTAAGCTTATGATGAAAGGCGTAAAAGTCACATTTAAAAAATGAATGTTGAATAATAAACTAAATCTTGATTTTAAATCCAGAGACAATATGACTCTGGGTGGACATGTAAAAATTAGAACACGTGACATATATAATGGGCGTGGCTAATGATTTGTAATTTTTTGTTTATATACTTACTGTTTTGTTTTGTATAAATGTCATGATCATCTCTAACAGGTAAAATCCGTACACACCTGTAAAACATGATCTAAATGTTAATACCTGTAATTAAAGACAAACAACATTGACCTGTCCGTTTGACCTTTCATTTGCAATATTCATATAGGAGGGTCCTCCCCATGTATGGGTAGCGTTAGGATTGCAGCTAATACATATACACATTGCCCATTATTAGTGTTCACATCATATAAACAAAATATACACGTGCGATTCCTATTACTTAAATTCACTCGTCCACGATGAATATTGAAATCAAAGGTCAAGCAGACAGGTCAATGTTGTTAACCTATACTTGTAATTACAATATTTTATACACGGTCAAATACTCAGACAGTTACTACTAAATATGTATGAATAGCCCACGCAAAGGCATGTGGCAGGATCAACACTAAATACATGACGGCAGGATCAACACTAAATACATGACGGCAGGATCAACACTAAATACATGACGGCAGGATCAACACTAAATACATGACGGCAGGGTCAACACTAAATACATGACGGCAGGATCAACACTAAATACATGACGGCAGGATCAACACTAAATACATGACGGCAGGATCAACACTAAATACATGACGGCAGGGTCAACACTAAATACATGACGGCAGGATCAACACTAAATACATGACGGCAGGGTCAACACTAAATACATGACGGCAGGATCAACACTAAATACATGACGGCAGGATCAACACTAAATACATGACGGCAGGGTCAACACTAAATACATGACGGCAGGATCAACACTAAATACATGACGGCAGGGTCAACACTAAATACATGATGATTTTTTCACATTCACTCAATTTAAAAAAGACATAGTTAAATGGCATTATCAAACACTGGCACTTACTCGACGTGGAAAACCCAATGACATATGGCACGAGTCTCTACTAAATACATGACGTTTTTACCTATTCACCCATTCAAAAATGTCTAAAACAATTAGAACGAAATTACAAAAAGACGACAAACTTATTTTTTTTTGGATTTAACAAGACATGGTTTGATGGCATGGTCAAACACCCATACACTTATCATGAATTACTCGACGCGACGTAAAAAACCAATGACTTGTGGCACGTGTCTTTACTAAATATAAATGTATGATAATTTTTGCATTCAAAAAATGTGAAAACTGTGTCCAAATACACAATAGGTTTTTGAGAACTTTTCAAGATGAATTTTAATTGATAACATTGTCAAATGCACATATTTACTTGATGCAAAGTGTTATGGCATTAGTCTTTACAAAACACATAATGTCCATGATTTTGTGGAACGGTCAAATTACTTGGACATTTACAAGTCTTGAAACCCACGCATAGGACTATGACATGAGACTCCACTATACGCAACATGGTCACTTAAAATATTTCCCATTCATGTTACTAAGAGTCACACACGTTAGGGTCTTTGTACAAATGCGTTTTCATCAAAACATTAGGTCTTCAAAACCACTTAAGCGTTTGACGTGTTGTTTTGGGTTTACACGAGTCATGACGATATGGTCATTCGGCCTATGTATTGTTTTTTTTTTCCTTTCTAAAAAAATGTCCAATGTAATGCTAGACGAAACACGTGTTATTTGGACAATTCGGTCAGACATGATATTGTGAAATGTTACTAGTTTTTGTGGTCAGTGTTGATTTTTTTATTTACTTTGTTGGTCATGACATTAGTTTTGTCGTCAAAGGATGGTACTTACCACTGACGTCAAAGAAGAATAGATGTTGTTTTGTTTTGTTTTTGTTTTTGTTTTTTGTTTTGGGGGGGGGGTGTGTGGTTTTTTTTGCCAATGGCTTTAATGATCAAGAAGTAGTTGTGAAGGATTAATTAACATTTTAGCAGTAAGATGCCTAAAAGGCAAGGATTCGTCAGTTTGGTTTCAAAATACTTATTTGACTATTGTGTATGAATATCCATGTTGTACTGTTATTAAGCCACTTATAAGGTTTAATTTATAAAATGCAAAGAAAAAAATCAAAGTTAATTATGTACAACTTATATATTCTGTTTTATCTTGACTTGAGCTTTTCGCGTGTTTAACTTAATTTGCCAGTTTTTAAAGTTTTTACTTTGCCTTGAGATTGTAATTTGAACATGAATTGGTTTGTTGGTTTTTGATACAATATGTCTATGTATATACCTGCCATGGTAACTATCATGAACCAGACATAAGGTTCAACACGGACAGGTTCCCCTTTATGGTCCTCATCCTCTTCCGCGTGTTCTGTCTCGTTACCTTTATGTTCATCTTCGTGACCGTGGATCCCTAATGCCTACAAAATGAAAAATTTGGAGGTACTTCAAAATATGTTTATCATATCCCCAGTCTGTGATAAATGAAAACCATGTCAGGGTAGGAACTTGCATTTGAAAAGCATAACAAAATGCAGCATGTTAATTACACCCATTGACATAATATGACTGTTTCAACAGAAATATGACTTGCATACAAATGTACATGTAGTAACAAATGGAGAAGTTTAACAAACATGTGAAAGCATTTTACAAGGTTTGAAAAGCAATATAAAGTTTTACAAATTGAAGCCCATCATGGTTTTGAGATTGGTTGTGTTGATATAAACCATAATGATTATATACATTGTATTTTATATTATTTACATGCCGATTTTAAACTTCCGAAAGTTTATGTTAATTCCAGGGCATCTGTTTAATTTTTATAAAAGTAGAAAAAAATGAAACTCACTTATGTTAAACACGTGGAGTTCCACCAGGGAAGTGGGACCGGGTGCTCCGGAAGGGTAGGAGCCTCCTGTTTATATACGTACGAAAACAAAATTGATAGAGAAAGAAAAATGGATCTTACTAGCATATCCAGGGCACAGAGTCAACATAGCAGTGATGACGGCCATAGAACTTGTTGACGGCCCTGATAAGCATAGGCTTGCAATATATCAAATTTGGGATTAAATTTGATACGTATAAATAGTGATTATTGTCCATCATACATATTTCGAAACCTTTTTATCTATTTTATCTAACAGTAGTAATTTAATTACATCAAAACCCCGATGCTTATAAAAGAAACTTAATGTTTAGTATAGTTTGACTTTACATTTCTAACAAAAATTAAAAATAAATAAAAAAAGAATAAATAAATAAATAAATAAATAAATAAATAAATAAATAAATAAATAAATAAAAATAAATAAATAAATAAATAAATAAAATAAATAAAAAATAAATAAATAAATAAATAAATAAATAAATAAATAAAAATAAATAAATAAAAATAAATAAATAAATAAATAAATATAAATAAATAAATAAATAAATAAATAAATAAATAAATAAATAATAAATAAACAAATAAAAAATAATAGTTACAATATTACCTCTGGTATAAGATGAAGTAATGCATCACTTCCCAATGTCCCTACAGCCAATCCCATAAATACGGAAATCACGACGTGGTACGCTTTTTGATATCTACTGGCACACGGGAAAACCACGGCTCCACCAAGGGAACAGATACAACAGAGGACGTTTGCCAACGTTCCATAGCCATATACTTAAATATATAAAAGAATAAAATTTCTACAACCACACCACTGGACATAATTTTTGTTATTGAATCCGGGTCCGTCTAAAGTAGGATGTGTTATAATCATTGCTCTCCGTGTTTCTTTTTTCTTAGTTTTTTTTCCTTTCATAGAACTTTATTCCTTTGATTGATGCCTATGTTCATCTTTTAGTTATATACATTTCAAAATTATGTATAACTTTGGACCGTTTGGAATGATAATACATTACTGCAACTTTCAATTTTATTCTATATCAATTTTCATTACAGAAAAAGAATTGTTATTCCAAATAAGAAAAAAGTGTTAGCATTTCGACTCTGATGAAAGGGTTCGAATCCCGGCTGGATCTGACCTAGACTCTATAATACTAGAAATGAATGTCATGGGGTTCTTCGGAAGAGATCTTAAATACCGATGTCTCGAGCCATGTTAATAACCCTCCATGAACAGCACCCTGAGGGCACTGTAAAAGTAAAAATTTCTGTCAGTGTCTCGATAAAAGTTTAATATTCTTAAATTGGAGGCTAAACCTCAATTGGATCATCGGAAAGGAAATTTATGATTTTTATTTTGTTAACAGAATATTTCTCTCCAACTACATTTTGTGTTTAAGGGCTTGAAAAAGGAAAAGAGGACGTCCTAAAACACCTGGAGAAGAGACACAATTCTTAATGGAAATGAAACAGGAGGGATACAACTGCTCAAACGTAGATAAACTTGCACAAAATAGAGTCAGATGGAGAGATTTCAACAATGCCCTAAGCTCCACTGGAAGTTAAAAGACCAAAGTAAAAATAGTACATTTTGTGTTACTAAACGTTAGAAGGTATAAATGGTCAACAGGTGCTTGTAAAAATAACTTAGATGTATGAGTTAGATGATGGATTTTATTCTCTACACATTTAAAACATTTTAATTAGATGACTGGTTACTTAATCATGTCGTATGAAGAATGTATCACCTTGCTGGTAATGAGGGTTAAATATGCACAAAATACAAACCATAAGTGGATGACAGTCAGTGTCCTTCTGCTTAAGTTACGCTCACCCGAGACTAGTTTATAGTAAGTAAGTACTAATAAGTATCTTATTAACGTGTCACATATCACAGTTCAAAATTATTAAAACAATATTTACAAAAAATAAATACATTAAAATAAGTGTGATATCCTGCTTAAAAGACATACGAGACACAATTAAAATAATAATTATCGATTTAAATACAGTAACTAAAATAAGAGAAAAAATAAAAACTACACATTATACACCTTTTAAACATAAAATTAAGTATTTAGCTAAATGAGTTAGTGATTGAAAGAGTGAAAGAGACCTTTAGGTAGCAAAATTCTTTTACTTACTGGTGCACCGTATACATCGACACAGAACCTGTTATTGGCGGAGTTATTGTATCACGCTTACCGAGGCAAACACTCGGTTTTCAAGGTGTCTCATCGCCTTTCTCTAAATGTAAATTAGATTGCGAAAGCACAGGTACTACCAAAATAAAGACACTGTTTATTCAGAAACGACACGAACTTTTTGATGCTTCTTATAAACGATATGTCACTTTGACGGAAAGTAAATGGACTTCAGCTATGGCACAATAGACTATTTTGGATATCAAACAACGACAAACTAGATAACAGTTAACATGTTTTGGATTGCAATCGCATAATGATTTCTTATCAAATACCTACAGTAAAGCAGAGGAACATATCATTTAGAGGTTATAAAAACGTATTTACAAAGTTTTGTGGATTTGTAGGCATTAAAAAATTTCTATGCGCCTTCGCAAACTCTACTTACGGAAATATACCAGCGACGAGTTAAAATTTTTGTATAGTGTTATGCATGAGGTTTCAGGGGATATGCGGTAATTAGTTTTGATGTAAAGTAATAATGAAGACCTGTCCTACGAGTTACCTCCCTTCCCGAATGGCAAAATCACAATGGTCGTATATATATATACATTATATCAATATTAAAAATGGTTGCTGAACTCAACATATCAATTATTTTGTCTAACATGGAAATAAATATTAGATTGATATTAAAAAAAATATTCACTTACTTTCGGCTTGTGTTGGCATTTTCCGATTTTTCCACACACAACAAACCTGAAAAAAGAATGGAAAGTCAGATTTGAACCATAAACAACTAATTTGTGGTGCACAATGCAAAATGATATAAAGTGCATTGTGACATGAAAAACAATAGGACGCCAGTCATTGAACTCAGACGGATCTAGAGAACAAATTAAATAAAAAATATTTCAAACGTCACAAACTCCAATTTTTATCCAGTGTGTCATTTGCTGATTTTGAATTTTTATTAAAATAATGCATTCAAAATCAGCACATGACAAGTGAGTCAAGGGAAAACATGTAAAACGTGGTACATTAATGCCAAAAACGTGGTATGATTTCTACGAACTAATGGGAGTACGGCTCGTAAGTAAGCTTTGAGTCTCTTTGGTATTTTCAAGTTTTGTTTTTGCAGATATTACCCTATGACATGTCACGGAGAACCTATAAAACCGTTATTCCATCATTTCATATTCATCTAACATTTAAAACTTGAAACATTTTGAAAATTAAAATGCAATTAAAATTATGTATGTATCATATAAAACTCAAATAAATGAATTTTTAATTTAAAAAAAAACATAGTTTATGTTTATTGTTAAATTAAAGTGCATGTAATGCACGTGGTATGTAACAACTTTACATTCAAAGAAAACATTGAAATTAAAATTTACATTGTGTAAAAAAAAGGATGCGTGCCAATATCGTATCCTCTGCTTTCTAGGTTCAGATTTTATGTGACATCATATGGTAACGCTTGTGTCACTGAGTGCAGTTATTTCAAAGTCAGCTGACTCACCTAAGCATCCTAAGGTGATTGACACCAAGTTCTAGGTTGGTGACACTTCGCACGGTTGTATCTATGATGTATGCAATGTATTCCTACTTACATTTAAGAAATGACATTTTGCTCATGGTGTTTCAAGGGGTAATGCAAGATAGTGTGGCGCGTGCCAAATTCGATGAAGGGCGAACCCCTTCATTTTGAATTTGGCATGCGCCACACTATCTTGCATTACCCCTTGAAATACCATGAGCAGAAATGTCATTTCTTATACATGTATTTACAATTCTTTCTTTTTATAAATATTTTGATTTATTTTAACCCTTGGCGCTATTTCTTCCATACCTGCTCATGTGAGATAGGATTTTAAGCCATGCGAGATCGGTGTATCTCACGTGACCACGTGAACCCCTGTGTAGGACATGACGTAATATTGCAGGAAAATTGATACACATCAAGGTCATGACCCCAATTGTCCTTCATGGGAATTGCAATACAATTGCTTCGTTTTATCGATGACAGGTACAGTCATAGTGTAAATATTTTTATATAAAATAGAGTGGAGTGAAGTAATGGTGTTTTAGCTCAAGTCGAAGTTTTTCATTTATATAGAGACTGTCAGTTCTGGAATGGTGGGGTAACGATGTTTTAGCACAAGTGAAGATAATCGTTCTGTTCTGGGATGGTAGGGTGGAGTGGAGCCCTGTAACGCCACATAGCGGTGTTGTCACATAAACGTGTTCCAACACGTCTATGCGGGGAATTTCAATGCATAAAGAGGACGCTTTTATGCGGCAAAAAGGCACCCTTCCGCCGCATATAAGCAACACATCTTTATGCATGAACGCCACAGCATAAACGTGGCCGTCCTCTTTATGCGTTGGAATTCCCCGCATAGACGTGTTGGGTGCGTTTATGCGACAACACTGCTATGTAGCGTAACAGAGTCCCAGGCGATGTTTTTCGACTTATGTAAAGACGAGATCGTCAGTTCCGGGATGCTGAAGTAATGATGTTTTAGTCCCCGTCAACGTTTTATAACTTATTTCGAGGTTTTCAGTTCTGGGATAGGTTGGAAAACCAGTTTTGCACTGTGAAAACCAAACCATTTACATTGGCACTTTAAGAACTAGAGAACTACGAGTAAATAATCATGGATTTTTTATAATAGGCACTTATACTTATGCTATACAAAAGCCTATTAGGCTCATGAAAAAAAAAAATAATAAAAGGCGTAATAACGCAAAAAGGCGTAATAACGCAAAAAGGCGTAATAACGCGAAATAAAGGCGTAATAACGCGAAATAAAGGCGTAATAACGCGAATTGTACTACATCATGTTATACCTTCCAAATAAAGATTTCAAACAGAATTAAGCAATTTGAAGTAAAATAAATGACAATAACCTAAGCGAACAAGAACATGAAGCACCAAAGAAAGAAGAAGATATTGGTAAACAGCAATGCACCAGATTAACATACCCTATGTGTTTGGTTCTAAGTGTAGTGTATGCTCATATGTCATAGAGTGCATTTGGAAATTGCAAGGATACAAAAAATAAAAAAAAGTTTTAAAACTTGAATCAAGAAAATATAAATGATAAACATGATTATATTAAGAGTATCTTAATGCAATGTCGATGCTCTAGATTTCTTTTTTATATACATGTATATGTACATGTAAGCATTGTAAAATATAGTGTGTCAAGTTGTTTGATGCGAATACACGGGAAATGTACCTTTGTATAACCTAGAGAACACGTGTTGTTTAAACACGGTAAAATGCAATCTGCTGCTAAAACATGCATTTGTTAATATAAACCTGTACAACTTACAGCATAATGAAATTTAACAAATAAATGAGAAAAGAATATCATATTCAACTTAAAACATAATAAAATTTAATAAATGGATTAGGAAAGAGGATATTTAGATATAAGTAAGTGGTTTTAGTATAATTGCCCCAATTCTATTTTATTTACAACATACTATATAGCTCAATATAAATTGATTAAGTTTCAGAGATAAAGACACTTTAACAATCAGTTTGATGCTATTGAAAGAGAATATGTACTGCAATACAAAAAAAAGCACAGTATGCATATATGTCAAGTGGTTTGGTTGAAGTACACAACAATGTACCTTTATATGACCCTGTAAAACAAATGTTTTAGCTAAAAGAGTCTGTGCTTCAATATAAACCTGCACAATTTACAATATAATAAAATTTAACAAAGGAATGGGAAAAGAATAACCTATACAACTTAAAACATAACAAACGGATTAGGAAAGAGGATATTTAGGTATAAGTAAGTGGTTTTAGTATAATTGCCCCAATTCTATTTTTTACAACATACTATATAGTTCAATACAAATATATGAGCTTGCAAAAATAAAGCTGCTTAACAATCAGTTTTATGCTGTTGAGGAAGAATATGTACTGCAATAAAAAAAAACACAGTATGTCAAGTGGTTTGATTGAAGTACACAAAAATGTACCTTTATATGACCCTAGAAAACAAATGTTGTTTAAACACTGTAAAATACAATCTGCAGCAGAAAACATTTATTTGGCAATGAAACCATAGAGTATAGACCTGTCGAAAATTTAAGCTCTGAGAAAAAGAAAAGGAGCTGAAACTCGGCTGCCATGTGAAGGAGATATAGATAACAAGAGACCGAATAACTACCAAGAGATAGACAGCTGTTATCTGTCTCTCGGCAACGGCAGATTTTCCGTCACTAGCTGTCCATATTTTAGTCATTCGGTAGCAGAGTTTTTGACTCCATTATCGCTATCTCTGTTGTTTGTAATGTGCTTGCAATGTTGATGTGTACTTTAAGAACCAAGAATTTTTTTCAAAGTAATCAGCTTCTTTTCTAACAAGTAATTGGCTTTTATTGTGCGTCTTTTATACTTAGAGACAGCCCTTAATTATAATTACCATATTATCATTTGGTGTCATATAAAATAACCACAATATATGTGTTTAAAAACAAAAATACTAACAAGGAAAAATACACACGAAAAATTGAAATCATTACATTTATTTCTGTATATAGAGCAAAAAATCAGCAAATTTACAAATATCGCGATTAGACCAAGAACTGAAACACCCGTTATGGACCCCATGTTCTAAACCATTGATATTCACGCCTGAATCACGCCTGTGTCATAGACTTAATCAGTTTGTCCACTTTCAAATAATGTGATCCTAATGCTTTTTCACAAATAAAATCACTTCAAAACTAAATACTTCACCTCATCTGAAATATTTCTTCTCCATGATTTTGTTAAAACTGATGCCAATAATAATTGTGATATATAAGTGATTTACATTGTAATTGTTGACCTTAGTTGGACCTTTTAATATATGCATATGGGGTAACCTAGGGAACATACTACAGCTGACTTTTAGTAAAAAATGTAAATATTTCTCTATGTAGAAGAATAACGGAAAAAGTAAAGATAAAACTAAAAATATTTTTAGATGCGCTTTTTGTTTCCAAAACAAAATATGATTGTTAGGTTTCGAAAATTTAAAAGGTGTAAAAATTATTTATGAAAACGACTGTCTCTAAGCATTAAAGATGAACAATAGCTAACTTTTCACCCACAAGTAACTGGCTACTCTTCCACAATTCAAGTAGCCAGATACTAGTAGCTAACTTAACCTATCTTCTTTATACAGTGACAACGTAATTACGACACGTAATTCAAATGCGCCCAACTGACAAAACATTTCAAAAACCGTTGCAGTTTGGTGTCATTTTTTTACTATTTAGCCTCTTAAATAAGAATAAGTGACATTAATTCCTGTTTTAGAGATGAACTTACTGCAGAATTAAGTGTGTCCTGTTGAATTTTACAATAATAAAATATCACAATAATGTCACATTTTATTAATATATTGCTAACATTGTAATTTTAAAGCTTTTTTACAGAGGATATCCGTTATTAAGGCTTGATTTGTAAAAATTACACGTAATAGGAAGTTTTTTAAAAAGGCACGTGCAGTCGGTGATGCCATTTTAGCCGTATCAAAGCATGCAGAAACTACGTATTTACTACCAAGTATATGGTAAAAGATCAAATTGTTTCAAATTATGTTTCATGTATGCGGCATTTTAGCTAAATACTATTGAACTGTGAAATTGACATCAATACGGAGGTATTTGAATTTGAAATTTAACGAAAAACCTAAACATAAATTATTAAGATCAACCAATATTCTAAAACGTTTTATCTTAGCTGTCCAAATATTTAGTTTTCAGCTCTGCGATTCATTCATTTTGGTGCCTGGTGTCGATAACTAAACAGGATGTACCTACCATTCCGAAGCACCTGGCCTCACTTCCCTGGTGGATGTTCGCGTGTTTAACTTATAATATTATTCTTCAAAGTTTTTACTTTGCTTTTGGATTGGTATTTGGACATGCATTTGTATGCTTGCTTTTGGGTTGGTACTTGGACATGAATTTGTATGCTTGCTTTTGGATTGATATTTGGGCATGAATTTGTAGACTTGCTTTTTGGATTGGTATTTGGATATGCATTTGTATGCTTGCTTTTGGATTGATATTTGGGCATGAATTTGTAGACTTGCTTTTTTGATTGGTATTTGGATATGCATTTGTGTGCTTGCTTTTGGATTGATATTTGGGCATGAATTTGTAGACTTGCTTTTTGGATTGGTATTTGGATATGAATTTGTATGCTTGCTTTTGGATTGATATTTGGACATGGATTTGTATGCTTGCTTTTGGATTGATATTTGGACATGGATTTGTATGCTTGCTTTTGGATTGGTATTTGGACATGAATTTGTATGCTTGATTTTGGATTGGTATTTCGAAATGGATTTGTATGCTTGCCTTTTGGATTGGTATTTGGATATGGATTTGTATGCTTGCTTTTGGATTGATATTTGGACATGGATTTGTATGCTTGCTTTTGGATTGGTATTTGGACATGAATTTGTATGCTTGCTTTTGGATTGGTATTTGGACATGAATTTGTATGCTTGGTTTTGGATTGGTATTTGGACATGGATTTGTATGCTTACTTTTGGATTGATATTTGGACATGGAATTGTATGCTTGCTTTTGGATTGGTATTTGGACATGGATTTGTATGCTTATTGTTGATTTGGTAAAATTTTTCTCAAAGTTTACATTACAGGCTTGTCGAAAATTTAATACTGAGCTAACGAAAAAGAAATGGCAGTTTTGATGTTATGTGCTGTAAGTTCGAAAGCTAGTGGCCAAAACACCTTCAAGAGATAGATGACAGCTGCTGAAAAGCTGTGGATATATAGTGTTAAACTTTCGGCATGCCTGTCCTGTATATATGTAAGCTTAAGGATTTGCACATAAACAGTCTATGTGTACCGATTATCCTTATGCTGAAAACATGTGGTTACATAAATACATGTTATAGTGACAATGTAACTTTTATATTGCGGTTTTTGTGTGATGTTTATTAGTTTGTATGATTTTACCTTCCGTACTGAAATTGCGTAATGTGTTTTTACAGTAAAAAAAAATCCGCCTAAAAGTGAAGAAGTGAAACATTATATTCCAAACAATTATGAAGATACTTGGTTTGCATAGGTTTGACACTGTGTTTTTAAATGTATTGGATTTTAAAAAAATATATTTATTTATTAGCAGTTATTTGATACATGTGTGTTGTACATTCAAAAGTAGCTTATCGTGTGCTACTTTTGAATAAAATTCAAAAGTAGCACATGACAGGTATACCCCTTATTATTAGTATTTTAATGTCTTAGAGGTACTCTTTGGAACCAGGGCCAGAGAGAGAGAGAGATATTGACTGATTAAAATTATTATCTTGGCCCCCTTAGACCCTTCGTCTCTGGAAGCTCGCGCCTTCGGTGTTCGCATCTAGCATTGATATAATTCTTATCCCCCTTTCAAAAAATCCTGGATAGTTCTCAACCCCCCTTTTAAAAAATCCTGGATAGTTCTCAACCCCCCTTTCAAAAATCCTGGATCCGCCCCTGTTATTCTATCTCTTGGCAGCTTTTCTGTCACAAGCTATCCATATCTGTGCCACTTGACAGCCGATCGAACTTAGACATTTTTTCTTTTGGTTACCTCAGTGTTAAACTTTCGACAGAATTCTTTATGTTCGACAACTGTTGTCCACTTTTGCGTTCATATATCCAGAGTTCATTTAAGTTAGCAAGTAATTTTTTCAACGTAATAATTATGTATAAAATTAACTATTAAGTCTTATTAAAATGATATATATTCTACTTTAAATATCCACCTGTCAAAAGTCTGGACAAAATAAAATGTCATCGCCTACATTATGAACTTAAATGATTCAGTCAACTCTTGTCTGGCTTATTCTTAGATCTTCAAACGTTTCCAACCTGTGAAGTGAAATTTTTCATTTTCTTGTCAGCGTCTGGAAATTTTGTCATTTTCCATATAATTTGAATTTTTAATACAGAAATCAGAAATGTTAATTTGACATTTAACCCAGACCACATAAACTGCTTAATGCTTCTCATAATTAACTGATTAATTCAATCATTTATGGAATGTTTCATATGTTAATCGTGTGGTAAAAATGTATGTACATATATACAGTACAGGCCGAAATGTTAACAATAAGCTAACAGATTGGTATCAAAAAGGCATGTCATTTCGGTCCCATGTTAGCTGTATCTAGACAGCTATTGGTGACTATCTATGGTGACAAATTGTGTAATTTTTTCGCGTGACGCGTTTACTCAGCGAAAAAAGTGAAACAGACGCAATTTGGAGGACGAAATGGTTCCAAACAAAAAGATAAAATTGCGCAAATATCAATAAGCATGATATTTATTAAAAAAGAGAACAATCTTGAGATGTCCGTAAATGCAGTTACGGTCATCAACATACCTCCTGTGACTACAGCCCTAAACCATTCTGCTGCACCTAACCTTAGTTTCATGATGAAAGTGCACGTGTTTGATTTAATTTGCCCGTTTTTAAAGTTTTTACTTTGCTTTTAGGATTGTGATTTGGACATGGAGCAGTATGTTTATGTTTTATGGAGGATGTATGTTCAGACTTTATCAACAAGGTGTAAATAAATTAAACTGGTTAATGTTAACATCGTCATTAACATCACAAACCTCCTTAAATGTTATCCAGACCAAAAGACAATAACCTCCTAAATAAGATGGATAGATAGTAATTAACCGAACAGACAACTTTCTTACATGGCTAGCCATCTATATTCGGCATTCATGAAAATATAGGAAATAAAATTCATGAATAAAAAACCCCAAAAAGATGACGTAAACCAGAATGGAATTCTCGCGACCATCGCAGTTATGTGGTTAATGTAACATGAAGCCTTCATTAAGTGCATTAAGGTTATATTTTGTTGTTTATATCGTATTATAAATGTCCTAAATGAAATATTTAAAACAAATATAATTTGACCTTTATCCTAATATCATTCTTTTTCTTGTTAAAAATTTAAACTCCTTTACCAAACACAGAAATGTAGAAAAAACAGAAGACAGAAATAATCTCTTTTTCCCTGATCTGACAGACTCGATATAAGTGAATGATTTCTTAACTGTGACCACATAAATTATTGTGAATGCACCTAGTTGAGCACAATAGAAGACAAAGGTATGGTGTCATAGTACTTTTTTTAACAACGTCAACAGTATGAAACAAGCATTGATGTGATATTCAAGATGGCGATTGGAAAGGATCGATTGGAAAACGACAGATAAGTTTATGCTTTTTTAGTATCTAAGAGACATTGTTACACGTTAAAACTTTGACAATAGTTACATAATAATGTTGTGGAACAAATGTGGTAAAATGTTATGTAATATGTTATTCTATACATTGTATCAATCGCCATATTATGTATAATTATGTATATAAACCTCAGGTACCACCTCCGGTGGTTTTGAGTGTAATAAAGAACTAGAACTAGATGTGAAAGCACATAGTTGAACATAGTAGCCAACAACAAGATGGCACGGCATAACATAGAGATTTACTTGAACCACGTCAATAACATGCCTAAACATTGTTGTGAATACACCAAGCTAAGAACAGTGGTAGACAACAAGCTGGAGCTATACTGTATATAAAGATATTCCGAACATAAACATTCGGAAGTAGAGCATCTATGATTTCCATAAGGATGTCATTTAAACTTCTGAATTATAACTAAGTGATACAGGCATATTTAAAATTGAACTATTTTGAAATGGCGTTTATAGTCCATATGAATACCACGCCTTTACACGACGAATAAAATGATGCGCGTTAGAGCATTCATCTGGTTGTTAATGGCAAATATGAAATATTCATATGGGCTATAAACGCCAAATCAAAATATTTCAATTGTTATATTTGCTTTAAAATAGTTTAAACCATTTTTCACTCTGCAACTCCAACAATTAATTTTCCAAAAGTATAAATTTAGGGACTATTCTTCACTGTACACATTCATTCATTCTTTCTAAATGCGATGGCAAATAAATGCAAATCATTACATGTGGCGCCATAATAGAACATATTTATTTATGCGCAAAGTCATGTGATCAATAATATTTATTATCAATATGAATGCAATTCCTCTCAGACAAACAAAATCAAACACAAACATACCGATCCTTGTCCAAATCACAATTCTAGAAGTTAACACTTTTACATTTTGAAAACTGGCAAATTAGGTTAAGCACATGAACCTCCACCAGAGAAGTGAAGACGGTAAATTCGAAAAGGTATGCTCATCACGTCTGGCTAGCTATATCCTCAAGTCAAAATTAAGAATAATAGAACATATATATAGCCAAGGGACGTCAAATAAATTCAGGGTATAAAATAGGAAACGCATAGGGCAAATGAAACAAGAACTGTCTCATGAGAGCCCAAAACCCCAACCCCAACATCTACAAGGATTCAATGTTTTCCCGCGACCTTGACCTTCCGATATGACCATGGTTCAAGGTCATGGCACACCTTTGAACCATCAAGATTATTCATGTGAAGTTGTATGACAGTCGTCCAGAGCAATTATGAGATACGGACACGAAATTACACGGGCAATCATGGTGATTCCTATATTTCCCCTCCCTTCAAACTAGTTTGTAGGTATTACGGACTACCTAACAAGAAAAGCATCTGCATTACACAGAAGACGTCACTTTAATGTTTGTTTAACTACAGACAAACATCTCTCAGATTAAGACTGATTCACAGAAATAAACATCATTTAAAAACAACCATAATGATTTCGTTACATAATATATGCATTAAAAGTATTGCGCACTGTACTACAGTAACCTTAATATATTTCATTGATTCACAGACGATGACCAAACAAGGCAATATTCTGAGAAAACGTCACTATGATAAACATATACTTCATTGTATCACAGATTACCAAAACAAGACATTCTTCTGAGAAATCGTCACTGTGATGCTATTTAAACATAGTTATTTTGAACTTAAAACTGATTCATGAAATAATTTATTTTTAATAAATAGCCTAAGGGACAAACATGGGTTGACAATAAAGTTGTAGTTATATGAATTGCATATCATTATACATTTAATATGTTGTACATAGGAAAATGCGTCACCATGAAACTACAGTTTCTAGTGGCATTTAATTGGCACCAAACGTTATAGAAAACCGTAAATATGTTTATTAAACAACAGACGCATGTTTTGGTTTAGGATATATAGGAAATGATGTTTTCAAAACAGGTCAAGTGGCTTGGACGTAATTATGTGGAGAAAGTGCAGGTTATGTATGACAGGATCAATTCACAATGCATTAAGTTTCTAAACACTTTACGTACTGCAGTAAACAAAATGTTTTTTACAAAATACGGTACAAGTCGAGCTTCTTTATCATAAAAAACGTCTATAGATATGGTATTTATTAAATGTTCTGGTTTAGAAAAATGTTTCAAAACAGCCTAAGTGAGTTGTACGCAATTATGTGTCAAAACTTCCAGGTTGCAGGTTACAGGTTACAAGTTCAATGCACAAAACGTAGCTTACTAATACATACATATTATACGTATTGCAAGAAACTGAATGTATGCTAAATATTGTATCTCAAAATACGGAATATGTCTAACATCTTCGTTATAAAAAGCTGTAACGTCATACTGTTACCACATGTAGTATTTAATGTCTTAAGACATAAGTTGTTTATGTTCAACTGTCAACAGACGGATTAAGATAAAGTGTATTATGTAAAACAATATAGGTACATATAGGTGTTCTCTGTCTCTGTCCTCTCGTGGTAAAAACAAATATCAACTTAAAAATCTAGCGTTTCAGGACACACACACACACACACACACTCTCTCTCTCTCTCTCTCTCTCTCTCTCTCTCTCTCACACACACACACACACACTGGCACACACACACACGCACACACTCTCTCTCACACACACACACGAACTTTTTTCGCTTAAAAAACTTTTGAATTTACAATGCTACGGGGCGTCTAGCTACTTGTTTGGCATACACATATGTGTATTGTTCATATATCTCATAGTCAGATGTAATGGAGAAATACGTAAATATCTAATCAATTAGGGATTTGCAACTCCAATCATGCATGTTCTTATTGTAATATGTCATTTTTGAAAGAAATTTCATTCAATGTAAATGTATTGGTATACGATATTATGAATAAGAAACTGAAACATTGATAGATTGGTTTAATTTTTTAAAAATAAATTTTTAGTTCTGCTTTCTAAATCCGTGTTTATATGTAAATTTATGAGATAATGAGTATTTGAGTGCATGTGCAGGATATCAATTTAAAATTTAAGTGGTATTGATGGGTATTCCCCTTCGAATTCTGTCTCCATGACAACTCTCTAGTACTTGGGAAATATGAAATTTATATTTCTTATGTAAAGCTTATTATAACGTATTAAAGACGGATGTTGTATCAAAGCACGTTTTTATTACATAATACATGTATACCAGTTATTGTTGAACAATACAAATGCCTTTGATAAAATCCAATACTATATTGTATATTATTGAAAATTTGATTTTGAGATGTTTAAACTTGCAGCCTATAATTGTGTAATCAGAAAATACAATCATAATTGTCAATCAACCAATATTTGATACATCTTAACCAGTGTCAGGTAAGTTATGGGAAAACTTGTAACAAAACTAAACTTGTTTTCAAATATATAATAGATATCAAATTACATTAATGCTTAAAAGGTTGTATCTTATATGGTGTTCATTGTGATTGACCAAAATTGTTTTAAACAACGTGTCAATGAACATAAAAGGTAAAATGTCTAGCATAATAACCCCTGCAATATGTGTGTTTCCCATTTTTGGTATTTTAAACACTTTCACATTTTGATATTTGAATTAAAGAGCAGATGAGATAGAATCTGCTGGTTTTGACATTTTTCAACACCTGGTGTAATTCGAATGAGTCAGAAGCGTCATTTATTAATAAACAACAGTGACGTCAAAATGTCAAAACAGGATTATTAACATTACACCTCCATCCTATACGAACTGTTGGTAAAAGTGAAACACGGTATATGTCCTAAGACTTGACAAATGTTGATATGCAATGCTCAACGAACCTACCGTTTAAATATATTTTATACGTTCATCCTGTTTGTCTTAGACCAAGGCAAGACAACTGAGGAAAACCCGGATTCTTAAACTGAAAGTAATTAATTACTTAAATGAGTTAACTAGCTTTGTAATTTCCTCTATATTAAAAAAAACTATGCTCCGGGTTCGCAAAGTTACAAAAAACATTCAGAACTCGCACAATGAATCGTACGCATAATATAACGAAAGTCAACTGTATTTATTTGCGTTGTAGTTATAAATTATTATAGATATATATACACCACTTATCTCAGATAAACCAGAAAAAATAGATATTACAAAATGATTGATCATTGGTTACTTCATCATTCACGGTGTATGAATGTAGTTTTTGGTCGCTTCATGGTTGCCAAAACGACTTAGTGTCTAGCTTGTTTCACGTACATGTTTAACTAAAATGCAAATTGGGAAAATAAATAAAATTAAAAAAAAAAACTAATTCATTTATAAACATTATAAAATGATTAATTATCAATAATGTATGCACTCAGTTTTATTTACTCCATGGCTGCAATGGCTATACCTTATAAGACACACTAGGAAAATAATTGCAATCGAGTAAAAGCTCATATGCATACTGTACCAAAACAATTATTCCCATTTATTTTTACATTTTTTCTACATTTTAAACTTTTTATTTTATAGAAGCCACATACCTTTACATATGGTATTTGTGTTAGTATTAGGTTTATATCTGCCTCTAAATATATTACATAGGAATGTGACAAATGACTGCAATTTAGTAAAAAGAACATCACTTAAATGAAATATTCATCTTTTCTTAGAATGAGTAATATTACATAAATTATATAAAAATGTGAATAGAAATCTCATACATCATAACTTTACGGTATATACAGTACAGACCTGTCGAAAGTTAAATACTTACCAAATTTTTTCAGAATCTGCCGCTCATCTCAGTTCCTTTATTTTGACAGCTTTTCATCAGCTGTTATCTATATCTGTGCAGTTTTTTGACTATTAGATATCAATATTTCGGCCACTTGGCAGCCGAGCATTAACTACTTTTCATTAGGTAAGGGATAAACTTTCGACAGGTCTATACTGTACGTAAGTAGAAACTCGGTTGTCACATTTCCTTCAGAAGTAGGGGAAACGCTGGATCAAAGGTATCAACGTGATTTTAGATACAACGTGTGCTTGGCTCGTCCTACTGGCATGCTCGAACATTATACACGACCCATAAAAAAAGCTATTTTAAACAACATGTCTAAGAAAAGTAAATTTTCTAAAAAATTAAAAAACTCGGTACTTCAGAGATAGTGAGTGTCTTACTTAAATGTATTGATGTAGACTTTGAAATATGCGGCGGGTGTAGCTAGCTAAACATTTGGTGCTTACCCTTCCGGAGCACCCGGTCTCACTACTCTGGTGTAAAGTTCACGTGTTTGACCTAATTTCAGTGTTTTTACTTTGCTTTTGAATTGTGATTTGGATTTAGTATGTTTGTTTTTGATAATTAAGATAAGTAGCTTGGAAAATGAGTATTTGAAGCGGTTCGACCGGTCGACCGCAGGTGAGAAGTTTATTTATCTTTCTGCTAGGCCTCAGTTATTTGAGACGACACCAAGAGTAAGTGTTCAATATTTATCTGCGATATTGAAAGGAAGTGGGTAGCTAAATGTCTGATGCGACGCAAAACAGTATTCAGCCAATGGGATATGCAAACAGTGGAAAATTTAAACTTTGATATAGAAAATAAACGCGTGTTAATATTTGTAAAAACAATCTGATGTAGGCAATAAAACAACAAAATGTACTTCTGTTTAGTAATTGCTACTAAAAATGAAAACAAAAGTACAATGGAACAATTAAGAATGAAAACATATAATTGGCAACACTCAATGCAATCAACTTGGTTACTGGTCACAACCAAGAACATGCAACAACTAACAACAAAAACCTACCCACGATAACTGTCAACACAACCAAGAACATGGACAATTAACAACAAAAACTTGTGTCCTCGGTAACAGCCAATGCAACCAAAAACATGGAACAATTTACAACAAAAACTTGTGGCCTTGGTAACAGCCAACGCAACCAAGAACAAGGAACAATTTACAACAAAAACTTGTGTCTTTGGTAACAGCCAACAAAACCAAAAACACGGAACAATTTACAACAAAAACTTGTGTCCTCGGTAACAGCTAATGCAACCAAAAACATGGAACAATTTATAACAAAAACTTGTGTCCTTGGTAACAGCCAATGCAACCAAAAACATGGAACAATTTACAACAAAAAATTGTGACCTTGGTAACAGCCAATGCAACCAAAAACATGGAACAATTTACAACAAAAACTTGTGTCCTTGGTAACAGCCAACGCAACGAAGAACATGGACAATTTACAACAAAAACTTGTGTCCTTGGCAACAGCCAACGCAACCAAGAACAAGGAACAATTTGCAACAAAAACTTGTGTCCTTGGTAACAGCCAATGCAACCAAAAACATGGAACAATTTACAACAAAAACTTGTGTCTTTGGTAACAGCCAACAAAACCAAAAACACGGAACAATTTACAACAAAAACTTGTGTCCTCGGTAACAGCTAATGCAACCAAAAACATGGAACAATTTATAACAAAAACTTGTGTCCTTGGTAACAGCCAATGCAACCAAAAACATGGAACAATTTACAACAAAAACTTGTGTCCTTGGTAACAGCCAACGCAACCAAGAACAAGGAACAGTTAACAACAAAAACTTGTGTCCTTGGCAACAGCCAATGCAACCAAGAACATGGAACAATTTACAACAAAAACTTGTGTCCTTGGTAACAGCCAATGCAACCAAAAACATGGAACAATTTACAACAAAAACTTGTGTCCTTGGTAACAGCCAACGCAACCAAGAACAAGGAACAGTTAACAACAAAAACTTGTGTCCTTGGTAACAGCCAACGCAACCAAGAACATGGACAATTTACAACAAAAACTTGTGTCCTTGGTAACAGCCAACGCAACCAAGAACATGGACAATTTACAACAAAAACTTGTGTCTTTGGTAACAGCCAACAAAACCAAAAACATGGAACAGTTAACAACAAAAACTTGTGTCCTCGGTAACAGCTAATGCAACCAAAAACATGGAACAATTTACAACAAAAACTTGTGTCCTTGGTAACAGCCAACAAAACCAAAAACATGGAACAATTTACAACAAAAACTTGTGTCCTCGGTAACAGCCAATGCAACCAAAAACATGGAACAATTTACAACAAAAACTTGTGTCCTTGGTAACAGCCAATGCAACCAAAAACATGGAACAATTTACAACAAAAACTTGTGTCCTCGGTAACAGCCAACAAAACCAAAAACACGGAACAATTTACAACAAAAACTTGTGTCCTCGGTAACAGCCAATGCAACCAAAACCATGGAACAATTTACAACAAAAACTTGTGTCCTTGGCAACAGCCAATGCAACCAAAAACATGGAACAATTTACAACAAAAACTTGTGTCCTTGGTAACAGCCAACGCAACCAAGAACAAGGAACAGTTAACAACAAAAACTTGTGTCCTTGGTAACAGCCAACGCAACCAAGAACATGGAACAATTTACAACAAAAACTTGTGTCCTTGGCAACAGCCAATGCAACCAAGAACATGGAACAATTTACAACAAAAACTTGTGTCCTCGGTAACAGCCAATGCAACCAAAAACATGGAACAATTTACAACAAAAACTTGTGTCCTTGGTAACAGCCAATGCAACCAAAAACATGGAACAATTTACAACAAAAACTTGTGTCCTTGGTAACAGCCAACGCAACCAAGAACAAGGAACAGTTAACAACAAAAACTTGTGTCCTTGGCAACAGCCAATGCAACCAAGAACATGGAACAATTTACAACAAAAACTTGTGTCTTTGGTAACAGCCAACAAAACCAAAAACATGGAACAGTTAACAACAAAAACTTGTGTCTTTGGTAACAGCCAACAAAACCAAAAACATGGAACAGTTAACAACAAAAACTTGTGTCCTTGGTAACAGCCAACGCAACCAAGAACATGGACAATTTACAACAAAAACTTGTGTCCTTGGTAACAGCCAACACAACCAAAAACATGGTACAATTTACAACAAAAACTTGTGTCCTTGGTAACAGCCAACGCAACCAAGAACATGGACAATTTACAACAAAAACTTGTGTCCTTGGTAACAGCCAACACAACCAAAAACATGGAACAATTTACAACAAAAACTTGTGTCCTTGGTAACAGCCAACGCAACCAAGAACATGGACAATTTACAACAAAAACTTGTGTCCTTGGTAACAGCCAACACAACCAAAAACATGGAACAATTTACAACACAAACGTGTGTCCTTGGTAACAGCCAATGCAACTCAATGTATAGCCAAACACCTTTATAATGCCAAAATTTGAATGAACAAATGGTGACATTGAACCTCTCTGGACAGAAGACATTAATATTTTTTGGCGTTCATCAAGAGATAAAAAATGGGAAATACATGTATCTGTAAACTATATGATCACATAGTGTGATATAAACGAGGTTCTAACACCTAGTATTTCCTTGGGAACTAAATCATGATGCAGTAGACAAACAACACCATTTTGGAATAATTAACCAACGTTCTGCAATTTGATGAAAAACAATCCCCACCTCTTAGATCTGTGGTTATTGGTTTACAATCGGTGTCTAAACCGCATCTTAAATTTAGCAGCTGAAACTTGGCAATGGTCAGAGCAACCAGATGGACACTACAACACACAAACAAAAAGCGAAGTAACAATACTTAGGACAGACTTCGGACGAATATTAGATTTATCAACAACGTGTCATCCAGAGGTACATTGTATGTGGATTTACAATAGGCATCAAGAGAAACATAATTGTATTTGCGTTTTTCCCACAGAAATATTTATGGTTTCGTTTAAGTCAAAATAACAATAAGAAACATACCTTATCTAAATGTTATTAATCTTGATAATTAAACAATCCACGAAAAATTAGAGTCCACACGTAACACCACTTATATATCCTGGAAGACAGACAGTCACAGTTAAAATGACTAAAGTTTTGTTGACATTTCTAACGCATTACAATCGTCACGCTTCAGTGAACACAAGATTAGGCGTAAGGTCATTTGTGTTTTTTCTCAAGTCTTGTTAAAACTCGTTAAAACGACAAAAACAATATAAATATGTAATATGTCACTGTTTTCCAAATTTAGTCTTTTTATTAATTTCTGTTTAATTATATATTTTTATTTTTGGTGTAAAACTGCAACATCAAACACTAGCCGGTTCCTTACACCTTCTTTCTACATTTTATTTTACTACGTCTCTTTAAAGTTTAACTATCCAAATTTGATAGATGGACCATTTTATCATTGCATAGCCTAGAGCAAAGATTTCACTTTTTATACTCTTGTTTATTTCACTACTATAATTAGATTTTGCACGTAATTATGTATTTTTGTTACATCCATTGGCTGTTGTAAAATTTATATACGATACACGTACATATGCACGTGTTGGCCTTTGACATATATGGAGATAATAAAAAAAAATGTTCTGTTTGATACGGACATGCTTTTGTCTACCGGTATAAGCAATTAAGTAGGCATGTTCTAAACAGCGTTTGATGGACAATAAAATAAAGTATTCAGTTTGCCATCCCCGGTTTGATTAGAGATGCCCACCTTCTCGGTCGCTATGAAATCTTCAATACATCCTAAGTTCTTCCAAAGGAAAAGGTTAGACATTGTAGGTTGAGCATACCTTAGCTATATAGCATGTTATTCAACTTTCTGAATTTTTTGTTGTTTGTTTTTCTTAAATTTGATTAAACTTGAATTATCTTGAAAATGTACAAATATAAACAATAAAATTAATATAATGTACATAACCATTATGATTAAATGTGATTATTTTTAATTTGTTATTTTGATATAACATGTTCTAAGAAGCGTTTGATGGACAAAAATATAAATAATTCAGTTTACCATCCCCGGTTTGATTGGAGATGCTCACCTTCTCGGTGGCTGTGAAATCTTCAATACAGCCTAAGTTCTTCCAAAGGAGAAGGCAAGACATTGTAAGTTGAGCATACCTTAGAATGCTATTCAACTGTCTATTTGTTTTTAATTATCTTGAAAATGTACATATAAACGATAATTAATATAACGTACATAACCATTATGATTAAATGTGATTATTGTTGTTATGTTATAACATGTTCTAAGAAGCGTTTGATGAACAAAAATATGAATATTTCAGTTTGCCACGTCCGGTTTGATAGGAGATGCCCACCTTCTCGGTCGCTATGAAATCTTCAATACATCCTAAGTTCTTCCAAAGGAAAAAGCTAGACATTGTAGGTTGAGCATACCTTAGCATGTTATTCAATTTTCTGAATTTTTTGTTTGTTTTCCTAAAATCTGATTAAACTTGAAGTATGTTGAATATGTATAAATATAAACAAAATATGGATAGCCATTAAGTTGTAACCCCCCTACCCCCACCCCCCTCCTAAAAAAATAAAAATAAAAAGGGGACAGATAGTAGCTGCCAACAGCTGGAATTTAGGTAAAGAGGGACGGAGATGAACTGCCGAATGGGTGATGACTTGTTAGCTGCACTGTTTGGTGTTGATACCAAAAGTTGTTTCGTCGGTTTGTTAATACCGGCGTTTAGAACTGTCATGTGCTACTTTTGAATTTTTATGAAATAATATATTCAAAAGCAGCATATGACAGAACAAAAAAAAAACGTACATGGCCATCAAGCAGTGTATGTATGTTTTCTCGTTTCTTACTAATCGACACAATAAAAAACAATGTACACCGGACATCGCTAAAGACACATTTGACCAGTGTTGTACTAATGACCAATTATGTACAACAATTATCCGTGTAATGGTCAGTTTGTAGTAAATGGGACTGTCACATGAAAAAGGTTTTAGACACGTTCTGGGCCAAAATGCCCTGCGGAATGGCTCCGAATCCTCTCACTCTTGGATATAAATCTCTGCATATCTTCATTGAGTTGTAACCCTTGATTTTCAGCTAAAAGTGAACGTTCACCCCCCCTATAAACACCGACAACTTTAATTTTGTCCAACACCCTCGAAAACATTGGGTTGCACACGGTCATTGTTTTGAGTAGAATTTACTGAATATGCATTCAGTATTCAAAATGAATATTAAATGAATCACACATAACACAAGAAAAATGTGTGCAAGTTTTTATTTTAATCATTCACTTGCCGTCTCAGCCCGCAAGAACAATCAACTACAATAATGATATCGGACTTTTTCTGCTTCTAGTGTAATGCTCAGTCTGTTCCAATCGCTTCTAGCGTCCTGTAGCAGCCACACGTGGCTTACTCTTTCACGAACTCTACAGAGGTGTCTTTAACATACACTGAGACACACGGGACCTCGGGTTTGAGTTTAATCCGAAATACTATGTTAGGTTTGAGCTTTACACAGTTTTGTTTATAGTTCTATTTTTTTTTTTTTTTTTTTTTTTTTTTTTTTTTTTTTGATAACTTTGTTTTTGATTACATTATATTTGGTTTTATTGTAAATTGCAGTTATCGTTTAATGATTTTTGTAGTGATGAAAGCTTTTTACGACTTCAAATTACATTAATACTGTTGTCATATACCATTTTTTGAATTTAACCATAAAATACATTCAAAATGTGGTATATGACAAATACCAATATAACTGTACATATATCTGTACGACTAACTCTTAAATGAAATAAATCTGACAGAAATCATTTCAATTCAAAGTCCAAAAATATTTTCACTGTGCATCAACCTGCATACAATTATTTTTATCCCCTGCTTAGTATATTCAGATTTGAATATTTCCACTCTCATGTGCTATTGAAAATAATATATTCTATTTACTTAAATGCGTTTTTGTGATACGATTACATTAAAATATATTACATATTATATGTGTACATACTGGTTGGATCCGTAAAAGTGAATAAAATTGTACTTTAAAATTTTAAACAAAATTATATTGTTGCATTTAAATTAAGATTGAAACCGATATAACATCAATTCGTTGAGATTGATTTTATGCAATGTGTATCCTCTTGAAATGGTTTTATAGGTAAATTCTATTCCGTTTCTGGGTTGTAAATTGAATTTGATAAGGGTATAACACAATTGAGTTTTTCTAATATTCTGATGTACAGTTACTTTTGTAACACACACACACACACACACACTTCGAATTTACATTAGCGCATGACTTATGGACAGAATATTTTACAGTGCTTTAAAATCAAGATAGGTAGAGTTACTTCGCTTTTGATAAAAAATAATAATCTATAAATCAAAATTTCTGAGTGTTACAGATAACATTTTTTGATAAATTAAAAATATCTTTCCAAGACATAAAAATATTACCGTCACGAGCAGGGTTCGAACCTGCGCGGGGAGACCCCATTGGATTTCAAGTCCAACGCCTTAACCACTCGGCCATCGTGACATACAGATTGATGCGTAATGTGTTATGATTAGTTGTATAAGCCACGTGTACAGAAATAACGTTATTTTTTGGGGGGGATTTTGTGTATTGGTTGTTATTTTATATATTTTTTAATTCATCATTTGTGGTTTATTAGTAAGTGCAATTAAAATTTATAATTTGTATACAATCAATAAGCGTGACGACAATAATTTTACCATATACAGATCTAAATATAATTCTATCATTAGGTTTTCTTACTAATGTAATTCTAAGTTCACTATTTACTTATTTATACGTCCCTGCTTCGATATACCTACATGTATAGTTTTTGACTGAAATTTCATTCATTTTTTAAAATCTATAACCTACACAATTTATTTATTTAAGCATGCATGTATGTTTTCTTTCTGTGACATGCAAAATAGTAATATAATAATTGTTGAGGAAACCGGGGATAAAACAAAAGCTATTGTAACTACTAGTTCTCATATATATAACAGTTCTATGATTTCTTGGAGATTCGTGTACTAAAATAATTGAAACGTCACGAGCAGGGTTCGAACCTGCGCGGGGAGACCCCATTGGATTTCAAGTCCAACGCCTTAACCACTCGGCCATCGTGACATACGGGATTTAAGATATATGTTGCAAGAAAGTAATATACTCAGATATATAGTCCACGTGTATAAAGTATTGCGTATACAATCGATAAGATATAAATTTAAAGTTTAAATAAACAACATTGACCTGTTCGCTTGACCTTTCATGGTGAATATTCGTGTACGATGGCCCGTGACGTCCAATACATGGGCTGGCAGTTAATACATAAACAATGCATGTTTCCAATGATGTAGACGGCATAACTGTCTATAATGTATAATCATATATGTACATCTGGTCGTTATTAATTAACATTCACCTTAAAGGTCAAGCGGACAGGTCAATGTTGTTTGCCTGTATAGGAAATTTCGTTCAATCAGTGTTTACTATGTGAATGAACTTAAAAGTACTTTCCATACTGGCTATATTTGTCACTAATAAAACATCAAAAGACAAACAAATGACACAATAAACGTTATCATGAAATACAAATATAATAATACTGAATTCAGAAATTCAAATTTCACAAAAGTACATTTTAGTTTAATATGCATAAATTATTTCATTTTTTATTTTTTTCCCCCGACACATGCTAGTACGTGACATCAGAGCCAAACTCTTGAAAAGATCATCTGAATGCTATATATCGTAGTTCTACTTCTTTAATTTCGATCATGTTTTAGTTTTCACCCACTTTTTTCACTATTAAACTTTCAACTTTTAAGTTTGAATATAAATGTTGTGAAATGTAAAAATGTTTAACTTTTAGTGGAAATTTCAATTTTCATCGATTTTATACTAGTTTTATCACTGTCCTTTTAGTGGTCTAGCACGTGCATTCTTTTCTTGAGAACTGGGGTCAGTGAACAGGTTTTAATGGTGATTCTAGACCGAATCAGTCAAACCCCAGCCGACAGTGAGGTAAGATTTATCATTTATTTTCACAATTATCAAGTCTGCATAGACTCCAACATTCGATGGGGCACGTGTATTCTCGCGTGTATATATTGTCATACACCGGCCTAGTAATCGTACCTAAGGAATCATGAAAAATGGGACATATTAATGTAGTGTATCCATTAAAATCAAATTCATTTTCCTAGATTACTATTCATAGAAATATTAAACGAATGCATTGAATATTTATATATATATATAAAAGAATATTTTTCTTCTTACCATCTGACTTGACAAGCGAGTCTTAGAACAGCCGTATGGAGGGATGGTCTGTTTATCGCTAGGCAACATGTAAATGACCTTCTTTTCATAAAGCTAACTCATTGGTCCTTCACAATGAGGTTTTCAAAAGAGTTAATTTGATGATTACATCAGACACCAATTTTTCAAGCGTAAATATGGTTAATTAATAAAAGCTAACGAATTTCGAAAAAATTATGAAGTTACATTTCTAGATGTGAACAAGTTTACGACATTGTTTGATTATGTGGAGGTTGGAATGGTTAATTATGGGGTTATCCCAGAAATTTGCGATATACTGAATTAATACCAACTACAATATTATTTACATATAAAATACTGTCTCTTACCAATATAAAACCGTCAAACAGCACGCACAGATTTACGGAGTGTGGCCTGTCCGAAAATGTGCAGACCGGAAAAATAAGTAGTACGGGTGGCTATAGAGAACAATAATCCACACCGGTATTAACAGATTTTACTTTCCCATGTGTAGCTAAACTAGACCTGAAGTTCTTACCCTTCTTGGGCACCCGGTCTCACTTCTCTGGTTGTTCGTTTTTAATTTTATCTGCCAGTTTTTAAGTATTTCACTTTGCTTTTGGAATTGTTATTAGGGCATAGACCTGTATGTTTTTTTTTTTTTTTTTTTTTTTTTTTTTTTTTTTTTTTTTGTTTCAGTAACACCTCTTTCATGTACTATTGCAAAGTAAAGTGTAGCAGGGACTGAAATAAAAATGTGAAAGAAATATATCGTAAGCGAGAAAAGCAGGTACATGTATATTGCTGCATAGAAAGGGAAAGTTGACAATTTGACGTTTGTTAAACAACAACACAGTAATATAATGTAACACGGGTTCTTCTGACATCACCGCGGAATCCATTCAGCATGCGATGTACTATGTTCCGCAACGGGCCAACCCAGAACTGTATTTCCGTGTACCGTGATATGTTTGACTTAAGAACAAGAAAAGTGACGCCATACAAAGACCCAGGGTTAAGCAGTCAGCTACATTGCGTATTGGACGAAATTTAAAAAGCCATGTACTTATTTTAAGTCTAAAATTTTGTTTTGTCCTTCCACAGAATTTATTATGGACCTACAATAATTTTTCAGGCGGCAACATATTAAAAAGAATTATCTCGTCACGAGCAGGGTTCGAACCTGCGTGGGGAGACCCCATTGGATTTCAAGTCCAACGCCTTAACCACTCGGCCATCGTGACATACAACATCTTACATAATATGTTGAGAGATACTATAACATTAGTATAGACATGTGCATGATCGATCAGCGTGGCGACAATCAGTGAATACACACATTGTCACATTATAAAGCAAACAACACTGACCTGTCCGCTTGATCTTTCATAAGGATATTCATATGCGATTATCCGGTTGAGACATGGGTAGTGTTAGGTTTCAGTTATACATAAAATACATGGTTCCCGTGATATAGACGAAATATTCACCTGCGTTCCCAATACATAAATACACTGGTCCATATATTTATCATCATCATTATCTTAAATTTAATTCTCGTCATTAAATTTATTTACTTTAAAGGTCAAGCGTCAGGTCAATGTTGTTTGCCTATATCTTTGAATCACATGCCAAAACACACACAAGCACAGCAGCAGCAACACAGCACTAGGGTGGCAACCAGAGGGGAAAAGAAAAAGTGGAAGACCTAAGTCCACATGGAGGAAAACGACTGAAAAGGAAAGAAACGCCACAGGATGGACCAGCTGGAACACAGCAAAAACAGCAACAAAGGACAGACAAAAATAGAAAGAAAGCGTTATGGCCTTATGCACCTTCTGGCGAGGAGAGCATTAAGATTAAGATAAGAAATGTCAAAACAAATGTTATTCAAACATTGACATGTTCTAATGTTTTTTTTTTCAAAACAACCACAGTTTATAATTAACTTCTTAGTTTAAAGTGCATATGGTTATGTCTCTGTGGATGCTAATTAAATACATGACATAGGAGAAAATAATATTTGTCACCAACAAAACATCAAAAGACAAACAAATGACGCAATAAATGTTATTAAAAACACCAACAATTGCATATTGTTAATAAATTGAGAAATTCAGATTTAAAAATATACATATGGGTTATAGAACGTAATTTTTAGACGCCGACTCAATATAGCTTGTCATCCCGAAATCTTGAAAAGATAATACATTGTCTTTTTTCAATACTAATGCAATTTCAATTAGTTGTATAAATATAACAACCAATAAGAAATTTCATAATTTATACGCATCTATTGACTGAACAATTGCAACGTACATCTAGAATTTATTTCTTATTTTTTCGAGATGTTAAATATATACAATACAATACGGTATAGTTTTAAATTTAGGTAAAATAATATATATAATCACATAACATTATGTCATATCAACAGCTTGGTAAGATTCTATAACAGTATGCTACTTATTTTATAACTATTTAAAATTTTAGCCAACTAACAACAGCTGCTTAGAAGGAAATAAAGCTGTAAAGTGAGCAAAATGTGTGTTAGTCCAAGCTTCGAGCACAGAATAATTATGACAGTCGAGGAGAGATATCCCTAAAACTATATGTGGTAATTTATGGTATGTTAATGCATTTTATTTACCTTTTAATCAGTTTTGTTTTGCGATATTACACGTATATTGCATAGGCAAACAACATTGACTTGACTGTTTGACTTTTCATTAGGAATATTCATAAAGGATGATTTACGCCCAATACATTGGTAGTGTTAGGATTCGCAGTTAATACTAAGCCATCCATGTTTCCCATGATGTTGACGCAATAAAAACATGTTGTTCCTATACATTATTGTACTGGTCCATAATATTTAAAATTATAAATTAAAGGTCAAGCGGACAAGTCAATGCTGCCCATAACCATATCACAGTACGTACAGAAACAATATCTTTCTTTGACTTCGTCTTTTGACTTCTTGTTTTAAGTGTATTGGCGTACACAAAATAGTACTTTGCCCGACTTCTAGACTATCGAACTTCATGCATAACATTTGTTTGTCATGACTATTCCTAATCAATAGAGATTTACGATAGTTTTTCATAAAGATCAACATAACAAAAAAATATTTAATCGTCACGAGCAGGGTTCGAACCTGCGCGGGGAGACCCCATTGGATTTCAAGTCCAACGCCTTAACCACTCGGCCATCGTGACATTGTGTATATAGATGTAATCAGCATTTTATATTTTAACATGACATATGTGTATTGAATAAGATTTTAATCAATAGTAAAAACCATTGTTCATTTATTCATAACATTTACGCAATAATTTGTCTCAAAATTAAAAATTTAAAATCATTGAATAGATGCATTTGAAGAGAGAATGACAGTGCTGTGTTATATCTTGTGAATGTACTTTAAAATATTAGATACAGAGGTAAATCATATTATTCAATACAGGTATAATCCACATACATTATCCTTGACGTGATGGAGTATCTATTTGTCATTTTACTTGATTTGTAAACAACTATATATTACGAGTCAAGTTATATACGTTAATGTGGTCTGTTGACTAATTTTCGTACCTCTGAAAGCTGAAGCATATAATTATTTAGCTGGTTTAACTTTATTGTTCGTATTATTGAAAAAAATTATTATTAAATCAATGGCGGGTGTAGCTAGCTAAACTGGAGGTGCTTACCCTTCCGGAGCACCCGGCCTCCTCACTTCTCTGGGGGGGGGGGAGGAGGAGTTCACGTGTCTAACCTAACTTGTCAGCTCCAAAGTTTTTAATTTGCTTCTGGATTGTGATTCGGACATGGATTAGTATGTTTGTTTTTGATTAATAGTAAAGAACATAAAATTGTTCTTGAACCAAACCTCTATATCACAATCCAAAAGCAAAGTAAAATCTTTGAAACTGAAACAACCCACCAGGGAAGTGAGACCGGCCACTCCGGAAGGATAAGTCATTCTATTTAGCTAGCTACACCCGCCAAATGTGTAATCGAAATTGAGAGTGAAAGGAACATGGGACTTTGGAACGCCATATATATCTGATTCTCTACGCAGATACATCATACTTATCACCAATACTGTGATGACGGCCATAAAACCTTTTGAGGGTTTTGATAAGCCTAGGCCTGTTATATTCCTGGGACAACAATTTATTTGTAAGCAGTTTGCTTCGTTGTATAAAATTCTCGTAGTGGGAACAAGCAGTACCGTAGCATATTAATTGTGGAACCAATATACCAAGGTAGTAGAAGTAGAAATAGGTATGTTGTTGCATAGAAGAGGAAAATTGACAATAGAAGATTGAAGTCGTCACGTCTGTTATACAGCTTTAAATGTATTCTTTCCTTGGCGTCATAATTGAGGTAAAAGTCCACAAATGAAGCAGACTTTGAAGAATCAGTCTTATTGCTTTTGTTTCAAGCACACTAGGATTAATGACATTTATAGTCTCCAACGTCATCTATTTATCTGTATGTGGAGTGTAATGGTTTGGCGACAGTTCAGAGCTAATAAAGTTAGCATAAATAACACTTCATACGAATAAAGAAACAAATCAGCAAACAATGGTGCATAGTGTGTGTCCATTTGTATACCAATTGTTTGCTGGAAAATTTTATTACCAAAATTTATTTTGCTGATGACATCTTCAGTATATTTTGATACCATATAGGAAATTCTCAAACCGAGTTCTAATATTTTTGGTTCAGATCGAGTTTTGCTGAGGTAAAGAGTGAAAATGAATTACGGTTTTAGTAGTCTAGATTTCAAGTGTTGAGTGTACAAATGTAAAAAGAAAGATTGTAACGTTACAAATGTAAAAATTTAAAATATTGAAAGAAAATGACAATGTCCCTAATGCGCTTCCGTAATAGTATGCACTAAACATTGTTGATCAAAATAGCATTTGTTTATCATGTCGAATAAGTAGAATGAAAAAAAAATGTACAGATATTGAAATGTCATTACAACTTAATCTGTCACCCCCTGTTCGTACCGTTGTATTGCATGTACCTGACAAGCTACAAGGTAAGATAGATAGAGAGAGAGAGAGAGAGAGAGAGAGAGAGATGTAAAAAAAAATCAGAATATTTTGTCTTTAGTAGACCATGCTTTCAAATGCAAACATTCTATAATAGTTATTAGTCATAATGATATATGAAATTGTTAATATACTTATGTCTCGAGACTCTGTGGTAGTACTATAGCCACTGACCATTTACTAAAGTGTCTGTCAGAAGTTTATTTTCAATAGTCCCAATATTTGTTTGTACTTTCATGTTTTATTTATCTGAGTGTATCATTTGCACTGAGATCTTAAGTATGCATGTACAGTGTATATATTTTTCAAGTAATAATACAGTTCATTTAATAAATACAGTCCAACCTGCCTTAAAGGCCACCTCTATATAATGGTCACCTGCTTATACAGGCCAGTAGAATTTTATCCCAATTGTTCTTTATTCATATTATTATAACCTGTATATAAAAGCCACCTGTCCATAAAGGCCACTTTTACTCGTTCCCTTGGGTGGCCTTTATAGGCAGGCTTGACTGTAATACATTTATACCTATATGTCGCATACTTATGGAAAATTTTAATGGTTTGTTATAGATAATGGTGTGACATAGTACCTGCATCGCCACAGATTTTTTTAATGTAATATGCAAAGTACATTTTGTAGTTTATCTCTGACCTAATTCAGAAATGAAAATACAAGATAGTGGCTACAAATATAGTTCATTTCTTAACATTTTATTCAAGAAAAAAAAACTTGAATATGATTGGATAACATGTATTCCTATTTCAGAGTACAATGCAAAATGATTACATGTGTAATAAATCAAAAACAAACATACATGTTAAAAAAACAATACAAAAGAAAAGTTAAAACTTTGAATTTGGCAAATTAGGTAAAACACATGCATTTCTACCAGGGAAGTAAGACCCGGTGCTACGGAATGGTATGCGCCCTGTAGTCTCACTTAGCATACATTTGGAATTTCAAGGTAAAAATGTAAGATTTTTATGTATGCTAAGTGAGACTGGAACATGGTTATGGGCCATAGAGAAAACAATAGAAATTAATTACAGGTAAACTAAAGTCTGTTTCAAGATAAAATGACATTAATGCAAAACATACAAGCGCCATACAACCAATTTAACAAGAATTAAATGTGTTCAATTCTATTTTAATCTGAATACTAAAAAGCCAATATCTGTATAAAAATTTTATAATAATAATATAATCAAAATTATTTTTTTAACATTCACATTTTCAAATTGTGAAAAAGACAGAATTTTCACTATAATTAGCAGGTTATTAATTAAAAAGACCTAAATTCATTTACCAATAAATAAAAAAGTATGGAATACTTTAAACAGACAATATTAATAATTTTTCACAAAGTCCATAAATCTTACTACATAAGGGAATTTTTAATGGCAGAAAAACAAAACTAAAAGTTTTTTTTAAATAAAAAACAAAAATGAATATCGTTATTGTCATTACATTTCACTTAGAAACTGCTTGAAATCCTGGTGTAGTTTATTAAAATTTTGTTTTTCAAAAACTTGGCTATATTCTCCTCATAAAACAAATCTATTAATTTATTTTTATTTATTTATTTATTTATTTTTTATATATTTTCATTTTCTTTATTTATTTACCGATTTTTATTTCTTTACTGGTTTTTATTTATTTATTTATTTATTTACAAGTTTTTATTTATTTTATTTACTAGTTTTTATTAATTAACTGATTAAATTATTTATATTTCTTATTTATTTATTTATTCTTTTACTAGGTTTTCTTTATTATGAATGAATGAATGAATGAATGAATGAATGAATGAATTTCTTTATTGAAAAAGCTGAAAATATTTTTTTAAAAATATTTAAAATATGAAAAAATATATTCAGCTTCTTATGAAACAAGTGAAATTTCAAGTCTATTGAAGTTATATCAAGTAAGATATCCAAGTTTGAATCACACCACCAAATGAAAACATGTTTTTTCCTCACTGAATATGTGATCGATTTATTGATTTATTTAATTTTTAAAACTTCATTAATTTTTTCCCTTTTTTTTAAATTACCTTTGAATGAATGAATGAATGAATGAATGAATGAATGAATGAATGAATTTCTTTGAAATTTATTTATTTATTTACTTATTTATTTATTTATTAACTTATTATTATTATTTTTTATATTCTTTAATTGTTTTTTTTTGTTGCTTTTTTAAAAAAAAAAAGACTAAAATTTGACTATGATGATATAATTATGCATATTTAGGAAATGGACTATAACCAGGTGTACATGTCTCAGGTAAATTTGGTGATTTTTAAATGTATGCTAAGTGAGACTATGGTTTTTTAAAATGTATGCTAAGTGAGACTAAACCGTATGCGCCTCTTTAGCTAGCTACACGCGTCACATGTTTAATCTAAATTGAGAATGAAAGGAATATAGAACTATGGGTCGTAAAATATATTCAGGGTTTTTTTGATAATAAAAACCCATCATACTTGTGGTGACGGTCATAAAATTTTTGAGGGTTTTGATTAGCTAATTAAAATTGGGAATGAAAGGAACCTGGAACTATGGGACTTCAAAAAAATTCAAGGTAATTTTGGATACAGAGACACCATACTTGCGATAACGGTCATAATTTTTTTTGAGTGCCTTGATAAGCCAAGGGTTGCAATATCCTTGCGTCAACAATTTATTTTTAAGCAGCTTGTCATGTTTTATTAAGTTAATGTAGTGAAAATAAGCTCTACTATATCGTATTAATTGTGAAAAAGGTATTTAACTATATAGAAAAAGAAATTAAAGTTGACGATGACAAATTGAAGTCATCACCTTTGTTATACAGCTTTAATGAAATAATGGCAAAAAACCCATAAATGACAAAAATAACATAATAAATCAGAATTTAAAAAATACATGTCATATGAAACAAATTGGGAACATATAAAAATGACCACAGAAATCGTAGACAAAAGAAATAAAAAAAAAAAGAATAAAAGTGAATTATAAGAGAATATAGAAATAACCAAATGCTTGGCTTTGATAAGGATCCTACGGTATCAATTTAAACATGTCACTTCATTCTACTTTGTTTTCCTTTTTTGTACGTCCCACTAGAATGATTTGTTTCATAATTTCAAAAATAAAGGTAACATTCCGCTAATCTTGAAATAATTTCTGTTATGAAAGTTATGTGTATAGGATATAAAACTAGTCAAAATCAAACGTTAATGATTCCAGATTTTCATGCTTTGGAATTGCATTGTTTCCTAACACTTAACACAATGTATTTGTAATGAAATTAAACAATGCTAAAAACAGGGTTCCTTGGTATTTGACAATTGCCTTGCAAGGATTACCTTAGAAAGCTTGAAAGTCAAAAAACATTAAATTTATCTGTTATTGAAGTTGACTGATATGCACATAATTACTATATATTAATTTAAAACACTAACCTGCTTAATTTTACAAGAGATTACGGTACAAACCTGTCGAAAGTTTAACAATGAACATAGGATAATTAGTCAAAGATCTCCAACCGAATGACCGAGATATAGGAAGCTAGTGACAGAACAGCTATGTATACCGAAAGGTAGATAGCAGATGACGAAAAGATGTCGTGATGTAGATGACGTGGAGCTGCTATATGCTGCCGATTTTGCACTAATTCGTTAGTTTCATGTTAAACTTTTATCAGGTCTGTAATGTAGGATGTATTGACAGGTCCGGCGTTATCTTTCATTATGATCGACCTATTATTAAATATACCTTACTGCAATGGTTTAGTAAAGTCATCTGTTGTGCAGCGTTCATATATATATATTTGAAGTTTACAATGAAATCGTGATACCGCTTATATTAATAACCGTTTTCTCTTTAACTCGTCCAGCGATTAAGATGAAATATTTGATTGTGTGTCCAACACAATAAAAACTGCTGTCAAGATTTAAATTGTTTAAAGTATACTCAAAACCTACGTCTAAAATTCTAAACTACATATCGCATTTATCTGTAGGCGATAACTTCAAATAATTCACGTGTGTTAATTTGCTATATATTTAGGACATTTTTACCAAAAAAGGTAAGTACAAATGCATATTGTATTTAAATATACCGATGCTACAAATGATACCAACTTTGCGTTTGGTAGTCTTAAAATTGATCGTGGTAATATGTGGTCAAACACATACTTTGTAGCGACCTTCCGAAAAACGGCAGATTCGATTGTGAAAAGAAAAGGGCGTAAATGATCTAAAATAATTTTATATGAAAGAAATAATCATCTCTTGATTATTTGATATCCAACTAAGCATTGGTTTGAAAAAGGAAAAAGCATATAGTGAAAGCTCGATCGTTTTTTTTTTCTTTCCGGTCATCCGGGCACTAAAAGTTTCAGATTAAAGAACTGCTTGGTCCATATTGTGACTTCGAGTTGTCCGACAAATTTGCTATAATAAAAACAAACATATTGCCACATGTCCTAGTCCCAATCCCGAAAACCAAAAATAAAAACTTTATATCCATAATAATTTTTGATACAGGGACAAACTAATCAACAATATTATGATGAAGGTTATAAAACTTTTTTGATAGCCATACTAAGTCTATACTTGCAATTTGCTTGACTTCACAACTTATTTTTAAGCAGATTGCTTCGTTGTGAAAACAAAATATTAACAGCTAAATAACTGAAACAAATGCACCATAAGCAGACGAAGCGTAGAAGCGGACAGTTAAATTATTACCTTGTATACTGCACTGGGAATTGCTAAATTCTTCTGTGTAAATAGAGACGTTGTATTTCCAGATGCTCCAACTTCTGATTGTGGCCTTGTTTTTATACGTCATCGTTACGTCTTGGATAAGATCAAGGAAAATAAACCGGAACTACAATGATTTAAACGTAGTGATAACCGGATGTGACAGTGGTTTTGGACAGGAACTGGCTTATAGACTAGACAAATATAGGTTTAATGTGTTTGCTGCATGCCTTACAACTGAAGGCGCTGAACAACTGGACCAGACTACATCAAAGTCACTACGAACAGTAGTTGTAGATATAAGATATCCAGAAACAATCTCACGGTTGCTAAAACTGGTAAAAGAAACCATAAATGATGAAACAAGTAAGATTTTGTCTAACTTTGAGAAAACTTATATACCGTTTTAACATTAATTATTTTCATACTTAATAATTATAATAATCATCTACATCACCATCATCATGATTTTAAATATTGATAATTTCCGTGAAAGAACGACGTTTTGTGAAATTGTTTTTAATGTGTTTCAAGTGACCATTTTGATTAGCTGAATTTCTTTTTCTTTTTTTTTAAATATTTGTTCGCATTATAATTTTAAATAAATAATATGTGTGAATTGATAATTCCAGAAAGATGTCCCAAATAACAAACCACTGGATTACTGTATTACACATAAATATTGTGTTAACATCAGCTGATTATAATGCTCCTGTTTAATTTAATCTTTAAGAGTTGTGGGCTGTTGTTAATAATGCTGGGACACTTGGACCAATGGGGACATGTGGGCATCTGAAGAAAGATGACTATTTAAACGTCATGGATGTAAACTTCTTTGGGATGATGGAAGTTATCCAGCAGTTCTTACCACTTCTACGTAAATCTAAGGGCAGGATAATCAATACGGCCAGTATCTCTGGAAAAATAGCAATGCTGTTCTTACAGCCTTATGCGGTCTCTAAGTTCTGTGTTGAAGCATTCTCCGATTGTCTACGGTAATCATTTTGCGATTCTTTGTTTACAGAAGAAAATCTATCAGAAGTTTACTCTGACTATAAAGTATTTTGAACTTACCTACCACCCAATTATTCAAAACCTAAGGTATACTTCCTCATGCAAAGCTTATTTACTTAATTTCGTAAAATTTATTATGGTCTTTTGGGTTTCTTTTAAAAAAGTTGTATACTAACAGGAAATAGACGTACAATCATATATTGTTGCTTTTTCCCTTAATCACCATTAGCATTCCTCCAAAAAGAAATTAGATAAAGAAAAAAACAGTTCAAACCAGCGAGTTTGGTTTTGTGTATTTTTTCTCTAGCATAAAACAGTTCAGTGTGTTCAATTTTAATCTTTTCACAGTCGTGAACTCTACCATGAAGGAATCAGTGTTTCTGTAATAGAACCTGGAGTGTTTGCAACTAAAGGTTTAACACATATAAATAAAGACACTGTCAGAGCAATCTATCAGAAGAATCTAGATAGAGCTACAGAGGAAGAGAAACTGTATTACGGAACCGATTATCCAGATAAAGGTAAAATTACTAAACATAATCGGTAATATTTTTGCGCGAAACGAGTCAGTTTCAATGAACATACACATCTCAATGTTGGTAAAAATTTAATCATTGTTTTCCATATTTGTTTGTCTTTCTTATTACAACTGTTGTATTTATGTGTTCTGTCGTGTGATATCGTTATGATTATGTGATTCACTTTCATAACGATTTCATTTATTTAAAAATTCATATTTTTTGTGCGTTCTTAAAAGTGTATTGTGTCAAGGAATTAATGCTTAAAATGTGAAAAGATCTTTGTACAAAATGGTTGCGTTGCTGATCTTATCATCCACATGGTAATTGGCATTTTGTTCTATCTTGTTTAATATGCAATTTCCGATGTCCATTCTTAAATTGCCCCCTGACCATGCGAGAAGATTCAAGGCGCTTTATAATAAAGCGTTTTTGTGGCCCTTGAATCTGAAGAAAAAGAATAAATAAATAAAACTAAATCAAAGATAGATTTCATATTGAACTGCACAATTTCTTGACTTGGTTTTAAAATCAGAAATTTTCATTTCAGAGTTTCTATCGAATTCTTTATAAATTTACTTGCCTCACTTCCCCTTTGGAAGTATTTAGAACTTTTCGATTTTTAAGATTGTGATGAACCAGTATCGTTGTGCTTGATTATTTGAAGTATTTTATTTAACTCGTTATATTTTGATTTGTATCTTCAGTGGCTGATGCGTCACAGAAACAGTTCTTCGTCTCAAAAGATACATTCAAAGTTGTCAACGCATATGTCCACGCAATAACAGCCAAGTATCCAAAAAAACGATACGTCGTCGGAGTCGATGGGAATATCCTTTTAAGTATAAACTGGTTGTTTCCTGAGTGGATTGTTGACTTTTTACTATCTAATTCACCATTAGGTGCCGTCAAACCAGCATTTGTGGATAAAAAGGTTCAGTAAAAACATACCGGCGTAGTTTTACCGTAGAATGTATTGATTATATATCATAATACGTAAATGGATAAATTTACCTAAAGACTTGAGGAATACAGAAATTTGTGGAATGGTAAATTAGTGCATGTGTTCTTTGTAACCCTTCAAATGATTCCCGTCTACTGTGAACATAGCAGCGTACTTTTTAAAGAATCCAATCATTTTCATTTAATTGATTCCATAGAATTGTTGAGTAAGGTATTAAGTTGTTGAAGTACAGTCAAACTTGCCTATAAGGTCACCCAAAAAAACTAGTAATAGTGGCCTTTATGGATAGGTGGCTTTATATTCAGGTTCAAATAACATGATTAAAGAGCAATTGGGATAACATTTTATATAGAAGTGACCTTTAAGGCTTTTAAGGCAGGTTCTATTGTATGTTGTCTCACTGACAATTAAAACTAATACTTCTAGACTAAGTAAATGTTACAGAAAAAATGTTGAAATTCAGCATTATAGTAGAGGTAACGTCATATTTCTTTAATTTACGTTACTTTTCTGTTTGGATTAGTGGTCTAATTAGAAGAAATGATAATTATAGAAAAAAGGGTTTTTGTTGTTAAAAACTAATTGCTCTGGATTTATTAGACGTCTCATAGTTCCATGTTCCTTTCACACAATTTCGATTACACACGTGACGGGTGTACCTAGCTAAACAGGAGGTGCTTACCCTTCCGGACAGCACCCGACCTTACTTCCCTGGTGGAAGTCGATCCTAACTTGTCCAAAGTTTTTATTTTGCTTCTGGATTGTGGTTCGGACATGGATTAGTATATTTGTTTTTGATTTCATATTTATAGAACGTTATATCGTGTTTAAGTCAGGACATTATCAAGTCAATGATTATTTTACATATTATATGTATTGTATACAAAGTTCAAAGAACGATTAATTTTTTATTTATCAAATTGGGAAAAGAAATATACCGATGTTCACGATGCTGTAATCCGTTGTACTGACGTATTATAAAAAATACATTTTGTAACGGTAAAATTTAAAAGTCATTATGAAAGTTGCTTTATGAAAAAATCAAAATCTCAGTCAAATTTGCTAAGTGAGATCTAACCATACAATGTTACTAAATCGATTTACTTCAAGCTTTAAAGACCAAGTTCATTGACATCTGGACTGTTGTATTATGTAATGACAAGATTAGTAACCTGATTTTAAAGTACATGCAATGATAAAAACAAATAAGGTTAATATCACACTTTAATGTGCCTTTAATTTGATGATATAGCCTACATGTATTTGCTAAGTAACCTTAATGTAAGGACATCCATTTAAACCCTCCACAGAGTTTAAATTCTACTGAAAAAATAAATATGACGGTCATTTTAAACTGTTCTGTGAAAAATAATTTTAATTATTTTACAAGGGACTTAAATGATGTGGTCGGAGTCAATTGTCACTATACATAAAGATACAATTTATCTTTAATTTGTTTCTGTGAAATTTCAGGTTCATGACAGCGGTTAATTCACATCGTATGATGAGACCTTGGTTAGTACATTTTGACTGAGGTTTGAATTTATTCGATAAAATCGACAATTCAAATCAACTTTATTCTTTACCAAATAAACGGTAAAAGAAATAAAAACTGTCACATTGTACCCATTAACATGTTATAATTATGTCATAAAGAAATGAAATAAGAGATAACTCTCTGATTAGTTGATAAACCTTGAGTTTTGGTACTCTTCAATTAATGATAATATATAGAACTGTATCAAACAAGTACTTGTTATAACAAATCTATGGTGGCAAATTAGTCTTTTTCATGCTTGACATGTCTGTAAGAATTTTTTACATAAAACAAAATCCATAGTAAAAAATGTATCCAAAAAGTAGGTGCACATGCTCTAGATAGAAATAAATATTGCATTATGCAAAACTTAAAAGGTAATGCCTTGGCACATTTTACTTGTCAACATATGCACCTTTATTTTATTGAAGATTAACATGCAAAATTCATCGAAAAAGTAACAAAAATTACTTGTCCAATATAGAGGTACATATCTTTGTTATACATGTAAATATTACGGACAGTTTGAGAATAATTTTTAATACAATGAGACTAATTGTTGTGTTTCGGTTGTTTAAATTTGTTGTGTTCTTGGTTGTTGTTTTGTTTAGTTATTGTGTTCTTGGTATTTTTTTTATTTTGTTCAGGGTTGTTCGTATTATTGTGAACTTTTGAGATTCTTTATTGTGTTTGTATTTTTCATTATTGCTTTTGTTATAGTGTGTTTCATTTTTTTTTTTTTTTGTTATTCGTTTTAGGTAGTTTTTGTTATTGTAATTGTGTTCCTTGGTTGTTTTGAGTATTGTGCATGTTTTTAAAATATTCTCAAGTATATCAAACACACATGTGTGAGTTAAAAGACTGTCTCTACGTATCAATGACACACAATTTAAAATACATTACACGCATACGGATATAACGTTTTATAAGTCAAAGTATCTCAAGTGTGAAAAAATGTAAACAAGGTGAATGGTTGATAGTTTATCGGTCGTTCGTTTTAGCTTTTGACCTTGAGATACATTGGACCGATTGATATATTGTGATATTTGTTAAAACCACAAGGTTGCGAGATACGGTAAGTAAATAAATATATTTTTTTTTACTCACAGAAACATGTCATGTGCGCATATTTAGGGTTTGCGTGCGCGTGTATGTATGTGTGTGTGTAAATAATTCATCATAAATCATTATATTTACGGTATGTTCATCTATTATCTTCTTGTCGCAGTTTAACAGATGCATACAAAAATGGAGACGGAAGTGACACTATAATTGATATGTCACGTGCATATTTTAGCTTTTCATGAATTAATTCGTTATTGTCATGTGCTATATTGAAATGTATTATTTAAAAAATATTAACAAATTGAGTAGCACATTGAAGATAGTTTTACTCTGTTACAATAGAAATGAACGTGGTTATTATTATTTTCAATTTTTTGTAATCAATTTAAGATTTTATTAAAACAACAAAGCAAAATTTAAACAACAATACAGCCAAAACTGTGGCATAGGAATATCTAATTTCTCTGTGCATCGCCCAACACATGATGACACTCATAGTCAGTCCTTTTATAAATGCAAAAAAAAAATCTAACCAGTCAAAATGCTTGAAACACAGGAGAATTTATTTATAAAAAATCAATTATATTACGTAACACGATTGTATGTTCTGGTTGTTTCAGTAAGGCTTACTTATTACTACTATACAGCCACAAATATTAATATTGTTTTATTTTAAACGATCTTTAAATAAAGTTACCAAACAACAATCGACATTACATTGAGGTACAATCTCACGTACGCCTACAACTGAGCTACGGTACACCAAAATTATTCTTACATGACAATGTGCTTCTTCAGTGAAAATTGAACTTTTCGACAAATTTTGTTTTAAATGAATACCTAATTGTTCCGAGAGAGATTTAATGTCTTTTGTTTAAAACAGATTACAATACGGACTATTGGTAGTTTTAAGACTTGTCGTTACCACCCACCTTTGAGGTTAGACACTAAGGTAAAATAAATGTGGATGTCAATGATGCATTTATATCTATATCCTGTTAGTCTGTTCAGTACCTCTCCCAACCCTGTACACTCATTCAACGACTGATGTTTATAGTGTTTTTTTCAATAATTACAGATGATACAATTTGTTATAGCTGTATGTATCCTTTACGCTATAATAACGTGGTGTATAAGATCGATGAAGATACGCCGTGACTATAGTGAACTGAGCGTAGTTATAACCGGATGTGACAGTGGCTTTGGACAGGAACTGGCTTATCGGTTAGATAGGTTCCGGTTTAATGTCTATGCAGCATGTCTTACAGAAGAGGGCGCTGCTGCATTGGATCAGACGACATCGAAGAAACTCCAAACAGCAGTTGTGGACATCCGGAAGCCAGATAATATTTCGAAACTGGTTAAATTGGTGAAAGAAACCATTTCGAATGAAAAGGGTAAACTATATGAAATTGTTCAAACAAAAAAAATTTAAAATGCACTACAAATGGAAAATGTAACGACTAAACGATCAAATCGACACCTCCTAATTTATATACCAACAGAACAACTTTTGAGGTAAATCTAAAGTATACCAAGCCCGGTTTGCCATATTCCTCTATTTCAATCAGAATGTTTTCATCCGAGGAATCAGAAATTCCCTGTATTAAACTTTTTTCTGTGAAGACGTGACTATAAAATGATTTATAAAGAAAAATGCATATAGTAGTGCATTACTTTTTTCGCTAGTGTAATTAAATATACCGCTATTTTGAAAATTTTCCTATTTTTAGCCCAATTTTTGTTGTGTTGTTTTACTTAGTCAAATCAATGAATTTTTATTACTTTTTGTTTTTTTCTGTGTTTTAGATCAAGGGTAATTTAATTTAAACTTTTTTGTTAAATAAATAATTGTAAAAATGCATATCAAAGAAGATTGAAAAGTGGTATGGAATATACCTCCTAAATTTCTCCATAATTTCGCTGACGTCATTGACCTTTTTCTATCAAAGAATTTGAAAATTACAAGACTTAAAACATAACACCCAATGTATATAGGTCAGCATTGTAAAATACATTGTAATTTAATAACTAGTATTTACTTCTCTTTGATTGACTAAGGTTTATGGGCGGTTGTGAATAATGCCGGGATAGCTGGTCCAATGGGAATGTGTAGTCTTCTAAAGCGGGAAGACTACCTACAATGTATGGATGTAAACTTCTTTGGTATGGTGGAGGTTACAAAGCAGTTTCTACCGCTCCTGCGTAAATCCAAGGGAAGAATCGTGAATACATCTAGCGTTGGTGGGAAATTTTCATCACCAGTTTTGCAGCCTTACACGGTGTCTAAATTCTGCGTCGAAGCATTTTCCGATTCTTTACGGTGGGTTTATAACTAAATGTTGTGTGATATTTTCGTCTAGGAGACAATGATTTTCTATGTCATAATTGCAATATGCGTCGAAGCATTTTCCGATTCTTTACGGTGGGTTTATAACTAAATGTTGTGTGATATTTTCTTCTTGGAGACAATGATTTTCTATGTCATAATTGCAATATTGTAAAAAACTTTGCATAATTTGCTCGTATGTTTAGCTAAGCACGTGGACTTTCACCAAGCAAGCGAGCGACGCCAGGTGCTACGGAAATATAAGTACCTCCTGTTTAGCTAGTTACATTCGCCACGCGTGTCATCAAAATTAAGAATGAAAGGAACGTGAAACTTGGAATAAAGTGATTTGGCGACAGCCAACGTTGTGAATGATGAATAATTTGATTTGTCATGACGATGGAAAGTTGTACGTGTACGAAAACATTGTTGAATCAACCTTCAGACTTTTTGTTCTCTTGGACCGGAGTATCATTTGAAAAAAAGACAAAAATAGTACCACGATATACCACTTTTTGAATGTAATTTATGATTAAATTCAAAAAGTGGTATGTGATAAAAGAAAACTTGTCCTCTCTTTTGTTCACGTAACTTAATGTTTATGGAAGCTTGATAACAAATTAGCTTATGGTCTATTAAGATCGCTTGGGGTGGATTTCCAGGTCAAATATTAATCCTAATATCAGTAGAAAGCGGCCTGAATATGCAGGAAATTCCATTTTAGCTTGTTTGAATTTCGTCCACTAAACCCTAATACAGCACATACTGCACACATAGATTGTTTTAATGTCATAAACAGGCTGAAATATTTATTATTATTATTATTATTATTATTATACAGTCGGGAGCTTTACCATGAAGGTGGGAGTATGTGTTATAGAACCGGGTGAATTTGCCACGAAAATTTTATCATTTGCAGAGAGAGAAAATGTAATAACAAACTACCGTAGAACACTGGAGGGTGGAACAGAAGAAGATAGGGAATATTACGGATCTGATTATCCAGAAAGAGGTACATTGACATGTTGATGAGTGTCAGAGGTGGCCTGTCTGCCAATGTACAGACTGACAAAGACCTGTCCGCTTGACCGCTAATTGAATAAGTAGTACGGACAAACACATTTATGTATAGGTAACACAAGAGTTTATTTTCGTATACATAAAGGGAAAGAGCAACTTCATTGTGTAAATGCAAATAACATTGACTTGTCTGCTTGGCCTTTAATTTAAATATTTATGATGGACGAGAAATTTTAAGTATAGGGATCACGCGAATACATTTAGTCTATATAATGAGACCACTAATCGTGGACAATGTGTATATGTATTTACTAACACTACTTCAGTGCACATGGAAAATGCAAGAATAAACAAACTCACAAAAAATTGTCAAAACTTAATATAAAATATACTGACCTTATAGTGAAAAATATTTTTCACTAATGAAAAAGTGAACTTAATTCTGTACATGGAAAATTTTTTTTAACTTTTTAACAAAATAACAAATATGTCTATGTCAAAATTATCCCTTCTGTACCTTCTTTCTTGGAACAACTATAAACGTTATGTAATAATTGGAATATTCATGATGATCACACCTGGGAAAAACCCGAGCAACAATGACCTTCCTGATTCTAAAAGAAATAAAGAATAAAAACCATGTGCAGTTAATTTATGGAAATACAGTAACTATGTAATAACTGGATCTTCCTTTATGAATATTACTAATGAAAGGTAAAGTGGACAGGTCAATGTTGTTTGTCTATAATTGCGACTCGTGTATTATTGGGTGGGTCATCCTATATGAATATTCCCAATTGAAAGGTTAAGTGGATATGTAAAAGTTGATAATATATTGTTATATATTTTGTATTATTTCTGAGACTAAATGCTTACCAGTTATAGTGATACCATTTTTGAAAGTATTTTATGTTTAAATTTTAAAAATGGTACGTGTGACAGTATATGACAATAAGAGCTGGGGAATTATTTATTGTACATATCCATTCAAGAACATGAAATTAAATATCCTGTTCAAGTGGGCGCTGGACATTTAAGCGAAAATTTAACACCTCCTAGTGGGCATTTGAGCGACGACTTTTAAATATTACCTTTATTTTACGATGGACATTTGAGCGTCAGTTTTAATTTACTCACCCGTACTTACCCGGTTAGTATAACAAAATGGATAAATAATTGATTAAAACAAACAAAAGTCGAAAGAACCATTTTCCTACATCAGACTCCGGATTCTTATACTCGGTACTCAGTCTGATTTCTTAACTTTGCCACCACGATTGATCGAGCGAGATGAAATCTGCGATACTTAATGGTCATATCAGAAACGAATTCTTATATTTTTATAAGAAAAGATGTCGCTCAAATGTCTGATATCACCATATATTTTGAATTTTGCTCATATGGATTAAAATTCTGTCGCTCAAACGTCCCTATTTTTCGCTCTTTTGTCCTATGCTTTCGTTCAAATGTCCATCGCCGGTTCAAGTATACCTCAAACAACAAGTCATTGCTTTCACATCTGATTTTTCTTCGGACAAACATAGAAAATATTCTATCCAATGTCATTTTAGAATATTTACATTACAGAAATATATTGCCACGGGGTTGTTTTTGAAAACATATTTTAGTTTACCAGACCTTTAATAAAATTCGGCGATGCTTTCTGAGACAATCTATGGACCTCTCTTAAATAAAGATTTCCCTGGTTGAAGTTTACGTGTTTAACTTAATTTGCCAGTTTTCAAAGTTTTTACTTTGTTTTTGGATTATGATTTTTTCATGACAATGATTTATAAAGGTACTTAAGTTTATTTGTTTTTTGTGTATTTTAGTTGCTGATGCAATCCAAAAGCAGCTTAGCGGTAGTGAAGCTCGAGGATCTAAAAATACGTATAAAGTTGTTAACGCATATTTTCACGCGATAACGGCGAGATTCCCGAAAACACATTACGTTGTAGGTATTGACGGGAAAATTATCCTTGGACTTTGTTGGTTGTTTCCGGATTGGATTCTGGATTTTATAATTTCAGTTGTTCCAATGGGATCCGTAAAACCTGCTGGTTTGTGTAAATAAATCATGTCATAAGAAATGTGTTGTGAAACTGAACCCGCTTATCGTTGTTTATATATGTACCTATTAACAAAGCATAGCAAATTTTAAACTGCATAAATGTACTTGTATTGAAAGTCTAACCGGCACCCTGTGTATATTTTAATCGTATTCACTGTAAATCAGTTTGCCGGGAACGTTCATATGAATTATTACAAACTGACGACAGCCATTATCATTGTGTATTTTAGTCGCGGTGCCAAAGTTTTAACCGTATTGTCTGCTTTACACATGTTATTTTGGTGCTATTGTTGAATTCATGTTATTCTGAACGACAATATAAGTTTGTATTTTAATATATTCTGTATTTTATACCCGGTAAGAACGTGCACTCAAGTTTTCACTTTGAGAGGTTATTTTTATACTTTTACGGAGTATAAAAAGGTCGTGACGTCATTGCGTCAGAGAGAGCATTCAAAATGGTCGGGATCAGTACTTTTGTTTTCATTATGGTTACCTGGTTTAGGGATCCAGAACCGAAGGCTTCATTTAATATTTTAGGTTTTACTTGGAAAACATTTAATTTATTTTTGCTCTCCGTTTTATTTTACTTTTATTTAAGGAATTTCAGTATTTTGGGAATTTTGACACTTTGTCTGAATGACGCTCGGAAGGCTCATTTTTATGTGGCATAAAGTCTAGTTTTCTTGTTTGCAATGTCTCATATTATTATTTAATACTATATTAATTAATACTATTTTTAATACGGCAAATCGGTATTTTTGTAGGTACTGTATAATGCTTATATGCGTATATTTTGCTATGCATTTATTTTCGCTATATTCGCGGTCAAGTGTATTCCTGCGAAAATTGAACCACCGTGAATAGACACTGGTATTACCAGCCCATTAATCTTGCTAGAGTCGTTTTCCTTGAATCAGATAAGACGCGAAAATATGACACCGCAAATACACTAGTCATTGTCATACCGCGAAAATTTGACACCGTGAAAATAAAGCAACATACAGTAATTGTCTTGCCGATATTTTTGGAATTATTGTACCTGTAACGTGATCCTTGACCCCCAGAGCAACGGCTCTTTGATCAGCAGAAGGCAATTGCTCCTTGATCCTCGAGAGAACGAGAGAAACGGTTCATTGATCAGCAGACGGCTAGTGCTCCTTGATCAACCTCAGAGCAACGGCTCATTATTTTCCGTCTCTTGCGCTCAAAACACAATATTTAGGGATTTCATCTAATAACCTTAGAGCAAAGGCTCACTTAATTATTTTATTACATCTCGGGTGCAAGTTGTCCATGCTAGAGCCCGAAGGCTCATCCCTTGTCCCACAGAGCGAAGGCTCATTGCTTAGCAAAGGGCAATTGCTCCTTGGTCCCCCCAGAGCAACGGCTCATTATTCTCCCTGACTTTTGCGCTCGAGACGCATGTAATAATAATCTGTTAATTCTGGAACAATGGTACATTTATTTGTTTAATGAATCTATTTTTAAACTTATTTCACGTGTATATTGTTCTGAGCTAACCAAACCAACTTGTAGTTGGTCGGGTGGCAGCGGTTTCTACATTTATTACAAAAAACCCCTACAATGGATGTCGTCAATACACCACGGTACCACGTGATCACTGAGTTTAACACAGCTATCGGCTGCCGAGTTGTCGAGATACAGTCAAACTGTCGACAGGGTTTTCCTTTAGCTAACGAATGCCGAGATGAATTGCTGATAGCGCTTTATCTCGTTAGCTTAGTGATAAACTTTCGACAGGACTGTATTGTAGCTAACGAGGGGACGAGGTGAGCTACTGATTCGGCACTAATTTGTTAGCTAATTGTAAACTTTCGACGGAACTGTAATGTACCTCTTAACGTTTGTGTAGAATGTTTTGAAAAACGTTTACACCGCAAATTCTCGCAATATAAAGCCTTTTCTACGAGAAAACGTCAACTGATGTATAATTTATATCCAATGGAAATAACAGTTCCACACAAACGTCAGGGATTACACTGGCGAAATCCATTGACATTTTATTGTGCAAATATTTATGTAATAATTCTCACAGCCCCTGGTCACGGTACCAATATGTACCGAAGCCCTGTTGCGTAATAACAATAATTGAAGCATTTTATTCTTTAACAGTTCAGTAGATGAGTCTTTGTCTGTGTGTAATGTCCCCCGGAGTGGATGCATGGTTTCCGGATGATGTGTCTGTGTGTGGATAATTTAACCCCGTGGTGGACAATACCAGATGTAAAATAGTTAGGTGTTATGTTTTACTATTATGATTTTGAAAATCGAGTAAATGAACATTACATAAAACACAAATACTCAACTTATTTGTACATTTTATTGGAAATCTAGATACAACATCTATGAAGAAAACAAATTATCACGTGATTTATCCTCGGTGGTTATTCTTAAGTCGGACTCGGTACAAATGCAAATATTAAACTTTACTGCCTGGAAATGGATTTTATTGTTCTAGAATTCCCGGTCCATTGCCGTGTAAAGCAGACTAAATCACGCGTGAAAGTGCATTTTAGTTTGCTTTACATGGTAAGGGTTTATAATAAAACAAAATTGAAAATAAAACTTTATGTCATACAACTATGTACAATCAATGATGGCGAGAGACTTTGCAGATATATCAAAACAGTGCTCGTTTAACCTTGGATCTGTCATGCTTGTACAAGTGAGATTGGTTGGTTGGTTGAATGTTACTTAACGTCGCATCAGCAATTTTTCAGCTATTCGCAACGAGAATTATTTTATTAATCTCCCATGGATTAATCTTTAACAATTTCGTGTATGCATGTGAAGTGCAAATGTGTTGTATGGTCTGCCTTGTTCTAGTGCGCACTCAGGTGCTAGCTCACCGAGTCAGTTCGCCGCAGACACGTGTTGTACAAGTTAGGGATATATGTTCATGTAATACGTACCTGTCGAATGCTTAACACCAAGCTTATGAAAGCAGTTAAAGCTCGACTACAGAGTGACCGAGATATGGATAGCTAGTAGCCAAAAGGCTGCCTAAAGATAGATACATGTAACAGGTGCTGAGATATAACTAAGGTTGAAGTGACAAAATGAGCTACCCATTCATCATTACTAATTTTTTCGTGTTAAAATTTCGACAGGTCTTTACTACTTGTATACATGTTCTCATTACTCGCTGTGTCCTTGAAAATGTGAAAAAGTATGCGTCACGTTTGGTGCGTATAAGAAACAATACAATGGCGAAAATATTAGTATTATGGTGGTAATTTAGACGAAGGAAAAAATGTAAAAAGAAATAATAAAATGAAGTATCGTCACGAGCAGGGTTCGAACCTGCGCGGGGAGACCCCATTGGATTTCAAGTCCAACGCCTTAACCACTCGGCCATCGTGACACACTGTCACTAATCATATCGACGTATTTTTAAATTTAATAAATTTCAAGAAAAATAAAGGGGCGTTTTGGACTTTGATATTAAATATTCTTTTGATGAATCAATTTCAACACACCAATATATTTAGCTCTTGAATGAACATGTAAAAATTTTAAAAATTGCCAACCGTTATAAAAATATATACCGTCACGAACAGGATTCGAACCTGCGCGGGGAGACCCCATTGGATTTCGAGTCCAACGCCTTAACCACTCGGCCATCGTGACTACACCACTTTATAGATTTGGATTAAGAGACATAATTGGATTAAATTAAATTAAATTTTTATTACAAATCATTTAAGTTATATTGTTGAAAATATTAGATTATAAGTGTAAAATTAATTCTAATACTTTAAGCTTAAAAGAGAAAAATGTAGGCTCGTATCGGGGTTCGAACCAAGAACTAATGAAACAAAGTTTATGTGGGGAAAATCCATTTGTAAAAATCACTTCAAATTATTTAATAAAACTTGAATACAGCCTTATTGAAAAATAATATAAATGATTTTATATTCAAATAAATAAATAAATGACAGCAAACAAATAAATAAATAAATAAATAAATAAATAAATAAATAAATAAATAAATAAATGACAGCAAATAAATAGTGGAAAAGCACTTGCAAATCTGTGTTTAGATATTTTTATGAAACGGTAACTTCTGACAAATAGGTGAGAGGCACTGTGATTTGTATGCCTCAAGAGCAATGCTTTTTTATTTTACATATTTTATTCAAGATAAAACAGTGTTGAATGATAAGACTAGACAGCAGCAAATATATTTGATGCAATTTTAGGTTCAGAATCTTCATTATTTCTACATCATTGTTATATGATGGTCTTTATTCAAAATATTTTTTTCAAAAAGTCATGATTTCATCAGCTTGTAAAATCAAAACAAAATCAAGACCACGCGAGTTGTTTCCCTTTGAACAGAGACTTTACGTGGCATTAGTAATGTTTTGGTTTTCACCGATTAATTAATGTGGTGCAAGAGTTTGTGTCAGTACTTCTGGTCTGCTTTGCACTAGTGTCACAATAAATAACAGTACACTTGTCTGCATTGCTGCAGAAAAACGTCACAGATCACACAGTTCGTTATTGAACAAACCAGTAAAGACCTACGACAAGAAAACTCCCTTTTTCATTCTGCATTTTCATGTCGACAGGGGTCTAACCCACAGTAATAATACGGCTTGATTTTTCAAGGCGAATGCCTTATTCATTTTGCCAAAGCACATCTGGTTATGGATCCTTTACAACAGTATTTGAACCACACTACTGGGAACAGTTTATAAGAAAGCTAGTGGGTTCCATCGTGACCAACGTACATGTCTTGATTTTTTTACACAGCACGTTACATGAATTCTTTCCATGATGATATGTCCATTATTAAAAATTTGTTAATGTTTTAATCAACGATGATGATGGTGGTGTTCGATGTGCACGGTTTGGTTCGTTTGAAGAAAAAAAAATGTGAAAAAGGCGAGAATTGCGTGTTACTGTGATTATTTTGACTAGGATAACCATAAAAAACAAACATACCAATCCGTGTCCAAATCACAATCCCAAAGCAAAGTCATAACTTTGAAACAGACAAATTAGGTGAACTTTCACCATAGAAGTGAGAGCGGGTGCACCGGAAGGGAAAAAGCACCTCCTGTTTAACTAGCTGCAACCGGGACATACGTAATCAAAATTGGGGGTGAAAGGACGTCAAATATATCCAGGGTATAGCTAAACACAGACATCGTATTTATGAACAATATTGTGATGACATCCATAAACCTTTGATAACCATTGATATGCAATATCCACGGATCAACCAACGGTGCAAAAATGTAATACGCGTATATACAAATAATAAAAATAAATATCGTCACGAGCAGGGTTCGAACCTCGCGGGGAGACCCCATTGGATTTCAAGTCCAACGCCTTAACCACTCGGCCATCGTGACATATTCTTACCTGTTGGATGACGTATTTTAAATTTCATCTTGTATAATTTCGTAATTAAAATTGTATTTTAAAGACTTTTGAAATAAATAAGTATTGTATTGATGAATTGACTTCAACATTACAACACTAAGTTTTTAAATGAACAGTCGTTAAAATGTTAATTTCAATATGTTTTGACTTACGATTTTAAGGGTCATCTAAGTAGGAAATTTCAAGTGAAAACCACTTGGTTGAAAAACGTGAAAGAGGGGTACAATTATGAAATTAACTATAAAAGCGTGAAGATTTTTAATTTTCCTACTTAAATGACCCTTAAATAATAACAACGCAGACAGTGTATATGTATGTGACTTATATTTTCTATATTCTTATTAATATAAATAAATATTATAAGTATAATACTGATTGGTAAATAATAATAACATAAAGTAAAATTTATATTAAAATATTAAATCGGTAAATAAAAGTATTATGGTCCTCTAAAACTGAGTGGATAATATCACAGTTCATAAATACTTCTTTGTAAAAAATAATAATATTTCTTCTGCTTTTTAAACAACTTTTCTACATGATGAGTTTAGTCATTATTTAAATCACGGTTTACATGCTGATGATATTGAAACCTGGTTGTGGTTGCGGCTGTGATGATGATGATAATGATGATGATGATGACGAAGTCGCTGTTGACGATGATGATGATGATGAAGTTGAATCTTGATGATGATGATGATGATGGTGGTGGTGGTGGTGGTGGTGTGGTGGTGGTGATGATGAGTTTGTGATGAAGACGATGATGAGGATGTGGACGAGAACGCTGATGAGTTTGTGATGAAAACGATAATGCTGTTGTTGCTGCTGCTGCTGATAATGATGATGATGATTTTGTGATGAAGACATTCTGATAATCTTAGACCCAGGTTCCATCGACTGCAATGTCACGGTTTTTAGCATTTCCCAAGTTACGTTAAGGTGGGTATGTGGATGGAATTGGTCTTCAGAAAGTGTCTGTTCTAACTTGGCTTGATGTTAGCATACGCGTCTCTACCCATATAGTCCATTTCATTGTAATTCTTGCATTCTCCTCTGGAAATCCTCCTGGGTGCACCCCGTACACTTGTACGTGTTACCGAATGTGAAATATCTATCCCCCTCTAGACGTATGGCTCACTTGTGCACTGAAGTCGGTAGTCGATGTTACCTCTCTGTAAAATAAAATAAAATAAAAGAGGTCACTAAGTATTGATTCGGACCACTGAATGTACTTTGACCACAACACTGGACATAATTTTGCTTTTCAATTAAGTGTCCATTAAAGTCAGTAGTTTCTAACTATTACTCTCTCTCTCTCTCTCTCTCTCTCTCTCTCTCTCTCTCTCTCTCTCTCTCTCTCTCTCTCTCAGTAGAAATCAACAATTCTTGAACAGCCTACAAACAATTCATAGGTATATCGTGCCATTACCATTTTGTTCAAAAATGTTCCCATTTCGTACCTATTTTTTTCCATTTCTAGCCCAATTTTTCCATTGCATACCAAAGTATTAGTTTCTTACCTTAAAATGGTCTCTGTATCCCGGATGTTCGTCCAAAAATCTGACTTTCTTTGGTTCAGTGTATCCAATTTCTCTGTTTTCATACAAGATCTCAGAGGCTGAAAAGTATGATTTGATAAAAATCATTACAAGTTTATGTAATGCTATTGTTCTTCATAAATAGTTATTTAGAAATAGCGCGCGTGTGTGTGTGTGCTTGTGTCTGTGTAAGTTAGAGAAACTCACCAACATTACTTCATGGTATATTTTAGCAGGAGAGGCTTCTTGTTTTGTCTCCGTCTGTTTCCAAAATTTCCTTCCTATTACTATAAATAAATAAATGAATAAATAAATAAATAAACATGAAAATTAAATTAATCAAATTATAATTTTATCAGCTTACAATTGAGAACCGACATCATATACAACGTGTTTTCAATGGAAGCGAGAAATAAATGAATTCACATGTCACCAAATCGAAAAGCAAAGGCAAAAATATACAGCATCCAAAACGGATGCCTATTACTTTACAAATATCAGAATACAAAGATGGTTGAAGCTAACGCAAGATTCAATGTGGGTGTGGATTAATGAAATAAGAAAATTAAATAAAAGAAGGAAGGAAGAATTCTTTTTATATGTCTCTTGTTTGTATGTTCCTATCTGTATGTGTAGTTTTTACTCATAATTTGTCGATTAATTTTATGTCTTACCTGAAGCCACGAAAGGTGCAACATCATGATACAAGTAGACAATATGAGTGGCTACTGTCAGTCCAATCATTTTCAAATCTGAAATAAATAAAATTGATTAATTAATGAAAATAATTGATTACCAAAATGCGAAATGATTTAAATGATCAAAAAAGGCATGAAAGTCTGAAAATTGGCTATTAAATAGCATGCAATTTTATCTGTCAATGGCGGGAATTTCAAATTATGTCATAATTACATTTCAAATTTGTTGAAGATAAACTTACTATTTGACTACTTGCTTTTTCTATTCAAGGCTTTTTAAACAATTTTTTCTCTTCCTTTTCAGTGAAAAAGCAACTTCACATAATCCACAACATATGGTTGTGAGGGACCTTATTATGACGTCATACATCATAATTCTCCAATCAAATTCCTTAACATGACACGTGATCACAGTTGAAAACACGCCTGTTATCTCGCTTGAAATAAAATGATTTCAAGACGGAACATATTTGTACGTTTATATTTGGTTGAAGATTCAGTTTGTAATGAATAGTATTATTAGAGAAAAGTTTTAAGTTCGAGTTCAGATTGACTGATCGGAAACCCCATTTTCGCGTTCTCATTTCTTGTAGCTCGTTAAGAGTCATTGATAACGGGTGAATCAAAATTGTTAACTCAGACTGGTGACCTTTTTAAAGGCCAGAAATTCACAAAAATGAAAAACAAAATGTTATGATTGCGACGGAAAATAATTAGCAAATACTAATAATTCTACATAACTTGAAATACCGCGAATACATATCTGCTAGTAGCGTCAGTGTTAGCCGTTGTAAACAATATTAATTTATCATTAAAAGGAATACAAAATTAAACATTTCGATACCATCCATGTACTAACCTTTCTTGAAGTTGTTTTTAATCTTCTGAAATCCCAAAGCGTCACGACTATTCGTTCTTCCCAAAGAAAACACAGCTAAGAGTTGCAAAGTAACTGTTTCGGCTCCAAAAGCAAACACAAAACTGTTGCCAGAGATTGCATTATGACGTCAAACAGTCTCGTAGCTAAGTATTGCATTATGACGTCATAAATAGCTCTTGGCCAATCAAGGAACACCCGTGATCAAGGGAGACAATTAGGAATGTTTTGTGATCTTGAAGATCTTGATATCATAATTATAACAATGAAATTTTGAAAGTAAACTTTCTTGTTCAAAATAACGGTTATGGTCTCAATATTGGAAAATCACATGATCAGTTGGACCCTATCACAGTGACTGAAAACGCTTGATTGTGTAGCGGTCTGGGTAGCTCAGTGGTAGAGCACTCGCATTTTTCCCTTTCAAGTTACATTTTGGGGCTCGTCCGACCCTGGGGAGTTTGGTCCCAGGGTGGAATCTGGTGGTTTCGATTCAAGGAAGTTGATTGGGAAAAAAAGGAGTGGAGGAATGTAGCGGTCTGGTTAGCTCAGTGGTAGAACACTCGCGTATAGTGCGGGAGGTCCCGGGTTCGATCCCCGGTACGACCCTACATTTTTCCCTTTCCTGTTACAATTGATTCAAATGACCCATCATGCCCTAAGTGTGGATCCCCATCTGAAGATAATCAGCACTTCTTATTTGACTGTGTAGCTTTCTTTCAACCCAGGCAGACATTATTTAATGCTATTTATTCTATAACTGGCTTACCTTCTATAGACCTTCAAATTCTTCTCCATGGTTCTTCAGAATACCCATACGGTAAAAACACTCAATTATTTCAAGCAGTACACAACTTCATTAAAGATTCTCAACGATTTAAATCTAATAATTCCAACTGAGTCACTCTTTTGTACATATTACTCTTACTTTCTTAACCCTAATAATTCACATCTTCTGTTCTGTTATTTTCAACCTCTTTTTTGTTGTTTAACTTTGCTAACTATTAGCTACTCTCTTTTGTATATATATCTCTCTTTCACTCATTTTCTCTTTTTTTCATTTTGTTTTTTTTTCTTTGTTCTTTATTTTCGTTCTGTTTTATATTATTATTTTTTTCTCTTTATCTCTTTATCTTCTTTTTTTCTACATTTATTTTTCAATATTCCAACATAAATGAATTTTTCAAATTTTTAGTAGTTACAATAATTATTATATTATCATAATTATTGGCATAACACAAGTCATTATTATTATTATTATTAATATTATTATTATTATTACATTGTGTATTATTATTACTATTATTATTATTATTATTCATTGTGTATTATTATTATTATTCATTGTGTATTATTATTATTAATATTATTATTATATTGTGTATTATTATTATTATTATTCATTGTGTATTATTATTATTATGAATGTTATTTTTGTTATACTTATTATTATTATATTATGTACTCCGACTAAGGAGAGGACTTATATAGGCAATGCCTGCTGTCCAATCCTTTTCAGCATTTTTTTCTGAATAAAATATTGTTTAAATTAATTAAATTAACAATTGATTCAGCAATAAATACAAGGACTAGAATTAGATCAGTGTTGACAAGTTGAAGCTAAACAAGTGTTTAGTTTGGGCGTACGTCAATACAATCTAAACTGAGGAGGACGACATGTTCCTATCCGGTCGTTGAGTGGGCTTCGTACAGAACAAATTTCGTAATTGTTGGAAGTAACCGGGCAGGTAAGGGAACGACATTCATTGACTAGCGAGGTATTTGTAAATTGTAACTTGGGTCAAGATGTTTTTCTCCAACGTTGGCCTTAAAGCCATCCCCAAACTTGTGTCCAAGAGCTATTTCTGAAACTGGATCCTGATGCTTTTTGCAAATCTGGCTGCAGAACTGATACCCGAATCTGAGTTCACAACTTATTCCTGAACCTTGGGCCAGATGCTATTCCCGAACCTGGATCCAGAAGCTATTCCCGATCCTTCGTCCAGAACCTATTGCTGAAACTGTGTCCAGTGGCTTTTCCCGAATCTCAGTCCATAAGCTATTCCACGAACGCGGGTCAAGAAGCTATTATCGAAACTGGGTCGTTCTTTCGACCTGTCACAAATCAGATTTTAAAAGAGATACACCTTATTAACATTGTCAATGGATTTGTGGAAACAGATGGTCGGGTGAATTTGTGATATTTGAGCATGTCGCAATAGTAGTATGTAAATTTCAGAGCTGACAATTGGGAATATTTCAACAAATTCTGTCATATCTATTTCTTAACATCAGATAGGATTTTGAACCTAGTAGATTTTCAACAAGTGATCATCCGTAATGTTGAACCAGTTACTTCCCAAGTGTCGGAAAAGATTGCCTAGCCGTAATAAATATTTTGTGCATAACAAAAAAAAAAAAAAAAAAAAACAAACAAACAATACAGACATGAAACTTATTTCAAATTACAGTGATGACCTAAGAAAACAGATAAAAATGTACATTAGGTTGTAATTTTTAAGTTGTCTTTAAATCTAATATCAACATGGAATTTTTTAATGTCTTATATGAGAACCTAACCTCCGTTACGATAACTACAATAATATGATAAAATTGTATTACATTTTATGTCTTTATGTAAAATTCTGTTCGGAATAGCGCACAATTGTTTATTTCTAACCTCCGTAACATGGGTCAAGTACCACAATTCCATTTCAGATTGCATATAAGCATTTCTCCCGGATATATTATCAATCGACCCGATATGCTCTTACAAACAACATTAGACTTTTTCAATTATTAATGCTATCTAATAATTCATTTTCGGGTTCTATACATATACATCATTTCAAAATTTCATTTTTGACCGTTTAACGGTATATAAGCGTTCGATTATTTTGGAATGACTGATTACCGAAACTGAGTCCAGTTGTTTTTCCCTCACTTGGGCCAAGAAGCTATTTCCCAAACCGGGGTCGAGATGCAATCCCGAACATGGGTCCAGAAGCTATTTCCGAACTTTGGTGCAGATGCTATTCCCAAAACCTTGGATCCAGGCCTGAGCTTTTTTTCGAACTTGGTTACAAAAGGGTTTTTTTCTGAATCGGGATCCAGGCGCTATTGCTGTTCAGAAGTTATTTCCGAACCAAGGACCTGAAGCATTGCCGTACCTGGGTTCAGATGCACTACAGAGTCAATATTATGTGCACCTGGGTCAAGATGCTTATCCTGAACCTAGGTCCAGATACTCTGCATAGATGATTGTGCACCTGAAAATGCATTTGTTAAATTATTCTGCATCTAATGCATACAGTCACGCCATGTATCGATATCCACGTTGTAATGCAGGATAAATATATCGGCTTAGTCATATACAGCAGAAAAGTAAACATTATATTTAATTTACCGTGAATATGCAACACAGTAAAATCTATCTGATAAGCATTATGCAATGATCAATACTGTTAATTTCTTCATCAGATTTGGTAAGAGTTGCGTCCCTTTACACATAAGTGCAAAAAAGTTAACAGTCGAACCTAAAGCTACCAGATCCAAGCATTATTATAAGTACTAGTAAATAGTTTTCAGAAATGGAAAATAACATCAACGCGACCATTAACGTTAAGCATCTTAAATTATTTTTCAAAAGCAATAGTTTGTTTATTAAAGATATCTCTGGTACCAAATTAATGATCAGTTCAGCTTCTTTTAAAATAAAATGAATAAGAATGATGGAGTCCGGAACAATTGCTTATAATGTTAACTCCATTTGATTGGAGATTTTCGTCTAGTCGGCCAACAGTGGAGACGTGCAAGAAGTATTCGGACAATTTGTGAAATCTTTCGTTGTTTCATATAAAACCATATCTTATTTTTTATTTTTTTAATTCTCAAAAAATTTATTTCTTGGTCAATTTCCATGAATTTTTTACTGGATTTTTTTTAACAGCTATGTGAAACATGATTTTATAGTAGATCTCAATTTTAGAATTTTTCCGTTGAATTTGAAATGTTTATCTAAAAAAAACGAACAAACGAATTCCCTTTTCCAATTATTTTTAAGATTGCACATTTAACAGTGAAAAAATCCATGGAAATTGACCGAAAAATAATTTTTTGAGAATTTTTTTTTAAAAAATATATGGTTTTATATGGAATAAAGAATGGTCAGCTACACTTAAGAACCAATGCTCAATGAAAGAGACAATTTAAAACTTGCGATTATTTATTTATTTATTTATTTATTTATTTATTTTATTTATTTATTTATACGTATTGTATCAAGGAAGCGTATCTCGGACAAATAATGATGAAACAAATTTTTTTTAGTAATAATATAATAATTATAATAATAACAATATTGTTTTTTAAGTAACTTAACAAAAACTAAATTGATGCATCTTAAATAAATTACTAAATGAAATTTCTTCTCGGTCACAATAATTAAGTGATATTTCAACCCTAGTTGTCTGTATCTTAAAAAACGTAATTTTTCTCCACTTGCACGTCCAGATATATTTTTAAAACATATTAATTGCATATATATTATTTATATATATATATATATAATTTTCACTGAAATAACGATTCAACGATTATTTAAAAAATCAATTTTTAAAAGACAAAACAAGAATAAACATCTGGGGATTTTAAATTTTGAAATTAATAATTGGCTGTATATGTTTATTAGTCAAGATGTTCAGTTTTTATTTATAATTACAACTCAATCCTTGTCAGGAGGTTAGTGTCACCTGTTCAATAGGTAAGCGGGTTACCTGGTTATCAAATTTTGGCAAAATGCCTTCAGACATAGTTAAATGCAACGTATATGCAGTACATGTTACGTATCGGTTTAAATCGAAATAATATTGTTTTGATTTTCCTCTGTGAAGTTGCTCGTTCTGTTATGAGACACTGTCGCCATGGCAATGCATGACTAATATCTATTTTTAGACTTTCATTTCAAAATGCGCAGTAATGACATTGCCGATCGTAGTCTGCACCACGTGCTAGTGTTTATTTTGATATGCAAATGAGATTCGGAGAGAAATAATATGTGACAATTTCGTACATGCAGGTTATATTATCAAAAAGCGCTCGAGTTTAAACATTGTGTGTATATACATTGTTTAGTCTCGTCTACAAATGGGAGTTTATTTATTTTTGAAAAATAATTTACATGATGGCGGATAATCAACTTCAGGATAACATCAAAAATGTAGGACGCGCGTGCAGAAAAATCGGGGATGAAATAAACAACAAATATAAACAAATGAATGGAAGACTCATAGAACATATACGGCAAATTGAACAGTATCAACATATTTATATACAAACTTTTGTGTTACTGGCCATAGTTATACGGATATCTGTCACTAATTAATTATTTTTCAAAAAATGGTAAGTTTTTAAACTTCTGTTACATATGCGTGTCGAATTTCAATGTTCTTATAAATTAAATTGTATCGATATATCACCAAATATTTGAGTTGTAAAAGAGAAAATTTAAAAAGTTCAAACGGTTATTTAAAACTTTTGTGGTTTTAAAATCAAATTTAAATTCGTATTAACACCTGTCTTGATTTTAATTTGAATAATGTCAAACTGTGAATTTTAATTTAGTGACACTGACAAAGTGGCATTTAAAATATTGATTTAAAATAGAAAAAAATTCCTATAGACGTTTTTGAGAAGAGTATTAACTCCACAGACACTAATTGGAGAAGTAAGACGAGAGAGTGATATATCAGTCATATGATTTTTCCACTTATATCAAGATGGCACCAACCATAAGTGATCTTAAAGTAATGCTCAGGTACTTACTAGAAAAGTAAGGCGAAGTAATGTCTCAGTCATATTATTATTATTCCACTTATATCAAGATGGCACCAACCATTAGTGATCTTAAAATTATGCTCAGTCACTAACTAAAAAGTAAGGCGAAGTAAGTGATTTATAGGGCTCAATGTCTCAGTCATATGATTATTTCACTTATATCTAGATGGCACCAACCATAAGGGATGTTAAAGTTACTAACTAAAAAAATAAGGCGGAGTGAGTGATATGTAGGGTTTTATGTCTCAGTCAAAATTTGTAAACTTATATCAAGATGACACCAGCCATAGGTGACATTATAGTAATAAAAAGTTCTTATTGCAATGGGCGGCGATGTTTTTGTATGTCCAATTTAAACTATTGACTTAACCGTATGATTCTATGATGCTTGAAGATAAATGCTGAGGGGTTTGTCCACATTCGGGGGTTGTTGAGATCAGATTAGTTAACACGTAAATTGATGTTGAGTATAGGACTTGTAACCTAATAAATATATGATTTGCATCTTAACACATGTTCCTATTGCTAGTGAGTTAATCGGACAATTGATATGATAATGTTTTGATGTAGGTGATGATGATTAAACAAACAAATAACCAAACCATTGTTGTTTTTCAGGGACTGACCATTTCATCATAAACCCAAGCATAATTGGAACAGATTTGTTTACAATAGACAGAAAAAATGACCAAACAACATTGGAACAAGAACATTCTAAAAATAGTCGAAATTGTGGGAATAAACAAAGCGCACATGTTGTGTCATTTAAGGAGTAAACTTATAATGATATTAACGATATTTACACGTGCGTGTCATGTGATGCATGCACGTGCATGGAATGCTGAGGTACTATGTGAACGTAACACATTCCATAAATCTTAATCTAATCTGTGTTCCGCCCTTGGTAATTGAATCATCATGGCACATATATATTTTTATAACCATCATCATAGTACATCATGAACGTACATACGGACAGACTCACGGTGTGAATCAATTGTGACGTCATAAATGGAAATTGACAAGTTTTAAAATATGCAAAATCATGAAATTTCATTATATGATTATAACTGAAGAATAGTTTGCATTCATAATTGAAGAGGATGGATGGTCGTCGTCGGTGTTTTCTAAGTTTTCAAGTAGTTGGATCGATTCCGAACGTAACTGGTGCATGACAAGTGAGTAGATTGCGGGATCATTGTATTTGGTGGGGTCGAATCCGAACGAACCTGTATGTTGTGGGATTGACCCGAACGTACCTGGGATGGCAAGTGAGTAGATTGCGAGATCGAACATGTATAACATTGTATGTGGTGGGGTCGAATCCGAACGAACCTTATGTATACAGATTTTACGTTGTAAGTGATTTGATTGGATCGATTTTGGACTGCTAGGATATGCAGGTGATTGCATGATTTACAGGTGTAAGACACACATCGTAAGAAAATCGATACGGATCTCAAGGTATTTTTACAGGTGCATATACATTATGTAAAAATTGATTATTGTGGCTCGTTAAATGAAGAGGTAATATGTCATAATGCATAACTTAAAGTGTTGGTGGCCAAATTTTTGTTCATGATTTGGCTATTGGCATACAGACATTGGTATCTGATAATGTGAACACATATGCTAGGTATCGGTTTTTTATATCATATATATTTTTCACACTTGATAATCACGATTGGTGTACTATAGCAGTAATTCATTCATCAATTCATTAATCATTTATATGTATATATGGCACATGTCATTTAACTCTCATTTTTTATGCAGTATATGTCTTTTTTGACTGAAATGTTTAAAATCATACAAAATTGTATAATCCATGTGCTACTTTTGATTTTTTCTAAAATAATGCGTTCAAAGGTAGCATATGGCAATGTATTATGTGTCACTTTTGAATGCATTATTTATAAAGATTCAAAAGTAGCACCTGACAGAAATACTAAAATGCATTTTTTTTTTGGATTTTATTTACAGCCACTTTTGCCGATTTTTCAAAATTTCAAATTGGTGAAATTATCCCTTTCCCTTCTTCTTTTTTTCAAATTAGAGATTTTTATCTTCAACTAAAACCTAGTTTAGTATATTAGGCAAGTTTTAGCCCCAACACCAAAAATTGTCTAAACTTTGTTATCGAGACAAAATTGTTTTTAAAAAATGTTAGAATTATTTCTTAAAATTGTGAGAGCTTGCTAGCTTTTTTTCGTGTAAATTTGAGAAAACTGAAAGATTTGGTAAGAGTTACTTTTGTAAAAAAAAAAAACCCCAACTATTAATTCTATGTAAAGAAAATTTAAAATTATTTTTCACAGAAATATTCAAAATTGCTTGATTCTGTCATTTTTAGGATTTTTAGTCGAAATTAAAATTTTAGTGGATACAAATGGAACTCTTTCCCAAGATTTTACTTGATAGACCATTCTTCATTGTATACATTTCATTTCACACAACACTTTATCACCAAGCGTCACACGTCTCGATATAAGTGAAATATTCTTGACTGGGACGTTAAACACCATTACTACTACTACTACCAAGCGTCACAATATTTGTATCATTTGCATTGCATTCTCATGAGTGGATTTGAAATATGCTTTTTAATTTGTAAATGAAAACGGAAGCGCTTGAGCAGACGTCGCGTGTCACGTGCCTTCTTCATTGAAATCAAAAGGAGAGGTCATCAATATTCATAATGATAACAAAAACAAACACAAAAATACCGGTCCACGTTAAATCATAATCCAAAAAGCAAAGTACAAATTTTGAAAAATGGGAAATTTGGTTAAACATTGAACTGTCACCATGGAAATGAGACCAGTGCTCCGGAAGTGTAAATACCCAAATACATTTATAGTTTCCGTTTGTATTAACCTGACTGCGTAAAAAAAATGCAACTGTTTTCTGTACTCATTGCCATTATAACATCCAGACACCAGAATCCTCACATAGTATCCATAAATATCCTGGTTATGGATTAATTTCTTCTGAAATCACAAAATATATAGTTGTGAACCGTTCATGAAGTAAGTACCTAAAACGAAATTCTCTTCGTCCCCATCGTTGTCAGTAGCAACATCGTCAAGCCTTTTAAATACGCTTTTTCAAAGACAGTCGGTTCAATTTTTTCCATTTTAAAAATAATTCTTCTTTTCTATACTTCACAAAATTATCTATACATCAATTTAAAGTTTTGATGTGTTATCATTATCATTATTGGTGGCCATTTTTACATCACGTGATCACATCACATGATCCCATCGAAGGTACCACAAGCTGTGTTGTAGAGGTTTTTATACTTTGTGCAAAATTTGGGAATTAGATATAAATTTTGAGAAAATCATATGCTGAATTTTGAATTGGTCTTTTTTAAAATGTCAAAATTTAACATATGGTAACTGTATTATTTAAAATACAGTATAAAATGTTGGGAGTTTTTGAATTATATTGGAAAAAGCTTTTGACAAATGATAACTCATCATATGTCAGAAGTTTTAACGTTTTGTTTTCTTACAGAAAAGTTCAAAACTTTTGACATCTAAGGACAGTATTTATAAAGTTGTTTTTTCATTGTGGATATTTTGTTGACCTGATCAGAAATATTAAGATGCTGTACTCGGACACTAGAAGTTATGGTCAAGCGGACACAAAGCAAGGGTCAAGGTTGTGTGGAAGTTCTTACAAATAGAATGAAACTTATTTTGGTCATAGATTTTTTAGAAATTATTCTTTGAAATTTTTGTACATTCTTGATCCTTAAAAAGCCAGAAATAACATATCATTTTTAAAAATTCATTGATATTTTTTTCATTTGGCAGACATTTATGTGGACGTTTGACCACTTCAGTGTCCAGTGTTTGTATATATGCTTAAATACTTAATGTCGGTTATCGGTCCACAGTTTCGTATTTAACCCGTACTTTGGCTTGACAAAATATCCGAATATTGCATAAATGCTGAATTAATAGAATTTTTTATGGTGTTCAGAAAATCAATTATTATTATTATTATTATTATTATTATTATTATTATTGATGCGGTTGAACCTGTCCATTAAGACTATTTTCATTATCAGATATCATATGCAAATATTTGAATACTTAATTTAAAAAATTCAAAAATTAGCATATGATAGTTTACACAGTCAAAAACATGGAGTCAATGCAAGCTCATGAATTCTATGACCAAGGCGTTTTAAGAACAGGTTCGAGTCACGCAATTATTATTATTATTATTATTATTATTATTATTATTATTATTATTATTATTGGCAAACAACATTGGCCTGTCCACTAGACCTTTTTATTTTGAATAGTCATAGGAAGATGTATCTTTAAAAAAAACTTGTTCTCTCTACATGAATGTACTCGTCCATATTAAATTTAAAGGCCAAGCAGACAGGTCAATGTTGTTTGCCTATACCAAATCTCTACTCCTTGAAAGAAAGGGTAAAGGTGCAATGTACGGGTATTTGATAATTTTTGATGAAGTTTATTTTGTTTAATTCGGAGAGTATTATTGTGTTCAGAAAGAGGCTCAGTTTGGTGCATTGACATTAAAATAAAGTGTCAAAATTAGCTAGGAAGTAGGAGTTTTATAATATTCTATTTATTTTCTTATTTAACCCTTACATCCCTTTGGATCAAATAGTATGATCGGAAATAATAGAAACTGGTACTTACCATTTGGTTTTTTAGGGATTTAAGGGTTAATCTTTTAAGTTATCTTTTGTTTAATTTTATGGATAAACGATTTTTTTTATCTTGATCTCATATTATTCTTATACTTTGTGTTTTTATGATTGAAAATGAAATATGAAAATAAATAAATTAATGAATTATAATTAAACGTTTTGTTGTCATGAAGATGTATGCCCGACTTTCTTCTCCAGTCCAGAATCCGGTTTTGCAATTATTTCTTTACTAGCACTTCCTCTTTTCTTTAAAAAGTTAAGCTACAATGAATCAAACTCCAAAGTTTTATAAATATTTAATACAAGTCATTGGATATTTTTGATTTAGACAATTAATGATGGTTATTTACTAAGCTAGCGGAGAAATAGCTTGCTAAAGAGATGAATGCAAAACCGAGACCAGTCCGAGGGTAGTCATGTTGTCTGAAGCGTTGGCGCTGTTTTATATACTGGATGTTTTAGAAGAGGGCATCATCAATGCACCCGATTTATATCTAGTGAAACTTGTCTGCTAGGTAAATCTTTGCTAGTTTGATAGCCAAGACGTTTTAAGCATTTTAATACTATTCGCCAACATACAATGTAAGAAATATAGACTTTTCTCTGGATTTGCGAAAACGAAGCAATATCAGTACAAGTGCAAACAATTGTTCGCACACGTGGCGGGTGTAGCTAGCTAAACAAGAGATACGTACCCTTCCGGAGCACCCAACCTCACTCCCCCGGTAAAAGTTCACGTTTTTAACCTAACTTATCAGTTTCAAAGTTTTCACTTTGCTTCTGGATTGTGATTCGGACATGGGTTAGTATGTCTGTTTAGTAATTGTATAATAAACATGTCTTTTCATTATTCCTGAGGAATTGAACCATGTATTTACTTATGCTTTAAAAATTAAACTTTCTCTGGATTTGCTTTAACCTAGATAGTATCAAAATGTGCAACCAAATTTTAACTACGGTTATGAATATCATAACATGAACTTTTCCACATATCATTGTAAAACAGCAACCGCTCATGATTAGTAAACTGGAAATTACCCACTGAGACAGTGATTACGCCCATTAAATTATTTTTCTAGCGTCGTATTTGGGAGCCATACTCATTTTCCCTTTTAGATCTACTAAACTGATCAAAATGTCAAATCGAAAGATTTTAGTAGTGTCAAGTGTCGGGTCAACCAAAAAGGCGTTGGTCAATGCCCTGGATAATTACTGGTCAGGGTGACGGCCTTTTGGTCAGGGTGACGGCCTTTTGGTCAGGGTGATGGCCTTTCTCCGCAAAGATTTTAGCCTTTACTAATCACTAATCAACTTTAAAACATTGGTCATTGTTTGTGATCTCAAAGTTGTATCTTAAAGGTAGTCTAGACTGCAGATTACATCATAGCTAAAACTGATCATTAAAGCCTGATCGGTTATCGATTGATTTAAATAAGTAATGAGCGTATATTACGAACCTCGGTTGTTTTGAAATAATAGCTTTACATATGATACTGTTATGATTTCCGTAGTAGCTTTATTGCTATTGTTTACATAGTGTTTATACCATATAAACATTGTCATAATTGATAATAATCTTTTAAGTAGATTATTCACAACTTAATATGAGCCTAGAGATTTAAGAATGGCCCCGTTTTTCACAGATCTATATATATTTCAGATTGCTTATTTCATTCTGTAGATAAACTTATCTGTCTTATACAATGACACGAGCCAGTTTTGGAACACTGCCAAAAGTTATGAGAAATCTTTTCAAAATATGATTATTTTAAACACAGGGGTAATTTTAAAGTTAAAACGTTAAATATTGACAACGTGACTGAACTTTCATCAACCCAGGCTGAGTTAAAATCTCGACTTTTGAAACGTGACCCGTGCTTGATTCATACGCAACACCCGAGTTGCATTACTTTTCACATGGGTCTAATAAAGACAGGTTACGACCTTTCAGGCTCCAAAACGCTTCCAGACGAAGTTAATCCAAAAGTGTGAGTCACCTATAGTATAGAAAGTATAAGTTTCTTAAAAAGTGAAGGTTTGACCTGAAAGGTGTCCTTGGACAGGCTTTAGGCGATATCTGGACATCAATGGCGTCTTGAAAAATCGCCAAAAGTCATTAAAAAGCGTCAAGTCCTATTGGACTTGAAGTCTAAAAGTCTAACGTTTAGTGAGCCATTGTTTGTAATGTGTTTCCAACACAAACACTGACATCTTATCCTGTACGTGTATAGTTATCTTACTAAAGTACAGGGGATGCATAAGATGCTTTGACATAATCTGTTAATCTTAAGCAATATGACGCATTCTGTCCAACAAAAGGTTTATGAGCCATTTTTTCTTCTACTCGTGCTTAGGCATTGTTCGTTTATAAAACAATAGTTGTCTCGAACGAAGTTTTTCTATTATTCAGTTATATTTGTTAGCTAGTTTTATGTAGAAGTGGCCAGTCAGTTCTAGGATGACACGCTGTTAGAATAACAAATATATATCATTTTATAAATAGTGTGTGTGTGTGTGTGTGTGTGTGTGTGTGTGTGTGTGTGTGTGTTATAAATGCCGTTGCTCGATTCAAGCTGAACCACCAAAGTGAAGTAGTCATTTGTGTTTGAAAAGCAGATGCCGCCAAACCTTATGTTATTTATAGCTGTAGATAACTTCTACTTATTTGCAGTGTCGTTCCGTAAGTGGAAGGTTGTGGGTTCGAACCCCGGCCGGTCTGACCCAAGACTTGAAGTGGGTAACTGTTCGCCAAGCAACCGGCATACGAAATGAAAGTCACGATTCTTTCGGATGGGAACTTAAAATAAACGAGGTCCCGTGTACGGTGGGCTTGGCACGCTAAAGAACCCTGCTGTATTTATAATGCCATCAGCGCAACGCACAGGCAAAATTTCTTCACTTCCGCTTATAGCTGGCGACGTCTCGATATAAGTGAAATATTCTTGATAGGGATGGTAAACACAATTACTCAACTCAACTCTATTTTTTGCAGATCCAGTTATATGGCTATTGTATAAAACTATGCAATATAAAAAGGGACATGTCAATACTGATGGAATATTTTTTTTACAAAAAAGACAGGAGTTAATACACGTATTAATGTCCATTATAGTGCTATTCCAGTATGAAATCTGTCTTCTTTAAGTTCCACTCAAGGTTTTTCTCACCGTTTTTGTCCAATTTGTTGGCCAAAATAAAGCACTTTTGAGATTAAACTTGGTCGATATAGTTAATTCTTCTTCAGAAGTCTGAAACGTTGAAAGAGACTAGAGACTTGGTCCATATAAATATTGTGGTTAGACCTGATGATCGTCCTTGGACAGGTTCTAAGCCATATCTGAATAACAAAAGGTTTTCTGGACAATCGCCAGAGATAATTTAAGTTCATATGTAACTTTTGACGAAATCTCACGTTTAGTCATTATTTGTGTACATACGGTTTCCAATATATATATATATATATATATATATATATATATATATATATATATATATATATATATATATATATATATATATATTGTGTTTTAGTTCGGAGACAATGTAAAATTAAAACTAATAGTTATTTAATCATGTTTGCTTGCGCAATTGCAAGGTAATGTAAGAAAGATGCATTGAAAATAATTCGAGAAAAATAAACAACTGGTTTAAGGACGGACTCCATTTACTTCAAAATTCTTAACTAGAATATGTATTAAAAAGATTCATAACTAAGCTTGCATTTGTAATATGGCGTTAAAATTCAACAAATTGTTGAATACCAGAGCAAAAATCTTTATAGTTCCATAGTTCCATGTTCCTTTCACACAATTTTCATTACACACGTGGCTGGCGTAACTAGCTTAACAGGAGGTGCTTACATTTCCGGAGCACCAGGCCAACTTTCTGGTGGAAGGTCACGTGTCTAACCTAACTTGTCAGTTCCAAAGTTTTTACTTTGCTTATGGATTGTGATTCGGACATGGATTAGTATGTTTGTTTTTGATAAATCTATGCCTTGCTGATATAAAACATTGAGTTTAGCAGATGCATAATGGTGTATGTAAAAACAAGCTTTTAGTGATGTTTTATGAAGCTAATTACCATTGCAATTGCAAAGGTAACAAGAGCGCCACTGGCTATAGGCGGAGCAAGTACGCCTGTTTACATTTTTGCCATTAAACTGTTGGTAAAGAGTGTTAAAATTTCAAAGTGGTACAATTCTGAGAACGTTGCACATTCAGCACAGTCATACCCTGCAAAAACATGCTACGAGTGATGTTGTATGTGGGTAATTTTCATTGCAATTGCAAGGGCAACAAGAGCGCCATAGCTATAGGCGGGGCAAGTACGCCTGTTTACATTTTTGTCATTAAACTGTTGGTAAAGAGTAATGACATTTCAAAGTAGTACAACGATGAAAAAGTTGCACAGCGTTACGTTCTCATTTAGCACACACAATGTCGTGGTAATCATGTATAAAACGTTCAAGGTAAATTATCTTACAAAAAGTTGTTGGACAATCGCCAAAGATAATTTAAGTTCATATGTAGCATTTGACGAAAACTCATGTTTAGTCATCTGTCATTTGTGTACATACGGTTTCCAATAAATACATAAGTTCAGAGACAATGTCAAATACTAATACAGGTTTATGTTTGTTTGCTTATGCAATTGCAAAAACTGGCAGTCATGTATATTAATCATGTTACATTGTAGCTTAGGTTTGCAAGGTAATAAAAAAGATGCATTGAAAAAAATATGAGAAAAATATATAGAGAAGTATTAAAAGAAAGGATTTGATTAAAGGACCGTCGGTGCATATAAAGTTTTTTAAACTTGAATACCTATATTAAAAAGGGTTCATAACCTTATTAGTTTTAGGCTTGCAATGCTTTTTTTTAATTATAATATAACGTTAAAATTTAAGGGAAAAAATGATTGGATAACAGAGCCAGAATCTCAACATTTCATGGACAAATCTATACGTATTGTCGATATAAAACGTTAAATTTATTGAGTTACCTTAAAGGTGTATGTAAAGGACTTGTTGTTAGTCATTGTTTGATGAAGGTATTCAACATTACATTGCAAAGGTAACAAGAGCGCTGCTAGGCGAAAGAAGTTCGTCAATTTTGCAAATGAATTGTTGGTAGCAAATAAATAAATACAATTGAAATATTACAGGGGCACAATGCAAGACTAAGAATTTATTAAAGATTCTTTCATTTATATCGAGGAAGTCAGTTTTTGGTGGAGAAACATGAATACAAGAACGCAGATACAAATATCAACATTGTCCTTAAAATTTTCTCTACCGATGAGTTTAAAAGCAAATAGAGTATCAGTCCAAGTTTTGACGGTTTGGTCTTGTGTTTATTCTTTAATTAACACATTCTTCTTGTAGTATGTTAAACAAAAAGAAAACGAAGTTTCGAACAATATTGGATTGAAATTTAATTACTTATTCAGTATCCAATATATTTAGTTTGAAGACAATTTTTCGTCATTTCTTTGTGCAATTAAAACAACCCCACCGGAAAATGCACTGTAATTTAATATCCTGAAAGTATGGTCATTGTTTTCTGTTAGATTCTTCTCTTTTTCTTCCTTTGTAAAAATAACTTTCTTTCTGTTTGTTTACATATATAGCATGAAAATAGTTTAATCATTTAATGAAGCATGTTCGTAAATGTGTGTTGGTGGGATGGCCACAATGGGTTCGATTTCGATGGAACACAAGCGAGAGACGTTATTGTCTTTTCCTTTTGCTTGTTATCTTGGTAACAGTCAAAACAAAAATACCGATTCATGTCCAAATCACAATAAAAAAACAAATTAAAATTTTTGAAGACCGACACATTAAGCTTAAAATTAACCAATGGTCTACGAAATGCACTAGCACCTTAAAACAAGTTGGCCTATTGTCACAGTGCTTTGAACTAGAGCCAAAACAGTCATGGGAAATGTTTGAATAGTACATTAAAAGATTAAAACTAGATTTACTTCAACCTTGCCTTTTACCCGTGTTCAGATATTTTGTTAATTTGAAGTCTGTAATTGTCAACCGCTTATTATCATCTAAATGGTTTCTTTCTTCATTGAGAAGGCGTACTGTCATATAAATTTTCTGAATGAAATATTTTATCAAAAAGTTGTCATGTTATAATTTTTTTAATATTTTATTCAGAAATTTCAAAACTTTATAATATGACAGTACTGACAATTTTTGCGAAATTCTAGTTCCCTAAGTTGTCATTTTTAATTAGTCGTTGGCTTATTGTTAACCATATTATTAAATCCTATTTTATTTCCCTTCTTCATGCGTGTTTGTGCAAAATTAGGTCCGTAAATAGAAATAACATCAACGTATACCAAAGGTTTACATAGATGCAAGCTGCTGCACTGTACCACAGTGATCAATGTCTTACTTAAAGCAAGAAGATGCACTAATACACAAATAATTGTCATTTTCACGTCTCATCGGAAAAATTAATGATATTTAAATTGTAAGGACAAACTTAAGCATGTCACTTAAGCATTCATACGATCACGTGACATTTTGGACATTTTAATGCACTCGTTATCGTGCAATATTTATATGTCATGTCGCATGAATGCGCACGTGTAAATAAAAATCAGCATTTTAAACAGCAATGAAAAATATGGTAATTTCTTATTTTGGGGATTCATAACCATTAGGTACTCGTGTGTCCAGCCACTTGGTCATTTTGATTTATATTCTTGTCACACAAAATCAACACTATTCAATGGGAAGAGTGGACAATCAAATTGTTATCCGTCTTCACGGTGTCTTGTAAAAGTAAACTTAATTTTAAATACGGAAGAAACAAGATGATTTTTCACTGAACAAAATACCAATAAAGGCATAAAAATGTGAGATAAACGATAAGAATAATGTTGTTTGTTCTTTATTTTTTATTTCCTAGAATTAAAAAAAGACTAGAATATTGTTATATACCACTTTTTTAATGTATTTAAATATTGTCATATACCACTTTTTGAAAGTATTTTGGCATTGTCATATACCACTTTTTGAATGTTTTTTAGTATTGTCAGATACCACTTTTGAATGTATTTTATGATTAAATTAAAAAAGTGGTATATTACAATATTATAAAATGATTAGTAATGAAAACAAACTGAAAAAGGCCACAATACTTGATCATAACAAATTTTACCCACCTATTCTATTCATTGTTCAACATGTAAAAATTGATATCTTCCACATCTGTTGAAGTTAGTCCTTAAATATTCCTTTTTCCGATACAAAACACCTCTTTGCTTTAATAAAATATTGTCTTTTAGTGGCTATCAAAATGCAATTAAAGACCTGATAAAATACAAACATCTATAGCAATAAGAAAAGGAGAATATGAACATTTTTCAAAATTATGGGGCAATTTTTTGACAAAGTGGTCTGAAGCGCCGGTTCATTCTTTAATGACAATTGTTTTATTATTTAAAGAATGTAAAAAACAAAGTATGTATGTTTTGTTTTATTTGAACACGTAATACCGATTTGGTAAGTAAAATATATTGATAATATTGACTTAAGGGTGTCTCCAATCATACCAGGGAGAGTAATCATTATGGTTTACTTTGGTTCTGGCCCCGGTTTCACAATCATTCCTTAACTAAGATTTTCTTTCACTTTAATCTTGCAAAATTTCTAATCTTTATAATTTTGTTAATTTTCAAGATATTAAGAAATTTAAGGTGTCATTTTTAAGATCACTTCTAGATAAAAACATTTGCATTTAGTTTTGACAAAAATTTTCACCAGTAGTTTCAAAAAGAGATTACAAAAATTTGCTAAATTTAAGTTAAGGAAAATCTTAGCTAGGGAACGATTGTGAAACCGGAGCCAGGTCCACCAACCAATTTCGAGAAACCTCCTTTAATTATTCGCGACATAGATGCCTCTTGTGTATTGCTTATCGGGCAAAAAATCTAATAGCATTTAAAATTCACAGACTGGTAATTGTAGCATTTATTTCGATAACAAAACCAGATAAATTATATATGATCAATTTATTCGTCTGGTTATTTTTTTTTAAAAAGGAAGCTAACCTGAATTTCACAAGCTTTCTCGGAGCATAACTGAAATATATCAAAGAAAATCGTCAGGGGAATTAATCATTAGACTAAAACTCCAGACATCACGTGATACCTAATCGGAAGTCAATCATGTATGATAAAAATGGAAATGGTATACGACCTAGATTCTGAAATTTAAATGTTGATGAAACTTTATGTTATTTATATGATAATAATCAAATAATTGAACGATAACGATGACGTCATGATTTAAATGATCACGTATCGATTTCGTGATTTCGACCTCCAGCGTTGTTATATAGATGTCGTCTGCTTTCATCTTTTAAAAATACAAAGAAAAACGAATAGCCAATTATTTACCGTTATCTGAACTTTACATTTGTTTAAATAGTCCTTCGGATGTTTTTTGTTAATCAAAGTAATATCTGTTTGGCTATATCGTTGGTAGTCAAAGTAAAATTTGTGCGACTTTTTTATCATTTATTACTTTCCAAAAATAGGATATGACAATTAATGTTTTCATCGTGCAAGTACAAAATTCTTTTGTAGACCGTATTTGAATTTCGGTTGTGGCGATCTAGAAACTTTCCGTTATCAAGAACAAAGCTAGATCTATCATTCATCGTTGGTCAGCTTGATTTCGACACTTTTCAAGATGACGACAATTTTCCACATATTTTGAACACTGTAACACGTTGATGATACAACTAAACAAGGAAAGTTATTGTTGCTTAAATACACTTTTTAATATATTTATGGAAAGTGATATGACTAAAATAACAGCAAAGATACAACATGTTACACAGAAGGACATAAATCTTCTAAAATGTCTCCTGATTAATAAAAAAATCATATCGTTTAATACCTAAAATATAATATTTATGAGAATAAATTGTTGTTTCAAGCATCTAAAACATGATCTTGGACATGAAATGGCGGATGAAAAATTACACAAAGTTACAAGTTTATCGAACATGTCTGAATTGGCTTGATTAATAGTAAATAGGTGTGACTGGCACAATACACATAATGTTGGTATTAATCCTAAAACACAAGTGTGTTAAGTTAAAATAATAGACACTTGAACACATCTACAACAGCTGTGGTCAGTTTGAGAGGTTGGTGGCATAAATACCAGGCTTAAACAATAATAAGTTATCTCCTGTCATGTAAAATCAATAAATATAATAAATTGTGATTTTTTTAAAAAAAATAAAAAACTTGACAATCACTTTTAATCCTATTAAGACGCGTCATTATGTGTAAAACGTGACATTTCCTTACTAAATGTAGAATTTTTATAAAAATATTGATTTTATAAAAAAATGATACACATTTTTCATAATTGATTTGTTACACCTGTGTTATAATGACGTAGGTCAATATTTTTGTGATCCAGCATATACAATATTTATGTGCAATATATGTCACATACAAGCGTTTTTATTTTCATAGATGACTACATACAAAAGTGTTATATGACAATATTATGATTCTATGAAAAAATTGACAAGCCTGCATCTATATAAAACTAACCACTGTAGGTAGCTCAGTTTGTAGAGTGCTCGCTTCCTAAGTGGGAGGTCGTGGGTTCGAACAACGACCGGGCCTGACCTGAAACATGAAAGTGGGTAGTGACTGTTCTTTCGCCAAGCACTCGGCATCACGAAATGAAAGTCACGGTTCTTTCGGATGTTAATTTAAACGAGGTCCCGTGTCATGGTTGGCTTGGCACGACAAAGAACCCTGCTGTATAATGCCATCAGCGCAACACATGGGCAAAATTTCTGCACCTTCGCCTATAGCTGGAGACGTCTCGATATAAGTGAAATATATATTCTTGACTGGGGCGTTAAACACCATTACTCAACTCAACGCAACTCTATACAAAACTAGAAACACAAATCAACCAAACAACAAATATACACAGCATCGACAACATTAACGAATTTGTACTCGTGGCATTGACCTTTGACCTACAAACCTAATATTGGTATTCGATAAACCGTTTGGTTTTTGGATATAGTTGTGCCAAGATCGCGATCAAAGTCCACCAATAGATGTGGAAATTATGGATTGGGGTAGACGTACAGACAGACAGCAGCGGAAGCACGGACAGAATTTCTATATATACCCCTAATATTTCGTTAAAAATAACCTTTTAGTGAAGTTATTTTTATCCCTTGTTTCTGTAAACAATATCCGAAAGCTCAATTATGATACTGCAGTAAAATAAATAAATACTCATGTTATTATGTATGTTTTATGCAAAAATAATCTTTATTCTAAAAATGCTCTCGTAGAATTACGAAGTAGGCTAGAAACTATGTTATTAAATCATTCAACTTTATCGTTCATTTTCACAATGAAAAGTTAATATAAAATTGAATACAAAGAACAAAATTATTGACTAAAACTTGAATTCCTAAACACATCATGTTGACAAACACATATTCATTTAATCTAAAATAATAAATTAAGGTGCGATCAGATGTTCCATGAATAGTATTCATGTTCCGATATGTCAACATCATGTACCAACGAGAAATGAAAAACGAACATACCGATCCATGTCCAAATCAGTCCAAAAGCAAGTTGAACAAGTCGTAAATTTCCACTAGGGAAGTGAGGCCGGATGTTCCGGAAGGATAAGAAGCACCTCCTGCCTAGCTAGCTACATCAACCACATTATAAATTAAAATTTAGAATTAAAGAAGAAAACAACACAAACCTATACTGAATCATTATAAGTATACTGATGAGGGACATTTGGCGCGAATCAATCTAAGGACCGGGTCGATTAGGTGTCAAAAAGGTCAGCTTATGTTTATCGAAAAAAACCTACTGAATCCATCGAAGTTTTGACGTCAGTAATTTTGAAGACTAACCCATAATAATATAGTCGTGTTCATTGATGTCTTTTCTAAAGTTCACTATCGGCGACATAGAATGAAGTTGTTCGAATTGATGTGAAAAAGTATTGTTATCTGACACAAACTTTTCTTATGCCTTGACCTTGACCTTACTACTTGTGATAAAACTCCATAAGTTTATAAGCGTCTAGATTACACATTTTATCCATAGGGCATAAGAAAATTTAAAACAAAAACGCAGCATGAAACTAGTCTTACTGTTTTCGATAGTCGTCTTAAACGACTTCGGTATCATTGACGGAACAGCCGTGTCATCTTCCGGTTCCGGTTCGGAAACCATCATGGATAAACTAAAACAGTTGCAAGGAGAAATGGCTTATGCTGAATCTGAAAATAGGGACATGAAGCTTCTGATTAATCACCAAAGAGAACAATTGGATGATTTGTCAAAAGAAATGGATACATTGAAAAAGAAAGTAACTACACAAGAACAAGAGATAGCAAGATTAAACGAAGATAGAGATCACCGTAGGCCGACATCTGACTCAAATGATGACGGGAACCATGTTAACACCGATAGAACTAAGAGATTTATGACAAATAACCTCTACCAACTAAAATGTAAGATTGATTATTAATATCGATGACGCAATACCTTATTCTGTGGCACGTTGTTAAATAGGAGTCTTACTGATGATTTCGAAATTTTGTTGAAAAGTAAATTTTCGCGATATAGTTATGAATTGCGGAAAAAACGGAAAAAGAGTAATAAGTGACAGATCTTTGCTTCATTAATTCAAAATCACATAATATTCTGGAGATACTAGTAGTTTATAATACAGTAATTCGTAATGGCGAGTTTGCATCATCTTTTATGTCGTTTATTATGTATTTTTGTGCATTAATAATTCAGGCGCTCTAAATAATATTTGTTTTTCTTTAATGTACCAGAATGCACGATTTTGTTTCAGTTTTCCTATGGACACAATGTTCCCAAATTCCTAGATTGTCCGAGCCTTCGACTCTCATCTTATATGCTCCTCTAAAATCCTTAATCTGCTTCTGATATACAACGATCTGATTGTAAAAACTTTGACATTTACGATGTATGTACAACTGATTATTAATAATTCTGATGCAACGTTATTCGTCACGTGATGTTTCATTGCCATGTGCTTTTCAAATTGTGTATTAGGTCATGGTGATTCAAACAAGCAATTATTATGATGTGATTTTAGAATCTTTATGAATTTCGAATTTGAAATTATCAGTAATCTTAAACTAAAAATTTACAAGCAATAATAAAATTTCATGACTAGTCAAATCCAGTTACATATTTTTCGAAGCAAGTTATATATGTCTTTACCCTCCCTGGAGGAACGTTAAACACATGTTTATGAGTAGATAGTACTAAAATAAAACAGCTTTAAGAATAATTAATTGATGTGAAAATACCTTGACATCTATATATAATGACTAATAATTCGGTATTTCTCAAACCCAAATTGGTTATTGAACAAATATTATACGGAGTTGTTTCAGAGAATTTAAAATTTTGTATGGTTCCGACAAAAAAATGAAATAAAAAATCCGTTATAAGTCGACTTATACCTTGGTATAGAAGGATAAATAACCTCTCGAAATATATGTACAAAATGTATATAAAATGATATCAAATGGTCAGTAGGTGTTTACAAGCATCTCAGATATGTGCGTTTCAATTCATCAATAGTGAAATATAGAATGCCACAGCTGAAAACAAAATCACAGCAAACAACAGACATCAAACCAAATGCAATAAACTCTATGGATGAGACATAAGGGTTTTAGTTTGAAAGTAGTTTTTCAGATCTCTGAAACATTTATGGCGCCCATAAATTTTAATTAGACATATTTTTTGCCAATAACATTTAATGGGAATCATTTTTTCAGAAACATAAACGACTCCCTCATATGTTTTGTGTAATCTGTTTTATTTTCAGAGACAACAAACTCGTCCGACGCATCTGGATCTGTGGCATTTTCTGCAATGGCAGACACAGTAATAACAGCTAATGCAAATGAAACCATTCCTTTTGGCTGGGTGAAGATGAACGAAGGAAACGCATACAACGGAACAACTGGGCTATTTATTTGTCCGAAATCCGGGTTATACCTGTTTTCGTATAATATCTTATCATTTTACTCTAAACCGTATGGCGGGAAAGCTGCCTCAGTGTGTTTAAGTGTTAATGGTACCTAACTTAATGGCGGAACAAATCGCTCCCGGTTTGGACCTCAATTACAATGTCCCAGGCACCGCACTTGTTAGACTCAGTAACGGTGACAAGGTAAGTGTGAGTTCCGGAATCAATGGGACCATTGTATTTTTCATGAGTTCATACTTTGTCGGAGTTCGATTGACCAACTAATGTATTACTATCAGAGTCGGTATGTTTGTGACTGAATTACGCTTGTTTCTATAGGAAATCAAATTAACTTGAATAAAAATTGATATTTTTCACTGACTTGTACCTAAACGTAAAAAGAAATCTGTGTGCGCATCCGTAATTAGCGTAGAATATTTCTACACATAGTAAAACATTGACGCTCTTAAGATTTAACATGCTGAAAAATCAGACAAATGGCGGATCATGTTGTGCATATGACGTAAAACGCAACAAGGACAACACATCCGAAAAACATCGTCAGTTCACCATGTTAAATTCCCATAGCGCCAAAAATTTCCTTTCTACAGAATGACTTCATGACAATCACGTATGCGCATACATATTTTCAGTTACGACTAGGCTCGAGCGAGTTAACTGTCATAAACATACTGACCCGCATAGTAGAATCAAAATGTAAACAATTTACAGCAGATTGATAAATGCCATTGGAGTAATACAAAGTTGATGCATACCTTTTTAATATATCATATTAAAATATCGATGTATTCATCTTTTTTCGTATTCGTTTTTACTTATTTAATGTATTTAAGAGCAATTCGTCGACACCTAACGGATATTTTCAAAAAACAATATATGTTTATATGATCAATTTCCTCGCCATATATATTTTATGTTTAAACATTCTTCAAAGAAATTAATAAAAGGTTAAAATAGAGGCCATTTTTGCAATATCAGATTGAACATACGGTTTCTAATTATCAAATATTATTTGGCACCCCACAGTTCCATGTTCCTGCCTTAATTTTTATTACACGCCTGGCGGGCGTATCTAGCTAAACAAGAAATGGTTACCTTCATAATCATGACTACACTTCTTTGGTAGAAGTTTAACTTGATTTGCCAGTTTTCAAAGTTTTTATTATGCTTTCGAAATTGCGATTTAGACATGGTTGTTGTTGTTATTGTTATTGAATGTTGTATTAGCAAATTTCAAGTTATTCGTAATGAGAACAACTTTATTAATCTCTATGAATTAATCTTTGAACAAGTCCGTATGTGCATGTGAAGTGCGAGAGTGTTTTATGGTCTGTCTCGTACTTGCGATCGACCATGGCGACTTTAAGGTCCTAGCTCACCGAGTCAGTACGCTGCAGATAAGCAAGCTATTCCCCCAGTCACATTATAATGACAACTTGTGAACCAGTAAAGGCCTACGACAAGGAAAATTCATTTTCACACATATGGTCTGAGCGGGACTTAAACTCGGTAAGGGGTCCTGGATTTGTACATTGACGTCTTATCCATTATTCCACTGCGGCCTCTGATTTAGACACGGACTGGTTTGATAGTAAGACTTATATATTTTGACCTTACAACTAGTTCTTGTGATAAAGTCTTTAAACTGTGTCTAGATTATACATTTAAGTCCAAAAGTAGCCTTAATACAAAATAGCAAGATGAAATTATTATTATTGATCACATTCATCATTTTCAACGATGTCAGCACCACTGGTGGAACAGCCATATCGTCTTCCGGTTCCGGTGAAGAAGCAATCATGGAGAGGCTGAGATTATTAGAAGGGAAACTTGTTAAAATGGCTAAAATTGAAGATGAAAACATGGACATGAAGCTTCTGATTAATCAGCAAAAAGAACAATTGGATGATTTGTCAAAAGAAATGAATAAATTGAAAACGAAAGTAACTACACAAGAACAAGAGATAACGAGATTAAACGAAGATAGAGATCGGCGTAGGCCGACTTCTGACTCAAATGATGGCAGGGATGATTTTAACACGCAGAGACAAAAGAGATTTATTAGGGAACACGGACCATTTGAACCAAAACGTAAGAATTATCATTATTAATATTGATGGCGCAATTTACTCTGTCTGCCACGTGTTGTTTACATCAAGCGATGAAGATAAGTATTATATACTAGTATAAACAATGTAAGTACATGCGGGATAGAAATCGGAAAAATTCATGGATGCATGTTTGTTCAGTTTTACGATAACATGTTACAAAATTAATATTAAATTTGTACTATTTTAGAGAATTAATTGCAATTACAATTAGAATCAATTGCAACAAGCTTACCCTGGATATTTTGACCTACCGTAGTTTCATCTTTCTGTCATTCTAAAAAAATTGATTGCTTACCCTTCCGGAGCACTCGGTCTCATTCCCCTTGTGGAGGTTTACGTGTTTAATATATGTCAGTTTCAAAATTACTTTGCTTTATGATTGTCATTTCGACATGGATTAGTATGTTTTGTATTATGATACATAGTTGTTTTTATATTATGAACAAAAATAACTGATCATTAATTGCGATGATGACCTTGTTATCATGGTATTCATGAGATCATCATGATTAAGCGACCAAAATCTATTGCAAGATGTGCTCCAATATAAGTAAAGATGAATCTACATACAGGTCCATCCAGAAAGTTTGGACACCCCATAAAAATGATTCATAGCTAGCCACGAATTTGTTTGTTATAACAATTTTTGACATGCTTTATCAATGATTTGTTTAATAGTTGGTTACATGTTCTAATCGATGTAACTTGGACACAATAAAATTGCAAAAGACACTGTTATCTCACTTTATATATTCCAGACACAAAAACGGCTGTCCTTTGGCAAAAACGATTTTAAACAATGAGAACAAAGCATCTGTTCCACAACATAAAAATTAATATAAAACATCTTTTTACAGTATCAAATGGACATTGTACGAAAAATAAATAATCGTTAAATACACTAACCATAAATCCAATTTTACCGTATTTCTAAATATTTAAGCATTTTCAATACAGAAGGAATTTTAACAGATAAAATGCCATATTTTACTTAGAAAGTGCTTAATAATCACTTGGAACTAAGCGCTTAAAGTCGTTTCCAGTATTTTCTATTTATTAAGTTCATATTTGAAGAAAAAGGATTTTTACCAAATATTTTCATTTTTTTATCACCACTGTTCATAAAAATTAAATTGAAACCTTAATCAATTATGCCATTTAATTAACATTCTAGGTAGTATATAAAAATAGTCTTTCAACAAATATAATTTAACAAAACACCAAGCACTCAGACCATCAAAATTGCTCTTTTACAAGGGTTATAGAAGGGGATGTCCAAACTTTCTGGATGGACCTGTACGTATTGGAATAAAGTTCTTGAATTGAAGCGATAGTATCGTTTATTCAAATAATTTTTTTATTTTCAGAAACAACAAATCCATCTGACTCTAGAAGTACCGTGGCATTCTCAGCACAAGCGGATCAATTATTAACAGTGAATGCAAACGAAACCATCGTGTTTGGTTATGTGCAGATGAACGAAGGAAATGGATACAACGGAACAACCGGAATTTTTGTTTGTCCAAAAACCGGACTATACCTGTTTTCGTACAGTATTTCTTCATTCTACTCCAAGATATATGGCGGGAAAAATGCAGGAATATGGCTAAGTGTCAATGGTGTACCTAAATTGATAACGGTACAAAACGCTCCCGGTCCAGACCTTGATTACATTGTTCCTGGAACAGTCCTTGTAAGACTTATCAAAGGTGACAAAGTCAGCATAGATTCCGGAATCAATGGTACAAATGTTTTTATGGTGAGCTCATACTTCCTCGGAGTATTTTTGACCTATTGATTATTTAGATTTCACAATCTGTTACTTGGAAGTATGATAGGAAACAAGTGATTAAACACACTGTTTATTGTCTAAAATGTATTAAAATGTTTGAAAATTTGGTAAAGTTTAGTTATTATTTACGATTCGTGTATAGACAAACAACACTGACCTGTCCGTTTGATCTTTCATTAGGAATATCCATATAGGGGGGTCCATCCAATACATGGACAATGTCAGGATAAGCAGGTGATTAAAAAACGTGTGTATACACAACGCACTTGGTTAGTGTTCTCATTATGTATACGAAACAAACATGCGCGTTCCCTATACATGAATGCAGTGGTATGTAATAAATATTTAAATTAAAGGTCAAGCGGACAGGTCAATGCTGTTCATCTATACATTGATTCTCTGTAGTGGTTTTTGTTTTGTGTTATTATCCTAATATTTATAAAAAAAATCTATCAGTCATCAAGTAACCTAGGGAAAACAAACATTAAAAATACATTCATATCAAATACAAAGTTGAAATATTGAAAAATGCAAAATTAAAATTTGCTACACTATATATAGGCATGGGACTACATACAGTTCTAGGTAGTAAATAAAAAGCAAACATGTAAAGCAGAATTATCGGTTAAAACATGTGAATGATCAAATAGATGTTGGCGTTACAGAGGGAATTGAAAATAGTATGGCGATGTGGTTAAAAAATAGAGGGACATTATAACGTGGTTTTATTGTATTTGGCAAACCTATTAAACCAAGAATGGTAGACAACAAACAAATTGAAAAACCAAAAAGGCATGATTGAGATATATTTGGACCATTGATTAAAAATTTTCGGCTTTGGACGGGCATTGAAGTAAATGACAAAATAATTTTAAGAAACATGTAGTTAGAAACAGCAAACGCAATAACAAGTAAACGATAACATCCAATTAAATTATTCCCGGCTTTGAACGAGCACTAGAGTATATACCCATAAATACATCATGACATAAATCAAACTTAGTTTAAATGAGGCGGGTGAAGCAGGTGCTTAATCTTCCAGAACACCCCACCTCACTTCTTTGGTGCAAGTTCATATGTTGAACTAAAATTACCACTTTTCAAAGTTTTCACTCATTTTTGGGGATGGATTTGAACACGGAACGGTATGTTCGTATTTGATTTACATAATAATTAACCAATAACCTTGAAGGGCAGCATAAACACTACCTGAGTAAATGACATTACTGCCTTAGGTTCAACAACATGTCCTACTTGGAGTCTACATGTGACCCTTTATTTAAAGATAAGCATTAAAGGCAAATGGTCGTACCTAATTTCATATTATAATTTAAACCATGATGAAACTTTTACAACTTTTACTTGTTGGACTTTTTTATGTTTTAATTTGTGGAACAAGTATATCAGCATCTGAAAACCAGAAAGATGGACTAAAGAAATTTACAAATACTGAGGATGAGATAAGAGAATTGAAGCTTCTAGTTTATCAACAGAAAGAACAAATGGATGCTTTGTCTACAGAAATGGGTAATCTTCAAAGAAAGGTATTACAGCAAGACAAAGAAATTACAACTTTGAAAGAGCAAATTGCATATGGAGTGACACCTGATGTGAAGAATGATGAAAAACTAAATGAAGGGGACGGAGGTACTGAAATTAAAGACGAGAGAAATAATGACGTAAAAGGTAGAAAACGATTGCTAGTGAACGACCCAGTGAAACCACAAAGTAAGTATCATAATCTGACTTGTACAGAAAGAAATGAGTGAGAAAAATCTTTATCTGTTACTTCATCAATGAAAAGTGTACTAGTAAAATTATATATAGATATTCCTGGAAGCACATTTACCGTGTACATAAAATATCGGGTACGGAGTTTCGAATTGAAGATTGAAGATTCGAGATTGAATACAAACCAACCGATGCGCTGCCAATTAAGAGCCATACGAACCGCAATGACGATTTTTACCTTATTTTGACCATCTGATTACGGTATACACAGTCCTAATGAGACTATACTCTAACGATTTAATGTTTGTTTGTCCTAGAATAGTGAATTTTGAAAATAAAATAAAACTAATCAAAACATGAAAAGAGATTAAAAATGAATCTTCCAAGCCTCTTGCCAAATCTAAAATTTGATAACAATGTATAAATTGTTTTGATATAATCCCCAGGTAAATGTCGCATTTATATAACCCGTGATTATGAACAATGCCTATCTCGCTTATATTTTTCTTACGGGTACATAAGTACTGGATACTAAAACGTGTAATTTAACTAGGGATAAAATCAAAACATTTTATCTAAAATTATCAAATTTTAAATTTGAAAATAGGCTGTGAGGATTTATTTCAAATTCTATTTATGGTTTTGGTAGTTTTTCATATTTAAAATATCCTTTTCCATGGCAAAGGAGCACAGAATTTCCGGAATATGGTCTTGTTGAAGCTGTGTATAGCGTAATTGGGTGGCAAAAATCGCGTAAAGTCGCCATTATGGTTCATATGACTCTTAAGTATGTAAAACATTACGTCAGATTACCAGCATATGAAAGTGAATAGATTGAATATGTAAAAATCATGACGGTTTTTATTTGCTATTTTATATTAGAACAATGTTCGTATTATTTTTGATCATTTAGAAATAAATACATGACACTGTAGTAAGTTTTTTTTTAAAATATCATAGACTTTGGAACTTGTCATAGATAAGGAATGTATGAGGTTATAGTTTAGTAGAACAATGATATTTTGATGACCTAAATAAGGCATATTATCTTTTATTTTGCTTTACTCAAAGACCTTTTACATAGATACTTGTAACTTAAAGGAACACCAGAAAAACTAGCTCATGATAATGGAAGGTTTGTCAGTCAGTAACGGTCAGAAAAAAACAAAATATAGCAATCTTAAATACGTTTCATAGAGAATAATCAAATATATCATTTTCTTTCTATTGTACATGTTCATTTAGTTGGTTACTAAGAAACCTTATAGATGGGATTCGTCGCTATACAACGTGATACCCCCTAATGTTTGTGCGGAACACTTATTTCCAATGGATATGGAATCGCAAAAAATTACGTTTTCCCGTAAAATCGACGTTATTCCGGCGAGAATTGAGATGGTCACGTGGTACAGTAGAAAACCCCATTACATGTACACAGTAGCGTATACATAAAAAGCAGTTAAACACCCCTGGCCTTCCACATAAAAGATTTGCAATTGAACGTTTGTAATTATAATTAAAATAACTTTGATAGAGTAATCATTTGCATGCCCCCTTATATTAAAACGCCAAAAATAGTCCAGCACATTCCTATTATTCACTTAAGCAATACTGCAAATTATAGTAAATATAAATGCTATACTAGTATATTAAATAGTTGAATTTCGTCGTTTCAGAAAAACCAGGACTTACTGATTCGGTGGCATTTTCTGCAATAGTAAACAAAGCTATGATAGCCAGGGAAAATGAGACCATTCCTTTTGGTTACGTCACATTGAATGAAGGAAATGCCTATGACGCGACATCCGGCATTTTCACTTGTCATAAGCCCGGCTTATACCTGTTTTCATTTCATATTTTATCATTTAATTCGGAACAACCGGACGGAAGTTCCTCGGCTGTTTGGTTGACTTTGAATGGTGAACCGATTGCTTTGGCACAAGAAACTGTATCGGCTGGCGGCAATAAGGACTTCAACCTTCATGGATCAATTGTTGTTAGACTCAATGCGGGAGACAAAGTTTTGGTAGCTTCTGTCATTGACGGAACAGTGGTGTATTACAGGAGTTCATACTTCAACGGAATACTTATTGCTGACTGAATTCACTTGAATGTTGCACCGGGCGGAATTTTGATTTAAATAAAAAATATAAATAAAACATAAAATGTTTCGGTGGTTTTGATGTTAGACACAGAGCTTGTGTCTACAAAGTAATATTTAGAATAAATCGTGATACAAAACACGCATTGCTCCGTCCAAATCCTCATGAGTTATCGGTCTGTCTATTTGTATTTGTATGTAACCAACCTTGTCATTACACGTTTTCGTAGTTTTAACTTTGCCAGAAAACTCAATTTTTTAATTTGTTTTGTTGTTCTCACTAGTATCAAGCGAATGGCACGTTTACAACTTTTTTCACAATTCATCTTAAATTTTTTTCTGTTTTAATCATATCCATCCAAGTTACAAACATGTCTCTATAGTGGTGTCATGTCTGGTCAGCTCATCATTTAAGACGTAGATGTTCCAAAATGAATAAAACTACTTATAATTGATGGTTTGATTTTGGAGAGAATGTAACTTGTTATTATAAAAATATTGGTGAATCTTTCTATTTCACTGACCGAATAAATACCTTTGTAGACAAGGTTTTTTTGCGTACATACATAATAAAAGATGACCCTATAAAAGCACATTTTTAATAATTGCATCAGATAATTAATGGTGGGAATTCACGTGTTTAGCCTGGTTTGCCAGTTTCAAAGTTGATGCTTTGCTTTGGAATTTTGATTTGGACATGGATTGGTATGTTTGTTTTTCATTAGTTTCGGAAGTATACCTTGACGAGCTGGATTGTGTATTTGCTCATAAAAAAGGTAGCGGCCAAAATGGGTAAACTTAGCTGCCACTTTAGAATAAATCTATCAATAACTGTATACCATAATGCAAAAATCACTGTATCGTTATCAACTAAGCATATTTTAATATTAACGCCCTTTACTGTTTCGTTTCAGAAAATTCTGGTTCAAATGATTCCGTGGCGTTTTCGGCAGTTGCGAATAAACTTATGCTGGTCAAAGAAAATCAAACAATCCCTTTCGGTACCGTCCAACTGAATGAAGGAAATGCCTATAATGCTACGTCCGGAATATTTACTTGTCCAAAGCCAGGGTTGTACCTGTTTTCGTTTCATATTTTATCATTTAATTCGGAACAACCGGAAGGAAGTTCATCTGCTGTTTGGTTGGCTGTCAATGGTATTCCGTTTGTCGTATCACAGCAGACGGTTCCGGCTAATGGCAGCAAGGACTATAATCTTCATGGTTCAACTGTTGTTAGACTTAATGTTAATGACAAAGTTCTCATCGCGTCAGTCATTGATGGAACCAATGTGTACCTCTTGAATTCCTATTTTAATGGCGTTCGTTTGACTGAGTAAAACCAAGCAGACTCTGAAGTCGATTGTCATTTATTCATTTACAAATTAAATAATAAAAAAATGAAAATATAATTGTATATTGTTATACTTTAGACACAAAAGTTTCTTTCTTTCATTCGGTCAAAGAACAAAACATTTTTAAGCAAAATACATCAATGGTATATATTTAATAGATTAATTTTATCACAATTTTCTCGTTGATTTTAAATCCTGTTCGATCTTATATTGTTGTGCTGTTCCGTGGATACATGATCAAGTCGCATTGTATATAAAGAAAACTATTTAAAAGTGTTACAATATCTAGTCTACTTTTCCATCTTTCTCTGGCATGTTACAAGGACCGGCTTAAGAATCACGGCTTGTTTAACGAGTGTTTATCGGGTATACTCCGGTTCCCTCCAACAGTGCAGTACTCGCCGCCTCAAACTAATTAAAAGAAAATGTTCTGAGCGACACAACAGTGTTTCTCTCCACTAAAATGGTTCTCAATTCTAAGGCTCTGTGAAGTAACCCCTTGTTCTACAAATCCCGGAAAAACAGTTCCATGAATCTTAGCTGGATTTGGGAAACGACAATCTTTTATTTTTTTGCAATTGCAATTAGGATACATGTACTAGTGTAACATTTGATTTTCATTGACCTATTGACGAAAATGTCTATTCAAAAATACCCAGTGCATATATGGCTTTGAGGTTTATAGCTGAATGTAGATAAAATTGAAGAGTATGAGAATCATAACTTTTTAAAGCACTGTTCCTTCTTTAGACATCGAGATTCCCATGTAATGTTCCCGTTACTAACAGTAGTTATCCTTCAGAAAAAACAGTGTACGTGAATCTATGTCTCAAACTTCACAAACTTTACATATATAAAAATAAATAAAGAATATTCTTTTTTATTGAAAATTGCAAGATGAAAATTTAAAATGAGTACCGGTATTAACATTTGAAAATTGATACACGAAAATACGTACGCATGGATAGTAAAACACTGTTCCAACGCAAATGGTTTAGAAAAAAATCACACACTCTACATAGTACTATATAATATACAGAGTTAAATTACTGCCAGAAAAATGGAATGTAAAGAATAACAAAACTTTAAGTAATGCACATTTTTCCGACTGCTTCTCCAAGACTTTAAGCCAAAATATTTGTGATGTACGAGACATAACAGAAGTCGTTCCAAGTCGCATGATCACCTTCACGTGCATTTGGACAGACGACACGTGTGTAATCCGAGAATATTGAACGTTTTAATATATATAATATATATATATATTATATATATATATATATATATATATATATATATATATATATATATTTATATATATATATACCACGTGCATTGCATTTGAAATTGTGACATTTTCGTTGTGCAAATAGATGTCATTATCTGAAGGAGATTTGGATATTAATATTGCGCCTAATTTTATCTTTCAGAACAAAACGGAACGTCTAATTCAGTGGCATTTTCAGCGATAGCAGACACGATTATAACTGCCAAGCAAACGAAACTATCGTTTTCGGTTATGTCCAACTAAATGAAGGAAATGGGTATAATTTCTTCGTCTGGTGTATTTGTCTGTCCGAGATCCGGGTTGTACCAGTTTTCGTATCATATATTTACATTTTACTCATACCAATATGGCGGAGATGCTGCCGGTGTCTGGCTGAGTGTAAATGGTACACCGTTTGTAATGACACAAGAAACAGCTCCGGCGAAAGATGTAAACTATAACGTGCACGGTTCTACAGTTGTGAGGCTAGGTGAAGGAGATCAAGTCCTGATTGGTTCTGGAATTAATGGAACTTTGGTGTTTTTGATGAGTTCTTACTTTAACGGCGTCCGAGTGGCGGATTGATCAACAGATTACATTGCATTTTACAGCGCGAAAAAACTCCGTTTGTACGTTCTTTTCAAATTAAAGCATCGAGGTTATGTTATATTATGATTTTAACGATTTAATTATTATTTTAACAATTATTTTTAACAAACAACTTTAAGCATATTTTGTTATAATCAAAGAATTAAAAACCCAATAAAGAATTGAAAAATATACACAATAATACATGCACAAGTGTGCACCCTGATATATCAATGTTATATCAGTTTTGTGTCAGGAATGCTTTAACTACAACAATATAATTGATATAATTTGATTATGCGTTTGGTTTCCGCCATACAGGAAATTTATAACCAGTTGTCTCGAGATGTCAACTTGTGTATTATCATAATATTTCTGCCATGCCTTTTGTTGTTGTCTGTTTCAGTGGCGCTTGCTTTTTCCCAACATGTTATCTTTAACATGTCGTTTTTCTAATTTTTGAATATTTTACTTCATAACATTAATTAGCCCACGAGATGCATGTTATTCATCTAGAGCATTCAACATTAATATTAGCGGTCCTATATTTGTTAGAAACAGAGTTAAGTAATAGTGTTTTAAACCTCAGTTAAGAGTTCTTCACTTATATCGAGGCGGTCATTTATGAAATGATGGAGCAATCCGGGGTGTCCGATTAAAATACCAGATACCTTCGGTAGGTAAAACAGAAACGGTTAACCTTACTTCAAGTAAAATGTACAACTCGAAAGTGCTCACAACCAATGGTCTAAAGAAATTCGCGAATTAATTAATAAATAGAAATACATAGTTTTACTTATCAAACAATGAACAAACAACCCGTCATGTATGTGGAACTAACAACCTGATATAATCTCAAAAAATTATATTTGACCTTCAGCCTCTAAGTTCCTTTCATTCTCAATTTCGGTTGAGATGGAAAGGGGGTAATCTATTACCAGTATTTTGATTAATCAATTACGGGATAATATGGCCAGACTACAAACTGACCATGGTGCCAAAAGATCAATCTTTTACATCATTTATCAATAAATTAGGAATTAAAAAGGCAGGAAAAACAAAGAATTTTTATTGACCACGGCCTCAAAAGATCAATCTTTCAAGGCATATTTCAACTCAATATTAAGATGTGAAAGACTTAACAACAAAAATAACAATGCAATTATCTTATTCGCTCAACAATGGAAACAAATTTTGTCCCGCTGTTTCTACAAAATAGTCAATTGTTTGGTCCGCTTTCAAACTGGACATGGTGCTTAAAGATTCGTTTTTACGCCATTAATTATTTAAATGATAAATTGAAAAAAAATCTAAAAATCAACAATGTACATGAAATTATCTTATTTGTCTAATAAACAAGATGGATTATATCACACCATTTTTCTATTCTGTCCTTCTGCAATCCAGGGGTCGCCATTGTTGACAAAGCAAGATCAAGTGGATATCGTCTGTTCGCCTTACTAAATAAAAGATTATTCAAACATTAATTGACAATCATGTTGCTATGAAAAATTGTTTAGAAAAAATTTTATGGTTGTAGGTGTGAACCATTATTAGCAAAATTATTAGCTGAAATTAGAATGTTTTATATTAATTTGTCATTGACAAATAACGCCAAGTTAATTAGATTCAATGTTCCGGATTTTTTTTATTTGGCAACAATCAATAAAAGGTTATATGAAATAATATTTTTAGCTGTTCTAAATTAATTGATATTTTTCAAATTGGCCCTTATATTTGTTTGTTGCGGTAATGTAAAATCTTTTCGTCATAATATTGTTCACAAGTTGTATTACAACTTCACTTAACGCACGTTGCGATAATTTCAAATGTAGCCGCTTGATAAAACAAGAGTCGCAGCTTCATTAATTTTCATTGAAATAAGTCCAATAATTTAGATGAAAAATCGAAAAAAAGTTCTTAAGTAACAACAGATACGTCCATGCATATACACACGTGCACACTGCGCTACCGCAAAAGTTGATATTAATTTTGGTCAGGTGAGCTGAATAGGAATATAAAAACCGTGTATTTGGCAAAGCAACCAAGATCAAGCTTTATTAAAGAAACTTACCCCACAGGAAAACATTGTACTGACACCACTCTTGTAAACATACTCTTGTATTCTGTCTAGATATGTGGCACCTTGCAGTATTGCCATTACCCTACTTCGAAGAGATGGTCGATTCTGTATTTAACTTGCATATAAATATATTACTGCATAATGATCAAATAATCACTGAAGCAAATAAAATTAAAATTTTAATTTAGAAAAAACCACAAAAGTTTCATGCTTTTCGAATAGGCTAAACCTATCAAACGTATACTCTCTGTATCAAAATTCATTTTTATCATATTAACATAAAAACTAACAAATGCCAATTAAAAATGCATTTATGACCTCTGAAAGACACCGTTTACCTTCATTGACTTTTATTTAATTGTATGAATATTTGATTAGGAAGCATCTTCTAAATAGCACCATTATTCACTCTGCGTGACCTGTCCATTGTCAACCAGCAGTAGTGTAAATAGAGTTGAAGAATGGACATCATTCATCTTCACACTTAGGCTATGGTGATCGGTATAAAGTGAAGAAAGGAGGCGTTCTTCAAACAAGACAACAATGTTGTTTCCATATTATCACCATTATTATTAATTAGTTTCGATTTGACTTTTGTTGACTTTGACCTTGGTTGACCTTTAGAGGTTTGATACCGACATCTTATAATACCGAAGAAGTTAATATATAATATATAAAGAGTAAAAAATTAAAATGGTTATACGTCGGTTTTGTCATATTAAAATAAGTTGAAAAAATATGAGATACACGATTAAATCTGCAGAATGTTTGGTTAAGAAATTTTGATTATTCATAATTGTATTTCTGAATGCTTTATCTTGACAATTAAGCTGGTTCTGAGCAACACACACCTAAGAATTATTGATATTGCTCAGTAATATAAATTGTCTTTATATGTAAGTATATTTATAACAGACACATGTCGTGTGCTTCTGTTTAATGTTTAAATATACAGCCTTACAATATTTTTATTTATAATTGAATACTATGATAGTTGTAAGTATATTTTATATTATTTAATATTATGTAAATTTGAATTAAAAATAGTATATGACATATTCCGAGGCCTAGTTTTTTAAATAAATACAAATGTACATGTATAGAAATAGCTGTATATATGTCACTTTTAGAGCATATTTTATATATATATATATATATAAAAATCAAAATTAAAATTAGAATAACATATGGCATAATTTCTTTAAAAATACATTAAAATTCCTTCCGTTGGTTTAATATGACATGATTTAGATATTATAATTAGAAACTGATTTAATTATAGATTTATAGATGACATTATTAAAAATAGATTTAACCATTTCTGTGTATTTATATTGATGTTCCCGCCAAATATATGTCATGTATGAATACATTGTAACATTGTACCTAGTTTAATTGTTTACATTGTTAGATTTCTAGGTACAATTTACTTTATCCTCCATGACTGGGGATATGTATTCTCCGAAGTATATTATACAACGTATATATTATTGTTTTAATAATAAATAATAATAGTGAAGAAGATTTGTATGTTTTTAATTGTGTGAATGGCATATACATTTGTTGTTGGTTCGTCATTGCTTGGTAAAATAAGGTATCCATTTTTTAACCACTGAGTGAGATGGATGATGGTCTCCTTATAGAACTAAATATATAACCACACCACTGGATATTTACTCCAGTACCTATTGTGAATTTTATAATCAGTGGTCTTGATATGTGTTTGTATTCGTCATTTATTTATTTTTTTTTTTTTTTGCATGTTTTATCAGTATTGTTGTGTCGTATTTTTGTTTGTGCATATTATAACCAAGTACATATACATGTTTTCAGTTGCTATTCTACACGTAAAGGGTGTAGACAACAGATAATGCTTAGCTCCATTTAATTGTTGGTCAGTTTTCTAAGTTTTTACGTTGCTTTTTGCATTTTGATTTGAACATGTGTTTGATTTTTTTCTATTTAAGTCATAATATTAATTAAACAGCCCACGTGGTTACTTCAAAATTACCACAAATACTATCTCTGGTTAAAGGTCATGTAAACAAAGTCAAAAATAGTTAATGAGATTGATCCATCGGGTATGTTATGTTGACAAAGGTCAATCTTTATTATCTACAAATTTTAATTTTAGATTGATTGATTGATAATAAACATAATCACTTGTAAATCATGTCATATTATACATGTACATGTAAATATCAGTCACGGATGTTGTTCCTGTCATATTTTTCATATGTGTAGCCTGCTTTATGTACAATTTTGCATCAAAAAAATCATGCAAACACGTTACAGCAAAACGTTGATAAGAAACAATACAATATAAACTCATATACTGATGCTATGTGTGACAGAAATCGCTACATTGTATCTCAATTGCTAGTACTGTTACCTGACATAACGGAAGATGTTCATAAGTCAAAGACGTGTTGCATGGCAATGACCATCGCACTTTTTCTGAATAAGTGAAGCCTAAATAATCACATTTACAAAAATAAATAAATAAATTAATTGATTAATTAATTAATTAATGAATGAATGAATTAATTAATTAATTAATTAAATTAAATAAATAAATAAATAGACAATTGCACAAATACGATGTAATTATAAAATGATGGAATCGTATATTTTGTTTGGTAAAGGTGTTTTATAGAGTAAAATCTTTGGTTATATTCTGTTCTCCCACTTTTAATTACCTATAGAATTTTATGGGATGTAGTTGTACATTTGCCATGATATACAGCGGAATGACCTGAACCTCTCAAAAACCACACTGTTATATCTCATGAATACAGCTCACAGAAAATAATTATTATTATATAATGATTTTATTTAATTTTTATGCCAATTCGTTCAAATTAGTTATTTTATTTATTTATTCATTCATTCTCTGATTAACCATTATAACTGATTATTTAATGATTTTTCAATGATAGGTAAATGGACTATACTCGTTATATCAACAAAGATCTTAAATATTTATATAATACTATAATTAAAAGTGGGAGAAACAAAATGACCCGTTGTACCCATACAGCACAGATGTTCTACAAAACATAGCAGGAAACATTTCAAAATTGACATATACCTTGATTACTGTACATACTTATATACTTATTCAACTTTTTTAAATTAATACGCAATTTAACGTTTTTTAAAAGACGTTTCGAATTCGTGTGTAGCACGGCAAAGTTGGGGGTAAAGTTAAGTGTACCCATTCCATGTCGTGTGATACTATTTAGGTCTAAATACACATCAGGGGGTCTTAATTTTATTTAGATATCAGGTAAACCATCATAATTATGACACCTTTTTAATGTTAAACAGTCTGTATAAAACTTACCCGTCATTAAGTGCTGGTTAGGATTTCAATTTAAATTTCAAAATCAGAACATGATTTTATTTAGACCCAATAATTATATTAATAGACGGAGTGCATATGATAAACTTGATAAACCTGATGTCATGAGTTATTAAAGTTTAAATGTATAACTATAAAAACATGTACAGCCTTCAAAGAACAAGGCACAGACTAATTATAGAAACAGGCAAGGGAACAAGACAAAAACAGACAAACCAAACAAGAAAAAGAAATGAAAGACAAAAACAGACACACAAGACAAGACAAAAAAGGCAAACAAGACAAGACAAAAACAGGCAAACAAGACAACAAAGACTGGGCACAAAGACAGGCAAGACTAAACAAGACAAAAACAGGCAAGCAAGACAAGAAAAGACAGGACATAAACAGGCAAACTAGACGAGACAAGACAGGACAAAAACAGGCAAACTAGACGAGACAAGACAGGACAAAAACAGGTCAAGTAGACATAAAAGGCAAGACAAACAAGACAAGATAAAAACAGGCAAACAATACATGAAAAGACAAGACAAAGGCAGGCGGACTAGACTTAAAACAAGACAAACAAGGAAAGAAAAGACAAAACAAACAAGAAAAGACAAAACAAACAAGACAAATACAGGAAAACTAGACAAACAAGAAAAGAAAAAAACAGGCAAACAAGAAAAGAAAAGACAAAACAAGAAAGGAGAAACAAGACAAGACAAAAACAGGCAAAATAGACAAGACAAGACAAAACCGGGCAAAACAAGACAAGAAAAAACAAAAACATAAAAACAAGATATTGTAGGAAAAAACAAGACAAACAAGACGAGGAAAGGCAAGACAAACGCACATCAGAATTACTGATTACACAATGCACGTGGAACATTTGCTCTGTAATGTAATGTCACGTGCTATATACACCAATCAGGTTATATGATAGAAGTAGATATAACTAGAATGCGACATAACATCAAAATTAAAGTTCAAAATCAGACCATATCTAATAATATAAACAAAAACATTTTTCAGTGACCTAAAAACTTGACCTTTTTCCACAGGTATGACATATACGTATCCCCGCTAAATTTAAAGTATGCTGAGCTTCACGTGTTTATCATGCCTTATCCGAAAAATTGATTGTAGTCCCTTGTACTATTTATTTAAAATTGGCATATACGTATGACAATATATACTAGTTTTTGTATTTAATGATAAAATGTTTATTTAAGAAATGACATTCTGATCATGGTATTTCAAGGGGTAATGAAAGATAGTGGGGCGCGTGCCAAATTCGATGAAGGGCTTCGCCCTTCATTTTGAATTTGGCACGCGCCACACTAACTTTCATTGCCCCTTGAAATACCATGAGCAGAAATGTCATTTCTTATATTTACAATTCTTTCTTTTAATAAATATTTTGTACCTTGGCGCTATTTTTTCCATATTTGCTCGTGTGATATAGGGTTTTAGCCATGCGAGATCGGCGTGTCTCACATGACCACGCGACCTCCTGTGTAGGACATGACGTAATATTGCGGGAAAATTGATACACGTCAAGGGTCATGACCCCCATTGTCTTTCATTGGGATATTGAAATACAATTGCTTCTGTATGTTTCATCGAAGACAGGTACAGTCATATTGTAAATATAATGGTATATGACAAAATGTATACATGTGTAAAACAGAATTAGACCCATAACGAAAAACCATCAGTAAATAAATAGTTAAATGTACCTATGGATCATTGTTGAACAAAATAGGGCTTATCTTGACAGACATTGGTTATGAATAAAGTGTATTTTTAATCTTCTAATATTACTGTTATGTCATGTGATGATTTTGAATGCATTATTTTAATAAAAATTCAAAATCAGCACATGACAATACTATAGCCACAACCTGAGAACGATTATATCATCAAATTTAGTGTTTGTCTGAAGTCATACGTTTTTAATCGCTTGTCCATTTTGTGGTAATGATTGTACTGAGTCACTATAATGGAATACATTTTTTTCAACTACATATCGCTTTTCCTATCAGAGTTGGAATCTTGGATTGCTTTCTGGAATTCATTTTGAATTACTTGTTAAAGGTGGCTTTTGGAATCCATTTTGAATTACTTGTTAAAGTATCATATAGATACTTAACCACACCACTGTTCAACATATCACGTGCCCGATGCCCGTCTTATGTCGGGATTATCCACTTGTATTAGTGTGTGGTTTCAACGAATTTGGCTTTATGAATATTATTTATTTATTTATTTTATTTAGCTGGGTTAATCTATAGGGAACAAAAGGAAATATAATGAATCATTTATCTATTTAAAATTTACATTAAACAAAAACAAAAGTAGAACCATGTTTTTTTCCGAAGGGAATTCCCAATGTCATCTTTACAATGAAACTAGTTCTTAGTATTTTACTTACAACTCCACCCAAGAAATATTGATTTGGGATTAGTGAAATGCAAAGCAGTGCAGCTGGTATTAAAAATGTTCAAACATGTTACGTGAATCTTTTTGTGTACGGAAATTGGGCTAACTGACGTGGACCAGTTTTGAACATTTAAATAAATAATTCAAATAGCAAGTGTATGCTTCATACAATTTATACATTTTGATTGTGTATATCAATACCAATTAATACAAAAAAACGAAAGTAAAAACATATTGTACATTGATTAAAGCATAGGTTTTTTTTTAAATAATAAAATGTGATTTTCAAATGATTATCTAAAAAAATACCATAGTTTCATCTACTTTTCATTCCACGTGAGTAGAAGATATTTACCCTTCTGGGACATTAGATACACTTTTCCAGTGGAAGTTCACATATTTAACTTAAGCTGTCAGTTTTCAAACTTTTTTACTTTGCTTTTGGGATTGTGATTTGAACATATATGGGTATGCTTGCGTTTGACTTTTAAGATTGTGATTGGATCATGGATGGGTATGCTTGTGTTTGACTTTTAAGATTGTGATTTGATCATGGATGGGTATGCTTGTGTTTGACTTTTAAGATTGTGATTTGATCATGGATGTGGGTATATTTGTGTTTGACTTTTAAGATTGTGATTTGATCATGGATGGGTATGCTTGTGTTTGACTTTTAAGATTGTGATTTGATCATGGATGGGTATGCTTGTGTTTGACTTTTAAGATTGTGATTCGAACATGGATGGGTATGCCTGTGTTTGCCTTTAAAGATTGTGATTCGAACATGGATGGGTATACTTGCGTTTGACTTTTAAGATTGTGATTTGATCATGGATGGGTATGCTTGTATTTGACTTTTAAGATTGTGATTTGATCATGGATGGGTATGCTTGTGTTTGACTTTTAAGATTGTGATTTGATCATGGATGGGTATGCTTGTGTTTGACTTTTAAGATTGTGATCTGATCATGGATGGGTATGCTTGTGTTTGACTTTTTAGATTGTGATTTGAAAATGGATGGGTATGCTTGTGTTTGACTTTTAAGATTGTGATTTGAACATGGATGGGTATGCTTGCGTTTGACTTTTAAGATTGTGATTTGATCATGGATGTGGGTATACTTGTGTTTGACTTTTAAGATTGTGATTTGATCATGGATGGGTATGCTTGTGTTTGACTTTTAAGATTGTGATCTGATCATGGATGGGTATGCTTGTGTTTGACTTTTTAGATTGTGATTTGAAAATGGATGGGTATGCTTGTGTTTGACTTTTAAGTTTGTGATTTGAACATGGATGGGTATGCTTGCGTTTGACTTTTAAGATTGTGATTTGATCATGGATGTGGGTATACTTGTGTTTGACTTTTAAGATTGTGATTTGATCATGGATGGGTATGCTTGTGTTTGACTTTTAAGATTGTGATTTGATCATGGATGGGTATGCTTGTGTTTGACTTTTAAGATTGTGATTTGATCATGGATGGGTATGCTTGTGTTTGACTTTTAAGATTGTGATTTGAACATGGATGGGTATGCTTGTGTTTGACTTTTAAGATTGTGATTTGAACATGGATGGGTATGCTTGCGTTTGACTTTTAAGATTGTGACTTGAACATATATGGGTATGCTTGCGTTTGACTTTTAAGATTGTGATTGGAACATGGATGGGTATGCTTGTGTTTGACTTTTAAGATTGTGATTCGAACATGGATAGGTATGCTTGCGTTTGACTTTTAAGATTGTGATTCGAACATGAATGGGTATACTTGCGTTTGACTTTTAAGATTGTGATTGGAACATGGATGGGTATGCTTGTGTTTGACTTTTAAGTTTGTGATTCGAACATGGATGGGTATGCTTGCGTTTGACTTTTAAGATTGTGATTGGAACATGGATGGTTATGCTTGTGTTTGACTTTTAAGATTGTGATTCGAACATGGATGGGTATGCTTGCGTTTGACTTTTAAGATTGTGATTTGAGCATGGATGTGGGTATACTTGTGTTTGACTTTTAAGATTGTGATTTGAATATATATGGGTATGCTTGCGTTTGACTTTTAAGATTGTGATTTGATCATGGATGGGTATGCTTGTGTTTGACTTTTAAGATTGTGATTCGAACATGGATGGGTATACATGTGTTTGACTTTTAAGATTGTGATTTCAACATGGATGGGTATGCTTGCGTTTGACTTTTAAGATTGTGATTTGAACATGGATGTGGGTATACTTGTGTTTGACTTTTAAAATTGTGATTCGAACATGGATGTGGGTATACTTGTGTTTGACTTTTAAGATTGTGATTCGAACATGGATGGGTATGCCTGTGTTTGACTTTTAAGATTGTGATATGAACATGGATGGGTATACTTGCGTTTGACTTTTAAGATTGTGATTCGAACATGGATGGGTATGCCTGTGTTTGACTTTTAAGATTGTGATTCGAACATGGATGGGTATACTTGTGTTTGACTTTTAAGATTGTGATTTGATCATGGATGGGTATGCTTGTATTCGACTTTTAAGATTGTGATTTGAACATGGATGTGGGTATACTTGTGTTTGACTTTTAAGATTGTGATTCGAACATGGATGGGTATGCCTGTGTTTGACTTTTAAGATTGTGATTTGAACATGGATGGGTATACTTGTGTTTGACTTTTAAGATTGTGATTTGAGCATGGATGTGGGTATACTTGTGTTTGACTTTTAAGATTCTGATTTGAACATATATGGGTATGCTTGCGTTTGACTTTTAAGATTGTGATTTGAACGTATATGGGTATACTTGTGTTTGACTTTTAAGATTGTGATTCGAACATGGATGGGTATACTTGCGTTTGACTTTTAAGATTGTGATTTGAGCATGGATATGGGTATACTTGTGGTTGACTTTTAAGATTGTGATTTGAGCATGAATGGGTATGCTTGCGTTTGACTTTTAAGATTGTAATTTGAACATGGATATGGGTATACTTGTGTTTGACTTTTAAGATTGTGATTCGAACATGGATGGGTATGCTCGTGTTTGACTTTTAAGATTGTGATTTGAACATGGATGGGTATACTTGTGTTTGACTTTTAAGATTGTGATTTGAACACGGATGGGTATGCCTGTGTTTGACTTTTAAGATTGTGATTCGAACATGGATGTGGGTATACTTGTGTTTGACTTTTAAGATTGTGATTCGAACATGGATGGGTATGCTCGTGTTTGACTTTTAAGATTGTGATTTGAACATGGATGGGTATGCCTGTGTTTGACTTTTAAGATTGTGATTCGAACATGGATGGGTATACTTGCGTTTGACTTTTAAGATTGTGATTTGAACATGGATGGGTATACTTGCGTTTGACTTTTAAGATTGTGATTCGAACATGGATGGGTATACTTGTGTTTGACGTTTAAGGTTGTGATTTGAACATGGATGGGTATACTTGTGTTTCACTTCTAAGATTGTGATTTGAGTATCGACCCGTATGTTTGTTTAAGATTTATTTTATCCCATATTTTTAAAGCTTTAATATGTAACAACCTTTTATTATCTAAAAAGACTTGGACGTTAACAATTGCAATAAGATTTTGAAATTGCTTGTATCTTTATATCAAAACAAACATGCCCAAACCACAATCCCAAAGCAAAGTAAAAAGAAATAGTACACGAGCTTCCACCTTGGAAGTCAGGTTTTCCGGAATGATAAGCAAATGCTTGTGCAATATTTGTTAAACATGTTTTTTTCCTGAAATGGATAAAGCATGATATTATAATATACTAGTATGCGTATATATCCTGTGCAAAAAGTACATAGAACGTGGTCACATTTTAATGTATCAAATTTGTATTTTAAATGATTAAGATTGACATCACCGACAACCCTCAGAAATGATTTGACTTGTGCGCACGCAGATATACGGATCTCATGTATGCATCACGTACATTTATATGATTCTTATGCACCTTAATATTTATTCGGGTGCTAGGGAAGCTCTCGTGTGTCATGTAATGCTGACACACAGCGCGTAAAATTAGATAATGGAAATTTTGAATTCACCACAATATTTTGACACTTGCGCACGTAGATATACGCAGTACATGTGTGTATCACGTACACATTTCATACCTCTCTTATGCATTTCATGATTCTTACATATCGGGGTATTTATTTTTATCCGGGGTGTTAGGTAAACTGTCGTGTGAGAGTCATTTGTTTAATATGTAAAAGCGACACACAGCACATAAGATTATATCAAAGGAAACAAAATTTAAAATTAACCACAATAGTTTGACATTTACGCACGGAACTTTACGGGTACATGAGTTGTATTTAAAATAAACAATTAAATACATTTATGTCATATACTCTTTCTATTTTTAAATGCACATAATGATAGATACTATTGAAAGCTGTCATATGATACATGTAAATGCTTTGATCTCTATGTTTGTATACACATTTAAAAGTAAAACATGTCATATTTATACCTATTGGGTTATATAATGGGAAGAACAACATTTGAATGTTGAGTTCAAAGTCAGATTATATCTTTATAAATGTAATGATTTATGATCTAGTTTAATTTATAAACGGGTAGACGTATAGAACTTCTATCTTTTAAAAAACATTAAGTAGTGTTTTAAATGCATTTAACTGTTGAAACTCGGAAGGTTTTGATAACATATACTGGTCAAATTTCGGAGTTTCAACTGGCCAAGACCCACAAAACTTGAAACCTTCAAACCTCGCTGTCCCTATCTCAGTGAGTTACCATTTATCTATAATTTTCATAGTGACCGACTATGGGGATCATCTCCAATGAGACAAGAGATGCTATCCTATTTGATTTACATAGAATCTGACTTTGGTTTAAAGGTTTAATTTTATGGCCGTCATCACAATATTGATGAGAAGTATGATGTCATTGCATCCCAAATTATTCTGGCAATATTCATCGCCACATATTTCCATGTTTTCTAATGTCTCTAAAATTGATGTTACACGTGGCAGATGTAGCTAGGTAGCCACTAGATGTTGACCCTTCTGGAGCACACGGTCTCACTACCCTGGCGGAATTCACGTATTTGTCTTAGTTTTCAAGTTTTTCATAACGATTGTTTTGTTTCTGGGATTGATAATTTGTCATGAACTGGTAAATTTATTATATTATATTATATTATATTATATTATATATATTATATTATATTATATTATATTATATATTATATTATATTATATTATATTATAAACAAGTTGACAAAAACACATATTCACATTTTAAACAAGCAGTGTAAGTTATATGTATTAATGTATATGTTGTAATCGGGTACTGCGTATGTTGTCATATTTGTATGTATACAAAAATGACACCTGACAAAACAATTTGTTATCATTTAATAAATTAGGAAATAGAAAATTCAATATCAATGCCAAGTTTTAAAATAATTGCATGTTTACATCTATATTTAACAATGTAAACAAAAACAGTCCTGACCCTATTCATTAACGGGTATATGTCATATTCCCGCTAAAATTATCGTATATTTAGATCCACGTGTTTGTCATGCTTCTTTTCTAAAAATAAGGATCAATGTTCTAAAATATCTAAATTGCGTTTCTAATTCTAAAAACGAATTTTTTATTGTATTGTCCCGATTAGAAAATGGTATTAACAGGACATCGTAGAAAAATGTTATGCCAAGTGGGTTACTACTATAATAACACCAAATAATAGATACTTAATAAAAATTTGTGATGGACCAAAACAACAACTGATAACGAAGCCTTGAAAGTTTACAATATCCGTTATATTTGGAGGTTCAATTCCTGCAAACTAAAACTTTTGCTTGTCGTATTCTGTATGTGTTCCACAGTAATATGTTATGGTAGACATTGTTTTTCACTACGGGAAACAAAATAAAAATAAACCAACAATTTCAGTGAATAATGATCTCCCCGACAGTAGGTATTTTTATGTTTCACACTTATGTTCAAAGGCCCATAAATTCCAGGAAAACACCAACTCGGGTAAATGATATGTGCCTCCTATCAATGTTGATGCTTTGCATCTAGTTTCGCGAAAAAGTGTTTTATAGTTTTGGAGAATCACTGCTGTGGACGGACGGTTGAAGGACGAAACTTCCCTCTTTTTTTTCGAAAGTTGAGGGCGATAAAAAGTATGTTTCTAGAGGTAGAAACCCCAACAATCAATAGCTAACCGTTGATCCTTATTTTTAGAACAAATTAAAGCATGATAAACACGTGAATCTAAATAAATCTTTATACGCTAATATTAGCGGGAATATACATATGTCATACCCGTTTGTGAATTGGGTCAGGACTGCTCATATTTACATTGTCAGATAATAATATAAACAAGCACTGCTTTTAAAACTTTTTGCACTGACATTTCAATTTTCGGTTTCTTATTTTATGACATGATGGACCATTTATTTTGTTAGGCGTCATGACAAAATAGTAGAAATTACCAAAGTACCGATTAATACATATGAATACGTTGTGTACAACTTACACTGTTTGTTTGAAAAACTTAATTGCGCAGTTTGTCAAATTATTTCGCACTGTTTTATTATTATTTTCTTGATCGACAGAGGGGATATTTGTCAGTTGTCATATTAAAAACTTTTGAATTTTCCGAATGAAATAATCAAACATTTATAATATGACAATTATGATTGTTTTAATATTTCATTCAGAAAATTCGAAAATATAATATGACACAGTATCCACCCCACCTCCATAAAGATATAAGATGAGCCCGCCATTGATTACGTTCAGCATTATCAGTCAGTGTGCAAGTCAAGATATATTTTCTTTATAGAAAATTGCATTGTACTGGCATAAAGCGTAGATGTTCTAAGTTTTATAGAGAGCTGATTAAGGAACAATGTTCGAATAATAAGATAACCAGACAACCAGACAGGTAGTAGGAAAGACAAAAAACTAAACCAAATTTCAGTATTTTGTCTTCATATCTGATCACACTAACTTCTACAAGCTACTATGCTAGTATGATTGGTTGGTTGGTTGGTTGGTTGGTTGGTTGAATGTTGCTTAACGTCGCATCTGCAATTTTTCAGCTATTCGCGACGAGAACTATTTTATTGATCTATGAACAATTTCGTGTATGCATGTGAAGTGCGGGTGTGTTGTATGGTCTGCCTTGTACTAGTGCGCACTCAGGGCGACTTTAAGGTGCTAGCTCACCGAGTCAGTACGCCGCAGACAGGCGTACCACTCCCCAAGTTCAGGTTAACCAGTAAAGGCCAACGGCAAGAAAAATTCACTTCCCACATGTGGTGTGAGTGGGACTCGAACTCTCAGCGGTGAGAGACCCTGAATTTGTACACTGACGTCTTATACATTAGGCCAGCGGCCTCTGTGTTAGTAAGTAGACAGGCATCAAATCTCGTTAAAAAGTATCACCATATTTTTCATAATATAAATCTGAAGTTACTCTATAAAATGAGACATTCAAAATCAGAAGATGACAATGTCTATAAGACTGAAATAATCTGCGCAATTTCAATCTCGGTATATTTCTTAATTTAACAAGTGGCACACTTCGGACATTATTTAAATAAATATTGATATTTGATAACATTAACACCGTAGAGAGTTAACCCGATTGGTCGAATAAGTGATAACCAAATATTTATTGATTCTTAAGAATTGACCTGTCCCCTTGACCTTTAATTTAAATTTAAATATTCATCACGGACCAGTACATTTATATATAGGTAAAACAGGTATTTATTTAGTCTACCGTATTGGAAACGTGCTTTGTTTATGTATTCAATGCATATGCACTATCCATGAATTGGAAGGACCCTCATATACAATTATTCCTAATGAAAGTTCAAGCGGACAGGTCAATATTGTTTGCCTCTACAGTAATAAATTACCATATAATCATATAATATTTTGTCTTTTTTAAAACATTTTTCTTTAAAATAGAAACTAGGTGAAATATTGAGAACAAAAACAGAGGCATGTTGACTCTTTGGCGAATCCCTACTTTAACAGAACTTCAAAACTGTTTACAGTCTCCGGTTTTGTCATCTTCATGTGACGTCTTTGTCACCAGATATATATTTGGCTTGCGTTGAAACTTTTAAACTACAAATTGCTTGGATGTATATCAAATTATTTCCAAAATATTTCAATACAAATGCTAGTAATATAATAAACTGTGCTTCATTTCAATCAATTGTATGAAGTGTTCCCTCTGTACTATCTAGTACATGAACATTTTATTGACAGCTTCTGTGTACTTAAGTTCATATTAAGGGCCTAGATACTTAATTCCTCTTTTCTCCGTCGCTTTTTGGAGTTTGTTATATACTTTTGTACGCAAAATTGGAAACGATTTTCTATGAGAAATAGGTTGAAAATCTAATATTAGGTACATTAAGTGTATTTCGTAAGTTGGCCAAATGACCGACTTAAATGTAAACTGCGTTGATGTAATGGCTTACTAAAATACTGCGCATGTGCTTGGCAACTAGCAATAACAAAAATATCATTTTGTGATCATTCTTAGATATGTTTTGCATGTTTTACCTAAATATTGGTTGATTTTCAAAACAAAATTATGACACGAATCTATTTATAAAAATCTGCATTGACCTCATTATCTTTTAGTATGTTAAACGTTTTATCATTTATTGAAACAAACTGTAATTTAACAAAATGGCGGCTTAATTAAGTAGTCATTAAATAGTCACGCGCGTAGAATATGCATTATATGGGTAAAGAACGTATATACATTCTGGAAACCTTTAATATAAGTTGTTTTTGTCTAAAATACCAAATGTGCACGCGGAATGTGTGGTTGCTTACGCAATATCTGTCCTGAATTCCATTTTATCTATTTTTAACCAAAAATAACATCCCTGTTTCTAGATATGGTGAGTATCCAAGTATATTCATTTGATCTTTTCTACACACATCACCAGGATAAGTACGTTGTTTATTACTTGATATTACACATGACAAATAAACAAGTAAACAATTGTTTATAATAAATATTTTATTGCTATATACTGAATATACACTTTTAGTACTCGAAATCATGATGGTTTCCATGTTGTTATTCGTATGTTCTAGTTTATCACAATGTATATACTCTTATACTCCATTCCGTGTGCTTTGCTGTTACTGTTGTATACTACCACTATCGGCAACAAGAACCGCGTACCTTCCGTTCGGTTTGGGCTTCTTGTTTTATCACTACAAAAGATAAAAAGAATATGGTCAAAACATACTGCAACACGCATGACGGTTTGAATTTCCCTCTCTTTACTTGTATATAACCAATCAGAATACATAGTTTGTCTCTGTAGATTCCCTCGATATACTGCTATACACAATAGACACTGTACTATCCCATACCAGCGTTAGACATCATGCGACAATTTCACTTATTGGACGCATCACCATTCGTCGTTCGGTTTAAAGGTAAATTATCAGGAACAATAACTCCACTCAAAACTCGATATTGTACCTTGTTGTCACTCAAAATAGAGCGCATTTTCTTAAGGAAAAACATTAAAGAACTAACGCGCATTGCATACTACGCTATACTGGAGTTCCCGCTGTTCTGTAGTGAAATGTTAGTAGATATACATAACTTTAACCCAAACTCAAAATATGCCATTTTGGTACAGAACAAAAGCATTGTACAAAACAAAAGCATTGTAATCAACCTGTCCAAATTCCCCGCTTCAAATCATCCCGATTTAACATAATTATCTCCCCCTAATGCGAGACTTCAGGTAGTAAACGGTAAAACTGGAAAGATATAATTTCAACCACACATTAAAAAATTTAAAAGTGGTATTTATCATTACTTTTGCACATTAACGGGCCGGGCAAGTGACCTGTTAATTAGGATTTCAGTATCTTTTTTTTCAATAAAATGAATGAGTTAATGTCTCACATGAACTTCCACCATGCAACTTATTTATGGCCGTCATCACAGTATTGTTGATATGTTTGGTGTCTCTGTTTCCAGGATTACCCTGGATATATTTGACGTCCCATAGTTCCATGTTCCTCTCACTCTCAATTTTGATTATACACGTGGCGGGTGTAGCTAGCTAAAGTGGAGATGCTTACCATTCCAGGGCAACCGGTCTCACTTCTCAGGTGACAGTTCACGTGTTAACTAAATTTGTCAGTTTTAAAGTTTTTACTTTGCTTTGGGATTGTGATTTGGACATGGATTACTATATGTTTGTATTTGATTATGCAAACGCGCCATTTTCTATAGCCGGATCTTATATGCCTTGTGTTTAAAGGTACTGAACCATCTTTGAATCTCAAAACTAACATCCGTATGCTGTTCAAACGGACATGAGATAATACCATCTTGTTCAGCAGCAATTATATACTGAATTACAAAGAGTGTTCAAGGTTAAAACCAAAATCAAATTAACCCTAAATTGATCTGGTAAATGCGGTTACTAACCTTTAGGAGCCCAGGGGGATATTTAACTCGTATCCCCCAAATTTTAAATCTAATACCCAAAACTTGAGGTTTTATGGAAAACCAGTATTGCAGTTCCTAAGACGGTTTCGGGGCTAGATTAAAGCTTAAACTGTTTTTATTTGATTTTCCCACATTAGAATCCAGACTTCTAAGCTATACTTAGTATTATATCATTGTGAGTAAGTCAAGGTGTTAGTTCCGAAATCAAGTTTATTAGGTAAGTGACCGAAAACAACCTTTAAAACCATTGCATGTTTAGTCATGATGGCAGTACAGGCCTGTCGGAAGTTTAACACTAACAAAGGAAATAGGCAGCTCATCTTAACCCTTCATGTGTTCGATCCCCGGTCGGGTATGACCCAGGACTTGAAAGTGGGTAGTGACTGTTCTTTCGCCAAGCACTCGGCATTACGAAATGAAAGTCACGGTTCTTTCGGATGGGATCTTACAATAAACGAGGTCCCGTGTCTTGGTAGGCTTGGCACAATAAAGAACCCTGCTTATAATGCTATCAGCGCAATGCACAGGCAAAATTTCTGCACCTTCGCCTATAGCTGGCGACGTCTCGATATAAGTGAAATATTCTTGACTGGGACGTTAAACACCATTACTCACTCACTCACTCACTCAATCCTTCGTTAGCTATATCTTGAGAGCATCTATCCATATATCATTTAGAATACGTTCTACCACTAGCCATCATTATATTAGACTCTCGGCAGCCTAGCAAAGACTGCTTTCTGTAAGGTGTTGTAAAATATAATACACATGACACATTTAATCATCTGTTAAAAAAATGGAATTCCAAATTTTCGATTAATTAAATTTAGACAGGGAAAATACTGATGCATTCTACTTTTATGTCTTACGACACGCATGACTTGTGACACCACGAAGCGTCGGTATAATACTCGTAAGCATAAAGTAAGTGTTTTAAGTCATTCCAAAAAGTTGAAAGGTCTGGGGGGGAGTTGTTCGAAGCTTGATTAGTTTAATCTATTGATTAGTCAAAATTTGAACTTTGATTAATTTTAATTACGTTGTGAAATTAAAATGAAAATTTTCAAAAATATATAGCATTGCACCAATTTAAAGCACATTGTTAAAAAAATATCAATTTGATAATGTTATGTTGATTTTTTTATTGATGTTTTTAATTTGTGTAAACCACTGATTAAACTAATCAAGCTTCTAACAAATGGGTCCTGTTGTATAAACCTTGTGTATAAATTGTTTCCTTTGAAACATGCATGCATACCAACCAACAAATAATGAAGTCACCAGAACGTGATATTTTATTTTTTCTTTGTATTTATAGATACGATAGGTCTAAAATTTTGTGCTCAAAGTTGCGGTTCGTTAGATTAATAACATTTTGAAGCCAAAATTCATTATTATTATTATTATTATTATTATTATATTGCACTATTAGATCAAAAGCATCCTATGTCATGAGATCACATGTAAAAATGCATTAAACTTTTAATTTTTTCTTCGTTTGATTACACACGTGGCGGGTGTAGCTAGCTAAACGGAGCACCCGACCTCACTTCCATGTTGGAAGTTTACGTGTCTAACCTCACTTGTCAGTTCCAAAGTTTTTATTTTGCTTCTGGATTGTGATTCGGACATGGATTAGTTTGTTTGTTTTTGATTAATGATTCTAAACGGGGTTTTTTTTTATAATAATGATCAGTACTCTTGTTGTTTGCACAATTTCCCTTGTTTTTATATACAATGTATGCTTTGTTGTTGTTTTGTGTTCTTGGTTGTATTGGTTTATTGTCAAGTCCATGTGTGTCCGCTACAAATTGCTATAAGCCATACATAGTGGTTAACAATTTGGCAATTTGACAAGATTATTTTTATTACCCTTAACAATCGTCTACCATGTATTTTACAGAAATCAGTTGTTTATTTAGACCATTGTTATACAACATGCTCATCTATTGCTGCATTTGTTTGCCGTTTGTTTGTTGTTTTGCGTTCTTGATTGCATTGGCTGCTGTAACTTTCATGCTACCAACTGCCGTATATATGCCACGAATCCCCTGTACATGGTTAACAATTTGACAAAAGTTTATTTTCCCCAACATTGTGTAAAAGAATCAATCATCTATTTTACAGAAATCAGTTGTTTATTCAGACTATTGTTATGCAACATGCCATGAAGTTTTAATGTATGTTTGTGGAAGTCATGTTGTGTTTAATAATGGTAAAACAGGTAGTTGTGACGTCATTCCTGATATCAATTATTATAAAAAAATCATATATAAAACAATGAATAAACTACGATTCTATCGACATCCAAGTTAAAGATTTTGAGCCTGCTACATACAGGTTAATTAATAACCATACTTTGACCTGTATCAAGAAAGACAGCTCTGACAATCGGGAAGGGGCGCGCGCCAAAATGACAATAGAGGCACGCACTTGAAACAAGTAGTCATTGTAACAACCGTATACGGCGAATCACAATATGTCATTGTCGTTTAACTGTTACTTAAGGAATGATTATAATTTTTTTATGTTTTATGCGGTTCTATGCCGCGTTCACCAAATAATTTTATCTATGACCCCATAGATAGAAAAAAATTACAATCATTCCTTATAATTAAATTCAAAAATAAGTTTAATATTCATAACATTCATGTAATCTTTTATTAAATTATATACATGAAACCAAAAACCAGCGCATTAAAACAAAAAATTGCGCATTAATCTAAAAGCGAAACACAGCTGCAAATTTTCTGCACAATATGACGTCATGTAAACAATACGTCAATGACGTTATCGGAGAAATAAAAAAAGTAGTGCCGGCATGCTTCAAAAAATTCTGTAAAAAAATTACAGCACTGGTTAGTATTAAAATTTAATTATACGACGATAAAATGATTTGACATGGTAAATTTGAATTATAAGTAATTTTATATCAATTTTTAGTTATATTTTCACATTTATATATTATAAGGTAGTGTTTTAATATTGATTAATTCCTGAAATCGTCACATTTTCCTATCTTGTGTTTCATTCGAATCAACAACCGTATTTGTCTACCTTAACTTAGATCAAACTTTGCTTGCTGTAAAAATTGTCATATTCTCCCCTTAAAACGGTTAAAAATAAGGAAGAAAAAGCTGAAAAACCTTCATATAGAAAACACAAAACTTGGAAAATTTCAATTTATTTATTCTTGAAACAGAGGTGTCTTCTATCACGTCCGTACTATAACAATATAATAAACCGTGTAATTTTCTGATTGTCAATCAATTGAGGACAGAAAGGTGAACGAGGTAAAACAGTAATTATCTATCTAAATAAAATAAATCTGAACCCATGGTGAGACTAACTAAATACATTCAGTCCTAGCATGCACGGTTTCGTGGTTTATACGAAGACAGAATTCGTTTTTATATAAGAGTTGATATAAAAACTCCAATATGTAACCTTACTGAATAAATCAACCACATCAAAAACAGTTACTGTTTTTCCTGATGAAAATCGTCATTTTTCCAAACTTGAATAGTCCGCGCATTTAGACGAAATTTCTTCTTTACATCTTCCGACCATTTTCAGAACAAGTTGTTAAATTCTTTTGTCAAATAAAATGCATATGCCCTATTTTGTAATAAACAAGTGGAAATAATTTTATTTAAAAATATAAGGATTCTTTAAAAATAAATACGGAACCTTAAGTTTAAAACCCTCATGCTGCCACACGGACATATGTGTCCTCTACCGGCAGCCTGCCATACGGACACGTATGTCTTTTTTAACGGGATTGACAACTCTTAGATAAAAGACGAAGATAATCGTTTTTGTAAAATGAAAAAAAATGAAAAATGTTTACTATTGAAATTATAATCTACAATTAACTAATGACGCCATATGATTACAAACGCGTCTGACGTCATATTTTATTGTTGACGTCATATCATTTCGCATTGTGAACTTTAATTTGGCAATGCCAACGCTGCGCTGAAAATTAATTTGGCAGCAAGAGGGTTAATTCTAGAGATAAAGGTTTATTTATGTATCATATGTCAGTGTAAATCCTCTTAATGGTTATTTTCATAACTAAAGGCAAGTTGTTAAAAGGTTTTAAAAAATTAGAAAATATCTAAAAACTAAAGCGAAAAGTCATATGTTATGGTATTCCTGCCTCTTGCGATTTTTTTATTCTAAGGGCAGATCATTGGAAATCAAAATTTCATTTTAGAAATGATTGAACAAATTCAAGAAAAAATTATAAAAAAATCTGATAAAACTATTTATGAAAACATTCAAGAACAATTGAAATATTCATCATGATATTCAAGAAAAATTTTAAGAATTCTTCGAAAATATGAAAATTCGCAATAATTATAAATAAATAAGATAATTTCGAAAATTGCATGTCCTTCTCCTCAAAAGAAAAATCTGAAAAATTCATTTAAATGAAAACGATAGACAAGTCATAAAAAATACATCTATTGGTTGTATTTATGAAATCATCATATAAGAAGAAAAAATGTGAGTATAATGTTAGTTTAATATGAGAATGAACATGAAAAAACATTAATAAATTCTCATATATAAACTATCTCCCATAGCTGGATATACTATCCTGTCAAATAAGAAGAGAGCAATGGTTAGAAGAAAAGAAGAACATGAAAGTATCATATATACAGAAGCAATTAATATCTCCCTAATTTTTGTCTGAGCACTACTTATTCTAAAAGACCGTCTATAGATCTAGTGTTAGAAAATTGAAACATGTTTAGTAATAACTTATTATTTTTATATAGAGAGTCTTTGGTGTAAGGGTAAAATAGCAAATTTGTTACCCTTCCGGAGCACCCGGCCTCACACGAGGAAGTTCACGTGTCTAACCTGACTTGTCAGTTCTAAAGTTTTAACTTTGCTTCTGGATTGTGATTCGGACATAGATAAGTGTGTTTGTTGTTGATTAAAGACGGAAGTAAATTTAGATTTTTGTAATAGTTTTCGACCACTGTTCATTCGATTAAGGTCAAAAGGATTGCTCCAATGCTAGAAATACGACATACATATTTCTTTCATAATTGACGTTTAAAATAGATTTACTGATAAAAATTATGAATGACGAGGTTTGTAACAGTTTTAAATTTTATTATTACTTACATAATTATATATATAGATATGACCTGTCAATTATCTATTTGGAAACTACATTTGTGGTGTGATTGAATAGACCGTTTGTCCTTTATCTAGTAAAAAAGTGGTGGGAAAATCCCTTTCTATTTTTAGCTATCATGTGTTTATATCACGTGACTTAAATCGATAACGAGGAAAATATATAAACAAAACACAGCTGATCTTATCCCAAACACAACTACTACAGCCAAAACATAACCTTTAAACGACGTTATTATTTTTATTCACAAAACCATACAGCATGCCAAGTTTAAGTATTGAACGCCAGGTTGGACAGGCTTTAAGAACGGCTGGAGATTTATACTATTTGGAGTATCAACGATCACATATGTCCCAGTTCCTACAATTTCAAAATGTTTTCATGGCAGCTTGTCGAATTACACTGAAATGTCTCGCCTTTGCCGCATATCTCACAAAAGGAATTACTTAATACAATATGGAAGGTAAGTCATATTAACCACTGCTTTATACTTTTAAACATGTGAATTCAGTGAAATAGGTGATGAGGAGGAGGAGGAAGAGGGGGAGGAGTAGGAGGGAAGTCTGTTCGAATAATTTTAATAAAACATAATCATACTGGTACATTTTTAATCACAGTCAGAAATTTGAAAACTGGCATATTAAATTAAGCAAGTACAATTCCACTAGGAAAGTGGGACCTAACGCCTCAATATCACATAACAATAACACATATTTTATCTATAAATACATATAGAAATTTAATTCGAATTTAAATAGGAAGTCTTTACACCCATGTACATTTAATTTTCTGTAAACGAAGAGTACTAAGGGTCTTACTTATTGATCTAAAAATTTCAATTATCCGGTTTTAAAGCAGTAGTAGTTGATTTTTGACGTGTTATATTTACAGTCTTAATGTTTTATTCTTGATCTTTATCTATTTTCAGTCAGAGGAAATTTCCTCAAGATAAAGATTCGAGATGAGAGTGGTTAAAACCCCCACCACCTGGGAGGCCAAGCTTGATCAATACGACCATAATAAACGGACGACAGAAACACCAGTCCAGAAATTGCAACACAAATTATTTGGAATGACCAGCCAAGGATGAGGACACAAACATATCGACCAATGTTTATACATCAAATTATGTGACAACTGTAATTGTGACTTGCTGAATATCTAATACGACATTAAAAAATTACCAAACTATCTATTATATATTAAAACACAGTTTGAATAATTTAGAAATAAAAATTATTGAACTTATTATGTAGTTATTATTCTGTTTTAATTTGTACTAGACTAACTGTTTGCTGTGACACTGGAACATTTGTTTTATGGACAACAAAAGAGAAAGCAGCATTTTATTTGTAAACAAGTACTTGGTTAAACGAACACAACCTAGAACACAGATGAGAAAGAACGATGAGCATATATTTGAAACATAATATTACTCCCAACTTTGAAATTGCACTTTTAATGTAAATGTTAATGGCATTATATTGTGATATGCATAGTACTGTTGGAGAGCCCCAATAGTCGAACTTATTTTATTTATAACCAATGGTTCAATGATCAAAATTGATACTGTACAGTATACATCGAAGGTCTATTGGGCTTGGAGAAAGCTATTTAAGAAACATTGTAAAAATACATATTTGAAGTTGTGTCTATGTGTTTAACTATGCTAGAGAAATAAGCACGACAAAATGGGAAACGTCTAAATAAACTTCTAAAAATGGTTGATGAACTGGAATCTTCGACTGTAGATGTAACCCAGCTTCCCAAAATTCACTTTTAAACTTAGGCTATCACAGGGAATTACCTGGCATTGGGCCCTCAAACTGTACTAAAACCAAAGCAATAGATATTTACCCCAGAATCTATCCAAATGCAGACATGTTTCAATCAGTTGTCTCAATATGTGTTAGTCTTTTAGTGGATATTTTATTAATAACTCTGGGCTGTGTTCTTGATTGCGTTAGTTGCGCCTAGGGACTTTGATTCAGTTGCATTTCATTTTCTTTAAGAAACAGTAAACTAAGGGGGTACATTCTTAGGTTAATACAGGACACTGTATGTACCCGATGCGTTTTGTAAAGTGGTTATGGCTGCTATGGACAAAACAGTTTTCAGCTAAAACATATACCTGGCAAGAGACAGAACAACCAATAATTTTATATCAATTTTTAGTTATATTTTCACATTTATATATTATAAGGTAGTGCTGAAAAACCTTCATATAGAAAACACAAAACTTGGAAAATTTCAATTTATTTATTCTCGAAACAGAGGTGTCTTCTATCACGTCCGTACTATAACAATATAATAAACCGTGTAATTTTCTGATTGTCAATCAATTGGGGACAGAAAGGTGAACGAGGTAAAACATTAATTATCTATCTTAATAAAATAAATCTGAACCCATGGTGAGACTAACTAAATGCATTCAGTCCTAGTCTGCACGGTTTCGTGGTTTATACGAAGACAGAATTCGTTTTTATATGAGTTGATATAAAAACTCCAATATGTAACCTTACTGAATACATCAACCACAGCAAAACAGTAACTGTTTTACCTGATGAAAATCGTCACTTTTCCAAAATAGTCCGCGCACCTAGACGAAATTCTTCTTTACATCTTCCGACCATTTTTAGAACAAGTTGTTAAATTCTTTTGTCAAATAAAATGCATATGCCCTATTTTGTAATAACCAAGGGGAAATAATTTTATTTAAAAATATAAGGATTCGTTAAAAATAAATACGGAACCTTAAGTTTAAAACCCTCTTGCTGCCACACGGACATATCTTTCCTCTACCGGCAGCCTGCCATACGGACACATATGTCCTTTCAACGGGATTGACAACTCTTAGATAAAAGACGAAGATAATCGTTTTTGTAAAATGAAAAAAATGAAAAATGTTGACTATTGAAATTATAATCTACAATTAACTAATGATGTCATATGATTACAAACGCGTCTGACGTCATATTCTATTGTTGACGTCATATCATTTCGCATTGTGAACTTTAGTTTGGCAATGCCAACGCTGCGCTGAAAATTAATTTGGCAGCAAGAGGGTAAATTCTAGAGACAAAAGTTTATTTATGTATCATATGTCAGTGTAAATCCTCCTAATGGTTATTTTCATAACTAAAGGCAAGTTGTTAAAATGTTTCAAGAAAATATTTAAAAACTAAAACGGAAAGTCCTATGTTATGGTATTCCTGAGTCTTGCGATTTTTTTTTTATTCTAAGGACAGATCATTGGAATCATTTTGAAAAAAATTAAAATTTCATTTTAGAAATGATTGAACAAATTCAAGAAAAAATTATAAAAATTTCTGATAAAACTCATTATAATATTCAGTAAAAATTGTAAAAAGTCTGCGAAAATATGAAAATTCGCAAACATTATAGAAAATAAGATAATTTCGAAAATTCCATGTCCTTTACCTCAAAATCTAGAAAATTAATTTAAATGAAAATGATAGACAAGTCATAAAAAATACATCTCTAGGTTGTATTTCTGAAATCATCATATAAGAAGAAAAAATGTGAGTATAATGTACGTTTTAATATGAGAATGAACATGAAAAAACATAATGCTATATATAAAACTATCTTCCATAGCTGGATATACTATCGTCAAATAAGAAGAGAGCAATGCTTAGAAGAAAAGAAACAATGAGAGTATCAATATACAGAAGCAATTATTATCTCCCCAATTTTTGTCTGAGCACTGCTTATTCTAAAACCGTCATAGATCTAGTGTTCGAAAATTGAAACATGTTTAATAATAACTTATTATTTTTTATAGAGAGTCTTGATGTAAAGCTGAAAAGCAAATTTGTTACCCTTCCGGAGCACCCGGCCTCACACGGAAGTTCACGTGTCTAACCTGACTTGTCAGTTCCAAAGTTTTTACTTTGCTTCTGGATTGTGATTCGGACATGGATAAGTATGTTTGTTTTTGATTAAAGGAAGGATTAAAGACGGAAGTAAATTTAGACTTTTATAAAAGTTTTCGACCACTGTTCATTCGATTATGGTAAAAAGGATGGCTCCAATGCTAGAAATACGACATTGATATTTCTTTCATAATTGACGTTAAAATAGATTTACTGATAAAAATTATGAATGACGAGGTTTGTAACAGTTTTAAATTTTATTATTACTTACATAATTATATTTAGATATGACCCGTTAATTATCGTCTTGGAAACTACATTTGTGGTGTGATTGAATAGACCGTTTGTCCTTTATCTAATAAAAAAAGTGGTGGGAAATCCCTTTCTATTTTCAGCTATCATGTGTTTATATCACGTGACCTAAATCGATAACGAGGAAAATATATAAACAAACACAGCTGATCTTATCCCAAACACAACTGTACTACAGCCAAAACATAACCTTTAAACGACGTTATTATTTTTATTCAGAAAACCCAACAGCATGCCAAGTTTAAGTATTGAACGACAGGTTGGCCAGGCTTTCAGAACGGCTGGAGATCTATATTATTTAGAGTATCAACGGTCACATATGTCACAGTTCTTACAATTTCAAAATGTTTTTATGGTGGCTTGTCGAATGACACTGAAATGCCTCGCCTTTGCCGCATATCTCACAAAAGGAATTACTTAATACAATATGGAAGGTAAGTCATATTAACCACTGCTTGATACTGTTAAACATGTGAATTTAGTGAAATAGGTGATGAGAAGGAGGAGGAAGAGGGGAGGAGTAGGGGAAGTCTGTTCGAATACCTTTAATCAAACATAAACATACTGGTACATTTTTAATCACAACCAGAAATTTGAAAACTGGCATATTAAATTAAGCAAGTACAATTCCACTAGGAAAGTGGACCTGGCGCCTAAATACCACATACCAATAACACATATTTTATCTATAAATACATATAGAAATTTAATTCGAATTTAAATAGGAAGACTTTACACCCATGTACATTTAATTTTCTGTAAACGAAGAGTACTTAGAGTCTTACTTATTGATCTAAAAATTTCAATTATCCGGTTTTAAAGCAGTAGTAGTTGATTTTTGACGTGTTATATTTACAGTCTTAATGTTTTATTCTTTATCTTTATTTATTTTCAGTCAGAGGAAATTTTCTCAAGATAAAGATTCGAGATGAGAGTGGTTAAAACCCCCACCACCTGAAAGACCAAGCTTGATCAATACGACCATAACAAACGGACGACAGAAACAGCAGTCCAGAAATTGCAACACAAATTATTTGGAATGCCCAGCCAAGGATGATGACACAAACATATCGACCAATGTTTATACATCAAATTATGTGACAACTGTAATTGTGACTTGCTAAAAATCTAATAAGACATTTAAAAATTACCAAACTATCTATTATATATTAAAACACAGTTTGAATAATTTAGTAATAAAAAATAATGAACTTATTATGTAGTTATTATTCTGTTTTAATTTGTACTAGACTAACTGTTTGCTGTGACACTGAAACATTTGTTTTATGGACAACAAAAGAGAAAACAACTTTTTAACTGTAAACATATACTTGGCAATAACGAACGCAACCAAGAAAATGTGAAACAGATGTGAAAGAAAGATAAACATATATTGGCAACATATTAAACTCCAAATTTTGAAATTGCACTTTTAATGTAAATGTTAATGACAATATACTGTGATGTGTATAGAACTGTTGGAAAGCCCCAATAATAGAACTTGTTTATAACCAATGGTCCAATGATCAAAATTGGTACTTTATACTGTGAAGATCTATTGGATTTAGAGAAAGCTATAGAAGGATGATCGTAAAAATCAAATTTAAAGTTGTCACTATGTGTTTAACTATGTAAGAGAAATAACCACGACAAAATGGGAAAATTCTAAAAATGGTTATTGAACCGGAATCTTCCCTTTTGAACTAGGGCTATCAGAGGGATTTAACTCGTATTTGGCCCTCAAATAGTAACCAATACCCCAGTATCCACCCAAATGCAGACATGTTACAATCAATGGTCTCAAGTATGTGTTTGTCTTTCTTTGTTTTATCCGGTTTGGATATTTTATCATTAACCCTTTGATTTGTGTTCTTGATTGTGTTATTTGTGGCTAAGGACTTTGATTCAGTTGCATTTCATTTTTTTAGAAATATAAAAACTTGGCTACATTCTTGGGTTCAATAGAGGACACTGTATCTATCCCATGTGGTTTTTTTTAAAATGGTTATGGCTGATATGGATAAAACAACAATTTTCAGCTAAAGCACAATTCTGGTAAGAGACAGAACAGCCATAGCACGACACGGCAATTTGAATGTTATAAAAAACCAAGACATAAGATAGTCACATATTCACACTACTGTTTAAACATATAGAACAATTTTGTTTAGCTTCACCCAAACGTTAAAGAAAATATAATAATTACAAAATTTACAAAAGACCTTGAACTGAAGGAGGAGATAGAATATCTCGTTGTCTGTGATGAAAGATTATAATTAGTTATTAAATCATGTATATCTATATACAAAGTGATCTGCATGCACAAATAACATTGACCCATTATTTAAACATTACATTTGATGTTATTATTATCATATCAGATCTATCAAGGCTTTAAAAGAGTACAGGTAAATATAACTCTGAGTGAGGTGTATCGAAGGTACAGACAAACAACATTGACCTGTCCGACTGAGGGATATTCAAATACGATGATGCACTTATCATCCATGCATGAGCAGCATTAGGATTACCAGTTAAATCATGAAAAAAAATTTCCTTGATGAAGACGAGAAATAGGTATGTTTGCTATACATAAATGTTCTAGATCATAATAAATATTTAAGGTCAAACGGACAGTTCAATGTTGTTTGCCTATTTATTATATTGATTTCCGTATTGTCTTGTACTTAAATAAAGTACCCACGGGGTTGTATTTACGTTTTGTTATGGTTAAATCTGCTTATGTCATACTACCACAGCTGTAATCCTTGGGTTACCTTTATACTACTGCTTTAATCTCAATGTTACCTCTCTGTATTTGTTTACATGTAAGGTTACCGTAAGTTGATGCCAAGATAATGAACTTTTAATTATCAAAGCTCAAAAAGTCATGTGGGTGATTCAGACATAGATATTAATTACAAGTCTTACAAGTTTTTCAGACAAAAAACAAACAAAAACATCTCCCCTATAGAAACAAACCATTATATCTACCTATTGGTTTTTGGCGATTTATTACGTAATGATACTAATGGCATATTCTTATTTTTGAATATTTTATTTCAGTGGACATGTTCTGAATTTTAATACTAGCTAAACAGGAGGTGCTTACCAATCCGGAGCACCCGCCGAAGTTCACGTGTCTGTTCCAAAGTTTTTACTTTACATCTTGATTGTGATTTGGACATGGATTAGTATGTTTGTTTTTGAATATTTCATAAACAGACATACCAGTCCAAGTGGAGATTACCAATTTTTATAAAATTATCTTTAGTAATAAAAGAAGTGATATAATTATCCTTTTCACATTATGAAACTTTCAATATTAAAATTCCCGAATCTGCATTAGGCAATACCATGAATCACAAGTAGTTTTCCATGCTTTATATCTGCATACATTACCTACATTACATCGATTATGTATTTGTTTATTTTAAAGTTAATAGTAATATTACAACCTAATATAATGTTTAAAATAGTAGCATGTCATTTGCTACTGAAAAGTATGTACTAGGCATCATCCAACGTGACCAGGAATGAAAAAACAATCACAAATGAACATACTCCATGTCCAAATCATAATCCAAAGCAAGGTAAAATCTTTGAAACTGACAAATTGCGTTAAACATTTGAACATCCACCAGGGAACTGAGGCCGGTACCACGGGAAATACTAGTTAAACACGAGAAAGGAACGGCAAACAATAATTGTGCCACTGATACAAATTTCGATGGACACTGAAGTTAATGTCTTGTAGTTTGATTATAGTTCTACTTGAAGCCCCTCAAACTTTCTACTTTATTCACAACCATTGATCCTAACACGAACATTTAAATTTAAATAAGTCTGAATTACTTATAAAAATCCCATTATTATTATTATTATTATTATTATTATTATTATTGAAGAAGAAGAAGAACGTAAAAGGAAGAAAATATACCAATGAAATTTATTGTGTATTACTTTTACACCACTATATAACAAGGAAAATCCTTGTAGATATATATAATAAATAATCACTTAAAACCAAACAGAAACCAAATGTCCATACTCAGGAATATCCATGTTACATAATACTCTAAAATTAAAACAAAATACATTTCAGCATAATCTTCCTTTTTACGTTTTATTATTATTATTATTATTATTATTATTATTATTATTATTATTAATTATCATAATTATTTTATTATTATTATTATTTTATTACTATTATTATTATTTATTATTATTATTATTATATATATTGCTTTCATTGATTTTAAGTCAACATTAATATGATAAAACAGGATTAAATTTTACGTTTTCATTTGGAATTATTAATTAAACATTAAATTTATTCTAATCACAACAAGTTAAACTTTAATATAAGATTATTTTTATAAATCCTTTTTATATTTTTAATCCATTGTCAGTCTATAAAGCACCTGTCAAAATGTGCGTTTCTATTTAATTTATTAGTCATATGTACGTATGCCCTCTGTATATCCTTTGATGTTATAATTTGTACTTATGGTGTACTTATACGTAAGTACTCTTACTCACTAAAAGTACTTACTGTTCAGGAAGTTCAACGGAAAGGTTTATCAAAGATTGGCCGTCAAAGTGACCGTATCAAAACAAATATATATGCAATATAAAATAATTAAAGACTTAATATGACGATGATGTAACTGAAAAAAAAATGTAGTTAATGGTTTTAATCAATTTAAGTTTTAAAAAAAATGTTGAAAATTAAAGAATTGTTATTTTTAAACAAGAAAGAGGCAAACAAAATCACGTAGAAAAAAACAGAAACCAAAATCAATAAAAAAAAAGACACGTGTCACTACACTGAACGATTATATATGGCACTGTCTAGCATATTTCCAATCATTCAGAAATATTTATTTTAAATTTTAAAGTTATTTAAAAAGAAGTATAAGGCAAACAAAATATAAATTAATTTATATTGACAATAGTCAACGCATGATTATTACGTTGTACAACGTTTTCCGTTGTCATGCATCAGATAAAATCAAGTGCACTTGTAGAACAGATCATATGGTATAATTCTGTTAGAAGTGTTATATTCAGTGTTCTTTTTATCTTGTTTTTAATTATCTTATTTAATTTGTTTGCTAGGCATTGGTAACATTTGTTATTGTCGAGTACATGTTAAGTAACAAATTTCTAAGGCAGAGATTTTCCCATTACGATAACTTAATTGAGGGATATTGCAGGACTAATCTTATATTATAAAGGCCTCAAACGTTTTATGTCCATCATTACAATATTGTGGAAAAGTATGTTATTCATGCATCCATAATTATCCTAGATATACTTGACCTCTCATGTTCTATATTCTCTCATTCTCAGTTTGGGTTGCACGTGGAGGGTATAGCTAGTCAAACATACACTTTACCATACCGAAGCACCCGGCCTTACTTCCCTGGTGGAAGTTCACGTAAATAACTAAATTTGCTAATTGTCTTTACACGTTTTTACGTTGTTTTTATTGTGATTTTAACATAGACCGGGTTGTTTTTGGTTCTATATTTTTTGCAACTTTACGCTTATTCAAAAATCCGAACAAGGTTTTATTTTCAAGAGCTATGATTTTTTAAGATAAAAACAGCGTTTTCTTAAAAATGTAAAGATAATCAAATGAATAGATATTGAGAACTACACCAGCGGACTTGCTTTTGTGCACAAAAAGATACGTGTGATTAAACGAGATGATTCACACTTTATGCACTTGTTTGATAGCTGCATGCACAACTTGTCATGGTGAATGAAGCATACAGGTAAATGTGGAAAAAATCAAATGTTATAAAAAGATTGAAGAAATGAATTTTTATAAATAATTACAATGATTCAACAATATCCTAACTATTAATTAGGTCATCATAATTTATTAAATTAACATTCAAATAAATGAACGAAAAAATAATAAGTATACTGCAGTGCGATGGAAAGGTTCGTGATGGATTTTTATCCATTACGTCACAATAAATATATATATTTACGCAATACTTTCAAACTTGATATATAGATATACATGTATAACAAGTTTCATTTAAAGTGAAAATTATTTACCATATTTTTTTTTAGTTTGAATATTTTATATCTACATTTAAAATAAAACTTTTTATATCTAAATATTATTGGCCAAAATTTAAATAAAGCTTAAATAGTCCATCGATAATACTACCCAACGCAGACATTATGTTTTGCACCTTAATGCACTCATGATGGAATAAAGTGATGCACACCTTTTGAATTAACTGCACTTATTGAACAGGTGCCATGCATGATTTGTCGTACGTAAACAGGATAATGAGTAAAATTGTACTCTTACCAACACTGATAAAAGGAAAAGATGAATCTAATATTTTATCAATAATTATATGTTTTGATATTTCGAATACCTATTACTAATTCAATTGGCAATCTATATGAATGAGTAAGAAAATATCCCATGTTATTTTCATTATCGTAATTAATTACACAAGGTTTAATTTGTGTTAAAGAAGGATACTTTACAATAAGAAAATTTATCAGGTTCCTATATTATAGGCAGCTTGGATATATTAGATATATATTATATATGAATAAATAATATTGGTTATTATAATATAATTATTATTATTATTATTATTATTATTATTATTATTATTATTATTATTAAAAAGAAGAAGAAGCAAACAATGAAGAGAACGTAAAAGGAAGAAAAATGTACCAATGAAATTTACTTTGTATTAAATTTAGAGCATTATGTAACAAGGAAATTCCTGAATATGCATATCTGGTTTCTTTTGTTTTTCTACCTGATTATCCATTTGTAATCTGTTTAAAATACATATCATATACCTATATCTAATGGGAAATAACTCTATTATCTTTCTTACTTTCAAATATAACAACTAGAAAACATCTAAATTATACAATGCCCCAACTAGAAACATGTATCTAAAATATCGAATGCCCAAAGAAGGCAATATGAGATTCAAATATAAGTAAATGCACACGTACTGTACCTTTTCTCACTTGACCTTCAGGGGATTTGAACACTTTAATCAATGTTTCCTCTTTTTCAAATGTATTAAAACCTGCAGCCATGTCTTACTTTATCTTCATTGTTAATAACTTTGGTAAAATTTTAAACGTCACCCAAATTAATTCATTTAAAATGCCACTCAAGAAGCTCTACGATAATTTTTTTCAATAACAGAATGTATTTAATATTTGTCGCATTCTAATGTATCAATGACGGAATAAATATTGCACATCTATTGAAACCAGTGAATACTCTTCATAGGTTATCAATGTTAAGGAAACTGGAAACTCTAACATTTATTAGAAGCTAGAATAAAACAAGTATTTTATCAGTGAATGCTTTATAATGTCAAATACGGGAATAATAAAGTAAATTAATAACCAAATTCATTATGTGTCGCCAGTTACATTTAATGCCATTTCATACAATACCCCTCCGAATCACCCGGCCTCACTTCCCTGGAGGATGTTCAAGTTTTCAACCTTATTTGTCAATCTCAAAGTTTTTACTTTGCTTTGGGTTGTGGTTTGGACGTGATTTGGTATGTTTGTTACTTATTATAAGTGAATTATGGTATGTGTAAAAAGAAAACGACATTAAGATGAGCACGAATTTTAGTTATATTTTATAATAATAAGAGGAAGAATGAATGAATGAAGGAATGAATGAATACATTAAGATAATAGAATATAAAAATATTTTTAGAGCATTATGCAACAAGGAAGAACTGAAAGTAACCTAGGACTTGTTATATATATACAGAACACTTCTTATACCAAAGTCCAACGAAACATAACTTTCTGTCACTCCTAACATTCAACTACATTGAACTTATTTGTTTTCATCATACGCGAGGTATATCAGATGAACGACATGATGAGATCATTTACGATGACTTGCATAACGACGATTTATAAAACTAATTGTTCAATATCTATTTTTTACCACTTGGGTCGACTTTAAGTCTCTGACTGGTAGAATCGGGTGAATTAAGATGTCAGGCTATTGCTTGTGTTATATATTACATGGACACTGTTTTATTCACTTAATGTCATTGAACAAAAGAGATTATAATCAAATATTGCTGTAATTATTTCATATTTATATCACAACTTAATTTTATTTATAACCTTGAAACATTAATAACAGTGTATCAAATACAAATATACCCGTCCGGTACATGATGTAATTCTTAAACATTTTGTTTTTATAAACTTTTATCATTTGAATTGGGGATTTTTACTTTCACAACAATTAGTTATTGTATAAATATCTCTTTTTATCACCTTGCACCATTTAAAATAAATAAAGAAATTAGTATTACTCAATACCAAAGGCAAGTTACAAACTTCGAAAAATGGCAAATTTAGTTAAACACTCGAATTGTCACGAAGTAAGTGGAACCGGTTGCTTTCTAAGAATGAATATAACCACCTTTTATCTAGCTAACTACATCCGCCTTCGATAACATCAAAATAAAGAATAAAAGAAACATGGAATTATGGGATGTCAAATATATGCAAAATAATTTTTGACATCATACAACTCATCAACCATTTTGTGATGACGGTGCTTACACTATTTGAGGGCCATGATGAGTCTAGGTTTGCTATATCCCCGAGTCCCTACTTACAACTAAAATGTTGACTAGTGGATATTGCACCCCTAGGCTTATCGAGGCCTTCAAAACCTTTTGACAATACTGGTTATGAGTATATTTCTGTTTCCGAAATTACCCTTGATATAATTGATGACCCATAGTTCAGTGCTCCTTTCAGTCACAATTTTGATCACACACGTGGCGGTTGTAGCTATCTTGGTAATTGTCCTTTCTGAGCCCCAGTCATCACTTCCCTGGTGAAGGTACATGTGTTTTACTTAACTTGCAGGTTTTGCTTTGCTTTGGGATTGTGATTTTGACATAAATTGGTATGCTTGTGATTTATTTACAACAGTTACATGGTTACCTTCATCAACCACCTTGCAACATAAGTAAATGAATTTACGTATAAGACACTCTTAGAGAGACGATATGTATACAACTTATATTAATATTGCATATTTCCTTTGGCGAAGATCCTTAATCTCTAACTGATCATTTCATTAAAACACAAAAAGAGCAGCCAGTCTCACTTCCCTAATTGCGTATTTAACTTACTTTGCCAGTTTGATTTTGTTTTTGGGGTTGTTGTTAGAATATGAAAAGATATGTTTTAGTTGATGATTTTTCTAAATTAACATTTTGCCCATACATCATGATGGGAACAAATCATTAAAACATAACTGAAATTAACCAGTTATTATAGAAAAATGATCAATTTTAGAATTAATCAAATAGACAAGAAGCATTATTGTGTTACCTTTAATACATAAAACAGGACTAGTGCATGTATTGCAAATGCATTCTGGTCTTTATGATCTAAAATTTACCAATTTAAGTTTAATTTTAAAACGATATGATCACAAGCTTTCAATTACATGTCTAAATCAAAACCATAAAAATAAAGTATGTTAAACTTTAGAAACGCGTGAACTTTCATTAGAAGAATCCTAAGTATAAAAAGTATGAAAGGAGGCGGTCTGATCGTGCGTGTGTTATATCAATTGGAAGCCGCTCTTCTATCAGACAAGGAAATCGTTTAAGTGGTCTATATATAGACCAAAAATAATAACTAGGGTATCAATTTTAATATTAATTTTAACCTTTACACCTGGTAAAGACTTAAAGTTTATGATTTATCTGTTCTGGTTGTTCGACGAGATCATGGTTATGATCATAATGCATTTGATGAGATGATTTATGTAAGATAACCCATATAGTGCATCTAAGATCAGTGGACAATCTGATAATCTGATAATCGTGTTATATGGAATAAGATATGTATCTATATCATAATCCTATTATCTATAAGTTTAAAAAAATATGAATTATCATAAAGCACTTCAGGGTTATGGTGCTATCTAAATTAACTTGTTAGCGGGGGACTGTTATATCATTAAAATCAGATACCCCTCCTTTATTTTATACATGAACGATTCATTGATTTCAAAATTATATATACATGTACCGCACAATGTACTGATTTATAACGCATGAGTAGCTTCACTAATTATTGTGCAACATTTATTGTTTCTGATAATATTTTCAAGTTATGTAATACAATTATTATTTTTTATTACATATAACACTGAAGTAAGGCACATGACATTTTCTTTCAAATAAGGACATTGAACTCGTTTGAACGTTTAAGTTCGTCGTCAATTTAACTATTATATTGCAGCAGCTTTAACCTTTACGTCTCGTAACGGCATCAAGTTGATGATTTATCTATTCTGGTTGTTTAGCAATATCATGGTTGCAAATATGATGTTGTTGATATGACGATATATATATATTTATGTGTGTGTGTGTGTGTGTATATATATATATATAGTAGTAGTAGTAGACACGTGGCGGGAATAGCTAGCTAAACAGCAGATGTTTTATCCTTCCGGAGCACCTGCTCTCACTTTTTTGGTGGAAGCACACAACTTGTCAGTTTCAAAATCTTTACTTTTGTTCTCGATTTTGATTCGAACATGGATTAGTATGTTTGTTGTTGTTTTTTGTTCATTAGTATGTTTGTTGTTGTTTTTTGTTCATTCTCAAAGTCTGTGCAAATTATATTTTATAGACAGTGTTGTAATATAATGTTATTCAATTTGCATTGCTATTTATATATTAATTTCCCTTGTAGAAGTTTTTCATTTCTTTATGATTATGATTTGGGCATGCATTGGTATGTTTGTTTTTGATGATTATCTATCTGAAGCGATCTATAAATTATCCTTCCGTAAACCAATTTGCTCAAATCTAAAATCCTTTTGCATGATATCACACATTATTGCAAATTTTATGTTTCAACAAATTATAGAACTATCAGCCAGAGGAAAGTTGTAAAATATAATAATATTATATATTTTACAAACATTATTAAAACACATTTTAACTTCTTGAAATGTATTTGTGTTGTCTGTAGTTTGTTGTTCTGAAGCATTCAAGACAGATTCTGAGCATGCATAACTATCATCGTTATTATTATTTTGCTGACATTATTATCCAATTTGGCACGATAGGGACGATCATTGTCATAGTTTATTAACTGTGAAATAAATACATCATAAACAGGAGGGTCGGGTATGACAATAGAAAAATTAAGTTGTCACGTTTGTCATATAACTTCGTAAGTTTCATTGTTAGGGTACAAGTTCAAATATGATGTAGAACTTGAAGAATCATCTGTAACTATATGGCAAACATGATTCTTCTCGTTTATGATGTATTTGTTCCATAAATACTAGCAAATTACAGTTTTTTCCACTACGAGAACTCTAAACAACGAGGGAAGAATATGCTTATTAACGACCTCAAAATGTTTTATGTTCGCCATGATGTCTCTGTATTCAAAATTAACCTGGATATATTTGACGCCCCACAGTTCCTTGATTTTTGATTTATTTATTCTCAAGTTTGACTCCACACGCAACAGGTGTAACTAGCTAAACAGGAGACGCTTACCCTTCCTAAGCACCCGGCATAACGTCCCTTGTTGAAGTTTGCGTATTTCTTTTGAGGTTGATTCTGGATTGTGCATGGATTGGTCTGTTTATTTTTAATTGTATCTTTTTCGAGCTAACTTGGATAGATGGCATTCTCATATTCTCCAAATTCATGAAAAGAACATAAAAAATATTTATATCTAGAGTTGAATGATTTGTTTTCTTTCTGGGATTAACATTGTTCTTCATACATCCTGCTTCATGTGAAAATAGAAACAAGTTTTTAAACAATCATGTTTTAATTTTTATCCATTATCGGTCAAAAGATGGAAATTTAATATTACTTTGTTCCGTTTTGGTCTTGTTTTTGTGTTTTACCATCTTATTGTTTCATGTATTACGTTGCTAAAAACTATGAAAAAGGCTTAATCAAGGTTGATAGTGCTAGCTATAAAGTGTATCATCTCCTTGTCCATCTTTGTTAGTCACTCTGAAATCACATACGTAATAAACGTATATCTAACAACAATCAGGTTGTAAATTTCATTGAATTAAAGATAAATGAGACAAATAGCTTTTTAATGACATAATATATTGTAAATTACTGGCATTCTAAACATTCCATAGTAATGATATAATATCGAAAAAAGATGTGTAAAATCAATATATGCAGCATCTGTTCAGTACATCAAAATCGATCTACAACATTTTTTATTCCTTAATGAACGTAAATTGATGATACATAAATCCACCAATGGTATTAATGTTTATTATTTATCAATTTTGTGTGACATACATCTACTTTTAAGGCAATCAAATATGAGGATGTCAATAATTTGCTTAAAATTACCCTGGATATATTTGATGTTCTATACTTCCCTGTTTCATATATTCTCAATTTTTATCTTATATGTGGTGGATGTACAATGTAGCTAACTGGAGAGGGGATGCTTACCACATGTTTAAGTTAATTTGTCAATTTTCATTTTTTTACTTTTTGCTTTTTGTGATTGTGATTTTGACATGGTATGTTTGTATATGATTCATACATTCGAGAAAATTTTTTTGACCCCAGATATTGTTAAATTAAAAGTCCTGGGGTGACCGAATAGAGAATTGTAAAATTAACAATGTATTCTCCGAATTTCATCCAATAACAGATACATATAAAATAAAATAGCAGATTACATTATACACATGAACTTCAATCGGGGAATTTCGGAAACTAAGTTACTTTGTACTTTATTTCATCGTTCATAAATGACCTTTCTATCTTTTGCCAAATACATGCTGTAAATATTTTAAGTTGCATATATGGTTCTCGATATAGTTCATACCAAAAGAGGCTGCAATTCCATATTTTAAAAAAATTTTCTGGTCATATTGTTGTTTTCAAAGTATTAAGCAATTTACCGTATAAAAGTAGCTAGCTGTTGTAATACGAATTGTATAGGCATCCGACCCTTGTTTCACAATCAGTTCTCGACTAAGAGTTTCCTAAACTTTAATCTGGCCAAATTGAAACCTTAATATTTTTATTGGTTTTTTTTTTTTTTTTTTATTTTCAGGAATTGATATTATCATTTCGAAGATCACTTCAAAGTTACAATATCTGCATATTACAAACGTTTCCACACAGGTCAATAAAAGATTGTCAAAATATGCTAAAATTAAGTAAATAAAATCTTTGTGGATGATTGTGAAACCGGGGCCTGAAGCCAGTAAACATTTGTGTAGTGTAAACCATAAACTGAAAGAACATTACTTTTCTTCCTTTGAGTCGGATTTAAAAATTTAGTAAAACTAAGATGCAGTTAATCATGAAAGATTCATCTAGCCATTTGTCTCCCATACGTTTAGTATTTATACTTTTGATGATCAAAAACAAACACACTAATCCATGTCCGAATCACAATTCAGAAGCAAACTAAAAACTTTGGTACTGACAAGTCAGGTTAGACACGTGAACTTCCAACAGGAAAGTGATGCCGGGTGCTCAGAAGAGTAAGCACCTTCTGTTTAGCTAGCTACACCCGACACGTGTGTAATCAAAATTGTGTGAAAGGAAATCTTTTGATAAATAAAGCCTTAGTTTTTGGCGTTTACGTTTGGTTACGATAACACTCTAAGTTACCTTATATTGCCTCTCAAATTTTCTGTTAACATTGTTAAGGTTCACCGAATCTATAACGCAGCAAAATCAATAACAAAAATTGATTTATAAAAACGCCTTTATTCACATAAAAAATTCTCATTAATTTCTCTAGTTTACTTTATTTTGACAAGTTTGCAAAAATTCCATTCATCTAAAATTTTGTTTATAAATTTCCGATCTAGTGATTTCCACACAATACTTCATTAAAAACATTAACGTATTTGCTTGTTCACGTTATTGTTATTTATGTAATCATATTCTTTGTTTGTGCAGTATTTGACACCTGATATATTTGTCATTATGCACTTGTTTCGTTGTAATGCCCTGCCCTTTATTCAGTGTCACGCACCTTTTTGACATTTTCTGCATCATATGCATGCCAATACAATAACTAGTATTGATAAGCCTTTTTTATCTTAGCCAATTTCCGTTTATTCATTTTTAAAGTGTACTTTAGGTTAAATCTGCCATTTTGATCCTTATCAAACAGTAAAATAAATTAGTGTCACAATATATAGGTGTTAACAAAAATTAAATTCATAATTATGTAAGCACATACATCAGCTGTATAAATTATATTTTGTTGTTTTATTTGTTAAAGAAGAGAATATTGGGTTGAAGGAATAATGCGGTCTTTTAATCAGCGGTTATGGTTCTTTCATTTTTATTGCTATCGCAAGTTCTTGGATGGTAAATGATAGTCTCACATAGCATGGCATATCCCACTCAAACGAAACTTTGAATGACGATGCAGCCACGAGATCTGGAAGGCAAGTGTGTTTTGCTAACAACAATAAGGCGACTCGGACATCAACTACCGGTATTAAGAATTTCTTAGCAATAAATTTTGTTTCATACTCTTTGTTATTTGTTTTTAACGAGTACGCCTTTTGCGGCTAGAAATCAGTTTCTCCTATTTGTTAAAGATACTTTCAATATTCATTATTATGCACACCAAAGGAGAGCAGCTTAACAAAACGTTCTAGCATTTATAAGGGAAAATAAAATGCATTCAGAAACATAGTTTTGATGATCTTCAATTGACAGGCTTGACAGGAGGTGCATACCCTTCCGTAGCATCCTTGCTTACTTCCATATTGTTAGTTAGCGTGTTTAACTGAATTTGCAAGTTTCCCATTTTCTTTTTAAACAGTTTCTAAGGTTAGGTTTTCTTTACTTTGCTTTTGGTATATGCAAATTAAACATGGACCGGTACGTTTGTGTTTGATTTTAACAGAATGATTCGTTGAAAAACAGTACTAAGGCAATCACAAATTATGTAATGTGTTTAATATAAAAGTATACAAAACATCGATAAAATAATTGATGAAATATCGTTGTCATTCCTAGAGCACGCTGAAGACATTCATACGAATAATATTGTCATATACCATTTTTTGAATTTAATCATAAAATACATTCAAAAAATGGTATATGACAATATTGTCATATACCATTTTTTGAATGTATTTTATGATTAAATTCAAAAAATGGTATATGACAATATAAATCATCTTTGATTAATACGCAGTATTTTTAAGAGCAATCTAATAACATTTACATTAACATGCATTGGTTTATTAAAATATACATTTTAATTGCAAACAAACATGAAGATTTTTTTAATGAAATTCGATCAATTTAAATTATCTAAAGGACTAAAATGGTATTTTGATGATTAATAATTTAATGTTGTGTTTATTGTTATCTCCATTTATACAGGTAGGGTATAATAGTAAGGGAAATGTTTTGTCTCTTAAAATACTTCAGCTGCCAAAAACTTTCACTGTACATTTCTTGGGGTCAGTCCAAACCAATAAAGCATATATAAGCATCTGTTTCCGCTGACAATCTAACTAAGCTGGAACATCTCTCGTCCATATTCCCTACAGAGAAATTGAAAAGAAAATAAACTATAAAGCTAAACACTTTGAAAATTGTTAAATGAGATTTTTTGCGTTCGTTTTTTCGCATAAATTCGCGAAAGCAATCTATCAATTTTGGCGAATATATAATTAACAACCATTTGCACTTATTTCGCTACTCCCGAAAATTAACTGACGCAAAACTTTTCCAATTCACAGGATACAAAAGACAAATACTTTCGTAAAAGATGGAACTCAATAGAAATCTGTAACTTAATGAATGAAAATGAGAAACTGTAAAAGAAGAAGAAAACACGATATATTAATCTTTTTTCCGATTTAAGACGCATACTGGATTTCATAACATTCATATAAAATGTTATTTGGTGAAGGGGTTCAAAGTAACTGCAAGCACAAAATAATAAATTAAAACAAACAGAATCCACAGAGAATGACTGAAAATAGTATGTTTATAATAATGTCATATACCATTTTTTGAATTTAATCATAAAATACATTCAAAATACAATACCGTTTTTAATGTATTTTATGATTAAATTCAAAAAATGGAATATGACAATAAGCTAAAGATAATTGGAAATTAAAAAAAATCATTTGTAGCCGACCACATACACACCCAACCAAATAACAAAAACAAAAAACACAAGAAACAAATATTTGAAATTGATACTACTACATTATAAAACCCCTAACTTCGGTCGAATAAAATGGAATATAAGCAAGAGATTTGAAACCTCGTCTAGATCAGGTGAAGATAAAAGTCCTCACGTTAAATTGCTACAAGCATCTTGACAATATGTTGCTTGCTCTCGGAATAATGAATAATTTGATTTGTATATATCAAATCAGTCTTTAAGTCTCTAATGTGGCACAAAGTGCCCTTCACCACAACTGACTGACAATTTACATGTACTTGGTAATTTATTTACTGGTATTCAAAAACTCTTTCCGAATCAATTACTAACTGTTATGCAAGTTTTTGAATTTTGAATTTGTTTTGTGCATATCAAAGTGTACATCTACAGCTTATAATAAACAACCTTTCCAGCATTTTGTAAACAAATTAAAAACAGTCAACTTACAAATAGTTATCTTTTCCTCCGTTTTGTTTCAACAAACTGGACTTGTGTTTTGTAAATTGTACTTGTCACATCTTTCATGACCATTTTCTTTTTGCTTCTATATGTGCTTTCAAACATGTCTCCAGCAATTCTTAAGAAAGTTCCCATATTTTTGGCATGTAGGTCAATAACTGGGACGGGCACTGTTAAGAAAGCTTTGGCAACAGATTTCTCCTCTACTACCCTTATAGTGGATATAGGTAACGGATTATCCGGCATTAATTAATTTTGTATTTCCGGGTAATGTATATCAATCAAAATGTTTCCTTTGGATTGATGAAAATAATTTAAAATCTTTATATATAAAAACAAATTGACACGTGATATGTTTGTACACTCATTGCTCTCTTACAAATCTGGGCGGAGTCGTGGTTAGGGAATCCCAACAATCAAGTTGGATCATCAAGAACAATTAAGATCGATAAACACGCACCTGCTGAAATCGACATCAGTGCCCGGATGTAAATAACAACATTGCATGTCACAAGGTATAACCTACGATATGCTGCTTGCATGTATGCATATTTGTAACGTAACGTAAGTGTCAAATTGATCTGTTTTCCTATAGGAAAACAACATTAACCTGTCGGCTTGACCTTTCATTAGAAATATTCATATAGGATGATCTAACCAATACATGGGTATGCAATTAGTTAATACACAAACAATGGATGTGTCTACTGTGTCCTTATGATTTGGGTAAAAAAAACACCTGTTTTCCCCATGCATAAATAAATATTAAAAAAAGTCAAGCGGACGGGTCTGTGTTGTTTGCCCATACAAATTTACTACAACTAGATCACAATACTCGATTGTAAGAGACCATATATGGTTATAACCCTAGAGGTGTGTAAAATCAATACACAATATTTATTATAGCAATTAATAATTAAATAAGATGAAAGCTTTGAGCTCTGACTTTTTCTGCTTTGACTTCAAGCGCTGAATCATTAGTTAAAGTTCATTAATGAAAATTATTGTTTCAGACAAAATAAAAATTACTTCCTTGATTAGCGATATTAAAAAGTGATAAAATTACATTTATCATGTTAAGTTGTTTTTGGTTTATTGGTATTTCTGTGTTTTTACAATTAAGTATTTAAAAACATCAATACCTAATTTTATTTTCGGAACTGATTGTTATAAAAAAACTGGAACAACAAAATGACCACACCAAGTGATAAACATGTATATGACTACATGTATTTGTGAATATTTGATATGACGTAATACTTCAAGACAATTGTTTCGGGATGACATAATGCTTCTAGACAAATGTTTCGTCATCTATATTCTTACTCGAGGAAACATGTCTAATTTCTATACATCGGATAATATCATCAATATTGCTTCTTTCCAACAGTTGTCTATAGGACCAACGTCAAGAAACATTTTCTTCTTCAACTGTCTATTTTGATCAGACAAAATTCAGGAAAAAAAAACATTTTGTTAGTGATTTTGGTTTTCTTTTTTCCATTTACTTGTTGTGTCGTATTCTTGGAAGTGTGTGATTGAACTTTATATTTGTAATGTGCAGAAATTTGGTAAAAAAAATTAAGATTTTTAAGTTTCTTATAAAAAAAGTCTTGTTTCTGTAATAAAAGGAAAATGCACCTTGATCTCTGCACAATTACACTCATAACAATTAAACATCAAATATAGACCTTCAAGTCAACTTTAGCTTCATTTTGGTCCTCCGTTTACGGTATATATAATACAACTCATGTAAAACGAGACCACATTTCCTTTAGTAAAATGCAAATTTTACCAAAAAAGGTTTTAAAAAGTTTAAAAATACCTTACAGTTGCGTATTTAAATGGCATATGCCGTGACTAAGTGGTCATAATAAAGCACAAGTTTAGTAAACACGGAAGGAGTAGAACTTTGACAGTGCCATTTGGTGTGGAAGAAGTACTAGTAAATGGTCTACAAAATAGACAAATAAAAATCAAACATACCGATCCATGTTCAAATCACAATGTATAAAAATGAAACTTTGAAAACTGGTAAATTTAGTTAAACAATAGGGGCGTGCGGTGGGGTGTGCCGGAAAGGTAAGCGCCTCCTGTTAAGCTAGCTACAACCGTCATGTGTGTGATCAAAATGGAGAATGAGAATACCCAGGATAATTTTGGATTTTATCAACAATATTGTAATGATGACTATAAAACTTTTGAGAACATTGATAAACCCAGATATGCAATATCCCTTAGTCAGCTACTTATTTGTAAGCACCTTGCTTTGTTGTATAAAGTTCCCGTAATGGTAAAAAGCTCTACCTTAGCGCATTAATTGTGAAACAATTACATCATAAGCAGGAGAAGCAGGTATATTGCTACATATAAAAGGAAAGTTGGCAATAGAAAAATGAAGTTATCGCTTCAAATACAACCTTGGATGTAGGTAATTAAATATCATTAGTTTAATACATTTAATTTAATGTAAATTGAACGAGCATGTTCTGTAGAGGACATTCTGGCCTAAATCAATTCATGATATATTGATATACAAATGTACAATACATGTATTATACATGTTCTAGATATTTCTGTAATTTGTTAACTGTGTATTTAAATTTACCAAAAAAGAGCCAATTAAAAAAACCTTGGGTGTCATAAATGAGGTATAAGCCCAAATATGAAACAGAACTTGAAGTACCAGTTCTGTTTTGTTCCAAGCTCACTAGGAAAGATGACATTCATATAATCTCCAAATTTAGGATTATTAAGAGACAGAACGGCATCTATATATCTGTATGTGGAGTTGAACGATTTGGTGACAGTCTTCTCTCCAGATGTAACAAGGTTCTTCAGATATTGTTTCATACAAATAAAGAAACAAATCACCAAATGAATAGTTTCTGTCCATTTGTATACTGATTGTTTGTTGCCAAATACAACAAAAATATCTACCCGCAAACATTTGTATGGTACCTTCAGTTCACACATCATGTTCATTCAAAATCTAATTTGTAATATTCAGTCGTGTGTGACAAAAGAGTTTTGAATTGGAAATACAAAACATATATCGAGACGTCGCCAGCTATAGGCGAAGGTGCAGAAATTTTGTCAGTGCGTTGCGCTGGTGGCATTATACAGCAGGGTTCTTTAGCGTGCCAAGCCCACGTGACACGGGACCTCGTTTATTTTAAGAACCGTGACTTTCATTTCGTAATGCCGAGTGCTTGGCGAAAGAACAGTCACTACCCACTTTCAAGTCTTGGATCAGACCCGGTCGGGAATCGAACCCACGACCTCCCACTTACACGAGGACAAGAATTGATCAACTGTTAAGTAAACACCCTGAAGTTCAAATACGGTGGGGATGAGGCAAACATACGAAGGCAAAATTTAACTACATCACTAGACATAGTTTTGTCATTATGAGGAGTACCTCATCAGTAGATGTATGTTAATCTTTATGCCTTAAAACAATGGCTCGGACAAAAATGTTTTAATATGACAAATAGTAAACAAAACAATAGAATAGCATCTTCTCTGTGTTGCAGTTGTTATTCGAGTAGATCGAATGCATGTACGTTTTACTGTTTGTCTCTGTATCAGTGTATTGGGTTGTGTCTTTTGCAATGCCAATATACCACATGGTTGACCAGTGTATTGTCACTGTAAATGTTCCGTAAGAGCACAAAAGTGAAAAGCCGGTCGGAAAACCATGACTGAAATACATATCCTTACGTCCTACATAGACGTGTATATTGATTGAATTGAGATTAATGACCCATTCATGAATATTTCACTTATATCGAGACAACATCAGCTATGGGTGTAGTGACAGAAATTTTATATTTTCAGAGCAATGTGAAAGGAGGTTAATTAGTGTACCACGCCTACCCTGATAAGGACATCGATTTTAATGGTCTTTTTCCGTAGGACTTTGTGACTTTCATTTCTAAATGCCGAATGCTTGGCAAAAGAACAGCCACTACATATTTCCAAGCCTTGTCTACCCGGTCAGGATTCGAACCACGACCTCCTGTATACATCTGAGCTAACGCAGTGGTCATAGACTTAAGAATTAAGCGTAAAGTTGCTGATGGGACGTTAAAAAACAACTTTTTGATTTATTGATAAGACTGTGATGACGCCCATTATATTATTTACCAAGTCATACTCGTTATGAAAATGATATAAGATAAAACGACAACTAATTCTATGTGTGTATTTAAATAAATGTATTTTTTCAAAAACAAAATAATTTTTACAATTTAAAAATTACAAAGAAAAAGATGAAATAAAAACTGTAAAAAGTATTTTACAAACAAGTTTCCCTAAATTCACAATTCGCATAAATATAAATACAGAAAGAAATAAAAATAAATAAATAAATATTTGGCATTGCAACATATAATAAATGTTTACAGAGTATTGACTCAATATTCTCATAGAACACTTCAAATTGTAAAAAATAATAAATAATAATAGTTTTAAAGTCATACATTATGACTGTTAAAAAATACTGTCGCAGACTAGAATTGAATTTCACATGTTAATAATGACGTCACAAGTCATTTCATCACTGGGATTTCAATTATCCAGGAAGTTTTTGTTAGTACATTAGTTTTATTACCCGTGTCGTCACAAGTCCTTTCATCGCTTGAAAAAAATAGTTCTTAACACTGTATGACGTCATTCGTGATTTTAACACCTGGGGTTCCTATTCTGTTATCTATGTGCGGAATTCCTCTTCTTTTATCTTATGTCCATGTGTAATAGTTATTTAAAAAGATTTAAAAATCATCCTCGTGTGTGTTCAATTTAACTTCCTCCAGGAATTTCTACTGTTGTGACGTCACCATAATTGATTCACCCTTGACTCAGTGTGGCATAGCTTTAACTTTTAAGTCGTATTACCAAATTCATCATCGCTGAAGTTCTATCTCACTCTGGATACGAAAACTTCTTTTGAAGTAATCTTTTTTGTGTTTTAAATCTGAAAAGGAAAAACCATAAATGATTTAGAAAATTTGAAATACATAACATGTAATTATTATTGCGAGTTATAGATAAGAATCGGACGTGCACTATATACTATTTAAATATTCATTGACTTTTGGTAGGATTTGGATAATTTAAAATTTCTGCAAATTATTTGAAATAATAAAACAAGATGAATAATAAGGTCGTTCAAAAGAAGTGTAATCAAGAAATGTTCCCAGTGCTAGCCAGTCAAACAGAACATCCATATTCTTTTTTAAGATACATATTTCTTTAAACATCGTTTGTACACACAAACTTTTTATCTTAAAGTACTTATGTTACACATTCAATCACTTGTATCTATTAGTAACTAACCAAAACTGAATGGATTCTAGAAAAATATCTGTATATAGACCAATCTACAATAAAGAGAGGGGAAACCTTAAAGTTATCAACTATTTCTTTACATATATAAAATCAGAATTAAATGTACATTACCAATTGGTCGTGTGGTATTTCTAACCCAAGATTCGATTATTTATTAATTTATTTATTTATTTGTATTTTTTAAATACAAATAGGCATGTAATAGAAGTTGTAGTGTTGACAAAGATAACGTTGTATATGATTTTTCATTTTTAAAAATATCAATAGTAACACATGGCAGTCTCCATTTTCAGAAAATTAATTCAGTTAAATGACACGGTATCAACATTTACCTGTAATATTATCAGGTAAGATTGACGAGTTGTTTAACCAGGTAAAGTAATCTTATACAGTTGTTAAAAATCATCTTTTTCTGGTGTATCTGTGTGTATTCTTCATTATACTCATCACCAATATTTTTCAGGAGCTGTCCAGTTTCCCTGGTCATTTTCATTGATGGACAAAGCTTTTTGAGCGAGAAGCTTCGGTATATGTGTGCCATGTTAGTTAGTAAAAATATAACTCCGAGATTATTTAAAACGTATGTTCTTTAAATACTTGTGTGTATTGCTAATACAGACCACGTGATCATCACATTGACGTACGAAACGTCTTTGTTCTATTTTTAACACAATAAAAAGGTAACGCCTACCTCATGAATAATGATTATATTTATTCTTCATACATAAGGTGTTCAGACTTGTCATGGCAAAATTTTTCGGGTAGTTAAATTTAGGGAAATTCCATCAATGTTTAAAAATAGTAACAGGGTAGATTAATTAATACTCAATGTAGTAGATTTAAAACCGCAGTTAGTCAATGAAATAGGGTTATTAATGTACTCGATTTAATCATACAGCTATATCAGTTTGTATAGCTGGTAATAGATTGATTAATTAAGGGGGGTTTACGTCTCAGTCAAGAATATTTCACTTATATCGAGACGTCACCAGGTATATTTAAAGTTGCAATTGTTTTACCTTTACCGTGCTCTCAGAGCAATGTGCAACCATTGCTTGTGTCAGGCGACCTGCCGTAACTCAGGGTATCGGGTTTTAAAGTCTCTTCTAAAGAACCCGTAAATTTAATTTCTAAATACCGAGTGCTTAGCGACAGAATAGTCACTGCCCTTTTTCAAGTCTTGGTTTGGCCCGGCTGGAGTTTAACCCCGCGACCTTCCATTTACGAGGCGATCATTTACCTAAGTCAGCTAATTCAAATGATTCAGATTGGTAACTTACAATATACATTCATGATTGCACTGGCATTGGATATGATTATAATATTGCAACCACCTTGTGTGCTTTTGTTTATTTATTTATTTATTTATTTATTTATTTATTTATTTATTTATTTATTTATTTATTTAATAAGTGCAAATGTTGACCTCTTTTGTATTCACTCAAATACAGCATGAATTTGCATTTTGTTGCTGTAGCATAATTAAAGTGCGTCACTTTTAAAAATGATATTGCATTTCTTTAAACCGTCTTCCTGATTTCTGTTAAATTTAGAATCTTGCAACAAAATATTAATCCTATTCGTTCATTGTCAGTTGTTACTTTTTATAATGAGGTCATGTCGATTCTTCCTGAAATGAGATAATGTAGCTTCTTCCCGAAATGTGATGATGTCGCTACTTCCCGAAATGAGATGATGTAGCTTCTTCCCGAAATGAGATGATGTAGCTTCATCCCGAAATGTGATGATGTCGCTACTTCCCGAAATGGGATGATGTAGCTTCATCCCGAAATGTGATGATGTCGCTACTTCCCGAAATGTGATGATGTCGCTACTTCCCGAAATGAGATGATGTAGCTTCATCCCGAAATGTGATGATGTCGCTACTTCCCGAAATGAGATGATGTAGCTTCTTCCCGAAATGTGATGATGTCGCTACTTCCCGAAATGAGATGATGATGATGCTACTTCAGAAATGAGATGAGGTCGCTTCTTCCCAAAATGAGATGATGTCGCTACTTCCTGAAATGAAATGATGTCGCTTCTTCCCGAAATGAGATGATGATGCTAGTTCCGAAATGAGATGATGCCGCTACTTCAGAAATGAGATGAGGTCGCTACTTCCCGAAATGAGATGATGTCGCTTCTTCCCGAAATAAAAAAAAATTAAAATGTATGTTTAATAAAGCATGGAGTGAAGTAATGGAGTTTTATGATTCATTTAAGAAAATTTCAATTATATAGAGGCGGTCAGTTCTGGGATGATGGAGAAAATCGGAGTATTCGGAGAAAACCACTTTAGTTCACTGATAAATTTTGCCACGTGAGGGTCTGCATCGAATGGGATTCTAATCTAAGCGATGAGAGACATTGTACATGTGTTTGTATAGCGGCACTTTAGATAGACACTCTGTTTTAAAATTAATTTAAGTTATTCTCAAGCCATGCATAAATAAATAATTCAGGCATTTTCAGCAATATATATTTTCTTGCATTGCAATAGCAACAAGCGAGAGAATAAAGCAAAATTTTGACTATTTTAATGAATGAACCACGTCTACAATTAGTTTTAAGTAGTGTTTTCATAGAAAGTTGTATAGGAGAAAATCGCTTAATGTTGTATAATAGTTTTAACAATTTAACAATTTATTAATTACAACTTTTTAAATATGCAATTGATTATTGTTTTAGGTGTCTCATAAGCCATTTGTGGCTGGGTGTCAATATTTTATATACCATGCATTTTATGTATTTTTGCATGTCTGTTAGGTTTTTTTTAAATCCAAATGTATATTGACATGTGACACAATAATACAATTTATAGTAATCGTAGAAGTAGTACTTTTTCATTTATTAAGTTTTATTTATTTATTTATTTAAATTAAAATAAATATTTAGATTTAAATGCGTTCCATATTTTAACCTATCGTTTAATCAAATAGTACATTATGTAGTGTTTATGATTTAACTGGGCGGTACCGTCTCATAAGACCTTGAAGATAATTTAACGAAATGTATCACAATTGACATTCCATCTGAATGATAAACTAGCTTCACTATAAATAAATAAAAATATATGTAACTTAAAAATTTATCGATTATCTGAAAATCTTTATATGATGATGTAGTTATGTATTTTTAATGCAGAAGGAAATCGTCATGCATGTTGGTTTCATCACTGCCGTTTCTGTAAAGTTACTTGTTATGCAGGAAAATGAACAGGAACAACAGAATGAAGTAATCGGTAGTTTTACGCCCAGACAAGATATATCACTTATATCGAGGCGATCAGACCATTGATTGTTGAGGAAACCGGAGTATCCGGAGTAAACCACCGACCCTCGCCAAGCGAATTAACAAACTTGAAACTCACACTAGGAAAGGCCCGATCGGGATTCATACCTACTTAATGAGAGGCACTGTGATTCCTAAACGCACGCTCCAGACCTTTGGCTCACCGAGTCCCCGAAAAATGAATGCTGATGTTATAATAAAAGTTACCTAAAAACTAGAAAAGGGGAAATGTAGAACGTTAAATGTCACATCATGAAAGATTTAGAATTACTCAGTTTTCCTGAAAATTTTCTTTATCTCATATTTTAACGAAAATCTAAAAATCTATCCTTACACTTTGAAGTATAATTATGGACACGTTACAAAGCTATGAAATTAATTCACTTTTGTCATGTCCTATTCTAGTTTTTAAACATATTTTATTTAATAGATAAAAATAAAGATTTAACAAAAAATTAGCGCACATGATGAAATATACAACTTTACAGATGAATAAAATGTACTTGGCAATTTACTGGGGGGAAATACAAGAACATGAAAGAAAAAAGAAATAAAATCATCACAACACATAAAACCAAACACATAAACAAAAAAAAATAGATAAAATAAAAATACAGGTTTTGATTTTCCTCTTGAAAGATAAAAATACGCGAAATTTCATTTCTAAAATAAAGATTAAAAAATGTATTGCATAGCATTTTATCTTTTTATATTTCTTCTTTAAGGAAATTAATTCAATTAAGAAAGAAAGAAAGAATCAAAGAAAGAAATAAGACGAATGTCTAAATTATACTAAAGTTAATCATATTTAACCCAAAATTGTTGGGTTAAGAAATATAATGATATCATTATTATTTGATTTTGGGATTTTAAAAAGAAATGAAGTTGTCAGTTATTTTTCAGCATGGTGCAAAATTCATTGTTGAAGATTTCAGATTTGAAAAAAGAAAATATTGAAATTTGAATTTGAATTAGATTTCAGAAAATTAACAACGCTTATTATTTATGTTGTAAGGGAGATTATCGCTGTACATAAATTAGCATAAAATCCGATGCAACAGTTCTTAAGTTTAAAAAAAGAATCAAAGTTTCGTTTCTAATTATATAAATTACATTTTAAAGTATCATTTCTTCCGGGTTTTCGTATTACGATTTAAAATTAGTTTCATCCGTCAATATCAACTCATAATTCAATTCTAAATTATTCTTCATACGTAACCGTTGATCGTGAGTCTTATCGGTTATACTGAAAATAAATAATGTTCTCAATTTCTGACACCTATTTTTGGTCTTAGTCATTTGTTTTCAATAAATAAAAAATAACTTCCCGAAATGATAACAGGTGTATATTTGGGTATATTTGCTGTATCATACCCCACGGAGATCAGGCTATTTTAAGTCGGGTATATAAAAGGCTTAAGACATGTTTTTATTGTTTCAAAGTCTAAACAGACATCGACCTACTATACGTACATGTTCCTAAAATATATTCATTTCCTTGAAACAGGGTAGTATCATATATGTCATGAACCATTTTTAAATTTGATAATAAAATATATTCAAAAAAGGTATATGACAACACTGCCATGAACTAATTTTGAGTCTATATATATTATTATTACTTATATGTTACTTATATGTACACTTTGCGACATGTTGTGTCAGAATTGCAAAATGACCTCATATTATACATGTACATGTATTATGACGTAAATTTTACATTGATTATGATTGATTTATTGATTTACTCTTCAGTATTGATTTTTTTATTTTAGTTATTTTAAACTTAGTAACAACAATTATTTTAGTTTTTTATTTATATAAATAGTTCAGTCAATAAAAATCGTAGTTTCTACTACGTAAAACTGTCACATGTCTCATGATTTTCAGTTACTATATGAATGTATGTTGAAATATGTCATGTGTTACATTTAAATGCATTATCTATTTTCATAAAAAATAAAGATAAGAATTCGTCAAAAGGTAGCACCTGACACCAATGTTAAGTGAAGTCAGGGATGATTGTGAAGGTAGAACCTGACCATAATAATTCCATTTAATAAGATTTTCTTTAACTTTAGCCGGCAAAGAAATCTGAATAATCAGTTTGTTTAAATTACGCTAATTTTGAGAATAAAATACTGTTCAACAAAACTAGACTATTATAGAATATTAATATTTATAAGCTTGAAGCGATCCTTAAAATGACACCTTAAATTCCTGATTATCTTAAATAAGAACACAAAAAATAAAATTTTAATTTTAATAGTTTTAAGTTAAAAAAAATCTTAGTAAAGCCGAAAGTGATTGTGGAAACATCACCGGTTGCGTAGGACCAAATATCGAGTCAGAAGATCGATTCGTGAACAGTTAAACTCTGATTTCGATTTAACCATCGCACCCCATCATTTCCAAAACTATTATATATTCGGTTTAGGCTTAAATTTTATCAATCACTTAAAAGTAAAAAAAACGTGCAAAGTTTCCTAAAAAACAGAACTCGACTGTATCTAATTTCGGCAAATTTTGTAGGTTAATATATGATCTAATTTTGTTATCTTTGAATCATAATGGCTAATTCTTGAGGGTGACTCTTGTCCACTTTGTTGCCAAAGTTTCAAGACTGAAAAATGCCCTTTCATGAGGGCGTGATCGCATTCTGATTCTTATGACTCGCGGCTCTGTATATGATATCTGTATATTGGGGAAATAAATACATTCCATTTGTATGATCAAAAATACATTAATCAACTTGTTGCTTACATTGAGATAAAGAATCATTCATGGGTATGATGATAGCTTGTGTTTTTATACATAATAAATGAGAAAAACATTTTTCATATCGATTTACCGGTAATGAGTGTTTTTTGGATAATACCCACAGAATGAGATCAAATGGTGCCCGCCGTGGATTTAATGGAGTGATATACTCTGTTGGAACAGAGTTTTATATGTCTCTGTTGGAAACAATAATATAAAATTATGTTTATATAATTCAAATTGTGCAAGTATTGTATATGTCTCTGGTATCCAGTGGAAGAAATTATAAAATACCCCCCCCCCCCAATACAATTTCCGGATATTTAGGGCTGGATCTGATCCATTTTCGATATTATTTTCAAAATTACTGGTCACGTGACAAAAGCAAAATGGCGCTGTGCTGTGCAAGTGAGTGAATTTAGTTTCATTGTCTGATTTACAGACTTTTTCGTTGCATTTTTTGACTCTTGAGATTTGTTAAGCAGTCCATTATAATTGCTTCTTCGATATACGGTACCAGTCGTGAATTCAGTTTCGTTCTTTACGCTTAATCGGCCTTTTGAAACCATCACATGTGGTGAAACTTGCCACCCTCCCGCATTTGTTTAAATTCTAGCTATCCTGATAAATCTATTTGTATATAAGAGTTTTCTTTCGAAATCATGAACCTGTATATGATGAGGAACGAAAATCTTTCATAGCCCTTTCATGTCATCCCTTTAATGTCATCTTGTATATTTCACGTGTAGTTGTCACATAATCTGGTTTATCTCACATGAGCTACTGTGATTGAATGAGTGATTGGGGTATAGTCCCAGTCAAGAATATTTCACTTAAATCGAAACAAAACCAGATAAGTTGCAGATTTCTTTTTTACCTATGACTAATGAGTGTGCTTAGCAGTCACAATGTGCAGGGGGTTCTTCGATGTGCCACATCTGCCATGATACCGCATAACTGGAAATTTTCGTGGTAATCTAATTTTCGCTATTTTTTGCTATGGAAATAAAATCACAAAAAATAATGGGTTTTGGCATTCGAGAGTATTGGTCAATAATTAGAACGGCCTCCGGTTGTTTGAACTTTTGTGAAAGACTATTCGTATTCAATACAGGGGTCACACTGACTTCAATCTTTTTTTCTCCAAAACTTTCGCCAGAACTAATTTTTTTTTGCCAAGTATAATTTTTGGCTGACGTTATTTACACTTAAGGCCGTATAATCCAGGTAGTAGGCTGGCGTTATTTACACTTACGCATGCGCAATACGATAACTAGTATCAGCTGTATAAGGGCAAGGTTGTGTTCAGTGAAGTATATCGGCTAATATATCGAGAACACTTTGCCATGGAGAGTTATATATGCCATTATTATATAATAAAAAAAAATTAATTATTCAAAACATGGCACTGTTGATAAATAATTAATTAATTTAATTATATAAATAATTGACGTTAATAACTGAACATTTTTCCAGATCCCACGACGAGGACGTGGTTCTCACGGGATCCATTTATTTTATTAGTTATCCATCACAATGATTTAGAATTAAAAAGAAAATGAGAAGTTTAGAAGCTTTTTGTGATAGTATACAAATTAAAATGGATAACTAATATATGACAAAATTTATGGACAATTAGTATCTCTGAAGTTACACAAAGAGAGTGGATCTCACGAACAAAGTCGCAACTGATCACCTCAGAAAAGTAATTGTACCGGTCTCTACAAATTTATTTCTAAAATAAACTAAAAAATTCCATAACTAATATTTACACTTTTAAAAGAAAATTAAATATTTTATGGACAATTAATGTCTCTGAGGTTACACAAAGAAAGTGGATCTCAAGTCCACAAGTTGGAGAAACGTCATTACCACCTAACTGAATATACACTACGTGGGGCTTGTAACACAACAACTGACGAAATAGTTCACTATCAATACTGTCCGCTCTCATACCGCCTTTCCCGAAACAACGCACATTCACTGGCACCCTAAAATCACCCTTGCACCACATGTCTACTCTCTTTACATAACTAGATCCAAAAACAGCCACTCTTGTCATTAAATTAACACGTCTGTCTCTAAGCACCATTAACATTTGTCCAAACACATTCTCTCCATCACCGTATCTTCCACTTCCCCAATATCTATCGGCCACATTATGCACAAGCACTCTGTCTCTACTTTCAATCAAATATCTCGCAAACTCTTTCACTTGTTCAAATTTCAGGTCTAACAGTTCATCCATAATCTGTCTCTTGCTCTCATGCCACAAACGACTACTACACAACACATTCGACAACAATTTCGCATCCTTTCCAGTCCTACAACCCTTAATGTCATTCGCTAACTCTAAAAATCCATGGTCCACCGCCTTCCGAAACTGATATGCATGCTCAACACTATTAAATACTTGTCCCATATAATAAACTTTACACGGATAAAAATTTGACAACACACAATCTTCACCTTTGAAAAACAAAGAAGCCATTCTCATAAATATGTGATTTGGTTCAGGTTCAGTATCAAACTGTGTCTATTGCTATAACTTAGCCCTTATTTAGTCCAGGAATTATTGACACCTAATTAAGTAGCAGCGTCCCATGTTCACAGATACCTACTTACCTATACTTGATGGGTCAATTACTCAGAATCCTGTATTCACGGGTCTTAATTGGATTAAGAGATTAACGGTATCCCGTGTTCACCGTCTTAATGGGATTAAGTGATTAACGGTTCGGTGCAGCGTCTCATGTTCTATACCTAATTACTTTGACACGAGCGGTGCATTAATTACTCAGTATCCTATGTTCATGGGTCTTAATTAGATTAAGTGATTAACGCTTCCGTGCAGCATCCCATGTTCACAGATCTATACCAAATTACTTTGACATGAGCGGTGCATTAATTACTCAGTATCCTATGTTCACGGGTCTTAATTGGTTTAAGTGATTAACGCTTCCGTGCAGCATCCCATGTTCACAGATATGTACCTAATTACTTTGACATGACAGTGAATTAATTACTCAGTATCCTATGTTCACGGGTCTTAATTAGATTAAGAGATTAACGTGTTCACATCCTTACTGGAGTATGGAGATTAATAATCAAAGTGAAAATTCTTATTAATTAGTTGTTCGAACATGACTCATCAAGTAATTGCTCTTTAATTCCTGTTGACAAATCCCCTATAAACATGTAAAGTACATCTATATTGATTTTAATTTAAAACTTTTTAAAGATTAATTATTATGTTCTCATCAATTATGATAATAATGATAATAAAATAAAAAATAAAATCAATTATTAGAGGAAAATAAGAATAAACTGCTTACATTGATTTTAATATTATACAAGTATAAACTGAATAATTCTGATTACCGGTCGCGACACGTGTTCCAATAAAACTTGATCAATTTACCTTAAATAGTGACATTATAGTTTGACAGTTTACTTTACAAAATCTCATGAATTAGGCCGATATACTTCAGTGATCACAACTTTAGATCGTGCGACAGTATTGCCGACATACTTCATTGAACACAACCTTGCCCTTATACAGCCGATACTAGTTATCGTATTGCGCATGCGTAAGTGTAAATAACGCCAGCCTACTACCTGGACTATACGGCCTTAAGTGTAAATAATCAATCCGATAATTTTTATGGGCCAAAGATATTTCTGATCTAATTGTAATTTCTAGCGAAAATTTAAAAGGAATAAAATTGTCTAATACAAGGCATGTCTGATAACATGAAAAACAACAACAGTATTCTTGTTTTATTTCTTTTATTGGATGACAACTTTGGAGCTTTAGCCAAATTCTCCAAGTCGTCAGTTTGTTTACATTTAACCATAATGGCACAGTGGCGATATTGCCAATAATCTGATTTCTTTGACTTCGCATGTCGATTTATAAGTCTATCGATCGGTTGATCAAAGATGAGGCACAAGCTTCGTAATTATCGAAAAGTGCTCATCTGTTTTTACTAGTGTCCAAAGATCTATCGCCGATAATTAATCGTTCTAGATTACCTGTGTGTATCCGTAAATGCTCTTGGGACACTATACAGACGCCGGTTGCCGCTTGGTAATCACTCGCTGACAACGTTAATTAATCTTGTCAAAGGATTAATCCACCTGTAATTAACACCTTCACACATGGACTTTTGTTAATTCCACATCATGAGCATGGCTTTGATGACCCATATAAACACTCATTCGGAACTCACTAGATTGATCGTTTGATATACACATAGACAGAGATGGAAACCTGTTGCTTTAACGACTCTGCTGATGTCCGCGATGCGCAGTGAACCTGTTAATGTAAACTTTTTTTTTTCACCATCACTTTCACCGATGTTTAGTTTTTATCGCCAAATTTATTTATTTTTCTCATTTTGCGAAAAAAGCAAACGGCAGCGTGAACCCTGCAATATTTTGTTATGTTTGAAATCTCTAAACATGTCGTTTAAATTGCAAATTAAATTTTAATAAGTTTTATTAATATCCCGATAAGCGATTTTCGAATCCTGGTACTTTTTACTCAAAACCGACAGACCTCTGACATAGGAATATATAATTAGTGTTTGTAATGGTGGCGCTTTTATAGGTACCGGTAATTATAGACGATCACCGTATATCAATGAATAAGGAATCGGGAATGACTTCAACCATTAAACAAACAAGACACACGCAAGATGTTACCTGGAAGACTTGATTAAAGTTAATTACAGGTGACCAGGTATACATTGAGTTGCGACATTTATAAGTTGAAGCCCTCTCTTTTATTTGAATCAAAATCTGTTTTTACTGCTCATTTCAAATGAAAATTAGTTTTTGCAAAATCAGTTCATGAGATTTTAGGTTCTACAATGTACACTTTCATTATAACAGATCATTGTTATAAAGAAGAGCTAAAATGCTTTCTGTTTAATTTTCAGTTAGTGAGTGAGTGAATGAGTAATGGTGTTTAACGTCCCAGTCAATAATTTTTCACTTATATCGAGACGTCGCCAGCTATAGGCGAAAGTGAAGAAATTCTGTCTGTGTGTTGCGCTTATGGCATTATACAGCAGGGTTCTTTAGCGTGCCAAGCCCCCTGTGACACGGGACCTCGTTTATTTTAAGTTCCCATCCGAAAGAACCATGACTTTCATTTCGTAATGCCGAGTGCTTGGCGAAAGAAGTCACTACCCACTTTCAAGTCTTGGGTCAGACCCGGCCGGGGTTTGAACCCATGACCTCCCACTTAAGGAGCGAGCACTCTACCAACTGAGCTACCGCAGTGGTCCATTTCTTTTTTTTTCAGTTAGTAATGAGGTTCCTGAACAGCCAGTTATCTCCCCTGTATCTGGCCATGTGTATGAAAAAAGGTTGATAGAGAAGTACATTAAAGAAAATGGTACAGATCCCATGAACGGAGAGAAGATGACATTGGAGATGTTACTTGATATTAAAGGTACAGTTATAATTAATGACTCATACACATAAGTTTTATTGTAATCATCAAACACAAAATATATACAATACTGTATGTTCAAATGATAAAATGGTGAAATGAAGTAAAACGTGTGAACTTTTAACAGGGAAGTGAGACTTGGTGTTCCGGAAGATACCTGTGTATCTAGCCACACCCACCACTTGTGTAATCAAAATTATGAATGATAGGAACATTGAACTATGCAGTGTCTATCATATCCAGGATAATTTTGGATACAACGACATGTTATCCACAATATTGTGGTGACTATAAAACTTTTCACTTTAGCCAACAAGAATGGAAACATAGAAAACTAATGCTATTGCCATAATATTATAATAATGTATGAACTAAATAAGTTTTGAGAAACAGTTTTAATGTTTCACTTTCTTTTGTTATATTATTTTCTTGTTTTTATATTTCAGCATCACCACTCGTCAAGCCTCGTCCACCATCAGCAACAAGTATACCAGCTATTTTAAAATCATTACAAGATGAATGGGTAACATTCTAAATTAAATTTTTATTGAATTGTTGCTATATAATAATTAAAAATTTTAACGATTATAGATAAATTGTCTAAACGATTGCATAACAGGAGCTGATGGAATGTTTCAAATACAAGATAGGTTATTATCATTTTGTAATTCAGATACCCTTATTCAAGTTATTGTTATATGTTGTTTTATCAATAATAAAATAGAAAGTTATATAAAATGTAATATAGTTTTTGCCATATCCCACCCACCACAAAAATGTGTTGTTTTTTAAGCAAATTTAAGCTAGACTTGATAACCTCATGTTTTTAACCAGAAACTTGATATTTTTCTCTATTTATACCTGGTAATTTTTCTATTTTGGCTATAGGATGCTGTAATGTTACACAGTTTCACGCTCAGACAACAGTTACAGACAGCTAGACAAGGTAGGTACACTCCTAAAGGTTATTCTTGAACGGTTAAACCTTATGCTGAACAGGGCCAACAGATAACATGTAAACATTAAATTTTGCCATCACAGGGCTAACAATAAGACTGTTAACCAGTTACCAGTACCTTTGCAAACTAGAGTTATAGTTCAAATCATTGAGAGATTCCAAGTTTTGTCTGACAAAATCACTTTCTTTAAGACATTAAATGATATTACTTAGACCAAAGGTCAATGTCATTTATCCTCCATCTTTGGTCTACAGTGCCTGTAGTATGTTAAATGTTGATTAATCTTTATGTGAAAACAAGTTTTTGGAAATGCACATGAGGTGTTGGAAATGTACTTTAATTTTGGAAATATATTGTGATGGGTTTACCGTAATCCTTCTATGTATTCGGACGAATTTTAATAATTTCATTTTCAAGTGTCCGGGAATTTAGAGGAAATATGAAAATTATACACTTGGAAAAATGGGGGTGTCCGAATATTTAGAGTTGTCCGATATTAAGGAGCCGATAATATGTCTCTCTGCCCTCCCGGTAATGCAAGACACTATCAACGATGATACGCACAAGGATATCATCTATAGTATCAATTTTCAAATAAAGTTCATGTTGAAATTACCTTTTGTGTTGTTTATTTCACAAAAAAGTCGTTTTTTGAAGTGTTTGTTGACCAATAATCATGATCCAATGTGTAATACACATCGAAGGACGCCATTTTTTGTAAGCAAATCGCGTGATTTTTGTCAGTAGTTCCCACCGTTTGAGGTTCACCGTTACCCCACTTCGTCTTCTGTCACTGTCTACGGTCAAAATTTTTATAATTAATAATGGTCAAGAATATTTTTTAGTCAAGAAATTCCACATTTTGCACGATTAAGAACCAGGACATGTATGAATGGGGTTCGCCGTGATCAATATTGCTTTTGTTTAAAAATCGATGTTATCACTCACAGAACACAATAGTTTACAATTACATTGTTTTAACTCACGTTTCAAACAATTTTAATCTTAGGAAAAACAATAAATACATCGTTATGTCCATCTTCCCGTTTTTAGACAAATGAAAGTATCAGAGGATCGGGAATTCCCATAGTTGACATGCACTGAATCAGAAGGGATTCCACAAGTTTCTCATCCAATGAAATTCATTGATAACGTCACTTCCTGAAAAAATGTCTTTGATGTTGGATTTGTGTGCCGACAGAACTTCTGGTCTCGTACGATGTTTCTTACCCACTGTGGTACAGCGTACACGGGATATTAAAGCATAAAGTGAGCAAAACAACCAGTGTAAACAACACCAGCGTGAGTCGAAAGCCGATTTTTTAATTATCTGTTCATTTTAACATGTGATGGTGTATTGGGGCATCAATCGGACACATAAATGATTCTATTTAAATAGTTAACTGCATCTGATACACTGTTTAAACTTTGAAACAAATTGATAAAGCGCAAGTGCTCACCTGTGATTTTGGCGTCGCCGGGAGTCTCTGTTCAATATTTCAATTTTCACTTCTTAATTAAAAATTCTGAAGCGTACAATTCCTCTAGGATGTTAAGAACTACATGTCGACCAAATTTCAGCTCAATGTATTGCGAAATAAAGGAGCAGGAGACGTTGAAAGATAACATGCGGTGTACTGGGAATTGCAAAAACGTGTACTGGGTATTGGAAATTAAGGAGCAAATAGGTGTACTGGGAATTGAGAGGTCAAATATCTTGCCAGCTGTGCGATTTTCATGTTTTAATGAATTTGTATAGAAATTTATACTTCTTTTTCAATGACAAACAAAACAATTAATTATCTAGTGAAAATCTTCAACATCTTAATCATGCATTATAGACGAAATGAAGATGAAACATACATAAACCACATCTTAAACACATATTCCCCCGATATATGTAGATTGAGAGAGGTCTAAGTGGTTACCAAACCATTACAAAGGTCCATGTGTAATGTCAAAATATAATCCGTTCTTAAATGGTTAAAGTTTGACAGTGTCATGGCAAATGCAACTAGTGAAAGTAAAGGGGAAAAAACTTTGTAGTTTGGAACTGAGCAGGAAAATGAAGATTGCAATTTGAGAAATCTTTTAAAATATTGTATAACCCAATGTCATTAGATCGAATCGACCAGCTAAAATATGACTTATTTATATCAAAGGTCAAAATGTGACAGTCGTCGGAAGAAGGTATCTGGTGTAAAACAGATCCACAAATGTGACGAGAGTATACGTCTTGAAACTGATTTATAAATAAAAAGTGTTAACAATATATCACATTTTTTCATTTTTTGTCATGTGTTTATTTTGAATTTTTATTTACGACGGCGAATCAATAAGAAACCAGCTTAACCTTTTTTCCAGATTAGATCCACCTCTTCTTGTCAATGTAATTCAGTGCCCTCTAGTGTTATGCACTTGTCCATCACCCCAGAACTGAAAAAAGACAGGGTCATTTCCATTGACACACTCGACTGTCTTCACGACTTCTTGGTCAGACCTGAAATGACGTCCTCTGGTATCATTTTTCAATTTTGGGAAAAGAAGTCGCTATGAGCTAGGCAGAATGTGGTATTTCGCCCCACAGCCTTCATTGTAACTTTGCAACTGTGTACTCTTGCGTTGTCCTTTTGTGGTGGTTTCACGGATATCAGTTCTCGGGTGGTCTAGCAAGTTTGCATATAGTACACTCCAGTTATCATTGTACTTCTCTTTGGTTAAAAGTCACACACAATAACACCTTTTGCGTCTCAAAATATTGTGGCCATCACCTTACCAGTAGACTATGCTTCTTAACCTTCTTTGACCTAGGGGACCCAGGCCCCATCCACTGACGACTCTGTCTTTATTGTCTGGCTCATATTATTGTACCAAAATCTCGTATACAGTCTTTAGAATCTTTTGACATAAACGCTTCAACAAGGCGCCGTATACTGATGCTTTGATTGTCAAAAATCCGCTCGATAGATTTTTTTTAATTCATGTGTCAGAAAGCAAATATAGTTTTATCAAATAATATAGAAAAAATCCTAATGTCAACCGATTCAATTTTCTGCAAATCCACGGTGAAAGCTCAAATTTCATGTACATGTATTCAAAATTTCCAGTTTTTAGACACTGCCATTTTAGGCCTGTTAGTTTATCATATTACTACGTGAATAACCATAGCATTTCAGAAATAATGCACTTGGTAAAATATTATATACATTTTTTAATTCCTTAATATCGGATGTGCAACTCAAAAATATGTATTCCGTTACGCTCTGCAAAAAAGTGCCTAAAACTATACTGACACCTCGATACGCGTGTAATTTTGTATCCGGGTATAAAACATGTATTGAAACAAGGCACAAAAATAATGACCGTGTCGGACAATCGGAAATGGGTTGGTTGGTTGGTTAACGTCGCATCAATTTTCCAGCTATTCGCGACGAGAACTATTAATTTTATTAATCTATGAACAAGTTCGTGTATGCATGTGAAGCGAGTGTGTTTTATGGCTGCTTTGTACTAGGGCCCACTCATGGCGACTTTAACGTGCTAGCTCACAGAGTCAGTATGCCACAGACAAGCGTACCACTCCCCAGGCACATTATACTGATCACAAGTAAACCAGTAAAGGCCAGCGGCAAGGAAAAATCACTTTCCCACATGTGGTCTGAGTGGACTCGAACACACAGCGGTGAGAGACCCTGGATTTGTAGACTGGTGTCTTATTCATTAGGCAACCGCGGCCTCTCAATCGGAAATGGGATAGAATGGTCCCTCGTAAAATGAGATATAAAAAACTCTACACATTCTACATACATGTTTTATAATGCTATATTGTCTTTTTCGAGTCTAGTGACATTAACGTAAAGACCACCTCTAAATAAGAACAGCTTGTGTATTGAAGCCTGTATGTTCTATATAAATGCAATACTGATAGCGGTGCACAATTCCGGCCACTCATAAGTGATGCTGTTAAAAACGTGATATATTTTACCTTGAGTCGGCAATTTTTAATCATTATATAGACAAGAACAAGTTCTAATAATAATGAAAATAAGGTATTACACATATACCAAGCACCAACTGGCTGCAGTTTCACTAACTTTTCTTAAGATTGTCTGATTTAAATAGGCTACTTTTGGTGAACAGCACATCTTTCTGAGCTTTCCCCAATTTTTGAATTTAATAATTTTCCGTAACTGCATCAATAAGTGATGAATAGTATGTGTCATTGATTGTTTGTCCCTTTGGAGATAACCTACCACCAGATTATGATCAGCATCACTGGAAGCCGAGGTCATACCCTCTCCAGCTGATGTAACAGTATTGGTCTTTTTTCAGGGTGATCAAGTGTAAACTTTGGCCACTGGGGTTAAATGATGAATCCACGTTTCATCCATAGTAACTAATCTATGAAAAAGCACACAACAAAGTGCACTTGATGTGCTTCTGACCAATTGTCAGATGCCTTGGTAAGTTGGTACCCAACTGAAAGCATTTCTCATTGCAAGATTTTCTGTCAGAATTAAATGTAATACATGTATTTCCTGTGAAATGCCAACTGGCTACATACCATTCTGTAACTCGCTTGTCTGTCGTAACAATATCATAAACTTTATTGACCTTTTTGGGGGTTACATCAATGACAGACCTTCTAGAACAAGGGCCTTTCTGTTGCGTTTAAATCCCACGACCCACATTTTTACTTTTAAATTTGAAGGTCATATTTTCCTAGTGTAGATACCATATTAGTTTGGATATCCTTAAGTGTTAAACATTTTTATGAAACTATTGAATCACTTTATGTCTCTTAATATTGGCAATCTACCTAGTTCAACTTTGAAATCAAGGTTAGAGCCTTTTCTATGAACACCTAATGTTAACTTGCACCGTGAAACTTATTTATTATTGTATGCACCATGCATACAAACTGTATCATACATTCGCAATCCCCAATTTCTTTAAAAATTCGGACTTGAAAATAATGTTATACACGATTCCCGGTAACCGTAATTTTGCAATTCCCAGTACACTAAAACAATGATGAGAATCAATTCCCAGTACACCCCGTCAATCTTTCAACGTCTCCTGCTCCTTTATTTCGCAATACATTGAGCTGAAATTTGGTCGACATGTAGTTCTTAACATCCTAGAGAAATTGTACGCTTCAGAATTTTTAATTAAGAAGTGAAAATTGAAATATTGAACAGAAACTCCCGGCGACGCCAAAATCACAGGTGAGCACTTGCGCTTTATCAATTTGTTTCAAAGTTTAAACAGTGTATCATATGCAGTTAACTATTTCAATAGAAACGTTTATGTGTCCGATTGATGCCCCAATACACAATCACATGATAAAATGAACAAATAAGTCAAAAATCGGCTTTCGACTCACGCTGGTGTTGTTTACACTGGCTGTTTTGCTCACTTTATGCTTTAATATCCCGTGTACGCTGTACCACAGTGTTACCCACGATTTTTAATTTCAATCAACTTTCACTTTCAAAGAATATTAAAACACTTAATACAGGTATGGCTATATTCAGCTTACATTAAAAACGTAAATACATCGTAAAATACTTGTCCTCAAAGTTACAATCATGACTTCATCACGCAAATACACAACGCAACAAACACATAAAAATAACAAATTTTAATGTAAATTAACAACGAAACAACAACATTTCTTCTTGTTTTTATTCAGTATTAATTATAAGCAATATGTATTGCTTGTTACGGGTGAATTCCAACAAAATCGCGTCCGGATTTGGAGGCAAAAAAATGCCGTCCGAAATTAGAGGAAATTTGAAAATTATTGAAATTTCAAAATTGGGGTGTCCGAAAACATAGAGGGTCCGAATATATAGAAGGATTACGGTAATCAGGTTACTACCCAAGAATACTTACAGATATGGATTGAATTTTGATTTCATAAGCATTTTCATACTTACATATAAATATGTTTAATGTATGTACTGAATTCCAGTCTGAATACTTTACTTACAGAATTGTCTCACGCTTTGTACCAGCACGATGCTGCCTGTCGTGTAATTGCTCGTCTAACAAAAGAAGTCACAGCTGCCAGAGAAGGTAAGTGTTTTGTAACAATATACATGTATATAAGAATGTTTCTATAATTAACGAAAATGTGTAAACTTATTAAAACAATAAAAGACATTGGTTTTATATCACTTATACCTGTGATATTTTTGTATCTTACACTTTGCAGTTAAAGATCGTAACAGAAAGCATACTTTATTTATAAACTACTGACAGTATTTAAAGAATGTTTCTTTTCTTTAGTTGTCAGCTAACTTGATTGTGAGCTTTTGCCTCAGTAGTAATGTGTAGTTTAAAAAAAATGAAAAGAGATTTCTTCGGTCTTGCATATTCTATCATGAATAAGACTAACACATGCTTCAGTATTACTTTGTTTCTTTCATAGCAGATAAATTTCTTTTTCAGCTTTGGCTACTCTTAAACCACAAGCTGGAATTGCACCTGGTGGATATGCTGCACCAGCACCACAGCCAGTATGTTTGTTACATTGAAATTTTGAATAAAATGAAATAAAGATTTATTTTTACTATAAGGACTGGAAGGACTTTCATTTGTACCCTTAACTAAAATTTTAATCTTAACCCAAAAAGCCTAAAATTGATGGAAACAATCCCATTTAAATATTTGTATGAAAAATTATTTCAATAGTTTTACATTGAGTTTAATGTTTTGGGGTACAAAAGGAAGTCTTCCCCGAGGAATGTTAACACATATCACATGAAGATAAGAGAGAATGTTTTATGCTGTCTAATAACAACTCAATATAAGTGAAATATTCTTGACTTTGATGTTAATCACCATTACTTAACTCTATTAACAACTAACATTGATGTTAAGCAGCAATAAGAAGATGGTCCTAAAATTTAAGCTCTTCATTACCGTTTATCCAATGTTTTAATGCAGTTTTAACTCTTACAAAAATCAGTATTCATGTCTTAAAGGTTAAATAGTTGGTATGGTTAAAAATGTTATAGTAACATTTTTAATCCCTGGCTTTTGAAGAAACAAGAAATTTTAGATTGAAAGCTCAATCTGTCCTTCTGTTCATCCAGACACTTTTATAGGGATACTCTCTGAAATTATAAACCACTATTTTATAAAACTTTGTCCAAAGCATCAAAATTGATAGTAGATGTTCAGATGGTTTGCTTATTTTCTTTGGAGTTAATGCCCTTTGACTGAAATGTTATTGAACATAAGTGCAAATCACAAAATTAACCTACTGGTGAGGTAGTTCACTGAATATGCTTGTTTCAGATTTTAAATTGTAATTATTTTCAGGTGTATGGTGCAGAAGCTGGTCCAGAGGCAGCACAACCAATGGAAGAAGCAGGCATGAGTGAAGAAGTATTACAAAAAGTAAGAATCATCGCTGTTAATGAAATTGTCCAAACCATTGTAATAAAATTATCATTGCTCTGATAATGCTGATTTTGTTTGCAGCATTGCCGTTATTGGGTCTTAGTGGCTTAGTTGTTTAAAGCTTTGGTTTAAGATCAAAGGGCCTATCACCGCCTATGTTCAGATTCAGATTAGAACATTTGCAGTAGGTTGGGGCACTCTGGTTTCTTCCACCATGCCAAAACTGACTGCCTTGAAATAAGTTTAAGAATTTTGGCTCAAAACAACTTAACTTCGTTCTATTTTGAGTTACAGCACTGTGACTATTGGATTCACATTGCAAATGTGTTCCCCATATTGTTTATTTTATGATTAAAACTACATGAACATGTGTGTTCTTTCAAACTAAATAAGAACTTCCAAAACTGGAAAGAAAATAAATAAAATGCAAATTTAAATGAATTATGTACACATGTTTGATAATATTTGATGAAACAGAATTTCTATCAAAAAGTAGTAATTTTCGCCTCATAATGTGTAGTTTTGAAGGGGAAAAAATTAACATGTTTAATGTTTTCTTGTTTTATTTTTAGTTACAAGACAAAGCCACATTATTGACAGCAGAAAGAAAGAAGGTATGTGTATTTCCTGTATAGTTTTGTTTAGCTTTACACCAGTCGGTCTTGGATACTTGATAAAGCATTTTTTAGTGACTCTAGATAGCAGGGCTCAAATTAGATTTTGAAATAGGGAGAAGTGACTTCTCCCTCAGCCAAGATGAGGGAGAAGTTTTTCAAAACAGGGAGAAGTTTTTCCGCCGCTAAATATAATACGCTGCCACGCGTGCTCCAAGCTGTTTGTCTTTATAAATGGGAGCATCCCTATTTAGGACTTGCATATTACATAAATGTTATATTAATTATCTAATTAAAAGAAACCAAGATGTAAAATTCTTCTAAGATCTAATTAGGCCTATTTTACTTTTTCTTTTTTTCTTTTTTTTTTTTTTTTTTTTTTTGCAGTGTGTAGAACTATATATGTACAAGCTTAGTGCCGCCATACTGATAATAATTTAACAAAAAATATTGTTCTTATGTTTATTGTAATTTAAAGGCTCTTTTATTAAATCAAAACACATTGATATATAAAACATGTCCTAATAATATTACATTTTCACATCACTAACACTGTCTAAATATTACAATGTAAATGTGAAGTACATGTACAATTTCTTTTAATAATTAATTTTAAGAATACAATGATTATTTACATAAAAAATTTAAAAAAAAAAAAAAGAATAAATCTAGGCCCCCTATGTGCACTTTTATTTTCTGATTGAGTTATCCCCCTTGTTTAAAAGCACATGTATGTCATGAGCCTGACTCCAAATTTCTAGAGATGATTTTACTCATTTTAAATCATTCAATCGGAAAATGCTTTTATTTATGGATTTCTTTGTGAGTAGGCAACATTCTGAGAAGGTCTGTCATTTTATTAAATTTTCATACAAAAAAAACGATCTATTATTTTGTTCAATACACCCCCCTCCCTCATTTCCATACTCGTACAGACGTTTTTTATAGCAAATATTTGAGGTTCTTCTTCAAGATGGCATTCAATTACATCGGTCTACAGGTTGATGAATCCATGACATGCATGGATGGTCTCAAGTTAAGCTAATTATCGGATTAAAACACCTGGATATATCGGGAGTTACCTGTGTTTACCTTTGTATGCATGTCGTATACAGAGGCGCCTTGAGGGGTTAAATAAACTTGTCAAAACTTAGGGCGACTAGAACTTCGCTTTTGGGACAGTTTAGGGCGAAGTTTTTTGAAACAGGGCGAAGATATCGCCCAACTTCGCCCTTATTTTGAGCCCTGGATAGTTGAATATTTTACTCAAAAATGTGTCTGAACAATAAACAATCTGTTGGCAATACAGAGCTTTTCTAAGTCTTATAATAATTATAAAGACTATTTAAGACCATTTCTTGTAATTTCTCCGAACTTTGTCGGTGGCTTAATATTAATTGAAGCATAGATTACTGTAGTTTAATCAAAGACTGTAAGTTTGCAAAAAGAAATTCGTTCATCTTAGTGAGTCATGCAAGCGCGAGGAGTAGTGATACAGCTACGAAAAAAGGACAAGACCTGATACGAAGGGTTGTACATACACACTGTGTATATGATATTTTTATCTAACATTTCCTATTAGGTCATTAAGATAATAAAAAGCCAATACTTTATGTGAAAAAAATACATTTTACTACAGAAAACCACTGAACTATGTTATGACATGTTTTGTAGTAATGGCGTCATTGTTTACATTTGACAAATCGGAGATTCCCCAATGACGTCACAATGAGAAGTGCATGTGTACTTTACCGCTAGTGTGGTGATACAAGATTCTGTATCACGCGTGTTCGATAAAACCTGTATTTCATCAAATACAGACAGAAAAACTAGTCTAATGTTAGATAAATGTATGTACGTGTAGGTGAATTACAAATAAATATATGGAACACTGATTATAAAATTCCTGATTTCAGACAAGCACTGGAGAAAATTTCCAGTGATGTGGTTTTAGATCTATTGAATGACCAAACCACCCCACTTTATTTTTCAACCCAGTTGAACTCTATGTATGGAATTAACTGATGTTCACCATTATGGGGGCATAGTGTTCTCTTAACACCTTGTTGGCTATGGTTCTGGTCTATCAAAATTATTAGAACATACATGTTACTATTTGAATGTTTAGTGTGATTACCTGAAGTGTAATGTACAACTTAAGTTTAAGGGACAACCTTTATAATATATAAAGCTATCTGCAGCATTCATTGTCCTCTGGTGTAAATTATACACCTGTGGGAAAATCCATTCTACAGATATATGAAATAAATTTGACTATTATTTATTGCAGAGAGGTAAAACAGTACCAGAAGGTTTAGCTAATGTAGAGGATATCAAAAGTTATAGACAGCTGGCTTCACATACAGTATGTATACATATTACACTGTCATCCTGAAATTATCATACATGTTTAACACTGATCATATCATTACAGACTGAAAATCGTCAAACATAAATTGTTAAAAACATCATTTTTCTGTCAGAGTGTTTGTCAGCTAACATAGAGTTTCATTATGAAAAATATATTTTTGCAAATATTTTATTTTCCCCCCAAAATTAAAAAATTCCAAGAGAATTGTTTTCCATGCAGATGGGTTCAGTTATCAATAAGCAGACATACATGTAAATCTACATCATAGACTTACTATTAAATGAATGTATTGGTATTTAATTTTAACTGTAATTTGTTCATCATTCATTTAAAAAAATATATAGAATATTAAGATGAAAGCTTAACAATTAGCAGCTATTGCAGTGAAACAGTATTTCATTTCTTAATTTTTTTATATCTTGTTTCAGGGTTTACACAGTGCTAGTGTTCCTGGTATTTTGGCACTTGATATCTGTATTAGAGACACAGCAAAGATTGTTACAGGTTTGTAGTTCATTGTTTACTGATTAAGTTACTTCTGTTTATAACAGGGACCTTGGTGACTGAGTGGTCTAGAGTGAGCACGTGCAACTCATGGCTGCCATCTGTAACCACCTAGGTTTGAACCCACTCTGTCAGATCCTAATACAAGAAAGTTTGTCATTTGCATGCCAAAAGTTGGTGGTGTTGTAGGCACTCATTTCCTCTCCTTGATAACATGTCTAATCATCAGTGTTACATTATATGACTTTAATTTGTTCCTACCTATATGATCTATCTTTAATCCCTGTAATTACATATTGAATTTTTTCCAATGCATTTTATGATACATTCTTTACAGATTAATTTAAACTGTGCATGTATACTTTGTCACTCTTGTACTGAAAAAAATCTTTGCTTATATTATGCAAAGTCCAACTCCAACACTTGGGTAGATGATATTGTTTGAAAAAATTGTCAGTTTGCTAGACAAACACGGTAGTTTTCTAAGGGTACTCCAGTTTCCTCCATCATCCTAGAAATGACTGCCTCAATATTTGTGAAAAAATCTAGACTGGAGTCTTAAACACCATTACTTTGTTTCCCCTTTAGTTGGAACTGAATTGGAGGTTTTTAAAATCTCAATCTTTTCTCAAACTTTGACCAGCATCAGTTTTTATCTCCAGCCTTTCAGAGAAAGAAAGGGATATTGAACTCTAGTTTCTGTCCTTCTGTCTGTCCTAAATTCTTGTCTGCGCTAATTCTCCAAAACTATGAAGCACTATTTCACAAAACTTGTTGCAAAGTATCAACATAGATAGGAGATGCACATATTGTTAACTTGAGTTGGTTTGCTCATTTTTCTCTTTGAACATAAGTGTAAATCACAAAAAAGAAGAACCTGCTGGCATTGGAATCTAATTCACTGAATTTGCTTGTTGACATTGTTTCCAATATTGTAATAATCCATCTGTTTGCTTTTGCAGGAGGTAATGATAAGAATGCAGTTGTATTTAATAAAGACACAGAACAAGTTATGGCTATATTAAAGGGACATACAAAGAAAGTTACAAGTGTTATATATCATCCTGATGAGGTAATTATCATGTACTAAACTGTTGTCCTAAGGATATCACAGTAGGCAATAATTGTGAATTATTGTCAGAAATATGCTATTGTCTAAATTCTAAATGAATACCACGCCATCATATATATGACCAGTGTCAGTCCAAAGTCAGTAGAAGAATTATATTCAGTGCCTATCTTCTCTTGTCACAGTTTCTCATTGTCTAAATTTGCTGCTAGTTAAAATTTGAAATTCTTCAAAAACTAAGGTATACTCCCTTATGAAAAGTATTTCCTAAGTTAAATTTGGTAAAATACATTTTGATACTTTGGGTTCCTTTTTGACATCTTGGAAAAAAGTTTTTGTTTCATTATTTTGGTTTAAGCATTGCTGATGTGGAATTTTATTCCAAAATGGCTGTCTAGTGCTGTAAAATTGAAACTGGTATAATATGTAACAGTATTAGTGTCAACATTTTTCTCCATATAAATCTTTCAAATTTTGAATCTGAATAAATTTGTTAGTTTTCATGATATTCATGCATTTAAGGATGTATTTTGAAGATGATGTTTTGCTTAACAATTTGGTAGCCTCACACCTGAACAATATTTTTTGAGAGGGAAATAGGCCATCAGATGATCTGCCAACTAGACACCTGCACAGTCATCATCTATAATTAACACATGTCAGGATAATAATATATTTCACCTCTTGGTACTACTGTTACTGTCAGCTGTAGATGACTGACACTTTCTAACAGAGTTAGTGATTTCATGCTCTTGTTTTAAATGTTCTTGTAAATTTGGTAATGATACCCCTACCAACAACTCGGGAGGCTCCTTTTGCTGCCCTGGCTACTTTTTAAGGTTCTTTCACTTCAGCTATATCAATAAGATACTGAAAATTTATGTTCTTTTTATTTAGTTGAATTGGCAACTATTTTTATTTAGTTGAATTGGCAACTATTTTTATTTATTTGAATTGGCAACTATTCATTAGTTCACACCAGTAAATACATATTAATAGAACTTATTAGACAAATTAATGGTTAGTTTGTACTGATGTAGCATTTTCTTTACTACTATAATCAAACATATTTCCAACCAATTTTGACTTCTAAAAAGCAGAATTTGTAATTGATGTTCACATTTTCCCCTGAATAACAAAGTTTTAATTCTGTTTCAGGAACTAGTGTTTACAGCATCACCAGACAGTACTATAAGAGTTTGGGGAGTTCAGACAGCACAGTGTGCTCAAATTATCCGTGCTCATGACGCTCCTGTGACAGGAATTTCTCTGCACGCTACAGGGGATTATCTTTTAAGTTCATCTACAGATACGGTAAGAGTTACCACCCTGTGGATTAGATGGTAGTTTTTTTAGGTATCTTGGTTTTCTGTTCCTTTTCTGAGGGGACAACTGTTGTATGATTGACGTAATCTTGACATGGCATAAAACACCATTTAACCCCTAATCTATGGAATGGAATGTTAATGTTGACTTCAGGTGAATCTTGGCTATTTTCAACTTGATTCTCTTCTGTTAAAGAATGGCATAAAACTCATTTAGGGGTAAAAAAAAGTCACAGATAGCTAGCAGTAGGTCTACATAAATATAAATATGTTTTACTTAATATAACAGTTTTCAGAATTTTCACTTTGCTTTTGGGATTATAATTTTGACATGGTCTGGTATGTTTGTGTTTGATTTTCATGTATGTGGTTCTTGTTTTGAAACCAAAATGTAAAAAGAAAAAAAAATTGTTGTAAACAATTATATTTACCTACTTATATTCTACTCCTAAGTTTAGTTTATTTAAGTTATACTAGTTTTTGTGTTTTATATTTTTTCAGCACTGGGCATTTTCAGATCTACGGCAAGGCAGAGTATTGACTAAAGTAGCTGATCAGTCGTCTCAACATGGTAAGTGTGTAATCTATGCTGAATGTAAAAAATATTAAGTAATTTTGATTCAAGAAGTGAGTTTTAATGTTAAAAAAATTATTCTATGATGGCAGACTGAACATTTTGGATATTGAATTCCCGACAGCGAAAAAAGAAAAACTTTGGAAAAAATTATGTACTTTTTCCTCTTTTTTTCAAGAGAACTAGGTATATGAAAAAGAGATTAAAGTTCATGAGATGTTTGTATGTTTATTCAGCAATAACCTTTGTTTTCATTCCTGGTAGCCAAAATAGCCGATGGCAACTAATTTCTGAGGAAAGAAAAATCTTTCAAAAAGTAACCTAGTTTACCAAATTTAAAAAAAAAAAAAAAACTTTTAATAAGGTGTATATTTTCACAGAGTTTGGAAATCTGGAATCTGATGTATTAAATATTTGTGGAAACCTAGTAATCTTCATAGTTATTCTGAATATTGTTAACAGGTATAGAAAAAGCTGTCGACAGTCATGAATTCTAATTCATTCTGTTTGTAATGCCCATTATCATTGGCTGATGTCAAAAATTTGCGACAGTATAATCGCCGATATACTGTCGCAAATTCCGACAGTAAAATCACAATATACTGCTTCAAATTTTCCGGGTACTTGCACGTGCATATTCGGTACCGAACCATCTTGTTGGATGAATGAAAACTTACAAAGATATCTCAGACGAGGATGAATATTTTCCTGTGGTGTAGTATTTTTTTACTTACATGCAAAAAGGCGATTTTTAAGCAAATATTCAGTTTTCATGCCACCATCCGTGCCTTCGGAATATGACGTCATTAAATTTTGCTGACATTCTTACGTAATATGATTATGACATCATCAATTCAATGTCCGTAAGTGATCATGTCTCATCCGGAATGCCCTTTATTTTTGCATAGAATTAGATATAAAAGTCAGAGATGTCCAATTACTGTGGGAGATGGTCCGTGTGATCTGTCACAACCATTTCAAATGGATTTGGAAAACCCCGACTTATTTATCCTTGCTTTTCCCTTTAAAGTATGTTTTGAATTAGAATAGGGATAACTGTTTTGTAATTTTCGATTTGCAGACGTATATCGGTGGTTATACTATCGCAAATACCGTTTTATTGGCTCCGCATTCCCTTAAATCATACAAATTGTAAATTAAATGTCTTGTGTTTTGTTGATATCAAACAGTTCCGATCAGTGAATTTAGACAGTTTTATGAATTTATTTTTAACAGCTTTAACTTGTGCACAGTTCCATCCTGATGGTTTGATCTTTGGTACTGGAACAGAAGACTCTATGATAAAAATTTGGGATTTGAAAGAACGAGCAAATGTTGCTAACTTCCCGGGACATCAGGGCCCTATCACAAGTATAGCTTTCTCAGAAAACGGTAAGTATTGATATAAGTGGTGTCTGACTTAGTAGACTTCAGGCCCCAGCGGCATAAAGCTTTATTTAAGTTAATCATGAATTAAATCATAACTAAAACATGTAAAAGACCAGATAATGCCACAATTATGGTATAATTAATAATTTACTTTAGTTATGCTTTTTGCAACTGGCCCCAGGTGAATTTTGTCTTGACATTTCTCATGCTGTATTTATTAATCTTTTGCAAAATGCATTTCAACTGTGAGGTGTATTATGTTATGGCATTGACATCAATCTGTCTGTCTGACCATTAAAACTATAACTTATCATTTAGCAGTGCATAATTATTATGAATATTGAGTCAAGTTTCAATTGTCTGACAAAATTTGAAGGAATAATTGTATTGAAAAAAAATTGTTTTGCTGAAACCTTAAGCATATTAGTCTTAATTTGACACCCAAGTATGAGTAATGTAGTAAGCTAGGTGTGAGAAATTTTTAAATTCAGATCAGATCAAATTCATGTATTATATTTCCTTATATTTATAGGTTATTACTTAGCAACATCAGCAGAAGATTCAGTTGTTAAATTGTGGGATTTGAGAAAATTGAAAAATTTTAAAACATTGACCTTAGATGACAAATATGAGGTGAGATTATTAAAATTGATAATTACTTAAAAAGAAAGAAAATGGTATCTTAACAGCAGTTTTGTACCATCATGCTTGGCCTGTCAATTATCTCTACAAACTAAATAGATCATGTTCTACTGAACTTTACTGCAGGTTGCTATGGAGACAAAAATAATTGGCCATGGGGCCATTGATCCCTTATTTTGCCAATTGACCCCATTGTTAAGACCTTAGTGGACCATTTGTAACATAACAAGCATGTAAAAATATTGATGTTATAGTGTTTTAGTGGAAAAATTTTGAAAATGGCAACCCTTTGAATAATCCTAGATTGAATACTGTTGATGTGATTCAAATCATTACTTTTACTATGACACTACATAACTTTAATGGTTCTTTTTACAGGTTCGGTCATTATGTTTTGACCAGAGTGGTACATATTTAGCTGTGGGTGGATCTGATGTCAGGTGAGAATTACAATTATAGAAAAACCTTGTATTTAATCTCTCAAGTATTTGAGGTAAAAATCTTAATTTGTAGATTAAAATATTCATAAAATCATTGGAGAAAGAATATATGTACACATACTGCATGGCTTTATTAAAAGTCTTACAAGATTCTGAACCTGGTTCTAAAAGGAAATTGATTTAAGAAGCAAATGTATTTAACAGTATGTGTATTCATTTCCTTACAACTCTGCTTTCAAGTCTAACAACTTGTCTTTAAATTAAATGTGAAAATGAACTTTATAAAAATATTCTGATGTTAATGTTTAAACCTTCAGTGAACAAATACAGTTTTCAAAATAAGTGAAAATTCTCCATCAGTCCTTGTTTTGATACTTTTGTAATTTCAACATTTTCTGTTGTACTACATGTACATGTATAAAGGAGGCAATTGAAAAAGTATCCAGTCCTTCCCAAAAGTTACCAGTCTCTGACTTTTGGACTGGCTGTTAATTATACACTTAAAATCGATTTGAAATATTTTTCAATCATACAGAGAAAGCCACAACATTGGACTTGTCTGTACAGTAATTTTTCTTAGATTATGGCAAGTTTTTAACATTTAAAGTAACCATTATTCATCATTTGTATTTCAGAATATATTTGTGCAAGCAGTGGCAGGATTTAGTGGTATTCAACGACCATACTGCTATGGCAACAGGAGTCAGATTTGGACACAATGCTACATTTATTGCTTCCGGAAGTATGGATCGGTCTGTCAAGTTCTTTGGTTTACCATAATTGTCTACTGTGGTTTCTGAATTCTGAAGCAGAATGGAGTTGAAATAATTTTAAAATTATTATGAGTGTTGAAAATTGATACGAGAACTCTATATTTTCAATGATACAAATGTGAGGTATTTCTGTATATTTGAGTAATATTGATGCTAGATAAACATTTAAACTTGTGTGTAAAGTCCTTTAGAAGAGGAACTAGATATCTTACTATGTTAACTATGTTACTGGTATATAAACATGATAAAATACAGTGTAACTGTCATAGCCCCGTTCACATGACGAAAAATTCACTAGGAGTAAATATACACATATGCAAAAGTAAATTTGCATCTGGTCTGAGTAGGTGCAAATTTACACTTTATGTATATTTGCACATGTGTACTTTTGCATATATGCAATTGCGTTCACGTGCTCAAATTTACACCTGGATGCAGATTTTGCATATATGCAAAATTTGCACCCCATGAGTAAATCAGTGCATGTGAACAGGGCTTAAAATGCATTCTGTGTAAACTGACTACCATGTCACTTAAAGAACTTAATATATTGATCAGGAAGTTTGTAAATAGATGTACTGTTTGATTCAAACGCTTCGTTCCAGAAGATATAATCATTTTTACAGTTTTGTCAGTTTACAATTGAACCGGTTTTATTTTCGTAGATTTTAATTACAATAATGACTAGTTTACCTACGTAAGTGTTTCCATTTCTGACAGCCAAAATTTGCTACTAATTTCTGATAAATTCTTTCAACAAATAACATTTCAGCAATTGTGTGACAAAATACTTAAAAAAGACTACTATATTTTCACAAATTTTAGAAATTTGGGTGCTTATAATTTGAAGCTTTTGGACATAGTGTTTACCATTCCTTTGTTACTTAAGAAATGTTTATATATAAAGAAAATTATTATCTCCTTTTAATAGCTTTTGATTGTAACCATACTAAAAATATGAACACATGTCAAAATAAACCTGACTTGAGTTTTAATTTTGTTAAAATACATGTACAGTTTGTAACATTCAGTCAGAAAATCACATGGTTGACATTACCAGATTTGTAAGCAAGAATTGTTTAGAATTTTTGCTATGGACATCATTAGCCTACCATGAAAGTAAAATAAAACGAATCTCCTCTAACGAAAATCATTAATCTTGACATAAAAATTACTTGAAAATTGCTAAAGATTGTGATAATGGGGTATGTGACTGTACCTTGTGATATGCCCATATATTTGTGCGACAGATTATTCCATTGGATATGGAATCATATCAGTTAACATTTTCCCATATAACGCCATTATTCCAGGTACTCATGATGTAAATATTTTCCAAAATGTCCCACACAATGGGGGTGTTGATCATGTGATACAGAGACAAACTCCATTATTGTAAAACCAGAAAGCGAGTTATCAATCATTCACATTGAAGTACCTGTATTATATATTGTGACCTAGATTTTGTGTAAATTGTTCTAGTTTAAAACATTATTACAGGGTACAATATTAATACATGTATTGTTTTTTAAAAAAAATATTGTGTTTCTGCTCCGACATAGAATTAGCCGTCAATTTTTGTCCCCTCTGATCTTTTAAAGTTGGAGGCTCTGTGAATGTTAATTTTTTTTTCAAATTGCCTACATACTGACTATAAACTAGTTTGAGGAGGGGTATATAGGAATAACCATGTCTGTCTGTCCGTGTAAAATCATGTCCAGACCATATATCATAAGTCCTTTGGACAACTGTCATGAAACTTTACTTGAATAATCTTCATGGTTCAAAGGTATGTCATGACCTTGAACCAATGTCATATTTGATAGATCAATGTCACAGGAAAACTTTAAATGTTGGGGCATGGGTATTCGGCTCTCAAGAGACAGTTTTAGTTTTTCTTAAAGTGTTAGCTTAAACAGTTTCTTTTTTGTCCCTAACATCAATCATCATTAGTCCATTAGTTACCTACTTGTACATTGTATTTGTTTATTTTATACATATATCATACATTGTAGTATAATGTTATTATTGCTCATATAAACATTCACATCATTGTCAAAGTAAAATCATAGGATTTCAAATTTCATTGTTGTTGTAGTCGTTTTTTGTTTACTGCCTTTGTCACTGGGATTGTGACAATTAATTTTTAAAAAATCATAGGAGTTGAGTTGAAAAAGGGTGTTTATCATCCCAGTCAAGAAAATTTCACTTATATCAAGACGTCGCCAGGCTGTAGGTGAAGATGCAGAAGTTTTGCCAGTGCATTGCATTGATGGTATGCAGCAGGGTTCTTTTTTTCTGTGACATGGGACTTCATTGATTTTAAGTTCCTATTTAAAAGAACTGTAACTTGCATTTTGTAATGCTGAGTGCTTAGCAAAAGAACAGTCACTACCCACTTTCATGTCTTGGGTCAGACCCGAACGGAGTTCAAACTCCGGACCTCTCACTTACGGAGTGAGCACTCTACCAACTGAGTTAAGGCAGTGGAAAATTCATAATAAATCCAGTGAACTTGAATAAAATTTGGTATTATTCACTTACTCTGAGCCTTATGATAATGGAAAATCAAAATCTTATTTGGAGTGGGGTTTAGTAATGAAGTTTTACACCCCAGTCAAAATTCTCTTTTATAATGGCCAACAGTTCATAGATGGTGGAGGGGAAAAACCAAAATGTCTGGAGAAAACAACTGACCTTCAACAAGAGAACTGATAAACTATCTTAAACAGAGATCTATGATCCATAGACATGTACATTAGACGACAGTGACCCTCAAGCACAGTCTTGATTATTTTAGAATTTTTGTGCAGTAAGGAAAAGGTTACTACTATCGGGATTTACAAAATGTATTTGTTGAAAAGAAAAACAAAAGAACAGTTTTCACATATGCTATGATGGACCATCAAGATAAAATTTCTTTATTGTTAATATTTGTACATTTTGTATTTCCATGCAGATACATGTCTTTGAATAGTCAAAGATGGCCACATTTATCTGATGAGATATAGTGTGTAAAATTTGACCTGGCCATTTGACCTTAATTTCAATATTAGATTGGGCTAATAGACTGTGATTTAGGTAAAGCAGCATGTTTCATTACTATAAACACCCAGTATTACCATTTCCTATCCTTATAAATATATTGACTTTATACATCCCCTAAATTACACAATGGATGTGGTGTCTATTTGAATTAAAGGTCAAATGACCAGGTCAAACTTTATGCATTATACCAATACATACCACTGATATAATTATATGATTAATTCTATTGATCTTAAGAATATAAATGTATCATTTGGCTGTATAATTGGGGACCTTTCTCATTATTTTTTGCATTGGGATACAGTGGAACCTGTATAAGGCATCCCTGTATAAAAATGCATTCTTCTAAAGGGTAAGAAACTGGTCTATTCTCTGGATTCATTTTAAATCTTAGCATAAATTATTTTGACACCTAGACATCACCAACTTGTTGCAAATATATCTACTTATTAACTTAAAGGATTTTGTACTGGTAGTGACTGCTGTTTCAAATTATGAGCCTACATCACCCAAATATCAATATTATTGACTCATTTACCCCCACAAACTAGTTTGAGGGGGAGGTATATAGGAATCACTATGTCTGTTGTAAAATTGTGTCCTGGCCATATCTCATAATTGCTTTGGAGGACTGTCATAAAGCTTCACATAATAATTCAAAGGTGTGTCATGGCCTTGGTTATCAAGTCAAGATTATTTCACTTGCATTGAGATTATTGGTATTGAAGTCTTAGCAGTGAGAGACACTGTAAACTAGAACTTATGACCACTCCACTATTGACTAACGAAAATGTAGGCATTTTGGTCATAAGAATTTAACAAACTGGATCAAGAGAGCCTCTGAAACTACTGTGGTAGCTCAGTTGGTAAGTTGGGAGTTGTGGGTTCGAACCCCAACTGGGTCTGACCTAAGACTTGAAAGTGAGTAGCAACTTCTTTCGCACAGCACTTGGCATTACGAAATGAAATTACAGTTCTTTCAGGTGAAAACTTAAAATAAACAAGGCCATGGTAGGTGTGGCACGATAAAGAACCCTGCTGTATAACGCCATCAGCGCAATGCACAGGCAAAATTTCTGCTCCATTGAATATAGGTGGCGACATCTCATTATATAAGTCAACTATTCTTGGCTGGAAATTTAAACACCATTACTCAATCCAACTCAAGACAAGAGAGCCCTCTGCATTTTCCATGCAAAGTTAAATCAAGATATCACAATTCTAAGTTTCTAGGGAAACCACACTAATTTCTCAATTTTGCCAGGAAAACTCAATACTGATATTTATAAAATCTATTTATTAAAATAAATAAACTTAACAATATACATACAACACTACATCCACATAGATACAATAACATCGTGAACAAACATGTAGTAAATTGGCATGATAAATTACCGTATTTACCCGAACAAAAACATTAAAATTAAAAATAATCATCACACCAGCTGAATATATATGATTTAATAGATTAAAAAATTTGAAAGTAACTTAAACAAAATTTGACTACATAAATATACATGCTATACAAATATTACAAAAAAACAAATGGTGGCAAAGTCAGTTGGACATTTTTGTGTTTGGTCACAACGGCCTATTTCATATAAAAAGTCAATGTTACATTATTTTGCAGAAAATTTAACAAAATATTTTAACATAAATATTGAAAAATGACAAAAAATACAAATGGTGGCAAGGTTAATTGGTTGGACAGTTGCATTTGATTACAGAGAAATAGTTCATGTTGCATTGTTTTGGCCAAACTACATTGTATAATCAAAAACTTTGAAAATAATGAAATTTCAATAAACCAACAAGCAGCTCCCAATGACTGAAAAAGCAGAAGACATTAAATTGTCACATTTCCTATGTACCGATACATTGACCTGTCTGCTTGACCTTAGAAAAATTCATATAGAAAGATCCACCATGGGTAGTGTTAGGATTCAAAATTACTTATAACATATACACAAGTCACATGATTAGTATTCTCATCATGAAGACGAAATAAACATGTGTTACCTATACATCATTGTACTGTTCCATGATAAATATTGAAATTAAAGGTCAAGTGGACAGGTCAATGTCATTTACATATACTTTGTAAACTATAAACACTGCACTCACATTGTTTTCAAATTTTGTTTTGGATCAAAGATATGGTAACAGTCCTGTAATTATAGTGAGTCAACTTTGACCTGGCCATTTGACCTTTAATTTGAATATTAGAATGGGCTAATAAATTAAGTGATTTAGGTAAGATGGCACGTTTCATTACTATAAACACCTGGTACATCTATCCTTACAGATCAACTTTATATAGCCCCTAAATTACCCAATGGATATGTCTGTTTCAATATTTAAATCAAAAGGTCGAACGGCCAGGTCAAACTTGATGTACTATAGCAATGCAACCACAGAATACTACTATATGAAGCAATAACAACTGTTCAATAACATTACGATTGACGTTACTTAGAGTTGAACATAACAGGTTTGTAAAACAAGGCATGATAGGTCAAAGGTCAATGCCATCAGGTCTGTGAAGGCTTGCAATAAGGAATACATGCGTATAAAGAAAAGTATGACAAAAATTGAAGACAGACCAACAAAGAGACAGAAGGACAAAATATTGGTCTGTGGACCAAGACATTTAAACCAATCTTGATTATATGTATATCCAAAATCTGACCATGACAAAACAAAATCTTGACTAGTTATATTATATGGTGGTCATATGTTATACAGTGTATGGTCATCACAACACAGTTATTAACAGCAGGGCACATACAACTAGAGTCTAAAACTAAATGATTGCTTTGACATGTTGCACTTCATTTCTGAGGCATCAAGTGAAAACCATGATTATTTATTTTTGTGAATATGATGAGGATGATCCGACATATCTCAGATTGTGCTGGATATCTGATGAAAATTTCAGTCTTTGAGGCACAGACCAAATATGAAATTGTATAAATAATTTTTAGGCATTATTTACATTTAATTTATCTTATCAAGAATTGGTTTTATACCTGTCTACCAGTCCATCTAAATATGGTGTCCATTCTTCCACATCTATGACTGGATGTTGATACTTGAGACATTAAAACAATGTGTTCTTACCAAATTGAGGGGTGTAGGTCAAAGGTCATGGCGACAAATCTTACATTTGGCTTCTGTAGGCAATGCTGAAGACAGTGAGGGGTATTGGTCTCTTAAAGAGACTTCTCTAGTTTTTTAAGTTAACAGAAAGTGAAAACCTGTCATATGATCTTAAGTGTGGCTTTCACTTGACACACCATATTTATATGTTTAATCAATTATATCAATTCTAGTGCTGGAAGTATGGTGACACACCAAATTTTCATGTGTACTCATTGATAATGAATCCTTGTAAGGATTTGGTGATATGAGGACAAACTGATACATCAATAAAGGGTGGCATACATAAACATTAATAAAAACCCTTGGCAGCATGAGATCAAAGAAATTTTAACCACCTGAATCAAAGCAATGAAAAAAGTCACGAGACAGATATATGATAATGACTTATTATAGTGTGTATCTACCTTTATCTATTTTTAGGTTATTTAACCACTTCCGTGTTACGAGACAATATATCAGCAATACAAAATTACCTTTCAAAGTATCACAGGCCATTTTATCAAACCATTCATGATCTGCATTCATGACATCAATTTCATTGACATATGATTTACATGTACATCGCCTCAATGACATAATTTTAACAGCATTTATCAAATTATTGCTACAAATGGCAAAAAAATCTTTACACATCAAAGTTACTCAATTTATTTCTGGACAGATTTTGAGACTTTACTGTGCCAAATTCATGTTTTACTAGTACATGAAAATTAATTTTACATCAAATAATTGAAAGCAACAGTTTCAGAGTAAGTCCAGGAAATTACTTGGACTGCATCTAAATGTTTTCTTTTTACAGCTCGTGGATAATTCAGTTAAACATTAGTGTGTGCATATAAATCCAAACAAGATTTAAACAAACATATTTATATATACTTCAAAATGCATATTTACAATAACATTATACAAAAAATACACATACCATTAACATGTAACCATGGAAACATCAAACATCAAAGTTTTAAAAATCTTGTAAAAATCAAATCACGGTGATAAAAATTATTAAAAAAATAGTAAACAAATTTATCATTAACAAGTATGTTTCTTCAAGCTTGTTCATTGCAATAGGGTTCGCCAGTGTACCCCAAACATTTGTACGGAACAATTTGATATGGAACCATATTAGTTTAACTGATAATTCAGTTAAATTAGATTATACAGAACAATTTGATATGGAATCATATTATTTCACATTTTCTCATTAAAAAAAAAAGTTTTGGGATTTTTTTCAAAATGTCCCACACAAAGGTTAAGGGGTTTTGATTGCATAATACAGCAGTGAACCCCTTTATGTTACTGTAAAGGGGGAAATTTTTGCGTGGGTTAAATTTTTGCTTATTTCGGGCTAAAGAAATTACCACAAAATTTTTACCCATGCGAAAATGACAACTATACAGGTTTATATATCATAATATACAGAATATACACCCACTTATATCGGTAACACGGAAATTACACCCACGCGAGATGTCAGATTTCAGAAATCGTGAAATTTTCACCTCGCGAAAATAATCCCCTTTACAGTATACAGTAAAACCTCGTTATAATGCCCCTCGATAACTTTGCCACCTCGCTTATCGCCACACTATTTTGAAGTCCCAAAATCCATTTTGTTTATGTTTTCCTTTAACCGCCTCCCCCGATTTATCGCCAAACCCCTTTATAACGCCAAAATTTGACTGATTAAATGGTGGCGATAAATCGAGGTTTTACTGTATACAATATAAGTGAAAATCACAGAGTGGTCTGGATACAAAACTCATCTTACTTATCACATGATTGCACACTAATATCTATGTAAAATAATATTTTGCACTTAAATTGGGTTAAAAAATACGAACAAAAATGCAAAAATTTAAACTACATGTATCTCAAAAATGAACAATGAATTCAAATGTACGACACAAAGAGTTCTTGGCAGACTGGGTTTTTAATTTTGACATTTAAACTCTAATTATTTTGAGTTGAGTTTGTTCTTTGAATATGGCAACTTCTATGCTACATCATGTACATGATAACTATATAATGCTATGCTAATAAAAATTGTTATATCGACATAGATATGAAATTACATTTGTAACAAATAAATGGTACAACAGATATATCGCAATGGCTAACAGTACTAGTACATTGTGTCAAGGACAGGGATAAAAAAAATATAGTTTTTAACTTAATGATATCATGGATATTTGACTAGTCATTTTTTTTATACTTTTCAAATGTACTGGTCTAAATCAAAAGTTCAATGGTCAGAGACCAATGTATTGCTGATTTTTCTAATTGCTTTAAAAAAATTGACAATTTGTACAAAATTTTCATGTGTCTAGGGGACCAGGTGCAGACAAATTTAAAGGTTCAAGGGGAGGAAATCTAGTGGTCTCAAAAGGGTTTTTTTCTAGTAGTCTTTTTATATGATAGTCACAAAATATATATACATGTACTTGTATATGAAAACACTATTTTCTTTAAAATAGGTTTGAAAATCCAAAGAAACAAAATATATTATCAATTCTTGTGCAGTAATGTTGCAAATAATAATGATACTCACTTTGCATCACTATACATGGATACTGTCAATGTATAAATTTCAGTATGTAGGAATTTTATCACGAATTACAATTTGGGTAAATATTGATAGACTTGAACTAGCATAAATTACATGGATCATATTGTGTACTACTGTATACATATAAATATTCACTGGTATAAACTTTCGCGGTTTTGGTATGGAGAGTATTTTCGCCTGTGTAAACTTTCGTAGTCAGATAGGTGGTGTACCGATAAGCATCTAACATTGATATAAAATTTCACGGTGGATTTATATTCTCGGTTGATCAGTGACCGCGAAAATAGCAAACATTAATACACAGCGAATATTTCTATGTATACAGTAATTTTTTAAAATTTGGCAGCAGATTTAAATTAGCACTAATTATCTCCCCCTGCTAAAATTAGTATACCACTAAAATTATTACATTTGCAGTAAATAAAAGATAAAATGAATTGTTCATATTACATGTACATTTGTAAATGAAAAATACTAAAAATGTAAATTAATAAAAAAATAAATCACAAATAAAAAACATTACAGATTACATGCAGATATATTGAAATTTTGTGTTCAAATCATATCACCACAGATTGTAAACTTTAAACCCAGCTCCCCCAATACAGGATAAAAATGATAATGACAGGTAAATCTGGTTTCTGCAGTAATCTAAAGTACCTTTAAATAGAAAATTGCAAATTTAAAACTTTCTTAAAATATTCTTCAATGTTCAAGTTAAAAAAATATTTAAAATTGAAAAAGTAAATACAGATACTTTTGTGCTGAATCTGCACGTCTCAGCTTTCCCACCAATTTAAGATCAATTATGTGTCTAAGCTAGTGTTGTTGGGATAAAATTCAGTTACAATTTACTTAATTAATTGACTGTCCAGTCATATTTGCCATTATACTTCTTATCTTTATGTACTTGAACATGATAATCAGTTTTAACTTGATGAAATTAGCATGATTCCCCAACAGAATGAGATTAGCATCATTTGCTAAGAGAATGAAAATAGCACTTTTGCCAATAGATAGAAATAAGCACTTTTGCCAATAGATAGAAGTTGGCACTTTTGCCAATAGATAGAAATAAGCAGTTTTCTCAATCGATAGAAATAAGCGTTTTTCCCAACCAATAGAAATTAGCACTTTTCCTAATAGATAGAAATTAGCACTTTTCTCAATCGATAGAAATTAGCACTTTCCCCCAAAAATAAAATTAGCACTTTTCTCAATAGACAGAAATTGTCACTATTACTATTTGCAAATGAAATAAAATTAGCATGATTAGCATAATATGCAAAAAGAAATGCCTTACAATAATATTTATGCTATTAGGACCAGTATTTTTTCTGTCAGACTAGTGAGTCAGCTCATAGATGAGACAGGTAAAAAAATTATCATCACTGACTGATGTACATCTATATTCAATCAATAATTCACCAAAGTAGACAAATTTCCTTTCTAAATAGAATAAATATTTACATATTTATGCATCTAGTTTAATGTATTAAAAAATTTGTAACTGGGACTGTCATATTAATCTGCCAGGTGAGCATACAGGCCCCAATGAGAATAATGGCATAGAATAGTGTGCATGTTATTATTACAATTAATATAATCCATGTATACACCAAAGCGAATATACAAATTTTCCTGTACATTAACCCACACTTATCTGGGCACCCTGTCTGCAGGAGAAAATTGACAACTCTTTCCTGCCTTCCCTGCAGAGAAAATCTGGTCAACCTTTCTTCAGTGGAAACAAGACCTTACATTTCTACTAAAAAAAACTAACATGCTATATTGAAGTGAAATTTACCTTGAAGTTCATAAAAGATAGTCTCTCATGAGATAAAAACAGTAAACTACTATGTTGCTATCACTTCAGGTGGGATTTTTTTTAAGGTGGGCACTCTTTGGTGTGTGTGTGTGTGGGGGGGGGGGGGGGGGGGGGGGCTCATATCTGGGGATTTCTGCATATCAAACATCAATACATATTACACAAGTACATTTTAAATATATAAACAATAACATTTCAAAATTTACAATGTGGTTCACCATGCCAGTGTTCCACGTGATGTCCCGTCCCATCATGTATGTAACAATAACAATTCAACATTAACATTGTAGTTCACCAGTGTTCCACATGATGTCACATCCCATCATGTTTGTGTGTAACTATGTTTTCCAATAGAGCTTTCATTGCATCGATATATCAACTGAAAAATATATTGATATATCGAAATATTGGAAACATGATTAAAATAGTTTATTATTTGTTGAATCTTTTATAAACAAATAATTTTTCACCAATATTTGTGCATGACATGTCTGGTGTTGTCTTGAATGTTTCTAATATCATATGCACCCTGTTTTGTATGTCAGTTGTTTTGAGATACCTTAAAATGATGGGTTGTAATTATAATGCACTTACAACCAGTTAAATCTATATGTCATTGACTACTCCTCCCTTAGCCATGAACTGGCAGCCATATTTGTTGATATCAATACTCAAAAAATGTATCGATATATTGTATCAATGGCTTTTATCGATGATATATTGATATATCAATCTATCAATATGACAGCCCTATTTTCCAGTAAAATCAATGTTATTTAAGAAAGCTCTGAAGTAACTGTTTTCTAAACTTTCCACACAAACTTTATGAGGAATAAACCACATGATACACAGGCAGATGCCAATAAACACAAAAAATAAACAGTTAGTATGGTTGACGGAACCAATGCTCCCAAAAACAAAACCGTGAAAGTTTTTACCCGTTAATATCTGTTGCTGCACAAAAAAGTAAATAATACATGTATAATTCAATGTTTATAGCACAACTGATATTGTGTCATTGTAACAGTACAGTCAAACCTGCCTTAAAGGCCACCTCTATATAAGGGTCAGCTGTTTATAAAGGCCAGTAGAATTATATCCAAATTGTTCTTTATTCATATTATTTGAACCTGTATATAAAGGCCACCTGTCCATAAAGGGCACTTTTACTGGTTCTCTAGGGTGGTCCTTACAGACAGGTTTGACTGTAATTCTAATATCTAACAACAAATTGTTCTGTGATACCTGTTGCTATGACAACTTCCGTTTCAGAGATTCATCATACATGTTGGCGGGACTTGTATTCTGGATGAGTATCCAGGAAGTCTTTCAATTTTGTCGGGAAATCTGTCATAACTCCTGCCGCTCCCACTTTAAAGGCTCTGTCAAACTCTTCTTCATTATTTAACACCCATAGATATGTCTGAAAATAATACATACAAAGTTTGAACCAGAACACAAAGTTATTCTTACAATAAGGTCTCTAACTTAAGCTGAAATTGGACCTCATTCCCAATGTCAAAAAGTTTTTTTCCCTTCATAATTTTGTGCTTGGAAGATTTTACCTTAGATCTAGATTACAAGTAAAAATATTGTATTATTTGGACTTGAATAACATATTAATACTTGGTGAGTGCTAAGCGCTATGTAACATATTTGCTACAGTTATCGTTGTCATGTTCTTAAAGTAAGCTTGGATGCATTTGCTATGCAATAATTATTGAATTTCATGTAAAAATATTTGATATTGGATTTGTATTTCAAATATATGAATAATCATGATGCAATTTTTTTAAGGTTCCCTAAAAATATATTAATGCTATCAATATGCAATTGTTTTTTAACTTCATCGGTAAGAATTTTAGAAAAACATGCAATATATAAAATAACCACACCTACCTGTATGCCTCTCTTTTCTAAATGTTTAAACATGACTGGACTTATCAGTAACCTGCAAGAAAACAAGTCATAATGGATCTAGCTAGACAGCAGGTGCTCACCCTTCTGAAGCACCTATATTTACTTTCCTGATGGAAATTCATGTGGGAAGTCTAATTTACTACTTTTCAAAGTTTTAACTTAAGTCTTTGCTTTTGAGATTGTGATTAAAACATATGGACTGGTATGACTGTGTTTGATTATATGTTAGAAGAACTGTTCACTTCATCAGCATTGCTAAAATGTAGGTCTGATGAAAATAAAAGGAAGCATCGCTGGAAATCTCGGACCAAAACATTTGTATATTTCTGTTTTAAAAGAATTCATAAGAAATTTAACACCCAGACCTCTACCTCATTTACCGCAATCATTTTATGTTTTTTGACAGATTTTAACAAAAAAATATTCTTTTTTGGTTAGGAATTTATAGGATAACTGAAAATTATACATTTGGAAATTGGGGGTTTCCGAATACTAAGTTTTTAGAAATGTCTGAAGCAATAGAGATGTTTAGGAGCCTATGCCTGATCATAAGTACATGCATGTTCTGGTGCTCTCCAAGTATTGTAAGAAACTATTAAAATATTATGTAAATAAGATCAAGTCAACCATGAGGTGAAGTAGTCAGATTTTAAAAAAAAAATGTGAGATAGATGACATTAGATGTCAATCAAAAGTTTTGAAGAGCCAAATATGTATTTATCAAAATACATCCATATGTTATAAGCCATAATTGATGAGTTGAGTTGAGTAATGGTGCTTACTTCCCAATCAAGAATATTTCACTTATTTTAAGACATTGCCAGCTATAGGCGAAAGTACAGAAATTTTGCCTGTGCATTGCACTGATGGCATTATACAGCAGGATTCTTTAGCGTGCCAAGCCTACCCTTGCATGGGACTTCGTTTAATTTAAGTTCCCATCCAAAAGAACCATGACTTTCATTTCGTAATGCTGAGTGCTTTGCCAAAAAACAGTCACTACCCACTTTCAAGTCTTGAGTTTGATCCAGCCAGGGTTCAAACCCTCAACCTCCCACTTACAGAGCAAGCACTCTACCAACTGAGCTACTGCAGTGATTCCCATAATTGATGAAGCAAAAACTAACAGATATGCAACTTAAAGAAAAAGTTGATTTTTGGAAATAAATTTCAACTGTTTAAGCTTTGGACTTCTGAAAATTTAATATCTGAAATTTTTTGGTTTGTTATAAATTTCCGTTCAAAAATTAGAACCAAATTTAATCTGATGAGGCTCTCGAGGACATGGCAGGCCAGGCACCAAAGAACCATTATACAAGAGGAAATATAAAAAAGTTTAAAATATACTTACTTATCTACAACTTGGAATAAAAACCTTGTTTTTCTATCAAAACCTGCCTGAAATTTTTTAGCACTGAAAATAAAAGAAGAATTTTGAAATGTACCAAATAATAATTGCAGACATTTGGTTTAAAACTGTTATTCCTATCCAGTACATGCAGTTTTTCTGTTAAATTTACAGGTATGGGGTAATTTGTCTGAACCAATAAAGCAAACAATCGTTTGGTAAATAAAATTTTGTAAGCCTAATACCTGTCCAATCATTGGGCTTTGTGGCCTAAAGTGCATGCTTACAGATCACAGTGCCTTTCACTGCCTCGGTTTGAATCATACTCAGGACAGATCCTAGTGTGAGAAACTTTGTCAGGTCCCTTGCTGAATGGCAGTGGTTTTCTTTGGACACTCCAATTTCTTGAACCATTCATGTACTGATCACCTCAATATAAGTGAAGGAATCTTGACTGGGGCCTAAAACACCATTACTTCACTCATCCGTCTAATTCTACAACATTTTCAGTTCAAAAAGTGTATAGTTAAAGCAGGACCTTCTGCTGGTTTCTTTGGGCACTCTGGTTTCCTCTACCATCAATGAGCTGACCACCTCAATAAAAGTGACAGAATGACTGGAACATAAAACTCCTTTACCCGTCAAATCCTAAATACATTTTCAGTCCATAAGGTGTACAGTATAGGCAGGTTCTACTGTATATGTGTGACCAGTGTACAGTCAAACCTGTCTAAAAAGGCAACCTAAGGGAGCCAGTAAAACTGACCTTTATGGGCAGATGGCCCTTATATACAGGTTCAAATAACAGTGAATAAAGAGCAATTGGGATAGAATTTTACTGGTCTTTTAAAACAGGTGGCCCTTATACAGAGGTGGTCTATAAGGCAGGTTCAACTGTATATGCAGTAAATGTCTTGACTTATAACCAGAATGTACTTACTCCAGTAATATACTTGGCATGATGATTTCTAGTAACGATTCCTTCAGCGGGATAAAGGGAAGTAATCCAGAGTAAAACAGAAATAACGTCACCATCACACGCTTCATGGAAAATATCAATGGGATATCTGGATTCTGAAAAAAATTACATGTACATGTTTTTCCAATTAAAGGTTTTCTGACAAAAAAATTCAAGTCGAAAAAGTAACGTTTGTAAGCCTCCCTTGAATCTGTTATATTAGCTTTTTGAGATCCACTCAAAGAATCCCCACTCAATCACCAATTTGCTTAATTGTGCATTTTATAACAATTGATAAGTTTTTATCAGTTACTACACAATGATACGGTCTGTATGTTTTGGTCTAATTAAGGAATAGGATATGATAATATGCAAAAGGAACAAACTTTATGCCAAATCTTAAACTTTGTGACATCTTCCAAAATAAATTTCCAGTCATGTCTACTGTATTCTTAGATATCCGAAAATTATGCACTGTCGTATGACAAGACTCCTGTTTAAGTTAGTCTGTTTGTGACAGTGAATAAATCTTTATTTCCATAGAAAATAAAATAAAATTGAATGATGTTTGATATTGTTCACTTACTTGTACCTAGTCGTACCTGAAAATCTGTATGCGCATTCGCGATTGTAATAAAGTATTTCTGTAGAATAGAAATGTTGGCGCTATGGGGATTTTACATGACGAAAAATTGTGATGTTTACACCGTAAGTGATGTCCTTGGTGACGTTTTACCTCATACTTACAACAGGGGACGCCATCTGTCTGGTTTTTCATTTTATTCTGTGCAGAAATATTCTAGGCTAATCGCGGATGAGCATACAGATTTCCTGTTATGACTAGGTACAAGTAAGTGGACAATTTCAATCTTTATTCAAGTTTAGTTGGTTTTCTATGGAAATAAAGAATTATTCATTGTCACAAATAGACTGAATTGAACAGTAATTTACTTGTAATGTACTTACTACTTTATACAGTTTACTTGTAATGTACTTACTGCTTTATGTAATTTACTTGCAATGTACTTACTACTTTATATAATTTACTTGCAATGATGTTACTCCTGTTACCCCATCCTGTTATATGTTCTCTCTTATATTCCACAATTAACTGGTTAACCTGAAATTACAAATGCCATTATTAATTTATTCGACAGCGAAAAAATGATATAGAAAGTAATTTAAAGTTTAATTGGCCCAATTCTCCACCAGGAGAGATGGAATTCAGTCCAGTAAGTCAATTCAAAGTGTCAATGGGCCATGAGCAAACCAACCCAGGTTAATGATATGCGCATCTCCTATCAATGTTGATGCTTTAAACCAAGATTAGTAAAATAGTACTTCATAATTTTAGAGAATTACTCTGTACTAGAAGTATCTAGATAAACAGAAGGGTGGATGATAGGACAGATGTTCAAATTCAATATAACTGTCTTACGTCAAAAGGCGGGGATAAAAATTATCACAGAATAAACCATTTATCACCATACAGCAAGATAAAGGGAGATAACTCCAAGATTTCATTTGTTCAAAAATTGTCACTTGCAAATGTATGACTAGAAAACTGCGTATTTTTTGTAAACTTAAATCTATGTTTCCAGAAGAATTCTAAAACTTTAAACACCTTAAAATATTGAAAGCACAGGTATATAACATCAGTTAAATACTACAAAAAAGGTTAAAAGTTTTAATCTATAAGCTTTGTTGATCAAAAAGGTACATGTATGAAGTGGATGAAGAAATACAAAACAACTAAATAAACATGTTCAAAATATTTGCAGGCTTACTTATTCCTGCATATGTATAATGGAATTTAATTACAATTTCCATGTATAAATGATTTAGGATTTTTCCCCTATCAATGTAAATGTAGCAAGGTTGAACTAGTTGTGGTGTTGTAGTCTTGCATATGGTAGATTTTATAGAGTCATTTGATGCCAGAATTTCTGGTCCCTGTCATTTAGCATTGTGGTAGACTGCTTGCTTTTCACCTGGGAGGGTTTGGTTAAATCCTTATTTGTGGCACTCTGAGGAAGTAACCTTTTCAGTTGTTTTCTCCCTCCTGCTACATGATATAATCAAACCTGCCTTAAAGGCCATCTCTCTATATATAAGGACCACCTGCTTTGAAAGGCTATTAAAAGTTTATCTCATTTGCACTTTGTAATGTTATATGGACCTGTATATAAGGACCACTTGCCAATAAAGACCACTTTCACTGGTCCCTCTGTGTTGCCTTTACAGACAGGTTTGACTGTACATTGACTTACCTTTTCTATGAGTTCGTCATCATTAATCTTTATATCCACATTGATGGGTAAATTAGGAAACTCCTCAAACACTTCTCTTAATAAAGGTATCTTTCTATCTTCTCCACCAAGGGTACAGAAAGCTACAGAGAAATACAAAATGTCTAATGTTATCAAAAATCTAAATAATAATTGTGAATAGTCACTAGTGGTTTCAATAAAGCCAGCAATCAAAAATCTAAATGATACACATGAACAGTCACTAGTGGTTTCAATAAAGCCAGCAATCAAAAATGTAAATGATACACATGAACAGTCACCGGTGGTTTCAATAAAGCCAGCAATCAAACATCTACTAAATGATACTCATAAACAGTCACCGGTGGTTTCAATAAAGCCAGCAATCAAAAATCTAAATGATACTCATGAACAGTCACCGGTGGTTTCAATAAAGCCAGCAATCAAAAATGTAAATGATACTCATGAACAGTCACCGGTGGTTTCAATAAAGCCAGCAATCTAAAATATAAATGATACTCATGAACAGTCACCGGTGGTTTCAATAAAGCCAGCAATCAAACATCTACTAAATGATACTCATGAACAGTCACCGGTGGTTTCAATAAAGCCAGCAATCTAAAATCTAAATGATACTCATGAACAGTCACCGGTGGTTTCAATAAAGCCAGCAATCAAACATCTACTAAATGATACTCATGAACAGTCACCGGTGGTTTCAATAAAGTCAGCAATCAAACATCTACTAAATGATACTCATGAACAGTCACCGGTGGTTTCAATAAAGCCAGCAATCAAAAATGTAAATGATACTCATGAACAGTCACCGGTGGTTTCAATAAAGCCAGCAATCAAACATCTAAATGATACTCATGAACAGTTACAGGTGGTTTTAATAAAGCCAGCAATCAAACATCTACTAAATGATACTCATGAACAGTCACCGGTGGTTTTATTAAAGCCAGCAATCAAACATATAAATGATACTCATGAACAGTTACCGGTGGTTTTAATAAAGCCAGCAATCAAACATATAAATGATACTCATGAACAGTTACTGGTGGTTTTAATAAAGCCAGCAATCAAACATCTACTAAATGATACTCATGAACAGTTACCGGTGGTTTCAATAAAGCTAGCAATCAAACATCTAAATGATACTCATGAACAGTTACCGGTGGTTTCAATAAAGCCAGCAATCAAAAATATAAACCTAGTGGTATCTAATCACACCAATCATTCTTGTAACTAGAGACAACATCATAAAACTTATTTAGTAAAAGATACAAAATGAATTTACACAGAAACTAGAAAAACTGTGAGCCACAAGCTCACAAAAAATAACCTCCGCTCCCCCCACAAAAAAATCCATCGGATCAAATTTTTAAATAGGAGGTGCACATCTACATTATATGACAAAGATTGTGTGAAAGTTTCATGAAAATCGATTGAAAGGTTTAGGAGGAGTTGTGGATAAGAGATAGGTACCCTAGATGTAATGGAAGGACAGAAGGATGGACACCCCTATCACTATATACCCCCCACTTTTTAAGCGGGGGTTATAATAAATACAGATATGGTACGTTGTATATTTGTACTTATTGCTCTGAAAATCCAGACTCAGACTGCAATTTAACAATGGTAGATCCTAAAACATAAAACAGGAACAGGTCATCAAGTGATTATATACTGTGAAATCTGAAATTTCTGTGGTGTCCCAATTTTGGTTGTTTTCAAGGTCACTGTGACCCAAACATTTATATTTTAATGAAATATATACACTTAACGAGCTTAAACTAAACAGAGTACACCACAAATCACTAATTTAACGTCATACACAAATACATGTAGCTAGACACTTATAATAAAGCAATATAAAGCAAAGTAAGATAAACAATGATGAAATACTTGGAATACAAATATTTATATATTTTTTTTTTTATAAAAGTGAAGCAGAAAATTTATATATGGAAAATTACTCATTATACCAGTTTTAATTTTACATCACTATAGATGGCCATTTCAGAATACAATTCCTCATCAGCAGTTGTGAAACCAAACTTTGTTCCAGATGTTGAAAAGAAACCCAAAGGACCAAAATATATTTTACTAAATTTAGCTTCGGAAATACTTTGCATGAGGAAGTATACTTTAGTTTTTGAGGAATTTCAAATTTTAACTAGCAGCAAATTTAGACAATAGTACACCGGTAATTAATTTTCATACAATGTACCTTGTAATCATACTCTTTAACATGTCCTTCTACACCACAGGACCTCTTTAATGAACTATCATGGGTGACCACCACCTGACCATCTTTAGTTAAGTGACAGTCTAATTCCAACATCTCTGTACCAAGTCTATAAGCACTGAAAAAGAAAACATAAAAATAATTATCCATGCCGAAACATTGTATCACCAGTAAGAAAGAGGGAGGAAACATCTGAAAAATCCACTTCCTCCCTGAATCCCCCAGCGGAGGATTGAACACGGCTTTCCTAGGTGAAAAGCGAGCAATCTAACACGAGGCTAAATGATTCAAACCAGAAAGTCTGGCAGTAAATTACTTGATTATGTCTACTATATACAACACTATGGCCATGCAGCTAGCTCAGCCCCGCTACATTCTTTCCCTGTTATCTCGATATTTCCCACATTTGAAATCTCACACAACCCTCTGTGGGTTTTTTATTGGGCATCAATGTGACAAGTGATAAGAAACATCTGAAAAATCCACTTTTTAAACTGAGTGCCCCAACTGAAGATTGAATCTGGCCCTTCAGGGTGAAAAGTGAGCATTCTACAAGACTAAAAGATGCTGACCAAAAAGTTTGCAGTAATCACTCTATTATATCAACTATATACAACACTATAACACTGTGAATAGCTCAGCCCACTCCATCACAGGGGCCAGTTTCATAATAAAATTTAAAAAATACCCCTAAGTATACTTAGGGGTATTTTTTAAATTTTATTATGAAACTGGCCCCTGTGCACTCCATTACCAGTTTATCATATAGTGTATGAATAAAACATTTCATAAAACATTTCAACTAACCAAGTCAGTGTCCAGTCCTTGTGCCATTGGCCACAACATATTAGTATTATCCCACAAAAATACTCAAAAGATTGAACATGAAAGTGGCTTCTAAATTCAAATTCCTATACTTTTCACCATAAACTACATAAATTCCTCTATAGATGCTAAAGACATATTTGCTAAAGTGATAACATTGTCGAGAGCGGCTTGTTTAAACTTTACCATTGTAACTTATGGAGCATGTAATATAATAGTTACCATGGTAACTGGGACCAAATCCATTCTGTAGAGTAAACTGGTTACATAGCTAGGTTCATATTCACTTTCTTTTTTTTTACTTTAAGTATACCTTGTAATTTTTTTTTAATATTTTGAATATTATAAACTTACTGTTTAAATGCTGTCATAGTATTCTCTAAATTTTCTCCAGCACCTGTGAAATATAAAGTTATAACATACTCATAGAACTTAGACAAAGACATAACTTAGTTTGAAAATTTTATAAACAAACCATTAAAATGTTAAAAGTTCAAAGGGACAAAATTCATAGTAAAAATATGGTTAATGTTTCAGAGACACATTGCTAGGAAATTTGTGGAGTTACCTCCTCCCCTATGGCATACTTGATGTCATATCCTGGTGATCATGTATATCAAGTTCAGTAAAGAAAAAAAATCTTCAACAGTGTTAGAGAACAAAGCCATGCAAACCATAGACATACAGACAACCCATTGTCATTTAATACTTCCAACTTCTAGAAACGGGCACATTAAAACGAAGACACTCCCACGTAATAATATACACTTTAAGTTGATTGTAAAAGCTCTACAGAGCTTATGTTGTTTGTTAAATTGTATCAACTATAAATAAAGTTTATTGTATTGTATTTTATCTAACATTCGACTAGTTTTTCTATCTGATTTGACGAAATACAAGTTTTATCGAACACGCATGATACAGAATCACACTGTGGTGATACAACATTGGCCGTAAAGTGCATGTGCACTTTCTCATTGTGACGTCATTAGGGAGTCTGTAAATAAGGACGTCATTACCACAGAACAAATGTCATAACATAGTTCAGTGGTTTTCTGTGGCAAAATGTAATTTTTTCACATGAAGTACCGGTATTATTTTTTATAATTTTAAATAACCTAATTGGAAATGCTAGATAAAAATATTATATACACAGTGTGTATGTACAACCCTTCATATCAGGTCTCGTCCTTTTTTCGTAGCTGTATCACTACTCGTCGTGCAAGTATGTATGTATTGTATTGTTTACACACACACACACATCAGCAAATAATTGAAATGAAGTATGGTACTTATGCAGATGAAAAACTACATATAGACCAATAGTGATTACTCCCTTGAAAACTTTTATCAATATTTGTGCAATATTACATCATGATACCCATTTCCAAACAAAATTAGTTGCTAATTTAACTAAAATAATTAGGCAACTTAACCTGTTAACCATGCAGGTGCCCCTGTAACAGTTAATAGCTAAAGAAACTACAGGTACAAAATGTAAATCAGTTTATGATATTTCAAGTTCATAAAACTTTTTTATACTTACCCCCTCTGTGACTGATGTGTTTGGGATAAAACTTTAACTGTTTTCTTTTATGGAAGATTGGGAACTTCAGTAATAACACTGAAGTGATTATGTAACCACTTAATACTGCTAAAACCACCATGATTGTTATAATTATCTCAATCTGCATATCAAATATGATAATTCTGATAACATGTGTACATCTACACAGAAAGTCATCTGATCTAGTAATTGGCCAATCATTCTATTTACATATGGAAAGGTCATTATTAGGAACTGATTAGCAAGCAGGAAATTGAGTAAACAATCAATGAACTGAAGAGTGTTGCTAAAGGGAGGCAATTACTAAACTAAAAAGTGTAGCACGCAGTGGTATGTACTTACAGGTATAGTGTCAATAAATAACACTAATTCATCTAAAACAAAGTAAAAATCAAACAATTTAGTAAATAAAATTTATCATGAAGGCAATAAAACGAAAATGCAATCGAATTACAAAAATGTCAGTTAACTTTTTAAGCACAATGTGTGATTTTTTCAGTATTACAATGTGACAGATGTTCATTCTGGAAGAGTTACTGCATCCTGGTTCATTAAAACGTCTCGCTTCAAGCATAACAGGTTTATAAGATTATAAAATTAAATGCTTCATAAACCAGTAACAAGAATTATACATACAATTGTATTCCACAGCACATTGTATGCTTCACCTTTTGGTTCTGACACTATGGGGTCTCACTATGGGTTTAATCGTAAGTGATTTCATTATACAAAATCAAATAAACATAAGGATAAATGACACTTCTAAGTAGCAAATGTAAATACATGTTATACATGTTTAATGAATTATAAATCCACATCATTTTGATATTTACCGGTACATTTAGACGGCGATTGTCGGTTGTCCACATCTGTAAACCAATCAGAATTTAGGATTACCTTTGACTTAATCATGAAGAAAAGATTATGCCCCATTGTATCAGATCCATAAGCACTTAAATCCTGATTTTATATTTTATCATCTTCCAAGTTACCTTGAGTTAAAAGCAGGTGTCTTGATTTGTGAATGGTCTTAAAGTATGCAGTTACATATCATGACACCTCTTGCCAGTTATAGGGTTCTAATTCTGCTCAGGCAGATCCTGGTGAGAAAGTTTGTCAGATCCATTGCTGTTGGATTGTCATCTTTGGACACTCCAGTTTCCTCCACCATCCCAGAACAGAATGTTTCGATATTAGTGAAATAATCTTGACTGGGATATAAAACACCATTACCATAATAACCCCACTTTTGAAATTTAGCCACAAATCAAGTACAATTTTAACTGAGACTACACTACGGAGAAATTATTTTACATATAGGAAAACCATTTTTTAATTATCACGTTTTTTTTTTTGCATCTTGGTAACATTGACTTTTTCTTGTTGGTGCTGTATCAGTATACAGTTGGACCTGTAAATAAAACACCTTTTGGACAAAAGATTTTATTTTGTTTAGGCCTGGACAATTCATTCAGTGTACTCAAATGCAATATTAATGGGAAGTCAATAAAGTAGGTCAGGTTATCTGTTTAATCTGAGTTTAATTTTTCACAGATACAACTAGCCATTTTTAAGAAGCAAACCAAAAAACTGAACTAATATTTGATGTTCAATGGAAAGGTTTGAAACTACCAGTACAGTCCAACCTGTCTTAAAAAGGTCACCTATATATAAGGATCACCTGCTTATAAGGGCCAGTGGATTTTACTGACCAACCTGCCTTAAAGGTCACCTCTATATAAGGACCACCTGCTTATAAAGGCCAGTATAATTGTGTCCCAATTGTTCTTTATTCATATTCTTTGAACCTGTATGTAACGGCCACCTGCCCATAAAGGCCACTTTTACTAATTCCCTTGGGTGGCCTTTATAGACAGGTTCGACTGTATACTGAAAATTTTTAAACACAAACCAAACAAGTTCTTATTTTCGAACAATAATTTATTTGGCAGTGGAGTGTATATTAAGTGTATCACAACAAGCACTACTAATTTGTATGTAATACTGGTATATATAACAATATATTAAATAAAATCTATATAATTAAGTACCCAGATTCTTGGTTTTGGAAGTCATGTGATTCAAGTATAAAATATATTTCATATCAACTCATCACTGGTAAATACATAGTTTGCATTGTTTACAGAGTCTGCAAGTCTCGTCATGTGATCAGCATGTATTTACTGTTTCTAGGTTCAAGAACAATTGGCGTGATTAGAAACCCTTACCCTCACCAACAATTAGGTTTGTGTTGTACCACGTGGTAACCTCTAAAGTTTGTGCAGAACACTTATTTCCAATGTATATGGAATTGCATTAGGTGACATTTTCCTGCAAAAAAAACGATGTTATTCTGGAAATTTGTGATGTTAACGTTTTCAGAACAGTCTGCACAAACATCAAGAGGTATTGATCATGCGTTACAGCGGCTAACGTACCCAACTTATCCTATGACATATCCATAGACAATATCTATCATTGCACTGGAAACAGAGGATAACAATGATGTCATAGTCAAAAACAAATATACTAATGCATTTCCAAATCACAATCCTGAAGGAAGGTTACTGGCAACATGATCATGATAATATGATGTAACCAGTAGTAAGATATGTTCTTTGATTTTGTTGAATTGCAAAGATTTAAATGAAACTTGCAGACCCTGGCTATTGTAGTGTTCACAAACAAAACACAATGTGAAAACAATTCACTCATTAATAAATAAAACAGTGGAACATGATTTGCTTTTTGTCTGGGGGGAAGGGGGATAACTCTAAAAATAAATTTACAGATTTCTAAATGTTTTAGAATATGGTGCAAAATAGACCACATTGGCCTGTTTGCCATGTTGACCAAAACAAAGTATATAATCTTAGTTTTTCTAATTAACAATCTTAGTTTTTCTAATTATTTGAAATTAAAGCAATTTACCATTTACATTTAAATTTACCATCCAATTCATATCTAAAACAATGTAAAAACAAGAGGCCCATGGGCCTTAACGCTCACCTGATGCTAAGTACATATCTCATGCAGAGGTTCAATGGTCAATAACATTTATTAAAGAGAACTCCTAATTTTCAGCAGTAAGGCAGAATTAAATGCAAGGATTTTTACAAATTAATCATACCTTGTCCCGAGATTGCTACATATAATATATGTATAATATATTAATATATATAATATATAGTCTAGCTACAACACATTATTTATAAACAGCTAAAAAAGTAAAAACAAAAGTATGAAACTATGACCTTCATCTATATATCAAAATGATTGTTAGGTCATTACCTACAATATTCGAATATACATGCCTATACAAAAAGTTAATAGTTTTCGAGATAATTAACCATTTCAGTATCCTTTCCCATCTGTAACCTTGACCTTTGAACCCATTACCTTAATCTATATATCAAAATGATCGTTAAATCAACTCCTACAATATTGTAATATACATGTTTATACAAAAAGTTTATAGTTTTTGAGATAATTAACCATTTCAGTATCCTTTCGCATCTGTGACCTTGACCTTTGAATCCATTACCTTAATCTATATATCAAAATCATCGTTAAGTCAATTCCTACAATATTGTATTATACATGTCTATACAAAAAGCTTATAGTTTTTGAGATAATTAACCATTTCAATATTCTTTCGCATTTGTGACCTTGACCTTTGAACCCATGACATTAATCTTTATATCAAAATGATCGTTAAATCAAAACCTATAATATTCTAATATACATGTCTATACAAAAAGTTTATAGTTTTTGAAATAATTAACCATTTCAGTCGTCTTTCGCATTTATGACCTTGACCTTTGAACCCATGACATTAATCTATATATCAAAATGATCGTTAAATCAAAACCTACAATATTCGAAATATACATGCCTATACAAAAAGTTAATAGTTTTCGAGATAATTAACCATTTTGGTATTCTTTCGCATCTGTGACCATGACCTTTGAACCCCTGACCTTAATCTATATATATAAAAATGATCGTTAAATCAATTCCTACAATATTGTAATATACATGTCTATACAAAAAGCTTATAGTTTTCGAGATAATTAACCATTTCAGTATTCTTTCGCATCTGTGACCTTGACCTTTGAACCCATGACATTAATCTATATATCAAAATGATCGTTAAATCAAAACCTACAATATTCTAATATACATGTCTATACAAAAAGTTTATAGTTTTCGAGATAATTAACCATTGTGGTATTCTTTCCCATCTGTGACCTTGACCTTTGAATGCATGACATTAATCTATATATCAAAATGATCATTAAATCAAAACCTACAATATTCTAATATATATGTCTATACAAAAAGTTTATAGTTTTTGAGATAATTAACCATTTCGGTATTGTTTTGCATCTGTGACCTTGACCTTTGAACCCATGACATTAATCTATACATCAAAATGATCGTTAAATCAAAACCTACCATATTCTAATATACATGTCTATACAAAAAGTTAATAGTTTCCGAGATAATTAAACTTTTTGGTATTGATTTGCATCTGTGACCTTGACCTTTGAACCCATGACCTTAATCTACATACCAAAATGATCGTTAAATCAATTCCTACAATATTCTAATATACATGTCTATACAAAAAGTTAATAGTTTTCAAGATAATTAACCATTTCCGTATTGTTTTGCATCTGTGACCTTAACCTTTGAATCCATGACCTTTATTAATATATCAAAATGACCATTTTGCCATTACCTACAGTATTCTAATATTAATGCCTATACAAAAAGTTAATAGTTTTGCAGATAATCAACTATAATGGTAATAGTTGTGCATCCTTGACCTTGACCTTTGAACTCATGACCTTGATCTATGTATCAAAATGATCGTCATGTCAATACCTACAATTAACTTAAAATCCCATGCCATTATCACCTGAAATGTTTAAAAAATAGCATTTTTTATCAAAGGTCAAAAACAGGGACATGACCTTGATCTTTGACATCTTTTAAAGAAAATAGCAAGACAAGATCAACAGTGAAAACTCCATGCAATTATCTTCAGCCATAATTGAGTTATAATAACAAATGTCTCATTTTCAAAATTACATAATTTTACGTAAAAAACGCGTAACCTATTGTTCGTTCAATTTTCATGAAAAACAAAATTTTAATGTTCCCTGGTATGCTGAATCTAAATATCTAATCAAAATTTGCCTGCACCTTTTGCTTTCAGAGAAAAAGATTTTTTTGTCTTTTGCTATTTTTAGTAGCGGTGGCCATCTTGTTGGGTGTGGCCAAACCCCGAACACAATTTTGAAAGGCTGTTACCCAGGCAAGATAATCGCCAAGTTTCATCAAATTTGGCCCAGTAGTTTTGGAGGAGAAGATTAAAATGTAATGTTTACACACAACGCATGACGGACGGTGATAGATTGCAATAGCTCATCTGAGCCTTTGGCTCAGGTGAGCTAAAAATGATAATTATAATTATATGACCAATAAAATGAGATAAAGTAGGAATGGTTTAAGTACATATCTATGTATAAAGATGTTAATAATTTATGTCATTGAGTATATAAAACTTTTGTAAACTACTAGCAAAATATAAAATTATTATCCATTGGTCTGAACACTGTTCTGTGAAACTCAATACATTAAAACCTCAATTCATCACAATTTTATTAAAGATTTTGACATTACAAAAGTGTTTAGTGAAGATATCTTATGCTGAAAAATATAAAAGAAATAAACTTTGGGACTTCAAAACACTAGTACATAGACTGTGGTGATAAACATGGTGGCATTATAATGAGGTTTACTATCATTTTAACACTGAAAAATTTCATTAAATTTTACATTTTATCTGCTACTAGATTCTATTTCCATTTGTAATGAACTGGATTTTTTTAGCAAAATTAATTTAAAGCACATTTCAAAAACAACTCTTGGTCATAACAACTTCATATTAAATTGTCACATCAACATAAAACATTGACATAAAAAAAATATGTGCCATAAAACCTATAAACAAAAACTCTTATAAGGTAACCATGGTAACATAAAATTACAAGTAATACATAAACATGTATATAACAAATGTAAAAATCAAAACATTGTACCAGATACTCTATATTTATTTAGTAAACCACAAACATACTTAAAGACAAAATGATATGCAGGGGAAAAATGATAACAATTACATGTAAAATTGGTCCTCTATACATTCAAATTTGGATGATCATATTTATTCAAATGAAATAAATCTTGAATAACTATAAAAATTTCCATTTTAAAAAGATGGGGAAATTATTGCAAAAGTAGAATAGAAGTAGAATTATTAGTGGAAAAAAACTGCACTAAACAAATCTAATATTCCTAAGGTTAACGAGGAATGGTCAAAGCAAACTGCTTTTGTATCAATTTATTTATATATATTTTTTTACATATCAACTGATAAAAAATATATATAAATGCAGAATGCAAGATTGATAAGTTATTTTGCTTACACCTCATTCAAGGTTCTTTCACTTACACTGTTGTCAGTTCTAGAATGGCGGAGAAAACTGCAGTGACAGGTCGAAATCATCATCCTTTGACAAGCAAACTGACAAACGTTTTTAACCATATGATCTGCCTGAGTGGGATTCAAACCTAGGCAATGGAAAGTGTTTTGATCCATAGGCATGTGCTATTAGAACAAAAGATATGGTTTACTACATAAAAAGTAGAACATCTGGATACATGTAATGTATCAAATCTGGGACTAGAACATATATGGATGAACATTCAGAACTTAACTCTGAACAAAAAAGGTTTATTATAATTGTACACCTAGAGGACCAAATCATCATCCTCTTAACACCCACTACAGGTGTACATGTATTCTGTTAGTATATTTTTAAATTGTCATAACTAGAAATACTTATAACGGTAGCTATATAGTTTATCTATACTGGATTGTGATAAGATTCAACAATAATATACAATGGAAATACACATACATTTGAAAGAAAAATGAAAGCAATTCTTTGGTGAAAGCCAGGACCAATTGAAACATTTAATGCTGATAAACTAAGTTTAATTTGATTGAAAAAACAAGTGTCTAAATTTCTTTTTCTCTGTTCCTATTTGTGATGTTGGTCCTGTTCACCCCTTTTGGTCCCTTTTTAATGAATGCATCTAGCCCAAATTAAATCAAATATTTTTAACAATTATCCCAAGTTACATGTAAAATCCTATTTTTACAGATCCAAATTACATGTAAGATTTCACTTTCAGATCACAAGTGTCATGCAAAATACTCTTTTTACAGATATCCCAATTTACACATAAAATATTGCTTACAGATACTAAACTACATGTATAAATATTGTCTACAAATAACCCCAAATTACATGCAATTTTTTTTTTCAGATCCAAAACTACATGTAAATAATGCCAAAATTACAGATCCAATACTAATGTAAAAAAAAACCTCAAATTACATGTATTTTTTCAGATCAAAAATTACATGTAAAATATAGCTGGAACTATATGTAAAATACAGCCCAACTTACTTATGAAATATATTTCAGATACAAAACTTCATGCAAAATATAGGCCAAATAAGTACATGTAAAATATTTTTAGATCCAAAAGTACATGTAAAATACAGCCAAAATTACATGTAAAGTATTTTTTCAGATGCAAAACTACTTGTAAAACAAAGGCCAAATTAGTACATATAAAATACATTTTCAGATCCAAAATTACATATACTTTACATGTAATTTTGGCTGTATTTTACATGTACTTTTGGATCTAAAAATTACATGTAAAATATGACCAAAACTACATGTAAAATATAGCTCAAATTAGATGTAAAATTTTTTTTTTTCAGATCCCAAACTACCGGTACATGTAAAATATAGCTAAATTATATGTAAATATAGCCAAAATTACATGTAATATACTGATTATGATCACATTTTTACAGAATACCATAAATACACTGTTTCTGAGATTGTAACATGTGTAATATGTACCAGATTCCAAATTAACATAAAACTAAGCAAAAATAAACACAATATTAGAAAACAAAAACATATTTTATACAGATTTAAATTTTTGAAGAGGATTCTTTTTCAATAGATCAAACCAAAATAGTCATGGATATAAAAAAAATTACAATTTGTTTGTTTTTAAGTACTTCAAGTATCACAATTTGTTTATATGTATATTTAAGTATAATAATATTTATTACTATTTTTTTCTTATATTTATTGTATAATTTTACCAATATAAACCATTTAAAGATACCTGAATATATTGCTTTTTTATACAAAATTTTCTGTCTTGTATTTTTATCAGTATAATATATTTAAATAAAATTTTGTTATATGTTTATTGTAAATTTTACCAATATAAACCATTCTAAATATATGTGTATGTATTGCTTTTTCTTCATATAAAATTTTATATAATATTTATCATATATTTTTACCTGTAAAAACCATTTAATTGGCAAGACATCAGCAAAATGCATTAACAATAACATAATTTAAATTTATAAAAATTTAAAAAGACTGCATAGTTTCATTTTTACATGAGCAATACTACAAATGTAGTCACAAATAAGATTTGCCAAAGTATCACAAAATACCAATTAACATTTGTGTAAGAGTGGCGTTTCTCCTGGTTGAGGAAAACATTCATGGAACAACAAAATACTTAGGTAAAACTATGCTATGTCAAATTATGCCATTTTATTTCCAATGGATATTGAGGTTTCACACATACATCATGGTTTATTGGTATCATATGGTACACTGGTGAAGCCCATTTAAATTTAAGTCACCCGGCATACATTTCATTAATGTTCAAATTTAGTGACATGTGAAGTTATAAGTACAATGCACACTCACTCAGTATCAATCTACATCATTATTCATCATGTGATCTAATCTATTTATAAATCATAATTCATCATGTGACTTATCAGTATTGTCATCATGTGACTTATTTTCTTTCTGAGTTAGTCTTTCATATACTTTATATGGATCATTGTTCCAGAATTTGTGAAATGATAAAGCTGTTCTGGCATTCAAAAACTTTGGTGAATAATCATCAGGTCGAGCCTAAAAGATAATAAAACATGTTCATTAATTTAAGTCATTGGGCTTCACTACCAATGGATGTGCAAAAAATTAACATGAGCCTTAGCCTTTTTGTGGTCAGGTGAATATGAAATGTGACTAGTCGGACAAAAACATACTTGAAGTTGTGGGTCATTTAACCAGATTTAAGATTTTTTATCCTTCTAAGTCTACACAAGTTAATGATTATGATGGTACACAAAATGTACAAAAAACCCTAACATTCTATACAGAATTATGATTTAAAGTCAAATGTACCAAGGACTGAAAAATTATATCAATGATATACATGTACATGATTTATGCTACATCATGTCATCTGAGAAAATAATTAAGCATTGAACGCTTGATTGATGGTTGTAATTGTGTCAATAACTGCCATCAGAGTTCCAAGAAAACCGAATAACGCACGATAGCCTGTTATGGTTAGGGTACTTATTATTAAGGTAGATGTAAGGTTGTACAAGATAAAATAGATTATATCTGTCAGATTCTGAAATCCCATAGTTCCTTTCATACTCAATTTTGATTTTTTTTTACACATGACACTGGTATCTAGGAGGGTTTACCCTTCTAGAGCACCTGGCCTCACTTCCCTGGAGGAACTCTACCTGTTTAACTTTATCATTGTCAGGGTTTGTACAGACATTTGGACTCATAATTTAAAGACTTTTTAGAGTCTTTTCAGGGGGTGTCTTCACATTTATCCAACATTTGATATTTTGATATAGGGAAAGGTAAATTTAATGTTGGATAAATGACATCAAAGGAAAATGGAAACAATAGGTTGGCTTGGGTACTGTGAACATGGAAATTCATACCTTTACCTTTTTGAAGATTAAATATACCTGGCCCCAGTTTCACAAGAATCATTTTTAAGAAAGATTTCACCGGTACTTTATTTTAAATACTGGCAAATTTGATATGTACATAAATGATTTTGGAAAATTTTAAAATATCCTGGAATTTAATTTTTAATTTAATTTAAGATGATTTTGAAGATCAAATAAAACATATTTAGTTCTGTCAAAAATTTTTATTCTAAGTTTCAAAGATTGCCAAAAATGGTTAAGGAAAATCTTACTAAGGGAATTATCGAAATTGGGACCCTGGTGAAATGAAAACTATAGTTTTATTTTGAATTCTCAAATTTCTTTTGCTTGTTTTGAGAATTTTGAAATTCCAATCAAATTTTTAAAAATCCAACATACTTACTTTGGAAAAAAATATGAAAATTATAACGGGGGAAATTCTAAAATAACTTTAATTTGAAAAAAATTTAATCCAAAAATATGCTCCATTTCAGAACAAAAAATTTCCAATTGGAAAAAAAACTAAAATATGTTACATTTTGGAAAAATATTCCTAAGATATAACCTTGTTGGAAATATTTCCAATTGGAAAAATCCAAAATATACTCAATTTTAGAAAAAAAAAAATTCCATGAACATAACCTTTATTAAGCATTTTATTTTTTCCATTCAGTTAAAGCTTCAAACAAGCATCACCATTACATCATTTCAAAATCACTATCAAATGAATTTTAAAAAAATATATATACATATGACATTCAAATTAATTTTTCAATCAATCACCCCATGATGGACAATATATAAAAGGATAAATTAATGAAATAATTTGAGAGAAATTCATATTTTTTGTCAAAATATAACGTTATCAAATTTTAATTAGATAGGGATTTTTTTAATTACTAAAAATTAACGCATTTATTTCTTATTTATAGTTATTTTTAATTCTTATTTAAGAATAAATATTATTATACTTTAAATATAACTTTAATGAAATTTAGTAAGGTAGGAATCAAATTTTAACATTTTAACATATTTATCTTATAATTTTTGGTTATTTTTGGTTATTTTAAACTCTTTTAGTAAAAATATGACATATTATTTCATACTGTTTAATTAAAGGAACTTTTATTCTGGTGGGGAAAACTAACTGATCACACCACAGGTAAATAATATCTTAAATCAATGGTGCGTAAACCCAATGTTGGATAAGTGTGAATGGTGATTTGTCAAATGTTGGATAAACGTGAATGAACCTTTTCAGGGTCTTATTAGCAAATTTAAGGCCTAATCAGAAGGACAATTTTAGCAAAAAATATTGATGTAAAAGCAATTAAATAATAAACAATTGCTTACCAGTCCATAGTAACGACACTTGAAGTGGAGGTTGAAGTTTGGCATTTGGTTGGGCCAGGTACCTTTAAATTGCCCCTTTCAACGTTATTTATTTATTATTTATTTATCTATATCAGTCTATTTGCAACCACTTAATATCAAAACACAGACACCCAACTAGCCAAATTCAAGGGCTTTTTAGAGCCTTCAGGATAAATTCAAGGGCTTTTTAGGGTCAGACTTGTTTTTAGGGTCTTTTTAGGACAAACCTCAAAATTTAAGGACTTTTCCAGGCCTGTATGAACCCTGATTGTGTATTTGCCAGTTTTCAAAGTTTTACTTTACTGTTAAGATTGTAGTTTGGGCATGAACCAGTATGTTTGTGTTTGATATGAAAATCACCTACCTGATGGAAGTATGGACTGTGTACTAACGGAACACCTAGATGTTTGAATCTCATCCCTAGTGTCATGTCATCAGGGGAGTCTACTTGTCCACACTCAACCATCCCTTTATCTACCAACAGACGTATTGCTTCTCTACTAAATATCATCCTGAAATAAATTTAAAACGGCATTGTACAGGTCGAAATATCTGAATATTCAGAAGGGACCATTTTAAAAAACTTTCCTCTAAAACACTATAATATCAATTTTTTTCTACTCAAATAATTTAAATATTGCCCACCAAAACGTTATAGTAAGTAAGTTATTTATTATAGTGACAGCATATTTACCAAATACATTATTACAAAAGTTATATATATATATGAATGCACCTGGCCCAGAGGACCTGTCAGTCACTTAATATACTTGTACATATATCAACTATAACTATTTACATGAAAGTTTTAATTGACAGAGTTGTAATGCTGAATATAATATATATCTGGCAGTTTGTCTTGGGAATGAAGTTACTAGATGTATAAACAGGTCCAAGTTTTGAGTATTTTGAGAAGAAATATTGCACTGAACCATAAGATTTTATAATTGGGTCATTTGGCAAAATAAGGGATCCATGGCCCCATGGTGCCTTCTAGAACTAACACAGTGGTACAGGTTTTGGCAGTATTGACACTTTTGCTGGTATAAACGTTTGCAGATCAAGTTGATGTAGGCAGGATACTAACAGGTATACATGTAGATGTATTTAATTATAAATTTAACATGGGTGTTTGACCAGGTGAGCTAGTAACAAAATCAGACTTCTTAAACAATTTTTACCTACCCTCCTCCTCCAGTGATATAATTGTATCCCCAGTTCTTCTTAGCCACACTATAGCCGTACTTCTCACCTAAATGGATCGCCTCCTTTGGATCATAACAAGCAAGCAACTTTCTTAATCTTTGTAAACTGGAATAAAGTAAATAAATATACAACATCATTGGTTTAAAGTCTGAAGCCCATGACATTTATAAAGCACTGACTTACGGATTACATCACCTGTAACTTACTCAGGAGTTAATCTGATTTCTGTTCTATTTGAAAGCATTACAATGACCAATTGCAAGGCATCTGAAGCACTAACTGTCTCTCCTCTCTCTCTCTCTCTCTCTCTCAGACTTACTTTATCAGTGTATCATCATCAGATACCAGGGCTATCTCTCTCTCTCTCTCTCTCTCATTTACTTTATAAGTGTATCATCATCAGCTATCAGTAACCAGGGATATTTATTTCTCTCTCTCTCTCTGACTTACTTTATCAGTGTATCATCATCAGCTATCAGATACCAGGGATATTTAGATATATCTGGATGGTCATAAAATCTTTTTATCATAGCCATAGTTTTACCGCAATGTCCTGAAAATAAAATTTTATGCAAAATTTAAAAAATAAATCATGAAAACATGGTGCTGATCTGCAGCATAGTTGCAAACACATCATTAGGTAACAAATATTGCCATGGGTGAAAGTTTAAAATTTAAAAAGAAGCTGGAAATATTTTGATAACCCATATGCTGGAATACAGCCCTCAAACTTTTAGATTTACGCATTTTAGACAATAAGTGAATCCTGCCAAGCTTTGATATTACAATATAGGAAAATGTTCAATTGCATCAGTTGTCTTCATTTTTTTTTTTGAAGATTAATATTACCAGGTACATGTAGTTCACAACACTTAGTCTTCAACATTTTGTTTACAAGAATGAAGAAATGGAATATGTTCAGGGAGCACTATTTCTGATATGCACTTATTTCATGGTAAGGTGGTCTTTCACAAAGTACTGTGTAGTGTAACAACTTCCCTGTGCTATGTCATATAAAAATGTAAATATTATGAAAATGGAATACCACACACAAATTTCTATGCTAAACTTTAAATAAAAGTTTGCAGTAGTACTCCATGTACTTAAATGAAGACTGACATACTGGAATATACATAAGGGTTACAGGTACTGTGCATATCACAGTTCAATGCACTTAATAGATTAATCAAATAAAATGTTCTACATACCTCTCTCTGTGTTAGGAATTCCCAGGTTTATTGTTGGTATACTAGGGTCCTCCTTGTCACTGTAATACTCTATATGTTTGGTTGTTTTACCCCAGGTATCTTTTATTATTTGTACTACAATAAATAGACATGTACACACCTATAAAATCAAAAATCAGAAATGAAACTAAAGACCCCCATCAGGCTTAAATAATATACATGTAGTCTTATGAACAGGTGCACCACTATGGTAGCTCTTGATTGGGATGTTATATACAAAATGTACAATTACTCTCAACTCTTATAAACAGGTGGCCTTTATATATACAGGCAAACCTGTCTATAAAGGCCACCAAAAGGAAACCAGTAAAATAGTGACCTCTATGGGTAGGTGGACTTTATATACAGGTTCAAATAACATAAATAAAGAACAATTTGGATACAATTCTACTGGCCTTTATAAGCAGGTGACCTTTATATAGAGGTGGCCTTTAAGGCAGGTTGGACTGTAGGTTCTTTTTGGTTGTAATACTGTAAACCCATTTATATTAGTGCAGACATATTTTAGCGATTTTCCTCAATATAAGTGATTGGTGAATCTTTATTTTAGCACACCAACTATTTGTTAGTACTTGGGCATCCCTTATAGGCAATTTTAGCCTAGTTTTGTTTTAGCGGAAAGATCTGACTGCCAAAAGCACTGATATAAAACTGCTGCTAAACTTTCATGGTTTACAATAAGATGCAAACAGATCTTAAAACACTGGTCTTAATGGACAGGTGAGATTTATTCATAAACATAGTTGATCTCTATAGCTAAAGCCCATTCAACAGGGCCTGTGTGTGCAATTACTTTTGGTGAACATATACTGTTTAACAGTGATTGTTCATGTGGGCACACACAGTTGACAGCAGTCAATGTTGAAAGATGTTCACATAAGATTCAAGGTGTCTCAAAGACATTATTTGAGGAAAATGGGTTTAATAAATTCTGAAACAAACTGTTGACAACAGACATGTCTGTTTACATAGCAAACACATTCATTCATCAGTTATTTAGCTAGTGTGAATAGTACTTACTTCTCTCTTTATGAAATTTTTGACATGTTTTTACACCAACAAATAAATCTTCTTCTTCTATAGACTCTCCCTTAAAAAGATCAACAAATTGACTTACATACATGTGTACACATATAATTTTTCTATGAGTCCAGAGTTGAGTAATGGTGTTTTATGTCCCAGTCAAGAAGATTTCACTTATATCGAGACATCACCAGCTATAGGCAAATGTGCAGAAATTTTGCCTGTGTGTTGCGCTGATGGCATTATACAGCAGGGTTCTTTATTGTGCCACACCTACTGTGACATGAAACCTAATTTATTTTAAGTTCTCATCCGAAAGAACTGACTTTCATTTCGTCCTGCTGATTGCTTGGCGAAAGAACAGTCACTATCCACTTTCAAGTCTTGATGTCAGACCTGGTCGGAGTTCGAACCTGCAACCTCCCACTAACGGAGCAAGCACTCTACCATCTGAGCTATGGCAGTGGTCAATTTTCGTATGAACTTCATAAAATCAGCAGAGCCTTGTAACACTGCTCTACCTCATGTAGCATAGTGTTACAAGCATCAGAAGAATGGTGAAGAACGTCAATTCTGATATGTCTGTTTAATTAATGATGTCATTAGTTTCAAAATGGTTTGACAGTCAAAAAAGTCAAACAAAGTCAACTGTATTGTCAAACTACTTTCTTATGTGTAATGTGCAAATCTAGCTTAAGTCTCACAACAAGGTTTAACTGTATATTTGTTTAATTTCAACAAAACAAACTAAATACTATAAGTAATATTTGCTGTGTACTATTTTTCGCCGATTTCTCCAATCGAAAATTTTTACCAATCATAGAATAATATATGCATGTATTTGCAATTTTATACTTGTAGTCTGATTCATAAATTCATGATTGTTGCAACTCTGTGAAAATGTTGGAAGTTACAAAACCGCAAAAATTTGAAACCGTGATATAAAGTACGGTACATTTACAGTACTTTCTGAATAAATTCTGAAAGCCAGTTAGAGTAATGTAAGTCTTACTCTAAACAGTAAGAACCAATAATTAACAAATACATGTTATAATTCAAAAGTAAAAATCAAGGGGCATTAGAGACAATAATTCAGGATTTTATGTTAAAATCCAAGTTATATTCACAAAAGTTGGGAGACATTTTTATCAAACACAAAATTAAGTATATCAAAATTTAAATGCATGATAAGTAGAAAATTTAATAAATTTTATTAATATAATGAACTTAAAGTTTTAACTGTAGGATATATATACTTTTTTTTAACATTTTTAAACTTTTTATAAGAATGCAAGTTTTATATCTGAAAATTATTATTAATTACTAATTTCAAGAAATAGAATTTCTATAAGTAACATACACAATCTGGAAATTTCATTGGATACCACGAAGCACAGTTATCATTAATGTTATCCGTACAGAGTTCTGCTGAGTCTGTTAATGTTAAACCCTTCCCATCATTCCATATTAACATAGCAACCTAAAATGAATAACAAAATAATTATGAAAAATATGACAAACTTTATTGTCATGTTTACAAGTAGATAACATAAAATTCATGTAAAAATAATTCGGTTTGCCACCAATACAAATGCTAATACAAGTTATAAATGACATTGGATGTCATTTCAAAAATGTCCTGCCAATATTCCCAATCAACCAAAGCTGGAAAATCCCAAAATGTGTGCATAATCAAAATATTAAACGTCACCCAAAGATTGTGTCTGTCAAGTTTCAGTTTCATAAAGATCTGTTGAACAGTTTTAAAGAAAAGTGGTGGACAAATTGTTGGCGAAGAAATAGAGTAAACACTATATTACCCCCACTTCATTTTGGGGACATAATTGACGGATTGCTGGCCACGCCCACAATGTTCCGACAAGCCCATCATGCTTGAATTAGACGTAAAAAGAATGAAAATTTGGCCTGAATTGTGCCATTTAATGATGTCACTGTCATTAGTATGGTACATCATTAGCTGCTGTGATGCTGCTTTGGTACTGTGGTGGCGGCCAGTGTTGGAACATAATAGGCATGGCCGGCAATACATCAATTAGATTGGAAAAGTAACAGCCATGTCTCAGCTAGCCTATCCTATACCATGTACAACAATTAAAAATAACTCCACTAACCTCGTGTTTAGGATCAATTGAAAAATCAGCTCTGAAACCTTCAACTGGCCATGATTTACCCAATCTGAAAGACAATATATAACCAATGTTGTAGTTCTGCTACAATTTTTTTTGTAATCATACTATCAGTAATACATAAATTACCTACACATGTTTACTAATAATGTTAAAGGTGAAATATCTCACATCATATCATAAACTGGAAACTGGAAACAGATGTGTAAATCAAATCACTATTCATGCCTAAATAGCACATTTTAGAAAGAACTTCTGAAAATCACTGTAATTTAATGACACTCTTTTGGCAAATTTGAATAAAGATTGAATAAAGATAACTGGTCCATGATGAAGTAATTTCTTCTATACAACTTAAGTGTGTGAATTCATTTTGAGCTGAAGATACTTAGTAACATCCAGTCTGCAAGTCTTGGACTGGTGACCTTTTGGTAGAACTGATGAACTTTTAAGCTGAACTGGCTTAAATTTTACTCAATACATGTCATTTATAGAAGAAATGTGGATGAACTTTTGACATTTTTTTACCCTGATGTTATCATGGGCTATGTTTCCATTCTTGGTAGCCAAAATCGCCATTGGCTACTAATTTCTGAGGAATTCTTTAAAAAGTAACCCATTTTAGCAAATTTGTGGAAAAATACTTTAAAAAGGACTATATTTTCACAAATTTTGGAAATTTGGCTACTAATTATTTTAAATTTATGGGAACATAGATCATGGGTAACGGTATTTGGGGTGGAACAGTTTACTATTACAAATGTTTATGTTTCATTGGTTTTCTCATTGCTTAATAAGTTCTTATAATACAGTGACATTTTTCAAAATTCCATTAAAATGGTTTTGAACAGATTTTAGAGGTATTTTATCTACTTGTAATTACCTGGTAAATAAAGGATTACTGAGTAAAAATCCTGCACCAAAATCTGGATAATCAAATTTAACTTTTCCATCAAAGAACGCAAAGTGATGAATAATAGTAGGACTTGGATCCCGTAAAGCGTGACCTAAAAATAACTCCTGAAATAGTAACAATAAAAGAAATTAAAAATAACTCCTGAAATAGTAACAATAAAAGAAATTAATTTAACATATATATACATAGTGCTATTTTTTTTAATGTTCTTTAATTTTGCATCAGCATTTTTTTCTAGCTATTTGTGAGAAAAGCAAGTTTATTAATCTCTAAGGAGTGTTTGAGTGAGTGTGTTTTATGGTCTGCCTTGTACTAGCATACTCTATGGATGACTTTTAAGAGCTAGAACACCTTGTAGACAACCATACAACTCACCCAGTCACATTATACTGACACTGGGTGAACAAGTCAATACTCTGTCTTCTTATAACTAGGCCCCAGGCAAGGAAGCAGTATCTGATTTTTTTTAAGTATGACCCGGTCAGGGTTCAAACCCATAACCTCCTACTCTTGAGGCAGATGCTCTACCACTGATCCACCAAAGTAATGCGCTATGCATACATAATTAAACTTGATAGATTCTGTTGATTGAAAAGTGAAAAAATTAACTATTAATTATTCACTTACATGTTGAACTGCATAAACTGATTGTGATGCCATCAAGTACACTAACAGCATGTTGATGTTAGCCATGGCTAGTGGTGAAGTAAATGTATCACTTTTCATTTTGGTATGTGAAAATGATGATCAAAATGATGTAAATGTATATTCACTTTTTTTTAAAGACCTGACCAAGGGATGATTATCCTCAGTCCTGGATTGAACACTGCCAGTAATGAGTGCCTATATATACATATATTAATGATATATCTATTAAGTTATTGACTTACTTTAGTATGGTCATACTTTTCAAGCAGATTTTGAAGTTTTTGTAGATTAATTCTTGTTTCTTCATCACATATAAATACCCAGGCTTTATCACTAAATTTTGATGCTAATCTGAAATAAAAAATGCATGTCTTACAAGTGGTGGCTTAAAACTCACCGTTTTCTAAATTTCTGCACATTTAACCAAAAGCATGGGAGAATGTCAGTTCACTTGAAGATTGTTTTTTGGTACAAAGAACTTAATATCTGATACTAAAAGTTCAATTTTGAGGAACTAATACCACAACAACCCCTGTCTCATACAAAGGGAATTGATGGATGCATAGTCCAAAGCATTCTCATGAATCACACTGAACTGGAATTGTTTGATTTTTAAAGGAAAATTGCCAAAAAGAAAACTGGAGATTTCTAGCCCGGTGAGTTTTCATGTTATATGAAGCCAGTGTGAAGCCAGGTACTTGAAAAGTTGAAAGCTATATTTTCAGTTTTCTAATTGAGTACTCGTCATCCCTATTAAAAATGTTAATTTTGAAAAACTGTGATACAGAATGGTGTATATTTGCATTGTATATAACATCTGTCAGATACTGTGACTTACTCTGGTAACAAGGGGAAGACAGTCCATACACCAGGAAAATCCCATTCCTCATGGGCTAGTATCAACTGAGGCTGTTTTTCCTGAAAGTTACAAAATAATACATTAACACTATAATTTTATTCAATTTTCATATGCTAACAAATCTTCTAAAATCTATTTATAAAAATAATAGAAAGTGAGGCTTATTTTATATTTTGTTACATTTGCTATTGCCATGATTTTCATACAATGAGTAATGGTGTTTAACGTCCCAGTCAAGAATATTTCACTTATATCGAGACGTCGCCAGCTATAGGCGAAGGTGCAGAAATTTTGCCTGTGCGTTGCGCTTATGGCATATAGCAGGGTTCTTTAGCGTGCCAAGCCCACCGTGACACGGGACCTCGTTTATTTTAAGTACAAGGGAGCCTTGGTGGCCAAGTGGTACAAAGTACATGCTTACATTACAGACAACAACTTTTTCTGACTAGGTTTCAATCCATCTCAGACAGATCCTTTTGTGAGAAAGTGTGTCAGTTCCCTCACTGAATGTATATGAGGTACTCTGGTTTCCTCCACCATTCCAAAGGTGATTGCCTCAATATAACTGAATTAATTTTGGTTGTAATGTAAACCAATATTAGGCCTTACTCCTTTGATACAATCCATATGTCAGTGTTTGAAATAAATAAAAAATTCCCACTAGTCCTTGTCTTGATAATTTCAACATTTTCTATTGTTATATATTGGAGACCAGTGGAAAAGTAACCAGTACAAGTCTTAGACTGTGAGACTGGCTGTTATTTTGAAAACTGTATATGTATTGAGGGAATACTAATACCAAAGTTGCTTCGTAGTACAAATATTAGGAATGTATTAAACATAAATTACAAGACAGTGTATCCGCGTAATCTAACTTTTCTGTGACCTAGCTTCATTTTAGATATGAAATGCATAAGCTGCCACAGTTCGTTAAATGAACCTATGGTTTCAAGCTTACTACTATGTGTGGAACCTTTAAATTAAATTTGAAATATATTATACATTGTTTACAATTCCATTAAAACTTTTTTTACTTCAGTCAGCTGCCCTTCAAAACATTGTTTAAAAATCTGATTTCTAATACAGGCATGAAGTTTATAACTATTTTGAATTGGGGCCAATTTCACTTCAAAAAAGAAGTTGTAATAGTAAATTAGCTTGATTGTGATTAGGGACCTACACTTATTTTTCCAAGCTATGGGTTACTGGGCACCTGGTACTTTTAATCTCTGTAACATATTATACATAATTTACAGTTATACCTTGTTGATTTCAGTCAGCTGATCTTCAAAATGCTGTTTAAAAATATCTGCTCTTGTTTTATGGTAGGAATTTGGTTGACTCAAAACAATAAACAAAACATCACCAATACTTATATCTGTAAAAAATATAATAATACTAAAAGAAATAATAACTTTTATCATTGACCATAAATGTTGAAAAAATAAACTAAGTCAGTAAACAGTAAGTAGATGTCTGGCAGACTTGAAAAATCAGTACTTGTGGCATGGGACCTCATACTGAACTTGCGTACAAATTTTCAAGTGACTATGTTTAATGGTTGCTGAGAAAACTGTTTCAATTTTTTTGGAACGGACGGACAGGGGTAAACCAGTATACCACCCTCTTCTGGGTATAATAATAAAAAAGTAATAGTGTTGCTAGAATTTTGTGTTAGATTCTTCAGTTACAGCTTCTATGCATTTTTCTCTACTAGTAACCATTGGCAATGGACTGATTGTAAAAGTGTAGTTAGGTACAAGTTAAGTGGAGTTTTATGTCCCAGTCAAGATTATTTCACTTATATCAAGGTGGTCAGTGTAGGGGTGGCAGAAGAAACCAGAGCACCCAGAAAAACCACCTACCTTTAGCAAGAGAACTGGGTCAAAATTATTTCACCTATATAAAGATGGTCAGTTCAGGGATAGTAGAGAAAAACAAAGTGCCACAAAAAAAAAACAAAAAAACCAAAAAAAAACAGACAAACTTTTTTCACAATAGAATCTCCCCAAATGCCCAAAATGGGATTTAAACCTAGGCAACGAGAGGCATGGAGGGTCATGTGATCTGTAAGCAGGTGCTCAAGTTCCTAGAATAGATTAAGCCGTTTCTAACATGTTTAAATATCTCAAATATATCTCAAATTTGTGAGATTTATAACCACAATTTTTATATTAGGGTTGTTGGTCCCAAATATAAAGGAACGTTTACAGAAAAGAAAATCAAAATTTGGATTTTGTCAGATTGCAGTTTTGTGCTTTTTAAGATGTATGTACTTAGATCACTGTGATAACTTGAGTTTTCAATTAGCATTATTTACTTGATTACAAGGAAAGGACATGTGGTAAGACTTCCTTTTGTATCCCCTACTAATTTAATTCTATGTGCAATTTTGATTTCTTTCTTTTTTACAGAAATGTCGAAAATGGCTTTATTCCATCAATTGTTAGACTTTTTCAATCAACATTAAAGTTTTAGTTGAGGGTACAAATGGAAGTCTTTTTTGACATACCAATAAATTAGCCAACACTATTTCTTCTTTTCATACCTGATTTAGGTTTATCATCTTTATTCTTTTCATTCTTTGTGTCAGCTTGAAGGGAACTATCACCTAATGTTAAAATAAATGATAAGTACATCTGTTATTGATTTTGAAATGATTAAATATTTACTTCATGAGATTTGTAAAAAATAGCCTTAAATTATGGACCATCCGATCCTATGGTGAAAACAAAGTGGCAGATCTAAAAAAGTATTACCGTTTTTGATCAAAATGATATATCATTTGACCCAATATGACAAATTTCTTTTATTTATACTTATCATTGAATTGATGTATTTAAGCCATTTATAATGTTATAATATAATTCATATATATTTGCATATATAAAAACGGAATATAAATAATAAAACATGTGGTAATAACAATTTGTTAAATGGGAAACCAAATTTATTTACTGTCTCTTCAAAGAGTATGAAATGAATGGGAATTAAATTTTGGTGCATGTTGAAAGACCTATTAGAATTGTTATTTTAATATTTATTTCTTAATTTCTTTCCTTTTCTTTCTTTCTAAAAAAATCTATGTTTGAAAACAATTTAAAACATAATGGAGAGAAAAGTGCAACAGGAAATTCTCATGGAAAATACTGCACTTGTCAACTTTGGATTAAATGCAAGTTATTTTGCAATAAGTGATTTGTTAGTTTGTCTCCTAACGGGATTCTTGATACTATATGGAATATGTTTGTATAAAAGCATTGCCATATTTAACACATTTACCTGACCAAACAATTAAAATAAAACACAACACTTTCATGTGTTTTTTGTTGTCCATGTCAGCTAGAATCGAAGGTGACGAAAAAGTGTAGCAACCTTCTGTTGCCTTTTCGGTATCTTCTTCCGATTTCAGGAGCACTCCTTTTACATGGAAGTACAAACAAACAAACAAAACAAACAAAAAAAAAAAAACAAACAAACAAACAAAAATAAATAAATAAATAAATAAATAAATAATTTTCTCTAATCAGGGTATTACAGTACCGTAACTAGGTGCTTAAATAAACCGAGGCAAGAATTGAAGATAAATCTATATAAATAAATATAAAATACCAACAGAGCTCAATCTTTTACACAATATACAAGAAAGCTTAAAACTAGACCTGGTTTAATCTGTGCGGCGTCATCATCATCATCCCGAGGTCAGACAGTGTTATATCTGCCATGTTTTAAGTCTGGGTAGTGCTGAGAAAGATCATTCACAGCTGCACGATCCAACGGACAAAGTCGCTAAAAGCCCAATAACCATTATGAAGTTCGGGTAATACTTGGTTAAATTTTTACCGAGGCAGTTGCCTCGGTTGCCTCATAGGTAGTTACGGTACTGTATTATAAGTGAAACAACATCCAAATTACTAACGCAGTAGACAAGTAGAAATGCGTGTTTGAGACAGATTTTAAGGATGCTAGCTTTCAATGTAAATGCAATTTGCCTATAGTTTTATTCTCCAAAGATTTTGGTCACACTTACTTGATTTTGTGGGTCAGGAAGAAGTCACATGTACAGGATCAAACCAATGATTGTTTAAATTTTAAAACCTAAATTTTTTATAACAGAGAAGTGACATAATTCTTCCTTCAAATGTAAATTTATTGTTTATTGTTGCATGTAATTCACTGGCTAGCTCTGCCCATATCGCTATTTAGCCACAAGCTATAGTCGCATAAGGTTTAAGTTTTCTATGATATATACCCGGTATAATACTTTGTCATTCCTGGATGCTGCGATGGCCATTGACATCCCGGACTACCACCGACAGTCCCATAAATTCGGCACATAATCCATCTCGATGGGTAGCGTAAAAATATTTTGTCAATAAGTCGTAAATAGCTGAAAAAATATGATGCTACTGTCATATATATGACAACTTTTTTAATTTAAATATAAAATACATTCAAAAAGTGGTATATGTCACTATAAAACAACCCTTTTTCCAATGTGTCTGTTTCATAGTGAATTCTAAATTCGTCTTTTGGTCCTTCAGCTGCCACAGCGATGGATTATCTGGAGGGTTCTGTATATTTCTAGCTGCTAGCCAGGGGCGTAGCTGGGGTGTTTATGATGTGGACGCCTAAAGAGGGCAGGGGGTTTGGGGGCCGCCCTGATGCGAATTTTCGGCCCTCCAGGGCGCTATTTCTCAGAATTTTTCTTACAATTTTATGCTTTGCTGTGGTAGTTTTTGTCGTTTTTTTGAGGACTAGTTCATTTTTAAACCTGAAGACGAGGTACAAGGGAATCTGATGCTGTATGGCATAAGCACTACGTAAACAACACACTTAATAATTGAGAAAGTCAAGTTAAAATGGGAGTTCAATTAATAAAGTGGTGAGGTTAAACGGAGACATCGAAGTCAGGTATAAACCGTATTCGTATATAACATTTCCGGTGAAGACCAACGGTTTGGTATAAGAAATATATTATATTCTCTCTCTCTCTCTCGTTTTTTTTTTTTTTTGCGAAAACGATGTGGACGTTTTTGCGTACTGACAAACGTACGCCTGGCTACGCCCCTGCTAGCTAGTAAGGAGGTTTCGACGCTGTACCACGTGACCAACATCTCCTCATGTAGGAGGTTTTACTGAGAAAACGTTTACATCGCTACTTTTCGGAAGAGCGGTTTTGCGATTTTTTCATATCAAATGAAATTTAATGACAACTGTCCCACCACCGCGGCGAACCCGTTGCTAAATTACTATTTCAGTGATTTCCAGTCGTACTGACGGTGACTGTATTTATGTTATACCACCTTAATCTACCGTGCGATCATGCAAAACAATTATTGGATATGGAATCATCTCGGTCATAACATTTTACGTAAAACAACGTTATTCTAAAAATTCGCGACGTAAACGTTTTCCAAAACGCCCCGCAAAAACGTTAAGGAGTTTTGTCCAATTGATCGCGTTGTACGGCGGCGAATGGGATTAGGGAGAGAGGACTTAAGGTAGTTCCATACTTTACAAATCGCCTGAAAACACATATTGAGAGTTTGATATGTTGTACATGGGCATAAACCATTCAACATGCCAAAATTTCAGGGCAGGTATTCGACTTGCTTAAGAAGTTCTGAAGCGCCACCTGGTGGCCATTTTCACGACATAAATGATCAAAGTATAACTACTGTTATCAATAAATAAGCTTTAATAATTTTTTGTCATGCTTAGAAACCCAAAGTCTCTTGCATTTAAATTAACCATTATGTCATGAAGATCATTTGGACCAATGGAATTTTACTTCCGATCACGTGGTATTTTTCTGCAGCGCCACCTATCAAGAGAGAACATTAAATTTCCGGAAAACTAAAAGTAACATCCTTTCGTTAATTTTCAGATTTTTAAAAAACTAAGTCGAATACGACCCCTGATTTTCACATATATTGCACATGAATATATAAGTTTGATTATCGGAAACAAAAAATAGGGGGTCGTCAAGCTACTTTTTTCATAAAATTGCATCAAAATCCTGAAACAAGAAAAAAGCCTCATTTCTTACGTAAGAAGTTACCAATAATGTCCTAGGATACTATTATGAACTCAATTTTTTTCGTTTGGTATTAACAAATAAACAAAAACACTGATTGTGAGCTATTTGGCTGTGCAAAACAAAACCAACTTAAATTTTATATGGTCTGTCACCCATAGAAACCCATAGCAACCGTTACCCAACACAGAAAGGGGATTCGTATACATCAGGGGCGGATACAGGATTTTTTGAAAGGGGGGGTTGAGAACTATCCAGGATTTTTTAAAAGGGGAGGTTGAGATCTATACAGGATTTTTTTAAGGGGAGGGGCGAGAATTATATCAATGCTAGATGCGAGCGCCGAAGGCGCGAGCTTCCAGAGACGATGGGTCTAGGGCAGAGCCCCGATGGGGGCCAAGAAAATAATTTTAATCAGTCAATATCTCACTCTCTCTCTCTCTTTAAATTTTTCAAAGGGGGGGGGGGGGGTTGCAACCCCCGCAACCCCTCCCCTAAATCCGCCACTGTACATTGATGAAGCGTTCTTGATTCTAGGCCTCTGAATGAAACACAAGTACAAGAGCATAGTCAAACTGCTAAAATTTGACACCCAGAAAAATTATCATACAGTATGTTTATTGAAGAATCGTCAGTTTGTGTCCTACTATTTGTATTTAAAATCACAGAAAAAAACAAATAAAAAGCGGCATTTAAAATACCGTCTTCAAAATTTAAACAATGTACTCAAATCTTTCAATTATTTGGAATAGTACTCTCAACAGTGTAAATGTACCTAATTTCCGTTATATACAATATACCGGTACATTTTCTTCTTTAAAAATAGTGCACAGAATTGATATTGTGTATCTTTTGTGAATGCAGAAAATTATTCTACTGAATGATATCATAACAGCGTTCCCGCCATAATTCTGTAGGCGCCGAAGTCCACACATTCGTGACGTCATAGATAAAAAAGACGTCAAATCTGACATTTCGACCGTACGCACAAAACGACGACGTCACCATGGTATGGAACTACCTTAAATCTTAAATAATACATTTTTCTGGCATCTAAATCTATTTTGTTAATTTTTAATGTCTTCTTTTTCTTTTTTCATTGATATGGGATACGGTTATGAAGCATCGTTTTACTGATTTCTTCACTATTAATGGCTATTATAATTTATGTATTTATATCAATTCTTCGAATTCTGGACATTCATAATTATTGATTGGTATCTCAAAATATTCGTGATTCGAAATATGATTTTTTAAAATCGAATAATGACCCTATATTCATAAGCCAAGTTGGATTTAAGGATATCCGTTTGAAATAGATTTTTGGATCCCAAACTATTTTATGAATAATTGGATATCCATAAATAGTGAAGGATTATGCATATCCATAATTATTTATGGGTTTATAGGATATTCATTCTAAATTTGAACTATGGATATCCATGCTCTGTGAATATTTATGAATACTTTCACTATGCATCTATGAGGTCACGTCACTATTATTTCAGTATTCACAGTCATTCACTAATTCAACTAGATTCAGTGATATCACTATAGTTCGATGTTTTGATATAATATAATAAGTATGAGGCACCGTTTCTATATATTTATTCACTATCATTTTAACATATGTAATATATCCATCCATGTGGATATCCATAAATGGGATATTACATAAATAAGATTATTTTCAGATATCCCAAAATAATTTTAAATAAACCGATTTTTCATATGTAAAAATAGCTGTAATTTATACATATACAAAAATCGATGTTGTAAAATTCGATTTATGCATACTAAAATAGCGAATAGATATAGAAACGGCGCCTCGATCATAAATTAGTGATACTAATTTACAGTATATCATCAATGTATTTATTGACTTTATACGGCGGCGTATTAAGGACTTCTTAAAATATTTTAAAAATAATTCGTGGCCACGATTTATATTTCGTTCCCTCGAATTATTAATTCGTTCCCACGGATTAGTAATTCGTTCCCTAGAATTATAATTCGTTCCTATATATGGATTAGTAATACCTTCCCATGAATTATAATTATTCGTTCCCATGGATTATTTATTCGTTCCCTCGAATTACAATTCTTTCCTTCAAATTATAATTCGTTCCCATGGATTAGTAATACGTTCCCTCGTCAGTCGAATTACAGTATAAATTGTTTTCACGGATTAGTAATTTGTTCCCTCGAATTATAATTCGTGCCCACGGAATAGTAATATACCGTTCCATAGAATTTTAATTCGTTCCCACAAATTATGATTCGTGGCCACGAATTATTTTTGAAAATATTTTAAGGGGTCCTAAATACGCTTCCGTAATTTTATCATCATGTATCATTAATTCTATTTTTTGACCTCGCTTACTGTCAAGATTTTTCTTTACTGATTACAGAAGCGTGTTCGTGTTGCATGCTCATGCCAGGATATGTTAATGGGCGTCATCATATTCATTAATTGCCAATCCAATACATTGCTTTTTGACATTTACGGTATTTTTTGTGTTGACGTCGACATTTTTTCTAATATTTCATAAGAATCCGGGTTTTCAAACTAGTGATGAAATAAAAATAAATACTCTCATCATTTAAGATAATGATTACTCCCTGAACTCACAGAACGATGACGTCATTAATATTTGCTATAAGTGGGGGTACCTGCATATTTACCTAACATTTACATAAGGATTTTCACGTTTGTTAGAAAAACTGCATTCAATATCATCATTAGGGTAAGTCAAAAAATTTACTTGAAATATTTTAAAATCTTTTCTGTAATTGAGTCGACTGAACCAACGTTTGATGTCGATTGTCGATTATTTTAACCTGATTTTACATATTTCTGCTCGCTAAAAGGTCTTATCTTTTCAGCTGTTCCTGAGTTCATTGACTGAATGAAATCAATACAGGACAGGTGCTTTATGTTTGATTATATCCCAGTAAAATAATAAAAATATTTTGAAAATACGAAAAGGGTTATTTCTTGTCAGTTGTCAATGTGAAATGGAAGTTGTCCCCAATTTTAGGACCATAGATTGGGAAAATATCTACGTGACCTACTGTAATATAACGACCTAATTTATAACCTTTGGTAGACACAGATTTTGTCCTGAATAACATGACATGCTGTCTGTCTGTTTAGAGTCATAGTTAAAATTGATATTTTTTGTCATAAGGAGCACGAATGTATAAAATTGAAACACCTTCCTTATTTAGTCAAAGTTACTAACTCACTGTGAATCAATTACATTACATAAGAGATTTAAGATTATTGGACAGTGTAAGTATGACTATGAAGCCATATAGATTAATGTGACAGTTAGAAATTATGCTGGTTGTGTTCTTAGTTAACTTGAAATACTACCATAGGGGTAAGTTTATGCTAACTGTTATGTACAAAGTATTATGTTCTGCACTCTAGCTGACATAATAATGTAAATATGATATAGAAATACAGTCAGAACTGTCTATAAAGCCAACATGGGCCAGATTGATTATAAAATTTTAAATATATGCATAGTATATAAAATAACAGTAAGGGGGAACACCAAATGGTAAGATTTCCTTTTGTACCCCAGCCTATTCTACCGTATGTCAAATATTTAAAAAAATATTTTTCACAGAAATGTTCAAAATTGCTTGATTCCTTCATTTTTAGACTTTTTTAGTTGAAATTAAAATTTTAATAGAGGGTACAAATGGAACTCTTTCTTAACGAATAAGATTTTTCACTTGTTTGTTCTCAGACAAAAATTCTACATAACTTTTTAATTTGTCTCTGATCATGGTGATCTTGGTGTCATTTTTTGTTGCTATATGAATATGCTATAAACTGACATTCAATTTTTAAATATAATTGTAAATTTTATAAATATATTTTTATGGAAAACACAGAAAAAGTTTTGCCAGATGTAGCTGAGCCTGTCCATGTATAAGTAGCTTCTAATTCACATTACTGTCATGTTTTTCACTAACATCGTCCATGTCAACTACAAATGCTGATGTTGATTGAAGAACTGAATCAAAAGCAAGAAATTCTAAAGATTGTCCTTACCCATTACCAAATATACATGTTATTATATCCAATTTTGTTCTATCATGGACCAACTTACTTCAATTATGTCTCCAACTTGACCTTTAATACTTACAGCAATTACTGATAATTCTTATTTGTATAATTTATTTTCATTTTTTTTACTTTCAGAATAGAAAATAGACAATACATATAATTTAGCATAGAACTTGACAAGCATGGCTGACACAGGAGGGGTAGAGGCTATTGTTGAAGAGAGCATGTTCTCACTGCTTGACCTGTTTATACTCTCGGGGCTAGGAGGATTTGCGGCCTACTGGTTTTTCTTCAAAAATAAAAAACAGGAGCAACCTACCTTCAAGAAGTTAACTGTACAGTAAGGATAAAAATATTCTTAATTAATTTATTGTTTTGATTAGATGTACCAGTATTCATCTGTTTTGCTATTTGACCAAGACAGTTTTTCTTTCCATATACCTTTATTTTCAGTTTCATTAATTAAACAGGGCCTTGGTGGCAGAGTGGTCAAAACCACATATCTTAACTTCTTATCTTATCTTTTTGCTTACCGTAGTTTGTTTCATTCGCTTCAAGTTGTAAGTGTCCTCATTAGCGGCCACAGGTGGCCTACTCTTTTTCAAACTCTACAGAGATGTCTTTAGCGTGCACTGACTGAGACACGGAACCTCAGTTTTGAGTCTCATCCGAAAGATTATCTGGTAATGAGCTTTTTACGGCTCTAGTATGGGCAGGAGATGAAAATCATCTCAGAAAATTTCCAAGTCCTGAATGAGGTTTGAACCCATGCCCCTTGACTTCAGAAGCCACTGACAGTACCACTCGGCCATGTCCACCCACATAATTACAGATTACATTGTCTCTCACGCCTAGACTCATATCACACTCTGGCAGATCCTAGTGTGAGAGAAAGTTTGTCAGTTTGTTTGCTAGAAGCCAGTGGTTTTCTCTGGGCACTCCAGGTTCCTCTTCCATTCATCAACTGATCACCTTAATATAGGTGAAAGCACCTTGACTGGGGCGTAAAAAACAAAGATTCCAGTCCACTCTTAGTCTTTATTAGTCAAGCCAAATCGGTCTTTAGTTAGTGGATATTGTTATTTCAAAATTGTTCAGTTGCTTTAATTAATACCGGCACTTACTAATTGACGTATCGCCGGCCACACCCACAATGTTCTGACACTGGCCGCCATTACGGTACCAAAGCAGCGTCATGGCAACTAATGACGTTCTAGTGTTAGTGGTGACGTCATTAAACCACACAATTGAGGTCAAGTTTTCATTCTTTTTGCGTGTAATTCAAGCATGTCGACCCTTTGTCGGAACATAGTGGGCGTGGCCGTCAATCCGTCAATTAATGTAAGTGTTCAAGTTGATGATGGTAGAGATGTTATTAATAATATTGTTTCACCTTTGTGTTTATAAGTACAGTATCTTTCCATTCCTGGTCGTCAAAATCGCCATTGGCTACTAATTTCTGAGAAATTCTTTCAAAAAGTAACCTGTTTTACCATTATTTTTGTTACAAAAATACTTTGAAAGGGGCTATATTTTCACAAATTTTGGAGTTTTGGCTATGAGTGATTTTAAATTTGTGGAAACTTAGACTGTATGTAAAAAAATTATGTTGATGTAGTTATTACATTGTATTATAATGTATGTTATTGTTTATTTTCAGACCAATGACAGGAAGAGATCGAGATCCAAGTTTTATAAATAAAATGAAATCTTCGGTAAGAATTTTATTTTTAAATTTGATATTGAAATTACATAGCCTTTAAAATTTACATATTTATATCCATTTTATTTTGCAAGATCACCACCACAATAGCTTGGTAGAGTTTGTCATTCCACTTACTGGATGGTAATGTTTTTTTTTTAGACACTCAGGTTACCTCAATCATCTCATAACTAAAACCTTGATATAGGTGATAGAATTTTGACTGGGGCATAAGTGGGGAAAGGTATAGGGGTTCAACTCCCAGCTAAACCCAGTCCATATATAAAATGGCTAGTAACTGTATTCTTGGTTCCCAGTCACCCATAACTTTTCTCTACATAACACCTACATGTATGACTGTTTGCTGAGCCAAGGCCTTTATTGATAATATATAAATGCAAAAATCTTTACCAAGATGTTAAACTCCTTTACTCACTCATTTGCACATTTACTTGACTCATTCACTTACACCTCTTTCACTCACACTCACTTCATTCACTCACAGACATTTCACCCATACTCACGTACACTTATTTCACTCACACTCACTTTACTTGTTCACTTACACTTTTTTGGCTCATGCTCACTTTTATTCACTTACACTGATTTCGCTCACTCTTATTCACTTACAGATTTCACTCACTCACTGTACTTATTCACTTACACTGGTTTCATTCACACTCACTTAACTCACTCACTGTACCTATTCACTTACACTGGTTTCATTCACACTCACTTAACTCACTCACTTACACTTATGTCATTCACCACACTCATTCATGTACACTTATTTCACCCACACTTCACTCAGGCACTTACACTTATGTCACTCACACTCACTCCACTCATTCACTAACACTTATTTCACTCACTTCACTCATTCACTTACACTTATTTCACTCAGTCACTTCACTCAGTCACTTACACTTATTTCACCCACTCACTTCACTCATTCACTTACACTTATTTCACTCAGTCACTTATACTTATTTCACTCAGTCACTTACACTTACACTTATTTCACTCAGTCCAGATATACTTATTTAACTCGGTTTACTAACACTTATTTCACTCATTCTCTTACACTTATGTCACTCACACTCACTTCACTCGGTCACTTACACTTATGTCACTCACTTCACTCAGTCACTTACGGTCACTTCACTTGGTCACTTACACTTATGTCACTCACTTCACTCAGTCACTTACGCTCACTTCACTCGGTCACTTACACTTATGTCACTCACTTCACTCAGTCACTTACGCTCACTTCACTCAGTCACTTATACTTCTTTTACTCACACTTGCTGAATTATTGAATTCTGACCGTCATAAGTTTTGATATCAACCTTCTGTACTTATAAGTTGTTAGTCATTATAAGGAAGTTACTATAGAAACAAGGAAAGTGAAAAGATTTAAATAGTTTGTATGACATAGAAATATAAAATATAATAATATACACTGTAATTCATAAATAACTGCATTTATATAAATTTATATTTGCCTTAGGTTAATATTATAATCATCATGCCAAAATTCGTTCTTAGAATCTGAATTAAAATGTTGAAGTTTTTACAGTGTTAGAAAATGAAATCTTTAATAAATCATCTGAATGAATGCAACAAAATTGGTTTTTGTCTGAAATATAATTGCTTGGGATCTTTTTTTTTTTTTAAATATGGGGAAAATATAAAAATGTGAGAAAAATTATTTTTCAAGACAATAACACTTTTATTTTAGCCGAAAAACACTAGGCTTTAGCAGAATGTTTCAATAATTTAATTTTGTGAAAATTTTTAGTCTGTAATGATACAACCAGTTTTAAACATGTATAATAATTAATGGATGGCATTGCATATACCAGGTAATTCTGTATCCATGACTATCGGTACTTACAGAATTTTTTTGATTTTGCAATTTTTTAACAGGGTAAAAATGTGATTGTGTTTTATGGTTCCCAAACTGGTACAGCTGAAGAATTTGCAGGGCGTTTAGCTAAAGATGCAGTAGGATATGGTATGAAAGGACTGGTGGCTGATCCTGAAGAATGTGATATGGTATGGGCATTAGTCTGTTTAATGTACACAGAATGATACTGTGTTGAAAAAGTTTCTGTCAGTTAATAAAATGAATTTTGTTGAAAAATTTATGAACAGCTGCAAAGACCTGTTAACTTGATCTAACTGATGGTTGCCATGGAGATAAAAATATATGTAGCCTACATTGACACAATATATGAAAGTGGTGAAATATTTTGAAATGAATTTTGGTGAAATATTGTGAAATGAATTTGTTGAAAAATATTTAAACAGCTGCCAAGACCTGTTGACTTTATCTAATTGATGGTTGCCATGGAGATAAAAAGATATGTAGCCTACATTGACACAATAGCTGAAAGTGGTGAAATATTTACAAATGTACAAGTATACAGGATTTGACACGAACATTTTTTCAACAGTAGCCCACCAGGCTAATAGTTGTTTAAAGTCACTAGCCCTGTTTGAAGTTAAGTAGTCTGGGGCATGTGTCGTGTCTCCTGTTTAGTGGCTACTCTACCCCCAAAAAATTAAAAATGAAGCAAAATCCTGAAATCTGGAGAAGTTTAGATTATATATTCATTGGGTCAAAAAAGCTCTGTATTGAGTATATAATCTAATTGTTTTGTGATAAACTACTAGCCAATCAGGCTACCGTTACTAGTAATACAAGATTCACTAGATATGACCAATTTTTACTAGCCTCAGGCTAGCGGGCTAGTGTTAGTGTCGATCCTTGGTATACTAGTATTTTATTTATATTATGTAAACTTATACTAAATGTTGTGATTTTGTTTTAACAGATATTTTATTCATTTATATATATTTTATTTCTCTAAAAGGATGATTTACAAAGACTACCAGAAGTAGAGAATTCCTTGGCTATATTTTGCATGGCTACATACGGTGAAGGAGACCCGACTGATAATGCCCAGGAATTTAACGAATGGTTACAGAATGGAGATGTTAGTTTAGAAGGTGTTAAATATGCTGTAAGTAATGGTTATTTATAGAACACTGTTTCTAAAAATAGCATAGAGATATTTTGGATGACTACATACGATGAAGGTTATAAAAAATAAAATAAAATCATGGAAATAAATATCTGATGTCGCCCATCAAAAAAATTTCTCGCATAGTGATTGGTTAACTTGCCGGGGTTATTAGAACTATGTTTGGAAATCTGCCAAGGTACATAAAGGCACACATCGTTTAGCTGTAAAAGGGAAGCAACTTGTACATTGCAAAACTCTAGTTACAGTGAACAAACATGGTGACAATGTACATAAGTCACACCGCATATGAAACAAAAGTTAAACCGACCAAACCAATATCCCTTTGAAAGGTGATAAAAATGTTATACAGGGTTTTTGCAGGCTACACAGCCCCATGTACCCTGTCAAAGATCAATGTACCCTTTGCCTGTGGCTCAGGGCACATGAATCTTTCACAGGGTACATGGGGTTGTGTAACCTGCCAAAGCCCTATATAACTTATAATATTCATGTATAGTAAAACGTTGATCCATTGCCACTTTATTCTAATCAGATTTTGGTATTACAAAAAGGTTTGGCAATAAGTTGAAGAAGGCTTATAAAAGAAAAACATAAAAGAAACTTTGGGACTTCAAAATACAGTGGTTGTATGCTAGTCAGCAAAGTTATCAAGGGCATTATATATTGAGCTTTTACTGTACCAAATATTCTATTGAAAAGTCAGATGTGAAAAAGCTAAGAGTTCTTTTTCAAACATAAAAAACTTTACAAAAAATTATTTTACTTTTTTTTTGAAAATGAGCAATTTTTTTCATTTTTGTTCACTGAACATTGTCGATTTTAGTTTGACATTTAGTTACTATGATAATATTTGTATACAGTATTTCAGGTTTTATTCGGTTGACATTTAGTTACCATGGTAACATTTGCATTTTTCAGGTTTTATTCGGTTGACATTTAGTTACCATGGTAACATTTGCATTTTTCAGGTTTTTGGTTGACATTTAGTTACCATGGTTACATTTGTATATTTCAGGTTTTGTTCTGTTGACATTTAGTTACCATGGTAACATTTGTATATTTCAGGTTTTGTTCGGTTGACAGTTAGTTTCCATGAAAACATTTGTATATTTCAGGTTTTGTTCGGTCGACATTATGTTACTAGGTAACATTTGTATTATTCAGGTTTTGTTCGGTTGACATTTAGTTACTATGGTAACATTTGTTTATTTCAGGTATTTGCTTTGGGAAATAAAACCTATGAACATTACAATGCTATGGGTAAATTTGTTGATAAGAAACTGGAAGATTTAGGTGGTACAAGAGTGTTTGAACTTGGAATGGGAGATGATGATGCCAAGTATGTTAAACTTGATAATATTGGTCTTAACTTCTTGTATCTCAAATCTCAAATGATCATTGCATTGATGTTGTGTTTTATTAAATTGAAATTTCTATCCTTCTGTCTGTCCAGACAGTTCTTATCCGAAGTAATTATTTTTTACGAAACATGGTGCAAATCATCAACATTGATAAGAGATGTGCATATCACTAACCTGAGTTTGTTTGCTCATTTTCCTGGGGGTTATGGTCCTTTGACTGAAAAGTATTAACTGACAGGAAATCCTGATTCCCTGAATTAGCTTGTTGGACTATTTATCTATAAATACATGTGTACACTTGAATTGTAACTATGGAGTACTTTTGAAGATTTTGATAGTCTTTAGTAAACACCATTTTAGCATCATTTGAGTCATATCACTGTCAGTTATAAAGATTGCAGGCAATTTGTGACCACATGAAATGTACCTGAAATTAAGCTTATTGAAAAAAAAAATCACAATTTATGAATTTTATTTCCAGTATTGAAGAAGACTTTGTAACATGGAGAGAGAAGTTCTGGCCAGCAGTTTGTGATCATTTTGGTGTCCAAGCTACAGGTGATCAAGTCAGGTAAGCATTTAAAAAGCTACAGGCATATCAGTTTAATAATCTTGGTTAGAGTATTAAACCCCCTTTAATTGATCAATATCAAAAGCTTACTTCTGAAATTTCAGAGATATCCTGATTACTTATACATGTATGTAGATGTCAGTATTTCTAAATTCTTTACCTGAAATAATCACCTATTGAGATGTCATTAGCAATTTGTGAAGTTGTTGAAATATATATCTTAAGAATGCATTTATAGCAGTAAAGTTACTATATCAAGCCACATTTTAATTGACACAAATATTGGTGGTTTAGTCATTAGAAGGGCCCATTATTTTCACTTATCAAGGCAAATGTCACTAATATTCACATGTGAAGACTGACACAACTTTGAATAATTTTGACCTCCCTTTTGCTTTTACTGCTGATTTATGATTTATTTATTTTGTTGTTATTGTGATTTTTTAGTATAAGACAATATAGTTTGACAACACATGATGATATTCGAAAAGAAAAAGTATACAAAGGAGAAATTGCTAGGCTGGGGTCATTTAGGAACCAAAAACCGTGAGTATCATCATCATCATCTCTCTTTCTCTCTGGTATGTTAGACATAATTGATGTTGAATGAATGTCTTTCTCTCTATCTCTCTCTCTCTCTCTGCCTGACAAAATTTTGAGTATAACAAGAAGAAAATTGATAAGAAAAGGAAATTTTGGAAATAAATACCCCCTGCATTACCGGTAAGTATTTTATCATTTCTTTTCATTATTATCCCCACCTTTCAAAGAATAAGAGAGGATTATTAAATTCGAACTTCCATCCTTCTTTCCATTTGTCCTTCCATCCATCCATCCAGGTACTTCTTGGCTGAAGTACAACTCCTAATCTATGAATCATTAATCTATTTTATAAAACTTGGTGCAAAGTATCAACATGGATAGGAGATGTGCACTTACTAACCCGAGTTAGTGCGCTTATTTTCCTGGGAGTTGTTGTCCTTTGAACATAAATGCAAATCAGATAAACTACTACTGGCAGAATCTTATTCACTGAATTTGGTTGTTTTCTTCTAGTCTTTGTTATTTATGCCATTTAAACTGACAAGTATATCTTGTTGTTTCAGACCATTTGATGCTAAGAATCCATACTTAGCTCCAGTCCAGGTTAACAGAGAACTACACAAGGGTGGAGATAGATCATGTATGCATATAGAGTTTGATATAACAGGATCTAAAATCAGGTACATATATTATTTAGTTGGGATCAAAAGCTTAATGGCAACATTATCTAGTGCCTTCAGTGTATAAAATCAGAAAGAAAAATCAGATTTTGGTTACTCAGGTCTTCAAAAATTACATGTAAGTTGAAAATATTGTTTCTGACATTGAACTGAATATCTATTTGTTTAAAATTGAAATTTATTCCAATTTCAGAAATTCAATTAGCTGGGTTTTTTTTTACTTTTTGCAAGAAGATACATCTACATCATAAGATGATTTTATCTAGAAATTTATTGTTTACAAGATTTATGCATTTGAAGTAAATTTAAATGTTTACTTCTTTCTTAGGCTTTGTACCCACAGTAATTGTGTTATTGAACACACAATTAGAAGATTTCCAAGAAAGGGATTGCATGTGGTTTGTCACTCTTTGAGTTGATAAAACTATATAGTTTAAACAATATTTTATTCACAAAGAATTAGAAAAAGCGTACAATCATTATTACAATAATATACACTATTCTATAGAGTTGAGTTGACTTATGGTGTTTAACGTCCCAGTCAAGAATGTTTTACTTATATTGAGACATCGCCAGCTATAGGCGAAGGTGAGGAAATTTTGCCTGTGCATTGTGCTGATGGCATTATACAGCAGGGTTCTTTATCGTTTCAAGCCCACCGTGACACGGGACTTCGTTTATTTTAAGTTCCCATCCGAAAGAACCATAGAGTAAAATGAATTCAAAAACAATACCTGAAGTCTTATATAAACTTGTCTCTAACAGACAATATAGATATGTAAGTTATTATAATGTTTTTTGTCTAATTTTTTTTTTCTGTTGATTTATACAGATATGAAGCTGGTGACCATGTAGCAGTATATCCAGTAAATGATCCAGAAATTGTAGAAGCCCTGGGTAAACGACTGGAGATAGACTTAGATACAGTCTTCACGCTTACTAATGTTGATGGTAAGTCAGACATTTAACTGAAACTTTTTAAATCAGTTTGTAGTTTTCTATGGGAACTCCTATTTCCTCCACCATCTATGAACTGATCCCCTCTATATAAGTGATTGGATCTTGACTGAGGCATAAATCACCATAAAATGCATAATACTTCAGCTCTCAGAACTTGATGGGTGCTGTGTAGTGGAGAAAATGGTTCAGGCATTTGTGTACTTCATAGGTTTATTCATTTGCCACATGAAACCTCAAATAATGATTATACAATATTTGCATAAATCTGAAATAAATGCCTCATTAAAAACATTCCACTCTCTTGGTTTTTGCAATTTTAAAATTGTTAGACAAATTTTTAAAAAAAGATCCCAAAATTTAGTGATCATTGCTATCAGGAAAGGAAACATACATGTTACACTCATATTAATATTTTGGATGATGACATTAATATGGTTGTAATTTGTGTTTACAGAGGAAGCCAGTAAGAAGCATCCGTTCCCATGTCCGTGTTCTTACCGTACAGCTTTATCTCATTATCTTGACATCACCAGTACACCCAGAACACATATACTGAGAGAATTATCAGAGTACGCCACTGAGGAAAAAGATAAAAACTTCTTACTCCAGCTCTCATCATCAACACCTGAAGGAAAGGTAATTATATTTTGATGCTTGATGGTAAAATTAAATGTTCAAAATAAGTCAAAATTTTCAATCGGCCCTTGTTTTAATATCATTTTCTATTAAGGTATATAGGAGACTATTGAAGAAGTATCAGTCCTCCCCAAAAATTTCCTCCATAAGTGGGAGGTTGTGTGTTCGAACCCTGACCGGGTCTAACCCAAGACTTGAAAGTGGGTAGTGACTGTTTTTTTTGCCAAACACTGTGCATTACAAAATGAAAGTCATGGTTTTTTTGGATGGAAACTTCAAATAAATGAGGATAAAGAACCCTGATGTAAAATGCATTGCACATTCAAAATCTCTGCACCTTGTCAAGTGCTTGGTGAAATCTATAATATAATAGAGTTAATACATATGTATATACATATACCTATAAAAAGAATCTGTCTTGGATTTCATTTAGAATTTCCATGAGGACTATCAAAGAATTGCTCTGAAAATATGAATGATGCCTAATAATTTCCAAATTAAAGTTGATTTTGTTTATTTATTTATTTATTTATTTGCTTTTGGAATTCAGAGTTGAACATGTGCCATATTTATCAGGGCTCCAAGTTGCGAGTAATTTACTCGAAAATGCGACCAAAAATGCTGAAATGGCGATCAAAATTTAGGCCTCAGTCGCTGCGTGGCGACTGTACAAATTACCGGTTCGGACTTTGTCAAATCGTTTTCTGTTCCGGACATTACTTTTATGATCTAGGTTATCAGAGTGTTTGTATATGTACCGTTTTTTTTAATGACTGTGACAATCGCTTTCTTGACTCGGATGTATATATCGGCATGGCCTCCGCCAAAAGGCAATCGTCTTTAAATACATTTGGATTCGGCAAACCAAGTGATGCTTCCACTTCCAAAGTACGAAAAACAGACGATATATCCTCGTCCAAAGTCGAGATAGACAAAACATCAAAACGATCGTTTGCAACTTAATGGTTATCTGAATTTCCATGGTTGAGATTCGACAAGGAAACCCAACAAATGTTTTGTACTATGTGTGAATCAGCACCGTCGATGGCGGGGAAGACAGACTTTGTTTCCTCAGGTTGCACAAGTTTCAAGAAAGAGTCACTTACAATACACTCGAAAAGCAAACACCACTGTTCGATTCGTGATGACATTGTTGAAAGTAAAAATCGGGGAAGCACAGTAAAGCAGACTTTTGCTAGACAGGTCAGTAAACGCGATGTATATACCTACAAAGTAAAATGCAGTGATTTGTCAATAAACAACACTATGCAGTGTTAAATTTATTGTTCTTTTATTTTTTTCATGCATGTAATTTTGGCGACTACTCTTAAAGGTTGTGGCGAGTAGTGTTCTGTAAATGGCGACCAAAATTTTGACCTTGGTCGCCATATGGCTACCAAATTCTGAAACCTACTTGGAGCCCTGTAATTTATTTATTTAATTATGGAATTCAGATTTGAACAAAAGTCATAAGTATTTATTTATTTATTTATTTATTTATTTTTAGCAATTGTATAGTGATTGGATAATCAAGGACCATCGTAATATCCTCGCTATCCTAGAAGATCTGCCCTCCATTAAGCCACCTCTAGATCATATATGTGAATTATTACCCAAGTTACAAGCTAGATACTATTCCATCTCATCATCACCCAAGGTAGGAGTTCACTGTGATAGACAAGAGAATGACATCACATTGATATCTTTTATTTATGTCGAGGATTTATTTGTAATTTTGAAAATATATCAAGTTAGGTATATTGCTTTTTTTAAAGCATCACCAATCGCGTTAGCCATCAATACTTGAATAAGTATCCCTTGCAAAATATGTTTTCCAGATAAAAAAAAAACTTATTTAAATTTTACCTCCCCCTACAAACTTTGTTTGCGGAGGTTATCTAGGATACAGGAATCACTCTGTCTGTCATTCAGGTAAAGGTCATGCCTGGTCCATAATTTTCATATCAATGGATGGATTTTGATCAAACCTATCTAAACCATTATGAGATCATGTGTCACATAACACATTTAGGTGTGTGGGTTAAAGGTCAATGTTATAAAGTTAAATCTTATATTTCTCATCAAAATAAGTTCACAAGAATGCATCAGTAGATGTCATGTTTAATACATTCTTAATAATTGTACTACAAGGCAACTTTATAAAATTGAAATATGTAGCCTAGATACAATATATTAAAAGAATCTTACGCTGGTAACAACGTAAGACAGAAATATCTCAAACGAGGATGAATATTTTTTTGTGCAGAACGAGCACAGGTTCTAGACATAAAAAATATTCATCCCAGTTTGAGATAAAATAATTATACACATATGTAAATTCTGTTTTTAGCTATAAATGATACACAGAATATTTTAGTTAGCATTGTCTTTTGTTTTAGGTTCATCCACAAAGTATACACATTACTGCTGTTGTTATTAAATACGAGACAAGGACGGGTCGTACAGCTAAAGGTGTAGCGACAAACTGGTTGGCTATTAAAAAGCCGGAAAATGGAATCAAACCAACAGTCCCAATCTATGTCAGAAAATCACAGTTCAGACTTCCATTCAAAGCCAATACACCTGTCCTCATGGTCGGACCAGGAACTGGGTTAGCTCCCTTTAGAGGATTTATACAAGAAAGACATTTTGCTAAAAACGATGGTAAGTGCGAAATTAAGATGAATATAATTATAAAAAAAAACCAGATTCACCCGGATACAATATACACATTATGACATAAATATATTGATAAAATATCAATTGATCTTATTAACATACAGACTGGCTTATCAAGCACAAATGATTCAGCTGTTTATTCAACAAAATAAGAACAAATAATGCAAGTACTTTTACATGTACTTCATGTTTTTTCCACAGTTTTAAAATGAATAGTAGCCAAATTTTCAAAGTTTATGATAATATATTACTTTTTTAAAGTATTTTTATACAAAGTTGCTAAAATATGTTATTTTTAAAGAATTTCTCAGAAATGGTGATTTCGGCTACCATGAATTGAAACATACATGTAGATATCTGTGAAAATTCAAGTGCTCAAAGAAATATTGGATTTTTATTTAGGATTTGACCTCTGGATTTCACTCTGGATTTCTTAGAAAAAAAATACCATTATTTGGGGTGGTTAATGTGTGGTTTTTGGTTTCCGTTTAAGATGAGTATGTATATGTATACTATTGACATGTAAACTTTTGGGGTCATGATATCCATGGAAACAACGGAAAATGGAACACTACGGAAATTAATGATTTCACAGTGTAAATAATTCAGAAATGTTATTTTACAGGTAAACCAGTTGGAGACACCATTTTATATTTTGGATGTCGACATAAAGCTCAAGATTATATTTATGAAGATGAACTAAGTGATTATGTGAATGACGGAACACTTACGAAAATTCATGTGGCATTCTCTCGTGATCAGGAGAAAAAGGTTTATGTACAACATTTAATGAAGGAAAATAAGACCGAGATATGGAATTTACTAGAAAATGGTGGACATATATATGTGTGTGGGTAAGTAAGTTGTAAAAAGAATTTAGTACAATGTACTAAAAACCCAAATTTAAAGAACTTGAGGTACAAATATATATTTTTTGTCATTTTTGAAACTAAACAAAAACCATCACTGGATATTTGGTCTAGAATTTGTCAGTAGGACCCATAAATACTTTACAGGTTTTGACCAACGGAGTTATGAGAACTCGGCAAGTAATGATCTCATGCTGTGTTGAAAATGTAAAAAAAAAAAAAAATTCGGACTGAAATAAATTTTAATCTTAATTTGTTTCAGGGATGCACGTAATATGGCCAGAGATGTTCATGAATTGTTAGAAAACATTATTGTAGAACTTGGAGGTATGGACAAGGCCAAAGCCGCCGACTATGTGAAGAAATTACAAAGCAAGGGACGTTATTCCTGTGATGTTTGGAGCTGAGGAGCTGCTCACATCTCTAAGAAATACAGTTTATAAATTTATAATGATATATGCAGATTCTGCGATTTGAATACATCATGGAAAATAGTCTGAAGAAAGTACAGTGATTGGTGTTTAGAGCTGAGGAATTCATTTTGTTGGAAAATAAAGTTTTATAAATTCATAATATAAATTTATAGATTTGTATAATTTATAAATAACATTAATTAAACATGGGGCAATTATATGAAAAAAATTCTTTAAGGTGTGTGTGGGGAGGGGTTGGAGGTTGGGAGGAGCTATGGGCTGTATTATACATGTATATAATTAACAAATTTTAGGGGTTCACTTTCTGTAGAATGTGAACATTATATATATTTATATATGACATGCATGTATACAGTTTTAACATACAACTCAAGCAAACAGTAGTGATAGTGTAGCAATCGGAAGTTTTCCAAATGTTAAGTTATGGAAATTTTAAACTTAATACATTCATAAATAGTCATTTACGTGATTCCTAGTACAAAAGAAGTGGGGACCCATCTATAAGATTTAAGTGTTAAATGGATAAAATTGTTTTTGAAACAATATTCAGAAAGTTCTGAATAGATATAAAATCAGGATCTGTACCTCCTAAATACCCCATGTTAGACTTGTAACATTTCATTTCCCAAAATCATCCAAGGGGTCCAATCCATTTTTCATCCCCTTCTGAATCAAATGAAGTAAAATATTCAGACATTTAATCAATTGAAAATGTTTATTTGTAATAAACAATTTATTTTATTTACATATACATGTACACACATCCTCTTGTCTTTATCAAACACTTGTGTATAATTCAAAGTCTTAGTTAAGTTTGACATGTTTGAATAGATGTATTACAAAGTTACTGATGAATTGAAATTGTTACATTTATATTTTTAAAGAATAAAATTTTTATTGATAATAATTATAAATTGTATTAACATCTAAGTAGTAAGCAATAGAAATGTAATTTTAATACATTAATATAAAATTAATTCCTAGTTTTTCATTCCCGCCCGCCCAACTTTTTTCGGTCCACCCCAGAATTTATTATTTGTATATTTTTGTTTTTGCGATCCGGATCTGGCTTTACTGTTATTTCTTTTGAAACTGAACATGAAAAATAAAATTTGCCCCTGTGCTCCAATTTTGAAAAAAAAATTGATGAAAATCTAGGAATTTATTATATATGGCCTAATATAAGCTAAAGGGGGTGTGCTGTCTTGCAAATACTTTCTCCCTAGAATATTGGCATTCCCACCATTTGCTCCAACAACACTTACAAGACTTTTGTCAGCATAAAAATTCTTAGTGCTAGTCAGTTCATTCATAATAAAGAGATTATTAAATAACATAACTATTAAATATTTGTTATTAAATGTAGTAGATGTCCTCAGGTTTGAAAAAAAAAGTTTTATATTCAATATTATAAATGTTTAATATTGTTATACAAGTTTAATATCCAGAAAGCCTCTACATCTCAAACATAACCTGTTATGAATGGTTTCACATTTAATGATTTGCTATGATATATACATGTATGGTAGTGACATAGAAGGTCATAAGATTTTGTGATAAAAATGCTGTTTTTTCGTTATATGTTCGAATAATGACAGTTTGTGATAATTTTCACTGGGCTTCATCAATGTACCATGTGATTGTCCATAACATTTATGGAGTTTTAGTGTTCCCATGGAAGCACTGACACTTGGATGTTAAACATCAAGACATCAGTCTGACGTTATACAATTTTAAAGGAAATTATACGTAAATTGAAATTTTATAAATTTGGTCTGCGAGTCTTGTAATGTTACCAGCTAGTGTATTTTCTCATGTAACTAACCAGCTTGTAAATCTTGTCATGTGACCAGTTTGTATATCTTGTCATGTGACCAGCTTGAATTTGTGATTTTAAGGTTATATAAATATTTTGTTTGATTAGAAATTGTGTCAAATGGTGTCATGTAAGCATTAATCTTTTGTCGTAGGTAATTGACAGTAATATTTGTTCTCTGACGTTCAGTTGTATCAGACATTTTGTATCCTGGTACAGAATTAAATATGTTGATGAGATTTTAAAGTCCTATTATTTATTTCTTCACTAATGTTAAGGGTTAAACACAGTACACAGATGAACTCTGATGTTTTCACGTAAAATATTGCAAGTTGTATATATGTAAAGCTCCATGTTTTATTCCATTTTCCTTAGTGTAAACCAACTTTTATTTGTGTGTGATTTACTTTTGTGTTTTGTCAAGATGAACAGTCGCTATAGTTAATCAACGCAAACTTCTTTCTGAAAATGGTATTATTTATACCTGATATTTAGCTATAGTCAATATCGTGAAAGATAATTGTCGCAAATGGTTTTGGTAAGAGAATCTCGATAGTCAATATCCACAAATAAAAGTTGGTTTACATTACATGTACATCAGGTCTTGCTACCAGCACAGTGATGTTTAGTGCTCTTTAGTTTATTAGTTTTATTAGGTTGACTTGGCACAAGGATCATACATGTATGTTAAAGCTAGCATAGAGTATTTTTGTTATAGCCCTTTTTCAAATTGATCCGTGTAGAATTAAATTTATTCATTTTTGTGGCCAGTGTTCTGTTACATTTTATTGGATATTATTGTAGTGTGATAGTGCAAAATAATGAAAAGGTATATTTTATAATCAGAGATACCTGGTAGTCAATTATATGTATACAATAGTCAAACACTTTTAAAATAGAATCCCATTTCAGTTACAACATGTTTAACAATAGTGATTATCCTGTGGCTGTTTATTTGTCACTGAAAGGTTAATCAACTTAATCTGGATTTATTTTATTAAATACTACCACTCTTCCCGAAAAATTCCACACTTTCCTAGACCAAAACCACAAACATTGTTTTTTCTAAGAAAAATCTGCCAAATATAAAGACTTTCCAATTAATTGTATGTACTTGAAGTTCATTATTTAACTCCCTTGTTACAAAATGGAATAATCTGAAAAAAGTGTCCATCTAATTATTATATTGGGTTAATATTTATATACATAATCACATATACATTGAAAAATCTATAAAACTAAACTGTGAGGGCAATTTTGTTTGTTAATTGTTGTCGATGCTATTACAGTTCAAATGTGTATTATGAAATGAACATGTATATGGTGTGAAAATGTATATATTGATAATGTCCAAGCTTATACATATAGAGTTTGTAAAAAGAAGTGCATTTTTGTTTTGTTTGCTTTCTTTCTTAGATAATACATGTATTTTACTTGTTTGTAAATGATGTATAAAATTAAATATTCTTGTATAGAAAAATGTACATTTCCACACAAATGTGTCTGATAATTTTTACAACTTGAGCATCAGATTTTATATGTTCATGCAATTAAGTCACAACTTTAGCATTATTCTCGAATATCATGAATTACACAAAATTCATAATAACATTAAGTTAATGTCACAATGGTTACAGGTATGCTGACAAATCCAATCAATGAAATACAGACTTAATGTAATTCTTTTAAATATTGTATGTTGACAATCATTAAAATAATACAAATTGAAAACTTAAAATATCTTGGATACCTTCACGTCAGTTACAAAGCCCATAGTTATCTAATAAAAAAGAGAATCAACACCCTTAGATGCGGCTGGCGGTGGAGTCTGTTGGTGGATCCTAATGGATTCAATAGAGTTCTGAAGTATTAAACTATATCCAAAAATACAGAAAACTCAACACTTCACAGACTGCTATGGTATTTATTATGGTATTATCATTCAAACGCAGAAAACGCAACACTTCACAGACTGCTATGGTATTTATTATGGTATTATGAATGATAATACCATAATAAATACCATAGCAGTCTGTGAAGTGTTGAGTTTTCTGCGTTTTTGGAGAAAGCCCGTAGTTATAGTTATAATATTATACTATAGTTAGCAAGCATTTTGTTTGCTCCATGCTGCTAATGTATTTTACTGTGAAATGTTTGTGCATAGTCAAAAAATTATTTAATAGAACTTTCTCTTCGATGAATTGTGTAAATTACACATGGATTCTGGTTGTTAGAAAGTACTAGTGCATTGTTGTTTGTTTTTATGGACATAATTTGTAATATACTTCTTAACTAAAAGGTGAATGGTCTCCACACTTTGTTGCGCGTCATTGCTGATTGTAGATCATCGAAGATGGATCCTTGGATGTGCAGATGATCTGATGTGGTTACATATTTGTGTAATTTATTTTGTAAATCCCTTATCACTTTCTGTTGTGATTTCTGGGTGAAATAAAGGGGAAATCTGAAGAGGGATATATACTGCTGTTTTTACAAGGAGAGTTAGGTCTTCACAATTATGTTCATTAATATTAATAAAGAGTTAGTGTATTGACGATGTCATAGTCACCAACTAGATGGATACCTCCAATCAAACTAGAGTTCATAAGTTATTTAGGTCATTAAATAATATTTCAAAATTGTTTAATTCCATAATATCATTTGTTATACATTTGTGAAAATTGCCTCAATATTATGAGGGTGAACAAAACATCAGCATTTATATATTTGCACGATGGACCTCAGTTATAATTTACTCCCCTAATTTTAAGAATATTATTTCAATATTATTTAATTCTTCTTACCTGCAATAATATAAAATTGGTACCTCCCATCCATTTTTTTTGTAGCATACCATAATTGCATGGTTTATAATAATAAAAAATTGATCGCACCAGTCAATGCAGTATATGTTATTATATTTGTCCCAAGTCAGAATACAGCCTAACAACAGCCGTCCACTTGACCTCACGTTGGGGATTCAATCAAATACATTGGTATTGTTGGTAAAGGCAGGCAATGCATCAACAGAGCATGTTTTCCATGATATTGATGGAATAAACACCTGTGTACCCTGTACATAAATGGACTGTCTTTAATAAACATTTAAATTAAATGCCAAGCAGACAGGTCATTGTTGTTTGCCTATAGATAATGCTGTTTTGAAATTGTCACATGTAATTAATTTTTTTATGTAGATTTATATAGAAATTAACATTGAATTTATTATGTAAATTTGTACATGTAAAATTTACAATTCTTTTGTGCAGTGAACCAAGAAACTGTGTTCTTGTGACTTTTGGGTCCCAATTTATTTTATTTGCATAATTTTTTCCATTTATTTTTCATACCTAAATTATTACAAGCACCTGTTGTTGTCATGGAAACTTCCTAATCATGTGTCTGATCTTCTGAATGGTGATCCTTCCATGTTAAAACTTTACAATGTATTCTGAATTAATTTTCAAAATATGAAAGAATTATGTTGTTTAGTAAATTGTGCTGAGGAGTTTTAGCTGAACCAAATAGCTAGCAAAGATTAAAAGTGCTATTAAATATTGAAAATATTTATTATAGTGTTGAGGTTTTGACATAATTACAATTTGCATTTGCCAACCAAGTAGTTGATACCTGTTAAGTTGTTTCATTGATGAAGCTTGTCGCATTGATCACAGATCATGAGATGGCCAATTTTTTTCCCCAAACTCTACAGATGTGTACAGCATAATATCTAGAAAAGATATCTTTGGCAACTAAAACAAAAGTCTCCATCAGTTACCATACACATGCTTTTAACATTCTTCCAGTTTTGTCTTTACCATGGTTACTGTAGAACAAGAAAATTTCAATAAAAATTAAAAATTGCATAAAAGATGTAATATTAAAAAGTAGCGGGTGTAGCTAGCTAAACAGGATGGGCTTTCCTTCCCTGGATCAACAATCGCGGCCTCTTTTCTGCAGTGGAAGTTCTGGTGTTAAACTTTATCTGTCAGTTTTCAAGATTTTTACTTTGCTTTTGGATTGTGGTTTGATATGATTTGAACATGGTCGGACATGTTCCTGTATGATACATTTTTTCACTTGAAGCAGAAATAAACCATTTGTAAATGTATAGTTGCTATGGCGACAAACAGAGGGGGGATAAAGTGTTTACTTCATGTCCTCTGCCAATATTTTGACTGCAACTTTTCCCAAAAACTGTTTTACATAGCTTTATGAAACTTCACAGGAACAATCTGATGAGTGGAATAGATGTGCCCTTGGCGCTTTGTATTTTGATCATGCATAAGGTTGGGAAAACATGGATTTCCCAGTTGGGTTGGTTTTGGTGTACTTTTGAAATGGCATCCCAATTCTGTTAAATCTGTTTTTAGATGGTATTGTAAATGCACATAACTTTGTTGTATAGGCAAACAACATTGACCTGTCCACTTGACCTTTCATTAGGACTATTCTGAAACAATGATCCACACTGTACAAGGGTAGTAATAGAACTGGTAGTTAATGCATAAACATTGCTGTTTCCTATGGACGAAAATCAAGGAGTTCTCAATAATAATGTGCTGGTCCACAATAAACAATTTAAGGTCAAGCAGACAGTCAGTGTTGTTTTGGCTATAGTTTACTTTATATGAATTCCTCCCATTGGTTCCAGATGGCATTGGTTGAGTTCAATGTTTGGGTCAAAGATACAAGCAATAAGAGGAAGGCGACTACATGTACTTTCATTCTAAACGTTCTTTATGAATTTATTATTATTATTATCTGAAATCTTAATTAATTGTGTATTTTATTGTGAAAGTCTGTATCATAACTATGGATACATAATATAGTGTAAATGCTTGTTTATTTTCTCAAATAAAGTCTATAAATGGATAGTACACCCTTCGTTTTTATAACTTTGTGTATGTAGCTAGCTATACAGGTGCTTTCCCTTCCGGAGCACCCGGCCTCACTTCCCTGGTGGAAGTTTAGATGTTTAACCTAAAATGTCAGTTTCAAAGTTTTTACTTTGCTTCTGGTTTGTGATTCCGACATGATTAGTATGTTTGATTTTGTCCTTGCAGGAAAGAATAAATTAATTAATGGTTACATATACAATAAGATGCCAAGAGCAATAGCAGCAACTTATTCGATACAACATGGGTCATTCAGCAGTCATTTTATACCCCTGCAAACTTAGCACGGATATGTAGGAATCATCATATCTGTCTACCCGCCTCGTCTGTCCGTATGTGTAAAATCGTACCCACTCCAAAATCAAGAACAAACATACCAATCCATGTCAAAGTCAAAATCCTGAAGCAAAGCAAAAACTTTAAAACTGGCAAATTAGGTTTAACCCGTGAACTATTACTAGGGAGGTGCTTTCACATTTATGGATGAATTTCGCTTAAACTTGGAACATTAATCGACGTTCGCGTTCCAATACTTGGCGTGTAATTCAAAGGCCAAGGTCACAAGGTGGATTCTTGGGATGTTTTTCGTGTTGGCTCTTTAGAGACATTTCGATTCGGAGGTGGGTGGGTGTGTTTGTTTTTGATATGTCCATTTTTAATATCGGGCAAGTCCAACTCGATGCATTGTATTAGAGTTTGATAATAATTTCAATACAACCCAAACCCTGCAAAACATTTAATCACAATTGTATTAATTTTCTGTCTGATGTGGTTACAAAGTGGTTTTGTTTCCCTAAATTTCCCAATTTGTCCACAAAAATTGATGCAATGAAAATAACTTGTTGTCCTTACCGCACAAAAAATCAAATAGTACCACAATGTAGTGTCTCTACTATGAAGATGCAAGCTATTGCCAGCATATCATAATGTAGTTTGTTAGTTCTCAGAACTTCAATTTTCCCAATCGTAAAAGTAGCATTAAATTGCAACAAAATCACCGTGGACATTTATCATTTTCAGTTCGTGGCTAGATACAATGGCAGAGTTACCAAAGGTTTGGCATGGTATTTAACATTATCAATATAAATTTCCATTGTCCGGTTCGTTAGATCAAAGATTGCGGTAGACACGGTTGCGTTCTTGTCGGTTGCACTTCTAACCCTGTAAATAGGAAATTCTTCATTTTGTGTATCGCCAAGAATATTCTTCAACTCTTCGAGATTTTCAGGAGCTTTCATTTCTTCAGCTCGTTTTGTTCTTTCGAGAGTACTTTTGATTGTAGACATTCAACTGCATTGTCGTCTGCTATTTTGTAGTGGTTGGCGTAGACGTAATGGGCGGGTTTATCCATATCCGTCTGTTCCGGTATTTTGTGTACGAAAAGTCGACCTTCTTCCCTGGAGCCATTTCAATCGACCACATGTCATTTTGCTTTAAATTTGCATAATTCAGACAGAAGCAATATGCAGAACCATAATTTGGGTTTTTCAAAACCTTTAGCACATCTTCAATTGTTTCACAAGAGAGTAACACGCGGTTTAGGAAATATCTTGGAGCTTTCCCAATAAAGGCATTCTTTCCATAAATCCCGTTAATTCCAAAAACACTGCCTTTGTCATTGAAACCAAACGCATGGCCTGGTAAAGCACCCGGATAAGAAAAAGCCGTAAACATCATTCATGGCGATCGTCAAAGTCCGGATCAGTGATGTCCGCGCAGACGATGTACGAGAAATGCAAAATGGCGGGATCTGAATCTTTCATTATGGCCATGATTTTACAGTTTGGTCTGTTCAAAAACACAGTTGTACACCCCGAATCATCTTGGTCATTGGTGGCCGAATGTCTTTGTTTAGCATCAGTTTTACTAGATTCACAAGACAAGTGTTGCTGTTATCATTATTTTCAGACAAGGTTATTTTACGATAATGTACGTTGTATATTTCCTTTGATATTTGTAAAGAAAATATGTTCAAAAGGCATCTCTGCACTCGGCAATACCCTCGATTTCTTTAATATAATATGGGAACTCTCTCTTCGTTACATCCAGATATGACTTATAGACTTCACTTCCCTCTTTCGAATCTAAGAATGACATAAGGTATTTCTGCACACGATCCGAAGTTTGGAAGAATCCATGAATTCTTTCTTTGAACGTTGACCCGATCTGATATCCGACTTCATAATGTGTACCTCTCACATATATCATTGGTAATGAGTTCAGCTTTCTGATTGATGCTTCGTCGCCATTTTTCACCTACAATTTAAAGAATGTTACAAATATACTGAAACGGATTATCTACTTCCGAACCAGCGTTATTTCTAGTGGTAGTTTCTAATTCATGTTTTAAGCTTTTGATTCAGACGCAGCTGTATATGATGAATACTAGTATGAAGAATGGTTTCAATTCACAATTTAAATTGCCTTGCTCCTCACTACTTTTTATCTGTTAATTATGATAATACAGCATTAATAATAGACATGTTAAGATGATGCTCAGTTACACAAATTGGAACTTGAAGATGCATACCAATGTATACATAATAGAACTATTTTTACCAACAATATAGACCATATGCTTGATGGAGTAGCAGAATCGTTATATATACACAGTGTGTCAATCAGCGTTTCTGCGCGAATTAAAAGACAGCGATAGCCCATGGAGTGTTGTGCTGACGTCGATTTGGTTTCAGACAGTCTAAATTGTCATTTTGTAGCTAAGCATAATCTCTAGAAGAAATGAGAATTCTGCGAAGGGAATACTATTGCGTGGAAACGAAATATTGCGTGCAAACGCAAACATATATTTATTTCAATGTCCCTTCGCGGGCTCCGTAGAATTCCATGAAGTAACAAAACTAATACATTGACAAATGCATATATGTGAAACGACATAAATTATATTGTATACAAGTGGACTAGCTTCAATTATTAACGAGACAACTGCATGGTTGGCTGTACCTCGATCGGGACAGCTTTAAGTAGTAGCTACCTCACAGAAAAAGGACGCTGCAGACAAGCATTCAATCCGCCATATACTGACATGGGGTGAACCAGTTGATACTTAAGCTGTCATCAAATAACGCGAGTTCTAACCCACGACCTCCCGCTCTCGAGACTGACACTCCACTACTGAGCCACCATTAAGAAAAAGAAAAATGCTTATTTACTTACAACTGTCACTCCTACCGGTTTGAAATTTATGGTTCACCATAGCATAGCACTCTACCAATTTTTTATGTTGCCAAATAAAGTTAAAAAACATTTTATTCAGTTTTGTTATTATTTCCAGTTGTGATTTGGAATAGCAATAAATAAATGGTTTAGTTTAGAAATTATCAGTGTTTTCAAAATGGTTATTCTACCTAAAGGAGTTAAAATTCTTTTTGACCACTGTTTTAAGCTTTTTTCTATTTCTTGTATTTTAATATCATAATTTATTTTTATCATTCTGTCCAAATCAACAGAAAAATTTATTCCAAGCAATGTGAATGGACCTTGGTTCCAATCTAATTTAAAACGATGATTAAAGGTTTCGCCATTATATTTATTACATCCAATCCACACTGCTCTTGTTTTATTATTATTAATTTTTAAACCGGAAAGCAAGGCAAAGTCATCTAAGACATGTAAAGTTTCTTGTAATGATGACTCTGCTCCATCCAGTATGACAGTAGTGTCATCTGCAAAAAGTGACAGTTTAAATTCTTCATCACCAATTTTAATACCTTTGATATTTTTATTATTTTTCAGAAGAACAGACAGAATTTCAGCACACATTAAGAATATGTAGGGTGAAATATGGTCCCCTTGTTGACACCCTCTTGTTATACTAAAAAATTCAGAAACAATTCCATTTTGTAGGACTGCTGACATAATATCTTGTCGAAATATTTTAATCCATTTTATAAAAGATTCATCAAAATTGAAAAAAATCAAGCACTTTATCAATATAATCCCAGGACACTGAATCAAATGCCTTTTCAAAATCAATCATTAAAAGTAGCCCTGGTATATTTTTTTCCTCTGTATATTGCATAAGTCATAAATTAGTCTAGTGTTTTCACCAATATATCTGCCACTGATAAATCCTGTCTGATCTTCTGAAATAATAACGGTAATACCTTTTTCAATCTTTCAGCTATGCAGCCAGATGCTATTTTATATACAACATTCAACAATGATATTGGTCGCCAGTTTTTTAGAAACTGCTTTGGTTTGTCCCCTTTTGGTAAACAAGTTATAATACCCTGACGTTGTGTAATTGACAATTTTCCAGTATGAAATCCTTCATTTAGCGAACGTCTTAAAAAGCTTACTAAGTCGTTATAAAATTTAAAAAATTCAGATGTAAAACCATCTGATCCAGGACTTTTCAAATTTTTCATTTTTCGTAAAAAAGTATGAATTTCTGTGTTTGTTAATTCTCCCTCCAAACTATGCTTTTGTTCTTCAGTTAAAATACTTATGTCTTTAATATCTTTAAGTTTACTCTTGAGATCCATATCATACTCCTCATTATCTCTATTATAAAGATTGAAGTAATATTGTTTAGTTTCTGCTAGGATTTCCTTTTGATCAGTAATTATAGAGTTATCATCTTTACAACTTTCGGGATTATTTTACTAACAAAATTTCTGGATTCTAAACTTCAAAAATACTTTGTTGGTTTTTCACATTCCTCTACCCACCTTGCTTTAGACCTTAACAGAGACCCTTTCATTTTTTCTTTTCTTAATTCCTCTAAATCTTTCTTTTTATTATTAATTTCATTAATGTTAGAAAAACAGTTACTTTCTAGTCTAGTAATTTCATCAATTATCTGTTTCTCTTTTTGGATGGACATTTTTTTACGATAAGAGGAGTATGATACGGTTTTTCCCCTAATTTCAAGCAAAGCAGTTTCCAAAAACTGTTGATCTGTAATGGTAAATTGAATATCATCATTGCTTATTTCATTAATTTTTTCTATGTTATAAACAGGCACTACATATTGTATTTTTACATCTTTAATACACTTTTTTACTATATCAGTATAGTTTTTATCTGTTAGTAGGGAATTGTTGAATTTCCAGAGGCCTCTATCTTTAACAAATTCATTTAGTTTTAATGATAAACAAACAGAAGAATGGTCAGACCTATAACTAGGATTGATTTTGACATCTACAACCTTGGGCAAAAAATTTTCTGACACAAGGAAAAAATCAAGTCTACTTTGTTTTAATGGGTGTTTTTTTCGCCAAGTATATTTTCTATCATCTGGATATAGTTCTCTAAAAGGGTCTATGAGATTAAATTCATCTTTCATATTTATTACGACATCTCTTGCTTTTGGATTATTGTAATGGAGGTAACCAAAGGTATCCAGTTCTTGATTCTGAACTAAATTAAAATCACCATTTATGATGCAATATTCATTTTCAAAATCTTGGAGAATTTTTGCTATATTTGAAAAAAATTGTGGGTTATCCTCATTTGGAGCATATATATTTATCAATGTTACTCTCATCTTTTCAATAGTCAGGTCAACTGCTATATAATTCCCATTATTATCTTTTTTAATTTGGTGTATATTATACTCAAAATTATTATTAAACAAAATGCCTACCCCTCTTGAGTTTGATGTAACTGAATTTAAAATAAGTTCTCCACCCCATTCTGATCTTATTACCCAATGTAAATTGTCTACCAAATGAGTTTCTTGTAAACAGTATATATTATATGATTTTGACCTTAGGAAGTTCAACACATCCCTACCTTTTTCATAATCCTTTAGACCTCTACAGTTGGAAGTAAGTATTGTGATATTGTTATGTGCTTCCATGATTGGATTTAATCAATAACTTTTATTTTTTGTCTATAACACAAACAAGGCATTCTGGTGAAGTAATACAAACTTCACTTCTTAAGATATTAAACATTTTTTTTACTAGTTACAAAAATCATGAGGAAAGTCAATGGGGTTGACAAAGTGTATGACATGTGTTTGTGTAAAGGTGATTGCAATGTATAAAAAAGTACAAAATTCATTTGTACTTTCATGTGATTTTGTATATTATCAAAGCAAGCAGATGCCACTGAATGATGTGGCAAGGCAAAGTTAGATAGAATTTAATAATTAAGAAAAAAAAGATAAAAATAGCATGGGAATTTTCTACTTCTGTTCAATTAATAACCAAAATTTAAGACAGTTTACCATAAAAAAAGAACTGTGACATAGCTGACAGCCTATACTAAGCTACAGTACAGACCTGTCGAAAGTTTAACACTGAGGTAATGAATAGGTGTCAAAAACTCGGCTACCGAATGACGGAGATAGAGATTGCTAGTGACTAAAAGGCTGTCGAGAGATATGGTGGCTGCTGTAGATATAACTTACTACAGAGTCTGAGATGAGCTGCCGATTCGGCACTAATTCGTTAGCTCAGTGTTAAACTCTTGGCAGGTCTGTACTGTACTGATTATTTCTTGCTTACAAAAACAAAAAAAGCACTGGGCTGGAAAGAATAATAAAAATTTAACCTAAATATACATGTATGTACATCCCTACACCTGTCATACATACAAAAATATTAACACAGGGATATATAAATATACATTCATGTATATACCCTAAAGTATACCTCCATAAAAACCTTAGAATATATACATACACATTCTCCTCCCCCCTCCAAAAAAAAAAAAAATAAAATAAAATAAATGCCTACATGTATATAAGTATGCACATATACAAGTACAAATGTAGACAAATACATAATTTTAAAGATATAATATAAAGTATATATACATTAATATACACAGATTAAGCAACATGTGGATATATTTACACAAAAGTATATACATGTGTACCACCATACCAAAAGACATAAACATACAAAAGTATGAATGCATGCACATATACATGTGTACATGCACACATATACATATATATACACTGCACAATACACACACGTATAAACCAACACACACCACGACATCGTGTGGCTGGTCGGCAAAAGTTCTGATTTCAAATGTAGCATGTTTTAATTAGGAGTGGAGTTGTCCTATCAAGAAATGTGAAGTCATATTGTCTATACATTATGATATAAATAGATTCAGCGGGGGTAATCTTACTATTAGTTTTCAAAGAAGAAATAAAACATTACAGGGCACAGGCATTTGTTTCTATGAATGAAAAAAAAATCGAGAAATTACTATATAATAACACAAGGTGGTCATCTCTTTTTCAGGAGAATTACCACCAGTCCGCTTCAAACTGATTATTTCCATTTTTGCACGATAAAAATTCAAACAAACCTGGTACCGTTCGATTCAAAACACTTTTATCTTTACGGTAATACACATTTTTGTATCCCTCGATAACCCCTCGCTTGAATAATTGACATATTTCTCAGCTATTCCAACGACTACGACAAATATCACACTTCCACTATATTCACTTCCGGTCCGCAGTTAATATTATTTTGAGTAAATAAAATGAGTTGTTTAAAAATATAAACGTATAACAGTTTTAACATTTATATTTTTACACAAACAAAATAATACATATCTTAATTTAAAATCTGTGTTTTATTATTTTGACTATATTTATGTTCTCAACATGTACGCCATGACAAGTCAAGAGGGTTTCCAAATAAGAACGATAACTCCCGATGAAATCAAATTGACATTTGGTGGGAAATTTAAAACGGACAATTTTGATACTTTTCAAAATGAGTGAATGCAGAAATAATTTTGCAATTACTTTTTGGTAAGTATAATGAGAGAACTCTCAATTTGTAATACAGCCAATTATATTGACGTTTTGGGGAAATATATAAAGGAGATAGTACCAAATGAGGCTTTCTATGGTACTAGTACCTAGTCAAATTTGTGTTTCTGTAAACATGGAGAATGCAGCATAGAGTTAAAAAAAAATGACGGTACCTACATTTGTACGGGGGGGGGGGGGGGGGATCAGATTTATGGACTGGCACAACATTTATGCAGTAAAAAAAAAAAGATTAAAAAAAAAATGTTCAAAGTTTATTATGTTCTATATGTTCATGAGAGTGCATATTTCTCACAGGCACTTGTTTCATGAATAAAAAAAATTATCGAGAAATTTTTGATTGTCAATATATATTTAGTTGATATGCAATTCTATGGCAGACCAAATGGGTTTTTATTCAAAAAATGGAGTTATCTACATTTAAATACAGATATCTTTATTTCAAATAAAGATATCTCTTTCAAATACAGATATCTACATTTTCCAAAAATTAATGCTTTAATACAGATATCTCTAATTCAAATATAGATTTCTGTATTTGAAATAGAGATATCTATATTTCATGTTTATGCATTGATTAAATAGGGTAAGGTGTTTTACGCCTACTCAAGAATATTTCACTTATACGAGGCGTCCAGTTTTCCATGGTGGAGGAAGACCCTGGTTTCACGAGGAGACGCCAGGTAGAACCACCGACCTGCGGTAAGGGAACTGAACAAACCCTTTCTCAGATAAGGCCGCGCTGTGCGGATTCGAACCTGCGACCTCATTGCTGAGAGACCACATGATTGTTGGCGCCCTGCCTAACCACTCGGCCACTGCGGCCTAATTGATTAAATAAAGTCAAATGCAGATATCTGTACTTATGTAGCTAAACGTTTACGTCGTAACAATTTCATTTTAGTGGTCAAAGTTTCATATTCAGAATTCTGTGAAAAAAAATTTAGTGATCCCCAATTGAAATCAACAAATAACTAATTTTTTAATGGGTCTCTAAAATCACTTTATCAAAAATGTTACTACAGATTTCATAATAGATATCTGAGGGCTCACCATCAGATATCAAGTGAACAAGAGCAGTGTATTCTGCAGATACAGAAAAGTTGTATAGTTCTGTACAGAATGCTGTCCATATCTTTGAATCTGTTGACACTGTTTTAACATTTCCACATGTTGCTTGAAAAATATCACTGAATTTGTGAAAAAGTTTATTTGAAAAAGTTTCCACAGTATTGATTCTGTTTTCAGTTAATGATTTAAAATAAGAACTTACCAGTTTTTCTCTTGGCGAAACTTTCTCTCCAGAAAAATACTACAGATTTCATTCATGTTAATGACTTTATGAACCTGTTCCTCTGGATCAAGAACATCAGAATCACTACTCATCAAAAAATCAATTTCTTCAATTTCTGTGTCACTAAAATCAGATAATTCCTCCCCCTCCTCAAAGATTGAAATTGCAGGATGTGCTTTCTCTTCAGTCTGACTGGGAACAAAGTCAATTTTGCAACAAGTTGTGTCTTGAAAAAAATTCTTATGGCACTTTACACAGTCATCATAAAAGTCATATAAAATTTTCTCGTGTTTTATGACACAAGATGGATTAAAGCCCATTATACGTAGACCCTTTTTTTCTGTTGCCCGACCTATTGCCACGCCAAACTGACCAGCTGCAAATATGCAACTGGCATCAACTTCTAACCTACTTAATGTCAACCCCTGAGACTTATGGATTGTAATGGCAAATGCCAAACACAGAGGCAATTGTCTACGTGTTGCTACAACTTTATTGTCAGTGGTACTGAAGACAGTAAATGTTTCCTTTCTCAACTCTGTGTATAAAGTACTTTCAAAGTTTTTATTTTGGAAGTTTACACCAACAGTTTTATTAGTTTTGTCAATTTTCACCACAGTACCTCTTAACCCATTGACAAGTTTGTCAGATAAATTTTTTAGCAGTAGAATAGAACAGCCAATCTTAAGGTGCAGTGTTTTAGGAACAGGCATTCTCTCAAGTTTGTTTGTATCACCCTCGTCAACTGAATGAAACACATGGTCATCACCTTCAATTTCCATTAATTTACAAGCATTAAAAATAAAACAATCAAAATTCCGTGCACATAGATGGATAGGTTCCTCGCCAGGTGGTAAAGGACGACTCAAGCGCTTAATTAAATTAAGAGTGTCATCAGGTAAATTTCCTCTCGACACATCATTCACAGCCTTAATAAAGTCTGGCTGATTTTGACGCATGACATCAGTTAATACAAATTTATGAATAAAATAGGTTTTAAAAATATCCGAGACAAAACAATATTCTCCTGGGTCATCCTTTAGGATGTCAGGAACTGGGGCTAACTGAAAAAAATCACCAACCCCCAGTACCTGAATTCCCCCAAATATTTTCTCACTTTTTCTTGTTTTCCTGCAAATATATTCTAATTGTTCGAATAAGCGTTTTGACAACATAGAAATTTCATCAATGATTAAGCAGTCTGTTGTTAAAATATTGTTCTTATATATTAAAAAATGTTCATTGTTAGAAATTTTGTCCAGTAAATTTTCGTTCGAATATCTACCATCGCCAATACCACACCACGAATGAACAGTTTGTCCCCCTATATTAAGGGATGCTATCCCTGTAGTGGCTGTAAGCCTTACATTTATACACTTTTCTTTAAGTTTACGGGCAATTTCTTTACAAACAAAACTCTTTCCAGTGCCACTCTGGCCTAAATTAACAAGGAATGGCCATTTACCGCCTTTTGAACAATATCGTCTTGCATTCTTGTCGTTTTACCTGTTTTACAATTTCTACTTTCGATTTGTGATTCTATTTATTCACCGACCAATCAAATATGGTCATCATATTCCCTGCGCAGCGGACCGGAAGTGAATATAGTGGAAGTGTGATATTTGTCGTAGTCGTTGGAATAGCTGAGAAATATGTCAATTATTCAAGCGAGGGGTTATCGAGGGATACAAAAATGTGTATTACCGTAAAGATAAAAGTGTTTTGAATCGAACGGTACCAGGTTTGTTTGAATTTTTATCGTGCAAAAATGGAAATAATCAGTTTGAAGCGGACTGGTGGTAATTCTCCTGAAAAAGAGATGACCACCTTGTGTTATTATATAGTAATTTCTCGATTTTTTTTTCATTCATAGAAACAAATGCCTGTGTTACAGGGGCTAATCGGTCCGTAACGTGCTGTCGGAAGTCACTCCATGATGTTAATAAATTACTAGGAAAACGAAATGTACGAAATCCGGATTTCAAGAGTACCCTATATTTGGGGATATATATATATATATATATATATATATATTCATTCATTCAAACTTTATTTCCTCTATAAGAGATTTTTAACAAATAATTATTAATTATATGTTACAAATAAATAAAAAAAATATTTAAACGTGTGTAAACTTAATTAAACACATGCAATATAAAGTAGGTAATACACATATATATATATATATACATACAGATATATACTATATATAGTTAGGACAGTCTAGTTTGGGCTAAACTTGTGTTTGGACCCTCTGAATGTTACTATGCTGAGTCAACTTGTAACTGTCTGTAGTATTCTGCAGATACAGCTTGTATATAGATAAAGCTGTGAAACATAAAACACTTGTGGTCTATTTCGGTGGTCATCCATTGTGTGTTGCCTAAGAGAGTTTGGTACAGTTTTTCATCGCTGATGTTATTGATTTCTGCGTTAAGAGAGACACCAAACACATCTGTAATATCGTTCCAAAAACTGTTGCGCAGATCACTTAAAAGAACACAACAGCATGCTATATGGACGTATAAGTCTGTGTAAATGTTGCCACACAAAGAACAAGTATTATTAACTAAGCAAGTAGGTAGTGCCCATAATTTGGCAATATATCGGACAAGTCTTAACTGGCTACTTGTAGATGGTAATGACCATATAGAAGCATACGCAATTTTGTGATGCAATTCGGCGAAACGTATAAAGTCCGGACTCTGTGATAACCTGTCTCTCCATTTAGTAGCTTCATGTTCAGCTATTGTTTTATTGACTGTTGCCTTCCATGCCCTCTTGTCGGGGAAATGCTGCGTGATCATAAATCCACGGAGGTACTGGTGCAGCTGATATTTTAAGAGAATTTCTATAATATCAGGAATGAATCCAAATTGAGTTAGTCGTGGTTCGGTGCAATATGTGTACAATCGATATATAAATATTTTTTTAGTCAGTGTTTCTCCATTTAAATCACAGAGCTTTTGTAAGAAGAATAGCTTCCTTTTTTCTATTTCAGTTTGAATACGGGATAGTCCAAGCATACTTTCAGATATATCTGACCGGGTTCTTTGTGGGAAGTTTTGAATGTGTTTAGCAACAAAGTGCTGGAACGTATTTAAAATGTTATAGTCACTTTCTTTAATATCAGACCATACTTCATATCCATAACAAACAGTCGGTAACACAATTTTCCGGTATAAGTCAGTTAAAACTATAGGATTCAAGTCACTATTGTCCATTCCAGCTATAGCAAAGTACGACTTCCGTCCTCTATTACACCTTTCTCTGGTACGTTGGTTGGGTCGATTAAAAGTATTGAGTTCGATACCAAGATGAGTACATTGTGTAGCTATAGGAAGTGGATCATTCCCAAGCTTCCACTGAAACTTTATTTTGTCATATGAACATTTAGAGTCACAAGGATATTGGATTTACTAACATTATAAATATAACGCCATTTTGTAGCGTAACTATGTGCTATATCCAACATGGTTTGCAGACCATTAGGTGAAATACTTATACATGCTATATCGTCAGCAAAAGATGGGCAGTTGCTATTTGAATTACCAACACAGGCCCCGCAGGGATTGTTTTCTAGCAACCTCAGTAAATCATCTATGAATACCAGATATAGAAATGTGGATAGTACACCACCTTGTTTGACACCTTGATATGTTGGAAACCATTTAGACTTGACACTATTTATGATAACCGCACTTACTGTATTTATGTGGAGATCATCAACCAATCTCCACAGTTTACCCTTAATTCCCACTTTATTTAGTTTTATCATAAGTCCCTTTCTCCACACCGTATCAAAAGCCTTTTTGGTGTCTAGAAAGGCTACATAGACTTTACTACCTAATTCAACATTGTGGTAAATGGTTTCATGGAGATTGAAGGAGGTGGTTATACAGCTCAATCCCCGTTGAAATCCTTGCTGCTGAGGGCTAAGCGTTGTACCTGTTACGGTGATATTATTGTCAATCCTAGTCACTAGCAGTTTTTCAAAGACTTTTCTATCGTTGGTAGTAGCGATACGGGTCTGTAGCTGTCGGGTGAGGTTTTATCTTTATTACCTCCTTTAAAAATTGGAATTATTATTCCTTTTTTCCACGAATTTGGCACTAGAAAGCAGAAAGCATCTACATCTCAAACATAACCTGTTATGAATGGTTTCACATTTAATGCTTTGCTATGATTTATACATGTATGGTAGTGACATAGAAGGTCATAAGATTTTGTGATACAAATGTTTTTTGTTATATGTTTCAATAATGACGATGAGTGATAATATTCACTGCGCTTCATCAATGTACCATGTGATTGTCCATAACATTTATGGAGTTGTAATGTTCCCATGGAAGCACTGACATTTGGATGCTAAACATCAAGACATCAATCTGACAACATGTTGTACAATTTTAAAGGAAATTATATATAAATTGAAATTTTATAAATTTGGTCTGCAAAGCTTGTAATGTCCAGCTTGTGTATTTTCTCATGTAACTAACCAGCTTGTAAATCTTGTCATGTGACCAGCTTGTATATCTCGTCATGTGACCAGCTTGTAAATCTTGTCATGTGACCAGCTTGTATATCTCGTCATGTGACCAGCTTGAATTTGTGATTTTAAGGTTATATAAATATTTTGTTTGATTAGAAATTGTGTCAAATGGTGTCATGTAAGCATTCATCTTTTGTCGTAGGTAATTGACAGTAATATTTGTTCTCTGACGTTCAGTTGTATCAAACATTTTATATCCTGGTACAGAATTAAATATGTTGATGAGATTTTAAAGTCCTATTATTTATTTCTTCACTAATGTTAAGATTTGGTTGTTCGTTGGTTGAATGATGCTTAACGTGGCATCAGCAATTTTCCAGTTATTCGCAAAAAGAACTTTTTTATTAATCTCTATGGATTAATCTATGAACAATTTCTTGTATGCATGTGAAGTCCAAGTGTGTTGTATGGTCTGCCTTGTACTAGCGCACACTCAGGGCAACTTTAAGGAGCTAGCTCACTGAGTCAGTATGCCACAGACAAGCATACCACTCCCCCAGTCACATTATACTGACACCGGCTGAACCAGTAAAGGTCAACGGCAAGGAAAATTCACTTTCCCACATATAGTCTGAGCAGAACTAAAACTCACAGCGGTACAAGTTGTATATATATATGTAGAGCTCCATGTTTTATCGCATTTTGCTTAATGTAAACCAATTTTTTGTGTGCATTTAACTTGAATGTTTCCTGTGGGCAAAAGAATCCCTAAAGTTAATTAACGCAAACTTCTTTCTGAAAATGGTATTATTTATACCTAATATTTAGCTATAGTCAGTATCGTGAAAGATAATTGTCGAAAATGTTTTTGGCAAGAGAATCTCGATAGTCAATATCCACAAATAAAAGTTGGTTTACAGTACATGTACATCAGGTCTTACTACCAGCACAGTGATGTTTAGTGCTCTTTAGTTTATCAGTTTTATTAGGTTGCCTGGGCACAAGGGTCATACATGTATGTTAAAGCTAGCATAGAGTATTTTTGTTATAGCCCTTTTTCAAATTGATCCGTGTAGAATTAAATTTATTAAGTTTTGTGGCCAGTGTTCTGTTACATTTTATTGGATATTATTGTAGTGTGATAGTGAAAAATAATGAAAAGTTATATTTTATAATCAGAGATACCTGGTAGTCAATTATATGTATACAATAGTCAAACAGTATTATCTCAAATTTTATTATTTCCACGAAACAAGATGGGGTCGGGGATAAATATAGGATTTGCTTCATTTCTTTTACAAACATTTTATCTGCCACTTTTCTTAAGAATTATGAAGAAGGTCTTTATGAAACTTAACAGGAACAATTTATGGGTGTAATAGATTTTGCCATTTGCTATTCATGCATTTTTTATCATGCACATAGTTGGGAATTTCCCAACTTTTTTTTTGGGGGGGGGGCACTTTTAAAATAGAATCCAATTTCAGTTACAACATGTTTAACAATAGTGATTTTCCTGTGGCTGTTTATTTGTCACTGAAAGCTTAATCAACTTAATCTGGATTTATTTTATTAAATACTACCACTCTTCTCGAAAAATCCCACTATTTTCCTAGACCAAAACCACAAACATTGGTTTTTCTAAGAAAAATCTGCCAAATATAAAGACTTTCCAATTAATTGTATGTACTTGAAGTTCATTATTTAACTCCCTTGTTACAAAATGGAATAATCTGAAAAAAGTTTCCAACTTATTATTATATTGGGTTAATATTTATATACATAATCCTATATACATTGAAAAATCTATAAAACTAAATTGTGAGGGCAATTTTGTTTGTTAATTGTTGTCGGTGCTATTACAGTTCAAATGTGTATTATGAAATGAACATGTATATGGTGTGAAAATGTATATATTGATAATGTCCGAGCTTATACATATAGAGTTTGTAAAAAGAAGTGCATTTTTGTTTTGTTTGCTTTCTTTCTTAGATAATACATGTATTTTACTTGTTTGTAAATGATGTATAAAATTAAATATTCTAATATAGAAAAATGTACATTTCCACACAAATGTGTCTGATAATTTTACAACTCTAGCATCAGATTTTATATGTTCACTATGGTTTTGACTGACAACATTAGCATTAATCTCAAATACCATGAATTACACAAAATTCATAATAACATTAAGTTAATGTCACAATAGTTACAGGTATGCTGACAAACCCAATCAATAAAATACAGACTTAATCTGTTAATGTAATTCTTTTTAATATTGTATGTTGACAATCATTAAAATAATACAAATTGAAAACTTAGAATATCTTGGATACTTTCACGTCAGTTACAAAGCCCATAGTTATCTAATAAAAAAGAGAATCAACACCCTTAGATGTGGCTGGCGGTGGAGTCTGTTGGTGGATCCTAATGGATTCAATAGAGTTCTGAAGTATTAAACTATATCCAAAAAACACAGAAAACTCAACACTTCACAGACTGCTATGGTATTTATTATGGTATTATCATGAATGTGAAGTGTTGAGTTTTCTGTGTTTTTGGAGAAAGCCCATAGTTATAGTTATAATATTATACTATAGTCAGCAAGCATTTTGTTTGCTCCATGCTGCTAATGTATTTTACTGTGAAATGTTTGTGCATAGTCAAAAAATTATTTAATAGAAGTTTCTCTTCGATGAATTGTGTAAATTACACATGGATTCTGGTTGTTAGAAAGTACTAGTGCATTGTTGTTTGTTTTTATGGATATAATTTGTAATATACTTCTTAACTAAAAGGTGAATGGTCTCCACACTTTGTTGTGCGTCATTGCTGATTGTAGATCATCGAAGATGGATCCTTGGATGTGCAAATGATCTGATGTGGTTACATAAATATTGATAATTATTTGTGTAATTTATTTTGTAAATCCCTTATCACTTTCTGTTGTGATTTCTGGGTGAAATAAAGGGAAAATCTGAAGAGGGATATATACTGCTGTTTTTACAAGGAGAGTTAGGTCTTCACAATTATGTTCATTAATATTAATAAGGAGTTAGTGTATTGAAGATGTCATAGTCAACAACTAGATGGATACCTCAAATCAAACTGGAGTTCATAAGTTATTTGGCTCATTAAACAATATTTCTAAATTTTTTAATTCCATAATATCATCATGATCATTTGTTATACATTTGTGAAAATTGCCTCAATTTTATGAGGGTGAACAAAACATCAGCATTTATATATTTGCACGGTGGACCTCAGTTATAATTTACTCCCCTAATTTTAAGAATATTATTTTAATATTATTTAATTCTTCTCACCTGCAATAATATAAAAATGGTACCTCCCATCCATTGTTTTTGTAGCATACCATAATTACATGGTTTATAAAATATTTGATGGCACCAGTCAATGCAGTATATGTTATTATATTTGTCCTAAGTCAGAATACAGCCTAACAACAGTGACCTGTCCACTTGACCTCACGTTGGGGATATCAATCAAATACATTGGTATTGTTGGTAAAGGCAGGCAATGCATCAACAGAGCATGTTTTCCATGATATTGATGGAATAAACACCTGTGTACCCTGTACATAAATGGACTGGTCTTTAATAAACATTTAAATTAAATGCCAAGCAGACAGGTCATTGTTGTTTGCCTATAGATAATGCTGTTTGAAATTGTCTTACTTTTACTTACTTAATCCTCTTCGTGCCTGGGGCACATAAGGCCTTAAAATCCTCGGTTTTGGTTTCTGTAGCGTTTGTATTTTTTACATGTTAGGGTTGCTAACCCTAAGCATAACCCCCTGAACTCGGAGGACCAGTGGTTTTCTGTTGGGGTTTTCCTTCCCTTAGTCACAGGGTCCGGTTATTTGAAGGCGCCGGAGGCTCGCCTTTCGCCACTGTCACTCAGCTGCCAAAGCATTTCCAGGGTCACCAAAACGAGGAGGTGTGACAAGTGACTTGCTGGCAGAACCTATTTGAGACGGTGGGCATTAACTCGTGGTTTTTGTTAGTGTATCTCCGTGACCAGAGAGACACCCCTCGAGACCCTCACCAGCATTTGACCCCGTTTGAAATTGTCACATGTAATTAAATTTTTTATGTAGATTTATATAGAAATTAACATTGAATTTATTATGTAAATTTGTACATGTAAAATTTACAATTCTTTTGTGCAGTGAACCAAGAAACTGTGTTCTTGTGACTTCATCCTTTTGGGTCCCAATTTATTTTATTTGCATAATTTTTTCCATTTATTTTTCATACCTAAATTATTACAAGCACCTGTTGTTGTCATGGAAACTTCCTAATCATGTGTCTGATCTTCTGAATGGTGATCCTTCCATGTTAAAACTTTACAATGTATTCTGAATTAATTTTCAAAATATGAAAGAATTATGTTGTTTAGTAAATTGTGCTGAGGAGTTTTAGCTGAACCAAATAGCTAGCAAAGATTAAAAGTGCTATTAAATATTGAAAATATTTATTATAGTGTTGAGGTTTTGACATAATTACAATTTGCATTTGCCAACCAAGTAGTTGATACCTGTTAAGTTGTTTCATTGATGAAGCTTGTCGCATTGATCACAGATCATGAGATGGCCAAATTTTTTTCCCCAAACTCTACATATGTGTACAGCATAATATCTAGAAAAGATATCTTTGGCAAACTAAAACAAAAGTCTCCATCAGTTACCATACACATGCTTTTAACATTCTTCCAGTTTTGTCTTTACCATGGTTACTGTAGAACAAGAAAATTTCAATAAAAATTAAAAATTGCATAAAAAGAGATGTAATATTAAAAAGTAGCGGGTGTAGCTAGCTAAACAGGATGGGCTTTCCTTCCCTGGATCAACAATCGCGGCCTCTGCAGTGGAAGTTCTGGTGTTAAACTTAATCTGTCAGTTTTCAAGATTTTTACTTTGCTTTTGGATTGTGGTTTGATATGATTTGAACATGGTCGGACATGTTCCTGTATGATACATTTTTTTCACTTGAAGCAGAAATAAACCATTTGTAAATGTATAAACAGAGGGGGGGATAAAGTGTTTACTTCATGTCCTCTGCCAATATTTTGACTGCAACTTTTCCCAAAAACTGTTTAACATAGCTTTATGAAACTTCACAGGAACAATCTGATGAGTGGAATAGATGTGCCCTTGGCGCTTTGTATTTTGATCATGCATAAGGTTGGGAAAACATGGATTTCCCAGTTGGGCTGGTTTTGGTGTACTTTTGAAATGGCATCCCAATTCTGTTTTAGCCTGTTTTTAGATGGTATTGCAAATGCACATAACTTTGTTGTATAGGCAAACAGCATTGACCTGTCCACTTGACCTTTCATTAGGACTATTCTGAAACAATGAACCACCCTATACAAGGGTAGTAATAGAACTGGTAGTTAATGCATAAACATTGCATGTTTCCTATGGACGAAAATCAAGGAGTTCTCAATAATAAATGTGCTGGTCCACAATAAACAATTTAAGGTCAAGCAGACAGGTCAGTGTTGTTTTGGCTATAGTTTACTTTATATGAATTCCTCCCATTGGTTCCAGATGGCATTGGTTGAGTTCAATGTTTGGTCAAAGATACAAGCAATAAGAAGGAAGGCGACTACATGTACTTTCATTCTAAACGTTCTTTATGAATTTATTATTATTATTATCTGAAATGTTAATCAATTGTGTATTTTATTGTGAAAGTCTGTATCATAACTATGGATACATAATATAGTGTAAATGCTTGTTTATTTTCTCAAATAAAGTCTATAAATGGATAGTACACCCTTCGTTTTTATAACTTTGTGTATGTAGCTAGCTATACAGGTGCTTTCCCTTCCGGAGCACCCGGCCTCACTTCCCTGGTGGAAGTTTAGATGTTTAACCTAAAATGTCAGTTTCAAAGTTTTTACTTTGCTTCTGGTTTGTGATTCCGACATGGATTAGTATGTTTGATTTTGTCCTTGCAGGAAAGAATAAATTAATTAATGGTTACATATACAATAAGATGCCGAGAGCAATAGCAGCAACTTATTCGATACAAACATGGGTCATTCAGCAGTCATTTTATACCCCTGCAAACTTAGCACGGATATGTAGGAATCATCATATCTGTCTACCCGCCTCGTCTGTCCGTATGTGTAAAATCGTACCCACTCCAAAATCAAGAACAAACATACCAATCCATGTCAAAGTCAAAATCCCGAAGCAAAGCAAAAACTTTAAAACTGGCAAATTAGGTTTAACCCGTGAACTATTACTAGGGAGGTGCTTTCACATTTATGGATGAATTTCGCTTAAACTTGGAACATTAATCGACGGTTCGCGTTCCAATACTTGGCGTGTAATTCAAAGGCCAAGGTCACAAGGTGGATTCTTGGGATGTTTTTCGTGTTGGCTCTTTAGAGACATTTCGAGTTACATATGTCCATTTTTAATATCGGGCAAGTCCAACTCGATGCATTGTATTAGAGTTTGATAATAATATTCAATACAACCCAAACCCTGCAAAACATTTAATCACAATTGTATTAATTTTCTGTCTGATGTGGTTACAAAGTGGTTTTGTTTCCCTAAAATTTCCCAATTTGTCCACAAAAATTGATGCAATGAAAATAAACTTGTTGTCCTTACCCACAAAAAATCAAATAGTACCACAATGTAGTGTCTCTACTATGAAGATGCAAGCTATTGCCAGCATATCATAATGTAGTTTGTTAGTTCTCAGAACTTCAATTTTCCCAATCGTAAAAGTAGCATTAAATTGCAACAAAATCACCGTGGACATTTATCATTTTCAGTTCGTGGCTAGATACAATGGCAGAGTTACCAAAGGTTTGGCATGGTATTTAACATTATCAATATAAATTTCCATTGTCCGGTTCGTTAGATCAAAGATTGCGGTAGACACGGTTGCGTTCTTGTCGGTTGCACTTCTAACCCTGTAAATAGGAAATTCTTCATTTTGTGTATCGCCAAGAATATTCTTCAACTCTTCGAGATTTTCAGGAGCTTTCATTTCTTCAGCTCGTTTTGTTCTTTCGAGAGTACTTTGTGATTGTAGACATTCAACTGCATTGTCGTCTGCTATTTTGTAGTGGTTGGCGTAGACGTAATGGGCGGGTTTATCCATATCCGTCTGTTCCGGTATTTTGTGTACGAAAAGTCGACCTTCTTCCCCTGGAGCCATTTCAATCGACCACATGTCATTTTGCTTTAAATTTGCATAATTCAGACAGAAGCAATATGCAGAACCATAATTTGGGTTTTTCAAAACCTTTAGCACATCTTCAATTGTTTCACAAGAGAGTAACACGCGGTTTAGGAAATATCTTGGAGCTTTCCCAATAAAGGCATTCTTTCCATAAATCCCGTTAATTCCAAAAACACTGCCTTTGTCATTGAAACCAAACGCATGGCCTGGTAAAGCACCCGGATAAGAAAAAGCCGTAAACATTCATGGCGATCGTCAAAGTCCGGATCAGTGATGTCCGCGCAGACGATGTACGAGAAATGCAAAATGGCGGGATCTGAATCTTCATTATGGGCCATGATTTTACAGTTTGGTCTGTTCAAAAACACAGTTGTACACCCCGAATCATCTTGGTCATTGGTGGCCGAATGTCTTTGTTTAGCATCAGTTTTACTAGATTCACAAGACCAAGTGTTGCTGTTATCATTATTTTCAGACAAGGTTATTTTACGATAATGTACGTTGTATATTTCCTTTGATATGTTGTAAAGAAAAATATGTTCAAAAGGCATCTCTGCACCATCGGCAATACCCTCGATTTCTTTAATATAATATGGGAACTCTCTCTTCGTTACATCCAGATATGACTTATAGACTTCACTTCCCTCTTTCGAATCTAAGAATGACATAAGGTATTTCTGCACACGATCCGAAGTTTGGAAGAATCCATGAATTCTTTCTTTGAACGTTGACCCGATCTGATATCCGACTTCATAATGTGTACCTCTCACATATATCATTGGTAATGAGTTCAGCTTTCTGATTGATGCTTCGGTCGCCATTTTTCACCTACAATTTAAAGAATGTTACAAATATACTGAAACGGATTATCTACTTCCGAACCAGCGTTATTTCTATATGTAGTTTCTAATTCATGTTTTAAGCTATTTTGATTCAAGACGCAGCTGTATCACTGAATACTAGTATGAAGAATGGTTTCAATTCACAATTTAAATTGCCTTGCTCCTCACTACTTTTTATCTGTTAATTATGATAATACAGCATTAATAATAGACATGTTAAGATGATGCTCAGTTACACAAATTGGAACTTGAAGATGCATACCAATGTATACATAATAGAACTATTTTTACCAACAATATAGACCATATGCTTGATGGAGTAGCAGAATCGTTATATCTGCGCGAATTAAAAGACAGCGATAGCCCATGGAGTGTTGTGCTGACGTCGACTTGGTTTCAGACAGTCTAAATTGTCATTTTGTAGCTAAGCATAATCTCTAGAAGAAATGAGAATTCTGCGAAGGGAATACTATTGCGTGGAAACGAAATATTGCGTGCAAACGCAAACATATATTTATTTCAATGTCCCTTCGCGGGCTCCGTAGAATTCCATGAAGTAACAAAACTAATACATTGACAAATGCATATATGTGAAACGACATAAATTATATTGTATACAAGTGGACTAGCTTCAATTATTAACGAGACAACTGCATGGTTGGCTGTACCTCGATCGGGACAGCTTTAAGTAGTAGCTAGCTCACAGAAAAAGGACGCTGCAGACAAGCATTCAATCCGCCATATACTGACATGGGGTGAACCAGTTGATACTCTAGCTGTCATCAAATAACGCGAGTTCTAACCCACGACCTCCCGCTCTCGAAACTGACACTCCACTACTGAGCCACCATTAAGAAAAAGAAAAATGCCTATTAACTTACAACTGTCACTCCTACCGGTTTGAAATTTATGGTTCACCATAGCATAGCACTCTACCAATTTTTTATGTTGCCAAATAAAGTTAAAAAACATTTTATTCAGTTTTGTTATTATTTCCAGTTGTGGATTTGGAATAGCAATAAATAAATGGTTTAGTTTAGAAATTATCAGTGTTTTCAAAATGGTTATTCTACCTAAAGGAGTTAAAATTCTTTTTGACCACTGTTTTAAGCTTTTTTCTATTTCTTGTATTTTAATATCATAATTTATTTTTATCATTCTGTCCAAATCAACAGAAAAATTTATTCCAAGCAATGTGAATGGACCTTGGTTCCAATCTAATTTAAAACGATGATTAAAGGTTTCGCCATTATATTTATTACATCCAATCCACACTGCTCTTGTTTTATTATTATTAATTTTTAAACCGGAAAGCAAGGCAAAGTCATCTAAGACATGTAAAGTTTCTTGTAATGATGACTCTGCTCCATCCAGTATGACAGTAGTGTCATCTGCAAAAAGTGACAGTTTAAATTCTTCATCACCAATTTTAATACCTTTGATATTTTTATTATTTTTCAGAAGAACAGACAGAATTTCAGCACACATTAAGAATATGTAGGGTGAAATAGGGTCCCCTTGTCGACACCCTCTTGTTATACTAAAAAATCCAGAAACAATTCCATTTTGTAGGACTGCTGACATAATCTCTTGTCGAAATATTTTAATCCATTTTATAAAAGATTCACCAAAATTGAAAAAATCAAGCACTTTATCAATATAATCCCAGGACACTGAATCAAATGCCTTTTCAAAATCAATCATTAAAAGTAGCCCTGGTATATTTTTTTCCTCTGTATATTGCATTAAGTCATAAATTAGTCTAGTGTTTTTACCAATATATCTGCCACTGATAAATCCTGTCTGATCTTCTGAAATAATAAACGGTAATACCTTTTTCAATATTTCAGCTATGCAGCCAGATGCTATTTTATATACAACATTCAACAATGATATTGGTCGCCAGTTTTTTAGAAACTGCTTTGGTTTGTCCCCTTTTGGTAAACAAGTTATAATACCCTGACTTTGTGTAATTGACAATTTTCCAGTATGAAATCCTTCATTTAGCGAACGTCTTAAAAAGCTTACTAAGTTGTTATAAAAAAATTTAAAAAATTCAGATGTAAAACATGAAACCATCTGATCCAGGACTTTTCAAATTTTTCATTTTTCGTAAAAAAGTATGAATTTCTGTGTTTGTTAATTCTCCCTCCAAACTATGCTTTTTTTTCTTCAGTTAAAATACTTATGTCTTTAATATCTTTAAGTTTACTCTTGAGATCCATATAATACTCCTCATTATCTCTATTATAAAGATTGAAGTAATATTGTTTAGTTTCTGCTAGGATTTCCTTTTGATCAGTAATTATAGAGTTATCATCTTTTACAACTTTCGGGATTATTTTACTAACAAAATTTCTGGATTCTAAACTACAAAAATACTTTGGTTTTTCACCTTCCTCTACCCACCTTGCTTTAGACCTTAACAGAGACCCTTTCATTTTTTCTTTTCTTAATTCCTCTAAATCTTTCTTTTTATTATTAATTTCATTAATGTTAGAAAAACAGTTACTTTCTAGTCTAGTAATTTCATCAATTATCTGTTTCTCTTTTTGGATGGACATTTTTTTACGATAAGAGGAGTATGATATGGTTTTTCCCCTAATTTCAAGCAAAGCAGTTTCCAAAAAACTGTTGATCTGTAATGGTAAATTGAATATCATCATTGCTTATTTCATTAATTTTTTTCTATGTTATAAACAGGCACTACATATTGTATTTTTACATCTTTAATACACTTTTTTACTATATCAGTATAGTTTTTATCTGTTAGTAGGGAATTGTTGAATTTCCAGAGGCCTCTATCTTTAACAAATTCATTTAGTTTTAATGATAAACAAACAGAAGAATGGTCAGACCTATAACTAGGATTGGTTTGACATCTACAACCTTGGTCAAAAAATTTTCTGACACAAGGAAAAAATCAAGTCTACTTTGTTTTAATGGGTGTTTTTTTCGCCAAGTATATTTTCTATCATCTGGATATAGTTCTCTAAAAGGGTCTATGAGATTCAATTCATCTTTCATATTTATTACGACATCGCTTGCTTTTGGATTATTGTAATGGAGGTAACCAAAGGTATCCAGTTCTTGATTCTGAACTAAATTAAAATCACCATTTATGATGCAATATTCATTTTCAAAATCTTGGAGAATTTTTGCTATATTTGAAAAAAATTGTGGGTTATCCTCATTTGGAGCATATATATTTATCAATGTTACTCTCATCTTTTCAATAGTCAGGTCAACTGCTATATAATTCCCATTATTATCTTTTTTAATTTGGTGTATATTATACTCAAAATTATTATTAAACAAAATGCCTACCCCTCTTGAGTTTGATGTAACTGAATTTAAAATAATTTCTCCACCCCATTCTGATCTTATTACCCAATGTAAATTGTCTACCAAATGAGTTTCTTGTAAACAGTATATGTTATATGATTTTGACCTTAGGAAGTTCAACACATCCCTACGTTTTTCATAATCCTTTAGACCTCTACAGTTGGAAGTAAGTATTGTGATATTGTTATGTGCTTCCATGATTGGATTTAATCAATAACTTTTATTTTTTGTCTATAACACAAACAAGGCATTCTGGTGAAGTAATACAAACTTCACTTCTTAAGATATTAAACATTTTTTACTAGTTACAAAAATCATGAGGAAAGTCAATGGGGTTGACAAAGTGTATGACATGTGTTTGTGTAAAGGTGATTGCAATGTATAAAAAAGTACAAAATTCATTTGTACTTTCATGTGATTTTGTATATTATCAAAGCAAGCAGATGCCACTGAATGATGTGGCAAAGTTAGATAGAATTTAATAATTAAGAAAAAAAAGATAAAAATAGCATGGGAATTTTCTACTTCTGTTCAGTTAATAACCAAAATTTAAGACAGTTTACCATAAAAAAAAGAACTGTGACATAGCTGACAGCCTATACTAAGCTACAGTACAGACCTGTCGAAAGTTTAACACTGAGGTAATGAATAGGTGTCAAAAACTCGGCTACCGAGTGACGGAGATAGAGATTGCTAGTGACTAAAAGGCTGTCGAGAGATATGGTGGCTGCTGTAGATATAACTTACTACAGAGTCTGAGATGAGCTGCCGATTCGGCACTAATTTGTTAGCTCAGTGTTAAACTCTTGGCAGGTCTGTACTGTACTGATTATTTCTTGCTTACAAAAACAAAAAAAAGCACTGGCTGGAAAGAATAATAAAAATTTAACCTAAATATACATGTATGTACATCCCTACACCTGTCATACATACAAAAATATTAACACAGGGATATATAAATATACATTCATGTATATACCCTAAAGTATACTCCATAAAAACCTTAGAATATATACATACACATTCTCCTCCCCCCCTCCAAAAAAAAAAAAAAAAAAATAAAAAAATGCCTACATGTATATAAGTATGCACATATACATATATATGCCTGCAAGTACAAATGTAGACAAATACATAATTTTAAAGATATAATATAAAGTATATATACATTAATATACACAGATTAAGCAACATGTGTGTAAATACACATAGATATATTTACACAAAAGTATATACATGTGTACCACCATACCAAAAGACAAAACATACAAAAGTATGAATGCATGCACATATACATGTGTACATGCACACATATACATATATAAACCAACACACACCACGACATCGTGTGGCTGGTCGGCAAAAGTTCTGATTTCAAATGTAGCATGTTTTAATTAGGAGTTGAGTTGTCCTATTAAGAAATGTGAAGTCATATTGTCTATACATTATGATATAAATAGATTCAGCGGGGGTAATCTTACTATTAGTTTTCAAAGAAGAAATAAAACATTACAGAGGCTAATCGGTCCGTAACGTGCTGTCGGAAGTCACTCCATGATGTTAATAAATTACTAGGAAAACGAAATGTACGAAATCCGGATTTCAAGAGTACCCTATATTTGGGGATATATATAATTATATATATATATATATATTTATATATATTCATTCATTCAAACTTTATTTCCTCTATAAGAGATTTTTAACAAATAATTATTAATTATATGTTACAAATAAATAAATAAAAAAATATTTAAACGTGTGTAAACTTAATTAAACACATGCAATATAAAGTAGGTAATACATATATATATATATATATATACTATATATAGTTAGGACAGTCTAGTTTGGGGCTAAACTTGTGTTTGGACCCTCTGAATGTTATTATGCTGAGTCAACTTGTAACTGTCTGTAGTATTCTGCAGATACAGCTTGTATATAGATAAAGCTGTGAAACATAAAACACTTGTGGTCTATTTCGGTGGTTATCCATTGTGTGTTGCCTAAGAGAGTTTGGTACAGTTTTTCATCGCTGATGTTATTGATTTCTGCGTTAAGAGAGACACCGAACACATCTGTAATATCGTTTCAAAAACTGTTGCGCAGATCACTTAAAAGAACACAACAGCATGCTATATGGACGTATAAGTCTGTGTAAATGTTGCCACACAAAGAACAAGTATTATTGACTAAGCAAGTAGGTAGTGCCCATAATTTGGCAATATATCGGACAAGTCTTAACTGGCTCCTTGTAGATGGTAATGACCATATAGAAGCATACGCAATTTTGTGATGCAATTCGGCGAAACGTATAAAGTCCGGACTCTGTGATAACCTGTCTCTCCATTTAGTAGCTTCATGTTAAGCTATTGTTTTATTGACTGTTGCCTTCCATGCCCTCTTGTCGGGGAAATGCTGCGTGATCATAAATCCATGGAGGTACTGGTGCAGCTGATATTTTAAGAGAATTTCTATAATATCAGGAATGAATCCAAATTGAGTTAGTCGTGGTTCGGTGCAATATGTGTACAATCGATATATAAATATTTTTTTAGTCAGTGTTTCTCCATTTAAATCACAGAGCTTTTGTAAGAAGAATAGCTTCCTTTTTTCTATTTCAGTTTGAATACGGGATAGTCCAAGCATACTTTCAGATATATCTGACCGGGTTCTTTGTGGGAAGTTTTGAATGTGTTTAGCAACAAAGTGCTGGAACGTATTTAAAATGTTATAGTCACTTTCTTTAATATCAGACCATACTTCACATCCATAACAAACAGTCGGTAACACAATTTTCCGGTATAAGTCAGTTAAAACTATAGGATTCAAGTCACTATTGTCCATTCCAGCTATAGCAAAGTACGACTTCCGTCCTCTATTACACCTTTCTCTGGTACGTTGGTTGGGTCGATTAAAAGCATTGAGTTCGATACCAAGATGAGTACATTGTGTAGCTATAGGAAGTGGATCATTCCCAAGCTTCCACTGAAACTTTATTTTGTCATATGAACATTTAGAGGATCCAAACACAAGGATATTGGATTTACTAACATTATAAATATAACGCCATTTTGTAGCGTAACTATGTGCTATATCCAACATGGTTTGCAGACCATTAGGTGAAATACTTATACATGCTATATCGTCAGCAAAAGATGGGCAGCTGCTATTTAAATTACCAACACAGGCCCCGCAAGGATTGTTTTCTAGCAACCTCAGTAAATCATCTATGAATACCAGATATAGAAATGTGGATAGTACACCACCTTGTTTGACACCTTGATATGTTGGAAACCATTTAGACTTGACACTATTTATGATAACCGCACTTACTGTATTTATGTGGAGATCATCAACCAATCTCCACAGTTTACCCTTAATTCCCACTTTATTTAGTTTTATCATAAGTCCCTTTCTCCACACCGTATCAAAAGCCTTTTTGGTGTCTAGAAAGGCTACATAGACTTTACTACCTAATTCAACATTGTGGTAAATGGTTTCATGGAGATTGAAGGAGGTGGTTATACAGCTCAATCCCCGTTGAAATCCTTGCTGCTGAGGGCTAAGCGTTGTACCTGTTACGGTGATATTATTGTCAATCCTAGTCACTAGCAGTTTTTCAAAGACTTTTTCTATCGTTGGTAGTAGCGATACGGGTCTGTAGCTGTCGGGTGAGGTTTTATCTTTATTACCTCCTTTAAAAATTGGAATTATTATTCCTTTTTTCCACGAATTTGGCACTAGAAAGCAGAAAGCATCTACATCTCAAACATAACCTGTTATGAATGGTTTCACATTTAATGCTTTGCTATGATTTATACATGTATGGTAGTGACATAGAAGGTCATAAGATTTTGTGATACAAATGTTTTTTGTTATATGTTTCAATAATGACGATGAGTGATAATATTCACTGCGCTTCATCAATGTACCATGTGATTGTCCATAACATTTATGGAGTTGTAATGTTCCCATGGAAGCACTGACATTTGGATGCTAAACATCAAGACATCAATCTGACAACATGTTGTACAATTTTAAAGGAAATTATAGATAAATTGAAATTTTATAAATTTGGTCTGCAAGGCTTGTAATGTCCAGCTTGTGTATTTTCTCATGTAACTAACCAGCTTGTAAATCTTGTCATGTGACCAGCTTGTATATCTCGTCATGTGACCAGCTTGTAAATCTTGTCATGTGACCAGCTTGTATATCTCGTCATGTGACCAGCTTGAATTTGTGATTTTAAGGTTATATAAATATTTTGTTTGATTAGAAATTGTGTCAAATGGTGTCATGTAAGCATTCATCTTTTGTCGTAGGTAATTGACAGTAATATTTGTTCTCTGACGTTCAGTTGTATCAAACATTTTATATCCTGGTACAGAATTAAATATGTTGATGAGATTTTAAAATCCTATTATTTATTTCTTCACTAATGTTAAGATTTGGTTGTTCGTTGGTTGAATGATGCTTAACGTGGCATCAGCAATTTTTCAGTTATTCGCAAAAAGAACTTTTTTATTAATCTCTATGGATTAATCTATGAACAATTTCTTGTATGCATGTGAAGTCCAAGTGTGTTGTATGGTCTGCCTTGTACTAGCGCACACTCAGGGCAATTTTAAGGAGCTAGCTCACTGAGTCAGTATGCCACAGACAAGCATACCACTCCCCCAGTCACATTATACTGACACCGGCTGAACCAGTAAAGGTCAACGGCAAGGAAAATTCACTTTCCCACATATAGTCTGAGCAGAACTCAAACTCACAGCGGTACAAGTTGTATATATATATGTAGAGCTCCATGTTTTACCCCATTTTGCTTAATGTAAACCAATTTTTTGTGTGCATTTAACTTGAATGTTTCCTGTGGGCAAAAGAATCCCTAAAGTTAATTAACGCAAACTTCTTTCTGAAAATGGTATTATTTATACCTAATATTTAGCTATAGTCAGTATCGTGAAAGATAATTGTCGAAAATGTTTTTGGCAAGAGAATCTCGATAGTCAATATCCACAAATAAAAGTTGGTTTACAGTACATGTACATCAGGTCTTACTACCAGCGCAGTGATGTTTAGTGCTCTTTAGTTTATCAGTTTTATTAGGTTGCCTGGGCACAAGGGTCATACATGTATGTTAAAGCTAGCATAGAGTATTTTTGTTATAGCCCTTTTTCAAATTGATCCGTGTAGAATTAAATTTATTCAGTTTTGTGGCCAGTGTTCTGTTAGATTTTATTGGATATTATTGTAGTGTGATAGTGAAAAATAATGAAAAGTTATATTTTATAATCAGAGATACCTGGTAGTCAATTATATGTATACAATAGTCAAACAGTATTATCTCAAATTTTATTATTTCCACGAAACAAGATGGGGTTGGGGGATAAATATAGGATTTGCTTCATTTCTTTTACAAATATTTTGTCTGTCACTTTTCTTAAAAAAACATGAAAAAGATCTTTATGAAACTTAACAGGAACAATTTTTTGGTGCAGTATATTTTGCAATTTGCTATTCATGCATTTTTGATCATGCACATAGTAAGGAATTTCCTAACTTTTTTTTTTTTTTTTTGGGGGGGGGGCACTTTTAAAATAGAATCCCATTTCAGTTACAACATGTTTAACAATAGTGATTATCCTGTGGCTGTTTATTTGTCACTGAAACGTTAGTCAACTTTATTTTATGAAATACTATCACTCTTCTCGAAAAATCCCACTATTTCCCTAGACCACAACCACAAACATTGGTTTTTCTAAGAAAAAAGGACGAGACCTGATACGAAGTGTTGTACCTACACATTGTGTATATAATATTTTATCTAACATTTCCAATTAGGTTATTTAAAATAATTTAAAAAAATACTTAATGTGAAAAATTTACATTTTACCACAGAAAACCACTGACTTATGTTATGACATTTGTTCTACATTCTCCCTAATGACGTCACAATGAGAACGTGCACGTGTATGTTTGATAAAACTTGCATTTAGTAGAAAAACTAGTCTAATGTTAGATAAAAAGACTTTCCAGTTGTATGTACTTGAAGTTCATTATTTAACTCCCTTGTTACAAAATGGAATAATCTGAAAAAAGTGTCCATCTAATTATTATAATGGGTTAATATTTATATACATAATCCTATATACATTGAAAAATCTATAAACTAAATTGTGAGGACAATTTTGTTTGTTAATTGTTGTCGGTGCTATTACAGTTCAAATGTGTATTATGAAATAAACATATATATGGTGTGAAAATGTATATATTGATAATTTTCAAGCTTATACATACAGGTTGTAAAAAGAAGTGGATTTTTGTTTTGCTTGCTTGCTTTCTGAGATAATACATTTATTTTACTTGTTTGTAAATGATGTATAAAATCAAATATTCTTATATAGAAAAATGTACATTTCCACACAAATGTGTCTGATAATTTTTACAACTTGAGTATCAGATTTTTATATGTTCATGCAATTAAGTCACTATGGTTTTGACTGACAACTTTAACATTATTCTTGAATACCAGGAATAACACAAAATTCATAGTAACATTTAGTTAATGTCACAATGGTTACAGGTATGTTGACAAACCCAATTAGTGAAATATAGACTTAATGTAATTTTTTTAAATATTGTATGTTGACAATCATTAAAATAATACAAATTGAAAACTTAAAATATCTTGGATACCTTCACGTCAGTTACAGAGCCCATAGTTATAATATTATACTATAGTTAGCAAGCATTTTGTTTGCTCCATGCTGCTAATGTATTTTACTGTGAAATGTTTGTGCATAGTCAAAAATTTATTTTAATAGAACTTTCTCTTCGATGAATTGTGTAAATTACACATGGATTCTGGTTGTTAGAAAGTACTAGTGCATTGTTGTTTGTTTTTTATGGACATAATTTGTAATATACTTCTTAACTAAAAGGTGAATGGTCTCCACACTTTGTTGTGCATCATTGCTGATTGTAGATCATCGAAGATGGATCCTTGGATGTGCAGATGATCTGATGTGCTTACATAAATATTGATAATAATTTGTGTAATTTATTTTGTAAATCCCTTATCACTTTCTGTTTTGATTTCTGGGCGAAATAAAGGGAAAATCTGAAGAGGGATAAATACTGCTGTTTTTACAAGGAGGGTTAGGTCTTCATAATTATGTTCATTAATATTAATAAAGAGTTAGTGTATTGAAGATGTCATAGTCACCAACTAGATGGATACCTCCAATTAAACTGGAGTTCATAAGTTATTTGGCTCATGAAACAATATTTTTAAATTTAATTCCATAATATCATTTGTTATACATTTGTGAAAATTGCCTCAATTTTATGAGGGTGAACAAAACATCAGCATTTATATATTTGCACAGTGGACCTCAGCTATAATTTAACCCCTATTATAAGAATATTATTTCAATATTATTTAATTCTTCTCACTGCAAATATATAAATTGGTACCTCCCATCCATTGTTTTGTAGCATACCATAATTGCATGGTTTATAATGAAAAAAATTGATGGCACCAGTCAAAGCAGTATATGTTATTATATTTGTCATAAGTCAGAATACAGCCTAACAACAGTGACCTGTCCACTTGACCTCTCGTTGGGGATATTCAAATTTGATGATCTACCAAATACATTGGTATTGTTGGTAAAGGCAGGCAATGCATCAACAGAGCAGGTTTTCCATGATATTGATGGAATAAACACCTGTATACCCTGTACATAAATGGTCTGGTCCTTAATAAATATTTAAATTAAATGCCAAGCAGACAGGTCATTGTTGTTTGCCTATAGATAATGCTATTTGAAATTGTCACATGTAATTAAATTTTTTATGTAGATTTATATAGAAATTAACATTGAATTTATTATGGAATTTGTACATGTAAAATTTACAATTCTTTTGTGCAGTGAACCAAGAAACTGTGTTCTTGTGACTTCATCCTTTTGGGTCCCAATTTATTTTATTTGCATAATTTTTTCCATTTATTTTTCATACCTAAATTATTACAAGCACCTGTTGTTGTCATGGAAACTTCCTAATCATGCGTCTGATCTTCTGAATGGTGATCCTTCCATGTTAAATCTTTACGATGTATTCTGAATTAATTTTCAAAATATGAAAGAATTATGTTGATTAGTAAATTGTGCTGAGGAGTTTTAGCTGAACCAAATAGCTAGCAAAGATTAAAAGTGTTATTAAGTATTGAAAATATTTATTATAGTGTTGAGGTTTTGACATAATTACAATTTGCATTTGCCAACCAAGTAGTGGATACCCGTTAAGTTGTTTCATTGATGAAGCTTGTCGCATTGATCACAGATCATGAGATGGTCAACCTTTTCCCCCAAACTCTACAGATGTGTACAGCATAATATCTAGAAAAGATATCTTTTGCAAACTAAAACAAAAGTCTCCATCAGTTACCATACACATGCTTTTAACATTCTGCCAGTTTTGCCTTTACCATGGTTACTGTAGAACAAGAAAATTTCAATAAAAATTAAAAATTGCATAAAAAGAGATGTAATATTAAAAAGTAGCGGGTGTAGCTAGTTAAATAGGACGGGCTTTCCTTCCCTGGATCAACAATCGCGGCCTCTTTTCTGCAGTGGAAGTTCTGGTGGTAAACTTAATTTGTCAGTTTTCAAGATTTTTACTTTGCTTTTCGATTGTGGTTTGATATGATTTGAACATGGTCGGACATGTTCCTATATGATACCTTTTTTCACTTGAAGCAGAAATAAACCATTTGTAAATGTATAGTTGCTATGGCGACAAACGGAGGGCGGATAATGTGTTTACTTCATGTCATCTGCCAATATTTTGACTGCAACTTTTTCAAAAACTATTTAACATAGCTTTATGAAACTTCACAAGAACAATCTCTTGAGTGGAATAGATGTGCCCTTGGCGCTTTGTGTTTTGATCATGCATAAGGTTGGGAAAACACGTATTTCCCAGTTGGGTTGGTTTTAGTGTACTTTTGAAATGACATCCCAATTCTGTTTACAGATGGTATTGTAAATGCACATAACTTTGTTGTATAGGCAAACAACATTGACCTGTCCGCTTGACCTTTCATTAGGACTATTCTGATACAATGATCCACCCTGTACAAGGATAGTAATAGAACATATAGTTAATGCATAAACATTGCTTGTTTCCTATGATATAGTTGAAAAAATCAACGAGTTCCCAATACATAAATGTGCTGGCCCCGGTTTCACAATCATTCCTTAGCTAAGATTTTCCTTAACTTAAATTTAGCAAATTTTTGTAATCTCTTTTTGGGACTACTGGTGAATATTTTTGTCAAAACTAATGCAAATGTTTTAATCTAGATTTGATCTTTAAAAAGACACCTTAAATTCCCCAATATCTTGAAAATGAACAAAATTATAAAGATTTGAAATTTTGCAAGATTTAAGTTAAGTGAAATCTTAGCTAAGGAATGATTGTGAAACCGGGGCCAGGTCCACAATAAATATTTGAATTTAAGGTCAAGCGGACAGGTCAGTGTTGTTTCGGCTATACATTTACTTTATATGAATTCCTCCCATTGGTTCCAGATGGCATTGGTTGAGTTCAATGTTGGGTCAGAAATACAAGCAATAAGAAGGAAGGCGACTACATGTACTTTCATTCTAAACGTTCTTTATGAATTTATTATTATTATTATCTGAAATGTTAATTAATTGTGTATTTTATTGTGAAAGTCTGTATCATAACTATGGATACATAATATAGTGTAAATGCTTGTTTATTTTCTCAAATAAAGTCTATAAATGGATAGTACACCCTTCGTTTTTATAACTTTGTGTAGCTAGCTATATAGGTGCTTTCCCTTCCGGAGCACCCGGCCTCACTTCCCTGGTGGAAGTTTAGATGTTTAACCTAAAATGTCAGTTTCAAAGTTTTTACTTTGCTTCTGGGTTGTGATTCCGACATGGATAAGTATGTTTGATTTTGTCCTTGCAGGAAAGAATAAATTAATTAATGGTTACATATACAATAACATCTCGAGAGCATAGCAGCAACTTATTCGATACAAACATGGGTCATTCAGCAGTCATTTTATACCCCTGCAAACTTAGCACGGATATGTAAGAATCATCATATCTGTCTACCCGCCTGTCCGTCTGTGTAAAATCGTACCCACTCCAAAATCAAGAACAAGCTTACCAATCCATGTCTAAGTTAAAATCCCGAAGCAAAGCAAAAACTTTAAAACTGGCAAATTAGGTTTAACCCGTGAACTATTACTAGGGAGGTGCTTTCACATTAATGGATGAATTTCGCTTAAACTTGGAACAAAAGTTTATCAACATTGATCGACGGGTCGCGTTCCAATACTTTGCGTGTAATTCAAAGGTCAAGGTCACTAGGTGGAATCTTGTAATATTTTTTCTTGTTGGCTCTCCAAAGACATTTCGAGTTACATATGTCCATGTTATATCGGTTAGTCATTTTCGATGCATTGTACAACATTGTAATAGAGTTTGATAAAAAATGTACTAGGTATTCAATACAACTCAAATCCTGCAAAACATTTATTCATAATTGAATTAATTTTCAGTCTGATGTGGTTACAAAGATCCCTAAAATTTCCCAATTTGTCCACAAAAATTCCCCAAAATAACAGTGATGCAATGAAAAAAACTTGTTGTCCTTACCCACGAAATATCAAATAGTATCACAATGTAGTGTCTCTAGTATGAAGAATCAAGCTATTGCCAGCATATCATAATGCAGTTTGCTAGTTCTTAGAACTTCAATTTTCCCAATCTTAAAAGCAGTATTAAAATGCAACAAAATCACCGAGGACATTTATCATTTTCAGTTCGTGGCTAGCTACAATGGCAGAGTTAATAAAGGTTTGGCATGATATTTAACATTATCAATATAAATCTCCATTGTCCGGTTCGTTAGATCAAAGATGGCGGTAGACACAGTTGCGTTCTTGTCGGTTGCGCTTTTGATCCTATAGATAGGAAATTCTTTATTCTGTGTATCGCCAAGAATATTCTTCAACTCCTCGAGATTTTCAGGAGCTTTCATTTTTTCAGCTCGTTTTGTTCTTTCAAGAGTACTTTGTGATTGTAGACACTCAACTGCATTGTCGTCTGCTATTTTGTAGTGGTTGGCATGGACGAAGTGAGCGGGTTTATCCATGTCCGTCTGTTCCGGTATTTTGTGTACGAACAGTCGTCCTTCTTCCCCTGAAGCCATTTCAATCGACCACATGTCATTTTGCTTTAAATTTGCATAATTTAGACAGAAGCAATATGCAGAACCATACTTTGGATTTCTCAAAACCTTTAGCACATCCTCAATTGTTTCACAAGAGAGTAAAACACGGTTTAAGAAATATCTTGGAGCTTTCCCAACAAAGGCATTCTTCCCATAAAGCCCGTTCATCCCAAAAACACTGCCTTTGTCATTGAAACCAAACGCATGGCCTGGTAAAGCACCCGGATAAGAAAATGCCGTGAAACATTCATGGCGATCGTCAAAGTCCGGATCAGTGATGTCCGCGCAGACGATGTACGAGAAATGCAAAATGGCGGGATCTGAATCTTCATTATGGGCCATGATTTTGCAGTTTGGTCTGTTCAAAAACACAGTTGTACACCCCGAATCATCTTGGTCATTAGTGGCCAAAGGCTTTTGGTTAGGGTCAGTTTTACTAGATTCACAAGACCAATTGTTGCTGTTATCATTATTTTCGGACAAGGTTATTTTACGATAATGCACATTGTATATTTCTTTTGATATATTGTAAAGGAAAATATGTTCAAAAGGCATCTCTGCACCATCGGCAATACCCTCGATTTCTTTAATATAATATGGGAACTCTCTCTTCGTTACATCCAGATATGACTTATAGACTTCACTTCCCTCTTTCGAATCTAAGAATGACATAAGGTATTTCTGCACACGATCCGAAGTTTGGAAGAATCCATGAATTCTTTCTTTGAACGTTGATCCGATTTGATATCCGACTTCATAATGTGTACCTCTCACATATATCATTGGTAATGAGTTCAGCTTTCTGATTGGTGCTTCGGTCGCCATTTTTCACCTACAATTTAAAGAATGTTACAAATATACTGAAACGGATTATCTACTTCCGAACCAGCGTTATTTCTATGTGTAGTTTCGAATTTATGTTTAAAGCTTTTCTGATTTATGGTGCAGCTGTATCACTGAATATGAAGAATGGTTTCAATTCACAATTTAAATCGCGTTGCTCCTCACTACTTTTTATCTGTTAATTATGATAATACAGCATTAATAATAGACGTGTTAAGATGATGCTCAGTTACACAATTGCAACTTGAAGATGCATACCAATGTATACATAATAGAACTATTTTTACCAACAATATAGACCATATGCTTGATGGAGTAGCAGAATCGTTATATCATTCACACAGTACATGCACATGAAGTGTCATTCAGTGTTTCCGCGCGAATTAAAAGACAACGATAGCCCATTGAGTGTTGTGCTGACGTCGATTTGGTTTCAGACAGTCTAAATTGTCCTTTTATAGCTAAGCATAATCTCTATACTAGAAGAAATGAGAATTCTGCGAACGGAATACTATTGCGTGGAAACGAAATATTGCGTGCGAACGCAAACATATATTTGTTTCAATGTCCCTTCGCGGACTCCGTATAATTCCATGAAGTAACACAACTAATACATTGACAAATGCATATATGTGAAACGACATAAATTATATTGTATACAATTGGACTAGCTTCAATTATTAACGAGACAACTGCATGTTTGGCTGTAACTCGGGACAGCTTTAAGTAGCTAGCTCACAGAGAAAGCATGCCGCAGACAAGCAGTATACAAGTGGACTACCTTTAATTATTAACGAGACAACTGGTTGGCTGTACCTCGATCGGGATAGCTTTAAGTAGTAGCTAGCTCACAGAAAAAGGACGCTGCAGACAAGCATTCAATCCGCCATATACTGACACGGGGTGAACCAGTTGATACTCTAGCTGTCATCAAATAACGAGATTTCTAACCCACGACCTCCAGCTCTCGAGACTGACACTCCACTACTGAGCCACCATTAAGAAAAAGAAAAATGCTTATTAACTTACAACTGTCACTCCTACCGGATCCTAAAATTTGGCCTCCTCGGGCTGTTTATCTATGGTATACTATGCAAATATAGATAGTCGGTTAAATTGGCCTATATATATTTCACACGAAACAGACCTATATATTAAGAACTTAAACTGTTATTAGAAGTTGATATTTATTAATGTTCAACAGAGGTTTTTTATGACAAAATACACTTTTCACTACTTTGAATAATTGAATAGGAAGGTTATGATGTTCACCCAGTCGGTCACTTTAGGATCTAATAATAGTTTTTTAATTTAACTCATTTGGGCTTTTTACATGTGTGCTTTGTGGTTAATGACTTGTAATTAAAGCTGTCATTGATAAGAATTTGAATATCGATCTATCGACTGTAAATTATATCGATAAGTCGTCACTCGATATATCGAGAAAGTGATTAAAATACTTTATTTTTTGTTGAATCTGACAGATTATTTTCCACCAATATATTTGACATGTCTGGTGTGATCTCAAATGTTTCTGGTACATGTTGTATTACATGCGCTCTGTGTTGTATGTCTGTTGGTTTTGAGATAGTTGTAATTAAAATACATTTGCAACTAGTTTAATTTATGTGTCATTGACTACTCTAACCTTAGGCATGAACTGGCAGCCATTTTTGTTGATATCGATACTCGAAAAAATGTATCGATATATCGTATCAATGGTTTTTATCGATGCTATATCAAAATGACAGCCATACTTGCTATACAAGATATTTGAGAGTTCTTGAAGTTATACTACTGTAGCTATCATTTACCTGTAAATGTCTATTTTTAGAGTATGTATACCTACCTAATTTTTTGCCGTTGGCCTTTACTGATTCACCTGGTATCAGTATAATGGACTGGGGGAGTGATACGTTTGTCTGCGGCGTACTGACTCTGTGAGCTAGCACGGTAAAGTCGCCCTGAGTGCGCGCTAGTACAAGGCAGACCATACAACACACTCGCACTTCACATGCATACACAAAATTGTTATAGATTAATCCATATAGATTAATTAAATAGTTCTCGTCGCGAATAGCTGAAAAATTGCTGATGCGACGTTAAGCAACATTCAACCAACCAACCAACCTACCTAAATTTACAAGCACTGGTTTTCTTTCTTACGTAATCTTATTGAAAAGAATAATTTTTACATTTCAGTAAACCAGCATGACTTGTCAACCTCTTGTCAAGTCTGAAATTGTTTCAGGTTTCAATTTGTTGTGGTTAACGGATAAAAAAAAATGGAAGTTGCAATTCTATCATAAATTGTTTATACCTGTAAACCACAACAATAATTTCTAAAATATATTCTTGTGAAGCATGATGTGATTGATCCTCCAGGGGCATAATACCATAGTGCCTTCAATAGTTAGAGGTGATAGAGACCTCAGGAGCACGAGTCTAAGGGTGAATAGGACTGTGACGATTTCTGGAACGAAGCATTAGGACATGGAAGTGACAAGACCGAGGTCAATGGAGCCTTCAAGAAACTGAGGTGATGGAAACCTTAAGGCATGAGGTTGGGTCATGAGTTCATCTTTCTGATTGGTGCTTCGGTCGCCATTTTTCAACTACAATTTAAAGAATGTTACAAATATACTGAAACGAATTTATCTACTTCCGAACCAGCGTTATTTCTTTGTGTAGTTTCTAATTCATGTTTTAAGCTATTTTGATTCAAGGCGCAGCTGTATCACTGAATACTAGTATGAAGAATGGTTTCAATTCACAATTTAAATCGTGTTGCTCCTCACTACTTTTTATCTGTTTATTATGATAATACAGCATTAATAATAGACATGTTAAGATGATGCTCAGTTACACAAATTGGAACTTGAAGGTGCATGCCAATGTATACATAATAGAACTATTTTTACCAACAATATAGACCATATGCTTGATGGAGTAGAAGAATCGTTATATCATTCACGCAGTATATACACAGTGTGTCAATCAGCGTTTCTGCGCGAATTAAAAGACAACGATAGCCCATTGAGTGTTGTGCTGACGTCGATTTGGTTTCAGACAGTCTAAATTGTCCTTTTATAGCTAAGCATAATCTCTAGAAGAAATGAGAATTCTGCGAACATAAAACTATTGCGTGGAAACGAAATATTGCGTGCAAACGCGAACATTTATTTATTTCAATGTCCCTTCGCGGGCTCCGTAGAATTCCATGAAGCAACAAAACTAATACATTGACAAATGAATATATGTGAAACGACATAAATTATATTGTATACAAGTGGACTAGCTTCAATTATTAACGAGACAACTGGTTGGCTGTACCTCGATCGGGACAGCTTTAAGTAGTAGCTAGCTCACAGAAAAAAGACGATGCAGACAAGCATTCAATCCGCCATATACTGACACGGGGTGAACCAGTTGATACTCTAGCTGTCATCAAATAACGAGATTTCTAACCCACGACCTCCCGCTCTCGAGACTGACACTCCACTACTGAGCCACCATTAAGAAAAAGAAAAATGCTTATTAACTTACAAATGTCACTCCTACCGGATCCTAAAATTTGGCCTCCTCGGGCTGTTTATCTATGGTATACTATGCAAATATAGACAGTCGGTTAAATTTGCCTATATATATTTCACACGAAACAGACCTATATATTAAGAACTTAAACTGTTATTTGAAGTTGATGTTTATTAATGTTCAACAGAGTTTTTTATGACAAAATACACTTTTCACTACTTTGAATAATTGAATAGGAAGGTTATGATGTTCACCCAGTCGGTCACTTTAGGATCTAATAATAGTTTTTTAATTTAACCCATTGGGCTTTTTACATGTGTGCTTTGTGGTTAATGACTTGTAATTAAAGCTGTCATTGATAAGAATTTGAATATCGATCTATCGATTGTAAATTATATCGATAAGTCGTCACTCGATATATCGAGAAAGTGATTAAAATACTTTATTTTTGTTGAATCTGACAGATTATTTTCCACCAATATATTTGACATGTCTGATGTGATCTCAAATGTTTCTGGTACATGTTGTATTACATGCGCTCTGTTTTGTATGTCTGTTGTTTTGAGATAGTTGTAATTAAAATACATTTGCAACTAGTTTAATTTATGTGTCATTGACTACTCTAACCTTAGCCATGAACTGGCAGACATTTTTGTTGATATCGATACTCAAAAAAATGTATCGATATATCGTATCAATGGTTTTTATCGATGCTATATCAAAATGACAGCCATACTTGCTATACAAGATATTTGAGAGTTCTTGAAGTTATACTACTGTAGCTATCATTTACCTGTAAATGTCTATTTTTAGAGTATGTATACCTACCTAAATTTACAAGCACTGGTTTTCTTTCTTACGTAATCTTATTGAAAAGAATATTTTTTATATTTCAGTAAACCAGCATGACTTGTCTACGAAAGCTTGTTCGTGCCACTTTGTAATATGATTTTTTTTCTCAAATCGTAGGTACGATTTTTTTATTCGTACATACGAGTTTAAAAATCGTACCTACGAGTTTAAAAATCGTACATACGAATTAAAAAATCGTACGTACGAATAAAAAATCGTAGCTACGAATTTAAAAATCGTACATACGATTTTAAAAGTCGTAGCTACGAATTATAAAAAAAATCGTAGCTACGAATTTAAAAATCGTACCTACGATTTGAAAAAAAAATCAGATGACAAAGTGGCACGAACAAGCTTTCGTACTTGTCAACCTCTTGTCAAGTCTGAAATTGTTTCAGGTTTCAATTTGTTGTGGTTTACGGATAATAAAAAATGGAAGTGGCAATTCTATCATAAATTGTTTATATACCCGTAAACCACAACAATAATTTCTAAAATATATTCTTGTGAAGCATGGTGTGATTGATCCTCCAGGGGCATAATACCATAGTGCCTTCAATAGTTAGAGGTGATAGAGACCTCAGGAGCACGGATTCATTGAGTCTTAGGGTGAATAGGATTGTGACGATTCCTGGAACGAAGCATGAGGACATGGAAGTGTCAAGACTGAGGTCAATGGAGCTGCCAAGAAGATGAGGTCATTGGTGCCTTCAAGAAACTGAGGTGATGGAAGCCTTAAGTCATGAGGTTTCCGGCGCATAAGGCTTTGGGACAGCGAAGACCATAAGGTCATGGTGCCTTCAAGAAAACCGTACGCATTTTTCACACGTGTGTCGTATTCATATGTTTGATATTTATGGTTCACCATAGCATAGCACTCTATCAATTGTACCCCAAGTAAATGACCCGTGGTGTTTATCTTTCAGACGACGCTACATAATTATCTAAATAGACCGATGTTTGTTTAAATTTTATTAATCATGTGACTTCTTGATAATAATGGGTGAAATACCAGAATTGTACGATTCATCAGTATCACATGACCAATATCACATGACTCGGAGTCTAAACAAGGCGAAGGTGCAGAAATTTTGCCTGTGCGTTGCGCTTATGGCATTATACAGCAGGGTTCTTTAGCGTGCCAAGCCTACCGTGACACGGGACCTCGTTTATTTTAAGTTCCCATCCGAAAGAACCGTGACTTTCATTCCGTAATGCCGAGTGCTTGGCGAAAGAACAGTCGCTACCCACTTTCAAGTCATGGGTCAGACCCGGCCGGGGATCGAACCCACGACCTCCCACTTACGGAGCTAGCACTCGATCAACTGAGCTACCGCAGTGGTTACTTTATCAATGAAACTAACCTTAAAGGTTTAATGTTTAGTTCAAAGTTCCGTTTACTTTTGATTAACCACTTGGCTACTACTACTAATATTGCTACTAGAAATACTAATAATAATTATTATAATAATAATTAAAAATAAAGTTATTTTATTATAGTGTCACAGATAAAAACACACATTTTTAATACAAACATAAATGAAAGAAATGATTCACAATAAAATGTATTAATGTCCAGCCAAAATTGACTTCTGAGACACTGTTATCACCAAAAACTATTGAAGAAATTGAACTAAAGATAAAAATAGGAAAAATAAGTGAAATGCAACAAATGGTATAATATACATCATTATATAATTACAAAAATGAAGAACAATCCATAATTAAAATGCATTACAGTTAATCAAAAAAAGCTATTGAAATACAAAAATTGCAAAATGAAATTATCCCGCCTTTTATTGTTTTATTGGAACATTGGTATATAGTTAACATATTGGGCATAATATATTTAATGTTTTCTTTAAAAATAAATAAATAAATAAATAAATAAATAAATAAATAAATAAATAAATAAATAAGAAACATAGTCGGTAGCCCAATCATTCCTTCAACTGTTTTATTAACTTGCTGTTTTAGGTGTTCTTGGCTTTTGTCAGGTATATGTATCTATCTTCCAATATACTAAAGTCAGTGGCGTACCGCCCTGGTCACACAAATTATTTTAAAATAAAGAAATGTTTAAGAGAGAGAGAGAGAGAGAGAGAGTGTGTGTGTGTGTTTTCCAAATTTTCCGGCTAGTTTGTATGGGGCCGTTATCGGTTTACACTCTTATAATCATAAACTTTATTCCAGTTGGAACAAAGCTTATTGTTTAAGTTGTACAATTCAAATTAAGAATGGAAGTAATAGAGATCAAACAGCAAGAAACAGGCACACATTAAATAAAACACTAATACGAATTAAAAAATACTAATTTAGATTTCAATAAATTATGCATTATCATTTGTAATCGGAGCTCAAAACTGAAAATCTTTCAAATTATTAAACCAAAAACTTCTATGATACTAACGCAGTGAACATGTGTGGTTAAACCTGTTACCCAACCTTCCACTCCCAAGGAAAAGTAGGATCCGCATATTTAAAATTTGTAATGTATCAAAAATTTAACACGAGAAGGTAATCACGGTATATCGGTCTCAAAATACAGGAAAAGCCGTTTTGAAGCATATAGATTTCAAAATTTTCTTGGGGAGCATGCCCCTGAACCCCCTAGCGTGATTGCGCTTTCGGCGCTCCAAGTTTGCGTACACATATAATCAGGTCATGGTACGCCGTTGTGAGTTTGTTTTCATCATCTAGAGCTTTAAACGACCCAATTTTTATCCAGCGTGATAGTTAAAACATCAAACCCAAAAATGATTCCGAATATTCATTAGAAAGACACGTAACGCGTTAATTTCAAATCAATAAATATTCACAGGTTAAAGTTGATTTACGCGAGATTTTCAAATGAAGCGGCTTATTAAAACTGAGTTTAAAAACTGGATCAAGCTAGTGCTGCTGCGAGAAGAATACTTTTTTATTATAAGACCGTTGTTTGTTTTGTTGTTTAACGTAAATATAATTGAGAACCTCGTGTTTTTCTCATCCGCAAAAGGCATTTTTCTCAAAATTACAATTTTTTAACAGTCTCGGGAACTTTTTTACTTCAATTTTGTAAGCCTATTTTGGCATAACTCGGAACAAATGTTTAAGGCGCTTCTTTCTAATGCTCGGAAACTAGCATAGGTCAATGTGTTTATGTTTGATATTCCCTGCAAGATAGCAAAAATCCATTTTTTGCCACATTTTTTTAAAAAGAATAACACGTTTTTTAAGTGACTCTCGCTTCAAAACTTCAAAATTCGCAGGAACCTTGAAATTTCTTTAGATGATTGGGAAGTGCTAACAAAAATAGTCAACCCGGTGTAAGGCATTTTTGTAACCCTCGGAAAAATGTCCATGTTCTGTTTTTAGACAGCAAGGATTCCTCTATGCATTGTTATGTTTGAATTAAATTCCACCAGAGTTCAAAATGGCGGACACATGCAAATTGGTATCCGGACGAATTTTGCCACATGTAAAAATAATAAGCTGAATAATTTATATTATAATTATACAAATGCATTACAAAGATATAATGCAACACAAATTAATTGATTAGTTGATTGAATGAGGTTTTACGTCCCAGTCAAGAATATTTCACTTATATCAAGACATCAGTAACCATCACGCATTTGCAGCTTAAATCACCTTTCTTTGTTAAGATCGGGGAATTAACTATCGGAATATATACAAAGACGTGTTTGAGGAATCATTCTTTGGGTGAAAAATGAAGAATTGTACAAATTTTTCACACGTATGACGTATTCGTATGTATGGTTCAACAAAGCTTGCTACCGTATACTTCTACACCATAACTTCTAAAAATATACTTTTAGTGGTTAGTGGTGGCGAATCATTTTAAACCATGTCTGGTGGAATTTTCCCCGATGATACCATTAGCCCAGTCGCATCTATTATATATGCAGCACAAACAAAATGACATTAGAGAGCCTGAGACGTCTCGCTCTATAAAAAGGTATCCCGCTAGCACTACGGGCACTAGACTAGCAGTTATTATTGGTGCTCCTAGGATTATCCTTCAGGATATTATCAAAACGTCATATGTTGCCAGTTCCGATCATCGTTACTTCTAAAAAGATTCACAAGACACTTTCAAACAAATAAAAAAGTCAACAATTAAACTTTCAGATATTTTTAATTATGATGACAATTTAACTTACTGCATCGTTACAACTTGTAAATCAAAAAACTGCAAAACCTGTAAAATTTTAATAACTGATACGCATTTTGCCAGTAACCTTACATCTAAAAATTACACTTTACGAAGTCAAGATGATCTGAATTGTAAATCTTCCAATGTTGTATATGGAATAGAGTGCAATTTATGTGGACTCATATATGTGGGTGAAACCAAAGGTAGACTTAATGTACGTATGAATGGACATCGGTTTGAGATCAATAACAATGGTAATCAGTTTCTTTACCAACATTTTAACCAGTCGGACCATTCTGTGTTATCTATGAAAGTCAGACTTTTGGAAAAAATATATCACCATACAAATATTCCTACATTAAGCACTCCATACCGATTACAACGGGAAAATTACTGGATAAGAGAACTAGGTACTGCTTTGTTACGCCACATAGCGGTGTTGCCGCATAAGCGCGCCCAACACGTCTATGCGGGGAATTTCAACGCATAAAGAGGTCGGCCACGTTTATGCGGCGACGTTTAACGCATAAAGATAGGTTGCTTATATGCGGCGCAAAGGTGCCTTTTTGACGCATAAAGAGGACTAATATTATCGAATCTTAAAAAGAGTTTATATCTCGACAAAAACGGTGGTGGTGACATTAATGGTGACGCGGTGGTAGCAGTCCCATACCACTCACCACCATAATAAATCAACTGACCAAGTATCAGCTCAATCGGATGTACTTTTTTCAAATGATCACACACACACACACACACACACACACACACACACACACACACACACACACACACACAGTGGTATTACTATATACCCCTCACTCTTTGGGATAATAATAATAATAATAATAATAATAATAATAATAAGATGATGATGATGATGATGATGATGATAGTGATGGTGGTGGTGTTTTTAGTGAAGGTGGTAATAATGATGGAAGTCTAGGTGATGATAGTGAAGAATATTATATCGCACTTTAAACGTTCTCTTTATGCGGTGGAAGGTAGCCTTTTTATCGCATAAAAGGGTTTTTTATGCGACGAAGTTCCCCTCATAGACGTGTTGGAACACGTTTATGCGGCAACACCGCTATGTGGCGTTACACTGCTTCGCCATATGGATGCAATGACAAAATTGTAAACATAGGAGATCTTTCAAGCCCGGGTTGTAACAATGTAAATGTTTTACACTTGTTCAACAAAACTACACTTAACAATAGAAGTCATGGACATCGGCGTTACCATAAACCCAATATCCATGATGTTAGTTTTCTTAATCTTTTACAATTCCTGCAGAAACCTCTCGGATTACACCATATCCGAACTAAACTCTACTCTATACCACTATCCCGTCTTAGACAGTTACAAGAAGAATGCATATCTGAAACTACTATAGATTCTAATACACCAGAATATAAGCTTACTGCTATCATCATGGATATTGCTTTTAACAGATTATTTAAACCTGCTCGGGAAAACGATATTGAGAACGATGGTCAACGCCAATATCTTAAGTTACACTATGCTAACAAAGGCATAGATGCTATACACATTTCCAATATTCTTCAAAATAAACAAGTACAATCTAAAGTTCCTGCTTATTTCAAAATTAATTCGCCACCTCTAGTTTCCTACAATAAACCTATTGCATCTAAAATATTTAATTATAAACAAACATTGCAGTGTTTGAACTTTCATAATTTTACTCCACCTACCTGCTCTTGCTCGTCTTCTCCCTATATTTATGGACCAGCTGGACATGTGATAACTGGTGATCTCAATATAATCGAGAACACTAAATTAAGATCTTTACTTTCAAAAGGTCCTAAATATAGAGAAGTTCAACATTTTACTTGGGGACAGAATTTCAGACTTGTCATGGATTCTGTTGAAGAGTACGCCAGACGTTGGGCTAAATTAGAAGATGTTGAGCTTAATACCTTATCCGACTGGATAAAGGTTGTGAGATCTTTCGTTAAAACTAGGATTGCCAAACTTAAAGAGTCTATGAGTACTAAACCGTCTTCAGTACTCAAGGATCCAGAAATCAAGGCAATTCTAACAGACATTCATAACAAATATGTTGTTGTCCCAGCTGATAAGGCTTCCAACAACATTATTCTCGTTTGTAAGAGATTCTACCTTGAATGTCTTATTAAGGAGCTTGGTTTAGATAGTATATCAAATAACCATGCATATACTAGAAGTAATTTTACCAAAGATGACGTTCTTTCCAACCATAGGGGAGTTCTCGAGTCTTTCGGTATCAATCTTAGAGAGGAAGATCTTGATCTTCCTTACTTGTATTGGATTCCTAAACTCCATAAAAATCCATACAAGGAAAGATATATAGCAGGCTCATCTAAATGTACTTCTAAATCATTATCGGTAACTCTAACACAAATTTTGACAATCGTCAAAGATGGTTTTCAGTCTTATTCAGAAAAAGTATATTCTACATCTCGAACCAACCAAATGTGGATTCTCAAAAACTCTAAAGAATTACTTGAACATCTTGCTTCTAATACTTCATCTCATGTAAAAAATATAAAAAACATTAGATTTTTCTACACTATACACCACTATCCCTCATTTTAAATTGAAAGAACGTCTTAAAGAAATTATTCACTTGTCTTTCTTTTACAAAAACGGTAAGCCAAGATACAAATATCTGGTGCTGAACAGGGATTCTGGTTATTTTGTCATACTGAAGATACCATCAACAAAATGTTGAAGTTTTTTATAGATAACATATTTGTTGTGTTTGGTAATATAGTTTTTCAGCAAACAATCGGTATACCAATGGGTACAAACTGTGCACCATTGCTTGCTGATTTGTTTCTTTATTCTTATGAAGCAGAATTTATGCAGAACCTTGTTAAATCTGGAGAGAAGACTGTCGCCAAATCATTCAACTCAACATACAGATATATAGATGACGTTCTGTCTCTTAACAATCCTTTGGAGACTATGTAAATGTCATCTATCCTAGTGAGCTTGAAATAAAAGACACGACTGATTCCTCAAGTTCTGCTTCATATTTGGACTTATACCTGAGTTATGACGCACATGAAAGGCTACATTTAAAACTTTATGACAAACGTGATGACTTCAATTTTTCTATTGTCAACTTTCCTTTTTTATGCAGCAATATACCTGCTTCTCCTGCTTATGGTGAATTTGTTTCCCAATTAATACGCTACGGTAGAGCTTGTTCCCACTAAGGGGACTTTGTACAACGAAGTAGGCTGCTTGCAAATAAATTGTTGACTCAGGGATATTGCAAGCCTAGGCTTATCAAGGCCCTCAAAAAGTTTTATGGCCGTCATCACAGTATTGTTGATAAGTTTGATATCTCTGTGTCCAGGATTGCCCTGGATATATTTGACGTCTCATAGTTCCATGTTTCTTTCACACAATTTCGATTACACACGTGGCGGATGTAGCTAGCTAAACAGGAGGTGCTTACCCTTCCGGAGCACCCGGCCTCACTTCCCTGGTGGAAGTTGACATATCTAACCTAACTTGTCAGTTCCAAAGTTTTTACTTTGCTTCTGAATTGTGATTCGGACATGGATTAGTATGTTTGTTTTTTATTTAAACCACTAAGCGCTTATTTATCGATTAATCAATGTAAAATAAGTGTGCAGGCCCCGGTTTCACAATTATTTCTTAACTTAAGATTTTCCTTAACTTAAATGTGGCAAATTAAAAACCTTTATAATTTTGTTAATTGTAAAGATATTAGGGCATTCAAGGTGTCATTTTAAAGATTACATCAAGCTTATGACATCTGCATTAAGTTTTGACAAAACTATTTATTCGTAATTCCAAAAAAGCTTGCCAAAATTAGCTAAATTTAAGTTAAAGGAAAATTTTAGTTAAGGAATGATTGTGAAACCGGGGCCTGGTTGGGACCCTCTGAGAGTATTTTAATCACACCACTTGACATTTTTGTTACAAAATAAAGAGCTAGTCTAGCAGTTTTATAGTCAGTGATCCCAATATGGTCGTTTTTCTAGTCGTGTTTATCCGTTTTCTTTTACATAAGCCATTGTTCTTGGTTGTATTGATTGTCCCCAAGGTTACATCTTTTATTTTTTGTGTGATATGACAACTTGAACCAACAAACCGCCATTTATATGTTATTCAAAACCATCTTTATATTTATTTTTTCATTATTTTCAATATGTAAAAATATACTGTGAAGTTTTTTTATTTCCGTTGTGTCCAATTTTCATGGTTCTAAGAAAAAAAAACCCGACAAATTCGTGTTTTCTGCTTATCGTTTTAAAATAAGCTCGTTTAATATAACGTCATAAATATTTTTTCGCTGACATGTAAATTTGTGGACTTGTGTGGTCACGAAGACAACAAAAATTGGGATATCACGAAAATAATTCATTTCACAGAATGCTATAAAAATTAAAATTTTAAAATCAAGCAAGTTAGTAAGAATTACATGTTTATTTAGTTTAACATTTATATCATACATAAAAATAATCAATAACTATCGTTCTTAACAACTTAACAGTTTGCAAAATAGAACACTGTTATTCGATGTGAGGTAGTACCCGATTTTTAATTTTATATTTAAAATGTTTTACCATGCAGATATTTAAGTGAGACGTTAGAAAACAATATAAAAAACAAATATTAACCAGTTATAGTTTTAAACCTCTAATGTTTGTATAGGCAAACAACATTAACCTACCCGCTTGACATTTAATTCAGAAACAGGCAAACCTGTCTATAAAGGCCATCGAAGGGAACCAGTAAAAGTAGCCTTTATGGGCAAGTGGTCTTTATATAGAGGTTTAAAATATGGATAAAGAACAATTAAGATACAATTATGGCCTTTATATAGAGGTGGCCTTTAAGTCAGGTTGGACTGTATTAATTATGGACGCGTGCATTTACGTATAGGAATCACGCTTGCTTATGTCCCCTACAGAATGCCAACACTAATCACATGCCTTGGGTATACATTATAATCTACTGTGAATCATAACACTACCTAGGTACTGGATGGATCTTCCTAATGAAAGGTCAAGCAGACAGGCCAATGTTGTTGGGCTATATCACACACGTAATTACCTTTAGAAGTAACTTTCAAGTTCTTGTGGTTTACGGGGTATAAACAAAATTTTGGAAGTGGCAATTCTCATAAAATTACGATTGTAAATATTTAAATTTGAATCGAATCGAAATATATATCCTGATACAGTTATAACTGCGAAATGATTTATTTTCGCGGTGTTTCATTTTCGTGGTTTTAAGAAAAATATCTTTTTGTGGGGTAATAAATTCGTCGGTTGTGGTTTTTGTTCAAGGTGAGATTTGTAATAAATAATATTTCGCTGACATGTTAATTCGTGGGTCAGATTATATGCGAAAATAAGGACATAATGAAAATTGATAATTTCACAGTATTAACAAGAAGAGTTATATTTATTCATTTTTCTAGTACTGCAAAATTAAAGCAGCTTTAGTAATATTTTTTATTATGGATCTTGACTGGAAATAGAATCCTAGATAAACCAAACATTGAGGGATTTAATCTTTTGCTTATTTACAATTAACGGTCAAGATTTCATTAACAAGCACATGCTTGTTCCAATGCCCTGAACATTTGCAGCAGGCCTATGTAATCACTACGTCTATTAAAAACTAAAACGTCAGTCCACAGGACAACCGCGATAAGACCGACGGGAATTCCTTCAATGGATTTGGAAGGGTAGGTATCAGAAACAAAGTTATACAAACTGATAACACAATTTACTATAAAAGAGGAATAACTCCCAGAAAATATAATATTCATAGAATAATAACAATAATATTCACTTTATTAACCGAGATAAATAAATATCTATGCAAGAGTCGCTATGTGCGGATTGCACAGCATTTATTCAACGAGTTTAATAAATTCAATTCCATATAAATATCCATATATAAATCCGTTTTATAGATTATTGTTATGGTTTAATCAGAGAAAATTTCATTTTGGTGACAGATGTTTACAGGCGATGTAAAAACGAATTTAAATGACTGAATTTCTCATATATTTATTATGAATAAAAACGGTTGATAAATGAAGCTATATCGAAAACTTTCGCTTTTTGCTATTTATAATAACAAAAGCAATCTTGGACGCCAAAAGAAGCATAGAAGCTGACTTGTGCAAACTTTAATGTACTCTGCCTGGTGACCTTCCACGCTAAATTTGGTTCAAATTGACCTATTAGTCTCAAATAGGAACATGTTTAAAGAATCAGCTTAATGTACTACCTTATTTGCACATTCCGGTGATACAGAGCCAATAAAAAATTGGGAAAACATTTTTGAATTAAACCCGTAGATAAATAAAACTGTATCGACCATTCATTTAAATAACTTTTGGTATTTATGTTAACGGCAGTCATTTTGGATGTCACTGAAAGTTGATTTGTAAAATTTTATTCTATATCACCTAGTGACCCTCTAGACCAAATTTAGATCAAATTGGCTCTATAGTTTTAGAGGACTAGACCAAATTTAGATCAAATTGGCTCTATATATATATATATAGTTTAGAAGACTAGACCAAATTTAGATCAAATAGGCTCTATAGTTTTAAAGGACTACACCAAATTTAGATCAAATTGGCTCTATAGTTTAGAAGACTAGACCAGATTTAGATCAAATTGGCTCTATAGTTTTAAAGGACTTAGACAAAACAAAAACGCTTAGGCAAGCCTGTATGAAGCTGACCTGGTTTCAGCCACTTGTGTTAAATAAGTCCTTTTCTATATGATTCAGTTGTCTCACAGTGTAAATGTCGAGATTAAGTGATTATGTTGCATTTTGCTTAGTCTTCCTTGGCACTCGGTCTCACCTCCCCAATGGACGTTCACATTAAAAAACCCTACCTTTTACCTTTTTATTTTGGAACAGATCTAAAATTCAGTAAACTGCTCAATGACAAGCTTGCAATAACGTAGGATCCCGTCCGCAAAGATGTTATTTTGTGACAATTTCTAACATTTTGTGGGTAAGGACAACTAGATTTCATTTGGTAGTTTCTGTTGTTTTGGAATTTTAGTGGTCAAATTGGTAAAAAAAATAGTCATTTTTTCTGTAGGAGAAACAACCTATATTCGGTAGCAATTTTAGGCAAACAAAGTCACTGAGATCATTCTCCTCGCTTAATTTCTCTGTAAATTTTTCATCTTCTTGAATTTAATCGTAAATAAATACTCTCAAACATACGGAACATACATTTCCTTACACGCTTACTAAATATCAGATACCACGTTGGATAAATACATGCATTTAAATAAAAAGTTAACTTAACACCTAACAATACAAAACCGAGTTGAATTTTCCAATGAACGCAAAACACTCGGAACCGTACATATAAACATCGGCAATGAACTGGTCAAAAACGCCACTAACATCACCATGCTATTTTTAGCAGCACTGCTATGGTATATCCGGTCTCTCCGAAGATTCTGTTTCCTAAGAGCTGTTTTATTTTTAAGATTTTGTACTCTTTGTAAATCTGCGCTCGGAGAAATATCTGTAAAATCTTCGTTTCTCGTTCGTGTTGACGAAGTGCTAGTGTTGCTAAGTGTCTTTTGCAATGGGCGTTTATTTAAAATCATTTGATTTCTCCTATTGGCTAAAATAGGGTTTTCAAGAGCAAATATATCCTCGAATGCTAAAGTGTGTTCGCTTTTATGATAATGAACTATGACCCCGTCGGATTCCTCTCCCGACACCATAAATAGTTTCGGATATCCTCCTTCCGCTTTTGGATGGCCTGGTTCCGGTGTGTAATTGCGAATCGGAAACTGAAAATCCACCGTTGCATCCGAAGAAAAACTTAGATTCCTGTTCCATGGTCCAATTTTGTTTTTGCTCAACGGTCCTCTTAAATCTAATGCTTTGCAAATGTTATAGTAAGAAACAAATATCACCAGGAGACCAGACAAAAATGCAATAATGATGATACCGACTACACTGAGTTGTTCCACAGTCAAGTAAGCCTCTCCGTGATCATTTGAGAACGTTCTCTGAAATGGACTTAGTGTAGTGCTCAGTATGTTATCATACTTAGAAAACGACAGACAATACATTAAACTTAGAAGACACGTCACAAGCCATCCACCAGTCACAGACCTCGACACTAAACGTTTTCGGACTTTCAGAGGCAAAGATGGACGTTTTATCGTCTGTATTCGGTAGAGTCCAATTGATGCAAATGTACACAGATACTGAAGGAGAGAGTTTGTAATCATGAAAAGTTGAACTCCTGCCAAGGTTTTGACTTCTTCAGGTTTTCCTTTTAAGCTCACTGATGTTAATGACAAAAGCATACAGACACAAAGCGTGATATTATTTATACTTATGTTGACCAAATGGGTGTTTGGTGGCGTGCGCAAACTCGGGGAGTTGTAAATTATCAACATCAGCAATGCGTTTGTAAGAAAGCCGAACACAATATTGATAGAGAGATGTACAATGCTAAAGATGACTGCACACAGAGGTAAATCCCATGTCTCGTGTGCATAAAAGTCAACCAATTCTGTGCTGTTGCCTAATGAGGAAATTGTTGAATTCGAAATCATCGTGAATTACACCTTACAAAAAGTTGCATTGTCATGCATTGCATATATAGTTATAGAACACCACGTTTTAAGAAAATTGACTCTTTTTCAGCGATTGCGATATACCATAAACAGAACAAAGATTTTGTTTGCAATTCTGCAGGCAATCGGGATTTGACATCAATCAGTCAGTCTTGTAGCTGGATTCACTGCCATACGTTGATATCCGTCTTTTCAAAATATACTGACGTACCTATTTCAGAATATCCACAATCAAGACAATGTTAAATACCCGTAGAATATTACCAGTAGTTGATACTCGTCCGTTAAGAATATACCGACAAAACAATTTTTAGAAATACACGATCAAGGAAATGTCATATTCCCGTGGGATTTGTCACTTTTTAGTATTAGACCGGGGATAATAAAACCAGTTTTACAGCTATTCCATAGCCTGGTAAACATTTAGAAAAAATCCCTTGATCAATACGACTTAAATGCAATTGAAAACCATCAAATTCCATCAATCAAACAACACTGTGGAGACAAACTGATAAAATATATCAGAATTCAATGGTTGTCATAGTAACCATTTAAGTAATGGCCGACAATTCTCAATATTTCTGATTAACGATCTTAACTTATTACAAACAACATTATTTTTAATCCATGGCATTACAATACTCCTACCCTTTTTAATTAGCAGACGACATTTTGCAAGATCGTTAATTTTGCTAAACACGTCTTTATTGGATCTTGTAATTGTCGGATACTAACTTTTGCGATAATTATCCAATAATTTGTGATGACACTAACACAGACGACACTTAGTGACGTCATTGATTTTCCTCGTTAAACGTTTCTATTTGTCTGTTGTAATCGGCTGATTGGGTATCAGGTATTTAGCGTGATAATTATCCGATAATATTTGTCATGTTTTTGTCATTATCCGGCTGAGTTCAGACATTTAACTGACCTATCTCAGGAAATGCCTCTGCTTTCTTTAAAAGCACATCTCTTAATTGGGAGAAAAATATCTGCAGTTAAGTTCATTAAGACGCATGTTGATCATTAACTATGAATATTACGTCTGGCTCCAAACAGTTAAAAATATCGACTATGCTAGGTTATTTATAAACCTTGGAATGTCTTTCAGGATTATCGTCTTAAAGATTCCATCCTTCCCATCTTGTTTTCTGAAAGATAAAATAATAATATAGGCATTAGAATCTAGTATTTATGACTTTGGAACTGAAAAAGCACCGTGCTTCAGTAAGCGAGCCTACTGTCTCATCATACAAGGATCTGTGGGATACGGGCCCTCAGTGGCCGAGTGGTTTAAAGCGCACGCTTACGGTGTCTCCCACCGACTTAACGTTCGAATCCTTCTTATGTAGGTTCCAGTGTGAGAAAGTATGTCAGTTTGCTTGTTGAAGATCGGTACTTTTGACCAGTCACTCCGGTTTTCTTCAAATCTCAGGACTGGCTGCAATCGGTATACGCGAAATACTATTGGCTGAGTCGTAAAACAATCATTGCATCTTATTACACGCCAGTCAAAGTGGTGTACGAACCTTGACGGCATATAAAGAAGAAAGTGTGCTTGTCGATATCCAAACACAAGATTGATTGCTTGATTGTTTAAATGGAGTTTTACATCCTCGTCAAGAATATTTCACTTATATCGAGACGTCACCAGCTATTGGTGAAGAGGAGAAATTTTGACATTATCTCTGTTTGCAGTGCGCTCAGGACAATGTGCAGAGTGTTCTTTAAGGTATCGCGTTTGCCGTGACATTTTAAGGTCTCTTCTGAAGGACCCTTTAAAAGACAAGAAGAACACGTCGAAGCAATACATGACCAAAAGGCCATGGAATCCCTAGATACTCGCTGAATTAGATTCCACAGTGACCAACTAGATGAACACTTCCAATCAAACAGGACATTATAAGCCATTTGGTTGACATTGCTACTATAGTTATTTCACATCAAACAATTTTCAGAATCTCTTTTAGAAGCTTCTATATGTACTTTTATACTAATGGCATTACACATGATCTATAATATCGTTAAGATCCACCGTCAGATCATGATAAGTATGGTAATAACGTAGCTGGTATAATAGACTTGTAAAATTGTTATCAAATATGTAATATCATATGTATTAATCTCCATATAACTGGTGATCTGTTAATAACTAATGGTTTAACCTTCACAAGGGCCACGAATATAGCTGTTACATGTTTTTGTGAAAAACAAAACAACAAATTTCAATCCAAGCAGTCAACGGGGTTCTCGTGACTGTTGTATAAAAGATGTGTTTTGAATATCCAACAGGTTGCTATCGTGTTTATAGCTATAATATTGACTTTACACCACCTTATTCCCGTCACTTTGTTTTTATCGCGTTGACGTTATTTCGTGCGGCGTTATTTCACCTTTTCGTCTATCCGCGTGGCGTTGTTTCGCCCGGAATTTGTTTCGTCGTTTCGTGTGGCGTTATTTCACCTAGTAAACACGCAAGTTAACCAATTTAACCAACGGTTTCACAGAATCAAAGTAATCATTTTTACATTTTCAAATTAATCATTTTCACATTTTAAAGTTTACCAATTTCACATAGTTCAGTTAATCAGTTTCACAGAATTAAATCAATCAGTTTCACAGAATTAAATCAATCAGTTTCACAAGAATTAAATCAATCAGTTTCACAGAATTAAATCAATCAGTTTCACAGAATAAAGTTATTCAGTTTCGTTTCACAGAATAAAGTTAATCAGTTTCGTTTCACAGAATAAAGTTAATCAATTTCACAGAATAAAGTTCATCAGATTCACAGATTTCTATGGAATGCCTCAGCCACATTAAATACATAATTCGCATTATGTATACATAATGCATTTTATGGGATTAAATGTGATTACGGCGCACATTATCGCAACTAAATTATGTATTTTTTTAATTATCAATCGATAATTTTATTATGTTTTCATAGATTTCAGCTTATCAATTTAACATAATTAAGTTGATCAGTTTCACATAATATAGGAATCAAGTAAATCAGTTTCACAGAATCAATAGAATCAGTTTCACAAATTCAAGATAAATTTCCCTGGATCAACCTAAACAGTTTCCATAATCAAGCCACTGTTAAATCGCAAGTACCCGTGGGGGTTTAAATTTCACTTTTTTCGCGTGTTAATGAATACCACGAAATTTGATTGTTTTAAGTAGTTTATTTACAGAAAACACTATTCTAGGAAATTTTTTCCAATTATTTCTCTCCATACAATATTTTCATAAAATCACAACACCATGAAATTTGAACACCACCATTTTCATGACAGGCGCGGATCCAGACGGGGGCACACCCGGACTGTGCCCCCCCCCCTAAAATTTCCGGGTAATCATAATAAGAAATATTTTACCAGACCATAAATGCATTTTTGTTTCTAAAATATAAAATAAACCAGCACCGATTATAAGAATGGATCTCCGTCACAACTTATTTATAATACATCTCGAGCGAGCGTTTGATTCATCTTGTAGCCACTGGCAAACTTATGTTAGAATGTGTCTCGAGCGAACGTTTGTCAGTGTGCCCCCTCCCTCCCCCCACATAGAATCTTGGATCCGCCACTGCATGATCATACATTCTTCATAGAAACAAATTAATCAGTTTCTGTTTATCAAGTAATCAATTTCACACAATCAAGTTTAATCAAAAACACTGAATCAAGATGCTCTACTTTTGAAATCAACAACATATAATTTTGCTGCTTCATAATAACAATAGAACACATCACAACACGAAATCGCTGACGTTTAGGGATATGATATATCTTTTATTTTAAGTCGATAACCTTTAATCTGACACATTGTCTTTGAAATGATCTTAAAAGACAAATCTAATTCCATGTACAACTTGTATTTTTAAAAGCAGTAAGGATAGAAATATAAAAGAGTTTCCTACATGAAAGAAGCTTAGTACCCAAATAGATTTTTAAATGTAAATCTGTTCCATTCAGAAAGTAGTTTTCCGGGAAAACATATATCAAAGGATAAAATAAGGAAATGGAGTACTATACAGACGTGTCGAAAGTGTAACATATTAGTGTTGAATCCAGAGCTTATCTCGGTCCATAGGTAGGTTTCCAAAAATTTAAAATAATTAGTAGCCAAATTTCCAAAATTTGTGAAAATATAGTCCTTTTTAAAGTATTTTTCCACAAATTTGCTAAAATAGGTTACTTTTTGAAAGAATTCCTCAGAAATTTGTAGCCAATGGCGATTTTGGCTACCAGGAATGGAAACATAGCCCATAGGTAGTTATATCTCAACAGTAGCTATATATATCACATTCGACAGTTATTCGGCCACTAGCTATCCAGATCTTAGCCATTGGACAGCCGAACTTCTGTTACTTTTCGTTAGCACAGTGTTAAACTTTCTACAGGTCTGTACTGTATATTTCCATGACCATTTTGTAGGTTGTTGACGTATTGATAATTCACTTTTAGAAAAATTTAGTTTATATTAGAAATCTTAAATGTACTTATTTAGGTACGGCTGACTTGACTATAAATGGGACAGGTTGGATATTTAGGACACTTTAATCACGATACTTTTGCCAGGTTACTTGTTCATCTTGCCTTGTTTTATTTGGTTGTTCGTTAATTGGATACATGTCTTTCAGATGCAAATTGATGAAGTCAAAACAGTTAAACATATTTTTTTCGTTTTGGATTTAAAATGAAGTTAGGTCTTGATATGCAGAATTCTCTATTACGAAAGGAATTGCGAAACTTAGCTAACTAAACTATTTACAGTCACTGATTTTTTTCATGTGTTGAGAAGAAAACTAAACTAGCATGACCTGTCAACCTCTCATCAAGTCTTGGTTTTGGGTTTTTATTGTGACGTCAAAGAAAGCGGGGTAAATTGCGCTGAAGGTTTGAAATGACGTCAAAGAAGGCGGGATGACATGCCCTGAACGGGTGAATGGCGCTGTTCTATTCACTAACAAGTCTTTTGAACTGAGGAGGACAGGCTTATTGAATATTTAGGATATTAAACTGAATGTTTTCATACAGATACATATATATCATTTATTTTATTTTGTGCAATGAATATGCTGTCAAAGGTATTAATTTGCAATATTGCATATTTTATGTAATTCTTGTAAGATGATTGTAACAAACTATCTATGTAGTTTATATACAATAAAGTATTATTATTATTATTACTAACAAAACTAGAGGATACAAAATGAAAAACGGTGTTTTGTACAAGTAATATTAATCGATTGACCTTTTGCAAATTCTAAGCGGAAATGTCAACGGTTATTATTGTAAAGTTTACGAAAAAAACGTTCAATTTATTTCGTCAACGATTAGACAGTAACTACATGTTTGTAATGTACAATGTATTGTAACAAAGTCAATAGCAAATGACATCATCATTGCATGACAAAATTTAAATTAAAACTTCAATTTGACTGGTATATTTTTTTTTCTAATTTTTTAAATTTATTTATTTTATTTTCCCCAAAAGCTTTGTTAAATATTCATGTGGGTTTAATGTAAACAAATTATAAATTTAATTTGATAAAGTAAACATTAAAATGTACGAAATGCCACTAAATGTCAGTTAGGTAAACGGAAACAAACAGGGTTGTATTCCGTGATGATCGCAATATCGATGTATAATGTATACCCTTTAAGGCAATAACGATAGGTTTTAATTATCCAGTCTTTGATGTTCTGGGGATTTCAAAAATCCATTACCATTATCAACCAAGAAAATGATTTAGAATAATCTGGTTGTATTAAATTATCAGAGGAAATGGCTTATTCTGGAACATATAATTATGGTCACCCAGTCCCATGACGCAACGGTTCCCGCCTTTTGTCCCGAGTGAATGAGGCTTACGTCATCAATTTGCATTACTTCGATTTTACGTAATCACAAGTTATCAGCCCCATTGATACTGATTTGCTATTGTCTTAGTAAATGACGTAATAGAAAATGTTTAATATCGTGATGTAATAACTAAAGACAAAAGGTCATCGATGAACTTGTCATGCTTGTGCTAAAAACGAGTTAAAGCCAAAGTACCTTGCAGGAGCGGATCCAGGATTTTTTGAAAGGGGGGGGGGGGGGTTGAGAATTACTAGTATATCAATGCTAGGTGCGAGCTTCAGAGACGTGGGGTCTAGTAAACGCGATCCGGAACAGCGCGTATTATATACAGAAATGGATTGTCATATTAACATATGGGGGTCACATCAGTCAATAGCTCTCCTCTCTCTCTCTCTCTCTCTTAAATTTTTAAAAGGGGGTTGCAACCCCCTCTTTTAAATTTTTAAGGGGGGGGGGGGGGTTGCAACCCGCATTGTACATGTAGTAATTTGGTTTGACGGCGTACCACGTGATATCTCATGCGTATTTAAAACAACCTTTTCCATTAGATACTTAAGATCGTATATGTTAACGATTCCCTGTAAAAATGTTATTTTTGGAATTCTTGACATCATCGTTTTCAACACCATTCAAAACAAAAGACAATGATCACATTGGTATTATGGAAATCTAGTTCAGATGTTTGTAATAAAGGTCACGTGAGGATAAGATTTTTGGAAACAACCAGCTAACCACGTGATTAATACTTCTTAACGTTTGTGCCTTGTTTTTGGAGTGGTGATGAAATTTTACGCCACTGTCAAGACTAGTACTTTTCACTTATATATATTTAACGTCCAATAGTTTAATTTTTAATTCCTTTCACTCGCAATTTGGACACACTTTTTGGGTGTAGCTAACTTACAGGAGGAGACAACCTACCTCCGGTAAAGCTAACTGATGAACTTTCTCGCATAAGGACGAAATGTCCCGCGTGGGATTTGAACTTGATAGGCATCACAGTGTGGGACCGCCGAAAACAGTTTACAGGAAGTTGCGATTGTCGAAGCGAGAGATTCCGGTTGGTATAACAGCATGATGTGTTAAAAACTATGTTTTAGTTGCTATTAATTAGATATAAACATATTCATCTAAAATACTGTATGTCACCGGTATTAACCTAAATTAAATTCGGGGTTTATGCAAATGTCGATTTTTGCCATGCAAATCACTCGCTGTTGTGCCGAAAACGTATCACAACGTCTCATAAATTGCTTCATCAATCTAAATAGACTAGGCACATTTTCAGAAAAGGCGTCGTTTTAAAGAGGAAGAGACATTTTTTAGTAAAAGCAAACCATATATCCTTCTTACCTAATTTGGGTGTGCTGAGTTCGAAAATGGCGGATACCAAGCTGAAAAATTGCTCTAAGTAGGTTAAAATTTTAATAAAAAATGGCCGCCAAAATCAAAATGCTTTTTTGAATGAAAGTTGTTTTAGTAGCAAGAAACCGTTATTAATCAAAGATTGTAATATTTCAAGACTTATTTGGGTGTTAATATGCAGAAAATTTAAACAAAAGGCCTATGGGCCTTATTGCTCACCTGAAAATATTTAGAAGATACTGAAATTTTAGGGGCAACAACACCTTCGTTGATTATCAAATACAAAATTTGCTAAGGAGTTAGATCTTGGCATGTTGATAATTTTTGCAACTTGGTGTTTTTATCTATTTATAATACTTTTTAAAAATATGGTTAAAACTACAAATTCGCAAAAAACTATACTCCAGGGGTAACAACTCCTCTATGACACATCATATTGTTACAAACATTGCTAATTAGCTTGTCATGTTCATTATTTTTTCAATGTATTGCTTTTATATAACACTGATAGTTTTCAAGTAAATAGCCCCAAAACCAGCAAAATTTGCAAAAAAATATTATTTTTTAGGGGCAATAACTCTGTAATAGGTGGTTTGATAATTAGGAAATCAAAAGATCTGGCATGCTGGTCAGCATTCGTCTCAGGTGGCCTAGCAACAAAGGTCATTATGAAAAAATGTATATATTTGACTCCTGGAAGAAGTTCACATGTTTAACTTAAATCAGTATTAAAAGTTTTTGTGTTTGTTTTTGGATTGTAATTTGAACATGGGACTGTATGTTTCTGTTAAATTAAATGAATTGGATTAAGTATGACACATAACATGCTGAAACACTGATTTATGTAGGTCAGAGTGTGAATGAAATAGCTTACAAAATCAAAACCTGTGTTTGCACCAAATGCTTAAGAATTTTTCTTTATTTAATGGAAGAGAAGTAAATGTAACTACACTAGCCTTCAAACCATATTTAGAGGTGCTAAGTCATCACTCTTAAGCTGACTATTTGGTAAACAAGTGAAAATGCTCACAAATGTTGATGTAAAGTTTGATAGCAAAAGCAACACTGCGAGAGCTGATTGATATGACATGCGCCTTCTGTTAAAGGAGATTAGCCCCGACGTCCCTTTTCAACACCTCTATTCTCTGATTATTTAAATCCGTGTATCGAAAGACTAGTCATTTTGTAAGTAAATAACAACAACGTATTACTCCAAAGTAAATAAGGCTAGTGACTTGGCAAATGTAAAAAAAATTGAAAGAGCAGGGTCCAATATTTGCACAAGAACGGTTAAGCACCAAATGTTATCCAAACATATATGATAGCAACACTAGGGAAAGGTGCCTCTTGAAAAGCAAGAGTAAAAAGGTGGGTGGCGGATTATAAACGTGACAGGCATATGATTGATAATGACCCCAGTCATGGAAATCATGCCACTGTTACATGTTGCAACCCCAGAAATGGCCAATAAAACTTTGTTTTCATTCATGGTATTCACCGTTGGCTGCTCATTTCTGAGCAATCTGGAAAAAAGATTGATTTTACAAATCTGTTAAAACTACTTTAAAAAGGTAAACATTTTCACAAATTGTGGAAGTTTGGCCACTTCTCATTTTAAAATGGTAGAAACGTAGATAAACACCATGGTATTGTTATGACTGGACAGGTGATTTACAGAAAATATAAGGACAATGAGTATTCCACATAAACTCCATTCTGATATCCTGCAATGATAAAGCGTTGAGCCTATTGGGCTTCTGGCAATTAATCAGAAGCACTTTGTCACATGTTAATCTGAACCTTTTAGTGGTAGATCCTGCTAGCTCCCATGATAGCTTTGTTACTATGGAGGCAAAGTGGGTCTATTATTTCTTCGAGACCCAAAACAACAGCCTAATCAATGGAACCACCCTGGTTCACCTCCACCAAAAAAGGCAGAGAAAGACTGTTCCACCATCTGGAAAGATTATGACCACGGTTAACTTAGATACTGATGGTATTCAGATGGTACGTGTAGAGACAAAAAATAAATGTCACATAATTTGCATTACTTGTGAGAGTGTTACGGGTAAATATTCAACTCAAGTACTGTGGAAAACTTAGTAAGAGTGTCTTGTTCCACTAAGACAATTCTACCATTGCCTTGACTGCAATTAACAATGCCGGCTTTAAATTTGAGGTATGGCGGGTTTGATAGGCGCTTTTACATTGCCCCCCCCCCTGCTTAAACAGATGAATGACGTAAGGATGTATTTTTAAACACCTGAGGATTTCGCGTTCTATAATTAGACCAGGTCTATGAAAAACAAGCGCTTCGTTTTTGTAAACTTGATTTTCCTTGAAGAGCTGAAGATATTTAACAAACCTTAACATCCATAATCTTCATTTTTCATCTTTATACAATAAACAGAAAAACTAGAACTTACATAACGCTTCACTAAGAATTCACGGGTGATAAATTTGTAGATTTATTGTATAAAAATATAACCTGGCTTGATTTGCTAGTAAGACGTGTGTTTAGAAAATGTTCATTTTTTTAAACTTATTAAACTTATATTCGTAAAAGGAAAAATTGAACAATAGCATTTTATAAAGATAAAAATTTAAAAAAGTAATAAGAAGAAAAAGAGTAAATAAAAAAAGACATCCGGATGGGATTTGAACCCATTTCGTTCAGGTTACAAAGCTTCCTCGCTATCCACTGAGCTAACCAAAGCAGTAAGTGTAAGCAGTGTTAAAATATAACATCAGTTGTATGTGGAGTAGTCAGTTTTAATTTTCCCTATTTTTCAAAAATTGACCATTTTCTCCTCAGAGGACCAATTTTTCGAAAACTCGTAATGATTGGGTTTTGAAAATATTTTCAGAAACAATGACGTAAAAGTTGGTCTTCCGAGGAGAACACTTTGAAAATAATTATCAAAGACGGGAAAACCCCCTCATTTTTCATATTTTAGCATAATAGAGCACAAAGATGAGCTTATTAAGAAAAATACCAGTAAAATATACCTTTGTATGAGCCAAAATCTGAAAAGCCAAATAAAATATTGCTGCTTTATAAATTAAATGCAAGAATATTTAGACTTTTATTTTTCAAAAACCAAAACGGTCCATTTAGGACAAAATCCCATCAAACCCGCCATACCTCTTTAAATTGATTGAGTGGCCAACTTATTACTTAAGCTTGCATATCAGTCTTTTGTCTTTTTCCAACACTGAAATCTGCCATTTACAATACCCAGTTTTATAGTCAGATGATGTCATATATTCATTGGAGGTCTTTCTGAATTTTCAAGAAAATGAATTCTGAAAAAAGTTGCATTGAGTTCCTTAAACATCGATGACAAAACTGTATAGAGACCGATACTTTGTTGAAAAATAATGCAATATTACCACCAAAATTCAAACAATTACATATGAGGTTCAGAACATATCTAAATATTTTAAGTAATGATTGTGATTCTACTTATTAAAGCAATATCCTTCTTAAAAGTTTGACGCATGATGATATGCATAATAATTCGGTATTTTGACATTTACAACCACGGCTTCTACATACTATTTTGCAAGAACATGTGGCAAACTCTATATAAAAGGCTGTATGGAATAATCTCTTTTCTGCATTCCAAACACAAGTTTCGATTATGACTATGAATTCCAAACCATGATCTGAATAAAGCAGTATTTCAGTATGGTTTTGGTTTTGGTCATTGTTATGAACTTTCTTTAATCATATAGATTTTATTAGTGTACTATGCAAAAGGCACAAATAATGAACAAACACTTAATTATAGCCACCACTTTATTTTTAGATTTTTTTATGGATTGGGTTTAAACATTTAAACTCCAGTTTAGCCTCTTCAATTTTAACTTGGCAACCTCAAGTTATGCTGAAATGTTAAAAAGAACAAAGTACCATTTTTTGCTAAAACGTGCAACTACAATAACACTGAGAAATTATATGCCAATAAATTGAAACAGTCGCCATTTTGTTTTTGGAATTATGGGTAAAATATTAAATTCTGAATGACATCTGCAAGTTTTGAATTTAGCACCCTCAAATTATAATTAAAAAGCATGTTATCAACTTTTACTAACCTTTGCCACCCCAAGTTTTTGCATTGGTACACTATAAATAAAAATCGCCGTTTTGTTTTTAGAATTATGGGTTCAAAAACTCAAAATTGAGCTTGGTATCCGCCATGTTTGAATTAGGCATCCTCGAATTATGTTAAATAAGCCATGTTAACAACTTTTACCAAAATTTGTCAATCCAAGTAAAATTTTTGCATTGGTACGCCATTAATTTTAGCCGCCATTTTGTTTTTGGCATTATGGGTTCAAAACCTCAAAATTGAGCTTGGTATCCGCCATGTTTGAATTCGGCACCTTCAAATTATGTTAAACACACCATGTTACCAACTTTTACCAAACTTTGTCAACTCAAGTAACATTTTTTGCATTGGTGCACCATTAATTTTAGCCGCCATTTTGTTTTTGGAATTATGGGTTCAAAAACTCAAAATTGAGCTTGGTATCCGCCATTTTTGAATTCGGCACATTCAAATTATGTTGAACACACCATGTTACCAACTTTTACCAAACTTTGTCAACTCAAGTAACATTTTTTGCATTGGTGCACCATTAATTTTAGCCGCCATTTTGTTTTTGGAATTATGGGTTCAAAACTCAAAATTGAGCTTGGTATCCGCCATTTTTGAATTCAGCACCCTCGAATTATGTTAGAAAAGCATATTACCAACTTTTACTAAAAAATGCCGCTTCAAGTCACATTTTTTCAATTTGTTTCTAGTCTAAAATACCTTACCTTTACTCGACTACTCTATACGGATATACCTTCTTTGAACATTTTATGTCAAAATTAAAGTGCGTGTCCTTTCTGAACTCCGTCGAGATCAAAGATAATAAACTTGGTTTTGGCATTGTCCCTTTTTTCCGGCTGTATCGGTATTTGCAAATCCATTTTTACGTTAATTGCGATGCAACACGCACACACCTGTACCGTTATTTGCTGGGCAATCAGTCATATTACTGACCATAAAATGATTCAATCAGATTGGTTATCTCAGTCCGACTATATGAACATTGAAAATACATGTAACTACAATTGCATTAGATGTGAATATTGCACTGGAACATTTGTCGAAATAATAGATCATAACGTAATATTTCATTCTCAAGCAATTTTGAAAATTGAAAAATGAATTTGACAGCAAACTCAATCTTGTTTTTAGCAATTGAAAAATGTTTAACATTATACCAGATGAAATTCGCCAAAGAAACTTCTATATTCACAGTAATAGGAATAGGGGATCAAAAACAAATGTGCTAATCCTTGTATCAACTACAATTCCAAAGCAACGTAAAACCTTTGAAACGGACAAAGTAAGTGAATTTCCACCAGGGAAGTGAGACTGGTATCATGTGGCTGCGGACTGGTATCATCACTGTGGTACAGCGTACACGGGATATTAAAGCATAAAATGAGCAAAACAGCCCATGTAAACAACACCAGCGGGAGTCGAAAGCCGATTTTTTACTTATCTGTTCATTTTAACATGTGATGGTGTATTGGGGCATCAATCGGACACATAAACGTTTCTATTGAAATAGTTAACTGCATCTGATACACTGTTTAAACTTTAAAACAAATTGATAAAGCGCAAATGCTCACCTGTGATTTTGCCGTCGCCGGGAGTTTCTGTTCAATATTTCAATTTTCACTTCTTGATTAAAAATTCTGAAGCGTACAATTCCTCTAGGATGTTAAGAACTACATGTCGACCAAATTTCAGCTCAATGTATTGCGGAATAAAGGAGCAGGAGACGTTGAAAGATCGACCTGGTGTACTGGGAATTGATTCTCATCACCGGTTTAGTGTACTGGGAATTGCAAAATTACGGTTACCGGGAATCGTGTATAACATTATTTTCAAGTCCCAATTTTTAAAGAAATTGGGGATTGCGAATGTATGATACAGTTTGTATGCATGGTGCATACAATAATAAATAAGTTTCACTGTGCTAGTTTATATTAGGTGTTCATAGTAAAGGCTCTAACCTTGATTTCAAAATTGAATTAGGTAGATTGCCAATATTAAGAGACATAGAGTGATTCCATAGTTTCATTAAAATGTTTAACACTAAAGGATATCCAAACTAATACGGTAGGAAAATATGACCTTCAAATTCAAAAGTAAAAATGTGGGTTGTGGGATTTTAACGGAACAGAAAGGCTCGTGTTCTAGAAGGTCTGTCATTGATGCAACCCCAGAAAAAGTAAAAAAAAGTTTATGATATTGTTACGACTGACAAGCGAGTTACAGAATGGTATGTAGCCAGTTGGTATTTCACAGGGAATACATGTACATGTATTACATTTAATTCTGACAGAAAATCTTGCAATGAGAAATGCTTTCAGTTGGGTACCAAATTACCAAGGCATCTGACAATTGGTCAGAAGAACATCAAGTGCACTTTGTTGTGTGCTTTTTTTCAGAGATAAGTTACTATGGATTAAACGTGGGTTTAACAATTCACCCAAGTGGCCAAAGTTTACACTTGATCACCCTGAAAAAAAAGACCAAGACAGTTACATCAGCTGGAGAGGGTATGACCTCGGCTTCCAGTGATGCTGATCATAATCTGGTGGTAGGTTATCTCCAAAAGGGACAAACAATCAATGACACATACTATTCATCACTTATGATGCAGTTACGGAAAATTATTAAATTCAAGAAATGACGGAAAGTTCAGTAAAGATGTGCTGTTCCGCTAAAAGTAGCCTATTTAAATCAGACAAATCTTAGGAAATGATAGTGAAGCTGCAGCCAGTTGGTGCTTGGTATATGTGTAATACCTTATTAGTAGTAGTAGTACTTGTTATTGTCTATAGAATGATTAAAAATTGTCGATTCAAGGTAAAATATATCACGTTTTAAACAGCATCACTTATGAGTGGTCGGAATTGTGCACCGTTATCAGTATGTAGGTTGCATTTACATAGAACATTCAATAAACAAGCTGTTCTTATTTAGAGGTGGTCTTTACGTTAATGCAACTAGACTCAAAAAGACAATATAGGCATTATAGAAACATGTATGTAGAATGTGTAGAGTTTTTTATATCTCATTTTACGAGGGACCATCCTAGTATCCCATTTCCGATTGAGAGGCCGCGGTTGCCTAATGAATAAGACATCAGTCTACAAAACAAATCCAGTGTCGCTGTGTGTTCGAGTCCCACTCAGACCACATGCGGGAAAGTGATTTTTCCTTGCCGTTGGCCTTAAATTGTTTACCTGGTATCAGTATAATGTGCCTGGGGAGTGGTACGCTTGTCTGCAGGATACTGACTTTGTGAGCTAGCACGTTAAAGTCGCCATGAGTGCGCCCTAGTACAAAGCAGACCATAAAACACACTTGCACTTCACATGCATACACGAACTTGTTCATAGATTAATAAAATTAATAGTTCTCGTCGCGAATAGCTGGAAAATTGCTGATGCGACGTTAACCAACCAACCAACCCATTTCCGATTGTCCGACACGGCCATTATTTTTGTGCCTTGTTTCAATACCCGGATACAAAATTACACGCGTATCGAGGTGTCAGTATAGTTTTAGGCACTTTTTTGCAGAGCGTAACGGAATAATATTTTTGAGTTGCACATCCGATATTTAGGAATTAAAAAAATGTATATAATATTTTACCAAGTGCATTATTTCTGAAATGCTATGGTTATGATAAACTAACATGCCAAAAATGGCAGTGTCTAAAAACTGGAAATTTTAAATACATGTAGATAAAATTTGAGCTTTCATCGTGGATTTGCAGAAAATCGATTCGGTTGACATTAGGATTTTTCTATATTATTTGATAAAACTATATTTGCTTTCTGAACACATTTATTTAAAAAAAATCTATCGAGCGGATTTTTGACAACCAACGCATCAGTATACGGCGCCTTGTTGAAGCGTTTATGTCAAAAGATGATTTTCTTCTGCGTCTAAAGACTGTATACGAGATTTTGGTACAATAATATGAGCCAGACAATAAAGCACAGAGTCGTCAGTGGATAGGGCCTGGGTCCCCTACCCCAAAAAAGATAAAAAAAGCATTAGTCTACTGGCAAGGTGATGACCACAGTATTTTGGGACGCAAAATGTGTTATTGTGTGTGACTTTTAACCAAAGAGAAGTACGATATACTGGAGTGCACTATGCAAACTTGCTAGACCACACGAGAACTGATATCTGTGAAACCGCCGCAACAGGACAACGCAAGAGTACACAGTTGCAAAGTTACAATGAAGGCTGTGGGGCGAAATACCACATTCTGCCTAGCTCGTAGCGACTTCTTCTTTTCCCAAAATTGAAAAATGATACCCGATGGCGTCATTTCAGGTCTGACCAAGAAGTCATGAAAACAGTTGAGGAGTGTGTCAATGGAAATGACCCTGTCTTTTTCAGATCTGGGGTGATGGATAAGTGCATCACACTAGCGGGCACTGAATTGCATTAAAAAGAAGAGGTGGATCTAATCCGGAAAAAAGGTTAAGCTGGTTTCTTATTGATAGGCCCTCGTAAATGAAAATTCAAAATAAACATATGACACTATGAACTATGTTAAAAATGAAAAAATGTGTTATATTGTTAAAACTTTTTATTTATAAATCAGTTTCAAGACGTTTGATTGTTTGATTTTACTCTCGTCTCATTTGTGGATCTGTTTTACACCAGATACCTCCTTTCGACGACTGTCTCATCTTGACCTTTGATATAAATAAGTTATATTTTAGCTGGTCGATTTGATCTAATGACATTAGGTAAAATATTTAAAAAGATTCTCAAATTGTAATCTTCATTTTCCTGCTCAGTTCCAAACTACAAAGTTTTTTTTCTTTACTTTCACTAGTTGCATTTGCTATGACACTGTCAAACTTAAACAATTTAAGAAGGGATTATATTTTGACATTACACATGGGCATTTGTAATGGTTTAGTAAACACTTGGATCTCTCTCAATCTACATATATCGGGGAAATGTTTGTTAAAGATGTGGTCTATGTATGTTTCATCTTCATCTCGTCTATAATGCATTACTAATAATTACAGATGTTGAGGATTTTCACTAGATAATTAATTGTTTTGTTTTGTCATTGAAAAAGAAGTATAAATTCTATATAAGTTCATTAAAACATGAAAATCGCACAGCTGGCAAGATATTTGAATCCTCAATTCCCAGTACACCTACTTCCTCCTTAATTGCCAATACCCAGTACACCTTTTTGCAATTCCCAGTACACCGCATGTTATCCTCCAACGTCTCCTGCTCCTTTATATCTCAATACATTGAGCTGAAATTTGGTCGACGTGTAGTTCTTAACATCCTAGAGGAATTGTACGCTTCAGAATTTTTATTTATCAGGTGAAATTTGAAATATTGGAAAGAAACTCCCGGCGACGGCAAAATCACAGGTGAGCACTTGCGCTTTATCAATTTGTTTTAAAGTTTAAACAGTGTATCAGATGCAGTTAACTATTTCATTAGAATCGTTTATGTGTCCGATTGATGCCCCAATACACCATCACATGTTAAAATGAACAGATAGTCAAAAATCGCCTTGCGACTCCCGCTGGTGTTGTTTACATGGGCTGTTTTGCTCATTTTATGCTTTAATATCCCGTGTACGCTGTACCACAGTGATCATGCGGCTGCGGAAAAGTAACTGGGGCCTCCTGTTTAGGTAGCTATACCCGCCACGTGTGAAATCAAAATTACGAGTGAAAGAAACATGGAACTATGGGACGTCAAATATATTCAGGGTAAATTTGGATACAGAAACATCATATTTGCTGCATAGAAAAGGATTTGACAATAGAAAAATTAAAGTCATCAAGTTTGCCATACAGCTTCATATTATCCCTTCGTTGGTGTTATATGTAAATTTATATAAAGCATAACTTGAAGAATCGCTCGTACCTTGTAAGTTCACTGGGATAGATGACATCCACACAATCTCCAAATTTATGATTATTTATGGATTTAATGCCATCTATATATCTGTATATGAAATTGAATGATTTGATGACAGTTTTCTTTTAGGCCGATGGTTTAAAAAGGTTCTGTGTAATTTCTGCTTCATACGAATAAAGAAACAAATCCGCAAGCAATGGTGCATGGTTTGTCTCTATCGGCTTGCTCATAGTTTGTCGGAAAATTATAATACCAAACACAACGAATATTTTGTCTAAAACTCTTACATTGCTTGTATCTTCAGAATATTTTTGTTTGGAATCTGCATGGTGCTTAATGAAATAGCCAGAATTGAATATTTGTATTTTGGCTTACTCTTTTTGTAAAAAAAAAAAACTTAAACGTTCAGGTGTAAAGTTAAAAACCAAAGGGTTTTCTAAACATATTTCGAGAGGTAAAACTGACTTAGATTAAAAGAATCTATCACGACTTGTGGTGCCAGATAGGGAAATCTCAACCTGAGTTCTAATTGAAGTTGAAATTTGAAATATATTTGGTCCAGAACGAGGCTTGTCGAGTTCTGGACCAAATATACTAGAACGAGGGTTGAGATTTCCTTCATTGGTACTACAATTAGTGATTGATTCTATTTTACAATATTTTAATTTATAATCAATTTCAACTTTTCGATACACCTCTGATTTTGTTGATAAAAGGGGCTGCAAGATTGAGATATCTTGCACCTCTCTTTTTATGGATTTTTCTATCTGGGGTGCAAGAAAGTCCTATCTCAAACAAAAGGCCCAGAGGTCCTAACGTTCACCGAGGATATGCCACAGCTCATGCAGAAGTCCAATAGTCAATTTCATAATTACAAGGACGATGATATTTATGATCGGTATATAAAATATTCTAATCTACATGCCCATTCAAAAAAGTAGATTTCGAATGGTTTTCGAGATAATTAACAATTCTATCTGTGATCTTTACCTTTTCACCCCCAACCTTCATCTATATATTAACATAATCGCTATGTCTCTAATACTCATGTCTATACAAAAAGTGATATTTTAGATTAATAACCATTTCAGTATTCTTTTGTATCTGTGACCTTGACCTTTGATTTCAAAATTTCCCCCTTATGTGACCCCAAGGGGATATAATTCCTTCATTTGTGTAAATCTGAAAGCCCGATAGTCAGTAAGTTTCATCAAATTTAGCCAGATAGTTTTGAAGGAAATTATTAAAATGCAAAATGTTAACGCACGACAGACGACGGACGGTGAACCATCGCAATAGCTCACCTGAGCTTTCAACCCGAGATATAAAGTTTTCATTTTTATGGGGATTTTGGAATATGCAATAGTATGTTTGTGTCTATAGAGTACTGGCCTTGCATGCATACAAATTCAAAGTTAATTTCATACCTAACCAAAAGTTTTCTCAATGTATATTTAACTTAACTCTAAAGATTAGTTTTCGCTCAAATATTTGCGGATTTTAAGAAAGGCAAATTTCAGAAAAGCTCGAAAGTTTGATGTCACATGTTACTCAGTAGAAGAAGTTTTGTGCAGGGCCTGTTACATAATTCGGCAATTATATCTGGGATTGTGGTCAGAATAACAATTTTACGTGATAATTCTTCAGAAATATAAGATCGTGGGTTAAAACATTACGAAATACTGACTTGAAAATGTTGGGTTAGGGCAACTAAATACAAAGAGAAATTGTATCCAGTCAACATTGATTTAAGAAAAAATCGCTACTAACGTAACTGTGGGTGCAGTAATTTTAGCAAGCAACGGTACAGTAACGAATCCTTGACAACGTTCAGAAAATTGATTGTTGTGAGTTTAAAATTGTTCAGTTTATTATTAATACGACTGGAAGTTGAAACAAAATCATTGATGGTAAAGCCTTTAACTTGGAAGGTGTTCGAAAAACGCAATTAGTGCCGTTAACAAACAATTTAGTTGATCAAATGAGTGCACTTCGTCGCTCAGACTCGTGATTTACCATGCTATAACCATCATTATTTATCATATTTAAAATACATAACACTTTTTGAATGTCATTAGTGTATTTGCTGAAATGTTTCAAAAGTTTCTGCATCAGATTTACCATATATGAATAAGAGAAAGTTGGTTTATCCACCGCGTTTTACTTGCCTATCTCGCCTGACATTTTAGATTGTCCGCTTCGACAATCGCAACTTCCTGTACATACCGTTTTCGGCGGTCCCACACTGTGGGCATTGTGATCCATAAGCGTGCGCCTTAAACCAATGTAATCAAGGTCTTATATTGTTCTGGATATTTACGTCACAAATGGGGTTCGCCAGTGTACCACAGGATACCCCATAACGTGTCTGCGAAACGCTTGTTTCCAATGGACATGGAATCGCACAATATGACGTTTTCCTGTAAAAATGGCGTTATTCCAGGAAATTTCGACGTAAATCTTTTCCAAAATGTTCCGCACAAATATTAAGGGGCATTGATCACTTGGTACGATGGCGAACTGAATTCTCGGAATAACGTCATTCTTTCTTCAAAATAACATGTAACAGATTAATTCAATATCCAACAGAATTTTTTGTTCCGTATAAAGACCTAACTCTGATTAAGACATTGTTTTCTGTTTGACAGTATAATGCTTTTATTTTGTCGAACTTTTACAACCTTTAGCAAGTATATTACTCAGCCAGACCGGATGCCAAATGATATTCAAATTAAAAACCAATTTCGAACCACATTGAACAGTTATCAACTGACTCGGTTTATAGATCCAGACATCGCAAACAATTTTAAAACCATAATATGTTGTTGACCATGTTTATCTTACACTCACGGAAATTAATTTAAAAGCAATCCGATTTTATTACAATTTTATATTCATATTGATTCTAATCATTCATGAAACAATAAATCGTGAAAATTATTACTAGACACAAGAGAATAAGCCGAACGCACTTTACTCAATTAAGCCCCAGTTTTATGTGCATACATTTTAGACAATCACTTTACGATACGTATCTTGGTAACACAGGTCTTCATTTATGCGCATATCTTTCAAACAAACCATTTAATTCCAATTTCCTTGAAACTTTTCCATCACAAGACCATGTTTATGCGCATGCATTTTAAATACTCTTCAATTGCAGGTCAGTTTCCTGTTTATGCGCATAATTTCAATTTACTACTATTAGCGGCGTATATATATTACGAATTTATTAGAAAGTCTTTAAATTATAGATGATGTTTAAAGACGTGTATAAAGTCATGATCTATATTCAATTAAGATGAAGCATAATCGAAAGTAATTGTTAAGTCAGTGTAAGTTTTGTTATTTTCAAATATCCGCAACTTTTTAAAGTTTAATTGATGCTAGATATGTTACATTATGGTTGATTGATGTTTCGTATTCTCGGTTGTATTGGCCGTCATGTGCTAATTTTAAAATTTTCAAAAGTATCACATGACCAACATAAAAAGCATAAGTAGCATATGACATGGCTTATGTTTTTCATCTTTTTCCTCACAGCGCTCACGCAGTTTTATTAGTTTGCTTTGTACGGCAATGGAAGATATAGCACAAGTACTATAAACACCATTGTAGATAGTTTAATTGTTATATATACATTTCGCTTTTTTAATATTATTTTGTTTTTGGTTGGTTTGATTTTCGTTTTTTTCAATTAAAACACTGCATGTACATGTTCAGCCGTTGGCGCGGCTAATAAATGATGACACACGTATATGAATAAGCAGAAAATAAGTGGTGTCAAGTGTTCAATAACAATTATGGTTCAATAATTACATTTAGTCTCAAACAGTTAACAGTTTTATAGAACTGTAAATATTACTTCTTGTAACATTTCTGTCTTGACCGTAGTTTATTAAACGAATGTGTTCTTTTTCTTTTATAACACTGTCCAACTTGCAAGGGGCGTCTAGCTGCTTAGTTTAAACAATTTTTCTGAAAATATATGATATACAAAAAATACAATAGTCTTGTCGCTTACTATGAAACGTTCATACATGTATTGAAGATTTTATTGGAGTCGACTAGAGGAAGATCTCCAATCAAAGCGGAGATGGTATTTATTCGGTTAATATTTTTAACTAACTATTTTTATAGTTCTAGTTAAAAAAAATTCAGAACTTTCAAAAAATTTATTTATAACGATACTATTATACAGCATGGCATGTACGCCACTGGCCTCTTTTAAACAAAACACTAATACAACGATGACAGAAACATCACTTTTATTATTTTTTCTCGAGAGAGAGAGAGAGATTTCAAATTCTAACAGAATTACGCAGTTATACATGAAAGCATTGATTGCACATCAAAGATTGGAGTGATCAATGACAAGGCGTTTATTCTATAAATCCTCCTAATCTTCTAATACACAATATAATTAAAGAATATGTTTTTTTTCGCGTGATTTTCCAATCCGGTAAAACAACCAACAAGTACAAACCACGTATTAGTAAATTAACATCTTACACGCAGGTATTTTGTATAGCTTTAAAACGCAACATAGTTTCCATTTAAGAGTTACAAAAAGCCAGCGGAAGTGCGTCTTGTTCATTAGAACGCTTTGGTCTTTTTAAAACCAAAACATTAGTTGACGTCGATTTCACGGTATGCGGAAGAAACGCAAACAGAAAACCAAGACGTTTTATAACATTGCTAATCCAGAATTATGGCAAATGACATTACTTATTAAAATAAGAGAGTTCTGAAAAAATGTTTGCTGTGCTATAGAACAACACAACGTGTTTCAAGCAAAATACAAAGCACAGGAACTTGTAAATAATGTCTATACTATACTATCAAAACTTTCTATACAATCCAGCACATGGACAAGAACATAATGGAAACAATTTTGGTCACGAAATTAAAGAATAATATGTTCTGAGTTGAGGAAAACCAGATCTAGTTGGGAAGGAGGCCAAACTACATTAAAAACTCTTCTGAAGCGGGCGGGGGTAGATTGAGTGTCTGTCCTTGTTATTTTTCTTGGTGCTGGGTAGAATAGAAAATCTGGATAGTATATATAGTTTAGACATTAGTTACAAGTTCCTGTGACACAAAGTGGATGCATTACACCATTGCAAGCACTTTGTTATGGTGTAATGCATCCAGTTTGTGTATTTCCTAACCTGACTTATTGTCAGAACATCTCGATAATTAAAAAAACCCTAGAGATTATAAGATAGATAAAGCCCTTCGTATTACTTGATTTAAAATTTGTTTACCAATACGAGAAAATCCGTGGCAGTTTTTATTATAAACGTAAACAGGATGCATATCAAGTTAATTCTACCCGATTGAAGAGTTTTAGTGATATGGTATTTACATTGATTTTAATTGAGATTTAAACATTATTGTAAACATATTTTTCTGTTTCTCATGAGAACAGATTAAATTATTATGAGTTTCCATAGCAATTAGGTAAACAAAATTGATGTACTTTAGTCCGAGATAATATTATTAGAGCACTTGTTTCCTTGATTTTTTTGTCACTGGCAACGCAAACATTTTGCAAGGAGGAAACATAAAAACCGATGCGTGTTAATTCAAAAATCTTTCTCTCCTTTACATGTAAAACACTTACTAATAAATTACAAATACATGTATTGATCAGGTATACCTTCCTCATTTTAGTAAACGGACCACAGCCACTCTCACCGTGCAAGTCGGAATCTGTTTGAGACAAATTAATTCTACCGTGAGAAAGTTTTTTTTCAGTTGGCTTACAGGCCAATTCTATACTGTTAGAAAATTAAGTTAGTATCTGGAGGTCTGTGGTTTTCTCTAGGCACTCCGGTTTACTTCATCATATAAGTGAATATACTTTTAACTAGGGCATAAAACGTTGGGAGGGGGTTGATGTATTATAATAAAAGTTTGGGATGAACTGAACTAAAATAGGGTCGATAGGAAACAAGAAACACACCTTACTGCTTGGCCTAAAATTCGTTCAAATCGTTCAGACCAACTCCCTAAAAACGATGCTTGGATTTTTATGCCCTTCAAAACAGAAATTCTAGTTTCGCATTAAAAAAGCGTTTCAGCGGAAGCTATAGTTTCGCATTCAAATCCGAGACTGGTTTCATTTTAAACGGAAACAGGATGCATGTTAAGTTAATTCTACCCGATTGAAGAGTTTTAGTGATATGGTATTTACATTGATTTTAATTGAGATTTAAACATTATTGTAAACATATTTTTCTGTTTCTCATGAGAGCAGATTTAATTATTATGAGTTTCCATAGCAATTAGGTAAACACAATCGATGCACTTTAATCCGAGATAATATTATTAGAACACTTGTTTCCTTGATTTTTTTGTCACTGGCAACGCAAACATTCTGCAAGGAGGAAACATGAAAAACCGATGCGTGTTAATTGAAAAATCTTTCTCTCCTTTACATGTAAAACACTTACTAATAAATTACAAATACATGTATTTTTTGTATACATATGATCAGGTATACCTTCCTCATTTTAGTAAACGGACCACAGCCACTCTCACCGTGCAAGTCGGAATCTGTTTGAGACAAATTAATTCTACCGTGAGAAAGTTTTTTTCAGTTGGCTTACAGGCCAATTCTATACTGTTAGAAAATTAAGTTAGTATCTGGCGGTCTGTGGTTTTCTCTGGGCACTCCGGTTTACTTCATCATATAAGTGAATATACTTTTAACTAGGGCATAAAGCGTTGGGAGGGGATTAATGTATTATAATAAAAGTTTGGGATGAACTGAACTAAAATAGGGTCGATAGGAAACAAGAAACACACCTTACTGTTTGGCCTAAAATTAGTTCAAATCGTTCAGACCAACTCCCTAAAAACGATGCTTGGATTTTTATGCCCTTCAAAACAGAAATTCTAGTTTCGCATTAAAAAAGCGTTCAGCGGAAGCTATAGTTTCGCATTCAAATCCGAGACTGGTTTCATTTTAAACGGAAACAGGATGCATGTTAAGTTAATTCTACCCGATTGAAGAGTTTTAGTGATATGGTATTTACATTGATTTTAATTGAGATTTAAACATTATTGTAAACATATTTTTCTGTTTCTCATGAGAACAGATTAAATTATTATGAGTTTCCATAGCAATTAGGTAAACAAAATTGATGTACTTTAGTCCGAGATAATATTATTAGAGCACTTGTTTCCTTGATTTTTTTGTCACTGGCAACGCAAACATTTTGCAAGGAGGAAACATAAAAAACCAATGCGTGTTAATTCAAAAATCTTTCTCTCCTTTACATGTAAAACACTTACTAATAAATTACAAATACATGTATTTTTTGTATACATATGATCAGGTATACCTTCCTCATTTTAGTAAACGGACCACAGCCACTCTCACCGTGCAAGTCGGAATCTGTTTGAGACAAATTAATTCTACCGTGAGAAAGTTTTTTTCAGTTAGCTTACCGGCCGATTCTATCGTAAGAAACTTTAGTTACTGTAGAAACCACTGTGGCTGTGACAGTGAAATTCTCTTTTTATCCATAGAAAATCAAATAAATTTGAATAAAGATCAATATTTTTCACTTACTTGTACCTAGTCGTAACAGGAAATCTGTATGCGCAGCCGCGATTAGCCCAAAATATATCTGCATAGGGAAAAACGTTGGTGCTATGGGGATTTAACATGTTGAAAAACCATGCAAATGGCGGCTCCTGTTGCGCATATGACTTAAAATGTCACCAACGACATCACTTCCGGTGTAAACACCCGTCATTTTCGCATGTGTAAAATCCCCATACCGCCAACATTTTCCTTTTTACAGACATACTTTATTACAATCGTGGATGCGCATACAGATTTCCAGTTACGACTAGGTACAAGTAAGTGAAAAATATCGATGTCTATTCAAATTTATTTGATTTTCTTTGGATAAAAAGAGAATTTCACTGTCACAGCCACAGTGGTTCCTACAGTAGTATCTGGCGGTCTGACGTTTTCTCTGGGCACTCCGGTTTCCTCCATCATATATGTGCGTATACTTTAAACTCGAAAAAAAGCGTTGGGTTGATGTATTATAATAAAAGTTTGGGGTCAACTGTACTAAAATAGAACTATTCGGAAACAGGAAATGCACCTTACTGTTTGGTCTAAAGTTCCCTACATTCGTTCAGATCAACTCTCTTAAAACAATGTCCTTCAAAACGGTAATTTTAGTTTCGCATTCATAAAAGCGTTTAAACGGAAGTTATAGTTTTGCATTCAAAAGATAGCATTTTACGTTTTCGCTCAAACATTATAATGCATACAAGTTGGTTTAATTTCTAGTTATCCAAATGGAACTCCTTTAAGGTTGTTTTGTTGCTTTGAAAATTACGTTTATCGTGATATGATGCAATTTCATTAACATAAAACCCGTGAATATGTTGAGGTGTTTAGGTCTTATTTGTACTAAAGATGACAACTTTTAGAAGAATGCAACCGTTTGTCTAGCTTTACATTTAGACAAACTAACAACGCCGATCTCTAAGACGCATTTACTGACATCGGGTTAACTGGATGGGTTCGTAACAAGCCGATTCATGTGCTATATTACACAAAATACGCGGTGTGAAACTGTAAAGATGACACAACTAACTCCTTAACCACTCTGTGACCACGGTGTCTTGAACTTAGGAAGGCTTTACAGTAGGATAGCCAACCCGGCCAGCGCATTGATTCATCAAACAAAATTTCACGCGCAGACAAAGTGAAAAAATTGTCAAAAATTTGAATTCACTCGAGGCGGTAAAATTACATAATATTTATTTCACTGCGCGTTTTTAATACTATTTGTAGTATTTTATCGTCTTTTGGGGACAAAAGTAAGACATTAAAGACGATTTTTATCAAAGTCGGTGAGAATTTAACAATTTAAATCGTAATTGAATGTTAGGCACCGGCGAAAAATTGAAAATTGAAACTTTAAAAAATATCATTCTGTGTACGCAGTTCCTCATGCACCAAAGATGTTTTTACATGAACGGAAAGAACTTTTTCTCACGGTTATTTTGATGTATAATTTGTCAAATAATTTTCTTTACACAAAAAACGTACCAGTTTCAAATGTCGAAAAAATCGATGACATTGCCGGATTCTCGATCATGGGCCGCCCCCTTTCCGTCTAATTTGACACAGAAAAAATGCTAAGACAGCTTCCTTATTGTATGTAATGTATAAATTTGATAATCAAGAGACGCTGTGGAGATATTTTTGTTGAAATAAAGTAAGTTTTCCTTAAAAATATTGTATTTTCACTCCATTTCTCGTCTAATCTGCCGATTTTTTGGAACTACTTCCAGTCGGACATATTTGATTAGCATTCGTCCCGCTTCGATCACAATTTTAGCATGCAGAAAATGTCATCGTGTATTTTGGACAAAATAGTCAAGCTTTTTTGCCTTATTTGTCATGTATGATCGATCTGCATGGCTGTCGAACACATTAGATACGCATGTGTTCTAATTTTACCCATATGGACTCGGGATCTGTACCAATACAGTGTACAGTGCAACCTGCTTATGTAGGGCTAGTTAGGGACTCAGAATTACTGAAAATTACCAACTGATTTTGCTTTGCTGGCAAAATATAAACAGGACCTGTCTGTCATATCAGTACATATCATTGGATAAATAAGCTAACATCATTAAAGAGGGTTAGACTGGATTTTTCTTTATGAAATATTCCCAAAATGAGGAAACATCTCCCATGTTAGTTTAGTCAGTGTCAACACAACATTGGTCTTTATTATTTAAATTTTTGTTTCTGTTCTGATGCCAATAACCCCGGCATTATTATTTTAGTACAATTTAGACATGAAAAGTTGATTATTTTGCTTCATTAAAAGTTTTAAGTCAACTTGACATAGCACATTGTGACAAATAACATTTAAAATAGCCTATGTGGAAGTAGGAAATAGGAAAAATGCATACCAATCATGTGGATTTCATTTGACTTGGTTAAAAATTTAACTCCATATTATAATGATTAAATACAGATCTGTAAAATATTTAGGAATTTCAGCAATTTCTGTAAAATTGTAAAATTCTTATAAATAAATATCACCTTCTTTCAGGAAATTCATAGGAACTGGTTTGATAATAACCTTAAGAAATAAGTTTATGCAAATGCAGTGAAATTTATGACACATTGTATCCAAATGGGCATTATTAGTTTGGAAGAATTCAAAATAAATGTAACACACCAGGCCTATTCCAGATTTATTGATTTATCAGTTAAATTTAGAATTGATTGGTTGGTATACACACTCCATTCAAGATTATTTCAATTATAATCAGGTAAATGAGATAAAGGGGGAAACTAGGTACAGGGATAAGATTTGCAGGGGCCCAGTAGCCAATGCAATGGCTTCTAAAATCGAGTGTGGGTCACTTAATGTTTACACATTTAAGCCAATTATTACTGTTACAAATTCTTTTATGAAGTGAGCTGGCCCCAAACTCAAAATAGTTAGGCTTCATCCCTGAGGTAAAACACACCCCTCAACAAGAGAACTGGCAAACTTTTTGACACAGTAAGATTTTAACCTATATATGCTGTTACCTGTATGCTACACTTCAGACAAGGGTGCATGAAAAGCATTTCATGTGGTGAAAAAAGAGGTATTCAGTATCAAGAGAAGCATTCAATTCATAAATGTGTAATGGTATATAATTCAGTATGTTAAGGATATTGATATGTGTTGATTTTGTAATTCTATATAAAATGAAACATTCATAAATGTCTCATGATATCTAATTCCTAGTGTATTAAAGATATTGTTATGTTTTAATTTTACATGAAATGAGACATTCAACATTATTACAATTTACAAAGTTGGTTTAGTCACACATAATGCATTTTTCTTTGAAAAATGTTCCATTATATGTAAACAGTAATCACCAAGAGTGTTCATTCTAGGATTTTTTTTCAGATGGGTTCATTTCTAATAAAATTCCTCTGATAACAAGTTGAAAAACATAAAAATTTTGCATACATCTAATGTTTTTAAGTCTTTTAGGTTGATGTAAAAGCGTTTGTAATGAAGTATTTAAAAGTTTCATATATATGACAACGCTATCAAATATTTTGAACTTGCATTTGAAATCTAATTTCAAATGTGGCCCACTATGGCCTTTACAATGGTGCCATTTGGCAAAATAAAGGATCAACAGCCCCTTTCTAGAATGAACACTGCCATATGATCCCATAGATTTTGATTTATTTGTAAATGATTTATCTATTTATCACAGCCAGAACAACTAGAAAGTACCTGTCCCCCATAAAATCACCTGTTTGTGTAGTTTCTAAATTAAATTTGATAATTTAGACAATTTTAGATCTTTTAAATGCTATTATGGCCCACTTGTCATTCATTTAAGAAACAACAGTATGACAAATTTCTGACTATCTGCCTGTTCATAATTTTTTTTAACTTTTTAGTAATTCAATATCTTTTATTTTTTAAATGTTAATTTTGTTCACATAAAAATATTTGTTTTATTTTTCCAAAAAATATCTGAGGTTACTTCCATGGTACCCATGCCACATTTTATGTTAGTACCTTGAGGAAAGACAAAATGCACCTTATTTGGATCTCTTTTTATGTATTTACCCTATTTATCATCACTAACCTGCACAACATACTGTGTCCCAGCTCTAACTTATTTCTCTGTAGAATGTCTGATTTATTTATTTATTTATTGATTTATTTTATTTATTATCATCTCTAACCTGCTAGACATTTTGTAACCTGCTCAACATACTGTGTCCCTGCTCTTAACTTATTTCTCTGCAGAATTTCTGATTATTTATTTATTTATTTATTTATTTATTTATTTATTAATGCTGACATATTGTATCCCAGCTCTAACTTATTTCTCTGAACAATTTCTGATTTTTTATTTATTTATTTATTTATTTATTTATTTATTTATTTATTTATTTATTTCATCTCTAACCTCTAAATAAATTTCTTATTTATTTATAACTGCTGACATATTGTGTCCCAGCTCTAACTTATTTCTCTGAACAATTTCTTATTTTTATTTATTTATTTATTTTTATTATCATCTCTAACCTGCTAGACATTTTGTAACCTGCTCAACATACTGTGTCCCAGCTCTAACTTATTTCTCTGTAGAATTTCGTATTTATTTATTTATTTATTTATCATTTATTATTATTTTTTTAATGTAGGCCCTATTTATTTATTCCTGTTGGGGTCCTAAAGTATCTCCATCAACAAACACAGGTCATATGATGTGTGCCAGATGGGGATGCCTGTTGCAAAAAAATCGATAAATACAGTACAGACCTGTACAAAGTTTAGCATCCAGCTAACGAATTAGTGCCGACAGCCCATATTGGTTCCTCGTTTGGTGTTTATAAATATCGACAGCAGTTGCCATCTATCTCTCAGCAGCTTTTCGACCACTACCTTTCCATACCTTAGGCACTCGGCAGTTGAGCTTTGACTTCTTTTGGTTAGCTTAGTGTTAAACTTTCGACAGGTCTGTACTGTACATTGCGTATACTGTGTATACAGTAGACAGTTGACCTATATATTTGACACGGGGAACGTTGTTTACGTCACTACGTTGGAACAATGCTTATCAAGGTCGCGGCCATATTTGTTTTTATTGACAACAAGACGTACTGAAATCATGCTGTTGGATTTTTGCGATTTTCGCATATTTAACCCTCATGCACCAGGTACGATAATTTACTGGCGTAAACTATAATAATTTTCTGGCATTGTATTAAAATTTCTAGGAAAAGTATTCTTTACACAAAAAACGTACCAGTTTCAAAAATGGAGAAGAAATTTCTGTTGATTTTAAAGAGAAATCGGTTATCGTCGGGATATCAGTAATTTAAAGTAAATGTTGCGTTTTATCTCGGACTTTTTGATACATGTAGCAAGTTTAGTTAATTCCTCACACGCTTGCATCATATTCGTAGCTAGAAATGTTAATTTTATGGTATAAAAACGATTCTGAAAATGGCGAATTTTTTTCGGGTTCAGACACTTGCCAAAAAGTAATCCCTTTTTATTTACCGCGGAAGGTCTCAAATTTTAAAACCAACGCACAATTTGGACTTGGCTATCCTACTGTTATATATTCGTATTTTGTGAGCGCGAAATTGAAATGTGAATTTACATTGAGGAGTACAGTTATAACAAGATATCACAGACTCTAACTTCAGTGGCTCCCTTGATCCCAAATAAAAATTACTTCGCTTATATCGAGGCGATCAATTATGGGAAGGCGGAGGAAACCGAAGTACCCGGAGAAAACCACTGACTTTTAACAAACGAACTGACAAATTTTCCCACTATAGGATTTGTCCCCAACAGGATGCAAACCTAGGCGTGAAAGGCACTATGATCCACGAGTACGGGCTTCAGTCTCAGTCCCTAGGCGTGACAGGCACTATGATCCGTGAGTACAAGCTTGAGTCTCAGTCCATAGGCGTGAGAGGCACTATGATCCGCGAGTACGGGCTTCAGTCTCAGTCCCTAGGCGTGAGAGGCACTATGATCCGCGAGTACGAGCTTGAGTCTCAGTCCATAGGCGTGAGAGGCACTATGATCCGCGAGTACGAGCTTGAGTCTCAGTCGATAGGCGTGAGAGGCACTATGATCCGTGAGTACGGGCTTGAGTCTCAATCCCTAGGCGGGAGAGGCACTATGATCCGTGAGTACGGGCTTGAGTCTCAATCCCTAGGCGGGAGAGGCACTATGATCCGTGAGTACGAGCTTGAGTCTCAATCCCTAGGCGGGAGAGGCACTATGATCCGTGAGTACGGGCTTGAGTCTCAATCCCTAGGCGGGAGAGGCACTATGATCCGCGAGTACGGGCTTCAGTCTCAGTCCCTAGGCGTGAGAGGCACTATGATCAGTGAGTACGGGCTTGAGTCTCAGTCCCTAGGCGTGAGAGGCACTATGATCCGTGAGTACGGGCTTCAGTCTCAATCCCTAGGCGTGAGAGGCCGGCACTATGATCCGCGAGTACGGGCTTCAGTCTCAGTCCCTAGGCGTGAGAGGCACTATGATCCGCGAGTACGAGCTTGAGTCTCAGTCCATAGGCGTGAGAGGCACTATGATCCGCGAGTACGAGCTTGAGTCTCAGTCCATAGGCGTGAGAGGCACTATGATCCGTGAGTACGGGCTTGAGTCTCAATCCCTAGGCGGGAGAGGCACTATGATCCGTGAGTACGGGCTTGAGTCTCAATCCCTAGGCGGGAGAGGCACTATGATCCGTGAGTACGAGCTTGAGTCTCAGTCCATAGGCGTGAGAGGCACTATGATCCGTGAGTACGAGCTTGAGTCTCAGTCCATAGGCGTGAGAGGCACTATGATCCGTGAGTACGAGCTTGAGTCTCAGTCCATAGGCGTGAGAGGCACTATGATCCGCGAGTACGAGCTTGAGTCTCAGTCCCTAGGCGGGAGAGGCACTATGATTCATGAGTACGGGCTTGAGTCTCAGTCCCTAGGCGGGAGAGGCACTATGATTCGTGAGCACGGGCTTCAGTCTCAGTCCCTAGGCGGGAGAGGCACTATGATCTGTGAGTACGAGCTTGAGTCTCAGTCCATAGGCGTGAGAGGCACTATGATCCGTGAGTACAAGCTTGAGTCTCAGTCCATAGGCGTGAGAGGCACTATGATCCGCGAGTACGAGCTTGAGTCTCAGTCCCTAGGCGGGAGAGGCACTATGATTCATGAGTACGGGCTTGAGTCTCAGTCCCTAGGCGTGAGAGGCACTATGATCCGTGAGTACGGGCTTGAGTCTCAGTCCCTAGGCGTGAGAGGGACTATGATCCGTGAGTACGAGCGTGAGTCTCAGTCCCTAGGCGGGAGAGGCACTATGATCCGTGAGTACGAGCTTGAGTCTCAGTCCATAGGCGTGAGAGGCACTATGATCCGCGAGTACGAGCTTGAGTCTCAGTCCATAGGCGTGAGAGGCACTATGATCCGCGAGTACGAGCTTGAGTCTCAGTCCATAGGCGTGAGGGGCACTATGATCCGTGAGTACGGGCTTGAGTCTCAATCCCTAGGCGGGAGAGGCACTATGATCCGTGAGTACGGGCTTGAGTCTCAATCCCTAGGCGGGAGAGGCACTATAATCCGTGAGTACGAGCTTGAGTCTCAGTCCATAGGCGTGAGAGGCACTATGATCCGTGAGTACGAGCTTGAGTCTCAGTCCATAGGCGTGAGAGGCACTATGATCCGTGAGTACGAGCTTGAGTCTCAGTCCATAGGCGTGAGAGGCACTATGATCCGCGAGTACGAGCTTGAGTCTCAGTCCCTAGGCGGGAGAGGCACTATGATTCATGAGTACGGGCTTGAGTCTCAGTCCCTAGGCGTGAGAGGCACTATGATCCGTGAGTACGGGCTTGAGTCTCAGTCCCTAGGCGTGAGAGGCACTATGATCCGTGAGTACGAGCTTGAGTCTCAGTCCCTAGGCGGAGAGGCACTATGATCCGTGAGTACGAGCTTGAGTCTCAGTCCATAGGCGTGAGAGGCACTATGATCCGCGAGTACGAGCTTGAGTCTCAGTCCCTAGGCGGGAGAGGCACTATGATTCATGAGTACGGGCTTGAGTCTCAGTCCCTAGGCGTGAGAGGCACTATGATCCGTGAGTACGGGCTTGAGTCTCAGTCCCTAGGCGTGAGAGGCACTATGATCCGTGAGTACGAGCTTGAGTCTCAGTCCCTAGGCGGGAGAGGCACTATGATCCGTGAGTACGAGCTTGAGTCTCAGTCCATAGGCGTGAGAGGCACTATGATCCGCGAGTACGAACTTGAGTCTCAGTCCATAGGCGTGAGAGGCACTATGATCCGCGAGTACGAGCTTGAGTCTCAGTCCATAGGCGTGAGAGGCACTATGATCCGTGAGTACGGGCTTGAGTCTCAATCCCTAGGCGGGAGAGGCACTATGATCCGTGAGTACGGGCTTGAGTCTCAATCCCTAGGCGGGAGAGGCACTATGATCCGTGAGTACGAGCTTGAGTCTCAGTCCATAGGCGTGAGAGGCACTATGATCCGTGAGTACGAGCTTGAGTCTCAGTCCATAGGCGTGAGAGGCACTATGATCCGCGAGTACGAGCTTGAGTCTCAGTCCCTAGGCGGGAGAGGCACTATGATTCATGAGTACGGGCTTGAGTCTCAGTCCCTAGGCGGGAGAGGCACTATGATTCGTGAGCACGGGCTTCAGTCTCAGTCCCTAGGCGGGAGAGGCACTATGATCTGTGAGTACGAGCTTGAGTCTCAGTCCATAGGCATGAGAGGCACTATGATCCGCGAGTACGAGCTTGAGTCTCAGTCCCTAGGCGGGAGAGGCACTATGATTGATGAGTACGGGCTTCAGTCTCAGTCTCTAGGCGTGAGAGGCACTATGATCCGTGAGTACGGGCTTGAGTCTCAGTCCCTAGGCGTGAGAGGCACTATGATCCGTGAGTACGAGCTTGAGTCTCAGTCCCTAGGCGGGAGAGGCACTATGATCCGTGAGTACGGGCTTGAGTCTCAGTCCATAGGCGGGAGAGGCACTATGATCCGTGAGTACGAGCTTGAGTCTCAGTCCATAGGCGTGAGAGGCACTTTGATCCGTGAGTACGAGCTTGAGTCTCAGTCCATAGGCGTGAGAGGCACTATGATCCGCGAGTACGGGCTTGAGTCTCAGTCCACACACACACCCGCACACACCTTGAGATATACCATATACAGAGAGAGAGAGAGAGAGAGAGAGAGAGAGAGAGATGGTTTGATGAACACGCGTCTTGAGATAGGTCACATATAGAGAGAAAGAGAAAGAGATGGTTTGAATTTGAACACATTTAAGATAGATGGACAGAAGCATCTCTGAGATATAAAATATGTGATATATGATGGTTATAATATATATTATATTTATTTTATAGCCGATACTTATACGTCGTATGACAGTAGAACTCTTCGATAACAATTGAATATTTATCGATTTTTATGTACAGGCTTTGAATGAAAAATCCTTTTTTTCACCATTTCTTGTGACAAAGGAATGATATTATTACGAATTTGTAACAGAAGAATTTATTAATGTGTGTATAATTATGTCGAGTTGATGTAAATGATACCACGAACAATATGTTTAATGAAATGAGTTTTGTAAATGTCATATCGTAATATCAGTCACAAACAATACTTAAATATATCAGGGTATTCAATTTCGAAAAACAATCAAATAAAACCGGGAGAAATGGCGTACGTGCATATTGCAGAATTTTGAAAATGGCTGTGACCTTGCTGAACGTCCGAATTATCTACTTCATAAGAGGTTTAACCGGATACGTCATCTTTTTCGTAAGCGGCAAACCGGATTGCCGGAACAACTGGTCGTCGTAAAAGGTTTATAAAATCCTTCGGAACTCTCTTGTGTTGAAAACGCATTTGTTGACGGTTTTAATTGTATAATACAGATCGGATAACGCAACCCGATGATCAGCGGAAATAGCAGAAGAGCGAAATTCCTACTGTCCTTATAACTATTTCGGTGGTAATGAATTGTGCTTAATTTTCATAGGAAATCTAATAAGTAATGTTCGATATTGTTCGCCTACTTGAGCCACGTAACTGAAAATATGTATGCGCATCTGCGACTGTTATAAAGTATTTCTGTAGAAAAAAAATGTTAGCGCTATGGGGGATTTTACATGTCTTCAAAGACGATGGTTATAATAAACACCGGTTGTGATGTCCTTGGTGACGTTTTACGTCAAATGCACAAACAGATTAAATATTTGTCTGATTTTTTCAACATGTAAAATCTCCCCATGGCGGAAACGGTTCCGGAAATATTCTACCGGCTTATCACGGGTGCGCATGGGAATTTCCTGTTACGATTGGGCATAAGTTAGTGAAAGATATCAGTCTTCCTCTAGTGTATTGGATTTTTTATGGAAATAAAGAATAATTCACAGTCACAGAAATCGTGACTAAGACGGTAGTAATTATGAACCAATTTCATAAACGAATGACACAGGGCGTGCGAGTCCATTCATATTTAAAATAGGGTAAATTGTTGTAACAATCTGAATACCATTTTTTTCAAATATTAAATAACATAGTTTGCCAAATTTTGTGGTAAATTTTAAAGCTATTGACAAGTTAATTGCGCTAAGCTGAATTATGTATGACAATCACAATAGTTTATAAGATGATGTCATTACGTGTTTTTTCATAAATAAATAAACTGATTAACATACGTCTAGGACCCAGGTGGTCAACAGCTTGTCAATCTACTGAAAAACCCCACCCAGCCGTAAAGGTGACAAATATGCGACAAACCAAACACTTCCCGAATGGACAAAAATGCCAACGAAAGTATTTAAGATTCGCGCATTGATGCGAATTCGAACAACCCTAGTATTTAAACATACGCAAAAACACTGATTTCTAATAAAATGTATATAAGCCATGTTTGGCTCATGAGACACATTCATCATTCTTACATGTAAAAGAATTTAGTTATGGTTAAAAAAATAATAATACATACATATATATATATATATATATATATATATATATATATATATATATATATATATATATGAATCATAACATTTTCTATCATTTTATAATAATCAGGCGGGGTTTTTGCGTTAGTAATCTGACTACGTTCTACATTCACATGCATGTAATTACATTTCATGCAATAACATGGATTACATGTATTTATTCCTCTCAAACGGTGATGATAATCAGTTTGAAATATTGTTTAAATTAACGATTAAAAAAATTGAAAAATAACCGATAAACAGCTGTAAAATAAATTGGCAAAAATAAACGATGCTTACCTTTTTCAAACACCAGCGTGTGTCATTCTGTCACCTGGATATGTGATCAGGTTTCATGAAATTGACATGTGTAGCTATCAATCACCTGTAGTTTTAACAGAAATACCTGGATATTTCAATATTTCTTATCAGTTTTACAGCAGCCACGGTATTCATCAAACCATAGACTGCAAAGCAACAGGATGAACGAAACGTTCGAATCTGATGAAGAAAACAAATCGATTTTTAAAGCCATACCTATGTTTACGTCAGGTTTATTGACATCGCGGCCAGCAATTACAGGTGTGTTATTTGAACACGCCACAGGTGCGACAACTTTTACCTATTGGGTACATCGTGATTACAATAACGCAAATTTCTTGGTGCTAATTAGAATAAAATATCGAGGAATTAGGAAAGGTATTTAAACGAATTAATGATGAAAGCCCTTCATGGATGTATTAGAATGTGCTGTTATATATAAATATGTACAGGTAGCTAAGCTGAATGTCATTGTATTTTCCCATGACAAATCTCTTTGTTTCATGTCTCATTATCAGCGATTACATTCCTATAAAATGGTCATTCTCTTAACGATCCATTATATTTCAATCGATCGATTAATGCGAATTAATCCATCCATTATTTAATATTACTGGTTTACATAACATATTTACGACTATTGTATAGGCTAACAACATTGACCTGTCTGCTTGACACCCATTCTCAGTAATAAGGCCCAATTCACTATTTCAAGATGATGAAAAATAAAAGTCTTGCAAGCAATGAACTTCTGGTATTTTCAGAGACTGGACATATCAGAAGATTCAGAAACAACAAAATTATTAACACCAATTGATTATTTTGGTTGTAATTTTACTTTATTGTTACATACATACCATTTGTATTTAAATGAGTTGATATTTACGTGACCGTAGTTAAAGTTCATCATATTCTTACCAGGTAGTAGTATTTGTATGTTAATTATGCTTGAACATTAGGTTACATTTTTATTAATTTAAAAATGTGCCTTGAGACCACTTCGGCATATCGAAATGATAATGACGATGTTTGTAGTCTACAGAAATTAAAGTATTTTTTACGCAAAAATACAATAAATTTATTTCTGTATTCTCAAGTTGGTAACAGAAACAAAATTTCAAACAGGTAGTCATTAATCAACACTCAAATCAAAATGCAAATATGTCTTGATGAAATTGATAACCAAAAGAACTGTACAAAACTTATTATCTTCAAGATAATTTTCACTTAAGTAAACAGTGTATTCGGTAACGTATGTAGCACCTCTAGATGACTTTGAGTCAATATAAAGACAGCTAAATTATATTATATTACAAATTATTAACTCTTGTTTTCCATAATAAAATTGTAAAACTTATCAATAGAACACATGATATTGGTATATATGTTCACTTTTCTAGCGAAATGACAAAAACTATTTATCGGTAACGTATGTAACAGTTTAACCGATAATAAGATTATGTACATGGTATCGTTTACAATGAAGTCTTCAATTTCTTTATTAAGACAACAAGAGATATAAAGCCTTTAAAATTATCAATTATCACGATGTAAATGTTCACTTTTCTAGTGACAAAATAATTAATTAAGTAAGTAACGTATGTAACTGTTTAGTCACGTATGTAACAATCATATACTGGGGTTTAAAACTTCTTCACTCAGTAACATGTCCTCTTTTAAAGAAATTCAATAAAATATACCCGAGTTACATTCTAAAAAACAAGGTTAATGGAATGAGAAAGTCTTAATTGCTGATTAAAATGTCATATCTTTAAAAGGAACCACTGTCTGTATTTTTCTCTCCAGTAGTACTTTTCATATTTAGTTTTAAACCCGAAAATCTGGACTTATCCTTTATTTCTAACAACTTTTTTCTCCACCCGATTGGTTATACTGTTTCTAAATTCAGGATAGACTGAAAAATCTTACATGCTATGTGCCTTTTACAAACATTTTCTGTCTATACCAGTCAATTTATTTAAAGTCGATCTCTTTTTCTTCTAATTATTTTTTAATAAATCATGTGACTTAAAATGTCTCTCATACCGATCCATGCCAATTTCATAATCCCTAAGCAGAGAACAAACGTTGAAAATTTGCAAATAAAGTTAAACACACGAACTTTCACCAGGAAAGTGAGAACAAATCAACACTGTCCATTGTATTTTGGTATTAGTAATCAAGCAGTTTGCTTCGTTTTATAAAGTCCACGTGGATGCCATAGTTGAGGTACAAGTCCCAATATGAAGCAGAACATGAAGTATCAGTTGTATCTTTTATTTCAATATCCTTAAGATAGATGACTTCACAAAAGCTTCGAATTTAGAATTATAAAATCCTATACCAGACATCATGTATCTGTATATATGTGGAGTTAAATGGTTTTGTTACAGTCATCCTTCAAGTTAAAAACGGTTTTACATAAATTCTGCTGCAATATGAAATAAATCAGCCAGCAATGATGCACAGTTTAGGCCCATTACTGATTATTGTTGGAAAATTTATTGCTAAACATAACATGTATATGGTGTCTTTCAAAATCACTCATATTTTGGTTGATTCTATCACTATACATGTATTTAATATTTGTCAATAAGGTGTTACCAAGAAGAACTTTTTCTTGCTGAGCTTCGCTTGTTGGGTGTCAAGTCAATAATGGATACATCACTTTCTGTTTGCTTTCATAATGTTAACTTCTCATTTGAAAATGTAACTCTTTTATGTTTTCTAATATTAAAGTTTTCTATCTGAAATTTCTTTCTCTTGATTTATCTTTTAAAATTTTAAGTCTTTAGATACATTACATAAAGCTTCCCTCTTAACTTCTTGTCAGAACTTGTATAGTTTTTACCCCTAGTCTAAATAGAAGGTAACCTAAAAACTAAGAAGAGTATGACCACTGTTGTTAATGACGTAACAGGGACTGGTTCCAAAGAGACATAACCACTATCTGAAACATCCTTGGCGGCTATCTGTTCTGGAAGTTCATGTGTTTAACTTAACTTGTCAGTTTCAAAGTTTTCACTTTGCTTCTGGATTTGTGATTCGGACACATGGAATAGTAGGTTTGTTTTTTCAGTTTAATTCTTAGTTTCTCTTCAATTTAGAACTCCGATCGTATCCCATTTTCTTTATCTCTGTAATTTGACTGAATTTCAAGACATGATTCGTCCATCATGAAACATAAGACAGCAACTGTGTTTGTAATTCAGACCAGTAACGTAGATACCAATACTTACGTTACCTGGGGGTCTGCAGATATATGGATGTATATTGACCACCCATTTGACTATTGAAGTTTTGTTTTACGCTGCATTTACACTTTCATAATCAGAATTTATGAAATTGAAGGTATTTGATGTACAACAAATATTAAAATGAACAATGTTGTATTCAAATATATGAGAAAATTATCCAAATAAATTAGACCAGTGACATCTATCGTTTCAAAATCCAATTTGAAGTTGAAAATTGTTTAATTTCTCTACACGTAACTAAACTAGAAACGTTAGGTGTTTGTTTATTGTTGTATCTAATGACAGTTTGCCTAACTATTTCATTGTAATTGAAATGAAAGTACTGATACATACGTTACTTGTGTTAATTACATACGTTACCTATAGTAACGTATATATCATTTTTTGGAAAATGAATTCCAGACTAGGATCAAGGGTAGACATACCATCATGGGTTTGATGGAAATGACAAGGTTTATTATCTATATAGTCAGATGTATTATTTCAAATTGAAATTTTTGAATGGATTCTTGCCATCCAAAGAGGTCACCTTCGACTGTTTCACTTTTGCTTGAGAATTTTTATTTTAACAACAATCGATGTGGTTAAAACTTCACATGCACACTTCTATAATTTAAATCTAAACTATACAAATTATAGTGGTCACTTGACGTGATTTAGGTGTATTTTCAAATGATGTTATCACGTATGTATCGGTAACGTATGTATTTTTTTCAACTGTTACAATATGTGGTTTAAATAATAGGAACTTGTGCGGAATAAAGATGATATATTTTAAATATTATATCAAAGTACTTCGTTTGACAATATATTAATTTTGACTTGGATAAAATATTTAACCATATGAATGACGTAACGTAAGTATTGATGAAAATAAAACCTTCCATTCAATTTTGTGCCATGCTTGTTCAGGCCCAATAGCGACTGTTAAGTTGAAAATTTTATTGTTCCGTTAAGTATGCGTAAGATAAGCTTCAATTTCCCCATGTTAGTGGTAAGTATGACATTAATATATGATAACCATGGAGACAGTTTTATATGTGGTAACGTTTGTATCCGACAGCTGGTAACACAACTTTATTTGGCACCAGATTTTACCAATAGCTTGCATTGTCATCAGAAACCAGTTTTAGATATGACAAAAATGCAGCATTAACAAAAGCAATTCTTTAAATTTTTGTTACTTTCCAAATATTGAAGATCTGGCGATTTAAAACATAAAAACCTTACCCGGTAACAGTAACGTTTGTATCATTTTGAAGGTTTATGAGATTGGAAAATAATCAAATACATGGATTAACTAGAAAACTGTGATTGATAATTGTAGATATAATGTGTAGTTTCTGCTGGTACATGTATTCTTTGGTCTTTTCCAAAGCCAATTCATTATACTGTAATATAACACTATTTGGGCCTTATTACTGAGAATGGGTGTTGACCTTTCAATATGCATATTCATATAGAAGGATCCACCCAAGAAATGCGTATAGTGTCAAGATATCATAGCAAGTGCCCACTCCATAAAATGAGTATCACTCGTACGCGTGCTGTAGTAGAATAAATAAACACCCGATATCCCTACACATAAATGAACTGATCCATGATAAATTTAAATCAAAGGTCAACCGGACAGGTCAATGTTGTTTGCCCTCAACTGATAATAAGTACATTTCATTATGCCACGGCTATTCTTGTTCAAAAGTTACATAATGAAATAGGATATTTGGTGCTGAAACCTTGGTAATTGATAAACATGCCATGTCATACTCCCCCATTCATGAAAATGAAACACCTAGTCTTGAAATGAAAAAAAAGTCAGTCATGAAATCAGCAGCATTGTGTTAAATGTCGCTGACGAAACGTACAAATTAAAAGGCGAAGTCATGAAATCATGGTACAAAGAGCGAAGTCATGAAAAGCACAGAAAAGCGAAGTCATGAAATGTACAAAAATGCGAAGTCATGAAATGTACAAACATGCGAAGTCATGAAATGTACAGAAATGCGAAGTCATGAAATGTACAGAAATGCAAAGTCATGAAATGTACAGAAATGCGAAGACATGAAATGTACAGAAATGCGAAGTCATGAAATGTACAGAAATGCGAAGTCATGAAATGTACAGAAATGCGAAGCCATGAAATGTACAAAAGGCGAAGTCATGAAATGTACAGAAATGCAAAGTCATGAAATGTACAGAAATGCGATATCATGAAATGTACAAAAGGCGAAGTCATGAAATGTACAAAAGGCGAAGTCATGAAATGTACAGAAATGCGAAGACATGAAAAGCACAGAAATGCGAAATCATGAAATGTAGAAAAGGCGAAGTCATGAAATGTACAGAAATGCGAAGACATGAAAAGCACAGAAATGCGAAATCATGAAATGTAGAAAAGGCTAAGTAATGAAATGTACAAAAGGCGAAGTAATGAAATGTACAAAAGGCGAAGTTATAAAATGTACAAAATGCGAAGTCATGAAATGTACAAAAGGCGAAATCATGAAATGTACAAAAGGCGAAGTCATGAAATGTACAAAAGGCAAAGTAATGAAATGTACAAAAGGCGAAGTTATAAAATGTACAACTTGAAATGCGAAATCATGAAATTTTCAAAAGGCGAAGTCATTAAATGTACAAAAGGCGAAGTTGTAAAATGTACAAAATGCGAAATCATGAAATGTACAAAATGCGAAATCATGAAATGTACAAAAGGCGAAGTTATAAAATGTACAAAAGGCGAAATCATGAAATGTACAAAAGGCGAAGTTAATAAATGTACAAAAATGCGAAGTCATAAAATGTACAAAAGGCGAAGTTATAAAATGTACAAAAGGGGAAGTAATGAAATGTACAAAAATGCGAAGTCATGAAATGTACAAAATGCGAAATCATGAAATGTACAAATTAAAAGGCGAAGTCGTGAAAAACACAAAAGAGGTAGTCATGTGATATGCAATAGATGTAATGATGTGCAAAAGACGTAATGGTCATGAGATGTAGATTTTATCATCAAAACATATTGTTATGTTATTTGTGATATTCTTGATTTTAAATTGAATCCTGTATGTCTAAATATTAAAATTATCTCATAAGCCACGTGACTGAAATGTATAAGTTTTTAAAGGATATTATATTGTAATTATAATTTTATTGTAATTTTTAGATTGATTGTGGTTTGTAAATATTATAAGGGTTTTACGCTAGTTAAACTAAAAAATACGCGTTTAAGTTTTAACACCCTTCAAATCGATTTGTACCTTGTCGCCATGACCGTAGACTTCCGCACTGTACGAGGTAATGTCAAATCCGTTTATGATTTACGAGCCGCAGATTGTTCCATGTACCTTGGCAATGTAACCAATTACTTTACGAGAAAACTTTTTTTGAAGAGTAACAAATTTTCTTATTAATTTAGGTAAACTCTCAAACTTTACAAAACAACACAACATGTATATTACATGGACACTTTATGCAAGATAAAATACAAATGTGGTTAAGAAAGAAGGATCTGAAAATCTTTTGATGAATCAGAACCTCAGATTACAATGTAAACCAAACAGCTGATCATCTCAAGATTGTATTTAAATGTTCACCAGGTCACGTCACTATGGAATTTTCGATAAGTGTGTTCCACAACACGATTATACGCCCGAAATTAAGATTCAGAAAGCTGTTGAATATTGTTTGACTAGAGCTATTCTAGTGATTATTTAGCTAAAAACTAACAATGGCTGACTTACTGGAGATGTCCATCAGTAATTATGAATTATTCATTGACCGCATACATGTATGCGTAATTCACAGTCAGCTTGTAGACGTCGCTGGTTTGCAACAATAAGGCGAATCGTAAGCAGCGAAATACAAGTAAATTCAGTGAATTAGGATCTCCGACCAGCAGGTTCTTTTTGTTATTTGCATTTATGTTCAAAGGACAATAATTTCCAGGAAAATGAGCAAACCGACTAGGGTTGACGATATGCACATTCCCTATATCAATGTTGACGCTTTGCACCGAGTTTCATAAAATAATGCTTCAAAGTTTTGGAGAATTTGCGCCAGTAGACAAGAATTTCGGACGAACGAAACTCGAATTTATTATCCTAGTTTTTCTTCGAAATGTGGTAATATTGATATTTAATGAAAATAGATACGTTTGAAGTAGAAGAAAGAAACATTTAACTTAAAACAAGTACTTGGCAACAGCCACAATACGAGTAAGAGGGAAACACGACTAGAATAGACAGCATTGTGGCCACTGATTATAAAAACAGACAACACAACCAATAACACACCACAATAAAAGTTAACAGTAAGAACCGAACATGACTTGAATAGACACACAATGTGGCTACTGATTATCAAAACAGCGGACACAACCAATAACACACCACAATAAAAGTTAACAGTAAGAACCGAACATGACTTGAATAGACACACAATGTGGATACTGATTATCAAAACAGCGGACACAACCAATAACACACCACAATAAAAGTTAACAGTAAGAACCGAACATGACTTGAATAGACACACAATGTGGATACTGATTATCAAAACAGCGGACACAACCAATAACACACCACAATAAAAGTTAACAGTAAGAACCGAACATGACTTGAATAGACACACAATGTGGCTACTGATTATCAAAACAGCGGACACAACCAATAACACACCACAATAAAAGTTAACAGTAAGAACCGAACATGACTTGAATAGACACACAATGTGGATACTGATTATCAAAACAGCGGACACAACCAAGAACACACCACAATAAAAGTTAACAGTAAGAACCGAACATGACTTGAATAGACACACAATGTGGCTACTGATTATCAAAACAGCGGACACAACCAAGAACACAGAACAATACAAGTTAACAGTAAGAACCAAATACGACTAGAAAAGACACACAAAGTGGATACTGATTATCAAAACAGCAGACACAACCAAGAACACAGAACAATACAAGTTAACAGTAAGAACCAAATACGACTAGAAAAGACACACATATTGGGACAACTGATTATAAATCATGAATAGCTTCTTAAACTAAAAACGATAATTCTGTATATATTTTGGTAGAAATAAAGAAAATGTGAATATAACGGCTGGAATACTAAATAGTATGTTATTATTTCGCATCTTTTTGCAAATTACATACATGTATTATACCAGTGTTAATTTTACAGCACTAGACGGCCATGTCGGAATACATTTCCTCATCAGTAGTGCGTAGACCAATATTGTGAAACCAAAATTGTAAAAATATCCAAAGGACAAAATATATTTAACCAAATTAAGCTAAGGAAATACTTTGTATGATGAAATATATCTTAGCTTTTGAGAATTTTCAGATGTTAACTAGTAGAAAATTTAGAAAATATAGTATATTTCTGGCAATACAAAAGAATTGCCTACTGAGTTTGTGATATCCTCGGGGAAACATCCACCAGCAGAGATACCAGTGGTTCAAATTATATATTATACCAGTTTTAATTTTTTAGCATTAGACGGTCGTTACGGAATGCAATTCCTCATCAATAGAGCTTGGACCAAAATATAACATACAACAACGAAGTGTCACGAAAATTCAAACTTAAAAAAAAAAACAGAATTGTACAAACCAACACCACCACCGCCACCACCACAGAAGTAACAAAAGCGTTCGTTGTGATGAGAAAAATACAAACTGCCATTGGTTAAAATTTGGTTTATTTTTAATCAAGCTGTTATTAAAACACCACTGAAATAAGAGTAGTTCTCTATGAAATATGAACCCCGACTCCGTATCCATACCCGATCGCCTTTGTTCAAATGGACAATCTGCATCACTGAGCCGCTTTCATAAATGTTGTTTGCATTTAAAGAGGAGTAAGCGTATGCAAGACTATGACCATTCACAACTATATTCACAGATGCTGCCGCACTGTATGAAGATACCGTGACCTCAAACAAGTAAGTCCCAGATTTTGGACAGTAGAAGACACCATCTGTAGAATTGAATCCACCTCCGAGGCTTTTTATGACGTTGCTGAAGGGTAAAGTTTCTGACGGATTATATGTTCTGCCAGAGAAGTAAGTCCCGGTCGTTAATCTGACAGTAAAACCCACCGGACTGCGGATGGATGTCAAGGTATCTGAATAAAATCGAGAATGCGATATTTATGGAAAGTAGTCAAGTGCTAATTTCATTATTTCATGCATATATTTTATATCTAATGCAATTTGGCAGGAAGACATAGGGGTTTACCAGCGTACCATGTGAGCATGATATGCCACAACGCGGAAAGTTTGGTTTGATTAACATATATATTGACGTTTTTCGGTGTTTTTTTTAACATAAGAAATCTGCACAATCGTTAATCACGTGGTACTCAGGCGAATCGTAATTTCAATGGTTTTGTAATACTAGAAGAGTTTTAACCAATCTAATAAGTCTGTGCTCTTAAAAGTCTATTTTAAAAGATCCAAAGAGAGTGCAGATTTACACAGGGGACATTTTTGTCCATTAATTACATGGAATGACAATGCACTGGAGTCATTAGCAAAGCCGTATATCGTGAAAATACTTAACAATTTGAATCATATCAGGATGACAAACATTAGTCATGAAAATTGTCCTATGTCTAGAATGAAATCAGGCTCAAGCTTCATACATTTTATAAGAACTAAAATCATTTACATTTGTACTTGTGTAATAAGTAATTACAAGGTTTATATATAAACAAAATTGACCTGCCGATTGACATTTATTTTAATATTTCTTTATAGACCAGAACATTTATGTATAGGGAACACATGTACAGGTGTTTAATTCTCCTTCATCATAGAAAATTAAGCATGTATCGTTCCTGTATTAACTGCCAATTAGGACACCACCAATGTATTGGGTGGATCCATCTGTAGGCATATAATGAAAGGTCAAGCGGACAGGTCAACGTTGTTTTCGAATACCTGTTACTGTTTTAACGTTGTTTGTAAGGGTTTGAAGTTTCTGTGTCGCAGCGGTCTGTTGTTGTTGGAGGGTTTTCGTTGTAGCGTCAATACCATGGATTGAAGCTGAAATTGTACAGGAAACCTCGATAAGTTGAAGTGCATTTGTATTGAGTGATAAAGGTCTTTTGAATTCTAACAAACAACAATAATATATGCACAAAGCTAATTCTCAATATACAGATATGCTATATCTTAGCTAAATTTGGTAAAATATGTTTGTCTTTTGGGTATCTTTTCAATATCTTTGAAAAAAATTGGTCCAAGCACTACTATTGAGGAATTGTGTTCTGAAACGGTCGTTCAGTGCTGTAAAATTAAAACTGGTATGATGTGTAATTATGAATAATTAAGATAAGTTTGTTCTGAAAAATGATGGACCAAAACCATAGCATAATACAAAAAATAACCATCTCTGATTTGACTTGAGATGTCAATCTATATTAAAATGCAAATAAGCTTCCGTCCTTAAAACATTGTAAAAAAATAATGTTCTGAAAAATATTTGATTAGCCAGAACCGTTGGTTTTAATTTGCTCATTAAACAAATTAAATTTTCATCCCCGGTTTGATTGCGGCTACAACATGTATTTATCTAATCGATCACTTGGAATCATCAATACACCTATTTGTATATTCCGAAGCACATGAATAGATACATAAATTCAGTAAAATATATTTTGGTCCTTTGGGTATTTTTTCAACATTTGGAGAAAACAATTGTTTTACATGTTAGGTCGATTTGAAATTGTATTCCGAAACGACCGTCTAGTGCTGTAAAAGTAAAACTTGTTAACGAGTATACTGTCAGACAAAATAGTATTCCATTTGCAATAATAATAATAATAATAATAATTGTCTTGAAGATTTCTGAGTAAAAATGCTGGCATAAAAAACACTCCTTAAAGAAATACGGTACTACTCTACAATCGTTGTACTGGAGCAAGTGAACTAAAAGTCAAAGTACCAATGCAATCATAGATAAAACAAAAACATTTTAGAGCTTTATAAATAAAATGTTATGGTTATTTTCATAATTTAAGATAAGGTAAATGATAATATGTCGCGTTCTTTATTATGACGTCAAAAAAGGCGGAACTAAATGCGCTGAAAGGATGAAATGACGCCAAATAAGGCGGTGCTAAATATCTGAAGGGATGAATGACGCTGTTCCATTCACTGACAAAACCAGCGGATAAGAAATAAAAACTAATATTTTGTAATTTTAAATGAATGGCCTTTTGAAAATTCGAAGCAGCAATGTCAATGATTTAAATATTGTAAATATAATAAATAACTTTCAATTTTTTGTGGTTTACAGGAATATATTCAACATTTTGGAAGAGGCAATTCTACCATAAATGGGTTTCGCCGTTGTACCACGTGATCATTATCTTTTAATGTTTGCGCGGAACGTTTTGAAAAACGTTAAGGTCACAAATTACCGGAATGACGTCGTTTTAGCGGAAAACGTCATTTCATGCGATTCCATATCCATTAGAAATATGTGTTCCGTACAAACGCTAGACGGTACCACGTGGTACAGCGGCAAACCCTATTGCTATTTAAAATAAACACTTCACCTGTATTTTGTCCTTGTTGTTGCTGTAAACTCTTTACTTTGGTCAGAACATCCGTTATATTGCTACTTAAAACAGTCTTATCTTGATTAAGTTGAGCTAATTGAGTTTGTAAACTGGCTGGAAAAATATGTTTATTAATGACAATGTTCGTCGATAAATCACTGATCATATACAAAAGAGTATGCTATAGCTTCTTGCTATAGTTAATTTTGCAAACTCCATAATATGTTGGTTGGTTGGTTGAATGTTGCTTAACGTCGCATCAGCAATTTTTCAGCTATTCGCGACGAGAACTATTTTATTAATCTCTATGGAGTAATCTATGAACAATTTTGTGTATGCATGTGAAGTGCGAGTGTGTGTTGTATGGTCTGCCTTGTACTAGCGCGCACTCAGGGCGACTTTAACGTGCTAGCTCACAGAGTCAGTACGCCGCAGACATGCGTACCACTCCCCCAGTCCATTATACTGATACCAGGTGAATCAGTAAAGGCCAAGGGCAAGGAAAATTCACTTTTACAAGGAAAATTCACTTTCCCACATGTGGTCCGAGCGGGACTCGAACTCACAGCGGTGAGAGACCCTGGATTTGAAGACTGACGTCTTATCCATTAGGCCACCGCGGCCTCCTCCATAATATGTGAAAACAAGCCTGTCGAAAGTTTAACAAGTGAATTCTCGGTGTCAATATAATGTGAATGGGGAATGGTCAGCTTGTCTGGCGCGTACTGATTCAGTGAGCTAGCACCTTGAAGTCGCCTTGAATACACGCTGGTACAAGGCACACCCTAAAAATACTGGCACTTTACATGCATACACGAACTTGTTCATAGATTAATCCATGGAAATTAATAAAGTACTTCTCGTCTAGTCGTGAATAGCTAAAAAATTGCTGATGCGATGTTAAGCAACATTCAACATTTAAAATGCGTTATCGTTAACTTAGTGTTAAACTTTCGACAGGTCTGTATTGTAGTGCCATTAAATAATAATGGAAACGACTACCTGTCGTTTAAAATCCTCTGACTGATGACATGGATCATACCTGTGGAAGATAAAGTTCTTGAAGAATTCAAACAGACACGAAGCGTGTAATAGCTTTTTACTAAATATGACATAATATGACATATGGGAGTATTACATTTATTTAGAAGCATTAGATCCATTTTTGGAAATACCATGCGTCACTGGATTGATTTTTAGTTGAGGATTTTTGTCATGTATGTTTTACGCCCCAGTCAGAGTTCCCTTACATCGAGACGATCAGTTTTGGGATTGTGGTGTTGAATGAAGAATCTTGTTTTACACCGAACATGTATGGTCAGATGAACACCGGCATGATGGGAATGCCACGGCATGGGAATGTATGGTCAACAGCCACAAATGCAACAGGCTTAATATCTTTACGCCCAATCAATATTCTTTCACTGATATCAAGATAGCTAGTTTTGGGATTGTAGGGGAAACCGGAGTATTTGGAGAAAGTACTAGTAATTGACCTTCAGGAACGGACTGACTAAAGTTCTAACACTAGCTGTTTTTCACTGAGTCCGGGAGTTGGAACCTAAAAGTTAATACTTACATATGGTGGCATTGATGTTCTTCACTTCAGTAATCAGTAAATCTTTATCATGCGTAAGTTCTTTGAAATGTACATCTAAACTTTCTGTGAAAAAAAACAATTTTGTTATTTATATTTGATACTTATTTTGAATTTATTAATTCAAACATAAAAAGTATTAGTAACTTAGTGATCAAGGACTATATGTAACTTGATTGTAAGCCTATGCTGTCCATAAACTTGATCCCGTGTGGAACATAATTGCGTTCAAATAAAAATATGAAATATTAAAAGGTTGTTTAAGTTTTTCGCATTTTTGGATTTTTGTCGCAAGTAATACTTATCTCTAAATACCCGAAAAATGTCATCGCCACCACTACCACCATCATCATCATCATTACCACCACCACCACCATCATCATCATCATCATCATCATCATCATCATCATCATCATCATCATCATCATCATCATTACCACCACCACCATCATATCATCATCATCATCATCATCATCATCATCATCATCATCATCATCATCATCATCATTACCACCATCATTATCATCATTACCACCACCACCATCATATCATCATCATCATCATCACCACCATCATCATCATCATCATCATCATCACCACCACCACCACCACCACCACCATCATCATCATCATCATCATCGTCATCATCATCATCATCATCATCATCATCACCATCATCATCATCATCATCATCATCATCATCATCACCATCATCATCATCATCATCATCATCATCATTACCACCACCACCACCACCATATCATCATCATCATCATCATCATCATCATCGTCATCATCATTACCACCACCACCACCACCATATCATCATCATCATCGTCATCATCATTACCACCACCACCACATCATCATCATCATTACCACCACCACCACCACCATATCATCATCATCATCATCGTCATCGTCATCATCATTACCACCACCACCAACACATCATCATCATCATCAGCAGCAGCAGATGCATTTAATAAATACCTACTGTATTTCCATAAATTGAGTGCACATGGTTTTTATTATTTATTTCTTTTAATTGAAAATGTTTCCATTAAACTATCAATAAAATGCATTAAAAATGCACTGACCTAACCAAATTATACTTTTAATTAAAAACATTATTGTTTAGTTCTCTTGTACATAGAGAAATTTTGCGAAAATTTAGGAGATTTATCAAGTTTATACACCAATTGGGCCTCATTCAAAGTTACATCAGGGCATTTAGGGTCAGGTAGGTAATTGTTTTTCGGGTTTTTTCCAGGTGTGATCATCATGCATATTCCAATTATGACATAACGTTTATAGTTGTTCTAAGTAAGAAGATACAGAAGGGATAATTTTGTCATATTTGTTGTTTTGTTAAAAAGTTAAAAAAATTGCTCTATGTACAGAATTAAGTTCACTTTTTCATGAATAAAAATATTTTTCCTAATTGGGTCAGTATATTTTGTTTTAAGATTTTGTGAGTTTGTTGGAAAATACGACTTTACTCTTGCATTTTCCATGTGCACTGAATTTGTGGAAATACAGCAAGTCATTTTATTAGACAGCTTAAACTGGTTGAAATAAGAGTTTTTTCCTTTATTCCAGAATCTAATAATGTATCACCTTCAGCAGCATTTTAAAATCATTAGTCGAAACAAGAGTTGTTTCCCTTATTCAAGCATTATATTATGTATTTATACCAATATCACCTTACCTACATGAGTACTAACGTTGAGTAATTGAGCATTCATTGTCTTCTTCTGGTTTTCTAACATTGAAAGATTTTGTTGTATAGTTGCTGAAACAAAAAATGCGATGTAGGTAGAATGAAATAACAAAAAATAAGATTTAGGTAGAACGATGTAACGGAGTAGAGGACTATGACAAAAGGTGTTGAGTTGAATAATTGTGTTAAAGGTCACTCAAGGTTTATAACAATACTTCAAGTTAGTTCTGGAATAGTGGAGGAAACCGAAGCACCAGGAGGAAACTACAGACTTCTGGCAGGAGAACTGTCAAACTTTCTAAAACTCGAAACAAGGCGGTGAAATGGTGGTTGTCTTTAAAAGCGTGTTATAAATGAAACGAAATGGTATGAAATGTCAAACGCGACCATGTCCAATTTGTGGCGCGAAACGTATACAGTACGGGACTGCGTAGTACGAAATGCCTAATGGGACCATGTAGGTACAAAACGTCTTAAATATAGTACGGAACTGTGTAGTACGAAATGTCAAAGTTGAATGGTCTTAGTTGTGTGGTGCAATAAAGAGCAATTAAGATAAAATTTTTACTGACCTTTAAAACCATGCGCAGATGATATAGAGATAGTTTTGATAGTAAAGTTTTGTCATAAATTTAACAATTTAACTGGCGTAAAAATTAAGATATATGTAGACTTACACGTTATATTTCCTTGATAGTTTTTAAATTCACTTAGTAAGTTTGACATATTATGGTATTGTGATTTTAGTCCAAGTAGCTCAATTTTAAGTCGTAATATTTCGCTTCCAAGATTACCTAGAATAAATAAATAAATGAAAAATAAATAAAACCATATGTATCATATGCTAAATGTAAAATTCGTTAGTCACTATCAAATTTTTTATGTATTGAAATGTATAAAAGATTTTTAAATAAATGTGCCATCAAATAAAGCACGAGGTCTCGGAAGAACATTGATTTGTGAAAAACCAACATCTCCTGAAAACTTGCTTTTGACTCCTGCATTTAAAATTTGTCTGAGACAAGGATATCAAACACGTGCACGGACTGCAATGGGTATCGCCCCTGTCTCACGAGATCAAAACCGCTTTTACGTTCGTTACTTTTTGGAAAGCCTTTCCGGACTAACGTCGTTTTTAAAAACGAGAAAATGATTCTTTGTCACCCTTCAAAGAAATTTATCGCATAGCGATTGGCTAACTGGCAGGGAACATTATAAGTTAAACAGGTTACATTATATAAATATTACATTTCTGATAGGGTGACAGTCCATATTGTCACCCCGAGAAATTTCATTGTCAAACGAGGCGAAGCCGAGGTTGACAATGAATTTCGAGGGGTGACAATATGGACTGTCACCCTATCAGAAATGTAATATTTATTTTATTATACCGATTGTTGATGTTAATTATACTGTGCAACCAAAGTATACTGGATTGAAAATCATGACAGTCAGCTGTCGTCCGTAATCAACTTGTGAGACGCTTGTAGCATTTATCTATATTTCACATTACTTTAGAAAAGCGTTTTACTGATTTAGAAGACGAATGCGATCGAACCGCATACGCAGTTTTTCTGCGCATGTGACATTTTTCGTAATGTCAACCGCTCACATAATGTCACCCTGTGACGTCAGATTTTCTGAAATCCAAGGGTGACATTAAATTTACCCAAACGCTGATTAACCAATCAGATTTCGAGAAATTTACAAAAGGTATAATAAAAACGCATGCAACGTTTAGCGGTAAAAGAGAAGTAACTCGTACATTGTGTACGTCTAGTTACGGTAACTCGTGTATTGAGGACGCATAATTATGGTAAACAAAGATGGCGACAACGTACGTAAGTCACACAAAATACGAAATGGAAGTTAAAAATATCAAACTTGTACCGCTTTGAAGGGCGACAAAAACGTTATGTACAGGGTTTTGGCAGGTTACACGGCCCCATGTACCCTGTCAAAGATGAATGTATATAAATCTTTGGCGGGGTACATGGGGCCGTGTAACCTGCCAAAATCCCGTAATAATATAACTTATAATATCCAATAGAAATAATTATTCCGCATTAATGTTAGGAAGTACAACGGTCGAATCCATTATGACATAGTGTGTGTGTGTGTGTGTGTGTGTGTGTGTGTGTGTGTGTGTGTGTGTGAGAGAGAGAGAGAGAGAGAGAGAGAGAGAGAGAGAGAGATTCTCATACGTACTCGTAATATTGTGATTAGCATCTCTGTAAACTTCAAACGTATTTTGAAGCGATTTCAACTGATTTTGCATCATGGAGTTTTCAGTTGTAAGAGATGAAATCATAATTTCTAAATTTTCTGAAGAAATGTAAGAAAAAATATAATCAGCATTTCTAGTGCATATAAATCGATATTCTTACTCCCCCACACACATTTTAATTGGTCAAATATTTTCTGTTATTTCTCCATGAAAAATTTGAATCGTGATGTCATGTTCTTATTGACGACATACAATTACTGCGCAATAGCAACGCTGCTGTTCATTCATTAAAGTTGGAAAAAGCTTTCAATGCGCTGATTTTTTAAATTTTTAAATTTCTTTTTTTTTTAATTTTACACACTCACATTAAGTTAAATACGAGTACATTTTAGAAAAATTGTACGTGACTTATCAGACAGGGATAGATTTTTATTCTGGATATACATGTATTTAACGTCCCATATTTCCATGTTCCTTTCCTTCTCAATTTTAATTTTACACATGGCTGATGTAACTTGCCACTAGACAAGGAGTTCTTATCCTTCCGGAGCACCCAACCTTACTTCACTGGTCGAACTTAATTTGGCAGTTTCCAAAGTTTTACTTTGCTTTGGGATTGTGATTTGGATGGGATTGGTATACATGTAGTTTGTTTTTGATTTTTCCATAATAGTCGGTCATAATTCTAACTTACTTGTTCCATTGACAGATTGTTGTTGTACAGACGTGACATTTTTCTTCAGTATATCGTTTTGTTTCTGAAGTTCTGTAACTGTGTATCTTAAGTTGGCGTTTTCATCTACAATGGTCTTCACGTCTTGTTGTAGTATCGTTATATTTGTGTAAGTACCGTCTTTATTTAGTTGTATAGTCTGGACTGTCTGGATAAGAGCCTCGAGTTGACTACTCCCTCCTGAGGAACCTGTAAAAACAAGCAAGGTAACTGATTAACACTTCTAATCGCCAGAGAACAGGATCTATTTTTACTGCATATAGCGGTGTTACTGCATATAGCGTAATGTAGTTACTACCCTATATGTAGTAAAACATTCCGTCATATGTAGTAAGGACACGTGGTATGTAATAACATTTTGGAAGCTATATGTAGCAGTAACTGCTATGTACATACATGTCACGTTATATGTAGCAACACTACGGGAAAAGACCATCTAGTCTGGTGGAAAAAAATTGAAATTTTACAATAGGGGGACATGAGTGTTCAAAGCTGGCAACATAGCTGTCTTATATTATCATAGGTTAGGGGTCAAGAATCAACCTGTTGCCAGGCTGACTGACCCTTGGTTTGGTAGATAAAAGGTCAAAGGTCAATTAGTGTTTTTTTCCCCAAAAATTAATCTTTATTAGTTTATAACTGTCCAAATATACACTTTCTAAAATTTGAATAAATAAAATAAATCTGTTCTCATGTAATCATAGCATTTCATGTATTTAAACATTGACTAGAACGCTAATTAAGACTGTTTAGGCTAAAATTTAAATATTTTAATGCTATTTTTCAAAATTCCGACACAAGCTTCAAGACAGAATTAAAAAAAAGTATACATTCAACACCAAAGCATGAATCAAAACGCTAAAATATATTTCTTTTGTAAATAAATGTGATTAAAACAAATATATTGTTTAAATCCAGCTGATAATTTGAAATTTATTAAAAGTTTAAAATCAAAGTACTGCAAGTACTGTAATCGGCAAGGCATAAACTTTCCTGAAAGTCACGAGAATCTCTGGAATATATCGGTCACATTTCATTCATCAATATCACTATCTGTGGCATTTTCATTAAATGGATTCACACAATCATGCAACGGTCCCATAACAAGTGCATACAACCACCCACTTTAAAGTGTATGCCCTATATGTACATCTTGTAGTGCAACATGATTTATATTTACGTCAGCAATGCATGACATGGTTTTTGTAAAGGTTATGTTTTCATTAAAAAAAAAACCTACGGTAGCTCAGTTGGTATAGCGCTCACTCTGTATGTGGTGAGTCCTGGGTTGGAACCCCAGTCAAGTCTGACCAAGACTTGAAATAAGGTAGTGACTGTTCTTTTGCCAAACACTCGGCATTTAGAAACAAAAGTCACGAGATCCTTTGAAATAGATCTTAAAAACCGATGCTCTGTGCCAAGGCAAGTGTAACATGTTAAGGAACATTCCCTGCACATTGCCCTAAGTGCACTGCAAAGGTCAAAATATCTGCCACTTCACCTATAGTTGGTGACGTCTTGATATGTCTGAAATACGTATAAGGACGTAAAACCCCATTCAATCAACCAATATATAATGTTCTCATTAAAACTGGTTTTAAGTCACATTCAGACTCGCACTGACTTCACTCCCCGAGAATAAGCCTCAACATCAAGTACAGGAACAAGGAAAAATACTTCAGTCCAAAAAGTTAAGTTTTGTTCATGATCCTTGAGCCTGGTACTTGTCTTAGAAAAGTTAAAGTTCAAAGTTAGATTTAAGTAAAAACAAAAAGTTAAATTTGTGATCCATTTACTTTTTAAGTTTTCTCTTAAGAAAAAACTCAGATTTAAGTATAAAAACTAGTATTGGTTGTGGTCCTGTTGCCAGATGACAAGACAGAATTAGTAACGAAAAGTTTATGGTGGATCACAAACAAGATCCTATTGAAACACAAATACAAAAGCGACCTTGGGAATGGATAGGTCACACCATCAAGACACCTGCCAACAACATCACAAAACTCTGAAATGGAACAAACAAGAGTAAAAGAAACACCTTGAGACAAGTTTCTGGAATTGAAACAGAGGGGGTGCAAATTAACAGACATTGAAAAAAATGCGCAGAACAGAGCCAGTTGGAGGGATTTTGTCAATGGTCTAACCTCCACTGGGAGTTAAAGGCCTACAGTAAGCAAGTAAGTAAGACTCGTACCATCCATGTCCTATAGGTGACGGGAGATTCGGAACAAATAACCGGTATAACTAAATGCAGCCAAACAGCAGTTTAATAGTGTGCACGTTGAATATGTAGGTCAGTTGCATATGATGTTGGAAGCAAATTTTCAATTGTACTTTTCCCCTGAGAGGAACAGTTTACATCGTAGATGAGAAATCCTCGCTAGGTACATACAATGAAGGCATCTGCACTCACAAGTTCAGAAAAGTTCCCTCTTCCAAGAGTGGGAAGAAGACCTGCGTTTTCCTTGGAAATACGGAATGCTGTGTTTTAGAATGTCCAGAAAGTTAACTGACAGTATTACAGTCTGTAATTGCATGTAATACTGGAAGCTTATTCCTCTCCAGAGAAGATAATTTTATGCTATGAACAGGGGCAAACTTTAGATATCCATGTCTGGAATCGTACTTTCTCATTTAAATGCAACAGAAGAATCAGGTCATCAATATCACGACAGACAACAACTGTTCTTTTATATATCCTTCCATGTAAGCATCAACACTATGGAGAACAATTCTAGTATCAGCTTCCTTGTGTAAAGCTTTAAGAAGGGTAACACTCATTCCTCTGTATGAATAAACATGCTGTCTGTTAGACCCCCTGATACCCTCAGCTAAGCTAAGAAGTGTCTTGGACTAATATGAGATCAAATTTGTTTTCTGGATGACTGATAAAGTTTTACCAATTTTATGGCAGAGGGACATTTGAATTATCAATAATTCTTCCAACAGAACGGGGACCTGATCCTCTTTTATCTCTAGATGGTTTCACCTTTTATGGATTAGTTGTCATATCTATCAAAATGACATCAATATGAATACATTTATCTTTCTCGTGGAAAAAAAAAACAGTTTGTGCATTTCCTAACTCACCACATGTATTGATACCTTTCGGTTTTCCCAGTGCTACAACTACAGTTTGACCATTTATTATTTTGGTAGTAATGTCTCGGTGCAAACTATTACCTTGGGAATATTTTGAAGATCCGACTCGTCGGCTGCAGATAACAAAGGTCCTGATGTATAAGGTATAGGCGACACTGGAAATAGTTCGCGTTTCAACAGTTCACTAATATTTCCACCAGAAAAAGAGAACACACTTGATAGTATTATACAGATACAGTCATTATAGCTAATCAAATCTTCCAGTACCACCAGTACTTTGATTTTTTTTAAGTCGATACTTATATAAATACGGGCAATATGATTCAGTAAAATATTTTAACAGAAGTCTAAAGTTTTGTTAAACAATTTCAAATGCACAAATGTGTTTATACTAATATTTATTTGCCACAATTAATCATATTTGTAAAGGTCAAATTTGTGCAAGCGTCTAATCTTATTTTTCATGGAAAACTTTAAAAATAAGTGACTGAATGAGTTGGATATGACTTTCTATTAATTTGAAGATACCACTTACATATTTAGAAGACAAAATGTATAAAGACAAACTTCTGTAAGCCACCTTGAATTTGTGTATAGGTCAATATGGGCATTTTCACTTGAACTTTGCACCCATTGACCTTTAGCTGCCCCCACAATGGGCCCTGGGTGAAATCTTGCTTGGCAACAAGCCGATTCTACCAAAGTAAAGTTCAAAGAAGGTTATGACATAACTTGCCACCTTTGAACACGTTGTCCTCCCTACATCGAAAAATAAGCGTTTTTTTTCAAAATCCTCTACCAGACTAATCTATCCACCGAAACAGACAACATAAAAACACGAGTTTAGGTACATGTTTATACCATTAGTTAACATAACCTTCCAATTTGTATACTGTAAATCAGAAAACAAAATCGTGCGTTTTATTATCGCACAAATTCGTGCGAGTTAAATATCACGAACATAAAACATTCGCGAATGCAAAATGTTCATTATGTAAATTTAATATTAATCACTTTTACTTACCATCCATTAACCGGCGACACGCAAAAATACAAGCACGCGAATATCTTGAAACGGCTATTTACGTGAAAATTAGCTGACGTATACCCCTCCCCTCGATTTGTTGTTCACATACCAGAATTATCACACGTGCAGTCTCGTTCCGACAAAATTCCTAGTTGTTTATCCATCTGTTCAACCCTTTGCTCCAGTTTCTGTCTTAGAGTTTTTTCTTCCACCAATAAGTTTAACAAGTTAGAAATATCATGTGACCCCGACACTGAAACAGTCTGTCCATTTTCAAGAAATCCTTCTGAATGCCCTAAAACACAAAGTGTTAACAGTAAAGACAATATATTACACATTTTTGCAGTCAGGGTCAAATGACAACAGTAAATATGACCTCTCACTTGTTTATCATATTTGACCTTTCCGGGCACTTTGAAATAATCAAGATTTAGCCAAAGATAACGAATTCGAGTCCTTATCTTTGTTTTATAAGAGTGGAGAAATGGAGTTATAAGCCAAAGCCAAGATTATTTCACTTACATCGAGTAATGAGTATTGATGTTTTACGCCCCAGTCAAGGATATTTCACTTATATCGAGACGTCGCCAGCTATAGACAAAGGTACATAAATCTCGCCTGTGCGTTGCACTGATGGCATTATATAGCAGGGTTCTTTATCGTGCCACGCCTACCGTGACACGGAATCTCGTTTATTTTAAGTTCCCACCCGAAAGAACCGCGACTTTCATTTCGTAATAGCGAGTGTTTGGTGAAAGAACAGTCACTACCCACTTTCAAGTCTTAGGTCAGACCCGGTCGGGGTTCGAATCAACGGTCTCTCACTTACAGAGCGAGCACTCTACTAACTGAGCTACCACAGTGGTCTTTTCACATATATCAAGGCGACTTTTTAAAGGATGATGGAGGAAATAGGAGTCCCCGGAGAAAAGCATTGGCCTCGAACAAGCAAACTGATGACCTTTCTCACACTAAGATCTGCCCCCAGTTGGGAATCGAACCTAGGCAGTGAGGGACTCTGTTACCTTTAAGCACATGTTTAGCCCTCTCGGCTACCCAGGTCTCCTTACTTTTATAGACAGTCGTTTTATCATTATATTCAAATAATTAGAGACATATTATTGACAACGGGAGGCCAACAAATATTTTTAGATTTGGTAAGTGGAGCGAATTAAAAGTTTGCTGTTGTATTATACAGTTTATTCAGATTCATTTAGAGCCTATGATATCTCTTCTCTGAATTTTAAGATATATTTTCAAATATTTAGACCTATTTTAAAATATTTAGTGATATTTTAATATTTGTAGGTATTAGAGACAGATAAATCTTTCGATTTATGCATGTAAATATGGGCAAATATGCAACGACTACAGACACAGAAAGACACAAAACTACTAACAAGTAAAGAAACAGACAAATCCGGAAAAATATGTTCACAACCAAGGCAAAGAAATCATTCATAATTATATGCACATAATGGCTATCATCATTTGTATTGTGTAACAAAAATCGTGATATTTTGGTTTTGTTAAATTTTAAATATTGTATAATTTGATCTATTGATAAGAAAAGTAACTCAAGCTTGAAGTTTTCGTCACCTTATGGACATATTTGTTCATCGATGTTAAAAGATAACGGATTTATGTTGATAACATCAGTGTTTATACAACACATAAAAATAAATCAAATATTTTAAATATCACGTTTTTTGTTTTTAAATGTTTTTATACTAGTTTGGAGTAGCAGTTCATATGTGTTGTAATATAAAAATACTTTCAAATTGTTTTGATAATCAAGATTTACCATGTAACAAGGTATTCAGACTCAGTGGTTGTGTGGAATAAAGCGTGCACATATCACAGCGACTCCCTTGGTTCGAATCCCTACCGGGGTGGATTCTAGTGCAAGAAATGTGTCAGTTCGTTAGAAAAACCAACTTCCTCCACCAATCATAAGCTGACTATCTCCATAAAAGTGAAACAATCGTGACTGGGGCGTAAAAATCCATTGCTCTACTCTTTTATTCTTATTTTCACTTTTCATATGTGTTTGAATATCCAATATGTTTTATTTTCAATGCGTTTTATTCATTGATTCAGGATCCAAAATTGTAAAAGGGCACTGGCCTATAGCTGTCTGTCTAAAGCGCTCGGTTACGGACCACAGCGCTTCTTGCCGCTTAGGGTCGAATCCCACTCGGGGTAGATTAGTGTGAGAAAGTGTGTAAGTCCTCTTGTCGAATATCTGTGTTTTTTTTCCGAGGACTCCGATTTTTTCCACCATCCATGAACTGAACCTCTCCATATAAAAGACAAAATCTTAACTAAACATGAGGCATTGTAAAACATAACTCCACTCTACTTCAACAGAATTACAAAGTCAACGGCAAGTCACTGTTTAGGCGTCTACATATTCAATGTTATCTTCCCGTTAATTGCCGTTCTCAACGGTCAAGCCATCAGTATCATGCTTAGCAGTATAAAATTGGCATCTCCATTCATCTACGCACTGAAACCAAAGCCAAATGACCAACAATAACCCCATTTCCATTGTGACGTCATTCGTCATAGTGACAATTATGCGAACGCATTTCGGGAATTTTCTCGTTATCAACGACTTCAGTTTGCAAACATGGGATGTCATCAAACCAAAACAGCTGTTATTGAATTAGCAACCTCTACGTCAGAACCAAATATTGATACAAGAAGCACCGAACCAGTACAGCAGGGTAACAATTCTGCTGCTAGAAGAATTAGACGGCGTCAAAGACCGAATGCAGAAAGAGACAGAAGATTAATCGAACCTCCCATCGGAATGGACAACCGGTTTGTTCTTCCCGGCGAAATTCCCGACGAAATTGAAGGCGATGTTATGGTGCCCCAACCCTTGCATGTTGGGGTAAGTATCGAGCAAAATCGCTCAATGTGCGAGTTTATGCGCCGAAGAATCGTCATGGATAACAGGAATTGATCAGAAAATTCTAAAATAATTTGTCGAATAATTTTCTGCAGTGAAAATAGAATTTGTACAGATATTTTACAGAGACTTATAGCCATATGGATTTTATGAAATAAGCATCGAAATGGAGGATTATTTAATTAACTCGTGTGGCCAAAACTGACAACTTTGAGATCACGCTCATAAATTTCGGGAAAAGATATTGTGATTGAGGTGTGTGTTAAATGAATTCTATTGTTTTATCTAAAGGGTGGATATTTATAGATAACCAAAATTGAAGTGTGTTGGAGTAAATTGTGAAGAGGATAGTACAATGCGCGAGTAGGCAAACATACACATTGTGGTGTCCAGAAGAGAAATGTGCATTGGATTTGACTCGTATTAATGTACCTGGCTTGAGGATGTCACATACAGATTGTTGGAGAAAGTAGCAATGTTTGTGTGAAATGATACTAATTATTTTTCCAATAAAATTTTACCGGGATATTAATGAATATCGTAATTCATTAACGGACATGCGCAAAATCTGAACAGGAAAATTAGAGATGAGCAAATGACCCAGAATGAGTTGTTGAAATAGTTCCGAACAATATTTCCAACATACACGTCGTGATAATGTACGAATGGGAATGTGACTGTGTCGGGACTGGAAATATGCCTGTCGCGCCAGTGTGTTCGCTCGAATGAAAGACAAGACGGCAGTTGCACAAACAAGTTATGTTCCTATGAACGGACCAAGCTGGAACCAGTCGGGTTCGGACGCAACCTATAAGTGGACACAAATCATGTAATCCAAGGAAAGCAATAGAATAGCTAGTGATGGATATGGATTATTGGATGTTATTAATAGTTATTGTTATTTTTGATGTTGTTAAAGCTGTGTTTATTAATTGGATATGTTGCAATGTTTAGATGCAATACTTTGTCTGTAAAAACAGATAAAATATCGAAATATTAAAATTACAATCCCCTATGTAAATCCACAAGTGTTTGTTGTAGTTATCTTAACGATTTTTGGAGTTGAGTAATGGTGTTTAACGTCCCAGTCAAGAATATTTCACTTATATCGAGACGTCGCCAGCTATAGGCGAAGGTGCAGAAATTTTGCCTGTGCGTTGCACTGATGGCATTATACAGCAGGGTTCTTTATCGTGCCAAGCCCACCGTGACACGGGACCTCGTTTATATTAAGTTCCCATCCGAAAAACCGTGAATTTCATTTCGTAATGCCGAGTGCTTGGCGAAAGAACACTCACTATCCACTTTCAAGTCTTGGGTCAGACCCGGTCGAGGCTTGAACGATTTTTAAGAAAATATTTTGTAGTACCCAATCGAGGGACAACCTACTGTGAAAATGTTTGTCAATTCGCTTATCGAAGGTTGGTGGTTTTCTCAAGGAACTCCGGTATCCTCCATCATCCTGGAAATACAAGAATTTTGTAAGAAAATGACAAAATTTCAGATTTATTTGCTCATTAATATTAATACAATTCCGAGTGAAACAAAGTATTTTAACTGAAAAACATGTACTTATGCTAGAGATAGCTGAAGCAACCATGAACACAGTGCAATGAAATTTAATCAAAGAAACAGAACCACAAGGAAAGACGAGACATATTTGGACAACTAAACTCCTGGTATACTGTTCATTGCTACGGAATCGTATCGGGGTTACTTTTTTAAAATTCGATTTTTACATTTTCCACACTTTCATCTGTGAATTTAACACTTTGATATGTATAATTTACACTTAAATATATAAAAGTTACAGATTGATGTAGGTCAAAGTGAGAAAGATAAAAAGGAAAAACAAAAAGTGGTCCCAATACGCTTCCATACTAACATTGTTATCGAAGGTACCAACCACTTGCATTTTGTAATTTACCACGATGCACCTTTTTAAAACCATTAAAAAGAAATAAAACTGAACTAACAAATTCATTGAGTAAAACAACAATGCCTGTTACTGCTTGTACAATGATTATACGTCGGCCATCTTGTAAATGGCGGCCATATTGATTTTACAACCGATTATTATTCATGGAAAATTAGTATAAATATTTAATTGATAAAATACCAAATTTCAACTTAAATGGTTTAGTGGTTGATTTGATATTGAATTTTTATACTTAAATTATCTTTTTTGGCGGCCATCTTGGATTGGCAGCCATATTTTCATTAAACGGAAAAAGTCAAGGTGGAAACATACCTAGCCTAACTAAGTACATATAGGGCAATAAGATCAACTATGTTTCCTGCTTTTAACAAAAAAGTTTAGGGGGTTAATAAAGAGGCTTCTTTTTGAGATCTGCCACCTGACTATTCATACATGGTGGTACTAGCTAGCTAGAGAGTAGGTGCTTCCCCTTCCAGAGCACCCGGCCTTACTTCCCTGGTGGACGTTCACGTGTTTTAACCTAGTTTACCACTTGTTAAATTTGTTTTTGGGATTACGTTTTGAACATGGACCGGTATGTTTGTGTTAAACTATGAATACATTTGATATCGGCAATTAAATTATCCTCAATGCATCAACATACTCAAACAGCGCATGTAGCACGTGGAAAGTCGTGGGTTCGAACCCCGGTCGGGGTTTGACGGAGACTTGAAAATAGATAATGATTGTTCTTTCGGCGCCAAACACTCGACATTTAGACAGTCACGGGTTCCTCCGGAAGATACCTTCGAAACAGATGTTCCGTGTCACGGTAGGAGTGGCATCCCTGCACATTGCCCTGAGCGCACTTCAAAGAAAAAAATTTCTGCCGCTTCACCTATAGCTGGTGACGTCTCAATATATGCAAACTTAAATTTAGTTTTGGAAGACAGAATATGACCATGGACTGGGGTATATATAGGTGTACTCATAAATGACCGAAAGAATGATACATTTAAATGACTGATCAGCAGGAAATGACATGGCTACAGTAGCCCTATATATACATGTATGTGAGTGCGTGCGTTTGTATTTTGTACTGAGACCGATACAAAATTCTAGAAGCTATTTGTTATCTCACTATCTTTTTAACAAAAAGTTAATTTTGCGTAAAATTATACATTTTTTTGGCAATCCTGAATTCTAAACACGAATAAATAAGCTGCAACACAAAAGGCGTCATTTTTAAATCCGTTGCCCGGGGCAACCGATATTTGACTATCAAGCTTTAAAATCAGTGTATTTGGTAGTCATTGCTCTCATCTTGTAATAAAAATGTGCCTGTAGCCAAGAGGGTGTATCCACTGATCGGAATAAAATATCATTTTAATATCTTAAGTCACAAAAACCTAACCATAATCCGCATCAGTGTTTGACATAGTGTTTCGCTATTTTAATTTTTTCGTGTATTTACATACATGTAACTGGACTATTTGAAACAGTAAGTTTTATTTAAATTATTTATTATTCTTAACCTGGCTGTAAGTCACATTTTGGACCGTCGGACACTGGTCAAAATTATTAACTGGACACTTTTCTTATTAATCTATTTAAGTAGCTTTCATTTCTTGATCTAGTTTACAATCTTTAAAAATAAAACAGATTGTTTTTTTCAATAAAATTGTCATTATATAAAGTGTTTTAATTGTTTAACAGAAAAAATTGACACAACTGACTTATACTTTATTTTTGTAAAATGAAAAAAATGTACATCGAGTTCCTAGAGTGAGTGAGCCTAGAAATTTTATAATAATTATATAAGTCGCCTCAATATGCGTTTTCTTATATTCTGTGGCATGTTTTTGGAGTTTTTTGTCTATTTATTATCAGGTACATGTATAAAATTGTCAATAACAGACTTGTATAAAATGTGCCCGAAAAACAATTGTTTTGACTGCATCGAATAATTCAAATTTTATAATTTACGATCCAAACATCGCTTGTTAATAAATTACAATATTTTTCAGGTACATTTTGCACCATGCGTGACCGGAAATGGTTGCATCTTCTACTGATGCAAATGATGTTGTTGTATACTTGCGAAGTGTATTCTCATGGTGGTAAGTCAACTCTCATCAAAAGTAGATGTTAAATGCTTTGTTTATACTTACGTGAAAAGGGTGGTCGGAACTTGGTCAGTAATTTTTCAGTATTAAACGGATTATTTTATTATATAAAAGAACACAGAAAAATGGTTATCCTCCATCTGATAAAAATAACTGTTTTCATCCAAGAAATTTCCATTTTACTTGCTGTTGAGGATTCATAAGTAAAAACACACAGTTTTACTTTTTGAAACTTGTTTGTATATATACAGTGTATATATGCTGTTGCAGTGTACCCGCTGATGGGGACTTAATCTACCTTCATAACAAGAAAACCGCTAACTCGGAATGCACTCTAAAAACTCCTGGTGAAGTCAAACGCCTAATGAAGTCCGGACTTCACGGCGTGAAAACTTACAACGCCTTCATTAGACGTTTACTTCATTAGGGGTTGTTACAATGCACCTATTGAGGAAATGAATAAAATGAGTTTTTACACCCAGTCAAGATTATTTCACTTTTATTAAGACCTCCACAGTTGCAGACAACTTCATTCACGCTATGGATTGTTTAACGTAACATACGTACTGTTGTATTTATTTATTTATTTATTTATTTATTTATTCATCTATTTATTTCATTACAATTTGTCCATGTTTTATTTGTACCATATTTCATCTATTTTTTGAAAATATCCATATATCTAATACATGTAATAAAAAACAAGCATTTCAATAAAAAAAAATAATGATCAATTTTTAATTTTCATTTAATATAGTTATTTCAAGAATCATTGAATTATATTAATTTAAAATGGATTGACTCATTTTAACCAAAAGAAGCACCGCTCTGTGTAGATTCTCCAACGCCATATAAATACCTACATTTATTTATTTATTTATTTATTTATGTTTCAGTAAAGCTAATTTATACCCCTGAATCTTCAGAGCATGTAAGCTTATCTTCAATTGGTTTGCCCGCTATGGAAACAAAGCAATACGTATTTGAGGTGAAAGCTATCAGAAACGCTAGCGGAACATACGAACGGCCACCATCAGCAAGCATCGAGTTGCTAGAAAACACTGACAAAACAGCCATTACAGTTGTCATACAACCAAATGGGGTGTTACTGTATAGAGGAAAGGAGAAAGATAAAGTCTTGGTGTCATTTGAATTCAGATATAAGAATATCAATTTTTTCAAAGAAGACGATTTTACGAAGTATGGTTTCAGCTGGGATAACAAGCAGTTTAAATTTGGTATTTACGTAGCAAATGTTCAAGAAATGCTACCATTGCTGAATTACAATGATACTACTGCTATTGCACAAATTAATATTTCGACATCAGATAGTTCTGGCTTATGGAGTTTTGAGTCTGGTGAGTATGAGAATGAACTCAATAAACTTAACTTAGTTCATTCTACTTATAGGTAAACAACATTGACCTTTCCGTTTGACCTTTCATTATGAATATTCATATAGGAGAGTCCATCCAATACATGGGTAGCGTTAGGTTTCGCTGTTAATACATATACACATTGCCCATGATTAGTTTTCACATCAGGTAGACGAAATATACACGCATGATCCCTATTACTTACATTTGCCTGTCCATAATGAATATTTAAATTAAAGGTCAAACGGACAGGTCAATGTTGTTTACCTATACTATAGTCCGTCAGCGATATTGTGGCAGAGTGTTTATAAACACAGAGTTTATTATACACCAAAAGGGATTATAAGGTCGCGCACGATAACCTGGCACATCGGGGCTTATTCATTTTGTAAATAAACATTGTAACTCGGACTCATGAAACACGCACATTGAACAAATCGCCAATGTCCATGCTGCACCTTCATACATATTTTTGTTGAAATATAAATATTTATCATATTCCACTTATCTTGGACATTTTCATTTATGTTCTTTATTTGAAACTTTTTAAATATTCACATGAAATTATTTCATTTCTGCATAATTTTTGTGAAGTTCCACATAACTGTGGAACGAATTGTCTGAAGATATAACAAGGTATTTGTCCTTAACACCTTTAATTTGATAGGATAGGTTACTGTCGTCCTTGGCTCAGTGGTATGTAACATATCTTACAGTTAGTGGACAGCTATATAATTTTGTCACAAGTGAGTTCGAACAATACCGGGTCCATACATATATATTTTTTAATTTTATCTAATTTTGTTTTTAATTTTTATTAAAAAACTTTTCAATTAAAAAGTAAAAGAAATAAATGAATCTATACTAATTATTTAAATGTGCTATCAGGCTGATAATTAATAATTTCTATCTTGTAAATGTATGAACAACCTAAATTTTAAAATTCTTGTGGAAATTATTTCTACCAGAACTACATAACATTTAAAATTAGCACAGGGCAAAATTTTAACGTCTCGTTTCATACAGAAATCAAAATATTAGCACTATTTGGGACTAATCACTATTATTAATCCGTACCTCACCGCCGCGTCATACGAAAAAATCAAACTGTAAACCTATATCAATTTGGAAAAGGATGCCAACATCAATAAATTTTATACTGTGTTTATTCATTTATTTATTGTTTTTTTAATTTATTTATTTTATTTATTCATATCTGAGAATAGACAGTTAATATTGTTGTCATGTGCATAATTTTAAATTTAATATTTTTCTCTGTTAAAATTCAAAATGCTCCACATGACGCTGTGCGAAATATAAAAATACAATTCCTCCTTACAAGTGAAATATTTTATGTCCAACAACACAACTCATATTAATGCATTCATTTATAATTTTTATTAATAGATTCAAAATTAAAGTGAATCAAATGTACCAGTTTCCAATTTGTGATGCAAGAGATTACAGCAGGTGTTTGTTCTAATTAATATTATAATACAATAGGATATGAATTCCAACATATCATGGCGTTGGGTGGATCTGAGAGTTAAAAGGGACGAGATGTTAATTATTAAGTTAATTGGACCATTAATTAGAACATGCGAACGAGTTGAATGGTCACGCCCTCGTAAAAATGTGAGAATATAGTATAATAGGTATAAGGCGAAAACGAGGCAACACGTGTGATTTTCATAACCGAGAAGATGTCTGAAAATGAAAATAAAAAGATTGTATTAAATTCACAGGCAAAACAAATTGCCATCAATGTTGTAAAACATTGCTTTGATGAGGCAAAACAAAAATGTCTCATAAATCCCATCAGCTGTCCCTTGGAGAGAGCAAGTGCAATGACGGGTGTGCCGAGGAGAACATTATCAAGATTAAAATCGTTCGGAATAGAAACCAAACAGGCTGATAGAAAACAGAGATCAGATAAATTTTTTATTGATGATTTTGATATCTGCGTAATTAGAAGAACAATAATTAATATGTATTTAAATAAACGCGTTCTTCCAACTATAAATGCTATTCATTCGGAAATAATTAACAAAATTGACTTTAAGGGGGGTAAAACAATTCTCAGAAAATTGCTTAAAGAAATGGGGTTTAACTGGAAAAAATGCAGCACAAATAGAAAAATCCTTATGGAAAAACCAGATATCGTATCAAAAAGAATAAATTACCTTCGCGAAATTAAAAAACTTAGAGAAACTGGACACAACATTATTTATATGGATGAAACGTATATGACAACGAGCCCCGAGGGGGAATTTCGTCTCTGTAGCTCTGGGTAGAGTCGGGATCCCGTTGTCACTTTATAATTAAATGAAAAACTAAAACGAGTTCGTATAACTTTGAACTTTGACTGTATTCTGTTTTTCAATATTAAATGTTTTAACAATATGGCGGCAATCCGCTAAACAAAACCAAATTAACGATGTAAATGTCCAATAACAATATTCACTAAATAAAACAGTTATGCGGTTTTCCGCTAAAAGATATATAACATGAAATCTGATTGATCGGTAAATTCCGATACAACCGCACGGTACTCCGGCTATCCGAGAAGTCCCTAACACTCGGGATTTCTCTTAATTGAAACCTTAATCCGTCTACCCAGAAAAGATTAATTTAAAGCAATTTGATTGGCTGATTATTAAAAAGCTGGATAGACCCTTATTATATAATTACATAATATTGAAGACTTGTAAGTCATGTAACACGTGAACAAACAAACATGGTAAATAAGAATTAACGAAATAAGGATTACATCATATTAAGGTGCTAATTGAATGTCACAACAAGAATAATATCTCAAAAGAGAGTAATGACGGATTAAGAATAAGTTAATTCTAAAGTAAATATGATATAGAAAACTAATGTCTGGTTGGAATTAAGATGTCTAAAATATAGTAAAACTAACGAAAAACTTGATAAATATTGAAAAGTTCAAAATAACTTAAAAGTCCGCTGTCACAATTTCCTCACCGCTCAAGTAGAACCTGTCCTCAGGTTCCAACAAATTTAAAATAAATATATGTAAAACGCTAAAGTGTTAATTATTTTTAAAAGTTCAAATTTTGATTATATCCACCGTAATATTGAGGTCCGTTTGAGTGGTGACGTTGATTCCTATATTGTCTTTGTTGTCGGCGACGTGATGCCTGATTGTACTGTTGTTGTGTAACTAGTTGGTTTTCACACACTTTCGCATTTAAATCATCTACTTGCGTTGCAAAAGATTGTAGTGCTGTTAAATGTGTGGCGTTTTCCGTTCTTAATTTCTGTATTTGTCGTTTCAATTCCAGATTTTCTCGTTCTTGTGTCGAAAGGTCATGTCTCAAACTAAACAACCCAGAAAACAGGGTGTCGTTTTCCCTTTTTATTCTTTCGTTTTCTGTTTGGAGTTGTTCACATCGAAGTGCCAAATCCTTCAAGCTCTCGTTATCCTGTTCTAAGGCTTGAATCTTAAGTTCGAGTTCCTCGATCCTTAATTTATCCGATTCTAGAGACACTGAAGGCGATTGTACTGTACTGATCTTTGCACATTTAACGAATTCCTGGTTAGAAACATCAAAATAAGGGAATAAACATGAAAAGGTTTTCCTCTCAATGAATTCCTTCATACGACGTGCGTCCCGGGATTTCCGATAGGCGCTCTTGACTTTAACAGTTTGAAAGTTAAGTGAATTTCGAGTCGTTGACTTATGATCTATCTGACGATTTAAATTTTGCTGACGTGTCATCCTGTTTCTGAAATATTCATAGTCCTGCTTTGAATTATTCCACTTTGCGCTGTAAAAGTAATTCCTGTTGAACAAATGTGATTCCATATTCTGGTTTGGTTTCCAAAAACTAGAATATCCAATATTATATAGGTACAGTTCGCTTTGCTTCTGGAAAGTAGCTTCAACATAGAAGTGAAGCTGCCCGGATATCTCCTCCACTTATGACAACGAGCCCCGAGGGAGAATTTCGACTCTGTAGCTCCGGGTATAGTCGGGACTCCGTTGTCACTTTATAATTAAATAAAAAAAAACTAAAACGAGTCCGTATAACTTTGAACTATGACTGTATTCTGTTTTTGAATTAAAATATTATAACAATATGGCGGCAATCCGCTAAACAAAACCAAATTAACGATGTAAATGTCCAATAACAATATTCACTAAATAAAACAGTTATGCGGTGTTCCGCTAAAAGATATATAATATGAAATCTGATTGATCGGTAAATTCCGATACAACCGCACGGTACTCCGGCTATCCGAGAAGTCCCTAACACTCGGGATTTCTCTTAATTGAAACCTTAATCCGTCTACCCAGAAAAGATTAATTTAAAGCAATTTGATTGGCTGATTATTAAAAAGCTGGATAGACCCTTATTATATAATTACATAATATTGAAGACTTGTAAGTCATGTAACACGTGAACAAACAAACATGGTAAATAAGAATTAACGAAATAAGGATTACATCATATTAAGGTGCTAATTGAATGTCACAACAAGAATAATATCTCAAAAGAGAGTAATGACGGATTAAGAATAAGTTAATTCTAAAGTAAATATGATATAGAAAACTAATGTCTGGTTGGTATTAAGATGTCTAAAATATAGTAAAACTAACGAAAAACTTGATAAATATTGAAAAGTTCAAAATAACTTAAAAGTCCGCTGTCACACGTATATAAACTCTTCACACACTGTACCCAAGTGTTGGCAGCTGGATGGGAACGGTTTAAGTGTTCCAATCGCAGCAGGTGACCGTCTGATTGTTGTTGATGCTGGTTCAGAAAAGGGTTTTGTTCCTAATGCAAGTCTTATATATAAAGCCAAGTCATCAACAGGTGATTATCACCATGAAATGAATGCTGAGAATTTCACTAAATGGCTTCGCGAAAAATTAATTCCAAACCTTGAACCAAATTCCGTCTTGGTAGTCGATAATGCATCTTATCATAACGTCCAAGAAGACAAAAAACCAACACATCGTGGAAGAAAAAAGACATTCAGGAATGGCTCACAAAACACAACATTAAATTTACAGAAGACATGGTTCGCGCACAGTTACTTACAATATGCAAACAACAAATTATTCCACCTTCCTACAGAATTGATTATATATTAAGAGAACATGGACATAAAATTTTAAGATTACCACCTTATCATGCAGACTTAAATCCTATAGAATTAATTTGGGCTGATCTAAAATCATATGTTGCTTCACAAAATTTAAAATTTAAACTTTCGGACGTGCAACAACTTGCAGAAAAACAATTGAAAGACATATCGACAGAAAAATGGAAAAGGTGTGTTGAACACGTAAAGAAAATAGAAACCGATTACTGGAAAAATGACATCGCAGTCGATGAAGAAATAGAGAAATTTGTAATAAACTTGGACGATACCGATTCCAGCGACGAAGACACAGACACAGCAACAGAAGAAGAAGAGGATGAGGAAGAAGAAACATCTACAGTGAGGGCCGACGAATAATCAACCATTTCAGAAGAAGATACGACTGATACAGCTGACGAAATTTTTACTGTTACCAACTTGCATGGAGCTGCACAATTATAAATTCCAGCCACAAAATAAAAACAAAAACAGAATAAGACTAAGTACATAAGATTAATAAATAAATAGTTTTGAATTAAAATTTTTCGCAAAGCCATTCAGTAACTTGTTTTAAATATATTCAGCATACATTTGATGGTGAAGAATTTATTATTTGATACAGCAAATAATAAGAAATTATTATTATTATTTTCTATTTTGACTTTTTATTAAATAAATATAGAGTCAAAATAGCACACGACAATATATTGACGATATTATTATTAATGACATTATTGTTATTAAAATTACTATTATTAATGGGCTTAATCAAACTTTTTTGTTTAAAAAAAATGTATTATAGCAGGATAGAACTCTCAACACTTGTCCCCGTTATACACTATGGGCCAAAACATAACATTTATCGAACGAGCTGCAATGTTTATTTACAAACTGAAACACCCCGGATGTGCCAAGTTATCGTGCGCGACCTTTTTTTTATACTATCGTGTAATCGTATATATACGTATATTCACGCCTTCATACGTTCATTTGTCAACTCCACCTCTTAGGCTATCTACATTATATAGACTCTTCCATGTTTATAAACACTCTGCCATAATATCGCTGACGGACTATATGTAGAAAAGGTGTAACACTGAGCTAACGAAAAGGAGTCGAAGCTCGGCTGCTGTGTGGCCGAGTTATAGGTAACCCGCGACTAGTGACTAATCGAAAGATAATTAGAAGCTGCCGAAACGCTGTCGAAATATAGTTGACAAGAAACCGAGGTGATCAGCCGTTTCGACACTAATTCTTTAGTTAAGTGTTAAACTGTCGACAGTGCTGTACTTTAGCTAAAAACACATACTCTATACATTGACATCACTTGAACAGAAAGTTCTGTATTAATAACCATATGATTCAGAAAATACATGTGCAACTGTACTATACAATCAAGTATAGATGATTTTATATGAGACTTGTAGTTTCTGTGTTCAGAATCATATAGTCCCTGAGTTTGTAAGTAAATTTCCACAAATTATATAAGGTATTTTATCATCAGTGGTCTCATTATGCGCTTCGGTTGTCTCGCTTATCCTTCCAGAGCACCTTGTGGAAATTCACGTGTTTAACCTTACTTGTCAGTTTCCATTTTTTACATTGTTTTGGATTGCGAATCGGACATGGATTAACATGTTTGTTATTTATTACACATGTACTTATTCAATCGTGTGCTATTTCGTGTTACTTATATAGTCAAGAACATGTTTTAAACGACATATAAATTTATTACATTTTGTACTTATGTCTTTTTATATTTTTATGCAATATCAAATATTTCATTTAAAAAAATCAAAAATTATAATATGACACTAAAGTTAAATATTAAGATCATTTAGCATACCAAAACATTATCGAATGTAAAAAAGATAATTTTACAAACATTGAGTATAGAAAAGTTTTATGATTTTTTTTCATTTGTTTATTTTTTTACAGATAAAAGGTGTGACAAATACATCGATTTGATCATAGCGATTGATTCTTCGTCCAGTTTGACAGTTGAAGAATTCAACATGACCAAAATATTTGCCAGAAATATTGTGTGCGGGTTAGGACTGGGAAAAACTAGGTTCGGAAGTCTAGCATTTGGAACTAATGTCAATCAAATATCGGCTTTATCTAATTCGGATGAAGACTCAATCAACACACTTCTAGACGCATATCCTAAGAAATCCGATGGTATTGTTTTAACTAGGACAGACAAAGCTATTTATGGGATTATCGACATTTTCTCGAAAGACAAACGCCCTGGTGTACCACAGGTAGGGTTGATAATTACAGACGGTAAAGCCACATACAGTGTTAACGCTGCGGCAAGAAATGCGTCAGCGTCTGGCATCATCCTTTTGGCAGTTGGCACGGGACCCTATGCTTACTCGGATTTCTTCAACAGGACTTTAACAAATATTGCCGTAGGCTATGCTAACAACACCTTCCAAGCCAAGGACTATTTCAACGAACTGAACCATGCCTATGTTCAGGCTCTGGATGCTGTTTGTAGTATAGGTGAATATTATTTTTACGTAGTTCCATTTCATTTGATTCTCAATTCTAATTGCAAACATGCCGGAACAGCTAAGCAGAAGGTGTTTACCCTTCCGGAGGACCCAGCCTCACTTCCCAGGTGGTGGGAGTTCACGTGTTTAAGCTAATTTGCCAGTTTCAATATTTTAGTTTGCTATTGGGAATGTGATTTGGACATGGGCTGGTATATTTGTTTTTGATGAACATACTCGAAACTATCACTGTTTTCAGTACAACTTGTTCTGACACACGTTCCAACTCCCTCGCTACTAATTCCAAAAATACCAAGGATACAAGTAATCTGATTTAAGGACTGTTAGACAATATCGGTTTAATATACACTCATACCTGTCTATAAAGGCCACATTAGGAAATTAGTAAAATGGACAGGTGACATGTTCACAAGACAAACGCACTAGCTTGCAAATACAGGTGGTCCTTATATACAGGTTAAAATAACATGAATGAGGAGCAATTGCGATTTAATTTTACTAGCCTTAACACAGGTGGTCCTTATATAGAGTTGACCGTTTAAGGTTTAGTGTGACTGTATTGACAAATGTTATTTCTATTGCAGCTATTGACACACTTCCAACAACAACAGAGTCAACAACAACACCAGAACCAACAACACCTGGTAATAATTATATGACACAACGAACAAGCTGCTTGCAAATAAATTTGACACAATGATATTTCAAGTGCCCTCAAATAATTTTTATGCTTGTCATCAAAGTGTTGCTTATAAGTATAATGTCTCTGTATCCAAAATTATCCTCGATATATTTGACGTTCCATAGTTCCATGATTCTTCATTCCCAATTATGATCAAACTCGTAGCACCCGGTCTCACTTCCCTGTTAGAAAGAAGTTCGTGTGTGTTACTTAATTTGTCAGTTTCAAAGTTTTTACTTTGCTTTGGGATTGTAGTTTGGTCATGGATTGTTATGTTTGTTGTTGTTTTTTTTTATTAAAGATCATTATTAAATTTATCGCTATTTAAATTAGTGGATTTTAAAATTGATTGCTTTTCAACTTATAGAAGTCAGAAAATAACAATAAAAGTGACCAACACCGAATGCAAATGGTATATGTTGTTTGTTTATGGAATGGACGATATGCACCGAATTATGCAAAAAATGTACATTTTGTACATTGCGTCCGTTCATTTCATTCCTCCATAAGTCCTTAAAGAGGATGATTTAATAAAGCTTTTACTGGAGGCAGGTTAAAATGACTTCAAATTTTCTATTGTCAACTTTCCTCTTCTATGAAGCAATATACCTGCTTCTCCTGCTTATGGTGTATTTGTTTCACAATTAAAACGTTATGGTAGAGCTTGTTTCCACTACTTTTTACAACGAAGCCAGCAGCTTACAAATTATGAATTGTTGACCCATTGATACTGCAAGCTTGACAGGGTCCTCAAGATATTCTAAGGCCGTCATAACAGTATTGTTGATAAGTATGATATTTCTTGACTCTGTCCAGGATTGCCCTAGCATCTCATAGTTCCATGTTCCTTTCATCCAATTTGAATACACATGCATGTGGCGGGTGTAGGTAGCTAAATAGGAGGCGTTTGCACTTCCGGAGTACCCGGCCTCACTTCCCTGGCGGAAGTTCACTTGTTTAACCTAGTTTGTCAGTTTTAAAGTTTTTTACTTTGCATCTTGATTTTAATTTGATATGTTTGTTGTTGATTTTACTTTTGATTTGAAATCTGTAATTAAATGTTCATGTACTTGTAATTTTAAATTTGTTGGTTTTGAAAAATACCGTTTTTAAAAACTAAAATCTTTCCTATACTTATCTTTCAGCACCGAAGAAAATGAACTGTAAGTAAAAATCAGACATATACGTACGTATATCGCATTACCTGAACTAAACCTCTATATGTGAAACACTGTAGCAAGCTAATGCAATAACATACTACATAATTATATCAAGTGACATAGGTAGAGTTTTGATGATGATGACCTTTAAACACTTATAAAGGAAATTGCTAACCCCAGTTATAGGTTACGGTGGTGGGGGGGGGATCCTGAGGGAGATGAACTTCAATTTCGGAACTAAGTTACCCTATTGTTAAACTTTTGACATATCTGTATTTTTAAATCTAAAAGTAGTGTTTGATGAAGATTATATCGAGGGACCTTAATTCATAAGTATTTTATAAATGATACATTCACGAATTATCTTTTTCAGCAAATTATACATTGTAAATGTATCGGTTTAGCTTACCCAAAAATATTTATATGAATTATTTTTAATTATTAACATAACGAAAATCTACATGATGAATAAAATCTATAGAAAAATTGAGAAGACATTATTTGAACAATGCTCGTAAAAAATTAAACATTTAAAAAATTATTTAATTTTTTTTCAGATTTCACTGGTCCTGCTGACATTGTTTTCTCCTTTGACAACTGTCAGGCAGATTCCTCGGCTCGATATGAAGACTTTAAACAGTTTTTGGAAGAGTTCATTCGGCATCTAAGACTGGGTGAAATAGATGTCAACCTCGAAGTCGGAAGTTATTGCTCGGATTACCGACAAATCGCGAGCGTTGCCGATTTTACCGGATATAACATTGACAACACGTTTATAAGTCCGCCGGGCACAGGCGCAACTACAATACTTGTTCTGTTTATCACGAGTCATAAAGATGACGTAAGACTAAATATGATGATTAGTTCTTTAAAACAGAGATATGGAGAGAATCTGAAAATTTTTGCTGTTGGGTTCAGAGAACTTGTTAACCATAATAATGTCAATTATCTTGAGCAGAAGTTAATAAGTCTGACTGGAAGTACTAACGGCGAAAGATTTCTGATACAGACTACGCATGACTTTGCGATGACCGGATATAAGGACCTTCTACAAAACATTTATACAGTTGGTAAGTAATGCGATATTAATTAATATTTATATTTGCGCTGTTTTAGTATATTAAACTCTGTTTAAAACCAAATGTAATTGTAGGAGTATAAAAATATTATTATCTTTGCTAAAAGTGACGTCACTTATGTCTTGACTATGCCTAAACATATGACGTCACTGATTGGCTTTTCCGACACTTGGAACCGCATGTCGAACACAATAGTGATTTAAATTTATCTCAGAATTTTAAAACCAAAATTAAAAAAAAATGCGAAATGTAAATATGACCATTGAATTGTCTAGCTCGCGTTTCAGCTTGCTCTGCACGTCAATGGAGTTTTATCTCTATAAACGCCCATTTCTAGAGAAATCTATGATTAAATGACAGACGCGATGCAAAGCAAAACAAAGTTGGTTGGCTGGAGCGGTGTTTCATCACACAATCAAAATATTTCTATTATATCGAGGAACTCCGGCAAATTCCGGAGAAACCGGAATACTTAGAAAAATTCATAGACGTTTGGTAAGCAGAGTGGGTTTCGAATTTAGGTGACGAAATGTAATGTCAATTCTTACTGTTTTGAAGAAAACAACATATTGACAGTAATACTCATTCATAATAACATTGTGAATTATTTTTAACTTGGCTGCAAAGGACAAATTGTACCCTCCCCCCATTGTTATATGACATTAAGCCAAAAAAAGGGAAATTAAGTCAGACTCGGTCTTTTTGTTAAGTGAGCGTGGTTGTTCAGCGATCCGTGAGGTCCATTTATTGAAAATGTTATTAAAATTTATCTATTTATCTAACATTGGACAAGTTACCTGATCTGACGAAATACAACTTTTATCGAACACGTATGATACAAAATTTTGTATCACCACTGTGTGGTGTGGTGATACAACATTGGCGGTAAAGTACACGTGCACTTTTAGTCAGATTTCTCATTGTGACGTATAGGGGAATCTCCGATTTGTCAAATGTAAATAATAACGTCATTACTACAGAACATATGTCATAAAATAGTTCAGTGGTTTTCTGCGGTAAAATTAAGAAATAATCAACATTTACCCGTGGTATATCATCGAATAATACACGGGCTCACATGCGGAAGAATATATCACGAGGTGGCTTTGGTAAATGTTGATCATTTCAATTCCAACATGACTTAAATAAAACAAATTCAAATAAACATTGCGAACTTTTTCTTCGGAAGTACATTTTACTATCTATTTGCAAAAAGGTACTTTGAAACAATGCGGCTGTTGAGATTACCTCCATTGAAATAAACCATTTTATGAATGAAAATTACGTCACAACCATTGTTCGCGGAACATAACATGATGTCATAAGATAAGCAAGGGAGTACGTCATTAAAACGGAACAGCGATGGGTATATCGTTTGTTATACCACGGCTGGCTTTCTTCATGTTTCATATGAAGGAAAACGCAAGCCATGTTAGAATGTAATTTTTCACATAAAGTATTGTTTTTTATTATTTTAAATAACCTAATTGGAAATGTTAGATAAAAATATCATAAACACAGTGTGTATGTACAACCCTTCGCATCAGGTCTCGTCCTCTTTTTCGTAATACGAAGTGATACTACGAAAAAAAGGACTCGACCTGATACTGAGGATTGTACATACACACTGTATATAATAAGAAATAATCAACATCTACCCGTGGTATATCGTCGAATAATACACGGGACGGAGTTCACATGCGGAAGAATATATCACGAGGTGGCTCTGCCACCGAGTGATATATTCACCGCATGTTAACGACGTCCCGTGTATTTTTCGACGATATACCACGGGTAAATGTTGATCATTTCAATTCTAACATGACTTAGATAAAAAGGATTGAAATAAACATTGCGAACTCTTTCTTCGGAAGTACATTTTACTATCTATTTGCAAAAAGGTCCATTCAAACAATTCGGCTGTTGAGATTACCTCCATTGAAATAAATAATTTTTAGAATGGTAATTACGTCACAACAATTGTTCGCGACTCATATCGTGGCGTCATAAGATAAGCAAGGGAGTACGTCATTAAAACGGAACAGCGATGGGTATATCGACTGGCTCTCTTCATGTTTCATATGTTTACATTACAAATGCATTGCCTTATTTGAATCTCTTTGGAACCATTGCGTTAATTTTTCGATGACAGCAGTGTGTCACGCGCTCTGTGTAAAGCGATACGTCAGTTAATATCTTCAGCCAATCCGCTTTCGATGTACAGCGGAGGAATACATACCACCAAGGAACTACTTATTCATTCATAATTTCCTGCGGGTTCATTCATTAATCTATCCGGCGACTGCAGGGACGCTCTTTACGAGCGGTTACAAACGTAGAAATTTGTCATACTGCACCAATTTTAAAAATGATTTGAAAATAAAAAAGAATAATAAAACCAATATTTGTTGTCTTTTTATATCAAAATAATTTTTTAATGATTTATGACCATTTCCCATTGCCTATAAAGATACGAACCGTGAAAAAATTAGTGAGTCCGAGGACACCACGTTTAAATTATGAACAACTGTTTGTTACTCATTCATAATAATATCTTACCAAACAGATTATTGTTTAGTGAAAAAAGGAGAAATAGAATTTAATTTTCAAAAGTGTTTTACGGAACTATATTTTACGATCGCCAAGCAACGAGACAAATCAACATGGCTGTTCTCTTTATATGGTTCTACAATAAAAGTTATCTCGCTTTAAGTGTTCTTACCACATTAATACACCGACTATCGGAAAATTAATAATACCTTTTTGTGGGTAAAAATAATGTAAACATAAGGATTGAATGTCACTTTGAATGCTGTCATCGAGGTATGACTGCATCAGCTCACGTTCAAAGTTAACACGAATCGCTTCGCGATTCATTTACTTTGAACGTGAGCTGATGCAGTCATACCTCGATGACAGCATTCAAAGTGACATTCAATCCTTAAATGAAGGAAAACGTAGGTCGTGTATATAATATATTTAGTTTTGATTTAAATGCTTCTTTTTAATTAAAGCACCTTTAATCGGATATTTCCAATTATTGCCCAAACGCAATATACAAATTTTCACTAGAAAACTTGTTAAGTCCTGATAAACGTCGCGCCAATTGACCACGGATAGCTGGTTGTTTCCATGTTGGGTATACCAATTAAAATATTTGAATATCATTTCAATCTTGCAGCATAATAAAAAATAAAACATATCCATATCACAATCCCAAAAGAAAGCAAAAATTTTGAATCTGGGAAACTAGTTTCAATTTCCACCAGTGAAGCGTTCTTTGCATACAAGAAAATGTAAATACCGCCTCAAATGTTACAAAATATTTCATTATGTCGAAAGTTCTATTTTTGGGTTTTAATCATTCCAGTCACCACTGATTTTAGTGAAAATAACACCGTTAATTATACACTGGCGGCATTATGTATGTATAGCAGATTAAATTCTTAATTAAATCCTATAATTTCAGCAATATGCATGTATTGAAAAAATGCTAAAGTTCTGATGGATACTAGTAGTGTATTTTATTTACGATTAATTTATTTTACATTTATATTTGCAGTTAGCCAAGCCACTGAGGTTAACTTTCGAACATGGGTTGATAGCAACATTGCATACCTTACAAAGCAAGCTTATATAAATATCAATTCATCGATATCGGCATTAGAAGCGGGTTTGGATAAGATGACACCATTTGTTATGAACCCGGTATGGTATATCCAGAATGAGGCTCTTCTAGCCTCACTTTCGAATCAGATTGCTATGTCACATAATTATGTTGACAATAGAAATACGCATTTGGCGATAGCAGAAATTAGGAAATCCCTTTCGGGTGTCTCGATGCCGGCTGCCGGAAGAAAAGTCGCAATATTTTTCACAGATGGGCCACCGTCCAACCCTATGTTGACAATGCTGGAGTCGCGTAAAGCTAGAACCGAAGGAATTGAATTACACGCAATTGGTTTGTATTGTATTCGTTTTACAATGTATTTTTATTACCCCCTCTCTCTCTCTCTTACCACCCCCCCCCTCTCTCTCTCTCTCTCTCTCTCTCTCTCTCTCTCTCTCTCTCTCTCTCTCTCTCTCTCACCATCCTCTCTCTCTCTCACCACCCCCTCTCTCTCAGTGAATTATGGAAACAGTGTGAGATAATGGGCTGTACCACGTGGTCAATACCTCTTAACGTTTGTGCGGAACATTTTGGAAAACGTCAACGTCACAATTTGCCGGAATAACGTCGTTTTTACGGGAAAACGTCATATTGTGCGATTCCATGTCCATTGGAAACAAGCGTTTCGCAGACACGTTAGAAGGTATTACGTGGTACAGCGACGAACCCCATTAGAGGGGCAATATGAGACAAATAATGCATACTGTAGTTTACTTACCTGCGATGTTGGCGACAATTTGGTTTTGTTTTGGGGACCATGTCAAACCTCACCCTACACCATTGAAAATTGCGTTTTAGCGCATTTCAAATAGGTAATTGCAGATTAAGTTTGTTCCTCCATAGTTTGTGGTGTCCACACTAAGACTGGCGGTTATAGAACTATCATAAACATTAAAAAATTATTGTCATAGACCATTTTATGAATGTATAAAATCATTAAATGTATATATTTAAAAAAGGTATATGCAGGGCCGTAACTACTACAGTCTACAGAGGCAGACGAGGCAGTTGCCTCGTCCAGGACTCTTTCAAATTCAATTATGATATGTAATAAATTCAGATTTAACTTTGGATTAATGTTATTTTTTAATTTTATGAAGTAAGTTAGAATATACAGCATAAAGAACAGGTTATATAGTTTTTGCTGCATCCGACTGTCCGTCTGTCTATCTTTCTGCTTTACAGAATTATTCAACATGAACCATAATAATTTCTGAAAGATTGGGGATTGTTAATACTATATAAGGGCCAACGGCGTAATCAAAATGGTGTATATTTTTCGAAGCAAATTTTGCATTTAAATTGAAGGAAATGGCAGGATTTTGTGTTAAAAGTATCAAAATTTTCCGGGGAGGGGGCATGCCCCGGACCCCCTAGCTCGACGCATCTTTGGCGCGTCCGGCTTGCCTCGCCCACAAATCAATCTTAGTTACGGCCCTGATATGACAGGGCGAATGAATTCCCCAGACCAAAGCTAGAACACTCTATCTCTCATACGATGTTATGTTACGTAACGTTGAAAAAAAGCAAGGAGCACTTCGAATGAAAGAACTATATCACGTTATATTATTTAAACAACACATTTACGATTAGTGACAAATTTACCGCATTTCCTGTATCTGTAATATGTTGTTGTGTTTGAATTAAATGTTATACTGAAGTATTTCTCTATTGATTATTAAAATATAAATACATTTACTACTTATTTAAAGTTAAAAAATTTGTAATATATATGTGATATATGTTAAATAATATATAGCCTGGATTGATGTTGATAAATCCTAATGTCTACCTCATTAAAATTCAATAACTGTATAGTGTTTTTTATTTACAAAAAGGATATGGTTCAGCGAAAGTTGAAGATCTTTTGCCAATTACTGGCAGAAGAGACAGAATCACGATCCCATTTCCAAAAGACAGAACCATATTTAAAACAGTTATGGGTGATATTGTTAAAAACGGTAACTATTAAATTTTAAATGGTATTAAAAGTAGAAGAAAGGACACCAAACTTATACTCATTTAATAGGAAAGGGAAAAAATGCAGCGACCGAACCGGGACTCGAACCCGGGATCTTCCCAACACTATCGGGACGCTCTTCCCACTGATATACCCGGCAACATATCGAGCCCGGCCCGCAACAATCCTCCCAGTTAACGTCCCAGTCAAGAATATTTCACTTATATCGAGACGTTGACAGCTCTGGGTGAAGGTGATTGTGAAACAAGACCTCATTCATTTTAAGTTCCCATCCGAAAGAACCGTGACTTTCATTTCGTAATGCCGAGTGCTTGGCGAGACAACAGTCACTACCCACTTTCAAGTCTTTGTCAGACCCGGCCGGGGTTGGAACTCGCGACCTCCAACTTACTGAGCGACCACTTTACCAACTGAGCTACTGCAGTGGTCACTGTTAAAAAAATTATGTACAAGGCATTGAAAGTCCATAGTAGTTTCTACGTTTTAAAACATATTTGTCAATGTTTTCAAGGTAAAACTGTGTTGTCAGTTTTTACTTGGACAGAGTAAGCCGTCAATATCAAACTGTACATGTATTGGTTGTTTTTATGTTATTTTCTATAAAATATTTGTATAATTAAAAAGTTGCAGTTAACACAGTTAAAACGTTAGTATAGTGGGTCAAGCTTGACCTGATCGTTTGACCTTTAATTTGAATACAATGTATTTGATTGGGCCTAATAGGCAGTGTGATTTAGGTAAGACAGCATGACCATAACACTCGGTACCCAGTATAACTATCATCTCTTCTTATTTTTCAACTTTATATAAACCCTAAATTTCACAGTAAATATTCAAATTAAAGGTCAAATGGTCAGGTCAAACTTGGCAGACTATATATATGAATATTAGAGTTTATTGATTTATTTTTTCCATTATTTATTTATAATTTCAGACACATCTGCATTAGCTATAGCAGTGGATTCATCGAACAGTGTATCCGAGTCTGATCTACTGAATCTTAAAACGCTCCTGTTTTCTTATTCATTAACTCTGATCGGCAAGGACACATTGGTTGGATGGTCTATCTTCAACAATTGGGCCCATCGGGTCACATCTTTTCAAAAACTAGACTCAAACAACATCAAAGACCTAATTTCTTTGAAGCATTTGAAAAATTACCCGGCAACCCACGAAGCTATAAATACAGCCATCCACATGCAAGCTTCAATACCATCATTGAAAAAGAAATACTTGGTAGTCCTTACAGCCAATGCCTCGTCTCCGTCACCAGGTGGCTCTCCTCTCATCAAAGACGCAGTTGCCAAGGCAGCCATGCATGGAATAACCTTGATACCGATTGGCTTCAACATGGATGACCAGGAACTGTTGACAATGGCGGGAAACGACATGTCAAGAGTCCTATCTTATGATGGTTCTACGATAAATTATGCCCAAGTTTTTGATGACTTGCTCAAAAAGTTGGATACAAGTAAGATCATATAAAATGCACATGTATTAGAATTCCTATAAAATTAAAAAATAATGCGATTTAAAGTGTTTTTTAGCCACAGTCAAATTTTTTTCTCATATCAAGACGACCAGTTCAAGAACAGTCGAGGAAACCGGAGACCCCGGAGACAACCATTAACCTTTTGCAAGTGAATTGACAAACTTCTCAACACTAACGTCTGTCCTGATGGTACACTGTGATTCAGTCCTAGGCAATGAGACGATTGGAATCGCTGTGATCCGTACGCATGCGTATTTGACCACTCATCAACCGAGACCCCTTAATTTAAACTAAATAAAGTAAACTTAGAATGGTATGAAAATACACCTTGCAATATTTTCAATTGATTTTTTAATTGAATAACAGAATTTTTGCGTTGTCAAAATGGCTTCTTTTTTAGAGTTCAAACTCCAGTAATACAGGCATTAGGTCGTGCTGTTACGAGTGTATTTAAGAGTCATTCTCTGTAAGGACCAGACGATTTGGCTATATTTTGGAAATCACATGTCTCAGATTTTGATGATATTGCACATAATTTTTAAATACACATTAACAATCAAAATGAAAAGCCCCATGCAAAATTTTAAATCATCGTCTCCATGGTAACCAACCACTAAGAGGCTAATCTCTGGATTTTCAGTCAATTTTAGGTGCATATCAAATATGCCACCAGAATATGCTATTTATGATAGTGATCTTCAATATTTTTGTTTTTATTTGGAACTTTGATGGTCATCCTTATCTTTTTCAAGTCAAAACTGTATGATTTTACAAGTTTTCATTTATTTTGAGTCAATTTTATCTCCAAAAAATGCTCTAAAATTGACCTAAACTAGCTGAACTAGGGAGCTGGGGAGATAATTCTTTCTTAAAAAGGGACCCTGCTAGCGCTACTTCTGTAACTTTGAAACTGATTTATTTTCTTTAATCAAAAAGTACCACTCTAATTTTTTGATATTTTGTTGAACGCACTTTCCCCTATAACTTAAATGTTTGTGATACTATTCCAGTGCCCGCGTTTTCAAAATATTCAATCTCAAAGTTCAGCTAGTTTAGGTCAATTGAAGACAACCATCATAAGTGGCATATTGTAGCGGCATATTTGATACGCACCCAAATTTGACCGAAAATCCAGAGATTGGCCTCTTAGTGGTTGGTTACCATGGAAACGATATAAAAAATTCTAAGTTTGATAATTTTTTCTTGGTTTCTTATATGTAGCCATTGTTTAGGTAAATTATTTTCAAAATTTGTGACATGCGATTTCTAGAGGAGTTTGGTCCTTACAGAGAATGACTCTTAATACGTAATTTGTATTTATTTTTAGCTTTGCCAATAGATGTCATCCTAGCTATGTCAAACTTTCCAACAATTGATTTGAAAGGTTTAGTTAACAGATTTGTTGATTACGCGTCCGATGCCAAATCAAAGGTGGAAAACTATGGAATTCATGTGTATGGGCATGATTATTCTACAGACGTGACCGGTTACCGTGATCACTTTAATGCTCAATACATAAAAACGTTAGTATCACAAGCGAAAGAACCGTCGAGAAACAAAAAATCAGTAGATCAAACTATAACGGAGTTTAACAAAATTCTGTTTGAGGAGAAACGATCACCCTTAGTACCAAAGGTAGGGGTATTAGTGACCAATGGACAGAGTTATATAGAGCACATGTATAAAACAATTGGAAGCATTAATATGGCGTCTAACTTAGGGATTAATTTGCTTGTGATGGGAGTAGAGGGCATGAATTTCCCATTAGCACATCAAGTTAACCGGGATAATAGGGATAATAGCCATTTGTCACAGAACATGAGTATATTCAAAACAGAAGGAATGTCTTGGCTCCTGGACAAGCTACAATCTGTCTCTGTACAGAACGGTAAGATAAACAGAACGAATATCTAAATAACCAAACATAAACTAAAGACATATTTTGAGAAACTGAAACTCTCTCTCTCTCTCTCTCTCTCTCTCTCTCTCTCTCTCTCTCTCTCTCTCAGAAAATGAATGAAAAAACAAATCATTAATCATGATACCTAGAAAACCAGTAATATCAAGAAATAGAAAGAATTTTATTTATTGTTTTTTCTTTAAAAAGTAATAAAAACCGGGGTTTTAAAACTAGCAGCGGTGACACGTCTTGGACTTTGAAAACTAGGCATTTGTTAGTTGATTAAAATAACACTTTTCATATGTTAGATATAGTTTTGTCAAGAAGAATCCTCTGATTGGCCCGTTGTTGCTCATATTTTGGCGAATTCCTATCAAAACTAATTTAATTAGATATCAATCCATGATGAATGTCAATTACAAATTTATGAATTTTTATTTTGATTTAACATATTGTATAAATATCGCGAGAATTAGGAAAATAAAAGCTATTCAAAAAGCTTAGTATGTATGCACGTTTTAAAGCCCTATGCTGTTTTGAATACATTGTTTCAATAACAAATGAAAACGGCTGCACATGACAAAGTTTACAAAAACAAACACACCAATTCACTTCCTAATCACAGTCCTAAAGCAAAGTTAAAATTTTGAAGACTGGCAAGTCAAATGAAACATGTGACTTCCAGAAGGAAAAGTAGGCTGGGTCTCCCGAATGTCAGATATGATTATGGCTTATATATTATATACCTTGACTTAATCTGTTTCAGATCAATGCAATGGTAAGGTAAATGGAAGCAGATTTCCGGTGACGTCACAGTGTCATGCGTACTATGAATGTATAGGTTTTTCCTCAGTACTCCGATATTGTCATGATGAATACGTTTTTAACGCAGCAAACGGCTTGTGTGACATAAGATCAGTTTCAGACTGTTTATCGATTCCCAGAGTGAAAAGCGGTAGGTATAAAGTTCTTATATAAAAAAGTTATCATGAAATCAAACACAAACACTGACAAATTAAGTAAAATACACAAACTTCCACTAGACAAATGAGGTCGTGTGCTACGGAAGGGTAACCGACTCTATTTTGTTCAAGAATTTTTTGTCAGTAACTAAACACATCGGAATCATGCCACAGTGAAGTTAAACATTGTTCCGGGTTAAACTTTCAATGGTGGTTACTGATTAGAAAATTCCGGACACAAACTTCCACTAGACAAATGAGGTCGTGTGCTACGGAAGGGTAACCAACTATATTTTGTTCAAGAATTTTTTGTCAGTAACTAAACACATCGGAATCATGCCACAGTGAAGTTAAACATTGTTCCGGGTTAAACTTTCAATGGTGGTTACTGATTAGAAAATTCCTGACAAAACTTCCACTAGACAAATGAGGTCGTGTGCTACGGAAGGGTAACTGACTCTATTTTGTTCAAGAATTTTTGTCAGTAACCAAACACATCGTGTGCTACGGAAGGGTAACTGACTCTATTTTGTTCAAGAATTTTTGTCAGTAACCAAACACATCGTGTGCTACGGAAGGGTAACTGACTCTATTTTGTTCAAGAATTTTTGTCAGTAACCAAACACATTGGAATCATGTCACAGTAAAGTTAAACATTGTTCCGGGTTAAACTTTCAATGGTGGTTACTGATTAGAAAATTCCGGACTATGGATATTGAATAGATTAGAAAACCAGGGTTTTTCTGACTTTTTTGAAAAAATTGACCAGGTCCATGATGACTAGGAATTTAGTATACAAAGGTCCATGTGCTAAACAAATAGGATATCTAATGAAAGTAGAATCGACATTAAAAATATCTTGCCTTTATTAAAGCGAACATTCCTTGGAAGGGGTAGAAAACCGCAGAATCTGAAGAAAACAAAGTTATAAGTAAACTGATAAATTTTCTCGCACATGATTTGAACCTAAGTGGTTGAAGGCACTGTAATTCGGTATCTGGAGCGAAGGAATATTCTTAAAATTGATACAAGCGTGATGATATACTATCTAAATTTGTTTTATTCATTGTTCTGTCATACTTTGAATTTTTACCACATGCAATATTTAAAATTTTACACATATATATATTGTCAGTTTTTTTGTGATGTTGTCCATATTATGACGTCATTTACAGCCAATCACTTCATACTACAATAACCGAAATGATCTGACCAATAAAAATGGTTCAAATTAAGAGAATTGAATTAAAACTATTGTTTTAATAGTAATAACGTTTTTCACTTTTACTACTCATTTGGTTAAACTAACAGCCGCGCTCTGATGTATATTTAAGGTTTTTTTTGGCCGATGTAGTTACCATGTGTATTTTTTATACCCGTATAACCGTACGCACTCTTACATACATCGATGAAATAGGGTTCTATAGTCGAATTTAGAATTAAATCCAAATTTTATTGATATTCTTCCAATAAATTCCTGTCTAAATGACGGATGATCGATTTTGGATCGTGTTGAACTGCAAAAACAATCCGACGGTATGACAAAAACAAAATGGCGGATCTAAAAATGTATTTTACATTTTTTTATCACAACGATGTACTTTATGACAAATTTCTTTTACTTATACTTTAATTTTATCACTTAAAAACAACATTGTATTAACAACAATTCATAAAGTTACATAGCTCATATAGATGTATATTATAAAATGGTAACATACGTGGTAATAACACATATGTTATTGCCTCGTACGGAACAATAACCATTACTTTTTTCAGGCGTCATGTGTGATACGTTTGTGGATGTTGGGATTGCTATTGATTCGTCGACCAGTTTATCATCAACGGATTTCTCAGCACTTAAAAGGTTTGCAAACAGTCTAGTGCAAGGTCTTGCGATTTCCTCGGGGAAAGCAGAATTCGCTGCGATAACATTCGGGAATACGGTGAAGAATATCAGCATATTTGATGACAGTATACCACTTATTATGGCGAAATTAGATAACCACCCCAGAGAGACCTCGCCAGACGGATTTGTTGTAACTAATACACATTTAGGCATTAATCAAGTAACCAATTTATTGAAAAGCCATCCGAAATTAATCCTAGAAAACAGGTCTGATGTACCCAAGGTTGGAATTATCATTACTGACGGAAAATCGACAAATGTTCAAAAAGTTATGCAGGAAGCAAACATTGCAAATGAGAAAGGAGTGAATTTTCTTGCTGTTGGTGTTAATATTGATGGGACTGTTCGACAAGAACTAAACTACATCGCTCATAACAATGCCAAAAATACCTTCGAATCACATGACTTTCAAGACGGCTTAGATTTGAAAGCAGACGATGTTCTGAAAAGAGTTTGTGAATTGGGTAAGTAGGTATAAGTGATAACTGTTCCTTTATACGGCGACGGCCACAAATGTATCTTTTTTGTGCAATCATACTCATTTCTGTAAGAGTTTTTGTAAATTGGGAAAATGATGCAGCTGTAATAATAATAATAATAATAATAATAATAATAATTTTATAAAAAGTATTATTTTAGTGTAATTTTTGTACACCGAATAAACAAATTATACATGTAGAAGTTTATCATCTGCACCCTTCGATAATACAATAACCACACAGCTAAATATTTTTGCATCAATGTCCATCAAGCATAGGAAGTTTTATAATCAGTAATCCCTATATTTGTGTTCATCTATACTCTCAATACCAAGTGTTCCAATAAAAGCTGTCTTTCTTGTCTTGTTTGACTCTTTTATAATCTGTTATCGATTTATTGTCCTTGTTACGTTGATTATCGCCTGCAAGTTCAAGTTTTCCATTTTTTAAAATATTTTTTTTTCTTATTTTATGAATGCGTTTTGTAGGTTCTACAACGGATCCAACTTTAACAACTACGACAACAACAACTACGACAACAACAACGCCAACAACTACAACAACAGAGACCACAACAACGGAATCTACCACTACTGTGACAACTTCAACTACTCCCTCAACAACAACACAACAATCTGAAGGTTTGTTATACCTGTTAGATACCACGACCATCCAAATTGGTTGGTCGGATCACTTGCTCATTTCAAATTTATTTTATTTTGTATACAAAAAGTATAAAGTCCATACTTACATTTCATTCGCCAAATTTAGCTTAACGCAACTAGTATTAATTTAGGACGTTTATGCCTAGGCTACAGCCTTTTACAGAAAAGCGCAAAAAGTTGGGCTACCGTGCAGCGGAGTTCTCAATCGTGTGGGGTCTAGATCTACCTTGCAGCAAAGAATTTCTGTCCCATGCTGTATCAGCTCTACTGTGCAATGAGTTTTGTGTCGTGCAAAGTCTACTGCCAGCGGAGACTCAATGTCGACTATTTTATTGCTTTGTGCCGCAAAACGTCTGTTGTGCATCGATAGTTCTCTATGGTGTCGGGCCTACCGTGCAGCGAGGGATGATTAAATTTTATCAGGTCTACCACTAACTTCGTTCTTTGTCGTGCTAGGACTAAAACATGATGGGTTCTGTTTCATGCCAGGTCTATCCTGACCCAACTGTGTTTAATAGCTTTTACAAATGTAATCACCTGTAATTTTGATTGTTTATCCAGGTAATGATATCATTTTGCTAAATTACTGTTTAAAAATGGTTCCATGAGTATTCGCAATTGTTTATAAAAAGTAAGGGAAGGTAAATTAAATGCACTATAGGGAATCAAGTTTTCAAACAAAACGTTATTACGTGAATAAAATTTCACAAACTAATGTGAAAAGTCTTTGAGAGTAAACACATATATCATGAAGAGGTGCTGTGCCCCGTTGCTTAGTCTGCCGTGGTTTCGAGGATTCGGACCCTATTTACTGCATATAAAAAAGTGTTTGGTTTTGAGATAAACAGAATTGTGTCTGGTTGTGAATAAAACCAAAACAGATGGATTTGAAGTTAAATAACATAAAACCATCATTATTCTGACATTTAACATTGACTTGAAGAAACGCAAGTCATAGTTCATTTAATATACTAAGTTCGTATTTAATGGAGTTCGCCGCTGTACCGCGTGATACCCTCTAACTTTTGTGCGGAATTGCGGAATACTTATTGCCAATGGATATGGAATCGTATAAGATGACGTTTTCCAGTGAAAACGACGTCATTCCGGGAATTTGTGACGTTGACGTTTTCCAAAATGTGTCGCACAAACGTTACGAGGTATTGATTACGTGTGGTACATCGCATTGAATTGCTTTAAATAACATAATTGTATTATCGCAAAATCGCTAAAAATAAAAAAAAAAAACACTGCAAAAACAATACAATTACAATTTTCTTTTTTAAAAGATAAGTTTTCTGGAATAAAAATATTTGACGTTTTTACGTTTTCAGTTGCAAAATTGTGTGAACAGGAAGACTGTTTAATAAGTGATGTGCATAGTTATGTTCCAGTGGAAGGAAACTGTCGGCAATATCGGATTTGCACAAGGTTAAACAAAACAAGTGAATGGAAAATCGAACTTTCTGAGTGTTCAGGAGCGTTGTTCTGGAACAACGTAAAAACAGCTTGTGACTGGCCAGAGAGTGCAAATTGTGCATCAGGTTTGTAATATACATATGTACATTGTAGTTATAAAATACACACCTATTAGCCGCATCAGGTTGTACATTTCACTTGACCTGATACACTTACTGTTATATTAGCGTGAGGTGTTCCTTGCATACATGAAGTTTATAAAACGAATTGATTGAATGGGGTTTTACGTCCCAGTAAAGAATATTTACTTATATTGAGACGCCACTATCGGCGATGTGGCAGACCTTTTGACCTTTGCAATTTGCTCTTGGCAATGTGCAGGGAGGATTTTTTAAAGTGACACGTAGCATAGGTTTTTATTGTCCCCCCGAAGGACCCGTGAGACATGTCAGATTCGGTAATTTTAATTCAAATACAGCATGATAACTAAATCAACAAGGCAAAGAGCAATAAATAGATTACCATGGAATACAATCATGTGTATGAAAGACGATCATTTCCATTGAAACTGGAGAAAATAAAAAACCAAACACAAACACATCTAGAATCTTCCTGAAATGTAAGTATTACTTATTGTACCCGTGTTTATTTTACAGCACGGGTATCATACATACATACATGTAATGATCTTCACGATCTGATGGCAAAGTATCCAGCGAGTCTATTTTTATATAGGGTAATATTATTTTTTTAGTAACGAATAAAGCGTGATTATACATATATGGAGATACGATTCTTACACCTATATGCGTTTTTTAAATTTGTCCTTGTTTATAAATACTCTGCCATCAGATCTTGGAAGAATTTTAGTATCATATTACGTTTTATTCTTATTTACAGACCCATGTAAGGGAAAACCTGATGGATATACTTATGGACTTCAACCAGGTTGCAATATATATTATGAATGCAAAGGAGAAAGAAGTTTTTCTCTTTTTTGTGCTCGAGATATGATTTACATTGAGGGACAAGGATGCCGACATAATAAAGCTGGACAAGAATCTTCGTGCTCGTCACAACCTATCGTATCAGGTAAATATGTGCCGTAAATGTACTTAACATCACGGGTTCAAATTTGTCGCGGTTTTGTAATTCCCAACCTGTTCGCGGAGTGCACTATTTACGGATTTATGAAACTGACTATAGAATCCAGTATATGTTTGTTTACGCATAGTACAAATTTTAGCGGTTTTGTAGTTTCCAACATTGTGGCGGAGTGTACTATTTGCGGATTTATGAAACTGACTATAAGATCCAAAATATTTTTACTCACGCATGGCACAAATGTTCTCGGTTTTGTAATTCCCAACATTTTCGTCGGCTGTAATATTTCTGTATTTATGAAACAGACTATAATATGCGTGGTACAAATTTTCCGACCGCGAAATAAGCAAAAATGAGTACACCTAAAATAAAAAATACACTTAGAGTATACTCAACAAACAAAGTTAGAGACCGTTGTAAGATTTAAGGTAACAATACCACAAATGAAAAAAATATAAAAACCATCTGTATTTTGTTCTTGTTCTCTTCTGCTTTCAAAAAATGCAATGAAGTATTTTATTTGTGATTGAAATCAATACTCATTAAAAATTACGAGAAATGCGAAGATGAAATGATACGATTTACATTCTACTAAATAAAATAATGTTTTGATGTGGTCCTTCACATTTTTGTTGAATATATTATGTTACTTGTACCGTCATAAGCATTCTTCATAAGCATTGCAGATGTCATAGCAGTTTTCGGGAGAATTGTTTTAAGCACCCGTTTAAAAGCAGTTTGTGCTGTTTCCCCGAGAAGCGATCGCTTAAACAATCGGTACACCATATAAGGTGACATCATGACTGTTAATGGAATCAATGAGCTGATATAATCGAGTCCAGAGCAATATGGATACCAAATGAATTACATTTACCGTATGCAAGTAAACCTAACAGATTAAAGTTGTGGCATCGGTATGGTAGGCCACGATCAAATAGTGTTTAAATAGTCTAGCTGAAACCTAAATTTATTTTATTATATGTCATAAAACAGACACACAAATCCTTGCTCAAATCACAACCCCAAAGCAAAGTAAACATTTGAAACTTGCAAATTAAGTGAACTTCCACCATAGGGGAAATAATGCCTGTTCTCTAGAAGGGTAACAAACACATGTTCAGCTCCCCACACCCGTCACAATGTGTAATCAAAAAAGGAACTACAGGACGTCGAATTCATCCAGGGTAAATTTTTTTTCAAATATAATGTATACATAATAAATTGTTACCTTCATTGCAAGAAATTATCAAAAACAGTTTTATGTACATGTATGTATATAAATCAGTTTACTGTATACATGTAGTTGTTTATTTCTGCGGGAAAAAATTCGCGGTTCAGACACTGGAACTTATTCACGGGTATAAAATTTCGCGGTGCAGTGGCCAGTGTTTTCAATTTATTGTACGAAAAATCTCAATCTACGTTTAATAAATGCTACATGAAAATATTCACTTTGAATTTAATTTCACGTTATGAAGTCAAACCGCGAATATAACGAAATTAAATCCCCAGTGAATAAAAGCAAGTATACAGTATGTAGAAAATTAAAAATGAGATGTCAGGTTTAACAGCGTGATTTAAATCATTCGTTTGGATACCGTTTAATAGCGTGCATTCAGTAAACGCCGTTGGTATAACTGCGTGTTACTAAGTTATAACTATGGAATCATCATACACCAGCATTAGCTCATACATATATAATTTTTTTCAGGAGGTTGCATGTTTGAGGCACTTACTAGCGATACCGCCAAGTATACTAACCTGAATACAGGGGATGTAATGAACTGTGCAGAAGGAACAAGGTTCTACACTCAAGGTTGTGAATGTCGTGAATATGGAACCGATGAATTACCTACATCTGGATTGGGAGGTATGTATATTTTTTTAACCTATTATGATTTGCTGGTCTGGGTCATTATTACCCTGTATGGAATATATAGAATTAGGCTACAACATTACTTTTCACATTGTCCCAGTTCATGGCGGCAATAGTCATCAGTCAAAAACAAACATTCCAATCAATGTATAAATCACAATCAAAAATCAAAGTATTTTTAAACTGGCAAATTAAATTAAACATGTGAACTTCCACTAGGGAAGTGAGGCAGTGCGTTTTGGAAGGGCGGTTTTCGTTTATTTATTTAGAATTTATGCAGTCTCCTCTGGTTCTATAGTTGAACATTGGTTTTTTCTGCACTGAGGAAGTTTGGTAATCGAGGACTAAATACAGAGTATAGGTCTACCGAAGTGATATATTTCCTGGTATCTTAATTCATTTACTGATATACAGTTGGTACATATTTAGGGAGGAGTCACCATTCCGGTATAACATATTTAATCATGGTTATAATATGAACGTTATTTTTAAAGGATCTGGTACCAGTTTCATAGTCATCTTAAATTTCGCAATTCTTATGTCAGTATTGTATTGTATTTCAAATGATAAGTTTCCAAAAGAAAAACCTAATGAAATATAGATGCTGATAATAAGATTAACGTGATATTCATAATGACACCAAATATCATGAAAACTATCAAAATTATTCAGATTTATAATTTTGTCAGATTGAAGTTAAGGATAATCTTGATAATAATATAAAGTAGAGTGGTTAGGAATTCTCTAATATTACTTTAACTACAGCACTGGTTGTAAAGTAAATGGGGTGGTTGGGAATTCTCTAATAGTACCACACCACTGGTTGTAAAGTAAATGGAAAAGTTTGGATTTACCAAATAATACTATAATCATACCACTGGTTCTAAAGTAAATGTGAGAATTTTCTAATAGTACCACACCACTGGTTGTAAAGTAAATGGAAAAGTTTGGATTTACCAAATAATACTATAATCACACCACTGGTTCTAAAGTAATGTGAGAATTCTCTAATAGTACCACACCATGGTTGTAAAGTAAATGGAAAAGTTTGGATTTACCAAATAATACTATAATCACACCACTGGTTCTAAAGTAAATGTGTGAATTCTCTAATAGTACCACACCACTGGTTGTAAAGTAAATGGAAATGTTTGGATTTACCAAATAATACTATAACCACACCACTGGTTCTAAAGTAAATGGGATGGATTGGACCTTCCAAGAAAACTACCAATGGTTCTCAAGTAAGTGGGGATGTTGGCGGCTCCAATTGTACTACAACCATACCATTGCTTGTAAAGTAAGTGGGGGTGTTTTGTGGTTCAATTAGTACTATACCCACAGCACTGTGCCATTGAATGATTGTAGTATTATAATCTTAAGTGTCATTACATGTATTTGGCTTATTTAGACTTTTGTTTTTCTGGGTTTTTTTATATGTTAAACTGTTTCCAAATACATGTTTTTCAGGTACAAGATACTTGGTATTGGTATCATTTAATTTTAATCAATGACATATATTTATATTTTTGTTCAATGACAAATTTTTTTTTACATTTTGTTCATTTAAGGCACGAAAAAAGATTGTCAATCCTTGGATGAAAGAAACGAAAATCATCAACTACTAAATGCGTTAGCAAGCAAAACGCCTACACCAATAAAAGTTAACGAGGTTAAACAGCTAGACATTCTGTCAAGTATGGATTTTAAATCAAATATAGCTATCGTGTTCAAGGTTAAAGCGACTACTTTACCTGCAAAAGGAAATGTAGGCATCGTTGAAAACTGCAGATCGGAGGACGGATCAACTATTAAAATCTGGATAAACAAAACGGTTGTAGAAGCCAAACTGAAGCTTAATGATGATAAAATGATATCGGTGACCGCTCCAGTACTAAAGGTATAACAGCTTCTATTAATTTTTGGCCAGATGAGCTTATGGCATAATAAAGTGATTGTGCGTGAACTTTAATTTTTTTCGCTGAAAACCCTAGGCCAATTAAAACCCTATTAGGTGTAGAATGTCCCTAGGTGGATGAGACTGAAGTTTTTACCAGACAACCGTACCCTACATCTAAGATGACTACCGTTACTTTAACAAAGTAAAGTTTAGTAAAAACACAAACGTAGTCATTGTGCATTGAATTTCAACCGAGTTTGTTGAAATTTGAAATATAGTAGCTAGCGAGGGTATTTACATATATAATGGGTTTTTGCGAGAGTAGTTTTCGTTGACCAAATTTTCACAAATTATTCAAATGAAGTATAATAAATAGTCAATTCTTCAAAAATCTTAACAATTGAAACTAAATTTGTTATCGAAGGTTCATAGGTGGACTAGAAGAATGACCGACTTCAAAGATGGTCACTGTTACTATCAATAGTAAAATAAAATGTAGGCATGTAGCAATGTTTCATCGGCCCAATTTTCATGACTTATGCAAATGATGTGTGATAACTAGTCAATTGTTTGGAATTTTTCTTCTCTGAAACCAGGCAGGTGAAATACAGGTTTGTTAGAAATGTTCCTAAGTGGGTTAGACTAAGGTTTGTACCAAGCAACCCCAAAAGACATCAAAATGGATGTCGCAACGACGCAAGAAATAGCGATTTGAGATTTAATTTTCTACCGATTTCGTTCATGAATTTGATATATATTGAGTAGCTAGCGGGTCATTTAACATCTGTATTGAGAATATTATTCGTTGGCCCAATTTTCACGAAATTTTCTTCTGTGAAACCATTTGGCCATTAGACTAAATTTGTCATGGAAGATGAATGTTTTTACCAGACAACACAGTCAGACATTCTTGTTGGCTGCCGTTACTTTTTCCTTTCTAATCCAAAATACCCTTTTCGTTGACATTTGACAATGCTTACTAACAGCTCTTTTTCATACATTTCTCTGTTCATTATGTATAATAATGTGCATTTATTATCATCTATCATTTACAGAATAGATGGGCAAACGTTACCTACTTTTACGATGGTGAACATTTTGTTCTGAGAGTTGATAATGTAGAAAAGAAAATACAGGCAACCGGAGGTATTTATATAGATTTTAGTTTGCAGCAGACATAATTATGACATCTTAATATTTCATTTCAGATATCAATTAAAAAATAGAAGAAATAAATTTGTAACTGAAAAACACAATCTTGGTAACAGCATACGTGTTAGTTTTACAGCTGGGCACTAGATGACGGTTTCGAAATACAATTCCTAATCAATAGAGCTTAATATATTTTACCAAAAGCTTAGGATATACTATATTCATGCGGGAATATTCCTTAGTTTTGAGGATTGTATGATTTTAACTAGCAAACAATAGTATAGTTCTGACAATCATAAGTATTGCCTACTGAATTATAATATTCTCGAGGATGCTAAATCAAATATAACACAACCTTGAAAAACATTTATTTAATGTTTATGTAAGAAACGGACAAAGAGAAATACAAATACATATTGGGATAATTGGTTATAATATAAATATTAAAAATTACCCGATACCTCGAAAATCGATAAAAAGTTTCTAGAATGTTTCTTAAATTTAAGCAATTGCTAGAATGGGTAAAATATTAAGTACATGTGTACCAACAGGCGATTGTATGTAGAGGATGAATGTAAAACAACTTCAAATTCCAGTCTGATAAAATAATTGTTTTAATATTTTTGTTTAGAATTATGGCATGATTTTTAAATAAATGTGTTTACTTGTGATTGTAGATATTCAGATATGCAAATCAGGGCTCAGAATAGGCTCAGAAGACAATGATTTTGCTGGCGAAATTAAAGAGGTAAACTTATATAGATATCCATCATAAACAAAATAACATATCAATCACAAAGCAAAGTAACGTAAAACGTAGGAACTGGCAATTAGGTTTAACATACGTGATATTCCACCAGGAAAGTTAGGCCTTGCGCTCGGGAAGGGTAAGCGTCTAGCTTCTTTTTAGCTAGCTTATTAAACACAGCATTGAGAATGAAAGGAAACGGAGCTACATAATGGGACGTCAAATTTATTTTGATGTAAGAGGTAAGCTTGTTTAGATATCCATTGGTATGATATAGGTATTCTAAATACATTGGGTTGGTTCAAATATTAATCGTAATTTATTATGAAAATGTAAATATTTCATTCTAGATATATTTGCTTTTGGTTTCCTTGCATATCAAAAATGATTTTTACTTTCTATACTTCTACAATACATCAATTATGCATCTTGATAAAAAACAAACGTACCACCCCATGCCAAATCCAAAATCTCAACGCAAAGTACAAATTTTGAAGCTGACAGATTAGGTTAAAAACGTGAAATTCCACCAGGAAAGTGAGACCCGGGGATAATATAAAAAACCATTGAATTTCAGATTTTACAAGAGAATGCAAATTTTTTTTCAAAGGTCAATTTCTTGTTTTGGTAATTTTTCAAATTTCATATTCTAGAGAGCATTAAATCGGCAGAATAATGTCGCATAAATGTTGTGCACACTGTAATGAGGTGTTAAAAATGGTATGAAAATTAACATTAGAATTTATATTACTCTTATGTTTTGTAATAATGTTGTTTTATTTTTGCAGTTTAAGATTTACAAGTGTGTACCAGATTCATTGAAGCAACGCAGGAGAAGAAAATAATGACATTTTCCAGTCATAATATGATATGAACATTAGTAGAATCTCATAGTATTATATTGTAAATACCTTTTAAATATTTGTTTGAAGTCTGATAGTTATTGCGACTTGAGAACAATAATATAATATTTTTAAATCAACTTTGAATTTTTGTTCCGAAAAATGAAGATTTTAATGCATTTTAAATGCTACTGATTTTTTTATATTTATTTTTTTTATTGACACATTACATGTTATAATCATACAACAAAAAGAGCATAGTATTCAATTACTAACAGAAGACAAAAAGGTCATTTCTTAACACAGTTACATATTTTATATGTAAAGGGAGATAATTCACATATTTTGGGTGGTTATATTCATTAACTCAGCACATGTATATGATAGAAATATCGCCTTCTACATATCTATAGTAGTCTCAAATATCTATTATGTAAAATTAAATTGGATACACAAATGGTTTATCGTGTATTTCCTTTTATGAAAATCCTGTAGAATTTTAAAGGTCATTGGGGGAGGGGGAAGAACAATTACATCTTAAACAGATCCATCCAGTGCTTCCAATATTTATTGTATTCTTGCCATTTGCAGTTCTTAAACATATTATATTTTTTAATGAAAAAGTATTCATGCAAGTAGTTTTGTAACTTAGTATGTGAACACCTGATTTTTTCAATTTCATTTTAAAAAATAAGTACTTAGTATGTAGAATTATGAAGTTAATAACTTTATTTGTTTTCAATGACATGCTACTGATTTTAATGCTTGTTATAACTTGTACAAACTTCAATGTTGTAAAGGAAAGGCGAGAAGAAACTAGTCACGGCAAAAACAACAAAATTTATATCTCCAGAAATGTTATATAGTGCATGTACTAACAAGGCCACATATTCTTACTTCCCAAATTAGCGTTTTACAAAAAAGCGCGGGAAATGAAACTTAAAATGCTGTTCTTTTTAAACAAAAAGGTATCATAAACAACATGAGCATATATAAAGCTTCTTTCAAAAAGTATCGTCTCGTATCTGAAGAGCTGTAAAGGAAACCTAAATAGGATATTGGCTAACAACTAAAATCTTATATCTAGCCATGGTTAATTATTGGATAAGGAATAAATGGTATCCTCGCCAATCTTACTTTTATAAAGGTTATCCTTAGATTGCTATGACTGTTGTTTACATTTAACACTCTTGTGGATGCCATTTGTTTAATTCATTAAAAATTAAAACAGCTATATGTTTGTTTTTGTTTTTTATCCGGCTTTATGTCCAAGCTTACTTGTTCACTCTATGAGTTGACTACCAGTTGTTAAATAAGTTGGTTGGTTAATGAAATTACTTAGACCACACCATTGGTACTTTTTTTATTCATGCTTTATTTAAAAGCGTATTCTAAATTTGTGTTGATTCTCAATTTCGATTTCAAACGTGGTGGGTAGCCTAACAAGAAGTGCTTACACTTCTGGAGCACCTGGCCTCACTTCCCTGGTGGAAATTCACGTGTTTAATTCCATAAATTATACCAGTATTAATTTAGCAGCACTAAACTATCATTTCGGAATACAATTCCTCAATAGTGTTTAGAGCAACATTGTGAAACCACAATTTTTCAAGGGGCTGGGAAAATATCTAAAGGACCAATATATATTGAACCAAATTTGCTAGTTTCAAAGTATCTATTTCGCATCGAGATTATGGTTTGACATAAACTGTTGTCTTTGTTTTTATTATAACCTTTGTAAAACATCAGTTTTTACGGTTTCAGTACTGGATGTTTTGTTAACTTATATTTGTCGAAGGACTTTTTTTATAATTTTGAATGGCATAACTGATAAAAAGATCACTTTGAGTTTTAGTAAACTGCGAGTGATAAAAAAGTTAAGATTTTGTAACAAAATCCAATTTCTTCAAATATAGTAAATTGATTGATTGTCATGTTTACCCTTGAAAGTCTTGATTACATGAAATTAAGTATTATAGCGAGTTTCATATTTTCTATTAATTTAGTCTATTTTGAAAATTGGATTTTCCCCCCAAATCTTTACATTTGTTGTATACTGCAGTCCACTAAAACTACGATTGATCCTTTTATCAGTTATGACATTTGAAAAACATTCTAGGTAGTATATAAAAATAGTCCTTTGCAAATATAATAACAAAACATCAAGTACTAAAACCGGCAAAACTGCTTTTTTACAAATGTTATATAAGGGGTGCAAAACTTTCTGGACGGACCTGTATATCTGATGTCAGTATCTAATGATTAAACCACTCAAAATTGAAATACAGTATAATGATACTTTTGAAATATTATTTTTTTGAGATGGTACATGCTTATCCTTCCAGAGCACCCGGTCTTACTTCCCTGGTGAAATTTCACGGATTTAACTTAAGTTGCCAGTTTTTTTTACTTTGCTTTTGGAATTTTGATTTGAACATTATTTATATATTTTGTATTTTACTAAAAATTGTTTCATAAAAACAAATGAATAAAATCAATGTTTGGTTAAGATATATACAGTTTAATAATGCAATTTAAAAATATTTACAATGAGCTTAATCCTAATCCTACGAAGATCATCATAAAGTCTATTCAAACTGTACGGTTTGCACAAGGCATCAATATAAACCCATCACTGAAACTCCATATGAGTTTTCATTTAATCCCCAGTTCAACAAACAAGTGAACGGACACCGCCAGTTGTAAAATGCAGTTTTGCACAGAGCAAAACAAAACCAGAACTGTCTCTTGAAAGCCAAATAGCACCGGCCTAACATCTAAACGGATTTAATGCTTTCCCACGATATCATGCTCCCACGATATTGACCTTTCCGATATGACCTTGGTTCAAGGTCAAGGCACACCTTTGGACCATAAAGATTGTTCATTTAAGATTTAATTATAGTCGTCCGAACCCAATTACGAGATATTGCCCGGTCATGCTAGCGCTCAGACGGACAGACAGACATGGTGATTCCTATACATCCCCTCCAATTAGTTTGCAGGGGTGTATAAATATAGCATTTTTGTTTCTCCATCGCTATAACGAATATTCAAAGTTGACTATGATCTCTAATAAAGAGAACAATATTACATTATTATGAATAAATACGGTCATTAAACCAAATGTGGTTCGCAACCATGAAACGTGACCCTTTATCAACCTTTGAGCGGAACAATATAGAAAGTGTTAACATCAAAATCTCCGGAAATAACGGATCACACCAATTGGAAAAATAGCATGACCAAATGTTATTGGGTACCACGCTGGTGAATTCAATTGCATCACTTTAAAACGTTAAGTTCATATCGTGTCTTTGGTGTTTAGGTAAAGTTGGCAAAATTATCTTGATTTTTTTCTGAAATGATTTGGATGGAATTTCTTCGTCAGAGAATTATTTTGATATTTTTTTCACAAAAATCAAACTTACAAAATAGTCGGAAAACCTCTCATTACAAAGTGATTACGAATTATTACCATGATGATTAACTGTTTTGAAACTTGTAAAGCCTTAGGCTGGGAAATTACAGAATTTGTGATCCATAAATAATTTCAATATGCTTTGTTTTGATAATGCTACAAAGAATAGGAAGTAAATGTTCAAAAGTACCATGTGATGCAATGAAATGGCTTCAATGTTTGTAATATTTTTACAAATGAAGACTGCATAATGTGACGTCTTCACCGTGCTATATAACGTTAACGTATTAGAGCAGTAGACACAATAGTTCAACACAAACATCAACAGGTATCACATAATGTATCACGTGGTGTTCAGGTATACATAGGTGATAAATACGTTCATGAGTCAAACTGCCACGTCCGAGTTGAAATAAAATTCAAAGCAATTGGTCAACATGCACTACTAAGCTGTCTGTAAGATGTTGACAAGTTTTTAATTACAGTCGAACCTGCTTTAAATGCCACCTCTATACAAGGGCCAAATGGTTTTGCATTTTATTCCAAATGCTTGTTACTCGTGTTATTTGAAAAAATATATATAAAGGTCACCTGTCCATAATGGACACTTTTATTGATTCCCTTTGGTGGTCGTTAAAGACAGGTTTGTCTATAGTTCCCATTTCTTTAAGGGTACTTAATACTAATAATTAAATAATATTTACAACATCGCATAACAATTCTTGGTAGAATTATTGTTTCACTAATGTTTGTACACATAATTTTTATATACATTCATAGTTATCTTCTCGAATAATTATAAGACAGGTATCCTTTAAAATGAGACACTACTGATCTGTTGAGCGGAAGTCATTCGGAGTGAATCAGAGGGGAAATGGTCGTGTGAATCCGCCATTGTTGTCATTCGGAAACATTCCGTTACTTCCGGTACATCTGTATAGTTTCAACTGTAAATGAAAAGGAATAGATTTAATGAAATTCTTACTGCGCTACGTGAAAAACGCGAGAGAAAAATATAAACTTATTTTAAACGGTATCGTTCATACTCAGTATAATAAACTGACGTTTTCTCTCTCAAAAAAGTTTTATGGGGGTCAAACTATTGTTGATAAATATGATGTCTCTGCGTCGCCGATAATCTTCATGTCAAATCATTCTCAATTTTGAGACGTGGCGGTTGTAGCAAGGAGCACCTGGTCTCGCTTCCTTGATGAAAATTTATCTTAAGTTGCTAGTTGCAGAATTTTTACTTTGCTTTGGGATTGTTATTTGGACATGGATCAGTTTGTTTGATTTTGATACTATACTACATTGTAATGTTGGTTTTTATTGTATACCACAGGTATGTATTACGTATACTACAACTCTCTAAGACCTCACCCCAACCACCCCTACCGTCTAAATCTGTAACAAGCAAACGCCATCTGGAATCCATATATTCGGTCATTCACGAAATCAAAATGTTGGTAACACAGATGACTTTGCGGGTATGAACGTGTTTGATACAAAATTTCCAATTCCATTGTTTTCAACTGATTTATCAGGCAAGGTTCAAATCATATTATGATAAAAGTTAGGAATCATAGATATATTCTAGGTTGGGCATGAATGAAAAAAAAACCTTGGTCTTGATACTATGATACTGTGTTGCATTTATAAAAACACTGCGTAATTCGCAAATTTATACGTTACTGACATTGTCAACAAAATAAAATAGCCCCTTTGTAGGTAGTACGCTATGCATAGAGTGTTGCAAATAATGCCGAATATAATAATAATAATAATAATAATATGTTAAAATATTTACCTCGTCAATGTAACCAACATATCCTCTTCCATTACACATTCCGATTTCCATGCCACTGAATCTCTGGTCAAGATTTCCTAAAAAATAATTTGTGAAATAAAAAAGTAAGCTTATGAAAGCAATATTTAAACATTTGTAGAAATGGAATTGTAAAGACATTATGCATTTATATAATAATATAAAAATGATTTTTTTCTTTTTCTTATGGAAGTATGAAAGAATTTACCATTTTGCACACTGAATGTTACGTGTGCAAATTGTCCAATTCTTTTATACTTCTATAACAAAATGATAATTAATTTTACTTCTTATAATTAAATTTTATATAAATTTTTCAACAAAAAATGAACAATTGAAACTACAACATAAACGTAGCAATTAAAAATAGCATCGCTATTGCGTAGGAATTCAAATGTCTCTATGTGCGGCATCCATAATAACATGACGTCACTGAGATCCAAACTATTCATGCAAACGTAACGGAAAAGATCTGACCAATCAAAATGCTTGAAACAAAGGAGGATTGGATTATAAGGGAATAAATATTAACAGGTCTTAACTATCAAAAGGCAAAGTGTGTCCAAATTTCTGACCACTAGTGTTATAAAACGTTGAGGTTTTACCTTTCATCGTAACAGCTTTTTCTTCCGAGTTAACTTGTCCACGTAACTGTGACCCATCATAGACGTATGTCACATTCTTCCATGCCTTTTCCTATGAGAAAAATTAATAGAAAATATAGAAACATAATAAACTTCTAATCGAAAGAAGAGCATGACATCCGAAATAAGGATGACGTCATTTTAAAAACAGTGCCTAAAGTAAAAATGACGCCAGACTAGTAATTCTTCATCGCAAAGTAAAATTTGTGATTTAAATGTAAGGACCATTATTATATATAAACCGTTTAAATAAACAGTATTTTGATCGTTCTATCCTATACCAATTTTGATTTTAATATGAAAAAAAATTAAGATAAAATAAATAATAAAAAAAATATAAATAAAAAATAAAATGTTATTAACAATAACAAAATCCTAAAAGAAAAGAATTTCGTAACTGAAAAAATGTACTTGGCACCAATAAACAAAATATCACAATTTAATGATAAACCAAGCAAATGAGACCAATCAAGACAAAAGAAAGACAAATATATAATTATACAACCAATTACATGTATAAAACTCGAGACTTTGCACTGTTCCTGGAATTAATGTCATATGAACGGGCACTGGCACTACTGGGTGGACCCTATAGAAGGGCAGATCCTAGTGTTACAAAGGAAGTTTGTCATTTCCCATACAGAAAGTTTGTGCTTTTCTCCGGACACACCGGTTTTCTTACACCATCACTGAACTGACCACCTCCATATAAGTCAAAGAGGCCGCGGTGGCCTCATGGATAAGACGTCAGTTTACAAATCCAGGGTCTCTCGCCGCTGTGAGTTCCGAGTCCCGCTCAGACCACATGTGGAAAAGTGAATTTTTCTTGCCTTTGGCGTTCACTGGTTCACCCGGTGTCAGTATAATGTGACTGGGGAAGAAGTACGCTTGTCTGCGGCGTACCGACTCCGTGAGCTTACACCTTAAAGTCGCCCTGGATGCGCGCTGGTACAAGGCAGACCATAAAACACACTCACATTTCGCATACACGAACTTGTTCATAGATTAATCCATAGAAATTGATAAGTTCTCGTCGCGCATAACTAAAAATTGCTATAATATCAATATAGGTAAATAAAAAATGACTGGGACCTTAAACACCATTACTCAATATAACTCCGTCAAAATTTGTACTTTGTCATGATGAGTAGGACAAATGAATACATAATGTACAAAGGTAACAACTGGGTTAGATATACATAAATGATTGACAGGTTATATAAGGTAAAATGTAACTAAATTCTCACCTGATACGGTAGTCTTATCTCCTGTGGTGTCGTTAACTGTGAATGACCTCTGAAAATGACTTCTTTATTCCTTGTATTTATTGCTATTTCTACAGATCCAAGCTGTCGGTTGTTGCAGTTTGAGAGTAATACTTGTTCATCGGGCCCACCAGGGAAATCATAAAACCGGAAATTTACTTTCAATTGTCTTCCAAGATCGGCATTCGAGTATCGCATTACAGTTAACTTTCCGGTTCCGTCAAATCGACCGGCATTGGCTACAGAGTCTACATTTTGGTTATTTTCGACATAAATACTGGTTCCAGCTTTATCGTATATTGTCTTGTCGTTAAAGTCCAGATATAATTCTGGTACGCATCCTAAAACGAATGAATAAAAGTTATGAAAGATTAAGATTGATATCTTTTCAACTTTTGTAGTACAGATTGAAAATATGCGCAATTAATATCTTGTCAATTTACTCAGAAATGCATTCGTCAACAAACTAATTTTTCTACTTAAGGCGGTTGTTGGGAGGAGGGTCACACACACACACATATATATATATATATATATATATATATATATATATATATATACATTCATCCTAGAAGTATACATATGCGTTGTGTTTCATCCTTTGCTATCTACTTTTTTGTTATATCTAAAGTTTACATTGTCGATTTTTGAACAAGCACTGTAAAAGCAATCTATTCTGTTAAATAGACCTAATGTAAAAACATAAATGAAAATGATAAAGGATTTATTTCAGGTGAACACGCATCCATTATATGAATAATTTTGAATCCAAATTGAAAACATAAGATTTTGCACCGTATTCAAGATAATATATATTCACTTTTGATCAGACATCAGTCATAAAAGGGTTGTTAATCTATCACTTTAAATAACCGAATAGCAATGTCCAGTTAGACATCTGTTTTCGTGGCACACATAGCGTGATGAAATTTGTATGGGTTTTTTTATATATAAAAAACATTGAAATAAAATAACAAACATACCAGTCCATGCCCGAATCACAATTCAGAAATTGAAACTGCTAAATTGAAACTTTCATTTCTAAATTACTTGGTGATGTAACAGTTTAACCCACTTTAACTTTATTTGCCTGTTTATACTTTGCTTTTGGGGTTGTGGTAAAACATGGACCGGTAAGGTTCTGATCAATTTTGATCTGACTCAGAAACGATTTCTGAAACATCAATTATACATCAATTATGAAGGAACCACTCAGCAAAATGATGTTAATCAAAGTTGCAAATAGGTCTTACCGATGGTGGATACAGGTGCCAAATCGTGACATGCGCACATGGATACGTTATACAATGTTCCTACGGGACATCTCCGTTTCTGCCAGCCATAACCAAATACATATTCTTGATAGTAGTTCCTGTCTGCGTCAGGCTGCAACATGCATGCTGAAATTGTGAAAAAGTACGCTTACAACAATCTGTAATGGGGTTTGCCAATGTACCTCGTGAACAATATCCCTTAACGTGTGTACAGAAAGCGTTGACGTTGCAATTTTCCGGTAAAAAGTCTTGTACGGGAAACGTCATCTTATTTGATTCATTATCCAATAACATGTATAATAATTGTTCCGGAGAATCGTCAGGGGTATCATTTGGTACACTGGCGAATCCCACGTTAACATCGCAATACATTACGTCTGCACGCAAATCTTTAATAATATGATCATCGTCTTTCACGAATTTTAAACAGTGTATTTGATAAAGGTGTCTGCTATACAAACATCGATACATAGTTAAGATTCTGGCAACAGTTGTATTAGAAAAAAAAGAAAGATTGTAAGTTTTACACATGTAGATGTCCCGAGAGTCGTATATATTACGTCATTATATGCGCCTTCCATACGCACTGTAACCACACCCACTAGATACCAATTTTCTATTATATTCAGTGCCGATCTAAACCGGGGCCTTTTATATTAAGTGGTCTCAATTTGTTTTTATCTTGTTTAATTTTCTACATTCATTATTTGGTTTTTATCAAGAGAATGTGTCATTGTCTTTCGTTTTGTATCAGACATTGCGTAATATGTACCATACCTTTGAAAGTATCGTCAAAGATCCTTTGCTTAACTTTGAACATGCGAAATGACTTAAACCTGAGACCTTATTCTTATTTGCATGGCTTACGGACACAAAATTTATTTTCTTGATTGTGTGGATAAATGGATTTTACCAGCTCACCACGTCATACCTCCAACGTTTGTGCAGAACGATTAGTTTTATTCGATATTGAATCGCATTAGTTGATGCTTCCAGTAGAAACAACATTATCATGTGACGTTTCGACGTAAACGTTTTCACAACATTCCGCACAAGCGTTAAGAGGTATTGATCACATGGTACATTGGCGTCCATTAAGAGAATCCGCAAAGACTAATTAGTAACCGTGGTGTCGATTGTGTTAACTTACGGGCTTCGGTTGTTGAGAATGGTGGGTTTATTGGTGGTCTTCCTGTAGGCTGGATTATACCCGGTTGTCTTGTTGTCACTGGTAATGTCATAGGAGGCGTCGGAGTTATCACTGAAATAGAACCAAAATAAACCATGGAATTAATACAGACATTTCCAAGGAACGGTAAATATGAGCATCTGAAATTGCTATGGTTATATTTATGTATAATGCGTCAAGTTTAACCTGGTCGTTTTGACCTTTAATTTGAATATTCAAACAGACTTATTGTGTAATTTAGTGGCTATATAAAGTTGATATATAAGTATAGATGATAGTAACACTGGGTACTGGGTGTTTATGGTAATTAATCACACTGCCTTACCCAAATCAAGCAGTCGATTGTCCCAAGCTAATATTCAAATTATAGGTCAAACGGCAGGTAAAACTTGACGCACTATAAAAACTCTGAAAAACCCAAAATTTCTCGCATCAAACTTTTTTCTTAATTTTTTAAAAGGATATGTCTATGAAGAAACATTCATATGGTACAGCATTACTTTTTTTCGTCATGGTCAAGCAAATATATCTCTATTCTGACAATTTTCCCGTGTTTGTCCGTTTTACACATTATGGAACATTTTATTTAAATAGTTCACATTCCCAAAATAATATTTTTCACTTTCCCCAGATCTCACGAGTCTGAATAGAGTAATATAGAGAAAAATAACTTTAACTTAGTATAAATATAAGAAGGTTTTAACAAATTTTACTGGGTTTTTTTTTTTTTGGTCAGATCAATGATATTTTTTGTTCGATGTCAATTTTGCATCATAAATGAGTGTAAAAATGCATATTAAGGAATTTTGAAAAATAAAATAGATATATAGGACGTGTATTATTTTTATAAAGCCAATAGACCTATCCCATTATCGCTATACTTTGGTTAACGCAGTTTGTCCTTTTCAATTAAAGTACATGAAATTACAATTCTCCTAAACTACTCGTAATAAATACACAGTTTCTCACACAGTTTCTCACACAGTTTAATGGTATCATAATAATAAAAATTTCTTTCGGTGTTACATATTCTGGAAAATTTTAAACGAAATTTCAACGAGACTGTAGCATCAGAAGAATGCATCCTTAAGACAAATGCTATGCATAAATCATTATGGACGTTAATTAATATTGTCACTGTAATGAATATTGAAACAATTATTCACTGGAACTCGGTATACAGCAAGGTGCCGTAATTTTTCTTGTATTTTTGTATTGAATACAAACTAGATGTTTAGGGGACATTGATAAATGAGGTGTCAGATGCTCCGATATAAACATGTAAATAGAGATGTAAATACATGTCTAACGACAAGTATCAGGGGTTATATCACTCTCAGAGAGAAATTCTTATTGACAGGTGACCGCTGGTCACATGCCCATCATTTATTGTTTTGACCATGATCATCTGATTTATGGGTTTCACCTAGCCGTCCTAATTATACGCGATCATTGCAATTTATAAATACTTTTATAATGTTCTTCTTTATAATTATTATTTTGTGATAATTGAGAGAGAGAGAGAGAGAGAGAGAGAGAGAGAGAGAGAGAGAGAGTGATGGTGTTTAGAACAGTCGTTGCATACAATTTTGCCAGGTTAAAACTATTCCCTATTCCTCGTATATATTGTTTTGGAGATAATTATTTAATTAGAAATTTGTTTGGTTGTTTAGCGCTATGCTGCTAATTATAATCCTAAAAATCACTTGATTTCCTGTTTTAAAAGTATGAAGTCCACATTTCATTCACCACATCAAATCGAACGTCTCATCTGGTGTTAGCACACTGCTACTTATCTTTTTTGCCTGCAAGTTCTACAAAGTCTGGACACACCAATCAAATTGGAGACAGTAAGCCATTTAGTTTATATAACTGGTAAGTGGTTTTTTTCCGTGTCGATCGAAATTTAAAACAGTTTTCATGCATAATAATAAAACATGTGGAATTGTAGCTAGCTCCTTCCGGATCATCCGGCCTCACTTTCCTGGTGGCAGTTCACGTACTTAACTTGCATGTAGTTTGTCAGTTCCAAAGTTTTTAACTTTGTTTTAAGATTATGATTTGGGCATGTATTGGTATGTCTGTTTTTATTGGACCACCATGAGGAATTAGAACACGCAACAAAATATCTGGATTCCAAAAATCTTTTTTATTGCATACTATATGGTAATTTCATTCCAAACACAAATGTTTTATTTTATGGTTATACGTGATTTTATGCAGCATATTAAACGTCAATATATCACACCTACATACCGGTGTAAGTGGTAGGTATAGCACAGTGTATGAGTCACTAAATGGTATTTCTATTGCTGCATTGACCACAGATGTCCAGGCAATGGACCTTTATTTTATTTTTATGGACCTTTATTTGGTTTTTATTCACACGAACAGTTTGTGGGAGGAGGTTTAAGAGTTTGTCGCCCTGCTTACCGAAATAAAAAGGTGAAGGCTTTGCTTTTAAAAGAAAATGTATATTATTCGGCACTCTTTGCAATTTGGCGGGTTTGGCGTTATGCACGCGACTGGTGGGTGTTTAAGGCGTGATGCCTGCGAAGGGGCGGGTAATTATGGTGTCATTCCCGCGATTGGTAAGTGTTTAAGGCGTTATGCACGCTAAGTTACGTGTAATTAAGGCGTCATGTTCGCTATTGGTTGGTGTTTAAGGCGTCATACCCGCGATCGGCGAGTTTTTTAAGGCGTCATGCCCGCGATTAGCGGGTTTTTAATGCATCATACCCGCGATTGGTGGGTATTTAAAACGCCATGCCTGCAATTGTCATAAAATTGAGACGTCCATGTAAACTGATGTATTGGTGTGAATGCGATAAATTGACATTTGCTACTGTGTTATAGCTTAATCCGTGTCGGATACCGATGCGGCCTTAATAAACCATGTAATACGTACCCTGCTATTGACTTTTATTATAACATGTGGTTTGGCTATACAAATCAATTAATCCAGGTTTAAAAAGATGCACATTGAATTCAGATCATGTCTATCACGTAATAAAATGCTTTATCATCAGTTTTCTCTTAGAATCGATAGAAGAATTCAGCTCTGATAGATGTGTATAAAGGTTTTGTATTTTTAAAAATATACAAATGCATGTTATTCTTTATTCTGATCGATGTCTGTGTTGTATCTAGCGAATTTCATTCACAAACAAGTGCAATTGGCAAGTTCATTACCTATACTATGTATTATTCTGAGCTTCAATTTTAGCTTTATCAATCAGACACATTCCAACGTAATGATAAAAAGTGCATTAATAAGTTAAGTGTTTGGGCCTCCAACAATAAACAAAGAACCAAAGTTGTTTGACCTCAATATATAGAAACAATAAACACTATTTTTGCATTAAAAGCATTAAAAAACACTATTTATGTTACATTATTGCTTTTAGGTTAATTAAGGCCGAAACGTTTACTCGATAATTAACACCTGCACTCCTTTCTTTATGTTCCATTACACCTACCTGGACGTCCTCTCGGCCAGTCACACGCACATTTATCTGGGTGAAATATCGTTCCTTTTGCACATGGGAAGTCCATTGTGTATCCTCTAGAGGTCAAATGTACCCTGTATTTTGTTGAATCGCCGGGTACTGGCTGTAAAACACACCCAGCTACAAACATAATAGAAAACGTCAGAATTAAAGAACACATGTTTCCATAAAAATATTATATAGGAAAAGATAATAGAATACTCTTTTGCAATTGTGTGTCCAACGCTAAAATAGTGCTTGTTTTTTTATATATCTTTAAAAATTCTATATCGTTCATTTTATTTGCACTAAGACTTCTGAAACGTAAGACATTCAAAATATGATTATCCGTTGTTAGCAGTTGCTAAGTATTCGTTGATTAAAACATCAGTCTCAAACTAAGGCATATGTAGTTACCGTTATACGTTATATTGGCATTTGAACGGGTTGACAAAAGAAATTATAATAACTTGATCAAACTTTATTTAAGAAACATCTTTCCAATGATTAAACACAATCTTTCTTATACATGTACCTGATGTTGTAATCATCATTAGATTCTACCAAGTAAAGTTAGCATTAAACATTCAATATTGTAATCTTTTATTAACAGTTGTGCTTTTACAACCCTTTTCTGGCTATAAGTGAGATGTGTGATATATACTACTATGTGCCTATATATCCTGTGGTATGTCAGCTCGAAGCTAAACATTAATATTACTGTTTTTGTTGTGTTCATGACAAAATAAAGCAACTACTAGTAAACTATCTGTATGCTGAAGAAGCTAATTTAAGACGCAAAAACTATGAATAGGGTAGAACATAAAGTATAAAGCATCGCATGATAATAAAATAATGCAAATGATATCCATAACTTAGTAAAAAAAACCATGCAATGAGCAAAGCATATTATTTTGAGCAGCAACATTTTAATTGAATCACAATTATTGCACAAAGAAAGATAAACAATCTGTGTAAAGATATAAAATAGATGAAAAATATAAAGCCTACTGCGTACAAAAGCATTTAAGATATGAATGCAGCATTTTGAAAATGTACTACCAAACGATTACATCAAAATCGTTCTCAACTGTAACTGAAATTTTGTAGAATTTATTTCTTAGGGAAAAATGCATAAAAAGTTTAATCATTTGAATGAAAAGTCTGTGATTATGAATTATGCAAGTAAGACTTGGAATACATAAATAAATGTATGATGAGGCCCATGAAATATTTTTCGAAAACTTTAATTTGCCTTTAAATACAATTTTTACAAATCACACACATCAATGGTAAAATCACAATCCAAATACTAAGTAATTACTGAAAACTACCAAATTAAGTTAAAGACATGGATTTCTACCAAGGAAGTGAGACTGGATGCTTAGGAAGACTAAGCATTGTCTATCTAGCTAGCTATACAACACTTATGAAATCAAAATTGATAATGAAAAAACCATAGAATTATGTGACGTCTTTATCCAGGATAATTGTGATAGAAAGATCATATTTACAAACCGTTTGTTTTAACGGTCATAATACTTTTGAGAGCCTTGATAAGCCTAAACTTTCGTCGCTGAGGCAACAATTTTGTAAGCAGCAACAGACTGACCCACGCAGAAATTTAGGAATTAGGAAACGCGCTGTAACTGAACATCATAATGAAGAACGAAACTAACACTAAAAGCAAACAGGGCATGCGCATATATGAATGAAAAACTCACTTCTTAGATAATCCACTAAAGTCACTTAAAAAGAATAAATTGAAAATAAAAACTAATGACTTATAATACTACTACTACTAATAATAATAATGATTATTATTATTATTTATTAAGGTCGATGAATGTTACTGAAAAAGCTAAATATAATTAAAACGGCGACTTGCAATAATTAGTGTTACTAAAACTACTAGTAAATAAGGGCTCAAATTGCATGCAGTGAAAATGTATAGGCGGATTGAAAATTATTGGGGATAATTAATTTACTGTGAGCATTTACTGTAGTGTTATGAAAAATGTCATGGTGGCACAAAATACCACACAACATGTTGTTTACGGTTAAACTGTTGCTTTTTGAAACATAATGTTCATACACTCAAGAATGAATTAACGTCATGATCCTGGTACTCATGTTTTAATAGTTACATCAAAACAAATAGAGGTTTGTTTGTAGTTTTTTTATTTTTTTGTATCACGAAAAAACAAAGTCCTGTCTGTTCTATATGTTATATCAGGATAAGAAAATAGAGAAACCACAACCTCAGGAATTCAGAGCAACAATGTTGTACAGGCCCTTTTACGTCTTTTGTCGACCACCTGCATGGTCAATGTAAAAATATGTTACACAAATTGTCAGTTGATTTGCGTCTATAGTATAAACAACCTCAGAAAATTGGGGCGAAAATGGTGTGTAGACCCCGTTACGTCTTTTTACACCACTTACATGGCAATAGTTAAAATACGTCTGGCAAATTACCAATAGTACCAGCTTTGCATCTATGGAAGAATAAAACATTGTAACTATGGACTCTGATTTTCATTCGAGTCTTTGAGTAATTAATCGAATTTTCGTTGTACACGCTGTGCGATTCTGCACATTATACAGTCGAACCTGTCTATAAAGGCCACTTAAGGAAACCTGTAAAAATGGCCTGTATGGACAGGTGGCCCTTAGATACAGGTTCAAATAACCTGAATAGACAGCAATAGGGATACAATTTTACTGACCTATAAAAGCAGGTGACACTTATATAGAGGCGATCTTTAAGGCAGATTCAGCTGGGTATCATTTTGAAAATTTATATGAAAATTAATTCCGAAAAAATGAGAATTTTCATTTTTCACTTTTTACCAAAATTGAATCGTAAAGTTAGTGGGAAATTGATTAGTTATTATTAATTACGGCATGCTATTTATATCTTAATTGCTAACGTGTGTTAATGTTGGTTACCTTGTCATATACAAACAAAATTATCATTGAATATATTTAAAATGATTAATTCAAAATATGGTATATGACAGTATGAATATAAATAAAATGACTTACTTCTGCCTCTTGCGGAAAATGTTGGTGCTTGACAATACGCATCTCGAACAACTGCTAACATCAGTAACAGTAACATAAACGATGTCATATTTAACCCCTGACTTCTGAAATAAAAAGAAAAAAATTAAAAAAGCAACAAAAAAATTTTTAAAAAATAATAATGAAACAATGGCGTTCATTAAAATGGAATAACTAATTTACTGTTGTTTTTCCTACGGTGTGCTCCAAAAGCCACTTGTACCTACATGTAAGTAGATTATTATTATGAATGATTAAAACTATCGCGCGTAAAGGTTGTAAATGTGAAAATTGTACATTTTTTCTTGAAAAATACATTTCTGATAAAATATAACAATGTTGAAAAAAATATAATAATTATATTAAAAAAATTACAAATACTTTACGCTCAAACCTAAAAAACAATAGATACTAATTGTAATTATCTCCAAAACACTTTTGTTGATGAAAAAAAAATTATTTGTACTAGTTTTTAGAACCATAAAGGCAATAACTGTAGAAACATTGAATTTTTTCTGGAAAAAAATGTAAATTATTACAATATTCTAGTTTAATGAGTTTTGTTGCGTACAAGGTTTTTTCTTTAGTGACAGAAAAGTGACATTATAGACAAAAAGTTTGAAATTAATAACACATTTTTTCTTTTCCAAATAGACGCTTTAAATTTAAGGGGGTCATTTTATTTCATCTAAGATTAACTCTTTTCTGATTTAGAAACTGCATGTAAAGCATTCGAAAAACCACTAACACATTCCACAAAAGACTGTATTCTTTGGAAGGTTTTGGTAGCCGAGTGGGATAGATAGCTGAAGCTAGTTATCGCCTAAGCAGGTCCTAGAGAGACAATTTGTCGAAGTTCTCTGGTTATCTATTTCTATACCATTTTCAATAGAAGTGGAATTAACTTGACTGAAGTATGAAGCACGGTTACATTTCCTACACAATTCTTACTTTGGATGGATAATGGAGATTTTAATGGTATTGTCATATACCATTTTTTGAATGTATTTTATGATTAAATTCAAAAAATGGTATATGACAGTAATAATTTCACTCGATCTGTTTTATTGTCGCTTTCAAAATCTTAAATACAAATTTTATCACAATCTGAAGTAATCTCCACAAATAGTGCATGACACATGTGGCAACGACAATACCAGGTTTTCAATTTCCGTATACTGATAATATAAAACTATATGAATAATGTCTTTCTTGTAAGACGTTGTACATGGAACAAAATTTAATTTGTCTTCAAAGTCTATCTACTTGTAGCTACATGGCTGCAATGTATGTCTTCTTATGTTTACTATTGATGTAAAGTTGACTCAATAGCTTTTACTCGCGTTAACAGACAAGTACGTCATTTCATTAGTGAAAAATTGCTTTAAAGTATTCTTTTATGTAAAAGATGTAACTTTAATTTGTCGACAATTACCGCCTTCGTTGACACAAGTCCTCGGTTTTTAGAATTTAAGACCTTTATCATCGGCACTTTGGAGTTTCTACCTTATACGCTCATTAGACTAGAAGTTACCATGGTTTAAAAAAAAACTTCCATTGCATGAAATCCAAAAATGCCAATGTTCCTCTAAAAAATAAGCCCCGGGGGAGCTAGAAGCTCAACGAGAGTTCTACAGGGCCACATGGCAAGTTAAACGCCAATGTTCCTGTTGATACCATGAAACATGTCGGGGCACATACCGGTTCTAGCGACCGGACTCAAGAATCTTAAATATTTTACTTTTTGACTTGATCCTTGACCAGTGAACCACATGTTTAATTTTTTATGCATGAGTAGGCTTTGATTGGTGGATATGAGTAAAACACATAATTGTTATAGTGAAATCGGGCCGCTAAAAGGACGTGTTCCCTTACAAACAATCACCATAAGTGTTACAACGATGTCGCCAAAAATCGACTGAAAAATAATAATGTTCACTAGGTTTTGTAATGTGTGTTATAAAATAACATGTATTATGAGTTTATACATGACAGGTCGTGATTGTTGTACGGGAATACGTCAAATATCTGGTAAAAAAAAAAAAAAAAATACTGAAGAATTATTACATTCAGTTTTACTGCCAATTTTTTAAAGACTTGTTTATGAAACATACATCAAATTCCTGATGTTAAAAGAATATATTTCGGAGTATCTAAAATGAAAATTAATAAATTTATTTTCTATTGCAACCATCGTTGTAAGCTTTTTTCAAGCATACGTCGAATTCCTTGGGGAAAATGAAAATATTTCAGCATATCTAAAAATGGAATGTTAAATTCATTTTCTATTGCAGCAATCGTTTAAAAGAAATTCGACCATGCGCCAAATTTGAATATGAAAATACATCAGAATATATATTTAAAAATGGAAAAATTAAATATATAAATATTGTTATTGCCATCGTTGTTTAATAGAGCTTCCGAAACAGTGGCAATGCGCTTATTGCACATATATACACAAGTCATATCCAAGAATACATGTGTACATAATATGTAATTACATCCATGCATTGCCATTGCTGCTGCTGTAAATTGTTAAAAAGACGCATATAAGAAAAGAGATAATTTGGAAATGAAAAATAATTGAAAACATTATAATTAGCATCGGTTTTCATTATCTTTAAAAATAGGTTATTAACCAACCTATATCGCGAAATGAAAAAAATCATAATGAAAATAAGAGCAATTTAATTATTATATCAATCATAATTATTAGATACGCAGTACATAAATAATGCAGGTGTGGCTTAAAGAGTTGATTAAAAAGACGTTTCCAATATTCCGATATAAGAAAATATTTAAATGTAAATAAACATAATATAATTGTTATATCTGGCATCATTGAAAGGCAAATATCTGCTAAAATAAAACATAGTGGCTATAATTTTAAAATCACTTTTAGCTAAAGCACTGTTATATAAGGACATGACGTATTTGTGACGTAAATAAAGACCTTAGCTAAGATGCGATCATGGACAATTTTATTATAAAATAATTTAATTTTGAATTTTATTTTACATTCAGCAATTAATACAAATATAGATATTAAAGTACTCTTTCAAATTCAATTAAATCAGTTATTCTCATTTTATATATAAAGCGGCCATCTCAGGACATTTTATAGCATTTCGACAATTTTTGCACAGCGTGTGGTGGTTAATTGCGGAAATGAAAAAAAAATATGGAAAATATTTTTGATGTGCAAATGAAATCTTTTTATGCGGAAAAGAAATGATTGCGGAATACACAATAAAACAGAACATCACTGATTTTAGTATGTTTGTCACAAAACTTGTAAATTGTAGGTTTGATATGAAAATAATCAATGTATCCAGAAATGTGGGACAAGTAGGGCTGAAATGCAAAAAATAAAATTGATTCCATTTTGACATTGCAGATAGCCATAGATAGGCATGGCAGTTTTGTAAGGGTTTTTCAACCATAAATACTGACATAAACAAAAATAAACATATCAATCCATGCCTAAATTACAAACCCAAAGCAAAGCGAAAACAAACATACCAATCCATTTCCAAATCACAAGCCTAAAGAAAATTAAAAACAAACATACCGATCCATCTCCAAATCACAATCCCAAAGCTTAGCAAACACAAACATACCAATCCATGTCCAAACCACAATCCCAAAGCAAAGCAAAAACAAACATACCGATCAGTGTCCAAATCACAGTTCCAAAGTAAAGCAAAACAAACCATACCAATCAGTGTCCAAATCACAGTCCCAAAGCAAAGCAAATACAAACATACCAATCAGTGTCCAAATCACAGTCCCAAAGCAAAGCAAATACAAACATACCGATCCATGTCCAAATCACAGTCCAAAAGCAAAGCAAATACAAACATACCAATCAGTGTCCAAATCACAGTCCCAAAGCAAAGCAAAACCAAACATACCAATCCATGTCCAAACCACAATCCCAAAGCAAAGCAGAAACAAACATACCGATCAGTGTCCAAATCACAGTTCTAAAGTAAAGCAACAAAAAAACCATACCAATCAGTGTCCACATCACAGTTCCAAAGCAAAGCAAAACCAAACATGCCAATCCGTGTCCAAATCACAGTCCCAATGCAAAGCAGAAACGTACCAATCAGTGTCCAAATCCCAGTCCCAAAGCAAAGCAAACACAAACATACTATTCCATGTCCAAATAACAATCCCAAAGCAAAGCAAGAACTAACATACCGATCCATGTCCAAATCACAATCTCTAAGCTAAGCAAAAGCAAACATACCGGTCCATGTCCAAATCACAATCTCAAAGCAAAGCAAAAACAAACATACCGATCCATGTCCAAATCACAATCTCAAAGCAAAGCAAAAACAAACATACCGATCCATGTCCAAATCACAATCTCAAAGCAAAGTAAAATCTTTGAAATTAGCAAATTAACTTAAACACGTGAACAATGAGGTCGGGTGCTCCGGAAGGAAAAGTACCTCCTGTTTAGCTAGCTACACCCGCCACGTGTATAATCTATAAAAATTCTATCTAAAATGTTTTCTAGACCAAAACTATACGGCTAATTACGTGGTTCATAAGGTTTATAACCTCCGATTTGAATATATGCATATATGTAGCTTCCATTTTATAGTTTGTAACCAGATGCTCCTAGACTTGTGAATTAAGCACTATTGTAGACTACAAATGTAACCAATCAAAAAATGGCTTGAAACTCTGTGTCACCAGGCAGAATGGGGTAAGTAGGCAATGTTTATCTAAACACTAGCGTATGATGAATTACATTCAAGAACAAAAACACAAACACTGGTTGTCTGGGATCAAGTGAAAAGTACAGATGCACAATTGAAATGTAATGTCATGCATTTTTGTTTTAAAAATTAATATGAAGAATTGTGGCTTTGTGGAATTAATATGAAAGTACTTTGTATATACACGTATGCTAGAAACAAACTAACAAACATGAAAAATAAAACAAAATAAGAACGTGTTTAGAGGAGTGGAGTAATAGTGTTTTACGCTCCAGTGGAGAAAACCGGATTGCCCAGAGAAAACCACTGACCATATGCAAATTCAAGCTTTAGCTTTGGTAAACTTTTCACTATGACAAGCGTGAGTTCCCTTAGCGGTGAGATGTGTTTTGATCCATAAGCACAAGTTCACTTTAGATCACTAAGATGCGTTAATGTTTGCAGAAAAACTACGGTAGTTCAGCTAGAAGAGTGTACATATTTCATGTGGGAGGTCGTGGCCATGGGTTCAAACTCCGGTCGGGTCTCACCAAGACTTGAAAATAAAATGTTTCTGGATTGGTATAAAGTATGCGATTTCAAGGCTTCGGAAATTTGCGTGTCATTGGATGAGCCAAAAATAGCTCGTTGTTTACTTGTTTGTTTATATATTATGAGTTATGCCAGGGACAGCTGTTATTATATATTGTTATGACGTGTATAGACGGTTTAAAGTTTTATTTACATCTTAGATATCCATAAAAACAATTATTATTAAAAATATTCAGAATACAAAATTTTGGGCGTGTAGATTATTTCATTAAATGCGTAGAAATTTAATTTAAGGCATAAAAACAATATCTGCATGTTTAGGAAATTATTTGCTTGTTCAATTATCCATTAAAGTCTTCAAACATTCTTGTTACTGTTGATTAACACGGAATCTGAGGTGGACATTTACAATTATATATCTCGAAAAATTAAGTGACAGTTTTCGGTTCAGATAATAGTCGCATTCAGCCACCGTCTTAATGTAAAAACTTATATATATTGCAAAATGCGAACTCTGGTTAATCTAAAACATGAAAAGTTATCCCTGTAACACATTATGATTGTACAACATATTTGGTTTGAAAAGTTCTGATGCTGTAGTGCTGTCCAAGGATTTAGTCTTTAAATGTTGGCTTATATCATATTTTTGTAGAAACAGCGTTAACGTTCACAAGGTCCATATGCTAAAAAAAGACGTGTTGCTAGGTTGAAAAACTGATGAGTGTACCACGTAATGTCCATAACGTTTTGCCCGAAAAGAACATAAAATCCTTACAATATGGGATTAAAAAAGTTTAGCGTTTTCCGGGAAAGCGACGTTATTTCGGTAAATTTGGAGGTTTATGTTTTCAATATCGTTCTATACAAACGTTATGATGTATTGATCACGTGATACGCTGGTGAACCTTATAATAACTACTGACAATCAAAGTCCAATTAATTATGTAATTATTATATAATTATCATTTACCTTGAAGCAGCAATAAAAAGTGATGGTCATAACCTTGACCTTTACCTTGGCCTATGATTGAAAGGTCAATATGTGTGAAGGAATGTAATGCAATATGGAAACTTCAAACAAGAAACCGGAAGTAAAGAATGAAACCCTAATATATTCTAAAGGAAATGACAGAATCAAACTAAAAGATATGTCTAATGAAATTAGAAATGCCAGTAAAGCTGACTAACCCCCTGCATAAGGTTTGTCATGGGGTCATGACCCTTGCCCTATGCACCTGAAATTAAATTTGGTATAAAATATGTGTCGTGTTATTCATAAACATATATCTAATTCTGGTTCTGATTTTATAGGAAATTTTCATCTAATGGCGACTATTGAAGTTCCGAATAAATGAACATGTTGATATATTTGAACGTCAAAGCTAATGTATTATATACATGCATTTAGGAATCTAGAAAGTTCATAGAACAGTGTATTCAGACAGTTAAAACATTAAACATCGGAGTTATTGCAAGAGCAATGGCGAAAACTCAAGAAATCAACCGGCGAACGGTTGACTTATATCGTTATACTAGGCAGGCTATTCAACTGTAGCAAAATGATCGGTTTTATTATTAGAACGAGTCCCAGTTTCACAATCATTCCTTAACTAACATTTTCCTCAACTTAAATTGAGCAAAATTTTGGCGAGCTCCTTTTTGGAATTAGAAATAATCAACGTCGTCATAACTAAATACAGAAGTCATCAGCTTGAGACATTTTTAAAATGACACCTTAAAAATTCTCGAATATCTTAGCAATTAACAAAATAATTAAGGTGTCAAAGTTGCCAGATTTTAAATTAAGGAAAATAGTTTATTTGAAACGGGCCCGATCACTGGAGGATGACCCTAGATTTCCTTACTGTAATACAATAAAAGGTTGCCATAGAGGCATAACATGAGAACCCGTGAAACCAAAGTTTTACATTGAAGACAGCCTAGAACCAAAGTAGCCTAAGTTCTTGGAGTTAAATAGGGACTGCATTAAAAACAATTCAAAGTCGACTTGTTACTTAAATTATATATTAGTAATATAATTGGTAATCCTTCCTGGGCACCCGGTCTCACATCCCTAGTCGAAACTCGCCTGTTTACTTAATTTCCCATTATTCAATGATTTCATGTGGAATATGCTACATGTAGATATATTTTAGCGGCCATTATACAATTATGGATATCGCTCTGGTCAATATCACGCCATATACAACCACTAAAAAGTCCCTAATTTTATAATATTATTCAATTTTATTATTATTATTATTATTATTAACTATTATTATTATTTATTTATTTATTTATTTATTTATTTATTTATTTATTTATTTATTTATTTATTTATTATTATTTTCTCTTCGAACTGACAACTTCATGACATTCTTTGTTTCGTAGTTCCAGCCCCCTATCTTATGTGTAAACTGCAGAAACTATATCATCATATTAAGGAGAGAATATACAGGAGCCAGATGTGACACTATAGTCTTCTATAGATACGTGTATATAAGTAAAATAACTTTGTTGCAATTCTGCCTCTGCATATGCATTTCCTGTATTTGTTAATACTGTACATTTCGATTTTCCAATTTTTTCAAAATTGTGTTCAAACTCAACTTATACCGTTGGTTGAATAAAGAAAAAAAATTAGGTGTCTTCTTTAAATGATCAATGCTATTTTTTATAAATAAAATACGTGAGGAAAAATGGAAATCATACCTTCTTTCTATCACTGCTAATTAAAATGTTCCTTTTTATCTTTTCTTCACTAGTATTCCTCGTTCTCACTCAAAACAAATGAATTACACACACAAAATTCCTAATTCAGTAACGGCTTTAACTGTACAAAATTTTCACAGTATTTTCCTCCAAAATATTTCCGTGACAATAAAAGCTCCTACTAATATTGTTCAAACAGTTGTAATATGTTGGCAATATCTACTCTCCTAACTGTCATGTTCTATAAGTGACAAAATCTACTAATGGCTATATGATCATATGTCATATAACTATATCTGTCCTAACTTCCACAATGACCAATGTCCGAACGTTTTATGATGGACAGATTTATTGACCAAAACACTTATTATTCAGCTTTTATGGTGATATCCATGTTCTGACTTGAAAGTATTAGATAAAAACGCCGTCCTTTTCTTGTTTTATTACGATTTATTCTTACTCTTTTTTCTTTCTTTTTTCTGTTTTTTTTTTCTTTTTTCTGTTTTGCCTTCGTTGACGTTAGACTAATTTACTTTGCTGTTTCATTTTTTGTAATATTTGGATTATTTTATAATACAATAACAATAAATAAATGAAATAAAATAAGACAAGGGAAATAAATAAATGAATAAATAAAATAAATAAATAAATAAATGTTTCTTGTTCACTATTTTTATCGGTGTCGATATTTAAGTACAAGATGAATTAATATTTAAATAAATAAATAAATAAATAAATAAATAAATAAATAAATAAATAACGGGTAGTTTTTAATTCTATTTGTTTGATGTATGTTTTGCTAGGTACAGTAAGATACCTCGGCTTAAAATGATTTTACCATGTTTCAAAATCGGAAATCAAGTTCAGGCACTGTTTTGTTAAATATGACGTATACTAATTTTGGAGTTTTTATAAAATAAATATTCAGAAATCAGTATGAATAAGAAAAAAAATCGAAAGATTTTCTTGTACCAGTATCATCTCAATCACTGGTAGCCAAAAACGATAAAAATGACTGATATCTCTATTCCATACTGGCTAACTGTCAATCAAATTTTAATCAATTTTGTCCCAGGGCAAGAATGGGATTCGATGCAATTTTATGCAATTAATAACTCATTTGTTAGCAAATAAACAAGGTATATAATCGTGTAATCGTTCTAGATAAATAAATAGATAAACAAATAAATAAATAATTTAATTTTGTTCATGTTCACTATATTTTGGGTCAGGTATTAAAATAAATAAATAGATAAATAAATAAATAAATATAATTCTCTTTTTTGAACACGATTTTTATCGGCCAGGTATTGAAGTACATCCCAACCTGCCTGAGAGGTCACCTCGAAACAAGGATCAACTGCTTATAAAGGCCAGGAGGATACAATCTCAGTTGTTCTTTATTCATATTGTTTGAACCTGTATAGAGAGGCCACCACCTGCCCATAAAGACCACTTTTACTGGTTCCTTTGGACGACCTTTAAAGACAGGTTTGACTATACGTGTATTCCGTTTATAACTGTATAGATTATTGGTATGTCTATGCTCAAGAGGTCGAGGTTGCGATTAAGAAACCCGAGGCCAATGACAGCAACTGTACACATGGTATAGTGTGATATGTAATATCTATTTATATCCCCTATATAGCGCGTCTTCGTTCATCTTATGTTACAGTTAAGCTCCGAACAGCGGCAACATTCGTATTATACGGAGCTAGGAGGTGGACGCTTTTTCCGGAGCTTGTGTTAGAGTCACACACGGCTGGGTTACGAACCGGATATGATTCGGGTAAAATGAGCCAGACTAGTCCCGGAATGGTTTGTAATTTGTGCTGCAGTCACGTTCGGTGTCAAGAACTAAAACTCCTTAAAACACTAAAACATATTGACCATTTCGAACCGTATGGACCCGGAAGTCAACATTGTCAAAATCAAATGTATGAAAACATTGCGGTATACCACAAGTGTTGAATCGGGTCAATGAGGGCCATTGCGGTTCTAAACGGGTCACTACGGATGTAAATACGAAATTAATATCCGTGCAAAAATTTTGAACACGACCGCCGTACCATAGCCCCGGAATCCATCAGGCATTGACACGGGATCCATGCGGGTCAATGCGGGTCTTAACGGGTACGGGTCAAACCGGGTCGATTCGGTTTAATTCCGTAAGGGCCCTGCCCGGCCGCCCGTGACTGTAGCATTCATCTTGTAGTGATTGATGTATAGACCGATATCCATTTTATTTTGGCTTGGGAACATTAGGACCTAAAGTACACCGAGAAAAGATCCGACACGTGAGTACACAGAATATCTTATACTTGTTATTAATTTTACCTTTAGGGGTGGGGTGGAGTACTAGACCCAGTTTTACAATAATTTCTTAGCTAAGATTTTCCTCAACTTACATATGTCAAATTTGAAATATGAATAATTTTGGTAAATTCCAAGATATTTATGAATTTTCTGTGCGATATTGAAGACCACTCTAAGCTTTTCACCTCTAAAACCTTGAATATGTAGTTTCATAGAATTCAAGTCAACTCGCCACACGGTAAATTCGCCCCCACTTTCAACAAATTCGCCCCCATGTAAAAATCGCCCAGTTCAAATTCGCCCCCACTTCTTGCAAATTCGCCCCCAGTTTTTGAGAAATTGTCTTCTTTTATTGAGATTTTAAAAGTAACATAAAATGAATTTTTCAGACCTCAGATATGCCCAATTAACTGCAAACACATTATATGTAAATATGTATTGTTTTTATTGCAATGTTTTTGTCGCGCATTCATAATGCAAAATGCATTGACTGAATTCGCACCTCGGATATGGCATGAAATGGTAATTATCAAAAGTCATTTGTTAGATTATGATATAATCATAACAGTGGGTACAGTAAAAAGAAGTATTTAATGTTAATTAAAGATGACATTAGAAATAATAAAAATGATTTTGTAAAAAGCAACATTGGCAACGTTTAATAATATAATTAGATATTCATGATATATGAAGTTAAATCCATTATGATACACTAACATATTTCATCTTTAATATTTTAATTTGATTTTTTTTATTAAAAAAGTAAACAAAGTATTTGTTATATAGTCATTGAGAAAATGGGGGCGACTTTGACAGTGGGGGCGAATTTGCAAGAAGTGGGGGCGATTTTGAACGGGGGCGATATTGACAGGGGGGCGAATTTGTTGAAAGTGGGGGCGAATTTACCGTGGGGCGAATTGACCTGATACCGTTTCATAATATATTGATTTAAGTTTAGGAAAATCTTAATTAAGAATGATTGTGAAACTTGAGTCTGGTGTTTTACGCCCAAGTAAAGATCGTTTCACTTAAATCGAGGTAGTCAGTTCTGGGATGGCGGAGGATACCGCAGACCAATGATTGAAGGACACATGGGTTCCAAAAAGAGCCGGGCCGTACGCGTTTGATGTTGCATTTAATTTTAAATTGCTCCAAAACAATCTAGCTGCTAACAGAATGGAAGTTACGATGGAAAGGGTGGTTAACCATGGGAGCAATAAAACACAATAAGTCATCAAGTTTTACAACATTTTTTAAATGAGATTTTTCTTAACTTTAATCAGGTACATTTTGGCTACCTTTTGTGATATTAGAATTAAAAAAGTTTTGACAAAAACAAAATGTAGATGTAATAACTTAATTGATCTTAAAAATAACATCTTAAATACATGAATATCTTAAAAAATAACAAAATTATTCAAATTTAAAATATACTAGATTTAAATTAAGGAAAATCTTAGTAAAGGAAGAATTGTGAAACCGGCACTAATAATTATAGATAGACTGTTAGGATTTCTGAGGGAAGTTCAACTTCCTGTCGCTAAACGCATGCGCTAAAGATGACCGGAAATACATTGAGGCATATTTCTTATGTTTCTGATAGGTGACTTATATGCCACTTTCTCTCTATCCATGTCCAGCTATTCAGTTAAGTAATAGGCATACTGGTCGCTTCGTAGTAGAAGGTCGGGGTTCGATTCGCAATTGCAGGTCGGCTCAAACCCTAAAAGGCTAAAAAGGGAAGAGATTTTCTTCAATTCTAAAATGACTGATAAAATAATTCTTTGTCACGTGAAACGGTTGCTTAGACATGATCCACTTTTTATAATAATTTTTAATATTCGGTTGGCAATGTCTCGATATTGGTCACTCTTCTTTACTGGGTCTTTCGGAATTTCAAGATTATATAGATTAATATCATATAAAAAAAATTATAATAATGAAATTCGTCATTTTAGAAACTCTTGGGGGGGATCAGGACCATAAAGCACATTATTTAATCAAAATGCCAGTCATTCACTAGTTTTTTTGGCGATTTTCATCTAGTCAGTCAATCTGAAATCTTCAATGACTCAGATGGATAATGAATTGTGACTGGTGCCACATATTCAATTGAATGTCGTATTTTCGTGAAAAAACGTCAGTGCGGTTCGCCGCTGTACCACATGACTAATATCCATTTACGTTTGTGCGGGGCATTTGGGAAATATTTATGTCGCGTCATGTGGTACAGCGCTGAACCCCATTAATGTTATGCGATTCCGTATTTAAAGGGGTTTCACGTGATACAACGGCGAACCCCATTAATATAATGCAATTAAATTAAAAGGTATTTCTTTCACATGATACGACTGTAATTTCCTGTGTAAAGGAAGAATAAAAATAATAAAACCCAAAATTTACTTCCAAATGCAAAGTATGTATCTGAATTTTAGTACTTTATTAAATTAAGATGCGACAAAAAAATGAACTGAAAAGTTTATATGCATCGGAACTTTCCAAAAAGTAAGCCACTGTCATTAAATAGCATTTAAATTTGATATTCTTAAAATGTTTATAACTTTAATTTTGAGCTTGAACAGTTTTTAACAAACTTGTTACCAAGTGCATGTGTATTAAAAAGTTCATCATATTTAAATTAAATCAAGCAAGTCTGAATCCGGAAAATCCTGGCCAAAGTCTTCCATGAATTGCATTTCCTAGCGTTTCAAATTTTCGAATCCATACTTGGTCATTCTTGTGCAGGGTAAGTATGACCATGCTTGATCCACTTTCGTAAGATTTCCCGCCTCCACCAGACTCCGCAGCATTTCCCCTTTTAGGAACTCCATTCACAACTAATTCCGTATTAAATACAGTTCCTGGGAGAGTAAGGATGGTCCAGTGAAAGACATAAAGGCCGTCAGATGGAACAGTAAATATTCCCGTCTTTGAATTATAACCGTTACCAATGTTGGTTATTATTTTATCAAATACAACCTTGTAATGCTTTACCTTGTTGTTGGTTATGTCATGTGACAACGAGGCCGAAAAAGCTACATGATCTTAAATAAAGAAATAATAAAAATAGTACAGTAAAATATGCCATAGTGATGACCTTTATTCAAGAAATAAGGTAATTTTTTAATGTCTATATCAGCTTGCAAAATATTATGGGCTCTCAAATTGCATAAAAGGAGGAACACCCTGAGAGGGGCAATATACGCCGGTCAATGTCTATAATGTAAACAGGAATAATAAGAGGACCGCTGAGCGGGGCAATATACGCCCGTCAATGTCTATAATGTAAACAGGAATAATAAGAGGACCGCTGAGCGGGGCAATATACGCCCGTCAATGTCTATAATGTAAACAGGAATAATAAGAGGACCGCTGAGCGGGCCAATATACGCCAGTCAATGTCTATAATGTAAACAGGAATAATAAGAGGACCGCTGAGCGGGCAATATACGCCGTCACTGTCTATAATGTAAACAGGAATAATAAGAGGACCGCTGAGCGGGGCAATATACGCCGTCAATGTCTATAATGTAAACAGGAATAATAAGAGGACCACTGAGCAGGGCAATATACGCCGTCAATGTCTATAATGTAACAGAAATAATAAGAGGACCACTGAGCAGGGCAACATACGCCCGTCAATGTCTATAATGTAAACAGGAATAATAAGAGGACCGTTGAGCGGGGCAATATACGCCCGTCACTGTCTATAATGTAAACAGGAATAATAAGAGGACCGCTGAGCGGGGCAATATACGCCCGTCAATGTCTATAATGTTAACAGGAATAATAAGAGGACCGCTGAGCGGGGCAATATACGCCCGTCAATGTCTATAATGTAACAGGAATAATAAGAGGACCGCTGAGCGGGGCAATATACGCCCGTCAATGTCTATAATGTAAACAGAATAATAAGAGGACCGCTGAGCGGGGCAATATACCCCGTCAATGTCTATAATGTAAACAGGAATAATAAGAGGACCGCTAGCGGGGCAATATACGCCCGTCAATGTCTATAATGTTAACAGGAATAATAAGAGGACCGCTGAGCGGGGCAATATACGCCCGTCAATGTCTATAATGTAAACAGGAATAATAAATGGACCGCTGAGCGGGGCAATATACGCCCGTCAATGTCTATACTGTAAACAGGAATAATAAGAGGACCGCTGAGCGGGCAATATACGCCGTCAATGTCTATAATGTAAACAGGAATAATAAGAGGACCGCTGAGCGGGGCAATATACGCCCGTCAATGTCTATACTGTAAACAGGAATAATAAGAGGACCGCTGAGCGGGCCAATATACGCCTGTCAATGTCTATAATGTAAACAGGAACAATAAGAGGACCGCTGAGCGGGCCAATATACGCCCGTCAATGTCTATAATGTAAACAGGAATAATAAGAGGACCGCTGAGCGGGCCAATATACGCCTGTCAATGTCTATAATGTAAACAGGAAATAAGAGGACCGCTGAGCGGGCAATATACGCCGTCAATGTCTATACTGTAAACAGAATAATAAGAGGACCGCTGAGCGGGCAATATACGCCCGTCAATGTCTATATGTAAACAGAATAATAAAGGACCACTGAGCGGGGCAATATACGCCGTCAATGTCTATAATGTAAACAGGAATAATAAAAGGACCACTGAGCGGGGCAATATACGCCCGTCAATGTCTATAATGTAAACAGGAATAATAAAAGGACCACTGAGCGGGGCAATATACGCCCGTCACTGTCTATAATGTAAACAGGAATAATAAAAGGACCACTGAGCGGGGCAATATACGCCCGTCAATGTCTATAATGTAAACAGGAATAATAAGAGGACCGCTGAGCGGGGCAATATACGCCCGTCACTGTCTATAATGTAAACAGGCATAATAAGAGAAGGTAAACTGTCATGCAGAACACTCATTTTATGATGTGCACATCTTTATCACACATGTCAAATTAAAAAGCAATCAAATAAAAACTGGGACTAGCTACATCCACAAGAAAATTTAACACACGATACGAGAAAATGAATGCAAAGAACAATAACTACAACTTTGCGGAAAGATGAAATGCAAAACCTGTTTAATATGTTAAACATTAATGCTTTTTGTGAAACCATACCAAATATGAAAGGAATTGAATGAAAAATAAAACAGTTTTTGCATTTTTTTTATATCCTCATCGAGTCAAAAGATATGGCCCGGACAAGCAAAATGTTAACTTACGGACGGACAGACAGACAGACGGACAACTCCATACTATAATACGTCCCGTCATACAGGCTTGTAATAATAATAATATAATAATATGATAATAATTCAGTTCCATGTCAATCTACATAAATAAAACAAAGTAAATAATAAAATTAAACAATTAAAAATAATGTTAAAACAAATAAATTTAGCATGTTCACAAAACACACGATTTACCTTTATGTCTACTTCCAGTTCCAGACAATTTCAGTAAGAGTTTCAAGATGCTTTCAACTGTTTTCGCTCTCCCATTACCACTATGAGCGCCGGTAGTTGTGAGGAAAACAATCGTTAGACACACAACAGAAGTAAGTGTAACCATTCTTATTGCCGTAATGTAAAGTTTCGACTGCGAGAGGCACAAAAAATGATTGTTCGTTTACAATAATTCCCTGATATTTATATAATCTGGACAATGGGGATATCGATAATATCAATTACAATTTAATTACAATGAAGATACACCTGTGTCAACGGTATTTACTGTATAATATTATATTATAAAAGTTATAATTATATATTCATAAATTATGCAAACAACATCTCGTAATTAACGGATATCAGCAGAAAATGAACAAGGAACGTATAGATCTACGTGTGATTGAAATAATTTATGGAGCATCTGTCTTTTTTCTGCGCAGTTATTTAAAATTGAATTTCTCTTTCTACACCGTAAGTGGGAGGTTGTGGGTTCGATCCCTAGGTCTGACCCAAGACTTGAAATTTGATAATAACTGTTCTTTCGCTAAGTACTCGTTTTACGAAATGAAAGTCACGGTTCTTTTGGATGGGAACTTAAATAAACGAGGTCCTTTTCTACATTTTAGTCATCTATTTCCCAAACTTCACAAAATCACCCATGCTGCCACTTCGTACGGCCTGCGTCCTCAGTCGATATAATTTTTATTTTCTTTAGTCGATTATACACATAGTTGACCTCATCACCATGCTTTAATTGTATTGCATCTTGTATGATGATAAGGGCGCGTTTTTTCTTCCTTAAAAGATATTTAATGTTTTGATTTCATGTTTTCATATAAACAGAATTCAGGAAATATTTATTTTGCAAAAAATAAAATTAAATAAGTTTATATTTTCATTTTCAAGTGGTTTGAACTGGCAGTGCAGAATATAAGAATTCAAATTAAAATTTTCTTTTTCGCAGTATTACATTAAATTGAAAAAAAAAAATATTCTAATAAATGTTCACACACGTGCAGTTGCCGACCTAAAAAAGAAACGACAGTTATTCCCCTTTACTCCTCATTCTCAGATACAATAACCATGATACCATTTCTCGCCATATTTGACTTATATTTCATGAATGTTGATGATTAAATGGGGGAAGCCGGAGTACCCAAGATAACCATTGACCACTTGGTAAGCGAACTGGCAAACTTTCTCATACCATTAATCGTCATAAAATTGATTTGGGTATATTTTTTTCGGAGACGACACAGTTAAATTAAATAAATATTTTATCTTTTATTTACATTTTATTTTTGAAGTATGTGGTATAGCATGTACAGACATATGACAATCCATATTTAAAAAGGTTCTCTAGGTAAAAAAAAAGAGATTTTGATTTTTGTTTTTTTTTCTCTCTCTTTGTTTCGGTCCAAAATACGAAAATTTGTACGGGGATCTTAATATAATTATTTTGCTATTTCATTGGTTTAGGTGTTCATGTCTTTGGCCTGGAAACATTATATTCGTTATAGCTATCTAACCAAGTAAAAAAAATCAGTTTCAGTCAGACTATCTTGCACTACCTAGCCAAAATTTTACACTAAGAATTCCTAATTTTAAATCTGGAGAATATGAATATTTTTGTAGGTTTTCAAAATATTAATAGATTAATGGCGTTATTATTTTTATTTGAACCACCATAAAACATTGTCAAAAGGTATCTGGCTTTTAAAAAGGAATATCTATATTAATAGATGATTGTGAAACTCGAACCAGTATCAAAACCATTTGTGTGGGCTTATTTAAACGTATTTTATTTTCGATTTTAGTTGTAACAGGAAGAACCGTAAATGTGGTAGTTACTACATATTGTGAAACCCAAAGAGATAACATTTTTCAAAAAATCGTGACTTATGTTCACATGTTATGACAACATCCTTTATGAAGCAACCTTGACGTTACAAACCGCTACTTAATTAATAAATCCTGTCATTATGTGGGAAAAATTTAAAGTTCAAACGTGTGTACATTTCATCTGATATAATACAATTATAGGAAAACAACATTGACCTGTCCACCTGACTTTTCTTTGGGAATATTAATATAGGAAGATCCATCTAATATATGAATAGTGTACATATTCGCAGTTAATAATAACAAAACCCGTATCCTGTGATATAGATGAAATGGACACACGTGTTCCCTAAACATAAATGTACATGTCTTTAAGAAATATTTAAATTAAATGTTAAACAGACAGGTCATTGCTGTTTACATATAAATACCGGATTGTTGATACATTGTTTGGTGAAAAATAATGCATTTTTTAAATCTAAATGTGTTATTATGGGACACTGGTTCGAAATGAGTGGGATAGTTTAAGCCAACACACTTTACAAGTATTTAAGCAGCACCCCTGGATATAATGTCACTACTTTGTCCAGTGAACGTTCAAAGTCGGTAGTTTAATACCCGTGGTCTTTCTGTTCAACTTGCATTTTGTGTTTGTTTCATCCGTTTTATACATTGTATTCTTCGTTGCATTAGCGATTAGAAACTATATAAAAAGTGCAAATGTACTAGAGAGCTTATAATTATAAATACATGTTTTGGCTAGCTACAAATGTTTTGTTAATCCGTTTTAATTATCCCCTTTATATACTTTGAATAAATATGTTCTAAGTAGTTTTGGCATCTGTAATGTGCTAATTTAAAATTTTTATTAAATAATGCATTCAAAATCAGCACATGACAATCTAACAAGTTCATCTATATATATTGTGTCCTATTTGAAATTAATTTTATTCAATCTTTATATGTAGTGTTTAGCAGGCAACTATAAGTGTTACCCTAAAAATGTTTCGGAAATGCATTTGTTTTATCTCCGTGGTAAGGTTTTGTCTTTGCCTCGCTCAATTGTAAGATGCGGTTCTTGCATATTCCTCAAATAACATTTTAGGAGCTTAAATCTGAAAAAAATGTTAAATAGTCTAAATATTGTAAATAAATTTTCAAAATATATTCATCAGTAGTTTGGATGACCTCTTTAAGATTATGATACTAGTATCTGTATTTTAGTTTGATGGAACATTTCATTTGTACCAGGGACACCTGCAAGTACTTGCCAAATTAAACCTAATTAGTGAAGGAAAACGGGCTCTGGTCCACTGAACAGTTTTAAGTACCTAGTTAAGATCATCATGGATATATTTGACGTCACATAGTTCCATGTTCCTCTCATTACATGCGTAACGGGTATAGCTAAGCAAGAGATGATTACCCTTCCGGAGCACCCAGTCTCACTTCCTTGGTGGAATTTCGCGTATTTAACTAAATGTTTCAGTTTCAAAGTTGTTTTACTTCAATTTAAGATCGTGATTTAAACCTGGGTTAACTAGTATGTTTGTTCAAGGCGTTGGATATTTGAGTTGATACTATGTATCATCGTTGACAACACATCAGGTGTTTTTGAATTAACATATATCTTTTGTCACGTCAAAATTGAAATCGATGCAAATTCATTTTTCTTTTGACACATGCATTTTTCAAAATTTAAATATTTAAGTATTTAATATGTGTATCATTCGTTGAGGCGTAATTAATTCCATTGATACTATGCAAGGTCGGTCAACCTTTGATTCAAAAATTGGAAATTTTTGACATTAACAAATTTGATTTTTTTCACTTTGCAAACATATACTGACTTGTTATACCGTATAGAGATCCAGTCGAAGTTTTATAGAATCCCTATCAGTGGATGGAATGATACGTAAAGATACCATATTGTCAACATAAATCATATGTTTGGTATTTACTACTCTTTTTTACTGATGACAATGACTGCTGTTACTGCTACTTCTGATACTTCTACTACTGTCATGTGCTTCTTTTGAATGCATTATTTCATAAAAATGTAAAACCAAAGGTTTTGAATTTTAATGAAATAATACATTCAAAAGTAGCACATGACAGTACTACTACTACTACTACTACTACTGGTACTGCTACTGCTCCTGCTGCTACTGGTGCTGCTGCTCTTCTCCTGTTGCTGCTGCTTTTCACTATGATGATGATGATGATGATGCCATTAATTGAAAAGTCACTTAAATGTCGAGGTTGTCAGTTTTAATTTGAAGGGGTGACGTAATCGGAGAGTTGGGAGAAGGCCACCTACCTACGGCAAGGAAAACTGACAATTTTCCTTACAATTCAAAAAGCCTTGAATAGCGATATATATTATATCTCACTTTTATTTCCATTTCAAGCAATGTAAAATGTATTTTCATTTCACGTATTATTTGCCTACCATTGTGTTTATTATTCTGAAACTACCTTTTTCAAAGCAAGACTTTTCTATTATGTCAATGCTTAAGAGTGGAGTAAAGGCAAGACGTTTGACGCCCCAGTCAAGATTATTTCCTTTATATTGAGGCTGTTAGTTTTGGGGTTGTGGAAGAACCGTAGTGCCGCCCGGACAAAACTACAGACCTACGGCAAGCGACCTGACAAACCTTCTATCACTGGGGTCTGCGTTTAGTAGGTACTAAAGAGTAATTGTCTGTAAAGTAAAAATAACATTTAAAAAAGATATTAAAATCATTATCCATATAAATATAAACATCAACATGTGTGATATATTATTATGTTGATGATCTGTCAACAATGCAAATTAATGATCATAAAATGGACGCAATATAAACCAATAATATGTGAGTTTTATAGTTCACTTGCAACTGTAATGCTACTGTTTCCATTGACTCCCTTTTTATTTCTTAAAATATTAAACTAAAACATGGTAGCTAAAGCTCTCAAGTTCAATCTCTCTCTCTCTCTCTCTCTCTCTCTCTCTAAAATATTTAACAGAGAACTTATAGAAACCTTGTTAAAATTGAATCAATATTATATAAATCATAGCTTTGGCTAGAGGCATGAATTACTTATTTATAGTATTGCTGATCTTACCAAATATTTCTGTGGATTCAGCAAAATTCGTGGTGGCCAATTTTCGCTGTGTTTTGGATACCTTTAAGCTACAAATTTACATTTAAAGGAAATAATATACACAAGAAGTTATTTCAAAAGGAATTTATCGGCCAACGGTATGCTATTAAATTATCTTAGAAGCACGAAAATTGGACACCGCAAGAATGAGCGATTTCAAAGTAGATTCAAGGAAAACCCTATCATGAAGGTTCTATACACCAATATAATTAGACCCAGTCCAAAAGGATCTATCAAAAATTATAAGGTAATCGCCAATTCCATTGGCCTCAATTACCAATTGTTTTAAAGCAAAGCCTTACTAACAACAATGCCTCTCATAGTAACTTAAACACTAGAGAAAATCTTTGTATGGTTCTTTCACGTGCACCATGATCACCTTAATATAATGAATTACTCTTGACTCGATCGTTTTACACAGTCACTCTAATCCATAATTCAATAGGTCATACCTTAGTTATAAAAAGAGGAAAAACTGCAATAGAACAAAAGTGTTCTTAGAAGCAAGAGTGAAAGTAACCATTAATATGCAACAGACAAGCAAACGAAATGGGAAATAAAACACAGTGCATGTTCCTGGGTAAAATGAATAAATAATGTAAGTCACGAGCCTTATGATACTTTCACCATTAACTAAAGGATTTGGAGAAAAATTCAGAAGATTGAGACCAAATGCTATTATTTACAATTATGGTGTTTTGTTGTATTAAGTTCTGTATGAGACCAAATGTACTTATAGGAGTATAATTATAATTTCTAAAGTGACATCATTTATTTTCTGCTGATGTCTATACGTGTGGCGCCATAGATTTGCTGTTCAAGCGATTGGAAATACATGTCGTACACAACAGTGTATTTATTTCAGGATTAAAAAACTCAAAAATAATTTTCAATAAATGCGAAACCTTAACGCGTGATTAGTTTGCTTTGCACGGAATTTGAAGTGATTACACTTAAACGCCACTACTAGACAGTTCAATGCTTAAATATCGTCGTACCTCGCCATGATACATTCATATTTATATAAGAACCTCATATTTAATGAAAAGATGAGGTAATTTGGTGAGCAGCACATTTGTGTAAGATTTATCTTATAATGGTCTAAATGTGATAAATGACTTTTTGGTATCCAAAAATAGATTTAATGCAAGTTTACCGAGAGGATGCAGCTGCTCAAAGAATGCAAAATTTATTATTTAACCTATGCAAAATAGTGTTAATTTCATTATTATTATACATTCTTTCGGACAAAGACAGTTTCTATATTGCTGTCCACACCAGCAGTAAAACTATCTGTTACAGGTCCACCCAGAATGTTAGGAACAGTTGCTAATTTGCAATTATAAGCCCTAAATTACCTACGCACCTGTTGAAATAACTTCTGAAGAATAACTGTATATGGGTTTGACTTCTTTCACCAGCGTACAAACTGAAGGTCAATAACATTCATGAGCCAAATTTCAAGATTGAAGACTAAACTACAGATGTTCTGAAAGTTTAAACAATGATTTTGTTCCATTGCTAACCTTACCTTAACTTTAGCGCTCTCCTCCCCAGAAGTCGCTTAAGGCCGCAACGCTAGCGCTATCTTTCCATTTTTGCCTATCCTTCGCTGCTGTTTTGGCTGTTTTCCAGCTTGTCAATCCAGTGGCGTTTCTTTCCTTTTCAGTTGTTCTCCTCTATGTGGACTTAAGTCTTCCCCATTTTCTTTTCCCCTCTGGTTGCTACCCTAGTACTGTCTTGCAGTCATTTGTTATCTCTTTCCTCAGTATATGTCCAAGCCAGTTCCATTTTTTTTCTTCTAAGCTCACAGCTTATGTTGTTCAGTCTAGCTGTTTCAAAGATTTTTCCATTTGGGACTTTCTGTTGACATCTTAATATACTTTTTAGGCATTTTGTTTGGAAGGAGTCTATGAGGTGTTCATCTTTCTTTGTTATTTTCCAAGTTTCACTTCCATAGAGTAGTTCTGGTCTTACTCAGGTCTTAAATAGAGATATCTTTGCTAATCTTGCAAGAAACTGAAAAAGTCATAGTGTATATTAATATGAAACTCAATTTTCAAAACACGAAAAAATTGGAAAACCAAATCATTTTTACTTCCTTAGATTAAAAAATAACATCATCAATCAAATTTCTAGGATAAACGTCTTTATCAATTTAAGATTTTAAAGGCACTTCTTTATTGAGGTATTCATGATTGGTACTAGGGAATTAGTGTACTGTGTTTCTGGTGGTTTTTTTTTTAAATAATCTTTCATTACATTTTCTGTTAGTTTTATTGTAAACATTTATCCTAGAAATGTTATTTAGGACATAAAATAGTACCACCCGAGCGGACAGATTTGTACACGCCATGTGTAACGTCGCTGGCTATTGGTACCACTTGATCTTATGTGCCAAATAGTGTTCCTGGACCATGCAAAATTATATGAGAGAGATATTCTTTCTGATTTTGAAACATTCATGTGAAAATGTAACAGAAAACATCTCGAATAAAGCATTTAATATAAACTGTCAGTTTTCTAGAGTTTCACAAAATTCTTATTGTAATTTTGATATACATAAATTAACATACACAGACTATATAGCAATAATTGACGGGATATACCGAAATATATGAGCAATTTTCGTATTAAAAGCGCATTTTTGTCAGAAAAGACGCCGGAAAAGAGATGCTGACTGTGACAATAAAGACCACTGGCTACTCAAAGGAGGCAAAACAAAAGTCAAATTATTTTCCTTTTACTCTTAAATCAGCGTAAATGACACACAATGTGCATTAAATGGGTTTTGTGTTCTAATTTGAGAGAGCATGTTTCTATAATTCAAACATTGACGTAACTTTCAAAAATACATTATATCATCAGCACACTTACTTTATTCTTTACCATTAAATGCGTTTGTGTTTTAATTTGGTAGAAGCAAGGCATTTTTCAATAATTCATATATTGACACGGTTTTCAAAAATACCTTTATTATCCGTATGGTAACTTGGTCTTTTGTTGTCTTATAATATGTAAAAATTGAGCCAAAATCTATTTGGATTAAAACAACTGAGAAAACAGTGGTAAATTCTGAGAAAGAAACATTTGCGTTCCTTGAAGACAGTTTTAATACTCTCTCTCCACACTTTGGAAGATACCTTAAAATCGATGCCCCGTGTCATGGCAGGCGTGGCACGTTAAAGAACCCATTTCACATTTCCCTTAACGCACTGCAAAGGTAAAGACATTCTGTCACTTCACTTATAATTATAGCTGTTGGCGTCTCGATATAAGTGAGCTATTCATGACTGTGACTTAAAGTCCCATTCAATCAATTTTTGCTCACACAAGCAGCAGTGACTGCAGCAAACTGAATTTAGATTTTTGTTAATAATCAGCTCCATACTTCTCACTTCATACCATTTTATTTCCACGTGTTTCTAAAGCTAAACCAAAATTGTAGTGTTTATCATATTGAGGTTATTGGTGCTTTGTTGTACCTTTGCACAAAAGGGATGTAGATTTGGGAATGGGTGTGATTGGGGACTTTGTTAAAAATAAAGTATATTCATGTTAAAGTAGGTTTTAACGCCACATAGCAGTGGTGCCGCATAAACGTTTTCCAACGCGTTAATGTCACCACCGCCGTTTTTGTCGAGATATAAGCTCTTTTTAAGAATCGTTAAAATAAGTCCTCTTTTTGCGTCAAAAGGCACCCTTGCACCGCATATAAGCAACATAAATTTATGCGTTAAACGCCGCCGCGTAAACGTGACCGACCTCTTTATGCGTTGAAATTCCCCGCAAAGACGTGTCAGTCGTTTATGCGGCAACACCGCTATATATATGTGGCATTACATTGTGTATAGGTTGTCTACTTACATACAAAAAACTATCATTATGAATTAATGTGTCTACGTGCTGGTTTTCTGGTTTTATTCTCATATCAAAAATCAAGAGTTGAAAGACATTACATTTTTTTTAATCATTTGTCCAAGTTCATTTTAAAAAAATGAATCATAAACATCAATCCATATTATTATTGTTATTATTATTATTATTATTATTTTATTGCTTTTTAAATATAGAAACAATAACAACTTTCACTCGCTCATTCATACTGGATCAGAAATGTTCTCTCGCAAACTAGTTAATTTATAAATAAATTAATGCTTCAGTTGTTTGAACCTTGAAAAGAGATTAAGCTATAAATGAATCATTATCAAAAACAATTTAACTATGTCATATTTCACACAAAATTTTTGAAATTATTATTATTATTATTATTTACTTTGGTAATCTTCCTACTATGAACATATACGCAGATCATGGTGATAAACTGGTCCAATCAAAGTTATCACCTACGTGCGTTTACCTTGATGACATCATTGTTTGTTCTATCGCTGTTTAGAAATGTTAACTTTGCAACTGCATTGTTATGATGATATTGAACTGTATACAAGGACACAAGCTGCTAACAAATTAATTGTTGACCCAGCGATATTGCAAGCCCAGGCTTATCAAATCTTATTTAACAAGCTACACCAACCACTTCTGAAATCAAAATTATTGATAAAAAGAACATGGGACGTCAAATACATCCAATGTACATTGTGCTGTAATTTTGGATACAGAGACATCATACTTATCGACAATATTGTGATGATGACCAAAAAACTTTTTGAGATCCTTGATAAGCCAAGACTTATAACATCCCTGAGCTAACAATGAATTTGTAAGCAGCTTGTTTCGTTACAAAAAGTTCTCATACAAGCTCTACACCAGGATCATTCAGATCACTTGTCTGAAATGTTCAGAAAAAAATAAAAGATGTTAATAAAACGATATTTGAACAAAAACATATTATTCCGAATAAAACATATTGAGCTTATATAGATGTTTTTCATTCTCAATTTCGTTTCAAACTTTGCAGAGGTAATCATCCGTTTAGCCTCAATAACCGTATGGAATTAAATGTGCAGAGGTAATCACCTGTTTAGCCTCAATAACCGTATGGAATTAAATGTGCAGAGGTAATCACCTGTTTAGCCTCAATAACCGTATGGAATTAAATGTGCAGAGGTAATCACCTGTTTAGCCTCAATAACCGTATGGAATTAAATGTGCAGAGGTAATCACCTGTTTAGCCTCAATAACCGTATGGAATTAAATGTGCAGAGGTAATCATCCGTTTAGCCTCAATAACCGTATGGAATTAAATGTGCAGAGGTAATCACCTGTTTAGCTTCAATAACCGTATGGAATTAAATGTGTTTAACTTAATTTTTGAATATTCAATATTCAAAGCTTTTACTCTGCTTTGGGATTGAGTCTTTGTTGAGGATTTATGTGTTTGTTTACGTCAAAAGGTAATTTGTTTATTTACAATTTCAGAGAGTACAACACAAACACTGTGAAATAACTTGATAAGGTATTCCGACCGTATCCGGCATTTTAACATCAAGATACACACGTAATGCTCTGATTACAATAAGAGATAACAATTGTTTTAAAAATCGTGACTTATGGTCATAAATGCCAGATTTTGTATATGCATCTGAAGTGAAAACACCAGAACGCATCCTTAATGAACTAGGCTTGACGTTACTAACAATTACTTAATAATCTTGTCATATCTTGTCATATTGTTTGAAGAATTTTAAACTTGATGCATAACTTAGTTAATAATTTTATAGTTGTAACTACAGTGTTGTGTTTTTGGTCTGCCCACTCCTTTTGATATGATATGATTATTGCACAATTGTCATGTGCTATAGCTTCTTTCGAATACATTTTTTCATAAAAAATTGAAAAAGAAGCATACATTTATAAACAACTTTTAAATGCTCAAAGCTAAAAAAACCCACTGCGGTAGCTCAGTTGGTAGAGTGCTGCTCGCTCCGTAAATTGGAGGTCGCGGGTTCAACCGGGTCTGACCAAATACTTGAAAGTGGGAGTTGACTGTTCTTTCGCCAAGCATTGTATTCGGCATTACGATATGAAAGTCACGATTCTTTCGGATGGGAACTTAAATTTAAAGGGGTCCCATGTTAGGGTAGGCGCTGCACAATAAAGAACACTGCTGTATAGTGCCATCAGCGCAATGCACAGACAAACTTTCTGCACCTTCGCCTATAGCTGGCAACGTCTGGATAAACACCATAACTCACCCCTCACAGCTATTCATTACATTTCGGTGTTTTAGAGCCCCATAGAAGTAGTGTAAATACTTTTTAAATATTGTGGTTTAATCATTTAGAGACCATGTTTGTATTTAGTGTACGCGTTGCGTATTACAATTTACAACCAAACCTCTCTATAAATGCCACCAAATTGCAATGGAACCAGGAAAATGGTGTTTATGGACAGGTGGCTCTCATATACAGGTTCAAATGACATGAATAATGAGCATTTTGGGTAACGTTTTACTTACCTTTAAAAGCAAGTGGTTTTTATATAGAGATGACCTTAAAGGCAGGTTTTACGAGCACGCAACCAACTCGGAGCTACCGCAATGGTTGGTTTTAAATAGGATAAAGAAATAAATGCTCTAAAACACTGTATATTTTTTAGATTTTATTTGCTGTTTGGAATGTGGTTTGTACACGGATCGATATACTATGAGACAAGCATATATTGAGACCACATATCACTATATCCTTCTTTTCCTTTCAAGGGGCTTAACCATCCAACTGTTATTTCATAAACAACATTTGAAATATACATAAATATTCCTTTTGTTAAAGAAGATTTTGATTGCAGAGAGGTTTAAAGTGTTCTTACCGCAAAATTCGAAATTCACTCGGGACAGATTAGTTTATCAGTTAGCTTGCCGGAGGAAATCAGTTGTCTTCGAACACTCCCGTTTCCTCCACCAAGGTAATAATTGGCATTTTCTATATAAACAAATGAATTTTAATATCTTGACTGGGACGTAAAACACAACCCAACCCAGATTCACTCCGATTATTAATTAAGAATTAAAGTAATTACAATTCGTTTCACCGAATGCTTAAACTTTTTTCCAAACTACTGACAACATTGCCTTTGTGTTTATTGTCATAAAATAGTAATTTCGCAATAAAGGTTATGTACCGATGTCATTTTGACTTAGTTCAACAACCGTTAGATGTGGTAATTAGGAATGTAAATGAATTTTGAAAAATTACAATGTGTACAATGTCCACAGAGAGTTGAATAGAGGAGATTTGACAAATAGGTAGGTCCCGGCTTTGTTGCAATAAAAACGTCAACTTGAGATGTTGGAATTTATCTGAAACTGAATTGCAACTAAATGCACTTTAGTAGATAACAATAGGTTTTTTATACTTAACTTTCCTAAAAATTTAAACAGATTGAATCCATTGTTATTTATGCATTTTAATGTCATAAAACGCCCACAAGTTACTATTAAGTTTAAATAATCACCAGCTGCAATCAAAATTTTAAATGCATTGATTATTTTTGTCATGGACCGGTATATACCTGATAAAAAGCTTTATATACAGTGATAATTACATATCAGTGCTAATTTTACAGCACAAAACGGCTGCATCGGAATACAGTTCCTTATCAGTAGTACTTGGACCAAGATTGTGAAACTGATTTTTTAAAATGATGTTTAGTTCCATAATACGTCTCGTAGTGAAATAAGTCGAATCCATAATTCCTTTTTGATTTGGAATGCTAAGATTTTATCATCAGTTTCAAATAAATGACGTCCGTTGCTAATGACAGATTATAAAATAAATTTAATGACTGGGTGTGGAGTCAGTGTAACAACCCCTTGTCGTTAGGCAGTGCAATGGCTGGGAGGTCAAAAAGTTCATAGAACGGGGTATATATTGCCGCAACAAACCATACATTTTATTATTATTTTTCAATATAGTCCCCATTTACCCCAATGTACTTAGCCTACTTTTCTTTCAGACTGCCCATACCTTTGAAATAGAAGTCTTCGGTTTGGTCCTGAAACCATGCCTCTGTGGCAGCCTTAAGTCCATCATCATCAGGAAATCTGATTCCCCGTAAATGGGATTTCAAATTTCTAAATAGGAAATAATCACTGGATGCCAAATCGGGACTGTAGGGTGGGTGATTAAGTTGTTCGAACTTGCATTCACGAATCGCTGCTTGTGCAATCCTTGACTTGTGCACAGGAACATTGTCGTGAAGAAGCAATACCCCTCGGCTCAATTGTCCCCTCCTTTTTAATTTAATAACAGCTTTTAGTTGCTTCATTAGATCAGCATAGTAAGCCCCAGTGATAGAGATTCCAGCAGGTTTATAATTGATTAACAGAACACCCTTTGAATCCCAAAACACAGTGGTCATGACTTCGCCAGTTGATGGTTGGGTTTTTGGTTTCTGGGTCCCAATGATGAATCCATGTTTCATCACCAGTTACTAAACGTAAATGGAAGCTCTCCGGGTTATCATTATAAATGCCAAGAAGCTCCCGACTTGCCTGGAGTCTTTGGAAAGGATCCTGCACATTCAGGTTTCTGGGGACCCATCTTGCGGATACTTTTGACATCCCAAGATGCTCGTGGATAACCGTGTGAAATGTCACACTCCCTAGCTATGTCATCAATCTTAATTCGACGATCATTCATGATGAGGGTCTCCACAGACGTGACAATTTCCTTTGTGATGGGATCAGCTGGCCGACCTGACCGTGGATCATCCTTCAGTGAGGTGCGCCTACGTTTAAATTCAGCTGACCATTTTGCCACTGTGGAATAGACAGGACCACTGTCACCGTACAACTCGGCCATTCGCCGGTGAATTTCTTCGGCATTTGATCCCTCTACTGTGAGGAACTTTATTACTGCCCTAAACTCAACATTTTGATTTTCCATGGTCACCAACTTTGAATGGTTTTGAAAATTACACAAATATGTTGTGACAAATAAACTTGATATGTTTAAAATGACAGAATGTTGTGTTATCTAAATAAGCAAAGAAAATGTGTGTTACGCTTGGCTGAATACGCTGTTCTGTGAACTTTCTGGCTTCCCACCACAGTTACACATTCCTAGTCTGTGTATATTTATTAGTAAAATTGTAACGCTACAAATATTTTCTATATGGATAATACTGATAAATTGTCGTCGTACAATGTTATAGCGATATCCAAAATGAGTTGGCGGACAGAGACTAGAAGTAAACGGATGTCGAAGGCAAAGGGTTGTTGTTTCTATGGCTGCGTATGAACTGTATCGACCCCTTTTTAAAAAAGATATTCGAATACTTATCAACAATATTGTGATGCCTGATGTTTATGAGATTGGTATTAAACTTGTTTTAATTTTACTGTACTGGACGACTATTTTGAAATACAATTTGCTCGGACCACATGTTTAGAAACCCAAAATGTTGAAATGAGAGGAATAGAAGGAATCAATGTATTTGAACTAATCCACTTAAGACAATACTTTGAACAACTAAGAAAAGCTTAGTTTTTTTAGGAATTACACATTTAAGAAGTACATGTAGGTAATTTTTATGAACGATGTTTATCTGTCAATACTGCGTATTGCCTTCTAGGTTAACGATGGCTTCGGGAATTCTTAGTCCACCAACAGAGTTTGAAGAGTATATATATTTTTATTTCTATTACAAATAATAAGAACAAAAACTAAATAAAGTAGAACAATATGATGTGAATTTGTTAGAATATTTTAATAATGGTGATCATATCATAGCATATATTATACAATAAGTTTAACAATATAAATTCAAAATACGATGAATCACAACAGAAACATAAATGTCCTAAACGCACACTTTCAATAAAACAAATATCTTTCATTAGTATCTTTGAATGCTTTGAAACATCTTCAAACATACACACTCGTATCAAACAACACCCGCCTGTTGCTATTAAGTTCGGATTTTCATAAATAGTCCATCGTAAATTCATCCCGTCTGTTTAATGCTTTAATGTTCGGATTTTCAAAAATAGTCTTTACCTATGAGTATTTGAAAAAAGCAACATGCGAAATATTCAAAGTCACAACTATCACCAACCGTTTTACCCTTTCATATCTGTGGCATAGTTCACAACAAGTAACTAATCTTTTCCATTCTTCAAAAATGTGCTCATCTCGTTATACTAATTGTCTTGTTTTTTGAAATGCAAGTCTCACATATATGAATACCTAACTGCTTCACATATGGCACATATATATGATTTTCCTCATTTGTAGAAAAAATATTTTGTGCGCAGGAATATAAGTCCATTGTTACAATGGATTCTTTTAGGGGATTAAGTCACTCTTCCTGCTATAAGTACAAGTTTAGCTAGCGTATTCACTTCAGCTTAAGTGTTTACTGGAATTTAAGTCATCATACTTGTGTGAGTATGCTTCAAATGTCAGCATATTCTTTAATCCAGCATATTACAAGTCAACATTGCTGCACAATATACTGAATTCAAAGCACATTTATTCTATATAAAATCAACACTTCCAACGCTCGAACATTTTATTTCGGGTATACCGTTAATAAAATCACCACGATACACTTCCTCATTATCAACGTTTTTTTTCTAGAATCGGAATACGTGTATCTTCTCTCCACTCGCAAATACCCTTGTCAAAGAACATTGTCTAAACATTTACACTTGGGATGTTCATTATTATTTGCAATACACAACTTTTAACACTTATGGTTTTGGATTTTATGTATAGACATATTATAAGTTAATTTACACATTCCGCAAGTCCGGTCAGATCATAGCTTCGATATCATCCGGTATACATCCGTCGTAAAACCGAATCTGAAATATAGAAAAAAAAATGCATCAAATTTCATATTCGTTGCAACATGTAAATGCTGAATGCAATCACATTATGCCAATAAACCTATATTTCTTTACTTTACGGAAAAGGAGATAATTAATTGTATCCCCATAACATATACATAATTTAACTAGATTGCACGAAATTACTATATATATATACTGTAAACCGTGTTTTTTTAGCGGCAGTTTTATTTTAGCGCAATTGGCGGTAAGAGTGTCAGCGCTAAAATAAAACTGCCGCTAAAATTACAACATAAAAGGTCAATACTGTACATCGCTGCTGTGACTATGAATGGGTATGGACGCACGTTAAATGGTTATATAGTCGGTGTTAAAATAATAATAGTATGGCTTCCATCAATATACTCGCATATGATAAGTAATTAGGGATTAATTACCCAGACCCGGTACACTGATCACCGACAAACGGATAAATTAGGGAACACTGGCATAGCTGTTAATTACTGGCCATTGTATGTGATACGTACAATCTGACAAGTCTCCTGTTCTGTTCAGGTAATTAATTTTAATTTACCAGTAGTTGGCTTCAAACATTAAAGTATTAACAATTATATCAACAAATTAGACCCGTTATGCGAAAATTGTTTATTTTTTCTGTGATGTCGGCAACATAATATAAATCCTAATTATTGACCTCTATAATGATCTAAGCGGCTGTTATCGGGGATACATCGACAGTGTGTCGAAACATTTGTATTTAAAAAAAAACAGTTGGTATTTAAATGAATAAAAACAAAATATAAATATTTATTCAGTAAAATGTCTAATCGACGAGAGGGCCAAATTATGATGAAAGCTTCCTGCAGACATCTGTCTGTCTAGTGACTTCCTGTGTCAGTTACGGAGATTTTCTCTCAGTAAAAGTCAAACAAATTAAAACACAATTACATTTTTTTATTATTTTCTTTTAACCTGGCATCCCCTTCTCAAATTATATTTTTTTGGCTAAAAGTTGTGGGTTTTAGGGAAGAAAATACGGTATTTTAAAAACAGTTCAGATTGGAATTGATTACGCTAAAATTAAACTGCGCTAATATGTTTACCAGTCAACAATCGCTAAAATAACTATGCGCCAATATAAAGCGGTTTACAGTATGGTTTTACACATCATTTCTATGTATAAAACGCGGTGTCAGGTTTAACATCGTGATTTTAATACTTCGATAGTTTATGCATATTCAACTTATATCCAGATTGTCATTTCTCGGATGGTCAAGGAAATCGCTGAACCCTAGAGAAAAACCCCAAAGGTTGGCAAGTAAACTAACACACAGAGATCTATCAGAGTTGCATTCGAACCTTAGTGAATGGACTCGCTTTGACACGTAATCAAAAACAAACATACTAATCCATTTCCGAATCACAATCCAGAAGCAAAGTAAAAACTTTGGAACTGACAAGTTAGGTTAGACACGTGAACTTCCACCCGGGAAGTGAGGCCGGGTGCTCCGGAAGGGTAAGCACCTCCTGTTTAGCTAGCTACATCCGTCACGTGTGTAATCAAAATTGTGTGAAAGGAACATGGAACTATGAGACGTCAAATAATTAAGTCGGTGTTTTAAACTACTTGCTCACTGCTGACAGCAATGGTGCAATAACGTGAACACAACATTATGCTGCTGTGGTTTATACACCTGTCAAATTGTCATAATATTATGTTAATTTAAAATGCATTATTTAAAAATGAAAAGTAACACACGACACATCATTCGACTAACTTCATTAAAATTCTTAGAATCGATTACTATTCTAGGTAACACGTTTAACTCACAAATGTTCTACTGTAATATATTGTAGATTACTTTGAATTCGCGAGGAATACATTTCGCGTGTCGACTCCAACGCGTCATTTCGCGAATATTTAAATTTTCGACCTTAAGTATTGAAATATTAAAATTTGCGATCGATAGTCAATTCTCTCTCTTTCCTGAGACGTTTTGTCATGTTTTATATAACTGCCATGGTCATAGTCGATTGCCGGCATGTTTTGCAATTTGGCTTTTTATTTTTTGCAGTTATGGTAATATACGCGTGATATATGAATTCGCGACTTAAAGCCCTCGCGAAATTACGCATGAATAAATCTCTCGCGATAAAAAAGTAATAAACAGTATTTAAATACTTACATCATCAAGATAACCTTTAAAACCATCTCTATTTTGACATCCACCAATTACTATTGATGAGTGGCGGTTCTTGATTAGGCCTGAAATAAAATTAATAATGATGACATGATTAATATCAGGTCTTGAAATTTATGATAGTATTTATTGAAACAAAAATTTAATTTTTCCGATATGACTTATGTCTAGTGATCGATTCAATGGCTGTTGAGGAAACTCGAGCACCAAAGTATTCCGCAGGCTTTCAACAAGCGAAATGAATTAAACTTTCTGAAAACTTGGTGGAATCCAAAACTAGATAGAGACTCTGTTAACAGTACGTTGCTGCTCGACATCACTCGGTCACAAGGAACCCTTCAAGTTATTAAAAGTTTATTATGTGTGTTTATTAAATTTTTAGGAGTATAATTTCACATATAAATAATAAGTAACCTACCATGGACAAAGACAGTATCAATTTTGCCATCAAGACCAGCTGCAAACATATCTCCATCATATACATAGACTAGATCATACCATCTAAACGGCTGAAATATAACAAGTTAAATCTCTTTAAATGAAATACATTAAAAAGCAATAGTTTTATTATCATTGTTCATGATACAGTTTTTCGCCTGTAATTCAATTCAGCTTTGAAAGTTTATGGTGTTTAATTTGTTTCTATTAACTGCACTAAGATGTATTGCATTGAAGATTGCAAAATGACTGCCTAGATTGACATCTCCAATGAAACTGTATGTTAATTACACTATTAGTTTGTCAAACAAACAATTTTCACAACTTTCTCAATTATTTAATATCAAAATATTACAATGATTTTATAAAAAGAAAAGTATCTTGAGGTAAAGTACTTGTGGCGATTTAGGTATGAAGAACAATTATTTAATATCAAAATATTACAATGTTTTTATAAAAAGAAAAGTATCTTGAGGTAAAGTACTTGTGGCGATTTAGGTATGAAGAACAATTATTTAATATCAAAATATTACAATGTTTTTATAAAAAGAAAAGTATCTTGAGGTAAAGTACTTGTGGCGATTTAGGTATGAAGAACAATTATTTATTAAATTTCATTTGATTTTTTGTTTGTTTGTTTTAAATAAGGAGATAAGATGGAATGCTAATAAATATGTCGATAGACCAGTAAAAACTGTTGTTATAAAATAGGTCATTATGTTTGCATACGCATTGTAAGAAGACTCACCTTGTACGTCATCATTATGACGTTATTTGGTCTTTCTAGAGTACTAAGTTTAAATGTAATTTCATGAGTAATACTATTCAATCGTATTTCCACTGTAGAGTCCTGGTACCCGCCTGCTCCTTCACAGTTAGCTAGCAATACCTGGGGTCTCTGTCTACCTCCATGTGCATAAAACCGTAATCTCAAGGCGAATTGTGATCCCATATTTAAATTAGAATATCTCCAAAGTGTTATTCGGCCATCTCCGTAAAACATTGCGGTATTAGCTTTGGGATAGACATGATAAATGGCAAAGGTTTGTCTTTTGTTGGATCTGTCTCTAAATGCTGTTTCTTTTGAATTTCCATTAAAATCCAGACTAAGTGATGCATCACATACTGGTGCTACAATATAATAATAAAAAAAATAATAAAAATCATACAAAACACTGCTTGATTTTAAATATAAAATGGATTGTTACAACCTACTACTATTAAATCAAGATTAGTATCTAAAATTATTAATTTCTGGAATGGAAGTAAATTTTACTCAAAGAACTATAATATACATACATGTACATATATATATATTTATCCTATTTACTTCATTTTCAGCCATGTTTGTGTCGTTTAACTCAAGTACTGCGTATTTACATTGTATATCTATAAGGTACCATATCCTTTTAAAACATTTCGAATGACAGAAAGATAAAACGGTGAACAATATTGACGTCTAATAAATATGGCTTGCGATTTTCAAGAATATATACCTGAACTTAGTGTATGCTTACCTGGTTGAGGTGGAGGGGTTTCCTTGGCCATCACACACGTACAGGCTGTCAAATTGAACATTGTTCCAGGAGCACATGGTTTGCGTATACCTGCCTCCAAAAAGTGGAATTTTGAGCTGGACGCGTGCAATGGACACGCCGCTGAAAAAGAAAAACAAAACTGTCCTGAACTAAAAATTTTCTTTGATAAAGCATATGAATTGTCACACAAAAGGTTGCAAAGATAAAAAATCTATATTTATATATAGGGCCCTGCTCAATATCACACGGATTCTTTAAATACATGACCAATTGCGAACCTTTTGAATGTTGTGAATAAAGCAAGTTTAATTAATAAATGATCGTGCAGCTTCGACGAAATAAATTACTTATAATTTTAAAAAAATCATTTTGAATAGACACAACACTTTTTTAATAATTACTTAATGGATGTTTAGGTAAATAATAATTCAAAATGGCGGTTCACAGGATAAAATTGACATGAAAAACATTTTACAACAATATTTGAATTACGTTTAGTATATTTTTGGCATTCAAGTGTTTGAATGAAGGGTACTATTATGTTTTATACTCACGATTTTTAACTTCTATTGGAGCAGGTGAGCATTCAGTTTTACATTTATTGTCCGGTCTACATCCCGCTCGTCTGCCTTTTGAATTGTATGCGTAACCTTTCGGACAACATCGTGCATCTGACCGCCCTCTACGGCATGTCCAGTAAGCCTTACATTTTCCTTCATAAGCATAAGACCTTACAGAGAAGTTCTTACAAGGGTCTGAAAGTGTACAAAAATAACATTTCTTATGAAGACGCTTAAACTTCAAGAAAAATTCATCTAAGCACAGTCTAAAAGTTGACATACCTAATTTTACCTATACTTTCATAATGTGTTTGATTTTGTTTTGTATATGTTTTGCGAGACGGCAATTTGTAGCATGTCTGCACAATGGACCATAATCTCATTGACATGTATAGCGCCATTAGACCACAACGGTAAGATGTTTTATACTTGAATGATATTGCCCTTACCGCCCAACTATTACAAATTCACGAAATGCCATTTTCTAATCGAAATATATCCTTTTTCTTTCCATTTATGTTACAATGCAAAATAGCAGTATTGTTATTATTATTATTATGTAATGGGTCAGTATTTTGCATGTTCAGAAAACTATAATTATAGTTCTTTTATCGCTTACAATAGTTTATTCGCTTGCTGTGGAATGTCCATGGCTGAATTTCAAAAGGTGACCACGTGTTCTAAATGAACATGCACATTAAACCACAGACGATAAGCTACTTGAATTACATTATTAGCTATTGTTTTGAGTAATTAATCATTTTTTCAGAACATTCTTTAGTATTCAACTTACCCAGTGGACAATCTACTCTTGAGGCAGCTTGACAAGAAATTGCTGTAAAATTCCAGAACTGACCAAAAGCACACTCCTTCTGGAAAGCTCGTATAATAGTCCCTTGTTGGAAGCACATAACGAACCTGTTACATGTTTCGTTGTCTTGAAGGTAACAATAGTCGTTTATGTAGACACACTTCTTACAGATTTCTGAAGTTAATAAGAAAAAGCAGTTTAGATCAAACAAAGGAAATCTGACTTGATGAAATGAAACCATTTGACGATAATACATTAAATGAAGAAATTGACATGATGATCAATGTTTTGGTATCCAATAGGGGGCGAACTGTAATTGCTCTTTAGTATTATATTAGTGTTTTGTGAAAGTATAATCATGTTAGTTAACACAGTTATAATAAATTAAAATAAATAAATGTAACCATTTGAAGGTAATGCAATGAATTAATGAAGAAAGTGAACTTATTTCATTATACTTAATATTTTGTTTTCAAACAAACAATGTTTATATGACAAACAATAATTTTTCTTTATAATAATTATTATTACGAATGCTTATTATAAGCATGGACATTAGGTGGTATGTTAGTAAATACAATTTTTGTATTATATTTAGTAACTTGATCCATTACTTAATAGGACAAGATCGTCAATTTGTTCTCTGATTTTCTAGGTCCTATTTTATGTCACATTTTTATTATGTATACAGTCGACTCTCGTAAATTCAAAATCGGTTGAATCGAAATTTCGCTTAAATCGAAATGATACAAATGGTGTCGTTAGATCGCTATGTATTTCTATGTAAATTTGTTCGTTTAATTCGAAATACGGAATTCGAAATTTTGCTTAATTCGAAGCGAATTTTCAGTCCAAATTACGAAATATAACGAAAATTCCAACGTTTAAATCGAAGTTTAGTTATTATTAGTTTAGTGTCATAAATTTTGCTTTTGAGTTAAAATATGTTTTAAAACACTATGTATCTCTTCCTTAATGCTGTTAATAAAGAGATAAATCTAGAATCCCAATCCTGACACCTCATGTTTTCGTAGTTATTTTCTGTGTTCAAGAATAAATTTTTAGGTAAAACTTTACATTTGAGGCATAATGACAATAAAAAATGAGACAAAACAAGATATAAGTTTTGTTTGTAAAAACCATGGCACTCCCTATTTATTTTGCACAGAAGTATTATCTTTAACAGCTGATTGATCAGGTTGTTTTAAGAGATATAATAAGATGATTCGTAGTGCTTACCTAATGGAAAAAGCAATTCTTTCATATGTTCCACATTATCAAGAGTCCTCGGCTCAGGTAATGTTGTGTTTTCGCCTGGCATTGGTGGTCGTTTTAGAATTTCATTTGATGGGATATCTGGGACTTTCGTGGTTCCAGATACGACTGGCTTAGGAGTTACTATAACTTTTGGTGGTTGTTTTGTAACTGGTAGTCTAATTGTATTCGTCTGCTTTTCATTGTCTTTAGGTTTAAAAATAATTCCATTTTCAGTATCTGTTACAAGTCCGGGGACTGTTCGAATCTCAATTGTCATCGGCGCCGTCACAGGTGGCAAAGTGCTCCCTACAACTTTCGATAAATCCATCACAGGTTCTTTCATATCCGTCGGAACCGGTGGAGGTGCTTCTTTAGGGATAGATGAAAATTCCTTACCCACGGCAGCATCGACGGCATGATTATTTTTTATATGTAGTAATTCCGGCCATCCGTAGGCAGACGTTTCTGGTGCCTGACTTTCAACTGCAGAATTCAAAAGCTCTGACCACGACTTTGTAGGTTTTGGCTTAGAATTAAAGTTAGAACCTGTACCACCAAAATTAGCTGTATCTACTGGTTGTCGATTTGAATTTGAATTCCAATTGTTTTGTTGAATGTATTCATTCCAGCTGTTTTGCTGTTGTGTGTTTAGTCCCGGACTGCCTTGCTGTTGTATTCTGTTGTTTTGATGCGAGTTTGAATTCCATCGGTTTCCTTGAGTGTTTGGATTGTTGTTTTGATGCGAGTTTGAATTCCATTGGTTTCCTTGAGTGTTTAGTTTGTTGTTATTCTGAGTTATATACAAATCACTTTGTCCCGTGTTCGAATCCCAGTTACTCGGCTCTATATTACTGTTCTGGTTGTTTGATTCCCAATTGTTTTTGTTGTTTGGTGTAATCATACTAAATACCAATTTTTCCCAATTTTTCTGATTCTCCGGAGTATCTATTGGTTGGCTAGAAATGGTTGCTTTGCTACCGAAAACTTCCTGGTTTTTACTCAGAAAATTTGAATTAGAACCAATGTTGTTTGTATTCGATATTAAAGGATGCGGAGTAAAACTCTTTGAACCAGTTTGAAAAGAGTCCTGTACCGGTGAGCTAACGACGGTGGGTGGCGTGATGGTTTTTGGTTTAACTAGAGGTGAGATACCTTGATTATTAGGCGTAGTTACAGTTTGTAGTGGTAATAAATGAGCCATAAATTGTGGAATCTTTGGTGCAACAACATCTTTCATTTCAACCGGGGGTTGTGATTTATAGGCTGCTGTCCCAGGCATAAATAAAATACCATCACTCGAACGTGTATTCTGCCAGGTGTTTGACACCAGAGGATCGGTCCACCAGTCGTCTGGATTAAAATGTTGATTTGAGTTTGGCTTTTCAGTCGTTCTTAATTGTGTCCTAAGGAAATTAATATCGTTTGAAGGATTTCTGAAAGATTGTCTGTCAATTTGTTGTGGATTCACTGTTGTGTGCGTATTGAAATTATTTTGGTGCGAAAACAAAAACGGATTATCCCTTAATCCAGTTTGGAATTTGTTAACTTGTTCTGAAGAGCTGCCCTGGATTACTCCTTGTCTATCTTGAGTTTGCTTACCGAAGCTATCTGTAGCTGTCACAGTGACTGGCCCAACACGGAAATTTTGAAATTTTTTGTCATGGAAATTTTCACTAGTGAATCTTGACACATCCCACTGGTTTGCAGATACGGAGTTGTCATTGGTGTTCTGATTTGGCCAATGAAATGTTGGAGCTTTGTTTCCATTAGTATTACTATCATGTTGATTTGCTAAGCCTGGTCCTTGCGGTTGCCATAAGATTGGTGCCTGTTGGGAATTTCCTTGATGTATATTTCGAAATGCGTCAAAATCTGTCATAGATCCACTCTGTCTACTGTTTACATTTTGACGGTTATGGAGGACATCGTTTAACGCGTTTGGGCGTGTTTCCGATGTTATTCTTTGTGTCAAATCCTGTTTTGGGTTTGTAAACCCTTGTTGTCTAGTCTTCTGAGAATTTTCAGGTACAGGGTTTCCCATAAATGCTTTATTTGTCCAATAGTCGTAGAATTCCTTTTCGTGAGTATTTCCAAACAAATAGTTTGGATCTAAAGGATTGAAACTTCCTACTGAATTTCTCTCTTTGCTGGTTTTCACTTGGACGTTCGGACCGCTTGAAAATGACGGCGATGTATTAGTATTAAAACGATTCGTTGGTTGTGTATTTTTAATCTGAGAATGATTAATATTATATTCTTCAAATCTTTTGTTTGGCAGCTGTGTAGAAGGTGACCGATTTATCAAATCTTGCCTTTGGAAACCCGTTCGTGGATCTTTTCCTACGATTGTGTTAGTGAAACTGTTAGGATTAAAGGTATTTCCAACATTCCCTCCTTGTTTCGGTTCGCCTAGTGGATGAGGTGTTTCATTATTTCGATTTCCAAATAATATATCTGCTAACCGTTGACTCATTTTCTGATCATTCTCATTAGATTGTTGCCAGTTTGGAGCCAGAGAAGGCAGAGGCATACCAGGCTGAAGTAAACTAAGAAGAGGATCAGGCTTTTCAGATGGTCTTGTATTTATCCCTGTTTTCAGATTATTATTTATGTTTTGCTGGTTCTGCACACTTAATGGGTGTTGAACATTATTATTTTGGTTTGAAAATAAGATGTTTTGTAGACGTTCCTCTTGTGTCGGTGTATCAGTTGTAGGTTTATTCCAATTAGTATTCATAAAAGGAGAAGGCATTCCTGGTTGTCGTAAACGAAACAGATCCTGTATAGAGTAGTCTGTCTTTTGATTGTTAGCTTGATTAGGCAGTCCTAAAGGATGTGTTGGCGGTTGGATCGGTTTGAACGAAGGATGAGTAAGTGTAACAACAATTTCTGGTGGTTTTTCAACGTAGCGAGGTTTAGGTGCTAAAGCCTCTGATGGCGGTGGCGGCGGTGGGATAGTCTCTAAAACTGGTTTTACTTTTTGTTTGGCAGGCGCAATTGTCGATATTGGCTCAGGTGTTGTTGACACACCTGTCAATTCAAACGATGGTGGTGCGGGAGGTGGAGGTGGTGGTGGTAGTGGTCCCATTTCAAATAAGTCAGGACGTGGAGGTGGAAACATGGGTGGCAGATCAGTTTGATTAGCACTCCCAATTTTAGAGGTGGTAACAGGCGATTTTTCATTTTTATCTGCAATGTTTATGATGTTTCGTAATTCCTGGGGGACTAATGCATCATTGTTTTGTGTTCGGATGCCATCGACATTTGATAGTGAAGATAATGAGCTGTTCCCAACAGAATTTGTATCAGAACCTAGATTTGCTGATCCCGCTGGTAAAGATGAGGATCGTGGTGGCGGTGGCGGAACAATCGGAAGGTCAGGGAATTCGTTGCCCGATAAAGAAGAATCTATTTTTCCATCTGCAGGTGGTGGCGGCGGTGGTGGAACAATCGGAAGGTCAGGGAATTCGTTGCCTGGTAAAGAAGTATCTACTTTTCCATCTGCAGATGGTGGTGGTGTGGTGGTGGCGGTGGCGGTGGCGGTGGCGGAACAATCGGTAGATCGGGGAATTCGTTGCCTGATACTGATGGTGGCGGCGGTGGGGGAACAATCGGAAGGTCAGGGAATTCGTTGCCTGATACAGAAGGTGGCGGCGGTGGAACCATAGGAATGTCAATAGGCGATGGCTCTTTTGTAATTATGGATGCTCCAATTTTTGGTGGTGGTGGCGGTGGTGGTGGTGGTGGAATATCATCTATTGTAGCCGGTCCATCTGGCCCACTCGAATCCAATCCTGGTGGAGGAGGAGGCATGCCTTGTGCGTCCGCTGAAATGGATAAACTAGAGTCTCCTGCTGTTGAGGTAGTTGATGCGTTGTTCGAACTGTTCATATTCGATGATTGTATTGATGATGAAGGCAGAGATGTGTTAACCGCCGGTTCTACCACAGGTAAATCGGACCCTGGTATATTTACGTTGTTATCAGTATTTGCAGTTGATCCGGATTCCTGGTCTGAATTTGAAGAATCGGATGATCCAAATGAAGGAGGCGGGGGTGGAAATTCGGACGAGACCGATACCGTGCTAGAATTAGTTGTTGTAGTATTTGTTGATAGGGTTTTGGTTTCACCTGAAGACTGGGTATCAACCGGATTTTCGGGTGGTTGAATGTCGTTATTCTGTGGTGTCTCTGGTGGCTGTGGAATTTCGATGTTGGTTTTATTCTGTGTTGTATTAGATGTTACACTTTCAGTAGTATTTGATTGTATTGTTTTAAGTTGATTGTCATTGGTGGAATTAGGTGCTGATGTCCCTGTTTGACCAGTTTCACTTAAATTGGTATTTTCAAAAGTAGGTGGTGGCGGTGGAAATGATGATGCATCAGGAGGCGGTGGTGGCATATCGTTGTTACTATTAGTTTCAGGTACTTCTGGGGGAGGCTGTGGTGCATCATTATTGACATTATTTTGTGTCCCTCCTGTATTTTGATCTTGAGTTGTAATGTCAGATCCTTGTTCTTCAGGCGGCGGAGGAGGTTGCGGATTGTTGTCTGTTACCAAGGAAGAGTCTTTCGGTTGACCATCTACAGACGTTTCAATGTTAGTACTTCCATCTGAAACAGGATCTTTTGTATCAGTTGATGTTGGACCCTGGTTTTGGTTAAAAGAGGGAGGCGGCGGTGGTGGTGGTGGTGGGAAAAATGGTGGTGGCGGTGGAGGAAAATCACTTCCGCTTTGAGTACTACCAGTGTCCCCTGTTCCTGTTCCACTTGATATATCTGTCTGAGAATTTGTTGTATCAGATGTACCAGACGATGAAGATGTTCCCGAGGCATCGCCAACTTTAACCTCACCAGAGGGCGGTGGATCAACATTTCCGGTATCAGTTCCTGCAGCAACGTTTGAACTTAGTGTTTCATTTAGAGCTGCGTCTTTGGAAGAGACAGATACGTCTGTCCCGTTGTTTTGTGTGTCTGAGTTGGTTTGAGTTTCACTTGTTTGGTCTGTAGAACCTGCTGCATCATTTGTTGGTGTGGAGGGTGTTTCTACTTTGATATCACCAGTTGTTCCAGACGATGTACCAGTTGAGGATTCCTTTAAGGTTGTTTGGTCAGATGACGTGTTGGCATCTGTACCGGAATTCTGTGTGTTTGTATCTGTGTTTGTATTTATGTCACTTGTCGAATCCGTAACTGAAGAATCTGTATTCAGATTTGTGTTTCCAGACGATGCATCAGCAAGTTTACTCGCTCCATCCTCCGTACTGTCTGGTTTTTTGTCAGTACCTGTGCCTGTATTGGAATTCGATGAATCTGAAATAGAAAAATACAAGTCGTAAGAAGGAAGTCAAAAATTTGGTAAAGGTAAAAAAAATGCTTGTTACCTGCATAAAGATTCTTGACACCATGTTCTGTTGATTATATCAAAATGTATCAAATCAAAAAACAAACATATTAATCTATGTTCGAATCACAATGCATTATTTTGTTTGTGCAATATTTTTGTTTGTAAATGGGCTAATGGTATCCTCGGAGGAAAGTCCAACAGCAGAGACATCGACCCAGTAGGAAAAATGGGGAAAAGGCTTACAAATTGATAAATTTTAATTCTGTTGTTTGTTTTAAAAGTAGAATTTGACTAGATTTACTTAAAATGTCATAATTTACAAATTATACTTAATATTTCATTTAATGAATCATTAATTAAAAATGCTCGTGAAAATAAATGTCAACTTGTTAGGTGTAGACTAATTAATACATATATCACACAAGTGTACAACTACTTCACTGAAGTTTTGAAAAAACCAAAAAAAATTGTTGACTCAACATTTTGTTATTTTAAGCGTATATTCAGTACATGTACATACTTATTCAGTACATAATTGTCGAAGGTTAAACACTGAGCTAAGGAGTTATTGCCGAATTGACAGCTCATCACGGTCCTCAGTCAGCTAAATCTCGACAGCTGCCGTATAGATTTCGCGGCAGCTTTTCAGTTACTAGCTGTCTATATTTAAGCCACTAGGCAACCGAGCCTCGACTCCTTTTCTTAAGCGACGTGACATTGTTTAGTTTTCGACAAGTCTGTACAGTATCTCTGTATGTGAGCGTGTAATTAAGGCTGGTAAAGCTACGAATGATGAGATCAGGAAACAAACAACGATAAGTAAACAATGAAAGTTCGAAGATGGAGATGATTGCCAATGTGTAACACCGAACATCCAAGTTTCGCTTTAACCTGGCAACCAGCCAAAGAAAGAATAAAAGAGGACGGCCAAAGGAGACCTGGCGTAAGACAGTAGAAAAGGAAAGGAAAGAGCTAGAAATTAAGCCATGGGAAGAGGCAGCCCCACCTGCGAGTAAGAGGGTTGACTGGAGAGGAAAAAATAATTGGCATAATTATCAACAAGACCTGGTGTAGGACAAAAGATAGGGATAGTAAAGAGCTAGGAATGGAGACATGGCAAGAGACATCCACACAAGAATAGAGATGACTGAAGAGGAAAAAAATTGGCCCAATTCTCCACCAAAAGAGAGATGAGACTTAGATCGAATTATCAAAGAAGGTTAGAAATCTTAAATACTACCTTAATAAAAACATTTTAACCATAATTTGAGACTCGAATCTTGTAATTGGTTAATAGTTCCGTTTGGTCAACAAGGATGTTTGTGTTTTTAGCGCTCAATACATGAAAGAAATATATATCGGAACGTAACATGGTTTTACTAATCAATTATTACTCCTATGTGCAAAGTATTTCCTAAGCTGATTAAGGTAAAATATATTTTGGTCATTTGGGTTTCTTTTCAACATCTTGGTCAAAAGTTTTGCTTTAATAGTTTTGGTCCAAGTACAAGTTTGTACTGCGGTAGCTCAGTTGGTAGAGTGCTCGCTCCGTAAGTGGGAGGTCGTGGATTCGAACCCCGACCAGGTCTGATCCAAAACTTGAGTAGTGGGTAGTGACTGTTCTTTTGCCAAGCACTCGGCACTACGAAATGAAAGTCACGGTTCTTTCGGATGGGAACTTAAAATAAACGAGGTCCCGTGTCACGGTGGGCTTGGCACTATAAAGAACCCTGCTGTATAATGCCATTAGCGCAACGCACAGGCAAAATTTCTGCACCTTCGCCTATAGCTGGCGACGTCTCGATATGAGTGAAATATTCTTGACTGGAACGTTAAACACTATTACTCAACTCCGATCACTACTGATGAGGAATTATATTCCGAAACAGTCGGTCGTCTAGTGCTGTAAAATTAAGACGTGTATAATATGTAATTTTTCAATCAACTTGGTCCAGACTTCTGATATAAAAATTCTGAAATGTAGCTCATAAATAATCATTTTAATTTAGATATTTAACAAAAAGGTACTTCTTTGACATATATATTACAGACATATGCCTATTAATTACCGTATGAATGAATCGTTCACGATTGAGATAATATTTTATGTTAATTACCATATATTTTAACGAAGATGTCAGGCAATTAAATTTTATATATCAACTTTATTATAATTTATTGAATTTTTCTTAACAAAGGTCACGTCTAATGAAATAAATTATGTCGTTAATTGAATAATTGGTTCTATTTTATAGTTATTTCGATTAAGGTCAGACATTAAAATGGCTTTTTATCTTGTAAAACATGTACACATGCTTAGCATAGACACGACATAGATTCTGATATGCCAAGAAGATGATATGACATCGTGCATACGTGAAACAATGTCTAGTGAGAAGAGAAAATTACATATCTACAATTTAGTCACTTTAAATATTTTATGTAACAGAACAGAAAATAAAATTGTATTCAGCCAACACCACAATTTGTGGGTTTTTTTGGATTTTTTTTTTTTATTATTTTTTATTTTTTGCATACTGGAGAGATGTCCGTTATATATAAGCACCGAACATAATCACGCCGGGGCATGTTTAAATCTTTATTCCAAACTTGGAAATTGACAAGTAATGTTAAATCCGTGGACTTCAAGCAGGGATTACCGAATGCTCCAGAAAGACAAGCACATCATCCCTGGCTAACTACAACTTCCTTGTGTGAAATCACAATTAAAAATGATATGGACATGGAACTATGAAATGTCAAATATATCCAGGATAATATAGGATACTAAGACATACTTATCAACAATTGCAGCAATAAAACTTTTTATGTGAATGACATTTTGTTTAATATATCCATTTTATTATTTCGGTTGAATTGTGATTAGTGTTTATCTAATTTAGTGTAATTTATCAGTTGATATAATTATCATGATTTATCAATATTTTTTGTCTTTATTTTTAAACAGTCAATCGGTCAATGCAAACATATGATGAAACGTTATGAAGAACTTCTGGCTGTAAACAAGTCCTACTAGAAGTTATTTTGTTCTTTATCCAAAATTATCTTGGATCCCACAGACCAATGATCATTTTGTTCTCAAGTTTGATTTTTTTTAATTTGGTTGACAGAAGGCGCTTATCTTTAAGGACCCACTCTTATGGTGGAAGTACAGGCCCCGGTTTCACAATCATTCCTTAGCTAAGATTTTCCTTAACTTAAATCTTACAAAATTTCAAGTCTTCATAATTTTGTTAATTTTTAAGATTTACAGGAATTTAAGGTGTTGTTTTGAAGATAATCTCAAGCTTAAAACATTTGCATTTAGTTTTGACAAAAATATTCATCAATAGTTCCAAAAAAAGGATACCAAAATTTGCTAAATTTAAGTTAAGGAAAATCTTAGCTAAGGAATGATTGTGAAACCGGGGCCAGGTGCTTTATTTAAGTTTGCTTTGTTTTTGTGACTGTTATTTGGACATTGACAGATATAGTATTATTTTATTTTATTTTGTCATATTATTAAATGGCCGTCCACAGTCAGGAGTTTTATTATCAGTGGTCTCAATCTATGTTTATATAATCAAAAACAAACATACTAATCCATGTCCGAATCACAATCCAGAAGCACAAAAAACAAAACTTTGGACCTGACAAGTTAGGTTAGATCCGGGATTTCCACCAGGGAAGTAAGGCCGGGTGCTCCGGAAGAGTAAGCACCTCCAGTTTAGCTAGCTACGCCCGCCGGGTGTGTAATCAAAATTGTTTGAAAGGAACATGGAACTATGGGACGTCAAATATATATCCAGAGCAATCCTGGAATCAGAAACATCTTACTTATCAACAATACTGTGATGACGGTCATAAAACTTTTTGAGGGCCTTGATAAACATAGGCTTGCAATATCCCGGCTTGCTTTGTTGTACAAAGTCCCCGTAGTAGGAACAAACTCTATCATATCAATGTTTATCTTACGTGTTTTATTTTTTTATTTCATTGTTTTGTTGGTTTTTTGTCTGATTTCTAATCAGTCCTAAAATTTAAGTCAAACCTAAATTTGAATTATTTATGATCAAAATAGCTGACCAGACAGAAACTGACATTGTAAATTAAAAAATTAAAATTTCAATGTTAATGAAATGCATGGCAATCTTCAACTTGACAGGACATCAAGTCAAAAAATAAATATATTCATATACAGAGAGAAAGCTAATAAGCTTTATTTTATTCGTGATATTCGCTGTCTTCTTAGTAGTGTTTAAATCTGTTTTCATTATACTGTGTGCCATCAACATACTTTTTATTCATCGATATTGTGGGTATTACGCGATACAGTTACGTCAAACACTTAAGTTCTGCTTTCATGTTTTCGAATTGCAACAGATTTTAACTAGTGATTAGTTCACGCATTGCAAAAGCTGAAAAGTAATAATCTGGATTATATGTTATGTATCCATTTTAAAACAGGAGTTGTTTACCCTTCCGGAGCACCCGGCCTCGCTTCCCTGGTGGAAGTTCACGTGTCAAACCAAACTTGTCAGTTTTTATTTTGTTATTGGATTGTGATTCGGACATGGATTAGTATGTTTGTTGTTTATGTACTGTATTAAAACAATGTTTGTTTTAATGTTCAATGCAGTAGTATAAGTGCTGACAAAATATTGTAATAAAAATAAAGTTAAAAAATGTATGAAAGTTTCTGACAATTTAAAAGTTCTGAACGTCTAAATTTTTAAAATCTGTATATATCATACACTTATTAAATCATCAATGATAAAATATAATTTACTTAATGCTTTTGCTATGGTGGATCTAATTACTTTGTCATGATCTGAGTAACCATGCATGCTAATAGTAAAACCAGAAATAAAAGCCAAGAAAGAAGAAGAAAACCTACATTCCTACAAAAACGAATTTCATTTCGTTTTCACGGTATTTAGAAAAGCTTTGATTAATTTACGTTCTATTTTATTTATATTTACATTTATTTATTTACGTTTTCTTGTTTTTACTTACAATAATGATTGTCTTTTAAGATTAGATTCTATAGTTTTGGTAAATGAATGATCTCCAATGAAACTAGCGATGGTAGGTTTTTCGTTACACAAATATTTTCATAACCCACTTATACATATTAACTAATTAGAATGAAGTGTGTAGTATATGTATTTGAAATCACAATCGAATGGATCACATAGTCATAGAAACTCTGAAAGACCAGAGTCGTAATCTTCGCCTTTCGTATGACAATTGTACGGTTCACGTGGTCATGGGAGCTCTGGCGTTTGCCAAGTACACATTTTATGTCTCTTTTTACATTAAATCTATCATATTGGAGATAGGTGACAATTAAAACATTAGGTGAATAACATTTACGACCAAAATATGCATTTTGCGGTTTAAATAAAAAAATTCTTATATGACAGATATAATGTTCACACAAAATGTATTTGTTTCAATTAACAAAGTAGATATAATAAAGTCATCAAAAATCACCGGACGTCTAATTATGTGAGATTTTATATGAGACATCACTTCATTTTTTACATGATAGATGTGAGGTACTTTGAAGAATAAACGCTATTCTATAGAATGTCATTCAATTCTTTTATTCATTCATTAGTTTAATTAACGTCAAATTATTCAATCATCACTGACTTTAATCGTTTCAAGGAGGTCAGGTGAGTTTGATAATTATTACTGTTAATTACAGTCGCAAGTTTAACATGTTAGAATAATTGACAGGTGAGGATTGTCTTCGACTCTGACCTAGTTTCAAAACTAAAAATAATATCTAGGTCAAGAGGACAATTCGTCTGATTAAAAATGTAGGCTCATTCAATGTATACCAAAAGTTCGTTTGGTTCCTGTGTTCAATTTAAGCATTTCCAAACGGTTCACTGGTAATCTTATAATATTTTATAATACCAAATGATTTTTGAAGAGTAAACGATCATTGGTCTGATATGGATAAATTAATGAATTTTTGTTTTAAGCTATATCAACATTTTGCGACTAGACCATGTAAAAGTTACAACACAATTTGTCTTGAATTAAGAAATAACATGGTCCTCACATGCCTCAGTGAAATAAAATGTCAATCGACTTATTTCTAAATATCTCCCGGTTATTTCAGTAAAAACGTGATAAACGCAAGTAAAAAGTGAACTGGATCATTATGTTGCTAAAAGTATACCAAAGTGTCAAACCGTTTTCAAATTGGTTGCTGTTAAAATGGCATGCTTTATTGAAACTTAGTAAATGGCTAAGTAACGGTCATGGTTGAAATTCAAAGCAATAAGAAACCAATTAAATTGTAACATTGTCAGCTATGTGCAATATATCACGGTGCTCAAGAAAAAGATGTCATTTAACAGGTCAGATGAATTTGGCACTTGGAGAAAGTACAAGTACAAATTTACAAGTACAAGTACAAGTACATATTTATAAAGAGGGTTCTTACGAAGGTTTTAAGAATTATTATAGACATGATCATCATCGGATAGTTTTATGAACCGTTTATTTCTAATAGATTGATGGAAATAACATGGTTGACAGATACAATATGCTTTTGACTCTGACCTAGTTTAAAAACTATAAAACATATGTATGTTAAGAGGACAATGTGTCTGATAAAAAAATGTGGACTCATCCACTGTAAATCGAAAGTTTGTTCGGGTCCCGTGTACATATTTTAAACCATCAATAATGGTTCCCTTGTAATCTTATTTTACCAAATGTTTTAGGACAGTAAACGGTCATTAGTCTGAAATGAATGAATAAATGAATTATTGTTTAGAGTCGAATCAGCATCATTATTACAAAAGCGGTCAGAAACAATGTAAAATTAACAATAGAATTGACCTTACATGATCAAGTGCTGACTTAGCATAATCTTAAGTAAAATTAATTTATTTAGGTCAATGGACTATAAACTGAAACAATATGGCACACGTTTTACCATCTTCTGGTAATTTCAGTGAAAACGTTATGCAGTTGAAAAAAAAACAATTACATGTAGTCTAAAGAGAAGTTTACCTAATATTAGAAGAGCAGAAGTGGACTGGAAGAATATGATGGTAAAACTATACCAAAAGGTCAAACAATTCTCGAATACTTTGTCATTTCCTGATTGCTGTTATTAAAATGGCACGTTCTATTGCAATAAGATACAAGAAAAAACTTATTCTTAAAATTCAACGCAATATGGAACGGATTAAATTGTAGCATTGTCAACTAAATGTTATAAAATCGCGTTGCTTAAAGTACATTACTTGCAGTTGAAAGATGTCATTTGGCAAGCCGAATAATTTAGTATTTTTGAACTTGTAACAATGGTACAAGTACAAATCCATAGAAAGATAGTTGAAGAATTATTGTAGAAAGTTCTTTAGGCAGTGTATCGCCAATAAATTAATCGACAAGCATACTATATGTTGTCCATACTCATGAATGTTGCCTGTTTTGCTACATCGATCAAAGCCATTTCGTTAAATAGTTTACATCATTCAAATCATTTGAATTACTTAAGATTTTATTCCATGTAGGTTTCAATTAACCCTGGATGAGTGTTAAACGAATATGGTCCTTGGTATTATTGTTGCAAATTCATGCAAGTCTTAGTCTTGTTGGTATTGCCATGCGCTGATTAAAAAATCAAAAATCATTTTTTAAAACATTTTAGCAAGTTCAAAATCACATCCAAAACTACTTTTTTTCTTTTGGTGATTGCCTTGTGCTGATTGAAAATTCAAAATTCAAACCTATTCCTTTCAAAAAAAATTGCAAGTTCGAATTCACATTCAATTTTTTTTTTTTTTTTTTTTTTTTTTGTATTGTCATGTGTTAATTGAGAGTTAGTTATCCTTATATTTTTTAGAAATAATATTAATAAAATTGAAAACCGAAAACGTGAGAAAAACACAGGTGTTAGATTCAAAGTATGAGACGTGACATGTATCAAATATAACTTTATATCTGAATAATTTGAATAATTTTGGTAATATTGATAAGTAACATATTGATTTCGGTTAAAACTTGACACAAATTAGTTTTTGACACACCTGGAATTCGGTTAAAAGTGGCATAAATTGGTCGGGGGTGTTATACATGGCGGATGTTCAAAGTATCTGTCAATTTTTGTCATTTTGTTGTATGACACACATCTGTGTATAGGTCCTTCAAGTGTCGTGTAAATCACCGAATTTATGAAAAGGCGTATTGACACTTCATCAAAATAATCATTAAAATTTATTTATATTCCATGTACTAACACCACTTGAATAGTGATAATGTCATTAAATGTGTTAATTTGATACATTGGTTCCAGGGTGGGCTATGATTTTGAAGAGCTGAGCCAACGGGTTTTTTTTGTCTCTGGTAAAGATTATTGCTACATATGAAGCTGTATGACAAACGTAATAGCTTCAATTTTTCTATTGTCAACTTTCTTTTTTATGCTTCTCCTGTTTGTGGTGCATTTGTTTCACAATTTATACGCTATGGTAGAGATCGTTCTGACTACGGGAAATTTATTCAACAAACCAAGCTGCTTACAAATAAATTGTAATCTCAGGGATATTGAAAGCCTTTGCTTATTAGGGCCCTCCAAAAGTTTAATGACAGTCATCACAATATTGTTGATAAATCTGATGTCTTTGTATCCAAACTCAAATTTTTTTTTACACAAGAATCTTAGCAAATTGATTTTCGATCTATGTTGTGGAAGGTAGTGTGATCCAGAAACCGCCTTTAAAATAACTTTGAAGTATTACCTAAGCGCTTTAAAGATGTATTGATAAAACATAAAAATAAAAGACAAACACGTATTGCGACCACAATGAAAATAAACAAATTGACGGATTGAACATTCCTGTTCAGTAACTTTTTTAAAGGGTTATTTTTGTTTGTTTGTGGGGTTTTTTCTCTGTGAGATAGGAACGGATTATTAATGAACAATTTGAAAGACTAGTGGAAACCAACGGTTTGTAACAATAAATGTTATAAAGATAGCTTACTATCTGATGGAAAATGTTGACAACAAGTTAGTTTCAATTGAAGGGCATTTGCAAAAAATAAATCATTGGGGGGAGGAAGTATACATACATGTACATATTACACATTGCTATTTCCTGTTTGTGTGGTTTAGACACTCCGGTATTCATAATTAAACAGTGACTCTGCCATCAGATAGTGAACTAAAGCAGAATTTGTTCCACCAGTGAAATTGTTCGAAAGGATAGATTCCACTAGTGATATATTTACAAACAAAATAAATCACTAGTGATATAGTTGTCACTAGTAATTTCTTCTGTTTACATACTTGCTTTAAAGCTAATAAACATTCCATTAAATCCAAGACTTTAACTATTACATTGCCATTACGTATATGCAAATGATGTGTCCACAAATTACAAAGAAAAATCCCCGGTATCACACGGAAATCAATGGATAGAAATGAGAACAAGTGAGCTGGAAGAAGGAATACAAATTCCAAGTACAGAGTGTTCTTTATAGATAAATTGTTTGCGACATACATTGTTTGTCCATTACAAAGAGCCGGTATACGAATTTTCAACTAATTTAGGCACGGGGATTTGTTGCATTGTCAAAAACTACTCAAACGGTACTAATATTCATACCACTGCTAAAGTTTTGAAAGTAAACAGTAATTTAATTAACTTGAGTTTCAGAACAAACTTGATAAATGACATTCATTAACTTCATACACACAATCTGGGTAACAAAATTCAAGGATTTTCATAAATCGTATACTAAAACACATGGCAGTGACATTGATGTTTCCGGGAAACTCATGAAAACAATTTTAACTGACCTTTGCCATACAGAACCGTGACATTTGCTTGGATCGAGAGCAAACATATGTAGCATTTATCATTACATAATACACACATGTACATCTATATATGGCATGCTAGAATAATGGGTTATCGTCCTGTAAACTGCAAAATGCATAACAAAATAGAGTCAACGTGACCTAGCTCAGTTGGTAGTGTTTGCTGCAAAACTCGGTCAGTTTGACTGAGATCATTTGGTAGTGTTCGTTGCGTAACTCGGTCAGTTTGACCCACTTGGTTGACTTAGCTCCGGTGGTAGTGTTCGCTGTGTAAGTTTTGATTCTAGGCAAGATTTGCCGTTGGATCGTGCCTAAAATGAGAAGTGACTGCTCTTTCTGCAAACAGTCGAACATTAGATTCAAAAGTCAATGGATCCCTCTTAAAAGTTAAACTTAAAACTCTTAGAACTGATGCAATGTGTGACACGGCAGAGAGCTCTTACTGTAAATTTCATAAGCACATTGCAAAATGACGTCACGATATCGTGATCAGAATATGTTTGGGCTGTCTCTATCATTGACTTGCATTTAGCAGTACAGTGTTCTTGGTTTCCATTGGATACAGTAAGATTTATGTAACTTGGTTATAAAACTCTCTTTTTCATTATCCTAATCTTGTGTTGACTTTGTTTCAGTAAGTCTCCTTTTTAAGATATTATATTGCCCGAATTTCGTGCATCATTGCCCTATATTCGTGTTGACTTTTGTCTTCTTTCAGTCATAAACAAGTCTCGTTTTCATTTTGCACTTTTAAAATGTTCCATTGCCCTAAGTTCGTGCTTGCTTTTGTCTTGTCTCGGTCATAAATTCTTCACAATCTTCAGTGAACATATAAAGTTTGTAATACACTTCATAATCCCCAATTTAAATAAGTATAAAAGTCATTTTATTACGATTTTAATCTAAATTACAGCACCCTGTCAACAATGTCTTTCTGTCAGCACGGTTAGCTGGTTTTCACACTAATAACACGAAAGCCTAGACTTATATCCCAGGAATGTCTACCAGTATGCAAATAAAGATAATGTCGAGTAATGTAAACGAAGGGGGCATTTTTAACCTAAAGCCGAATGGGAGAACCTAAAAATCTTTAAAATAAAGAATAAAGAAAGGAGTTCGCCTTAACATTGCAGTAACGCATATATACATGAACAGGGGTTCATATCAAATGAAATGTAAATTAAGCAACAATAAAAAAAGTGGAGATGCTTGGAAAAAAAGTTAAGACTAAAGACTCAAAATGATTTGAAGATGCGTGGTCCTATCGCCAAAGGGGCTTCCTGATATATGCCTATAGAAAAGTTCGCTTAAAACAGTCTGTGAAATATTCCAAGGGTTAAATCAAACTGCCGAGAGGAATCTTGTATTTTCAGTCGCTCTCTCCAATGAAAATTGGATATTAAGTTTATAATGGCGGGTTTACAGTCTTATATCACTTCCTGGAGAAATCACTAAAGTGGAATAAAATCAGCCACTTTTCAGACTTAACTTTTCCTTTAATTTTGGTTTTGACATCGGGACCGGTAGTTCGTATTTGATTCATACGAAATTTTGTAGACATTTATCTATTGCATCAAAACAATATAATTATCATAATTATGAGTATTTAATAACTTAATTATTTAATTGAGTAGAAGGAAAAAGTATTTTTTCAGAAAGTCATAAGAAAGTTAGTCTTTGATGTTGTACTTCACTGTACTTCATATTGTCAGATAGAAGTTATTCTAAAGCCTTGTCTGTTATACATTTTGAAGTCACAAGTAAAAAAAAATGAAAAGTCTATGTGATTTATTACAAGTTTTTGTTTTTATTGACGATTTGTGTTCTTGTTATTTCATAAAAAGTCATCAATGTCGACATAGGTATAACAGAACTAATAAAAGTATCATAATATTTCTTGATAAAAGTAAGAATTTTACGCCCAAACTATCAAACAACTAATAGATTTCTAGCTGTCGACAATATAACGTGTAAAATAAAACAATAATGTGGTAGTTGAAACATTTATTTACCAGGGCCGTTAAGAACTTGCGAAAAAAAACAGTATAACATAGAGAAACATAGAAAAATTATATATATATAGCGATTTATTCAATTTTTCCAACTTTGAGCTTAGAAGGAAAACATTCAAAATGGTGTTTGAAGTATATTTATAAGAAATAATTCTTCGCTTCCGGATTCTTTTTAAGAGGAGTAAATAAATCTAATACTTATAACAGTTTTACTGACAAAATTACATTGCAGAAGAGTTTTATAACCACTTTTATGCATTTCGTATTTGTAAAATTCTATGGCTATAAGAGCCAAAAACAAAGCCATGTTGACGAAAAATGGAGTTAGCTTTATACCTGCTTTAACTTAAAATAACTTAACAATATAAAACATACAACAGAAAAAAAGAAATTTGCAGCTTACAAACAAAACTTAGCACCAGACAACGAACGCGAACAAGAACACGAAACAATAAAAACAATAGAATTTGTTATTTTTTATTTTATGTAAGCCAATTCAGTAATGGATAGTTTTTTAATAGCTTCAAAACTACACACATTCGAAAAAATGAGTTCACTTGGCGGTCATGCCGTTGTAAAAATCATATTTATTTCAGGTTTGACATTTTGATGAGAGGGATTTCAAAAGTAAATGACAACTACTGAGATTTTTGTTTTCAGAATTTTGACAATACCATCTACATTTATAATGTACCGAATATAAAAATAGTAATGAATTAATTATTTTACCAACGATTAGAATCAAAGAAAATTTAAATTTACTATAATTTTATGCAATAAATTCTATTTTCCACGCATTTTGTTTTACATATTACATATATATATGATGTATGACACAGTTCAAATTTAGAGGATTTTCATGTTTAGAAATTGCATAGTGTCATGAACAACCCGAGGGGTTTAAACATTTCAAAAGATTTTGACATTGGAAGGAATATAATAAATGACACAATTTATGGCCATATTTTGTTATTCGAAGGTTAGTCAAACTAAACCTTGAACAAAAAGCAAAAACAGGCACACACATATTAAAATGTAAAAGGATCACCCGGTACAAGGCAGATTATGTTTTCTGAATGTTATTCTGCTTGCAATTGGTCACTCTTTGTTCTAAGAGCGAGAAAACCGTTTCGTTTGCATGCCATCGAAGATCTGTGATTTTCTCTTTGCGCATCTGTGTCCTCCAAAATTCCAAACCTGTCTTCGGCGATAAAAGTGAAATAACCTTGACTAAGTCGTAAAACCACATCACTCCACCCAACTCCTTTATTACTAACACTTTGAAGACCTGAATACAAATTTCATTTAGTGTAAGATATTAAATCTAGTTTTGTGAAATTTAACAATTAAATTGATTAATATGTTGATTTCAGTACCTTATTATTGATTAAAACAAAAATTTTAAAAAAAATACCAAAAACAAATATATTGGCAAAATCCAACAAACAAAAATTTTGAAAACTGGCAAATTAGGTTTAACACGCTAACTTTCACCGTTCATTCATTCTTTATTTCCTCTTAAAAAGGAAGGGTAAACACCTCCTGTTAAGCTAGCAATACCTGCCGCATTTATATTAAGAAACATTATGAGACGTCTTGATATACCAAACTAAGTTAGGCTGGCTAAAACAACAACTTAATCTACGAATGTTCCAAGAAATACCGAAACAAGATCGTTGTTTAATGTTTCATTTGTTTCATCACTATTGCGAAATCTCGATTCATCGCATTGCGAAATCCCTATTTACCGCAGCTTGTTTTCTAATTTGTGTTTAATCTTTACCATTTTACTTCAGATGTTTCGTATAAGCAGAAACTTAACAAAAACTTATTTTTTAAACAATTAAGATCATTTTTAATGTTAATTTAATGTTCACGATATTGTCTTTTGTTCTTTATGGTGTTAGCTGTTGCCAAAACACTTATTATTCAGCTGTTAATTTTCTTTTTTATTCTTTCTTATTTCTAATTCTTCAAATTCAATGAAGTACCTGTTGCCAGATACATTATTTTTGCTGAAGCCAATGTAATTAAAACCAAAGAACAATAAACGGGAACGGCTCAAGTTATAAAGTCAACTGATTATTATTATAAAACTATCGTCTGTGAATCTGTTAAGGGCCACTGGAAGTAATGACAAATTAGATCTATGACCATTAGTGTGGTTTAAAAAATAAGAAAAATCTAAGAGAACTTGACCAACTAGAACCATAATCAATCATGTGAATCAAACAGTTTATCATCTCCAGTTTGGTTGGAGATGTTCATCTAGTAGGTAATTGTCAGATATTTTGAATATACATTTGTACCTAGCAAACGACTAAACGTCCCTGGCCTTGAGAGTTGAGCAGTATGATTTTTTAAAAACTTGTATAGGGTTGTGTTGGATGCTATAAAATATCATTAATAATTGGCATTTCTAATATTTCAAACAACAATACGCAGTGTGCGATCCTGCATATTACCACAGTTATATAGCCAATGTTTTACTAAACAGATGACAATTTAACCTTTAGCATGGGTTTTTTCCTAGACGATATATATATATATACTATTTTTCAAGTGGTGACTAATATAATCAGTACATCACAATCCCTAGACAGACATTAGTAGGTTTTTTTATTTGAAACCAATAAAACTATTTAATTGAAATATTATAAAAGTAAAAATAGCTTTACGATCCATTTAAACTTTTCCTTCACATTCTTGAGGAATTACACAACACTTTTTCAATGACAGTTGTTGATTGTCAGTTGTTTTTAAATTTAAAACAAAACTAATGTCTATATATGGTATAAATGTACATACAGGTGTGTTAGATACACGTTTTTCATGATTTTAATTGTGTGTTGATGGGTCTGTTTAAATAATGAATTTATTACCATTTTTTGCAACCAACTGCTTGTTTAGTGTTAGTATATGTTAACAAACACTCTTACATTTAACAATTTAAGCGTTTTAAATATATTCAACCGTAAGCAATTTCCATTTATAATTGATATTGCATTATTTTAAAAATGGAAACTTTCCAAATGCCTCGCCACGTCTCGATATAAGTGAAATAATTTTGACTTGGACGTTAAACGCCATTACTCAACTCAACCCAAATGCCTCGCTACACGTAGGTAAGCATGTGTCGTGAAATCGACCATCACTAATCAGTTTTTCATATTTAGTTCGCAATTCATAGCATTCATCTTTGTCATTATAATTTCAATATTTCTGTTAAATAAATATCGGATCCCAGAGCCATTTCATTATATCAGTAAACAATTCATGTGATTTTGATTAATAAGGGTCTTTTATATAAAGGATGTCGGGATGGGTAAAACATTGCCAGTATAACACGAGAGTTTTCCATGAAATACCGGATCAAGATTGTTGTTCAATATTTCATTACTATTGCCAAATCTCGTTTCATCGCATTGCGAAACTCCCATTCATCGCATTACGAAACCCCCATTCATGGCATTGCGAAATCCCCATTCATCGCATTGCGAAATCCCCATTCATCGAAGCTTGTTTTCTAGTCTATTCGTTAAATACAGATACATGCAATATATTCACAGTTTCTACAGGCGCAACAACTGTTGCAGTTCGATTGTTTCAAATTTATTCAACAAATAGTACATAATCGCTTTGATAACAAATTTTGTCAGAGTACTATTTCTAAAAATAAATGTTTTATGCATCTGGTGTTCCAGGAAAATCACCTCAATGCGTCATTATGAATGCTATACACGTATTACTGTTTGCGTAACATCATATATAATTATGTCACAAAGGTGACGAGAATGAACAATAAGTAAAGCCGTAATTAATACAGGTAAAGCTAGGACTTAGTAAACGAAATACATGTTGACACCAGCTATTGCTTTTAAAAAATTCCAACTTATAACTTGTCTGTTTACTGTTTATCTTATCTTTTTGCTCAGTCTGTTTCATTCGCTGCTAGTTGTAAGCGTCCTCTGTAACGGTCATAGGTGACCTGCTCTTTTTCGATCTTTAGCGTGCACTGAGACACGGGACCTCAGTAACGGCGACAGGTGACCTGTTCTTTTTCGAACTCTACAGATGTGTCTTAAGCGTGCACTGAGACACGGGACCTCGGTTTTGAGTCTCATCCGAAAGACTATTCTAGTAATGAGCTATTCCCCGCTCTAGTATGAAAATCATCTCAGAAAATTTCCTAGTCAAGAGTGCGGTTCGAACCACAACCTTTGACTTCGAAAGCCAGTTACAGTATCACTCGGCTATGTCTGCCCATTTTAAGAGACCTCTCACAATTTACTAGTGATCTATTCTTCAAATCCAATTAATCAGTTCTTTGATTGTTAGATAAACGCAATTTTAACACATATTAAGCCGTTGTGGCTTTCTGAAAGTTACCTATATAGTTTTAGTGAGACATTCTTTAACAAAATTTTGTGTCGTTTTCTTATTTAGAGCCAAAGTTTGTCAAGGTCCTAAAAGTTTTATGGCCGATTTCACATTGCTTCTAAAGGTGATATATTTTCACAATTATTCTGGATATATTTGACACCCCATGGTTCCATATTCACATGTTGCAAATTAAGCTAGATAAACAGAGTCTGCTTGCTCTTCTAGACCACCCAGTCTCACTTTCTTGGTTGAAATTCAGATGTTTTACTTATTTTGCCAGTTTTCAAGTGTTTGTAGACCTTGAAAGCATCTAAAGTTGTTGGAAAGAAGGAAGATCTACGAAGCAGTTTTCTTTTGTTTCTTAATACAAAACAAATCTTAAATAATGTCTCTTTTCTGGAGTGTTATCACCATCTGCAAAGGTTTTTTTCTACAAGCAGTTGATCTTAAACCATTATAATAATGAAGCAGTTGCTTATAATCAGCGTCATCAGACTAGAAGACTATAAAGAAAAATGAAAATAAAAACTTTGAAACTGGCAAGACAAGATAACACGTGAACTTCCATCAGGAAAGTTAGGCCTGGTGCGCCGGAAGAGTAAACACATCCTGTCTTGTTCGCTACATCCGCCACGTGTGAAATCAAAATTAAGCAACAAGCTAAATGAACCCCTTTAAATGGAAACTGCAGAGAAAAAGGGAAAAGGACGTCCTAAAAACACCCGGGGAAGGGACGCAGAATTGGAAATGAAACGGAAGGGACACAACTGGGCGGATGTTGATAAATTTGCACAAAATAGAGACAAAAAGATTTCATCAATGGCCTAAGCTTCACCACTGGGAGTTGAAGGCCAAAGTAAGTTAGTAAATAAATATTAATTATCATAACTAAATGCATCTTGTATGATAAACTTACCTGTTAATGTTGTGTCTTGACTAACACACGTTTGGATAAGTAAAAGTCCCACTAAGAACAGTCCAATTTCTATATAAGTTAATAAGTTATATTTACACTCTCTCGATCGAAACAACTTCATTTTAGTAAGTTTTTTTCCAAGCTCCTACGTTCAATGTTTGATGTTCAGCTTCTTATAGCAATTTTACAATAAAAGAAATCAAACTTGTAAATCCTTTCTAAATGACATTTTCATTGTACTTTTGGACGAAAAGTTCTTTCTGAAGTTCATTTTTTCATTTGCTTAATTTAACATAAAACAGACAAAATGTTCATCAAAAATTCCGAAATCGTGACGGTAAATCTTTAAGTATGCAGCACTTCCATTATATTCTCATAATAATTTCAAAGAAAAAATCTGGAATAAGAAATCTCACTCCTATTTGCATGGAAATATAAAAGTATAATATTTCGTCAATTTTTTTCTGCGCTTTATATATGAATTTGTAAGAACCTAATTATGCAAATTTATTCATTTGTCACAAAAGCCATTTCATACTCTAAACAGTTAGATTAAACGTTATAATATCAGGTTGTTATTTAATGCAGTCGGCTCTCTTGTCATCATAAATTATTTATTACCGAAATTCGTATAAACGTCACCTTAAATATACAAATGTGGTGATAGACAAACCGTGTGTGAGCTAAGTACTAAGTACTTTTAGAATACCAGTTAAATTTTTTACTTTCTCTAATCCGTAAAAATTAATATGCTGGCGGTTGTTGCCTCAAGAATATCATAAATTCAGTTGGCAATAATTGTGTATTATTTTTAGAAACATACAAACTTGGTGCTAGTTAAAATCATAAATTCCCCAAAATCTAAAGTATATATGTATAATTATATAGTCCCTCATATGCATACAATAGTAAAATATATTTTGGTCATGTGGGTATCTTTTCAACATCTTTGTAGAAAACCATTTTGGTCCAAATACCACTGGTGAGAAATTGTGTTTCGAAACAGCCGTCTTGTTCTGCAGAATTAAAACTGGTATAATATATTTTACACTTTCTGGTTTTTTGCCTGTCGGTTTGTTTAATTTCATGAATTGTGTAAAATGATGCATATGCTTTTACTTCTTAATTTTTGGGATTGTGATTCTGGCATGGACTGATATGTTTGCGTTTGTTGTTGCAATTGTCTTCAATCTCATGCCCGATACTGTTGCAGGTGTAATTCTAAAGACCATTATACCAAACTTGTATTCTTCTTATAATCCTGCAGTGTCACATTTGAATAAAATAAAAAAAAATCGTGTATGAAAGAATGAGATTATGTTTGGTTTATTATTTCGTAAAGTAAACCTATTTTAGCAGTTTATGGATCACTGGTTGTAAGACGTTATATGGTTCAGGACGACACAATAGTACTATAACCAAATTTTATCATTAATTTCAAACTGGGAATTTTTATAGTCATGAGTCTCAATATATTATCAAAAACAAACATACTAATCTATATCCGAATCACAATCCAGAAGCAAAGTAAACACTTTGGAACTGACAAGTTAGGTGGTAAGGCACGTGAACTTCCACCAGGGAAGTGAGACCCGGTGCTATGGAAGGGTAAGCACCTCCTGTTTAGCTAACTACACCCGCCACGTGTGTAATCAAAATTGTGTGAAAGGAACATGGAACTATGAAACGTCAAATATATCCAGGGCAATCCTGGACACAGAGACGTCAAACTTATCAACAATATATAATATTAAAATTTGTGATGTTTTATAATATTAAACTCTGTTTGAGACAAAAAGTAATGAAAGGACAATATTTACATTTGCTAAAATGACTTCCCTCTTTTCTTGCTTTTGTCTATGTACGCGTGAAGTCAAAGTTTTCCAACGATTGGAAATGCATGTCGTACACGACACTGTTTTAAATCTATTTCAGGATTTAAAAACCAAAATTAGATTTTCAAAAAGTGAAAAATGTAAATTTAACCGTTGAATGTTCTCGAAATAGCGTTTATAGTGCTAAAACTCTTATTGCTGAATAACACGCGCTAAGTTCAATAGTTAAATATTTACATAAATTTATATTTCATAGTTTGCTTGGTTCGCCTGTTGTCGAGTTCTTGGATGTTTTGGCTGTTGTAAACTTTAAATTGCTTACTTCTTATTAATCAAAAACGAAGATACTAATCCATGTCCAAATCACAATCCAGAAGCAAAGTAAAAACTTAGGAACTGACAAGTTAGGTTAGACACGTGAACTTCCACCAGGAAAGTGAGGCCGGTTGCTCCGGAAGGGTAAGTACCTCCTGTTTAGCTGGCTTCACCCGCCACTTATTAAAACAAAGCTTCATAAAAACTGTATCACCAAAAAGACGCACAATTCCTTGACGACCCCAAGCAAGTTGGCTTACGTCAATTTAATACTGAAACGAGACGTTGTATTTTTGCAGAATGTACAACACTACAGAACTGATATTTTAAACTCAAACAAGCAAATAAAACGACACAAAACGCACCACTGAAACAAAATATATATATATATTGATAGAATACAATTGCGGTGGATAATAAATAATAACAACTGGCTATAACAAAGGAAAAGCAAAGACAAAAGGCACCATAAAAAACAAAAACTATTTATCTAATAAAACTGCGGTGGATATGTCATATACCACTTTTTTTTAATTTAATCATAAAATACATTCAAAAAGTGGTATATGACAGATAGTAAATGATGACAATTGGCCTAAGGAAAAACGAAGACAAAAGTAAAAACGAATAAGCACAAAAACACATTGCAATCTTCACGCTGACATAAAAAACAGATACTTGTTCAGTGCAATGTAATCGGCTGCAAAATGTCACAAAAATGATGTTTTTACATTGCACCCAAAGTTATGATATGTGTTTGGATGCACTTTAGTAAGTTCAAACAAGACATGACCACCAACTTTTTGTATAACACGCACTGCACTGTAATACACCTGGGTTAATGGTTAAAACAGTGACCTTTGTTAATGGATTATTATAATTGAGTAATAAAGAATCACAATGACAGTTAAAATACTTTTCATAATCTGTAGTATATTTTTTTTAAATTTAACCAATTTAATCAAGTCGCATGCACAAATTTATTGTCGAAAGTGTAAAATTTTCAGATTTAAAGTGCAAATTTTACAGAAAGATTTTAAATTGAAATTTTACAGTAAATTTACGAATTTCAGTATAAATTTTACAAAATAATGTGCAGTGTGTATAAGAATGGACTGAGGAGCTGAGTGGTCGACAAAAATAACGAGAAACGAGTATCTGAGTTGTCGAAAAGCTATCGTACAGAAGCAAGACTTGGTGCTAATTCGACACTTAGTATTTAATTTCGACAGACCTGTATTGTACCTGTACAATACAATAGTAAATCGAGGGTTTCTTTTTTAAATTTGACACTATTTTTTTTCAAATAAAGAAATTTGGTTCTTGCTCGATAAAAGTACTTGAATCACCACACTGGGTCCCATTTTATCAATATACCGCAGGGTTGCTATTAAATGTGGCCACAGTAGTCGATCCTATTTCCCATTACATGCTTCGTGCGTTTTTCTTTCGTATGTGTATTATTTATATTGTGTTTAATGTGTTAATATTCTCCTTATTAAACTCATTTGTAAAGTTCTGACCCGTAGATAAGCAAGGCAAACTGGAGGGCAAACGTCATACAAAACCGTGACGCAACAGGTTTTCTTATTTCTTTTTATGGCAAAACCGTGTTTCTGTGAAAACAATTAACATGGAGACAGTTCTAAGTTAATATGCACTAGCAATTGCAGTCTTAAAGTTATGTCTGAATGAAATCTTCTGACTTGACAATAAGTAGAATCATCAAGGACAAAAAATGTTTTAAGGTAATACTTTGTGTGCTTTTGTGCTATTTTGCAAACGAAAAGGGCATTCTAGTGAAAACCGTGAAAAAAGTTCATCCGGTTATGTTTTTAAGAATTCTATGATAAAACCATGTTTTTATTTACACAATTAAACTGAAATTACCAAAAAATAAGATTATAATGTAACAGTTGCATAACACAAACAATTGAAATAAGATATAAACATTAGTTTGGCATACAGCTGGGCTTGTTTTATCACGTAGAAGCAATTGCAACATGACAGCACATATTGTTTTATAGGCAACAAATTTTGTTATAATACATATCTTACCATTTTAATCATCTTGGTTATTTTGTTTCGGATTTTTTACACCGCTATCTGTACCATATGTTGCAACAGCAACACTTTGAAATATTTACTTGTATTTAAATATGTTTGATGTCTCTGTGTTCATGATTTCCCTGGATATATTTGACGTCCTATAGTTCCATGTTCCTTTCACACAATTTTGATTACACACGTGGCGGGTGTAGCTAGCTAAACAGGGGGTGTTTACCCTTCTGGAGCACCCGGCCTCACTTCCCTGCTAGAAGTTCATGTGTCTAACTTGTCAGTTCCAAAGTTTTAACTTTGCTTCCGGATTGTGATTCGGGCATGGATTAGTATGTTTGCTTTTGATACATATGGTCGGGGCCCATGGTAACGTAACCACAAAACTAGATACCATTTTGTCGCTAGGTTCGTAAGAGTTTTATTATCAGTGGTGCCATTTTTAATTTCCCTTGTCTGGTCCACCTTGTCTGTATGATGTTTGCTAGCTTTAAGATTCTACATTTAACTTTAGCCTATAGAACCTATATTAGCGTACCACTGCTTCATGGGGCATTTCTGTTTAGCTATGAAGTGACTAATGTTATTGAAGATATCATTGTTGTCGACCAGATGGGATGTCCAATTGAACAAACCGGAGATGCTTTTAGTTTTCGTAATTATCCCACACCTTTCGAAGAAAGAATGGATATTAAACTTGAGTTTCCGTCTGTCAGCAGTCAGTCCTAAATTCTTGTCTGTGCAAATTCTCCAAAACTATGAACCAATATTTCATGAAACTTGGTGCAAAGCTTAAATAGGAAATCGTAAACCTGAGTTGGTTTGCTAATTTTCCTTAGAGTTATGACCCTTTCAACATAAGTGAAAATCACAAAAAAAAACCTGCTGTTGGGGACCCTAATTCACTAAATTTACTTGTTAGCTCTGGTTCTAGTCCATCAAACACTCAATCAGAACCTTTTCCCAGATTATATATGTAACCATCTAGATGTTGTTTTTTCTGTCCACTCTGGAGATTTAAATTGATATCAACACCTGTATTTAAAAATTGATAAATCTTCCTTCAATAAATAGACCGAGTGGTGAAAAAACGCCGACTTACAAATCATAGCGCCCATCACTGCCTTACCCTGGCATATCCTAGTGTAATGGTGAGAAAGTTTGTCAGCTCGCTTGTAGAAAATTAAATCGGTGGGTTTCTCTGAATAATCTAGTTTACTTCACCATCACCCAACTTATAACCTCCTCGATATTTGGGCGTATTAATTTAGACCATGACGCCACTCCGTAAAAAATTAATCAAACAACCAATCATTAAGGAAAGGATAGTTGATGTGATTATATTAAAGTCTAGAACATAAAAACAAAATAATAAAATACAAGATGTGCACTATCTAACACCTTTTAAACATTGACATTAATTAGAAATATATTCAATAGGTATTTTTATGAATCACACTGGAACTGTATTCGAACAAAGATGCATTTCTTCATCAAGTCGCATTTCGTCATTTTTCTGTAGGTTAAATTTTTTTTTCTAAGAAAAATCATTAAGAAACTGATTCAATCGTGACAATGAAAATCCTTCTGCATTAACATTTACGTCTTGTCCAACTGCGTATTTGTTTTTGTCCTTTTGCGACATTTAAATTGAAATTCTTTACACGCGGAAGTAGAATGATGTTTACTTAGGTGTTTCGGGCGTTTTTACAAGTGTGTAGTAATTCTACTGTAAAAAAGCTATATTTCGTTATATTTTTTAAACAGACACAAGAAAAAAATATGCTATTTTTTAGTTAAGAGAGATGACAATGATAAGCTCCAACACCGTCCTAGTGCGAACAGTGTGAACAGAGAGAAAGAGAGAGAGAGAGATACACCGCACGTTGATCTAAAAGATGTTTAGCTCCATAACCGTCTTGGTGTGAACACTGTTGAAACACCCACAGATAGAAAGAGAGGGGCCGGGGTAATGGAGTTTTACACCCCGATCAATATTCTCTCATTTATATCCTGGAGGTCAGTTCGTGGATCACCGAGGTCTCCTAGAGAGAGTCAGCGAGCGAGAGACAGAGTGAGATATACATAAAGTGTGTATGTGTGTGCGTGTGTTTAATTTATATTTCAGAGAGAGAGAGAGAGGGGGGAGAGGACGATAGAGAAAACCTTTATAGTTTTCTTAATTTCGTCATACTAAGAAAGTTGGTTGGCATACATAATTAATTTTCAGGGGTATCGGGTTAATTAAGATAAGTAATAAAACAACTTCTATGAAGATAAATGAGAAAAACTATTTTTCTTCAGACTGTCAGGACAAAACTGTCCACTTTGGTAATAAAACGTCCCAGTTGCCCTAAATGCTATAAATAAATATTTAAAAACAACACCGTATCCAACTAATAATATGACACTTTACGACATTTTTGCGCATTTATAATATCCATCTGATTAAAAGATAAATTAAGACCCTTAATTATTCTAGAATATTTCTGTTAAGTTAAAAATTGACCCTTAAGACTGGTATTAGAATAACGTGAACAGTCTTTTAAATATCATACAATTATGGACTTTTAGCGGTTGTATATGGTGTGATATTAATCATAAAATTAAATAGACAGAGGCGTGAGCATCACACCACATTAAAAACTCCATATTAACTGTTTTATTATATAATTTAGCCACTGTGGCAGTTCGGTTGACAATGTTTTGTCAAACCTGTGACCAGGCAATCTAGCTATTTTACCGGTGTTACATTCCCATGCTCTCCATGGTTGAGACAGATCACACGAAACATATCCCACATTAATTAGATCAATCCGATTCTTTGAAAAAAAATAAATGGCATTCCAGATGAGACACAATTATTTACACATTACATGATGATGCCATAACATCAACAATCTATGAAAAATTACAGGCATCCCGGATGAGACACACCCACTTGCGCACACTTAATTGGTGATGTTATAATTATTTTACGCGAAAACGTCAACAAAAATTGATGACGTACACCGAATTTGATATACATGTACACCGGATTTTTCAGAAATCCGTGGTATATCATGAGAGATCCAATGGTCACGTGTTACTATTTTAACTAATCATAAAGATAGAATTTATTAATTATATCATTTAAAAAAATTATTATATAATTGATAAATTCCATCTTGTTATTATTACCATTATTAAAGCGATTGGAAGGATATTTAACACCCTAGTCCATATTACTTTACTCATATCGAGGCTGTCAATTAAATATTGTTTATGAAACCTGGACACCTGAGAAACATCACCGAATCTAAGCAAACGAACTAACAAACATTCTCTCATTATGGAGTTCCCGTAGAGGGGTTCGAACATAGGCAGTGACAGGTGCTGTCATTTTTAAGACTACTTGACCACCGAGATCCAACTTGAGATGGTAGAGTAAGATGTTATATTAAGAGGTTCATATTTTGATGGTTAAGGAGTACAGGTGAGCATTTTAGCTGTTTTCCCCTCATGAAACAGGCAAAGTCTTGAATCAGAACGCGTGACAACGATCTAACATATTCACAAACTAAATACAAAGAGCATAAAACTGTTTCTTTCCTGAAAGAATGTCAAAACATCGCTTCTTACGACATGCTTGTCCAATTGATGGAACAGCAAAAATGACGTCGAGCGTTATAGGCATAAAGCAGAAATGAGTGACGTCATTTGATGGTAATCATGGCCGTATAATCACGTTTAGTCTACAAAACAAAAACACTACAAATATAAATATATATACATGTTTATTAATGGCGTATTTAACATGTATCCTGTAATAATTTGTACACCTTGCAAGTGGTATTTAAATGCAACAGGCTGCATTTTTTTTTTTTTTTTTTTGAAAAATTAAAATAATATCATTATTCTCGTTTTAAGGCTTCAAACATTTGATCAATACATAAGATGAACAATATCCGCTGCAAAAATACATTTGTGTAGTTTTAAAACATACATTAAAGGTAACATTTGAAGTTATCGGATCACCGTGTATTTCAACCGAGTTTTGTACGAAATATGAACGTGAACATGAAAGTCCCATTTATGTCACCGAAAAGGGTACGTATTTAAAATTTTATTTTTTTAATTTGGTGCATTTCACTGTTATTGCATTCTCAGTTGGATGAATTTTTAAACAATGTGTAACTGTGCTTATCCTTCCGGAGCACCCGGTCGCACTTCCCTGGTGAAATTTCACATGTTTAACTTAATTTGGGTTTCACAATTTTGGTCCGAGCACTACTAATGAGGAATTATGTTCCAAAACGGAAGTCTTATACTATTATAATACCGGTATAATATGTAATTTGCCAGTTTCAAAGTTTTAACTTTGCTTTGAGATTGTGATTTGGACATGGATTGGTATGTTTGTTTTTTTATTTGACGCGTAGACGCTTAAAAACAAAATATTATAGATTAAACATTATCTAGTTTAAAACGGCATTATCCTGTTGGCGTCACGATACTTGTCTAAGATTCCATTGTTTGTTTGTTCGAAATGAATGCTACTGCAAATACAGGCATGTTTGTTAGTGTGTACAACGTTTATTCGGGACTATTACTAAAGAACCAAAATTGAAATAAATTCATAAAACTAATATTAATTATTGTAATCAATTGTACATTTTTTCTTTACAATAGTAATTTTTTATTTTGAGCTTTCAATATTACTCAATTTAAAAGACCAGGGGATATATTTATGCATCCCATCTGTCTATCCGTTCTTGTGACACTTTTTGTCAGCACCAGCTCTCCAATACCGTACATCAGATATTGATGAAAATTTACAGGGATGGTCAGTTGGAGGGTTTGTTGGGCAAGTCGTTTTCCTGTTACAGTTCAACAATTTTTCTAAGAAATGTCAACACTTTGAATTTTAAAATGAAATGAACTTGTCAGTTTCAAAGTTTTTACTTTGTTTCTGGATTGTGATTTTGACACGGATTAGTATGTTTGTTTTTTATCACAAATTTTCTCGGAGGTGATTCATATTTTTTAAACTACACGTGTATTGTAGAACTTGTTCTTTTTTATCAAAACTTCTGAACCTTCTCATTTACTTGTTTACTTATTTATTCTTACACAGGGATCGGCTTCTCCAGGCCGCAATATCACAAGAAAACGATTACAAGTCATCGGTGTCTTCCTTTGTTTTGGTATCATGGTTGGTTTCAGCATCAAGATGTTAAATCCCAATAGATTGCCAAAGAAATCCACAAATGCCGAACAGTTTGGATACAGTAGTAACCATACAAAATATGTTGTCCCAAATATAGTACATTTTGTGTGGTTTGGGAATCATGAATGGCAGTTCCATCACCTACTGAGCGTGCTGGCGGCTTACAAAAATATAAAGCCGCTTCATATTTTTCTTCATTGCGACCAGGAGCCTTATGGAAAATGGTGGAACGAAACCAGAACTTCTGTTCCTACCTTACAACTTGTTCATGCAACGCCACCTACCGAAATATTTGGAAACGTGATTGAGCTACCTGAACACAAAGCGGATGTATACAGATACCAAATGCTCCAAAAATATGGAGGCATATACATGGATCTTGACGTAATTGCTCTAAAATCATTTGATCCTTTGAGAAAACATAACTTTACATTGGGTCTTGAATCTCCATTTCACCTAGGAAACGGGATAATAGTTAGTGTTAAAAATGCTGCATTTCTTAAACGTTGGTATGACGAATACCGGTCGTTCTCTGACCTTGAATACAATATTCATTCTGTGATTGTTCCTTATATTTTGTCATTAAAATATCCGGGCCTCATCAATGTAGAAATGGACACGATTAACTACCCGGACTGGTCAAGCCATGGTTTAGACCTTCTGTACTACAAGCGATATGACTGGAGCAGAAATTATTGTATACACATGTGGTATAGACTGCATAAAAAGGAATATACACCGGCTTATATTAAAACTTTAAACTCTACTTTTGGAGAAATAGCTAGGTTTATTTACTACGATAAGTTGCCTCCAAAGTTTGGAAATGATAAATGATACACGCTTTTACTTCTTATGATTCTTTATTCTCGAGTGAGTTTTGGACAACATTTTGCCTACCAATGACACTTGCACCAATTTGTAGAAAAACTTTCTGATATTGCACAAGCTATTTTTGTGAATGTCAGTCATTAAATGTTACCATTGCAAAATATGTCTGAATATTGATATCCTAAAATCTAAAATAAATTAATTTAATCTGATTTTTTGTGTTCATGTGAGTTAGTTGTTTGAAAACTGTTCTGTTTAAGTGTTATAAGGTAACGTATTATGTTCCATTGAGATAACCGTCATTATTAGTTTCTTTTGGACGTCGATAGGAAAACAAGACACAATACAATACAAACTTTACAAACATTTCAACATGAAAATGAATACACAATGCACAAGTACATGTATAATTTACAGATTGGCGAAAAATGAAAAACGAGCACATCTATATCCCGCTATAGGTATCTATTCCATTTATAATCCATTATATTATATGGGGAATGAATTTTTGATAGGAGGAACTCATGAGTAAATCGAGCTGGGTGATATAACGTTTCAACACCGCGTGCCAAATAATCGCTCCTCATTTTTGTGATAAATAACGCTCTGTATTTTTTACATACCCAAGCCTCCCTTAACCACCTGAACCAGTAGTGAATACACATAGATTGATCAACAAGCAGACATCGATTAAGGACTGTCGGTGTTCATCAAACACAATTTTAATTACCAACCTGCTGACAAATACTAAAAGATGACTTCCGAAATCTCTTCATTAGATTGTTTATTTATCGACGACAGTGAAGTCAAGGTTTTCTACACAGGTGTGAGAACAAACAATGGGATAATTTACCTTTGATTATTTCGACTTTACGAAGTAAATACTTCATTCAAGATATATCGATGAACTTAACATTTACTTTGACATATCCGATATTTCGAGTTATCAGATTTCGACTTTTAAAAGCGGAGTTTTTTAAACTGAAATATATAGTGATTAATTTCGGACCAAAAAAGCTTCGAGATATCCGAAGTTTCGACTTATCCGATTTCGAAATAACGAGTTTCGATTCGACTTTTAGTTAATCAGTCGAAATTCTTCATCTTTTTTCACGTGATGTCACCAGGAAATGGATTGTCGTAAGATGCGAGAGAAAATACACATATGATTGAGTTAGTCTTTATTATTATCATCAAAACAAAGTGGGGGACATATTGGTTTCGCTGCGTTTCTTATTGTTTTTTCGTCTTCGGTATCCCCTACTTCTGCTTTTTTCTTGTCTGAAGCGTTTCTCGCAGATGAAGTATTTTTTGTTGAAGCAGACTGGGGCAAATCACATATATCACGAAGCGGTTTATGATTGATTTGCCCAAGTCTGCGTAAACAGTTCATACCTTGATGAACGATTACAAAACGCCAATCCTTATTTTTACAATCATAACAGGGTTTTTTTTTTTTTTTTTTTTTTTTTTTTTTTTTTTTTTTTGCAAATGATGATTTTTTTTTAATTCAAAAAAGATTGTTCAGAAGACGTTAACTTAGAAATATTATATGGAATTATTTGTGAAGTTAACGCATTATTACGTTTCATACGCCATGACGGAACTATTTACACTTTAGCGGTTCACTTAAAAATAATGTCGGACATAGGAAATAGGTTCAACATATAAAGTGATATTTAGATTGAAAATATAAAAGGATTAATGATATCAGAGTTGGCCTCATTTGCTTTTAACAACTTTTTCGACAAAAATTGTAAAAGGAATGGTAATTGACCACAAATAGGGTTTATTCCTGAGCATTTCATTTATTTCCGGACTATATCCCTCCTGTATTGATTGTTTTCAATCACACCCGCACTGAATGAATCATGTGTAGGTGGTTAACGTCGACAATGTTTTATTGGAAGTATGCACGTAGTACTTCGTTTAAACTTACAATGTTGCATAAATCACATTGTTTTTACTGTCTGACAATCTAATAATTTTCAAATTAAAATAAGATACATGTCCGTGTTCAAATCTCAATCCAAAATAAACTTACAAACTTTGAAAACTAGCAAATGTAGATAAAACGTTAACTTTCATCGTGCAGGGAGGTAAGGCCAGATGCTCATGAATTGTAAGCCTACATTTATTCTAAAACAAAGCAAAAACTTTGAAATTAAGTTACACAGGTCAACTTCGACAGGGAAGTGAGACCGGGTGCTCCGGGAAGGGAAGGTAAACACCTCCAGTAAAGCTAGCTACACTACGCAAGTAAAATTGGAAATGTAAGGAAAACAGACCTTACGGACATGAAATATATCCTGGATAAATTTGAATACCATAACTATCAACAATATTGAGATGACGTCCATAAAACTTTTTGAGGGTTTTGATAGGCCCAGAAATATAATAATCCGGAGTCAACAATATCTTGTTCCTTGTGGTCTATATTGGGAACAAGCTCTGCCATAGAGTTTCAATTGTGAAACAAATATATAGTAATTATTTAGATATCATACTCATCAACAATATTGAGATGACGGCCATAAAACTTTTTGAGGGTTTTGATAAGCCTAGCAATATAGTATCCCGGAGTCAACAATATATCTTGTTCCTTGTCGCCCTATTTGGGATTTGGGACGGAGTCTACCATAGCGTTTCAATTGTGAAACAAATAAACTTATCGCCAAATACAACACACCTTATAATATATGTCTACAGCCACAGTTTACGTAATTGTTTTAGGATTATTATTACATGTCCAGAAGGTATCTTAAAACTTGTCAATATTAAAACATTAAACAGCCATATCATCAGTTTTGAAACATGCTATTTTTGCCAATTTCCGGCGATTAAATTTAAAAAAATGATTTAAAGTATATGATATCTATTTTCATCGTTTATGGTGTTTTTGTTTCACATATAATACGTTTGGTAGCATCTGTATGCACTATGACTCCATTCAGCAAAGCAAGATGCATAACACATTTAACAGAAATTGTTAATTCAGAGATATTGCAAGCCTATGCGTATCAAGGCCCTGAAAAGTTTTGTGGCCGTTATCACAATTACTATGATTTTACTCTAACTAAAATTGTATTTGACGTCCTATATTTCCGCGTTCAAATGTGGTTGGTGCAACTAGCTAAAAATGATATGCTGATCCGTCCGGAATGCATGGATTCATTTTCTTAGTAGAAGTCGACTTGTATAACTTAATTTGACAATTTTTCAAAAATTAGGAATAGAATTATGTATACTCATTTTGTCTTCAACATGTTCTATTTTTTGAAGAAGTTGGAAGGTAAAAATTGTTGTCAATATAATATCCATTACAAAATAGTAAGACTTGTTGATATTTTTATCAAAAAGCGTGATTTTGCGCCGCTTGTTAGTGAATAAGATAGGCAGATATAAGACAAAATTTGCAAAAAATGCTACCAATTTACAATTGAACGTATTTTAACTACACTGTGTTTTGCTGATGATTAATACAAATAACCATGTAGGTAATTTTCGAAAACGAAGTCCGCTTCTACTAAGGCGTGAGAAATTGAATTTGGGAATGACAGAAATTGAATGTATACATGACGTCACAATGAAATAACAATTACACGATGTTATCTTACTGCAAATTGATCAATATTTACTTGGAGTAGTTTAATTTTCACTATACCGTTTAACGGTTTAAGTAATTTTAAGGCAAGTGTTTATTATCTCGTAGGATAATACGTCACCAGGAACGAACATGGAATTTTCTTTAAAAAAGAAGACCGAAAACATGTACTTAGCAACAACCAAAGCAACGAAGAACACGACAGGTAACAAGTAAATGACGAAACATCCGTGCGAAACAAGAGAAGAAAAATCAAATTATATATGTTCCCTTTCCATCCATTATATGGAATACACTGAAAAACATTTTTAAAGAGACTAGAGATAAAATATCTTCTATAATCGCATCGGTTTACAAAGACCATATTGCAAGAACAGAGTGCTACCTATAGGTAAAAAAAACATTTAATGGCCACATTTATAGGGATAACGCAACTAACTTAAAAAACATTAGGGACATATTTCCTTATTTAAAATTAGCTAATTTTGGCAACATTTTATGGTTTTACAAATTAAAAAAAACATACTAATCCCTGACCAAACTACAATCCTAAAGCAAAACGATAACTTTGATAACTGAAAAATTTTGTTAGATAACTCAACTTTCATGAGGGATGTGAGACCGGAAGCTCCGGAAGAGCAAGCACCTTCTGATTAGATAGCTACACGCACCACATGTGTAATCAAAATTGAGTGTAAAAGAAACATAGCACTATGGGACGTCAAATGTATTCAGGGCAATCCTGGACACATGGGCATTGTACTTGTCAACAATATCGTGATGATTGTCGATAAACGTTTTAATGGATCTGATAAACCTTGTCTTGCAATATCCCTTGGGTCAACAATTGATTTGTAAGCAGCTTGTTCCGTTGTTTAAAGTTTCCTTAATGGGAACAAACTATACCATATCATATTTATTGTGAAACAAATACATCATAAGCAGGAGAAGCAAATATATTGCTGCATATAAAATGAAAAGTATAGAAAAACAGAAGTCAACATGTTTGTCAGACAGTTTCAAATGTAACTTTTTCATGTACGTCATAATTGAGGTATACGTAAAAATATGACGCAGAACATGAAGACAATTTTTTTTCTCAAAACTCACAGATGTCAAGAGCTAATTACATTAATTAAATAAGTATTTTTAAACATCTACTATTAATATTAATAATTGTACAAAACTTTAAAGCAGATGAATTAAGCTTGGATACATCTTTAAAATGACATTTTGAACTTTTGAAACTTTGATCGTTAAGAAATAAAAGATTAAAATGATTTCATTTGACGTGAGTATCCCAGTATAAACCCAAAATCTGTGAATAATTGTAAGAATGACTCTGGGTTTTCAAAAAAAAGGTTTTATGCTCATAAAATCCCGGTACCTAATGAATAAAGATTTAATTATCACTGAAAAACATATGGCTTAATCTGATTTATTATAGAAATGTAACTCGGAAAATAAATAACCAACAACCTTAGTTATGTTAGATGGAGACTTTGACCATTTCGTGAAATAAACACATGATTTTAAAGAAGGTATAATAAACAAAAAATTGTAAACAAAATATAAGTAATAAACAATTTATGTGACATGAGACTTGTACCAGTCTGTACTAATTATTTACTGACAAAAATGAATTACGTTGCCAGAAAAATGCAAATTCCTATGACATAATTTTCCGTAATACGTCGTAAATAAAAAAAAAAGTAAACATAATGCTCCAAGATTCAGCAAAATTGTTATTTCATTAATGTTAGCCTTTGACCATTCCGTGTATTTAACGCATGATTCAGAAAGGAATAAAAACCAAAAATTGTAAACAAAATTAAAGTACGAGTAATATATAACATGAGACTTTTACCAGACTGTACTAATTATTTACATACAAATATAAATTATAAGTTCCCTGAAAAATGCAAATTGCGATGGCATAATTTTCCGTAATATGTCAAAAATAAAAAAGTAAACATAATGCCCTGAGTTTCAGCAAAGTTGATATAACATTAAAAATACGTATTTTATTTTCCAAACATTCGAGTTAACTAGAAGTACAGGGAAATCGTCTATAAGGCAAAGATTCACTTTCTATTGTGGTTATTAACGCATTTAATTTGAGAATCAGCAAAATTGATATTACATTAAAAATACGCATCTAATTTTCCAAACAAATACAGTAAAGAGTTTATAAGGTCCAGACTCACTGTCGTATGTGAAACATCAAAGTATTTAACTTGTATTTGCCAGTTTTCAAAGATCTTTTTTTGGTTTTCGGATTGTGATTTGGTAATGGATTGGTAAGTGTGTGTTTGATTGATTTTTTAATTATTTTTAAGCATAGGTAAATAATTTTAAAGATAATTTAGTTTTAGTAAAGGACTGTGCTAACCTTGTTAAATTTGGAGAGAAAACTGTCGCCAAACCATTCAACTCAACATACAGATATATAGATGACGTTCTGTCTCTTAACAATCCTAAATTTGGAGACTATGTAAATGTCATCTATCCTAGTGAGCTTGAAATAAAAGACACGACTGATTACTCAAGTTCTGCTTCATATTTAGACTTATACCTGAATTATGACGCACACGAAAGGCTACATTTGAAACTTTATGACAAACGTGACGACTTCAATTTTTCTATTGTCAACTTTCTTTTTTTATGCAGCAATATACCTGCTTCTCCTGCTTATGGTATATTTTTTCCCAATTAATACGCTATGGTAGAGCTTGTTCCCATTACAGGGACTTTGTACAACGAAGCAGGTTGCTTGCAAATAAATTGTTAACCCAGGGATATTGCAAGCCTAGGCTAATCAAGGCCCTCATAAAATTTTAAGGCCGTCATCTCAGTATCGTTGATACTAAGTTTAATGACTCTTTGTCCAGGATTGCCCTGGATATTTGACGTCCCATAGTTCCATGTTCCTTTCACACAATTTTGATTACACACGTGGCGGGTGTAGCTAGCTGAACAGGAGGTACTTACCTTTCCGGAGCACCCGGCTTCACTTCCCTGGTGGAAGTTCATGTGTCTAACCTAACTTGTCAGTTCCAAAGTCTTTACTTTAATTTGCTTCTGGGTTGCGATTCGGACATGGAGAAGTATGTTTGTTTTTGATTAATATACATTAACAAATGTGGACACATATAGCATGTAAAACAACAACAGAACAGTAAATTGTGTTTATTAATCAATTATTAAGTCAACAGCTGCCCTTTTTTGTTTTAAATATAAATATAATATAGATTTTAAACTATAAATGCTTCAAAGTTTGAAAATTGCCATTACTTTTAGAGTGTGTTTAAAATACGCCAATGAATGATGGAAATTTTAAATTTTTGAAGCTTTTAAGTTTTCACATGCGCATACCACGTGGGCATCTTCCTGTTACAACTAAGTAAGGATGTACTTATATATTTATTCTTAGCTGTCAAAGAATCAGATCGAGCAAGGATTTTCCGATGGTTAGTTTCTGCAGTTGTTCTTGACTGTGAGTATATTATTATTGTCATTTAATATTTGAACCTAACTTAACCTGTTTCAAGTCTATTATATAAAGTACTGTAGCTTACTAAGTGCTAACTAACCCTATATTGCAATAATTGATAACAAAATGAGAGGAGATTATTAGGCTCGACATATTAAACAAGCCTATTATTTATACTTTACCATGGTTTAACAAACGAATCTAGTTCAGACAATAGAAATATAATAAGATGTCTAACAATGAGATTTACTAGGCTTTGGGAGGTAATAGCAATAGCAAAAAAATAGTCTCTTTGCCTTTAGCGATATTGGAAGCGGTTGCAATATGGTGATTGTTTAATGTTGGCATTAGCTGAGAAATATGTCCGCCAAGCAATAGAGAGTAATAGAATAAAGAAACTTTCTTTGAAGATGACCTTGAAGCGACGTCAACATATGAAGTCGATGGTGCGATTCGGTTCTGTCAGAACAGATTTCTACCTAATTTTTATTTACTTTTAAGTGTTTATTTCGTTTTCTCGTTTTCATATAGGACAATCCACAGAATCGGACATTTCCTTTTCAGGTTAATACATTATGCAGACTAGACCAATCATTGTTTAGGTGAATAAACAGCAACAGACTTACATGCATTCGATATGTTAATGAATATTTGTCATTTACAACACAATGGCACAAACATACTAATCCATGTTCAAACCACAATCCAAGAGGAAAGTAAAGACTTAGAAACTGCAATATCCCTTAGTGAATTTATTTGTAAGCAGCTTACTTAGTTGTATAAAATTCTGCGTTAGATCTAATGTTAAAAAATAAGATTCACATCTCTACAGGCAATGGCATTTGAAATGATATAAGGTAAGTATTTCAAAGCACAAAACATCCTTCTTTTTTGTTTTTGAAAGAGAAACGGTTCACTTGAAAAGTAAAAATTCAGGTCCTCACCAACGTGCAAAATACTTCTTCTTGAATTTAAGATTCCGGTTGAATGTCAGCTACATCTCTTGCAATTCATTTAAAAGCTCTGTTGACAACAAAAGGGTTTGTTTTCAATGGGCAGCCTTTAGTATGAAAACGAATAAAAGCCATTCAACAAAACATCAGAATCTTTAACAGTATCTGACCTTAAGTTTTATAAAAAATGGCTTTAGTACCTATAATGGACAGTGGGGTTTTCCTCTTTAAAATTCCTTGGAGACCATCTTGGAAAAGCATTAAGGAACAACACAGATATACATGTCAGTAAATTTGCGATAATCTTGAAAGCACGAATTCGCCATTAACATAGACAAGTTAACTTTTAAAAAGATTTAGCATTGCCAAATTGAGACATATGATCGAATATGACAAAGATGCAAGTTCGATACTGACCGATGCCACCGTCTAGAACAAGTCAAAGTCATGAATTAGAAGAGAGCAAACCTACTGTTTACACGTTACGTCTTTTGCTACCAAGGGATGCATTTCACGTCAACAGAATATCTCATTTTAATCCATTTTTACAGGCATGAAGCACTGCGGAATATTTAGGGGTTTTAACGGCAATTAGTATGATGACACAAAATTAAATATTAAGGCTATATTTCTGTATATAAATGTGATAGAGATGCCAACATAACATTTTACATGTTTTGAATTCAAACAATGGAAGCATGTTTCAAATAGTAGTTGTAATACATAAACTGTTGGCGTTCATATTAAAATATATCGTAACAGGTTTTACCATTTTGTCCATTTTCAAGTACAGTTGAGGATTGCGCAAGAATACGATAACTCATTCATTAATAAGATAGATCGTTACTTGATATCCTTGCCGACTTGGAACCTAGTCTGCCCTAGATAAACTACACAAAGTTTTCCCCATGTGACAGTAGAATTATAAATATATAAGCGCCATTCGAAGACTGTTCGATTGGAATAATTCATATCTCTCTTTTTTAAAACTTTCCTTAGCTTGTTTTATTCCTTAAAATGTCGTTTTTAACATGTAAGTGCACTTACTTGAACAGCCACCCGAATAACGTCACATTTACAGTAATAAGCAAGCCACGTGACTAATGACAATTAAGCATATAGAACAGAATCATTGCAAATGATATTATTTCAAGCAAGCTTGTGTAAATATCGAGTCAATTCCAAACAATATATCACAATATACGTTCAATGACCCAATAATACCACTGCTTACCAATAAAATGTATTTATGATAGAAAAAAAAACATGTATATAATATATAAAATTCAGATTAAACGTGTTACTGTTGTCATTTATAGTACATGTAATTGTTTCCCAGGGTGCTAAAATTAAATCCTTTTAAAATTTTTACCAAGCACGATCAACGACACTGCAATTTTAATGTTATAAAATCTAAATGAATACAGTAAAATTCAAATTAGTTTAATTAGATATATTTGACGTCTCATAGTTCCAAGTTCCTTTCAAACAATTTTGATTACACATGTGGCTGGTGTAGCTAGCTAAACAGGAGGTGCTTACCCTTCCGCAGCACCCGACCTCATTTCCGTGGTGGAAGTTAACGTGTCTGGAATCCGTATGGTGCTTGACAAAATAACCAGAATCCCTGTTCAGCACCAGATATTTGTATCTTGGCTTACCGTTTTTGTAGAAGAAAGGCAAGTGAATAATTTCTTTAAGACGTTCTTTCAATTTAAAATGAGGGATTGCGATGTATAGTGTAGAAAAATCAAATGTTTTTATACTTTTTACATGAGATAAAGTATTAGAAGCAAGATGTTCAAGTAATTCTTTAGAATTTTTGAGAATCCACATTTGGTTTATTCCAGATGTAGAATATACTTTTTCTGAATAAGACTGAAGACCATCTTTGACGATTGTCAAAATTTGTGTTAGAGTTACCGATAATGATTTAGTAGTACATTTAGATGAGCCTGCTATATATCTTTCCTTGTATGGATTTTTATGGAGTTTAGGAATCCAATACAAGTAGGGAAGATCAAGATCTTCCTCTTTAAGATTGATACCGAAAGACTCGAGAACTCCCCTATGGTTTGAAAGAACTTCATCTTTGGTAAAATTAGTTCTAGTATATGCAGGGTTATTTGATATACTATCTAAACCAAGCTCCTTAATAAGACATTCAAGGTACGGTTTTACTATATATTGTTGAATAAAAAAGGAAAGTACAAAATAGAAACATTGAACGCATTACGCTTTCATTTAGATTCAAATGTAGCAATCCACGGGTGATGATTAAGTTCTAAGTCCAAAGATGAAGAAGCACTTGAACAGTCGTATATTTATTTTATTTCATACTCACTTGGATAGATGACATAAACATTTTCTTCAGATATCTGAATGTGCAGTAAAATGATTTAGCCATTAAACAAGGTTCTGCATACACTCTGCTTCATATCAATAAAGAAATCAATCGGCAAGCAAAAGTTCACAGTCTGTGCCTTTGGTATGCCGATGATTTTGTTATTCTCTTCATTTTAGCAATGTTTATAAATGGTTATAATGTATAAATCGTATAAATGGTTTCTGGTGTGCTTTTATTTTATGTTGTTAGGTCTTTTCAATCGTTTCTAATTGTAAGCGTTTTCTGTAGCGGCATCAGGCTGCCTTCTCTTTTTCAAATTTTACAGATGTGTTTTTTGGGACCTCGCTTTTGAGTTTCATCCGAATGACTACCTGATAACAAGTTTTTTTACATCTCTAGTCTGGACAGGAGATGAAAATCATCTCAGAAAATTTCTAAGTCCCGAGTGAGGTTCGAACCCACATCCCTTGACTTCGAAATTCAGTGACAGTACAACTCGGTCATGTCCGCCCAAAACATTGGTAATAAGAAATAATTTAAGACCTGTTAATTGTATGTACTTTGTACACTGTAACTGCACTACTGGGAGCCGTCTAGATGCTCAGACATGTTGACAACTTCATCTAAAAACCTCAAACCGAGCAGAAGAAGACATTGTGTTGAGCAGATTTTTACAACCATTTAATCTTCATTCCATTTTGACAATTTTTTTTAAAATTTTTTTTTCTTGTATTTTATAAATAGTTTTTAACTGTAACATATGTGGTAAAATTTCTTATCAAATTTTAAAATGGTAGTTTTTGCAATACAAACTACATGTATGTGAACTGCAAGGTTTTTCATAAAATGCATAAATCAAAAAAATTAAAATTAAAAGTTTGAAATAGTTTTGCTATGCATATGTTTATGTAAAAGTCACTGACATACAAGGAATGTAGAATTTATATGTAATCTAGTGAGTAGGTTTTTATATTCTCTTGACAACGTTTGCTGGATTTGGACAAATGACTTGCTTCGAGTCGCTTGAGTTTTGTTGAACACGTTCATCTAAAAAGTCACTGTATAATTCCAGAAAGTATCAGACGGATGAGACTAGGTGATTACACACGTGGCACGTGTAGCAAGAAAAAAGTAGGTGGTGACCCTTCCAGAGCACCCGGCCTCACTTCCCTTGTGGAAGTATATGTCATTTGATTTTCCTGTTTCATGGTTTTTACTTTTATTTCGGTTTTTCATTTGAAAATGGATTGGTATGTTTCCTTTTTTATTATTTAAGATTATAATATAACTTATTATTGTTGGGTAACTTCCCTTGCAGTCCAAAGCTAATTTTCAAATGTCTCTGGAATCAAAACTTTCACTTTTCTTTATTTTTATTCGTAATTATCAACAAATCCCATCTCAAATTTCATCCTAATTTACAACCACAAAATGTATACTTTCTTTTCTTTTAAAAAAAAAATCACACATCTTTAAACAATGACCACTGCCGAGCTTAAACCTTTAACATTGACATCCCTTGTGTTTATTCCAATATCACCAATTAACAGTAGCACACATGAAAACATACATATTTACTCTAGTTAAAAGACACCACATCACCACAAACATTGAATTCATAACATCTGTGTTCAAGAAAAGCTGTAAAATGTGGACTGGGCATTTTAAAATGACTTTATAGTATTACATATAATATTATATGAACTGGACATTAAATGATGACTATACAAATTTGGTTAAAGAAAACAAAATAAACAATAATATTATGTACACTGTATAACAAAAGCACAAAAGTAATGTTTCATTTGATTCGTCTCCAGTTGACTAGTATTAACGCGAGAATAAAATAAAAAAACACCAATTCATATCGAAATCGCAATCTCAAAGGAAAATTAAAACTTTAACTTACATATTATACCGGTTTTAATTTTACAGCACTAGATCGCTGTTTCAGAATACAATTCATCATTAGTAGTGCTGGAACTAAAATTGTGAAACCAAATTTTGTTCAAGATGTTGACAAAGATACCTAAATAACCAAAGTATATATATATATATAATTTATATATATATATATATAAAGAAACAAATCAGCAAGCAATGTTGCACAGTTTTGGTCCATTGGTATACCGATTGTTTGTTAGAAAAATTTTATTACCAAACACAACAAATATGTTGTGTATCAAAAACTCTAACATTTTGCTGATGGTATCTTCACAGTATATTGTGTTTGGAATCTGTATGATTCTTACAATTTTTGTAAAAGAATGACAAGTAAATCATTGTTTGAGACGTTCTTTAAAATTTTAATGATGGAAAGTGGTTTAAAGTTTAGAATAAGTAATCAAAGGTTTTTTTTATACTTTTTACACGGGATCAAGTATAAGAAGCAATGTGTTCAAGTTTTAAGAACTTTTTATAATCCCAATTTGATTGATACTAATTATGGAATTCGAAAGTCACATTAATTAGTTAAACTCAATTTATCTCAGTTAAATTAAGTTTAACTCAGTTAAACTTAATTTAACTGACAAATAATTCACATGAACTGGGCTATCTCTTATTAACTGGAGATAAACCTGGTTATTCTCATTTCTGTGACTTTCGCGTCAGTTAATGGTAGTTGTAACTATTATTAACTGACAATTTTCATTAACTGCAGATAAGTTGAGTTGTTCAGTTCATGCGAGATAATAATATATTGATGTAATAAAGCATGTGTGACTTTACATGTTCAAGAAATTAAAAATTTATATAAATACACACATGTGGAGATCCTCTAAATGTCTATTTGTATTCACTATTAACAAATTAAGCTGACAATTGTATATTTTTTAGAGGAATTTAGTGCTTGAATATATTTATCAAAAAATATGAACAATTGATACTTTTATATTATTTTTTTTTAATTTAAAAGTTAATAATCAACTGAATATGTAAATTATTCAGTGATGAATAGTTAAGCGAATATGTAAATTATTCAGTGATGAATAGTTAAGCATTTTTAAGCATTCTATTTTAGATTTTAATAAACATGATACAAGACACACTTGTTTACTTTATTATTTTCATCATCAAAGTTCTTCCTTACTAAGTTAATTGAACTAAATTTCATGAGATACAAACCAATCAAAACGCTTGCTGAGTTCATACGAGTTAATTGTCAGTTCATGGCAATTATTCCTCAGTCAAGTCATATTAAAAGCAGATAAAATCCATTTATCTGAGTTAAATTAAGTTTTTCTCCAGTTAAGTCGAATTAATTTGCATTTTCTCAGTTAAACTAAGATATTCTGTAATTCGCATTAACTGCAGTTAATGCAAATTAATTGGCATTTATGGAATTCGAAAGTCACATTAATTAGTTAAACTCAATTTATCTCAGTTAAATTAAGTTTAACTCAGTTAAACTTAATTTAACTCAGTTAATGCCAATTAATTTGCATTAACTGCAGTTAATGCGAATTACAGAATATCTTAGTTTAACTGAGAAAATGCAAATTAATTCGACTTAACTGGAGAAAAACTTAATTTAACTCAGATAAATCGATTTTATCTGCTTTTAATATGACTTGACTGAGGAATAATTGCCATGAACTGACAATTAACTCGTATGAACTCAGCAAGCGTTTTGATTGGTTTGTATTTTCCCATATGCCATACTTTTAAAAGTCGACTGTGGCATTGTTTAACTATTATTATTGTTGTTGTTGTATTCCGTGTCTCCTTCTTCGCGAAAATATGGACTCTGTGGACGTTTTTACACTATGAAGAATAAATACACTCGTTGGACATTAACACTTTGTATGTAGATAGGTAGGCATAGTAGTGATATAGAATAAAACACTATAAAATATTTAAAATGTTACTACTACGCAGAAAAGACGAAAACTATTAAACTATTATAACAGACGAACTTGCAAAAAAACGTGGTGGTCGCGACAATGTTGTTTATCCGTAACCATCATCCGTATCCCGTAAAAGCACCAACCAATGAAATAGGACCTTACAAAAGACTGTTCGATTGACAATTATCATTAACTGAGTGACGTCATTATCTCGCATGAACTGAACAACTCAACTTATCTGCAGTTAATGAAAATTGTCAGTTAATAATAGTTACAACTACCATTAACTGACGCGAAAGTCACAAAAATGAGAATAACCAGGTTTATCTCCAGTTAATAAGAGATAGTCCAGTTCATGTGAATTATTTGTCAGTTAAATTAAGTTTAACTGAGTTAAACTAATTTAACTGAGATAAATTGAGTTTAACTAATTAATGTGACTTTCGAATTCCATAGGCATTAACTGAGTTAAATTAAGTTTAACTGAGTTAAACTTAATTTAACTGAGATAAATTGAGTTTAACTAATTAATGTGATTTTCGAATTCCATAACTAATAGTAGAGTTGACTTTATCTGAATAAAACTGAAGACTATTAATTTTTCTAGCGCTAAATTCAACGCTCAAAATTCCTCTATAGAAATGTAACTTATTAGGAGCTGTAGAAAACCTTGTAATATAAGGGAAACAACTCAAGCTATTAAATAGAATTTTATCAGGTAGTTTATAATAATGCATTTACTTTCATGTCGTTACTAAAATCCCACGTCGGTCCCATCCTTGCTTTATATATCATTCAATACGACAAAACATAACCTGAGTGGGTGTTTACAATGGTAAATTATTTTACAAAATGGCGAGATGTTTTGTTTTACGTAGTGATGATGGACGAGATGACTATTCACGTAGATGCATGCAGTTCAAAAACGAAATAATTTTTTGGCGTAAAATGATTTAATAAACAAATTTAGTGAACGATCTCTCTTCCTTTTCAAACTTTAAAAAACATTGACGTAAATTGAAACTTTTAAACCAAACCCGACCTTTGAGCTACCCTTTTTTGTACTCCTTACGCACCCGCGTAAACAAGAACTGTCTCTTGAGAGCCAAATACCCCCTCCTCCAAACATTGACTTCCTGACCTCGACTTCTGACTTATTAACTAAATTTGATAGGCGACACATCGTCTCGTGTTGGTTTGCATTTGTGCCAAGTTTGATCGAAATCCATCCACAGACATGAAAGATGTGAAGCGGACACGATATTGGGCAGACAGGGTGATTCCTATATACTCCCTAAGCTTCGTTTGCGGGGGGTATAATTATAAATGCTTCTGTCATCATTACGTCACACGAAAGACACTGCCATTTTGTCAAATTTCTTACCATTTTAAACACCCATCCAAAATACCTGTTGGTGTATTAAAAGGGTTGTAATGCATATATTTAATAATAGACAATTACGATTACTTGTACTCTTAAATGTATATTTTCTGTTTGTAATGATTTAAATATAAATAAATTTACATTGAATACTTTTCCGCTTAAAAGCAGTAAATTTACTTTGTATATTTTAAATTGGACCTAATTCATTTCCAATAATCTGTTTCCTTTTATAGTAATGGCGGCCATCTTCGGGGACAGATCTAACAACCATGATCAATTTTACTTCATTTCACCAAGAAACCTTCCAAACTACACTTGGTTTGGATTTTCGAGTCTAAAATGTTAGTCGTTTAACAATACCTTCATCACGTGATCTTACGTTATGCGTGAATTATGGTTTTAATTATCTTGAGTTTTTAATTGTTACAACTGTTCAATTCAAATGAAACCTAAGATGAGTTTGTGACTGTGGTTATCGCCTTACAAAGCTGTTCCCATTTACTTGTTTTGCACACACGGATTTAGAAATCGCTCTCTCTCTCTCTCCTAACAATCCTAATCAAGTGACCGAGTTGCTCATATCTAAATTAAATCCGTGTTTTAGGAGAATCTTCGGAAAATCCAAAATGGCCAATTGATTTCAGGGACTGGGATTTAACCATATGCACTCTTCATCAACCATAAACAACTGCGGTACCTCAGTTGGTAGTTCTTGCTCCGTAAGTGGGTGGTCGTGGGTTCGATCACCTGCCGGGTCTGACCTAAGACTTGAAAGAGGGTGGTGACTGTTCTTGCGTCAAGCACTGTGCATTACGAAATGAAAGTCATGATTCTCATACGCAGAAATCGAGGCCCGATCTGACGGGTTATCTGCCCTTACATTATAGACCATCTTTATATACGGATACAGGTGTGATATACTTTACAGTTATAGAGATGGTAGTTTGGTTCAGTCGAGCGTGACCTGTTAGATAATTCCAATTAGCTGATTAGGGAGAGCAATGAGTGATTATAGAATCGGGGTTTTATATGTCTCTGGCTAAACGCAGACAGATTATAATCAGTATTTAGACACTAATGACTTGAATGCATCTCGTAATAAAGTGATGAAAAAAATTAACATGTGTACCAGCTAATTGAAAATTTGCACAAAATCGTAATTTTATAAATGTTTCAAGTATTTGTTTTAAATACGTTTTGTCGGCGTCTTATATGCTTACTCTAAGTTTAAATAAAAATTAAATCAGCGTTTTTAAATATTCTATTCTAGCTATATTAATGTTTTTACATAAATACTAAATAAATAAATAAATAAATAAATACATAAATACATAAATAAATAAAAATAAGTAAATAAATAAATAATAATAATTTTTCTCAGCATCAACAATGCAATCTAGCAGAACTTTGAATAAGAAATAAATCTTCGTTTTTTTTTAAAACATTTCAATTTAGCTTCATTATATAATTAATAAATAAATAAATATATATATAAATAAATAAATACTATTATTTTTCTTATGTTTTTTTCATAACTAGATCATTTGATTCATCTAATTGAACCGACAAATCCAATGAGCTGAATAGTTAATTGCAATATTTTATTATTTTATTTTATTTTATTTTATTTTATTTTATTTTATTTTATTTTATTTTATTTTATTTTATTTTATTCATCGACCTGAACTGTGAAAAGAATGTAAGATAAACCTGGCACTGGTAAGGACAAGACCATCTGTAACAATTTGGAGAGAGAGAGAGAGAGAGAGAGAGAGAGAGAGAGAGAGAGAGAGAGAGAGAGAGAGAATTATCACTCTCAAGTCACAAATATTGTTCAAAAAGTATGATCAATATACAATAATATTACTTTTTATTTTTACAATCAGGACATGATCGGGACATGGTCGAAATGCATGAGAACTTTAATCAAAATTTGAACATAATGTTCCTATTGAACAGTAGGGACTCATGCGTGACGGTTTACCTACTTGTTTCAATAATCAATTAATTTCCCAATTAACTAAAAATCGAACCTAACCCATCACTTTACCTAGATCATGTTATTTGTGTCATGGTAGGCACTTAAAATCACAGATTTATTTATTTTAGAGGTAGTAACTGCGTGGTGTTATTGTTATTATTATCATTATTAAATGTGATGTATTTGAATGATAATTTTATCACGAACCGTTTGAAAATCTAATAAATATTAGTTATAAATTTATTTTTCGTCACTCTGTTTTGTTAATTTGGGTATAATTAAATCCGTTCAATAGATAATTATTTAAATGTAATTGTTAATTTTAACTAAGTCATCTTCAATGTTGTTTCCTTCAATTTTAGTGTATCAAGTCAAAATGGCTGGGAATAATCATATTGTATTTCATTTAGGTTTAAATGTTTTATTGCATTGATTACTTTTGAAACTTTAAGAAAATAGATATTATTATTATTATTAGTTAAATGAATAAAGAATATAATAAATAAAAATGTGCATATTTTTTTCCTTTTTAAATAAATTTCCGAACTCTTGTTATTTTAAAGTCTCATACTCTATTAGTTAAATAAATAAGAATTATGATAAAATGGAAAATGAAAATTTGCACATTTCAATACTTCCTATTTCTCTTAACTTGATTTAATTTTTTAATAATATTTTAAATAGAAATGGGCACAATGTTGTATTAGATCCAGTAGGCTAGTGTGTTTGACCATGATAGTCTATACATATCCATAGTACATGTATCTACATATTCTATCCTATTGACCCTGATCCACTGACTGAAATATTGATACAAATATTGTACCACCTAAATTTCAAATTAAAAGTGGAATGGATTTTTTTAAAGGTACCACAAAGATTTTTATAACTGAATTTTCATCACGATGTGAATTTTATCATGAAAACCAGACATTTTCACTTTTCTATATCTTTAATAAGAAAAACCCGGTTTATAAAAACAGTGCTGTGCACTTTCTAATGAGTTTCATAGGGAAATTAAGTAAAATGTCACCATATTTTAAATCAAAAAGTGGAATGGATTTTTTTCAAGATATTTTAATCATTTTTATATTTGAATATTCGTGACAGTATGTATTTTTCACTGAGAACCAGACATTTTCAGAAAATAATATTGTTGTTGGTGAAATTTAAATTTGAAAATCGGGTATATCTAGTTCCCATTGTAACTTAACGGGCTGGCGATCGCACAGGTGACTTAATACAGGTGATGAGACCATCGTCTTAACGCATCATTGGTTTACGGTCGGACCTCGATTTCTGTACATGTTTCAGATGGAAACTTAAAATAAACGAGGTCCCGTGTAACGGTAGGTGTGGCACGCTAAAGAACCCTTCAATATAATGTCACCAGCGCAACGCACAGTGAAAATTTCTGCACTTACGCCTATAGCTGGCGATTTCTCCATATAAGTGAAATATTCTTGACTGGGACGTTAAACGTCATTACTCAACTCAACTCAACTCATAATCTTTGTAGTCCAGCCAGTTGATCTAAAAATAAAGATTTTTCGTTTGAGAAAAAATCAGACGATATAAAGATGATCATTAAATTTATGGCAACAGATGGTTCTCTTGTTAATTGTTTTTGTATTTCACCAAATGTCAGAAATTCCCTAACTTTTAATTAAGTTATATTTCCCATGCGTATACCACGTGGACACATTCCTATTTTGGTAATTCAGGGATGGTCTTTAATATAAATTCATTCATAGGGTATAAAAATGAATTAGAGCTAGGAGTTCGTTAGTTTCGTAGTTTGAAGATTTTGTTTTTGAGTGTAAGTACTTTGTTACATGTACATATGAAGGACATAGTCACCCAATTGGATGGTACTACCTCTTGGTCTTATAAAACTTTGGAAAACGAAATATTTTATTATACTTTATAGAAAGATGGTTTTAACAATCACGATTTCACATGTGGCGGATGTAGCTAGCTTAAAAGGAGATATATACTCTTTCGGAGTTTCAAAGTTTTTTTTACTTTCCTTTGGGATTTTGATAGACTTGCACAAGTCCCTATATTAAGTTATTAATTTTAGTATCTATCCTATATTCTTGGGTTTTTATAGTAAAATGACATTTGTCAGTTGATCACTGTAATATTTTTAAAGGGACAAGATACTAAAATTAATAACTTAAGATAGGGACTTGTGCATATCTAAGAATGTGATAAAACTTAAATTAGTATGTTTGTTTTTGATTTGCACACAAGGTGTCTTTCAAAAGAAGGACTTCCATTTGTATCCTCCAATGTATGTTTTAAATTTTATTTTTTTTAAACTAAAATTACTAAATTTGAATTATTCTCACGGTGACGTTTTTATAGTTTTACATAGAATTTCATGGATTGCTTAACAAGACAAGTCCCGTTCTTTCAAATAGTGTACTAGCATTTTAGCATTTTTTCCCTCTCATTTGGTAATTACTTACGTAAAGATATCTAATTTTTGTATCTCATAGATGGTTCCCATATCTGCCAACTCACCAACAAAACCAACAAGAGGCTGGAAATATTATGTTATACTTTTTACGATGACGGTGATGATCATAAGCTTCATTTCGATACAGGAGAAACAAAAGCAACTGCAAGCACTGGATACCGAGGGAAATTACGAGACAAACAAGAAAAATCTACAATTTGCAAGAACATTAAAAACCAAAATTAAGTACGAAACTAACCAAAAAGATTCACAATTCGTCAAAGCATTACAGAGCAACGAACATCATGAAACTAACCAAGAAAAGAAACGAATTACAATAACAACTCAGGTTTCAAACGTTACAGGTGTTAGCCAAGGTGAATTTTTGGTTCCTAATATTGTTCATTATGTGTGGTTTGGAAAAAGAGAATGGAAATTTCATCAAATGTTAAGTGTAAAATCTGTGTATATGAACATAAAACCAGATGAAATTATTTTCCATTGTGATAATGAACCTATTGGCAGATGGTGGAATTATACCAAGGAACAAGTGCCAATTATAAAATTTGTAAAAACAACTTTACCAACCGAAATATTTGGAAATAAAATAACATTGATGGAACACAGTTCTGATATAAAAAGATATCAAATTATTCTTGAAATGGGAGGGATCTATTTAGACACAGACGTTATAGCTTTGAAATCGTTCGATGCATTGAGAAAATATGAATTTACTTTAGGCATGGAACTTCCGATGCACCTAGGAAATGACGTCATAGTCGGTGCCAAAAATGCCAAATTTCTAAAACTCTGGTACGAGACGTATAAGTCGTTTTCCGGTTTGGAATATAACGTTCATTCAGTCCTTGTTCCGTACATTTTGTCACTGAAATACCCAAATTTGATCCATGTTGAAAAATATACCATGAACTTCCCTGATTGGTCGCCTAAAGGACTGGACTTGTTATATAACAAAGTTTATGATTGGAGCAAAAATTACTGTATACATATGAATTACAGGTGCAATAGAGTGGATTATAATCCGGACAAAATACGGACGCTTAACTCTACATTTGGTCAAATTGCACGATTTATTTATTTCGGTGATTCCAGTATTAAATTGAATAATTAAACAGTTTTAACAATCCTATCAAAATAATTTCACTTATATCAAGAATTCATCAGCTGAAATACATTTGGTCAAATTGCGTAATATATTTATTTTTGTGATTCTAGTATTAAATCCAAGAAATAAACCGGATTTTAATAAACAATCAAAATAATTTCACTTATATGGAGAAGTCACCAGCTACAGTCAAAAAGAGTTAATAAATGGTGTTTAACATCCAGGTAAAGAAATTCCCAATAATTACGAGACGTAACCAGCTAAAAGCAAAGTTTCAGACACACTTATAACATAGGAAATACGAGTATGCATGTAAAAGTAATTTAGTTATACATGTAGTCTTCTTCTGTTCTTAGAAGTCCATCATTAAACAGAGTATCGAGTCCGAGTGCTTTTGGCAAACTTGTTTCAAATTTGAAAACAAAAAAAAACTTTGATGACCCATTGTTTAAAATCGTTCGCAAACTTAACGATCCATGTTCAAAGCACACTTCCAACAATTTGAAACATTAAAAATTTGTTTAAGATACCTAGAACGCCTGAAGAACTCAGGGTAAAATACACGCCGGGTTCTCGAAGTTTTACTCAAAAAAAGATATAGACTGTTCTTTCATGCAAAAACGCCACACTTAGAAATATAAGCCACGATATGGATATGACCTACATGACGTGTTTATAACCATAACTACACATCATCTCAAGCGCACTGATTTACCTATAGCTGGTAATGTCCCGATATAATTGTAATCATTTTTCCTGGAACGTAAAACCCTATTTATTCATTCCTTCATTCAACCAACCAATCAATCGATCAGTCAAACAATCAATCAATCGATCGACCATAATCTTATATTGGCCAGAATAAGAACTCATTGTTTAATCTAAACACCTACCTTAATCGACTACTGCGGTAGCTCAGTTGGTAAAGTGATCGCTCTGTAAGTGGGAGGTCGTGAGTTCAATCCCCGGCCGGCCCAAGACTTAAAAATGGGTAGTGTTGGACTGTTCTTTCGCCAAGCACCCGACATTACGAAATAAAAGTCACGGTTTTTTCGGATGGGAACTTAAAAATTATGAGGTACCGAGTCATGGTTGGATTGGCACGCTAAAGAACCGTTCTGTATAATGCCAAAAGCGCAACGCAAGGGCAAAATTTCTGCACCTTCGTCTATACCTAACGACGACTCGATATAAGTGAAATATTCTTGATTTAGGCGTTATATGTGTTGTAAATGAATATAAAGTGTAATTAACACGCGCCAAAGTAACAGGAGGCGGTGTACCTTTTTGCAAAAGCGTGTTACAGAATTTAATTTGAAAATAGTCAAACGGACTAAGATTAGTAAAATCCATGTACATGTACCAACGCATTGAAAATGAAGTTCCGTTGTCTTTATACAACTTTAAAGCGTAATGGTCTGTCTTAAATCAAAAGTCACGGATTTCTCATGAACATTATCTATTAAGTGTGTGTGTGTGTGTGTGTGTGTGTGTGTGTGTGTGAATTCTGTCATAACCCCTCTCTCTCTCCCAGAAGATTTTTATTGGTTATAAAATTCAATCTGTTAGTAATCAAATTCTATTATTTCTACGAAATAATCTGTATTTCATATTGATAGCCCAGGTGAGCTAAATAAATTCTTGTTTTTATGACGTTGTTTGTATTATATATGAAAGAAGAAAATCTTTTTCCTGTTGATTTAAAGAATCAATCGCTACTGGTCATATGAGATGATGAAATCTCAACCCAAGTTCTTATATATTTGGTCCAGAACGAGTATTGACGAGTTCTTGACGAAATATATAAGACCGAGGGTTGCGATTTCCCTATTTCATATGACCAGTAGCGATTGATTCTTTTTCTCACACCATCCATCAAAAGTTTTTAGGGTCACAAAAAAAGTTTATACAGGCGTAGCGTGTAGCCTGTCTCAACCCTAGGATGAGACAAGGAAATCCCACAAACAAGAAATCCCACAAACAAGGGATTTCCATGTCACAGATGTGAGAACTGAATAAATTATCAACATGTAACCTTGAGGTTACAAAACAGTGTTATTACCCATCAAAAATATTCTGGAAAAAAGAGAAATAACAAATTATTGAATACTATTACATATAACAAAAATAGTACCACAAAAAATGGCTACGGCGTAAAACCTCGTTTTTTTCAAAATTTATATACATTTCGATCATTTTCCGAGATCACGTGATTTTCAAAAAAAAAATAATAATAATAATAAATAAAACAATATCTTGAATGCATTGCGTTAAAAATTCCGTAATTTGGGACGGAAATGCCATGGAATCTACGAAAACCATTTTGAAATAAATTCCAATGTTTTGTGTCCAAAATAGGATTAATGACATTAATTCTCGTCTCTAAAGCGACTTTTTCATATTTCACTGTTCTGTTGTTGGTCCCAACACTAAAATGTTAAGGTTAACATTAATAGTATAATTATGCTTTTGTTTACAACTTCTGGGAGTTACTCCAGATGGGCGAATAAAAAAATGTCTTTGTGTTTGAAATCTTAATTATTAAACTTCTCGTAAAACTTTTTTACAAGCTCTAAATTGTAGTGACCTCGGTCTATAAATGTGTTAACCTTGCCTCAGATAAGATATTTAAGAGAATCGTAAAATACATCTTTATAAGCGCTAGACAGTTTTATGATTTTATGTGAAATTACAACCTCGAGACATCTAAAACAAATTACCAACAAGACATAGTTCTGTGTGTCTACAGTCCAACCTGCATTAAAAGCCACCTGTCTATAAGGGTCACCTGCTTATACATGGCAGTAGAATTGTATCCCAATATTGAATGACAACGTGTAGGGGGATCTTTAGTGTGGCAGGAGTACCGTGGTACTTGGCACCTGGTTTTATCTTCCGAAACACCCTCTGACTTTTGTTTCTGATTGCCGAGTGCTTGACGAAATAACAGTCTTTACCAAGTCTTGGTCAGACCCAGCATGGGTTGGAATCCCGACATCCCACAAACAGAGCGAGTACTCTACAAGCTGAGCTACCGTATTGGTTATTTAAAATCACATGTCCAACAAAATCATCCCTGCCATCGAAAATCGGGATTCCGTTTGGGTCAGAAAAGCACATATTTGGTATATACATTATTTAGGGAATTTTCTCTTGAACACTATAAACACTATTTTATATACATATAGTACTAGTAGATCACTTATTTTTCCCGAGTAGAAATTTTGCGACAAGACCATCTTGGCCTTATTCGTGAGTATTTGAATTCGCGTTTGGAATCTTATTTAATACAACATATGTATGCCAACATAGAAATATCTGTGTGTTGAAAATATTTGCGTGATAGTCGCGAATTTACGCAAAAATAAATCTCTCGCGAAATAAGTGATCTACAGTAGTAAGGTTTTTGATATTTCATTTGGTCGTCTTTTTTTCTTCTTCTTCTTCTTCTTCTTCTTCTTTTTCTTCTTTTTATGGAGGATGTACTAGGCGAAATTCTAAGGGCGAATCATCAGCAATATTGAGATAACCGAGTACATGTACTATACGATTCAATTGACGTGTTAATGTGACATCATTTGAAAGGAAATGTTATTTAAAAGCTGATTTGATTTATATATACTATAAAATTCTCTTCCGGTAAAAACAATAATATACATCCTTTGATAAAGGTCAAAATGCGAAATAAAACCATCTGTTCATCTCTGTGTGTGTTTATTATGTACCAGTTAAATGACCTTAAACAGATTTCCCCATAAAAGCTAACTGTAATGAATCACAAATATAGTTTATGTACCAGATAAAAAAAACCGTCAACAGATTCTCACAAAAAGCTCACTACAATGAACAACAATCACATCGGTCCATGTCCAAATCACAATCCTAAAATCAAAGTAAAACTAAAAACTGATAATTCAGTTTTACATGTGGTCTTCTACCATATAAGTGAGGTTGGGTGCTCCGGAAGGATAAGTACTTCCTGTCTAGCTAGCTACGTGTACAATCATCAAGTCAAGGTAGGGTGCTCCGGAAGTGTAAGTACTTCCTGTCTAGCTAGCTACGTGTACAATCATCAAGTCAAGGTAGGGTGCTCCGGAAGGGTAAGTACTTCCTGTCTAGCTAGCTACGTGTATAATCATCAAGTCGAGGTAAGGTGCTCCGGAAGGATAAGTACTTCCTGTCTAGCTAGCTACGTGTACAATCATCAAGTCGAGGTAGGGTGCTCGGGAAGTGTAAGTACTTCCTGTCTAGCTAGCTACGTGTATAATCATCAAGTCGAGGTAGGGTGCTCCGGAAGTGTAAGTACTTCCTGTCTAGCTAGCTACGTGTATAATCATCAAGTCGAGGTAGGGTGCTCCGGAAGTGTAAGTACTTCCTGTCTAGCTAGCTACGTGTACAATCATCAAGTCGAGGTTGGGTGCTCCGGAAGTGTAAGCACTTCCTGTCTAGCTAGCTACGTGTACAATCATCAAGTCGAGGTTGGGTGCTCCGGAAGGATAAGTACTTCCTGTCTAGCTAGCTACGTGTACAATCATCAAGTCGAGGTTGGGTGCTCCGGAAGGATAAGTACTTCCTGTCTAGCTAGCTACGTGTACAATCATCAAGTCGAGGTTGGGTGCTCCGGAAGGATAAGTACTTCCTGTCTAGCTAGCTACGTGTACAATCATCAAGTCGAGGTAGGGTGCTCCGGAAGTGTAAGTACTTCCTGTCTAGCTAGCTACGTGTACAATCATCAAGTCGAGGTAGGGTGTTCCGGAAGTGTAAGTACTTCCTGTCTAGCTAGCTATGTGTACAATCATCAAGTCGAGGTTGGGTGCTCCGGAAGGGTAAGCACTTCCTGTCTAGCTAGCTACGTGTACAATCATCAAGTCGAGGTAGGGTGCTCCGGAAGGATAAGTACTTCCTGTCTAGCTAACTATGTGTACAATCATCAAGTCGAGGTTGGGTGCTCCGGAAGTGTAAGTACTTCCTGTCTAGCTAGCTACGTGTACAATCATCAAGTCGAGGTAGGGTGCTCCGGAAGTGTAAGTACTTCCTGTCTAGCTAGCTACGTGTACAATCATCAAGTCGAGGTTGGGTGCTCCGGAAGGGTAAGTACTTCCTGTCTAGCTAGCTACGTGTGCAATCATCAAGTCGAGGTAGGGTGTTCCGGAAGTGTAAGTACTTCCTGTCTAGCTAGCTACGTGTACAATCATCAAGTCGAGGTAGGGTGCTCCAGAAGGGTGAGTACTTCCTGTCTAGCTAGTTACGTGTACAATCATCAAGTCATGTGTGAAATAAAAATCGACGAAAATATAAATGATGCAGACAGTTGATTGAAATATGAAACCTCCAAAATATGAGATTTAAAAATGCCCCACACTCTTTCATTTGCTAAGAAAATTAATTATTCTCTTTACATAAACATATTGGGCTCGAACTTGTATTTTTTACTTAGAAATGTTGAACGGTTTATTCGCACATAAACCAAAAGCCATTATAGTGACATACAGTACAGACCTGTCGAATCAGTAGCTCATCTCGGCCTTTCGTTAGCTATTATTTCTCGGTTTTTGTGAGTTGCTTACTGTCTTTTACCAGCTTTAATGTCATTTGCTCTACATTTATATCTCTACGGTTGAGTCACAACACGTTTTCGTTAGCAAAGTGTCAAACTTTCGACAGGTATGTAAGGATTCCTCGTAATTACAGTCCAACCTGCCTTAAAGGCCGCCTCTATATAATGACCATCTGCTTATAAAAACAGTAAAATTGTATCCCAATACGTCGTGTTCCGGAACAGCAGATCTGTCACGTGATCAAAAATCAGGGCATATACACTTCCGGTTTACTACCACGTGTATGGCAGCTACGGATTTTCGACAATTTAAAGTTGATGAACTGAAGAAATATTTATAGGAAAGGGGAATTCAATGTAGTTCACATCGGAAAGAATCCTTGGTACGCATTGCGGAGGCAGCATGTGATATGAACTTTCCTGTCAATGAAAATAATGAGTCTATAGTGGAAGCATGCATAGATCTAGAGAAGAGGACCGTTATTGGCCCAGCAGGCGATACCATCTTGCTCCCTGATTCTTTATTCATATTATTTGAACCTGTATATAAAGGCCACTTTTACTGGTTCCCTTGGGTGGCCTTTATAGACAGGTTTGACTGTACTTAGTAATTCTCAAAACATGTACAACATCAGGTTTTCCAGTAACATGATTTGTCCACTACTCCAATATGTAAATATTTATGATAATGTTATGTTTTTACAACTTCTACGACATGTTGCAGATGGACGATTGTAGTATATTAAATATTATTTGATTTATTTTCCCGTAAAACACTTTTAAGTTTTATATTTTGTTGGCCTTGAAATGACCTGGACATAAATGTGTTAAAACTTGCTGCAAAATATATTTACAACAATAATAAAATTATAATAACAATTATTATTTTTAAAAGTTCAAGTTATATTCAAGTTTAAATGGGAAATAACGTACACAAATATTACATATGTGAGGCGGAGATGGTAATACGCTTTGAAAAATCAAAAGTGATAAAACCTAAGCATTTATGCCATATTGTAATTAGATCCAGTGTTCGTAAGAAGTCGGGAGTTTTATAACCAGTTGTCTTAATATATGTTTATCTTATTTTGTGTTCACATGCGTTACTTTATTGTTTTGTGTTTTTGGTGATATTGGTTTTCACCAGAACAATATTTTAGTTCCCCATTTTATGATCCAGAAATATCATTAGTTTGTTGATATTTATATTTAAAATATACCGGACGTCTTCAATTACAATTGACTTGTCAATATATGCGGACACAATGATTAATATTTTTCACACGATTGACATGGAAAATCCCTTGTTTTACCCATGTGGGACTTCCTTTTCTTCCATCTTCCCGGGCCATGTTTGAGATAGAGATTTCCGCTTGAAGAAACGATAGAAGAAATTTCTATCTTCACCTCCACGTGCTTATCTTCACCTCCTCGTGCGTCTTTCAGTGACGTCACATTCAAAGGACAATTAAATGACGTCATATCGTGGAGACATGACGTCGTCTTGCGGGAAAATGACACCCGAGTCTCCAAAATTTGGATATTTTCACTGCGTTTCAAATGTTTATTTTTGGAGATTAGAATATATAGCTTTGTTTTCTAGTTTATACAAAAATTTATACCTTTTGTATAAACCAAATTCAGGTACATTCTGTCCGATGGTCATATTTATTTTTACGTAAAACGTTAAATAACAAAGTTAGATTTACAGAGATGGCGTCTTTGTCGATGTAATTGATACTTCAAGCAAAAAATTGTCATCAAAATGGAAGAAAAAGAATCAATCACCCTCGGCAAGCCTCGTCTCCGACTGAAATATTCAACTCCCTCCGGTGGGATTTCCCCATCCTACATGGATACTCATGATAGATTCTATTAGTCTCAACCTGCACGCTACGCCTGAATAAACAGCTGTTTTTTGTGACCCTAGAAGATTTTAATAGATGACGCGGTGGCCTAATGCATAACACGTCAGTCTACAAATCAATGGTCTCTTACCGCTGTGAGTTCGAGTCCCGTTCAGACCACATGCAGGAAAGTGAATTTTCCTTGCCGCTGCCCTTTATTGGTTCACGCGGCGTCAGTATAATGTGACTGGAGGAGTGGTTCGCCGCGGTCAGTTTCAGTCTGCGGCGTACTGACTCGGTGAGTTAGCACCTTAAAGTCGCCCTGAATGCGCACTGGTACAAGGCACGACCATACAACACACGCGCATTTCAAGTGAATACATATGTTCCCTAGAGATTAATAAAATATTTCTCGTAGCGAATAGCTGAAAAAATTGCCGATGCGACGCGTCAAGCAACATTCAAAATCAACCAGTCTTCTTAGTCAGTTGCTAAAGGTCAAAGGTCAATAAATCAGATGCTTTGCCTCATAGCACAGTCAATAGAATTCTTTAGGTCAAAAACCTTAGATCGAGGCTACTGACAAACAGATCAACAATCAATGTTAGAATTTCATTATATTCCGTCTCTGTCTTTATCTTTGCTTATGCTCCTTCACATTTCAGTGATATGCTCTAAAATTATAATAAGGTCACACGGTAAAACTGGAATACGTCAGCCACTTTACATGAGTGATCAAGCATAGTGTTTAGATGACTGTACAAGTACATGTAGGTTGTAAAAATCTTGATCAACAGGTAGCATATAACATTATAGCCACATCGTGTAGCTAGCTAAAAGGTAAGATCGAATGTAAGTAAGCTTATTATTCAAATTTTGAATTTGTTATTGTCAAGTAACGCCAGGACTAGCTCAGGCCTGTTGTATAGATGTATTATTTGGTCATATTCATCAATACTGTTACTGACCGAGCGGGTAACCCTTTATAATGCAGTAGAACTTCGATAACTCGAAGTGCACGGGACTTCGATCACAACTTCGAGTTATCGGGGTGTTCGAGTTTTCGAAGTTAAAGAATGACGTCACAATGTAACTTTCATTTCTTTGGGAGAAATGTTGGATGGTGTAAAACTGTTTACCGATACACTGGTGTAATATGTACCGGTATTACATAAAATTATAAATGAATTAAAATCAAATTATTAATTATGTTTTTATAAGGACTGATGGCGACAACAAATGCATACGTGAAATGCACAAAATGTGTATTACCAATACATGACCGTAATGCATTCAAAAAACCGAATCAGATAAACATATCCAAGTACATTGTATGTTATAATATACAAAACAAGATGCACATTTTATAGAAATTATAAAGCTAGTGTGCCTACCACGTGTTAGTCATTAAAACCCAGCTTAAATCACCTGAAAATTTGTCGTTGTCGTCAGCGGCACAAAACTGGGGTACACGGTTACACTTCTTCGCCCATTACGGCACAGAGTACTAATCCTTTAATTGATACTAATTAATACAGTAGCAAAACCTTTGATCTGTACCACTTTTCCAATCATTAATCGGATTAAACAGAAGTATTACAGCTAATTGTCGATTAATTACCGTGTTCTCACTGAAACGTTCTATTGGTCACCCATTGTTAAAAATATTTCGAGTTTTAGAAGGTTGTTTTTCCTATATTTTTTAATTTTGCACCTTAACATTACTTCGAGTTAGCGGGGGTATTCGAGTTACAGGAGTTTGAGTTATCGAAGTTGTATTTATATAGTTTATATAGAAAACCGGTCGGGACAAAATTATTACTTCGAGTTATCCGTGGTATTCGAGATATCGAAGTTCGAGATATCGAAGTTCTACTGTATGAATATAACCGCCTAGTACAGTACAGGCCTGTCGAAAGTTTAGCACTAAGCAAACAAAATAGTGACGAATCGGAAGCTCATTTCGGCCTGTCGACAGCAACTACATCCCATATTTCTTGGTAGTTATTTATGTCACTAGCTATCGATATCTCGGCCACTCGATGACCGAGCTTCGACTCCTTTTCGTTACCTCAATGTTAAACTTTCGACAGTTGTGTACATGTATGGAATTCCCGATCGGTAAATTAAAGTCCGAGAAATATTTCCTTGATACTCTGGCTTCTTTCACCATCCCAAACTGACGGATCAAATCAAGACGTCAAACGGCACATGTGTTTGTTTTTGATAGGATCTTTATAAAATTCACACACATAAGTAGCATGGTATGAGAATGCAAACATAATTGTGAATAAATTCAGAGAATACACATTAAATATGGGCGTGGCTGTTCTAGATTGTGATAGATAATAATTAATGGTTTATAAACAGTACTTCACCTCGCCGACAAACCTATAGTAAATAATAACAATAGACATTGCCTAACTGGGCATACTGAAATAACTGTAGTGACAAAAAGTATATGGTGTAAATAACAATAGATAAATAATAAGTTATATATTGTTGCTATTATATACAAGGCAGTATAACGAAAAGACATAAAAAGTTAATGACTGACCTACCACACACTTCAATGATAGGCAAAGCAGCAAAGCACGTGATTAGACGGTTTCCTTGTCCACAAGCAGTTGATCACTCATAATGAATTAATTGTAGTGATAAATAAATAAATAAATAAACTTGATATTATTGTTATTATTCATGGCAATAAAAAAGTTGATGACGAATATTTTTGCCAAGATGCAAAAAATACTACAGTATCAATAATATACTATTGTGCTTAACTTTTGCTTCGAGTTCATATTACCATTTTACTTTTAGACGTAATATTTGCACTAACTCAACTTTTGTAAGTGCAAATGTACTGCATGATTATTTTCTCTGATTGTTTCTGCATTCATATGCCATTTTGCTAATTACGTGAGTCAATTTCACATTGATGCAAGGTATACGCTATATGTAAACCTTTGTATTTGAAATGTGCTATTATTTTTTTCATCATGTACTTTATTAGGCGTCGGACTTCATTAGCAGTTCTTACATAGCACGCCGATAAAACCCCCACCAACTGCCCAAGTTTCACAATAATTCCTAAGCTAAGTTTTGTCTGAACTTTAAATATGGCAAAATTTCAAATCTTTATAATTTTGTTAATTTTTAATGTATTCAGAAATTACAGGTGACATTTTGTAGATCACTTCGACGTTATTACATCCGTGTTTAGTTTTGTCACACCTATGTAAAAGTATTTTCAAAGAAAGATCAACAAAATTTGTTGAATTTTAAGTTAAGGAAAATCTTAACTAAGGAATGATTGTGAAATAGGGACCTGTTTCTTGCTCTGTTTATATGTATATATGTAGAAACATTTCTGGTCATCAGTCAGTGGCAGTGTCGAAAAATAATATATTCTGTCATGTGTCTGTTGATTTTTAGTTTAGTAAATTGGAAGTTGGGGTGGCGCGTCGACCCCAACAACCCTCAGGTCCCAGTTTCACAGGTCTCCTTTAACTTAAATTTTGCCAATCTTGGCAATCTCTGTTAGAACTATAGATGTACAGTTTGACTTCAGTCATACTTGACGTGATCTTCAAAATAACATCTTAAATTCCAAAATATCGTATCAATCCCCTATTCGCAAAATTATGAAGATTTCTAATTTTCCAGATTTATGTTGAAAAATATCGTATTTAAGGAATGATTAATATTGTGAAACTGGGTCTTGGATCTCAGACTTAATAAGTTGTGGTCCTTGCATTGGTTTTGCATAAGCAGTTGAAAAGTAAAAGCTATGTACCTTTATGAAGGGTACTAACGGAACAGGAAGCAGAGTAATGGTATTTGCGCCCCAATCAAGATTCTTTCACTTATATCGAGGTGGTCAGTTCTGGGATGGTGGTGGAAACCAGAGTTGCCCGGAGAAAAACATTACTAGTATTTGGCAAGTGAACTGACAAACGTTTTCCAAACTAGGTTTTGTTCCAATTGGGATTCGAACCACTACCACCCAGCAACCGAAGTCCTAAAGAGACAAGGTATGATGAAGAACCCAGCAACATCATGCATACAACTTGCCCTTCTTCCTCGTGTCTCATTGGCCTTCTCGATATATGGCTAAGTGTAATAAACGATTATTAATAATAATAGTAAAAATAAACCGAAAAAACAAGCAAAGCTAAAACTAACTTACCTGCTATAAATTTTACTACTGTAATTAAAAAATTATATGTTTCAGACTATCTTGCAAAAATCAAAATATGGCAGAAAACAAAAGCGGTGATGGGAATGAGCAGTGTGATGTTATATCAAGTGCTGAAGGATGGAACCAGTACTGGTCATCAACTGACATAGAACAAGATCACATCTTTGACCCTCATGAATGTCTGCTGAAATACCAAGACCTCCTGTTACAAGGAAAGCCAAAGCTCAAGATCCTTGTTCCGCTCTCAGGTGACACACATGATATAAAATGGTTAGCTGACCTTGGACATGAAGTCGTCGGGGTCGAATTTGCAGAGATAGCAGTCAAGCACTTTTTCAAAATTTATAACATTGATTTTACAGTAGACGAAATTGAATCTCTAAAAGGAAAAGTGTATAAAAGTTCAGACCAAAAAATACGAATTTATGTCTGCGATTTCTTTTTGTTTAACTCGGAAGTAGAAAATGGATTCGATGCAGTATGGGATTCTGGTGCCATGCAATCATTGCCGAAATCTGAACTACAAAAATACGTTGATGTTATAAAACCCATGATGGCTTGTAGCTCCCAATTTCTCGTTGAATTTACGGTTCCGGGGCATTATGAAGACGAAGTTAAAAAAAGTGACATACAAACATATTTTGGGAATAATTTTAGTGTAAAAGAACTGGATATTGTGCCTACTGATCGAGAGTTTTATAAGAAGTTTGGTACTCAAGGATTCAGGTGTTATCATATATCGAAAATATAATCTAATGTTTGCAAAATGAAAAACAAAAGAAAAAAATCAATCAAGTTATACTCTTATAGAGAAACTCTGAGAGTCTTTAAAGAACAACAGTGATAGACAATGTTTTAAATTTTAGCAAGCATAAATAATCAAGCACAATGACGTTGAAAAGATCACATAACGTGTTATGTATTACAATAGCAGACCATACATTGTAATATTATTTTTAATAAAGTCTCATTTATCGTATTACACTTACAGCTCGCTTTTCTTTCAGCTGTTTGTTCATTTGAAGTATCGCTGCTTCGACCTAAATGCAAACGATTAAAAAATCAGAAGCCATGCATATAATACTACGCTCCATAGCCCAACCAAAGAAATACTTTCAATGTTGTTATTAATTAGGTCGTAAAGCTTAGGTCGGGGATTGAAAATAGGTTGTGGCTGTTCTTTCGCCGAGCACTCGACATTCTTTAGAAATGAAACCTTAAACCCCGATGCCCGGGTCACGACTGACTTGGCATGTTTAAAGACCACCCCCACCCCCATGCACATTTCCCTGAGCTTACTGAAAAGGTCAACATTTATGCTACTTCACCTATAGCTAATGACTTCTCGTTATAAGTGAAATATTCTCGAATGGGACGTACAACCAAATTCAATCAATCAAACAAACTTCTTTCGTTGTTTATTCAACTGGGTATATATCCAGCTTAGCTTAAGGTGTAAAGTTTGGTTGAATGTCGCTTGACGATGTTTCAGCTATTCGCGACGAGAACTACTTTATTAATCTCTATGGATTAATTTATGAACAAGTTCGTGTATGTGAAGTGCGAGTTTGTTGTATGGTCTGCCTTGTACTAGCGCGCACTCAGGGCGACTATAACGTGCTAGTTCACAGAGTCAGTAGAAAGCAGACAAGCGTACCACTCCACCAGTCACATTATACTGATACCAGGCGAACCAGTAAAGGCCAATGGCAAGAAAAATTCACTTTCCCACATGTGGTCTGAGCGGGGCTCGAACCCTGGATTGGTCTTAAGGTGTAAAGGCTACATACGTGGTAACTGATGGGAGTAGAAACACAAAATAATGAGATAATTATATGCTTTGATCCAAACTGTAAACAATTTTTCGATTTTATGCAATTTATTTAGACAAGTACTGATTTTTTGCTATTGTATCTGGACAAGACTGAACTTTCGAAAGTTTGTTTAGCTTTGAAGGGGATTTTAAAACTTTTTCAGTGTAATATGTTTACGTTTTCAGTGTTTTTATTTGTTTAAACCGTCTGCAAGGTTTTAAATATTTGTGAAAAAGGGAAAGTTTCTTCCTCCTATTGTAATGATGTTTAAAAAATAATGATTTGTGACAGGAGAGTGGTGCAATGATAGTATAATGACATATGCGGTGCTCCAGGAATTGGAGGGAAATTACGACCAAGTAAATCAAGTGAGGTCACTGGGTCACAAACACTACATACCATATTGTATTTTGTGTAACAGGTATATGGGCCCATATAGCATCCATGCATCAGTGAAAAGTAAGATCCAGTAGGATTTCCAGAGGTAATTGTTGCATATAGGCACATGTATGTCTAAAACATGATTGTAGTATTTGATCATAAAATTATATCTATATCGTGATCGTGATCATCAGTTTTAGACAAACAACATTGACCTGTCCGCTTGACCTTTCATTTAACATTATCAGCATCAACTCACAGGAGTACTTGTGTGATTATGACGTAACTTCTCAAAAGGACTATTTAAGACAGGTTAAAAACAGTTAAAACTATTAACACTAGTTGCCACTTCCCTCTACTCTGCACTGGAACCGTGGAGTATGATCATAAATGACTACACAGTTGCCTGTATGACAACCTTCTCTGGTAGCATGTTCCACCTTGGGATGGCACGAGGGAAAAAAAGCTATACTTATAGGTGTGGGTGTTGCAACTGATTGGGATAAAAATGATGCTGTTGTGCCCCTTGTCTGTCTATTGGATGGTATTACGTCCTTAGGTAGGCAGAGTGAAATACATGACTTTCTTATAGTCTTGTCATTCTTTTAAAATAGGGTCAGCCCTGTAACAACTCCTAATGAAGAAAATATTTTATGTGATGTTTTCAGTAAAGGTGTTTTTTATTCACCATAAAAACCCTAACAATTTCAATTCAGTGGAATAATGTCTTTTGGCCAATTAAAGTTGTCAGTAGCATTTCCAACAAAATGGATTTCCCCAACCGCTGGTAGTAGGTAAGCAAGTAAAATGTCATCCTGGCAAAAGTTTTTCGTGTCTTTGAAAGAGTGTAAATATAAGAAATGAATTTTTACTTTGTTCTACCATGAGGATTTGGAGAGGATGAGAATGGCGCAAATTTAACATTGCACTTGAGCCATTCTAATCCTCTCCGATGGTAGAGCAAAAATAAAATTATATTTCTTTAGTAAATGGAACACAATTTTATTTTACTTCGTTTACGTTACTGGAAAAACTAATTTTCAAACACATAGAAAGATGTAATAGTCAAGTGGTTAAGACAGTACTGAGGAAATATTAAACGAAACTTTAATTGGGTGCTATATAGATATCAGTAAGAAATGTCTTACCATCGGTTAGAGCAGATAACTCGGCCTAGGTGCTATACGTGTAAGTTTGGACAATGTACACACATATATATGTAACTACCCATGTATTGTGTAGATCGCCCTTGATGTGAATTTTTCTTATGAAAGACCAAGCCGACAAGACAATGCTGTTTGCTTAAAATGACCTCATAATCAACCCCAGCAACATTTATTAAAATGATATTAAATTTCGCTTACAACCATTTGCAAATGTGTACATAATCATTTGGTATCGAATCCCTTTCGGCCAGATCAAAACTATGCGTGAAAGATTGTCACTTAACTTGCCGAAGAACTGTGGTTTTCTTTGGGAATTTCGCTCCCTCCATGATCCAAAAACTTTTTTCAAGTTGCCACAAGACACATGAAAAATTGTCCAAATCTTAACGACTACTTCTGTCTAGAACATGGTTAGACCAACGAAAAAGTGAAATAGTCTTGATTGAGAAGATCCTCTTCTGCTGTTGTTGTAGTCTCCAAAGCAGCAAAGTTACTCGATAATCCTATAAGTGAAATAGTCTTGATTGAGAAGATCCTCTTCTGCTGTTGTTGTAGTCTCCAAAGCAGCAAAGTTACTCGATAATCCTATAAGTGAAATATTCTTGATTGGGACGTAAAACCCAATTTAATCAATCCATTTTGATTTATTGTTTTCAAACTACACATGTATTTCGTTCTGGACTTCAAGCTACCGATATTCGAACCCGGCAGTCTGACATAACGCTACGTTTGTTTGTAAAACATACAGACAGATAATCAAAAACAACCATAGCAATTCATGTTTAAACTTAACAGAAATCCCAAAGCAAAGTTAAAACTTTGAAACAGACAAATTAAGTAACACGCAGAACTTCCACCATGGACGTTGTGAGACCGAGTGCTCCGGAAGGGTAAGCACTTGTTTAGCTAGCTACACCCGCCGCGTGTGTAACCAAAGAACCATGGAATGCCTTTGCCAAACACATCCAGTGTAATTTTGACACAGAAGCATCATACTTAACAACAATATTGCGATGACGCCCGTAAAACTCTCTGAGGGTCCCGACGACCCCAGGCCCACAATATCCCTGTTATTAACCACTGTTATAATTTGGATATATTCCCTAATACAAATTATATGTTTTAGACAATTACTTGGCAGATAACGGAAGTGGTGATGTTCACGAAAGAGCAGACCGATACTATATCAACTGCTGAAGAATGGTACAAGTACTGGTCATCAACGGACATAGAACAAGAACACATATTTGACCCTCATGAATGTCTGCTGAAATACCAAGACTTCCTGTTACAAGGAAAACCAAAACTCAAGATCTTTGTTCCGCTCTCAGGTGACACACATGATATAAAATGGTTAGCTGACCTTGGACATGAAGTGGTCGGAGTGGAATTTGCAGAGATAGCAGTCAAGCACTTTTTCAAAATTTATAACATTGATTTTACAGTAGACGAAATTGAATCTCTAAAAGGAAAAGTGTATAAAAGTTCAGACCAAAAAATACGAATTTATGTCTGCGATTTCTTTTTGTTTACCCCGGAAGTAGAAAATGGATTCGAGGTAGTATGGGATTCCGGTGCCATGCAATCATTACCGAAATATGAACTACAAAAATACGTCGATGTTATAAAACCCATGATGGCTTGTAGCCCCCAATATCTTGTTTACGGTTCCGGGGCATTATGAAGACGAGGTTAAAAAAAGTGACATAGAAATATATTTTGGAGATAATTTTAGTGTGAAAGAACTTGATTTTGTACCAACTAATCGGGAGTTTTATAAGAACTTTGGTACTAAAGGATTCAGGTGTTATCATATATCGAAGAAATAATACCATTGGTGTAAAAAATAAGCAAAATTAATTAATCAATATGTCCTCTGATAGAGAAACTAGGAGAACTGGTGTATTATTTCAGCAGGGCAATTTTTAGAGTAACCATTTATTTATTTATTTATTTATTTATTTATTTATTATTTATTTATTTTTTATTTATTTATTATTTTTCATTTTATTTCTTTGTCTACATAAAGATTTGTTTTGGTGGTTTTTATGTTATACTTGGCTGTATTTGCTGTTAATTGAACATCCACCGCGTACCTATATAATAAACATATTTGCAATCTCCAAATAAAACAGATTGTAACGAGTTATACCTTTGTCCAGCAAATTTATACATTGTCAGGTAACCCAATGTTACGAGAAAAAGAAAAATATTTTCATACATTTCAATTATTTTTCCAACCATTTAATGCACTGATTTTTTATGAGTTAGCTCCCTTTTCCCAATGTCTTGGTTATGTGCCACTGAAATATTTTTACACCCCCCCCCCCCCCCCCCCGCTTAAAAAAGTTGGGGTATATAGTGATAGGGGTGTCCGTCCGTCCTTCCGTTACACCTTAGGGTACCTATCTCTTATCCGCAACTCCTCCTAAATTCTTCAATGGATTTTCATGAAACGTTCACACAATCTTTGTGATATAATGTAGATGTGCACCTCCTATTTAAAAATTTGATCCGATGGATTTTTTTATGTGGGGGAGCGGGGGGGGTATTTTTTGTGAGCTTGTGGCTCACAGTTTTTCTAGTTTATTTGACAATTTGAATGTTATTTTATAAAGATGTCATTTCTGTTAATTTAACTAAGATTAAATTGAAATAAATTGCATTCATCATCGATGGCTTTATCTTGTCTATGTTTGTCTGACAAAGTGAAATGTAATAATATTGTTTTATAGTTTATACCCCAGTCTATATAACATTGTGGTCAATTCTTGTATCATGGAAAAACCTGATGTACCAGGAGGATATTACCGACCTTTGACAAGCGAAGTAACAAAAAATTCTTGCACTAGGATCTGGTCAAATGAGATTCAAACTTACGGCTACAGGCGCTCAATGAAACTACATGTATGTGCGCTGCAACCAAAATTCCTTTCAGCCATTAGACAGAACCCCTTAAATGATTGACCACTGCGGTAGCTCAGTTGGTAGAGTGCTCGCTCTGTAAATGGGAGGTCAGGGGCTCGAAACCCTACCACGTCTCGCCCAAGACTTAAAAGTGGGTAGTGACTTTTCTTTCACCAAGCACTCGGCAATATGAAATGAAAGTCACGGTTTTGTTGGATGGGAACTTAAAATAAACTAGGTCCCGTGTCACGGCAAGCGTGGCGCTGATGTACTGTAGGATTCTTTTTCCTGCCACGCCTGCCGTGACACAGGACCTAGTATAATGCCGAAGCGAGTAATCTCTTTTTTAATCTATATAAAATTACAAAACACTATTACTCAACATTGATTGACTGACGGATTCGTAAAATAAGAGTGTCATCTCAAATTCTATTGCAAGTGTTCCTCCAGTCGGTCACAATAATATCTTCAATACACCTTACTGTGTTTTAGACGACTAACAATTGCCTGTAAATTGATATGAAGTAATTTGTAACTAAACTATCCAGCTTTATTTACAACTAGTGGTTGGTTGGTTAATTGAATGCTGTTTTAATGTCGCATCAGCATTTTTTTAGGTATTCGCAACGAGAACTATTTCATTAATCTCTATGGATTAATCTATGAACAAGTTCGTGTATGCATGTGAAGTGCGAGTGCGTTGTATTGTTTTGCCTTGTACCATCGCGCACTCAGGGCGACTTTAATTAACGTGCTAGCTCACAGAGTCAGTACGCCACAGACAAGCATACCACTCCCCAAATCCATTATCCTGATACCAGGTGAATGAGTAAAGGCCAACTACAAGGAAAATTCACTTTCCCACATGTTTTTCGAGCGGGACTCGAACTCGCAGCAGTGAGAGTCCCAAGATTTGAAGACTAACGTCTTATCCACTAGGCCACCGCGGCCTCTTTACAACTATAATAGTGGTGCCTAAACAGTGATTATGTTGACTAAACATTTATTGTATCTTTTTGTGAATTTGAAATAAAATTATATCGCAGAAATGCTAATTTTTTGGTATACGCATTAAAAGTTTAATTGTTATAATCATTTTGCATGACGGTCATTTAACCCAAAATGACAAATGTTTAGAAAAATAATATAAAACATAATCGTCCAAGATTGATATATTCATGTACAACAAATCGAACTATATCTATTTAGAGAAGTCCTTGTAGATATAATTGTGATATCAAATATCATTAAAATTAGATTTGATTATTGTTACAAGATATTTTTTCTCATTCAAAATGATGACCCTATCGGTATTGACTTTTATTTCAATTTGATTAAAAACAAACATTTTACTACCCTCTTACAGAGTAGAGTGTACAATTTGTGTTTTACGCCCCAGTCAAGATTCTTTCACTTATATCGAGGCGGTCGGTTCTTGGATGCTGAAGTAAACCGGAGTACCCGGAGAGAAACACCGACCTTTGCAAGCGAACTGACAAACTTTCTTGCACTAGGATCTGCCCTAGCGACATTCGAACCTAGGCACTGTGATCTGTAAGCCGGCGGTTTAGGCCGCTCGACCACTGAAGGCCCATCATTCAGTTAGAATCTTTCTAGATTAATAACCACCGTGGTAGCTCACTTGGTAGTGTTCACTCCGTAAATGGAAGGTCGTGGGTTCGAGCCCCGACCGGGTCTGCCCCAAGACTTGAAATTGGGTATTGACCGTCTTTCGTCAAGCACTTAAAATAAACGAGGTCCCGTATTCACAACAAAGAACCCTGCTGTATAATGCAATCGGGAAAACTTGTATAGCTGTTGGCGTCTCGATATTAGTGAAATATTTTTGACTGAGATGTTAAACCCCATTATTCAACTTTCTAGATTAAGATTAATCGTATTAAATTTGGCATTATTGTTTTACAGTTTGAACAGTTGACTGAATTGCAACATAAAAACAAAACATGCCTCAAAAAATGAAACTTGCAAATTAAGTTAAATACATGGACTTTCACCAGGCCGAAGTGAGATCGAATGTTCCGGAAGTTAAATAAATGCACAAATGATACTATTTGTATTGCCTTTTTAAATAGGGTTTTAAAAGGATAAAGATTTTGTACTACCCCTTAGAGAGGGAAATCTTACTAGACTTAGATAAACCGTGTATTACGGTAACGATTGACTGAAATACAACAACACAAAAAATGCCTCAAACCAATCAAATTATGAAATTCAAAAATTTAAATCATTTCTTTAAAATTTCGTTTCATTTTTCAAACCGAATTTTAATAACAGATTATATTAGTTAGCTATCAAAATAAAAAATGTTTTGTTACATGTGAATTGCCTATAAGTGGAACAGATATCTTTTGAAATACCGCTATAATTTATATTCTTTAAAATAATGGCTTACAAATGCCCAGCTAAAACAAATTAAGGGCTACTTTATTACCGTGTTAATCAGAGTGTCACAATTCTTAATTATTTTGTACGGTATATTTGGACATGTTCCCAAAACATACATGGTTCAATTATTAGATATATCTAGTTAATTTATATTTTAACCGGTGCGACATGAAATATGTACCCTTAAATTGTTATTAAGTCTTTAGAAAAACCGTATGTATTTTTCTATATTTGCTTGAAAGCATGAAAAATTGCAAGCAAGAACAAATCGAAACAAAACTACCTAAATTAGATACAATATGCACAGATAATCATTGATGATTGATTGACTAGGGTTTTACAATTTACGTCTCCAATCCAGAATACTTTATTATATCAAGATGTCGCCAGCTATAGCTGAAGTGCCCGATGTTTTTACCTTTATTCAGGGCAATGTGCAGACGTCTTTTACGTACCACGCCTGTCGTGACAAAGGGCATCGGCTTTTAAGATCTCTTTCTGAGTGTTTGACGAAAGAATAGTCACTACCTTTTTCCAAGTCTTGGGTCAGAAACCGACCATACGAAGCGCGCGAGCTGTGGTATATAAAATCATTGAAAGAAGGATATAAAATATTTGATGGGCCAGAACATAGTCAATACTTCCAACAATTTAGGTTACCATCCCTGATTTGATTGGAGATGTAGTCATACAGTTTATGCAATCGGTCATCATGAAATCTTAGTGCCCCAAAGTATTTTGGACAGCTGTTCCGTACAACATGGCCTCTCTTCTCTGATCACGTGTTGAATTTGTAATTAATTTGTCAGTTTTTCGAAGTTTTACTTGATCAGTATGGTTGTGTTTGATTGTAGTTATAATTTAATCAACATTTCGACACAATATCTACAGTACAGACCTGTCGAAAGTTTAACACTAATTATGTTATTTTACAAGCTAACGACGGCAGTCCATTCCAATGCATTTGTTAGCTATACAGTAACTCGGCAGCTTTTCGACAACCGCTCTCTCTCTCTCTCTCTCTCTCTCTCTCTCTCTCTCTCTCTCTCTCTCTCTCTCTCTCTCTCTCTCTCTCTCTCTCTCTCTCTCTGTCTCTCTCCCTCCCTCTCTCTCTCTCTCGCCATGCAGCTTTAACTTTCAGCCAATAGCTAACTAGCTATTCATATATCGGCCACTCGTCTACCGATCATCAGCTCGTTTTTGTTAGATCAGTGTTAAACTTTCGACAGGCCTATACTAATCGCTTTTCGGCCATTCGATATCTCGATATATCGGCCACTCGGTAACCGAGCATTGACTCGTTTTCGCGAGATCGTATACGCGTGTTAAACGTTCGACAGGTCTGTACTGAATCGCTTTTCGGCCATTCGATATCCCGATATATCGCTTTTCGGCCATTCGATATCTTGATATATCGGCCACTCGGTAAACGAGCATTGACTCGTTTTCGCGAGATCGTATACGCGTGTTAAACTTTCGACAGGTCTGTACTGAATCGCTTTTCGGCTATTCGATATCCCGATATATCGACCACTCGGTAACCGAGCATTGACTCGTTTTCGCGAGATCTGTATAAGCGTGTTAAACTTTCGACAGGTCTGTACTGTAGCTATAAGAGACCAAACCCTTTATCAGTAGTACTTCATGTTAAGTTTTACCTATCAGTAGTCTCGGGTACCTTATCTTATTTGCCCTGCCTTATTATCGCCCTTCAGAGCATTTATCACGCTTTTTGAAGTGTGATACGGCACATAAATTTATTATATATCGCAAATTTTCTCTCACTTATCGCAATGCAAAACTTCAAAACACACAACTTAAGTATGCAATGCAAACAATCAATATTAAGAGTGGTCAAAATTTAACAGGTTGATAATCCTCCAGTGCACATAACATGTGAAAATTATTTTGTCCAGTTTTTGCATTTGCTGTGTATCAATACAGGTAGGTCTTGCATTTTGACATTTTATTTCTTTTGTTTATATTTACAAATGCATATCTTCCCAACTTAAAGAAACGTCAATTAATTCACTCGTCTTGTCATATCAATGCTTTAAGGTCATTTTTAAATAAGTTAGTTTTGCGGTTTTTATGAATTTTTGCATTGCGATAAATAAGAGAACAGTTAATTATCTTTCCTCTTATTGTCATATCATAACTTAACCAGACGGTGTTAAACTTATTTATTTAAAACATTTCAATAACCCAAATATTCGCATTTTAGACATTTAATGAGGTTGCTAGTTATTGCAAGAAAAATTGTTCACACTTATTATAGGCAATTTCGTTAGTAGTTAACCCAATTGCTGAGATAAAGTCTATATATCTTGTAAACAACCATAAAGGAAAACTTAAGATACAAAAGTTATTATGAAAACTGAACCAGGCTTACTGTATTGACGAAATATGTCGAACATATTCCCTAAATCGCAAGATGTTCATACTGTAAATGTACAAATGCTATAGGTTTCCATAACCATAAACCGGAAATGCATATGCCCTGAAATCTGATGATGTGACTACGAAATCACGTGATATATCTGGTGTTCTTGAACACCACGTATTGTGGTCCGAATACTGTCCTTATGATACTTCATCTAAATATCTGAGATTTCTTTGGAAGTTTTTTGCATTTGAGATCATCATAATCAAACGAGTAACTTTGTAACTCTAAATTGATAATGACAGACAGAAACATTCGTTGAGTACTCCGGACATGTACAAGTTATTATGATATTGATGAAGAATGATGATTTTACGTCTTATTTATCCTTTCGCTACGTTTTGTTGAATCTAAATTGAGTGTCTAGGCCGTTGGGCTGTTGTTAGCTACATACAAAAGACAATGGTTGTTTGTCCGCAAAATTGATTGCATTGATATCTTACATGTAAGCAGCTATGCGACTTATATATACCGTGTAGTTTTGTTCTGAATACCTTTTGTAATTATATCTTATGCTGTCTAGCGTCGGGAATTCATGATTTACGAGTATACAACGACGTTAACATGTGTAAAATAGTTAGATAGATAATGGTCGATCGGGACCATTCATGCCAATACTGGTTCAAATAAAAAGTACGCATATACAAGGAAACGGTTGTTGTGTGTGGCGAAAAGCATGTTGCGCTATCGCCAGTTGACCTAAAACAAATTTAAAGCCGTAAAAAAAATTTTTACATGCTTTTCAGACACGAGTTGTTTCCATTTAAGAGAATGTGTATTGCTTTATTTTCCCCGCCTTTCGAAGAAACAGGGGGATATTAAATTCTAGTTTCCATCCATTCCGTCCATCCGTCCGTTCGAAAATCTTTTCTGAACCAATTCTCCAAAACTATGAAGCACAATTTCACGAAACAAGGCTTAAAAGTGTCAACATAGATGGGAGATGCGCAAATCGTTAATCCGAGTTACTTTGCTAATTTTCCTCGGAGTTATGGCCCTTTGAACATAAGTGCAAATCACAAAAATTGGAGCCTGCTGGCAGTGGATCCTAATTCACTGAATTTGCTTGTTTCTTATTTATTTGAAGGTTTCTCATTGCCATTTCTTTAACTGGACCAACTACTTGGGATAAGATAAAGACATTTGCAATATGCTTAAATCTTCACCAATCATAATAAGCAATGCTTCGGAGACACGTTTGTTGTATTAAAGCATGAATCACCAGTTAAATAAATGTACCCGTTGTGTTGCTTGATAATTTGTGTTTGAACTCCATAATACATTTCAATGCAAGGTGCACAATTTGGTGACGTCAAACTTTCTGTCCAATTTTTCTCGGTTTGACGTCAGAGCGCAACTGACATGGACCCATTTTCCCAGTCGCAGTCGTATATAAACTTGAAAGCCACCCTTATTTATAGATCTTTGGCCTAACACAATGGTGATACCAGCAATCATTGCCATATTTAAAGAAAAAATGTCGCGTGTAATATTTCAATAAAAAGATATCTAGCCTAATTATTTGAAATATATAAGTTTATAATTACATTTTTAATGAAGGATATCCCTGGCGGAAATTAGCAGGCAAAAGCCTTATTATAAACAGAATTCTAACGTTCAGACTTATTTCATTGAAATATAAACTGAAAAAAATATTCAAAGAATTAAAGCTTTGACAATTTGATAGACAGTTCATTTTAAATATTGATAGAAATTTTAAAACGTAATTTTAGTTTTTAAGTTTGGCATAAAAAGGACGGTCTGTTAGGGGTATAATTATCATTCGTATATTGCATTATGACAAAACAATGTAGGGGTTACGTTTTATATTTTTCCAAAAGGTGTCATTATTTTTAAGATCTCATTTCAAAACCTCCCAAAATCACCAAACATCAAAGTTACGGATAAAGCATTTGTATACGGGGATTATTCCGCTATTGTTATTTTTTACAAAAAAAGATCGCAATCTTTGTGATATATAGTTGATAAAATTCATTGTTTAACTTCAACCGAATTTGTTCTCGTGGTGTGGTCAGGGCATAAAATAGCTTATAGAAAAATTCATTCATTAAATAAAATTTAGCGTTTTTAACTTTTTTTAATATGATTTTCAAATTTAAAACTCAAGAACTTCAATAATAACAAAACATATTTTACTAAAAACATTTTTAAAAAAGACTGAATTTTAAACTTTTTTTAAAATAAACTATAAGATGTATATAAGATACTAGTACACCTAATTAATGACATCACTGTGTAGATAAACAGTATATATGTAGGTATTGTTTTCAACACAATGTTTTAATTCAAAATAGGTCAATTTAAACATTGCTCGACTAGTCACAAAAATTGAGAAAAAAATGTTTACAATTTATATTATATCTAGAATCACGTACTAGAATCCTCAGGTATGGAACAGGTAGGATATTTTTTTGCATTTCAGGAATGTAATTACATTTTTTGTTTGTGTACTTGTAGTGGGAACAATTAGTGTTTTTAAGTACGTTCCTTTTCCTATGATCTTTATTTGAACGAGTTTTACAACCTTCAAGAAGTGTTATTTCTGGTGTAAAGTAGGGGGTAATTTTGATCAATTTATATTGTCAGTGCGGTATTAATCCCCCTACTTGCTGATCAAACTTTGTTTCTAAACACTAGAGATGGCCTTCCAGAATTTCGTATTTAAACAAAGATCTGGAATTTTTGATCAATTGTTTTATAACTTGTGTGCAGACACTTATGATTCCATAGGCGTAGGAGCAGGGAGGGGGCAGAGGGGGCCGCCCCTCCCCCCCAATGTCAGAGAAGGGGGGGGCAGGCCCCCGCAATATATTGTGTGAAATTTTGTATCATAGTTTATGTTTATAGTGTAAGTGCTAAAAAAAGAAAACAAAAAAAACCCCAAAAAACCCAAGAGCTTTAACAGGAAATGTCCATCTGGTAACCAATCAATTATCAATTTCATCATTATACTTGTAAAAGGGCGTCAAAATTTTCCGGGGTACCCCCATATCCAGTAGCGGATTCAGCGGGTGGCGTACGCCCCCCCCCCCCTTTATGTCGCTAATAATACATAATGTTCAGCTCAGATTGCACCAGAATGCAGGATTTTTGCGCCACATTTTCAAAATTTTCCTGGGGAGCATGCCCCCGAACCCCCTAGAAGGTTCGAGCCTTCGGCTCTCACATTATACGCCCCCTTTCTAAAATTCTGGATCAGCCTCTGATATCCATCTCCAATGAGAGGGTTGATTATGGAACTTGTGTCATACAATTATTTCTTGCCTTGATATCACAGTATTTTTACCTGTCAAAAACGATGCACAATACATTGAAAATGCGTCTAGACAAGACTTAGTTTTGACCCCCAACTAATTAAAGCACCCCTCTCATACTCTTCCCGCCTCGTGCCATAGGTACGAGGTCGTACCTGCGGCACGACATAGACATAGCTTCGGTTTGCCCCCCCCTCCCCCCCCCCCCCCCCATATTAAAAACTCTCCTACGCCTATGGATTCATAAAGTCTGAAGCAATTACTACATCTATCATGTATCTCAAATTGAAGTGGTCGAGAGATAATACATTTTTTAATGAATACAAATATCAAATTAGAAAGTTATAATATTGATAAACGCCTTTCCGAGCTACCGCTACAATTATGGAAACACAAAAAGTGTGTACCAAACTGTTTTTCACTGTTGTTTGCACTAACGAACTTAAATTTTTAAGTACATCTATACATAAGCCTGCTTTGTATCTCACCTAGTTGCTAAAAAATTGCTGTTTTGACGTGAAACAGCATTCAACCAACAAACCGTCAAATTATTCTCTCATTTTTGGGTATTTTATAGCGAATTTTTGAATGCAACATTTTTGGACAGAACTTGTAATAATAACTTGGTATGTAAATTCCCCGACATTCAATTAAAGAATCAGTGAATGGCAATATGCTTTCACAATTATTTAGACAATTACGTAAATCTTCTGATAAAAAAAAGATTTTGTTCCCGCAAGATAGAACCACGTGTAATTTGTTTTAACCACTAACCAACACAATTAACATATCATTAAACTGGTTTCGTGGTTTGCCACAAATCTCTTGAGTATATAAGCTTAATTGTAAATCAACACATTGGTTCCTAAATGCGTGGTTGTGCAGAAGCTGCATAAAATGTATAATATCATACCCTTTCGGAACACCCGGCCTCACTTCCTCCGTGGAAGTTCACGTGTTAACCATTACCTAACTTGTCAGTTTCAAAGATTTTACTTTGTTCTAGTTTGTGATTCGGACATGAATAAGTATGTTTGTTTTTGATTAAGATAGAACAGTTTAACGGTAATCTTTAAAAGAGACGTGCCAATAGAATAAAGTAATTTGTAGCTGAAAAACTTGTATGTTTGATAATAGCCAAAACAACCAAGAACAGCTACTCATTGTAAAACTCTTGACTTTGAACAGGCAATGAGCAAACATTTATCTAATTAATTAATGCATTACGTATTTAAAATCCTGTAAAATGAATAAACATCAAATACCATTAAACAAAGGCAAGACTTTTGAGTAGAGTACTAGCTGAGTAACAATGTTTTACATCACAGTTAAAAGATTCTTTGCTTTTTATTGCGATGTAAAACTAGGATAGCGGAGAAAAACATGTAGAACCTAGAGAAAATTACCAACCTTCGGTAAGTGAACCGGCAAACTTCTTACCCTAGGTACTGACAGAGTGGCATTCGAGCCTCCGTTTTTAGAGGCGCTGTGTACACTTGGACGTCTAGACAACTTAGAACAGTATGCCCTTTAGACGTTTAAGATAGAATCACACTAAACAATTGGAAAGTTTGCAAAATGTGTTCCACATTTAGGACATAATAATACTGTATCACACAAACTTTCAACCGTTTGGATTAGATCAGGTGTATTTGATTCCTCTTAACAATCACCAATCACAAGGTAAAACAACCCATTATTAACGATGTCAAACAAACGGCGAATGAAAAAGCTTCAAATAGCTATATAGATCGCGTATAACCAATCACAAGCCACGTCTCAGACGGCTAAGCGCAAACATTAATTGACGTTCCACTTGCTAGCAACAACTAAATGAAGCAACGATTATACCAACAATTACAGAAATTAATAGATAAGAAACAAGTTGCGAAAAAGGAGGTACCATTCATATATACTTCCGTTTAATACCGGATACAAGAAGAAACTGACCTGAACACGGACACGCTTACGGGTTACAACCTGGTGCTAGCCACCATTCTCGCTTAGGTAATGCGCTCATCCTAGTGTGAGAAAGTTATCCTGGTTTCCTCCACCATCCCTAAACTGGTCGCCTCGATATCAGTGAAAGAATTTTCACTGAGGCATGCAACTGCATTATCCCCACTCCAATCCTGAACACGGAAATTATCGCAGTATGTTTATTTCTAAATAACAAATAAAGTAGCAAAGTTAGTATAAGAACGAAAGGCGAAATACATCTCTAATAAAACCGAAGATTAGTAGGATTATTAGTTAAGGGTTGGTTCACCGAACATTTCCAGAACCTTTCTATTTCAATATTCCAATATACCCCAATGCTTTCACGTTTCTGAGATGTCCCATTTCATTTCTATGTTAAATCAGCGAATTAATTCCTTACCCGATTTATTGGTATTTTTATTGTAAGATGCAGAATTTTACATTTTTCTGCTACTAATTCCTACTAATTTGAAAGTTCATGTTCGTTTTGTTCTTTAAAAACACAATGCGAACAGTTAAACAACTTTATTATATAATCTACTCAATAATCCATGTAATACGGTCATACAATAAAAATCGTATTGAATGAGTGTGACGTCATAAAAGCATAAAAGTCATTCCAGAGTGACGTCACACAATTGACCTAGTTCACAGTTGTTTGTTTCATTTGACACTATTTGTTGATTCTAATTTAAGCTGATACTTTTGTACTTTTCTTCTAAAAAGAAGATACATTGTATTTAAATTGAAAATGTTTGTTTTGTTTTTGTATCCTGCGGACAGACTATTGTTTACTTTTAATATTTCAGCAGATTACTTTTGGCGCATGTACACAGTTACGTGAACTTCTTGTGTTTCGGTGAATTAGCTGTTTTCCTATAATGAGAAAACAAGTTTTAAATCTACGAAAAACCAGTTTTTTATGGGATTATATAATAAATAGAATCTTGTATTCGTGTTTATGTAATATTGAATTTATTAAACTCGTTGAATAATGTTTTATGCAACTCGCCAAGGCTCGTTGCATAAAAAAATTATTCAACTCGTTTAATAAATTCAATATTACATAAACACTCATGCAAGATCCTCTATGTACGGTACATTTACATGGTCTGCATAGTAATGTCATTTATCATTTGTTAATTATATTAAATTCGAGTTACCGTCCGTCCGTCCGTCCGTCCGCCCGTCCATCCTTTCTTCCGTCCTTCCGTCCGTCCGAAATTATTGTCTGTGCTAATTCTCCAAAACTATGATGCGCATATCGTTAACCTGAGTTGGTTTACTCATTTTCCTTAGAGTTATAGCCCTTTGACTGTAAAACCTAAAGCAGTTTAAATCTAAAGACTCTAAATCTTATTTGATATTTAGCTTCTCTAAAGTCTTAAACTAATAATTTATTCATTTTGTGAAATTTGCTTGAAAAATGGGTTACACGTTTTTGCGTTAAATTATGACAAAAAATGAAAAATACATTCATAATGTAATGTCCAGAAAAATTCTTGTTTGAAGTAATTCTCCAAAACTATGAAACATTATTCACGAAACTTGGAGCAAAGCATCAACATTGATAGGAGATGCGCATATCAATAATCCGAGTAAATGCTCATTTTCTGGGAGTTATGGCCCTTTGAACATAGGTGCAAATCACAAAAAATGAACCTGCTGACGTGGAATCCTAATTCACTTTATTTGCTTGTTTAATCACAAAATACATTCAAAAATGTTATATGACAAATAAAATGAATTCAAAAACTGTTATATGACAGTAAAGTAAATCGTTTTCAGATTTCTATTTCAACTGCATTTAACTTATGATTACTCTGATATTGATGGTTGGAAAATTACCAAAAATATTTACAAAAAATCTCCAAAATCTTCTCACATTGAAGGTTTTATCGAAATCGGCCCAGTGATAAATTGGGGACATTTTATCTCAAAAAGGTCATTTAACATACGTAGCCAAATGGCGTGAAAGACTTTTGGCACCATACAGTAAATTTCAATCAATTCACTATCTTTATTCATTACTGATGTATACATTAATATGCCATCGATTTCTAATTCGCTGAGTAAGCAAAAGTATAAATACGTGTCAATTCTACTTATGTATTGATATTGTACTTCATATATTTACAATTGCAATATTTTTCCTTCAATAATGTATTTGACATTGACTATACTTTGCAACGTCATGGAGACATTGCTCCACGCGCTGACGTGATGAAGTCAGATGTCAAATGCTCTTGTTGACTGACAGGAGCCGACTCATTTCATAAAGACATTGGAAAGTTACCTTTTTTCTTAAACATTTCAATTCCATGAACGTTTTAACGGACAACGCGCGATTCCCATAATAAATTATTGAAATGACTGTAATTCGGAGCTTGTTGCAAAACATCGTCACATTTGAGGACTGTTTGAAATACACATGTGCATTTACATTTACATGTCAGTGTCTTTAAAGTCCTTTTTCTATTGCAATACGCAATGTTTTGTTTGTATTCATTGAATGTATATCCTTTGTTGCACTATTGCTTTTATTCAAAATTTAAATTATTCTTTTATGTTATTGTGCATTTGAAATACCTTACATGAGGTGGTATGTTTTGAATGACTGATATTGAAACCCATAAGAGGACAAAATAATTTTGTCTTAATATTACTAAAAGTTTTTTTAATTCAGTCTTTGTCGTCACATGAACATTTGTTGCGAGTTAAACACATTTCCCATAGTCCCATGTTCCTTTCATCCTCAAATTGATTTCACGCGTAACTGACGTAGCTTTAAACATGATTTGCTTACACTTCCGGGGTATTCGAACTTTTTAATTTAATTTGCCAGTTTAAGTTTTTACTTTGCTTTTGGGCTATCATTTTGACATGGACCGGTATCTTTGTGTCGATCTATTATACAGTTCCCTACAATAATATTTATTGCGTAAACATAATCGGGGTAACAAAAATTAAATGTTGATGTAGATGCGATTGTTTCTAGCATATTACATTACAACTGCATTAAAAGTACATCGAGAAGAAGTAGTTGATAATTTTCACAACCTGTGACAATTTGGTCTCAAATGGGGAAACTGTAAAGGACCCCTAAATTATAGAAGTCAATTAAAATCACATCTGATGATATAACTATATTTATAACTAGTATACATATAAAAGCAAATTTCAATAAGTACTTTAATTCAGATAGATTCATAAATCATTCAATCAATTTTTACTATGTGTATATTTAACTCGTGTATCACCCATCCATATCTATGTACATTTCGATCGTTTCAGCAAACTGTTAAGTAGAAAATTTAAAAGTTTTTAAAGTCAAATACATAAATCTAATATACTTATATACATATATAAATAAAGTTAATTTATTCGCTATTGAATCGAACCATACATTACGGACCTGTTGAAAGTTTAACATTGAGCTAACGTGAAAGGAGCCGTGGCTCGGCTGTTGAGTGGTTGAGATACATTTGGTGGTGACAGAAAAGCTGCCAGCTGATAGATACCAGTTGTTGATATATATAGCTATCACAAGGCCCAAGATGAGGTGTTGATCTCGGTACTAGTTCGGTGACATGATGTTAAACTTTCGACAGGTCTGCACTATTCCTGTTATCTATCTATGTGAAGTTGGCTTAGATTCAAATAAGTTTGCATCTGAATATAAGTTATATACGCAAACAAAATGGTTAAATATTTGTTTGTTAAGCCTTTATCTTGTTGTTTTGTCAGGATTGAATTCTTGCCTCAATACTTGTAAAAAGATATGTCAGCCATATATAATGATCCTTTTTTATTTATTTAATACAGGTAGTACACAAGATAGGATTTAATAATGGCCTCAACTTACGAGTCACGTGATAATCCAAATTCTGGCACTGAGCCAACGGTTCCGTTAGGTTATCCAGCTGTTGTGAGATATACCTTTACACCGCAGACGACAGAATTCAATGAATTATTTGTATCAGAAGGGGACATTGTTCAGTTATTGTATAGTGTTGGTGGATGGGTTTACGTTAAAACATACACAGGGAACACGGGATATATCCCCATTCAGTATTGTTTAACTTTAGATAGCTCAAAAAGATTAAGCACTCAGTTTGACGATATTGGCTCGGATGCAAATCAGCTCGTTGTCGACGCAGGGGACCGTCAAAGTCTACCGGAAGAAAGAACAGGATCTGTTTTAAAAAGACTGGAAAAATCAGAAAAATATGGAAAATTATTTTCAGAACAACCAGCGGATTATGTTCAAAGATTAGAACAACATCATCCACCGAAATACAGTGTCCGTCCTACAACGACGAACAGTCAGTATAATGGATATGTAAAAGTTAAATCAACTAGTGGACAAATTCCATTAGAGTGTAACAATATTACAAAACGGCCACCAACTTTCCCACCAGGGTTTGACCCAAAACTCAAACAAAACAATATCGGAACTTTATTGTCAGATAACAATTTAAATGGTCAAACAATACCCGAATCTACCGCTAATGGTACTTACTGTCGATTCCTTTCACAAATCGTTTTAGCAATACAAAACCTTGCTATTACTGATCAGGAGAAAGCCGATTTTAAATCGAGAAAGCTGCTTAAAATTTTAAAACTTGCATCAAAGGAGAGTTCAAACTTGATCTCGCTGATTAGGCCGGCTATTGAACGTGATAAAATCTCTTATGCAGATATTAATAACACACAAGGAATTATTATTGAAAATACATTAAGAAATAATTGTGAATTAACTAACCAATGTACATACTGTCATATCCTTAAGGAATATTTAAAAGCCACCGGAGAAATTTCAATGTCGGATTTATATTCAACGATAAGAATCTTCATCTTCACGCGCTTAGCGATTCAGATTCTGATCAGGAAGGCGCTTTAAAGCCAAACTCGCCTTGCGGAACTGGAGGGAACCAAAAGCATAGTGCAGTCAGTGACAATGAAAGTTCGTTCACAAGGACAAATGGTTGTCTGAATTGGACAGCCAACGATTCATTAAAAATGGTCTGAAAAACAAACGAGTAATGACTCTTCTGTAACACCTATGAAAAGGTCAGTATCATTTCAGTTGCAGGATAAAAAAGAACCAAAACCGGAACTTACTAGAAATCGGTCTTTCTCGGGTGGAAGTTTATCAGACGATATTAAAAATGGTGGGAATCAGTTTATTCATAACGGAAATCACATTATGAATGGCTTTGTGAGTAATGCTCCAAGCAAACGGCCAAATGCGCCTCCTGCTTACGACCAAGTGTTTATTTCCGAATGTGAATGTCCGAATTCAACTCGAAGAAACAAACAACAATCATAGAAACATTTTAGCTTCCATGATGACAATAAGAATATTATACAAAACGGAGACGATTCGGAGATCTCTGACAGACTGTCAAGTCGGATTACCTATCGTCGCCAGATTCATACCAGTCATATAACAGTTCGAAAAGTGAACATGGAAGTTGTCAGAAAAACAATAATTCGCAAAATCAGCTTTAGATTTATTAAATTCACAAGCTAAAATTATGAACGAACTAAACAAACTTTCAACGAGGGAAATTCGTCATTCTCTTCAAATTCTAGTGAAAGTATTCATCATGTTCAAAAGGAAATGACTTACGAGACGCACAAAAGGAATTAGTTCAAATCAGGTGCAGTCAGGTTCTGGTAACAGAACATTGCCAATACCTCAGATGTCTAGTGACCAAAAACATCAGCATAACAATGATTCTTTAGGTGTTAATAATAGGAATTATACTAATTATGATTCTGTGCAAGAATCAAGAACGGGTCAACAACAAAACATTGATGACGCCCATAAGTTACAGGAAAAACACGGCGTGTCTAAAAACTATCTTGGTTCAAGTGATAGGACAGTGCGGAACGCTATGCCAGTTCAAGAAAGACATGGTAGGTCTCAAGAAAATAATGTTTCTAATAGTACTTTTAATTCCAATGAAGTTGTTAGGGATACAAAACACTTTCAGGAGAGACAATCTGTGCCAAAGGACCAATCACATACTGATAGAAAACCAGCAATGTTTTCTAATAAGTCTTTAAACAACCAAGGTGCTAAGCCCAAACAGTTTCATCAACTTAACTTTTATGGTTTAGCAAGCTTGAGTAATAATAGCAATAGTAATAGTTCATCTACAGCAGAACCTGAGATGCCATCTGAAAGCCAAAAGTATGCTACTTGGGGAGGTAGATTGGACAAGAAGAAAATCATTGCAAGACGACTTCAGATTCCTGGAACTCCTAAAGACAATGGTAATTATATAGCAATTGTAAATGTATTCAGTCCCTTGCCATAGCGATCTTTTCGGTTATATTTTAGATTTTGTTCGTTTGGTTTGAATCCCTTGCCTTCATAAAATCCAATTCATATCCAACAAGTTAAACACAAACGATTTGAAATGTTTGCAACCAACCTTCACTAAGAATATGTTTTAGAATAAAATGAACTATGAATTGTTTCAAGCAAGACTCAACATCGAGTAAAACGTGCATCATATCTTGTAACCTATTGGGATATTCCCAATGCCAACTTGTACATGTTTGGAGATATGTTGTAGTTAAACCATGAGAGTTTACATGCATATTAATGTAGCTATCTTTTTAACAGAATACCGTGTAAACTGATAATTGTTCGGTTCTCTGCTTAATAAAAAGTTGTCTTCAATTCTAAAGGATGACTAATCGCACATCAAATTCATTCATTTTTCTTTCGAACGGTCGCGTAAAGAAATATTTGTTTTGTAACTAAGTTTAAAAATTCGAACACAGACAACATTTAATCACTTTTGAAAAATGAATTCATATTATAAGAGTGTATTATAAAAATATTTAATACCGGTGCTTAAGGATCTTGGATATTAGTTTCAGAATATACAGTTACGTAATCTCGTACTTTTAGTGATTTCTTGACAAAAATTACGAATAATTGTCCATTGTTCTTGTGCTTTCAGTGTGGTATAAGATGTGAACTGTCTGAACTTATCATTTCAACACACAGGGAATCAATTATCATATATGATTTGGTGTAAATAAACGCACAAATATTTTTTAAAAATAAAATTTAAAAACATTTTATCAAATGCTAGATGTTAAAAATTAAAAAATCAGAAAAAACACGCCCATAATTCATATAATAAAATAATGGATTTAAATACGCATATATTATACGAAATTTAGCACAAAAAGACCAAAGTACCATATATTTGATCAGTATTTTATTTACAAACACATTAGGACACGCCCACAAATATTGGTTTGTTAAACGCTTAATTAGCTGAACATAGCCAATGTTTGGTTAATATTTAAAAGGTAAACATCAGATTTCAGAAAGTCATGACTTTGGGAAATATCAACACTATGCGGTAAGGGTGTTGATTTAATACGGTTTAATGAAAAATAAAAAGGTCAAAGTTCAAACCCAGTTTAATTAAAAACAAGTGAATCAAGAATATTTATATAAAATCAATACGATTTTTATCGGGTAATATCTATGTATGGTTCGTTTCATTTGAATGGATCAATTCAAAATTATACCTACACATTAATTCGGATGAATGTACATATTACGTCGGAATAATTGTATATACCGATGAATATGAAAGTTGGAAAAACTTCGGCTATCTATTTTTTAAATGACAACTCTTTACATACTATTCTTGTGCATTGACAATATTTAGTGCGGTTTTACTTACTATGAAATTAAAAAAATCAGCAAATTTTGAGAAAATTAATACTCTTTTGTATTCACAATGGTGTACTTTTTATTGACTATGAATATATGTGACAAGTACTGTTGGAATGTTTTACTCTGGACAGTAATTTGAAATCGGGAACAACAAGTATATGGCAAGTCGATAGTACCAATAATTACCGGCACCCGTTACGAAAGTGAAAACCTATGATTAAGTTCATTAAATTGGTGTCAAAGCTATTGTATCGAAGGTCGTCAAGAATTATTATACCTAAATTATTATTGTTCTTTACAACGTGTTCTTATTTATGAAATCGTACAAACTTTTGGTGTTTTAACATTATTGCATATATCTACTCGTTTTCTAAATGATCTTTTACTGACGAAGGCTTACACTTCTGGTCACCATTTAAACATACAAGTTTACATTTCACAATAAAATATTAGTACCATATTTTGATTAAATAAGTGTCAAAACTGCTGTATTGTTCAAAGCCCACCAAGAATAATTATGGAGAGAAATAGGTGTTCCTTTCACCATTGGGAAATCGTATAAACATTACCAATAATATTCATTGCCTATTTCACGAATATTCAATTTTATTTGGAAAAAAATTATACTTATTGGACCAATTTTACCATTACTTAAGGAAACATTTGAGACTGTCTCTGCTGAAAGGCGTCGCATTTATGCTTACCATTTTTAGAACAAGTTTGTTTTTAAATGAAGGAAGAGGAGATATTTTTTATTTATTACACAACTATTTGTGATAATTTGTGCTCGTTACTTTCAATTATCTGTATCAATTATTTCCAAACTTTGATTACATAGGTTTGCGCCACAGACATACTATACATAATGATGCCAAAATTCAGCATGTACTTATCCGATATAGCGGTATAGTAAATTCATTTGCAGAGTGTTTGCGATTATTTTGCTGTGACCAATCATCAACTATTTCATTTCTGTTCAAATCTTTTTGATACTTATATGCTAGTCTAGAATAGTTTTTAGTTGTAGCCGTACGTATTTACTGTGTTGTTTTGCAAATACCAGATAGTCCCGCGACTTGGTTATGTCAGACTGTAACGACACTTCGGCTCGTTTGTTGTAGAGTTGTAAATAATTTGAAAACAATTGGAATTTTTCACGTTAAATTAAATGCAATGAGAAAAATACAACAAAAATCTGTATTAATAAGAAATATTGATATATTTACATGGAACACCTGACTTTTGAATCATAGAACCGAGTTGTTTCAATTAGCATGGTTTAGTGTTCCCATTTGCTTATGGAGACCCTGTGTCAAAATCGAAAATGCTTTACAGTTATCATACTATTGTAGTTTGACTGTCGTGTGAGTAAAAGTATTTAGCATGAAATATCGAACGTCATTCTAACGTTAAAACAACTTGGACATACTGTTGTGCTCATAAACCTTCTTAACTTTAATCTTGAAGTTTGCAAAGGTGTGTTCCCCGAACGCCTACTCACATAAAACAACACCTCATCAGAGATGGGGATTAAGGGGCCTTTTAAAGGTGCTTTACCTATAATTTTAATAATTTCCCTGAATTTTAAAGTAAATATTAAAACTTATGACATTTTTTTAAATGAAGTTTCTGTGATGTTGTTCAGATACTCTTACAGTATTAACTTTAACATGCATTATTTTATTGTAAATTATAATGTTGATTAGTTTGTTTAAACTGAAATTAGTGTAAAACCATGAAGTACAACGTGCATTATAATTTGACGGTAGAGTCAAATCTTCCTCTAATTCCAAGGAAATTATTTTAGGAAATTACTTGAGTAATACTTTTAGATAAGCAAATTATCTTACTTAAAATAACTTTAAAAGAAATTTTTTAAAAGAATTATGCAAAATTTACGAGAAATTGTGTATTTTGGACTAAAATTAACACTTTCGGAAAAAATCAGTGTTATGGAGTATAAATTGTCAAATAAATGGTGAAACTAAAATTCCAACTATCATGTTTATTCAGAAGAAGCCTTGAATTTTTAATTTCGTAACTTGTGTATTGAATGCAAACTGTTTCGCAACTCAAAAATTTTACTCCAATTAACCAATTCATGAAATTTTATCATCCCAAAAACCATAACTCTCAAGAAAGTGAGTCACTTAAAACAAAACCAAACTTACCCTGTATCGCATCCTAAGGAAAACACATACCAAATATAATTTCAATATCTCAATCAATACGCAAAAAAATCTGGAAAATTAACTTTCATGGAATGAAAAAAATAGGGTAATACGGTATGCCCAGCATATTTTATTCTGTATCCATTTTAGTTCATACTGTCTGTATATATCTATTCAAAGACAATATTTTATTGTTTTATTAAAATACAAAAATGCTTTAAAAATTAAAATTTGAATATGCTAAATTCAATATTCAAGGTTTTCTCTCTAATTAACCAAATAAATAAATTTTAATATATCTATTTCACTTTTTAATACACTTGATAATTTGTGCATAGTATGATGTTGATTGTTTAAAATATGATACTGAATAAACTTTATTATTTATATTACTTATAGGGTTTTTGGTTGATTTTTATAAATAAAGTATATTCCATTTTAATATAACAATTTAAATTTTTCTATTTTATGTTTTTAATTAATAAAATGTTTACAGGTAACCAACTTGAAATTAAACTCTCCCTAAAAGGCCTCTTAATCCCTAAACTAATTACTTGTTTGTTTTAATCGAGTAGGCGTTCGGGGAATAAACCTTTGCAAAGTACAGCTATTTTCTTTTGGGCATCCTGATGCTTTGGCACTGTGTTTGCTGTTGTTGCTAAAAGAATGTTTTGTTTTTATTTTTACCGTTATCGTGCGCACTATATAGTTTCAAATTTAAGAAACACGCCGTGAAAGACGTCTGTATTGATAGGTCCAAATGCAAATTACACAATTTTATACTGAGATTAGTAAAAATGTGGAGTTGAGTAATAGCTTGTGTTTTAATCTTCAGCAAGATTATATTACAACGTCAGCCATCCAAAATTACCCTGGATATATTTTCAACCCATACATGTGTAGTTCAATACCAATTTTTATTAACACGTGGAAGTTCACGTATTTAAGTTAACATGATAGTTTCCAAAGTTATAGCTTTTACTATTGGGATTTTGATTTGAACATAGGGTTGTAAGTGTCTGTTATTATTATTATAAACATAAACCAGAACTTTCTAAAAGATGAACAGTTTTATTAACAATTTTTATTTTGAGTTACAACTAGTACAATGTATTAAGTTTTAAAAATACACAGGTGTAGGAATCCACTTTACTTCAATCGGTTTAGGTACAGCTTTAATACATATAAACAGTATTTTTGTAATATTAGATCCCACATAAATAATATTATGTATTCCACAAATCCAAGATAAAGAGATGGCGAAAGTAAAAATAATTTCTAGTGGTATAAATCCATTATACAGATTTTTAAAGTTTTTACTTTGCTTTGGGATAGTGATTTGAACATGAATGGGTATGTTTGTTTTTTATTTTAAAGTTTTTACTTTGCTTTGGGATAGTGATTTGAACATGAATGGGTATGTTTGGTTTTTTATGATTACAATTACAATTACTTGAAATAAATGCGCAGATGTTGAAACGTGTTTGTTAAACATTCAAACTTTTAAATTATTCATTAATTTAACCACAATAAAACCACGTGGTGGTGTTGTACACATCCTGTTATGCATTTGTAATTTATGACATTCTGGTACAAATACAAAAAGTCAAATGTCAAAAGTCATAGCGCGGCAAAATACTAGTAATGCAAATTTCGAGAAAACAAAGGAAGTATATGTTTAGCTATATATATATATAGTATCCACTTACTATTAGAATTAGTTCTTATTTAAAGAACAACATAAATAAATAAATAAATAACTTTAAGCTAGTCTTATACATTTTTTGGAAAAATAATGCCCTGTGACAAGACGATTTCCTTCATAAAACAAACCCGCGTAATGAATCTTTAATGGCTTTGTCAACGAATATTGAATTGAAAGTTAATTTTTGCATATTGTATTGATAGCGTTTTCCGTATAATATTTTGCAAGTAACCCTTGTACCACAAAAACATGTTTTATATGTTTTAAGCACACTGCGATATAAGATCAATTGTCCATCCAAAGATTTTTAATCGTTGGTCCCAATGTTCTGTCTTGTTTGTTTATTTATTTCTGTTTTGATGCTCCATTCATCTTAATACCAGTTATATTCCCAATTTAGAGCCATTGTGGACACGCGTCTACCTTTGGCCGCCATCTTTTATCTCAAGTGTTCATCCAAAGTTTGTTTTGACTGTTGGTCCCAATGTGCTGTCTTGTTTGATTGTTTCGTGTAATCGGTTGGTTGTATTGTCCATTGTCAAGTACATGCTTTTCAGCTACAAATTGTTTTCGAACAGGAGGTGCTTATACTTCCGGAGCACCCGGCATCACCTTCCTGGTGGAAGTTTACGTGTTTAATCTAACTTATCAGTTCCAAAGTTTTTACCTTGCTTTTGAATTGTGATTCGGACATGGATTAGTGTATTTCTTTATGATTTCATCTTATTTAAGACACATGTCAATATTTCATAGAAAGTAATAGATAAATAGAAAGTGTTTTAAAATGTTACATTTTTTATTTCCAGGTCCTCTGTCACCGCGACCAGACGACAAAGACATAAGGAAGTCGTTACAGGGCCTTTCATCAACTGTAAAGAAAACGACATCTGGTCCAATGAGACCACAACCGATGCGGGCAGAACATTCCATACAAGTTCAGAATGAACAAGATCCCAATAATACGGCAACACACAAAGGAAGAACTGTTCTTGTGAAAAAATTCAATAAACAAATGTGGCGCGCGCCTTCAGGTCTACCGGAAGGAAGTGACCAGAGACCATTTTCACCATTTGGTGGGACGTTGCCGCCATCAAAAATAGTCAAGAAAAAAGTGGTTGAAGTGTTTGTGTGAATTCAATATTTCATTAACGTTCACCATTGAAATTATCATCATCCGTCCAGTTTTTCCACATTTATTGGATTTAAAATCAAGTGTTATTTTATTATATAAGAATAAAAACGCGTTTTAAGGTTTGTCATTTGTCCATATGTGCATTATTAACATCTTCAAAGCTTGTGTAGGGTTATATTTTGCAGAATATTTAATTTTATCTATCTTTTTGTGAATCTGGGCTTGTCAATAATCGAGCTTAGAATCCTTTAAAGAGTAAGAGTAGATAACTACTTTCTGAATTAATCTCTCTCTCTTTCTCAATTAGTAATACCCTCTCTCTCTCTGAATTGGTTTTATTCTCAGTGTTAAAAACCAGTAGTAAATTTATAGACTAATGGACTATATTATACTATGTAAGCTTGTTTTGAAATGCAAAAGTTTAAATCACGTTTTGGTGCAAAAATTTATCTTCTTTAATAAAAGAAATGCTTTAATAACACGTATATGACCAACAACAATATAATTGTCAAAAATCTATGAGACAAAATGAATTTTTAAACGTTTTGACACATTTTTTAAATTCAAATCAAAGAAATATATTCAATCACGCTAAGCCACAATTGTGTATACCTGATACTTACAGCACAGACCAGTCGAAAGTTTAACATCGAGCGAACGAAAAAAAGTCGAAGTTTGGCTGTCGAGTGGCCAAGACATAGATAATGTTTGACGAAAAGCTGCCAAAAGATCGATAGCAGCTGCCGAAATGCTGCCGAGATACAGCTGCCAAAAGGCCGGCTAATCCGTTAGCGTTGTGTTAAACTTTCGACAGGCCTGTATTGTAGACCATAATGACATAACATTCCACATTTTCTGTTGCTAGTCATAACTTATTATTGTATAATAATTGAAAATAATTTATGCATTATATAGAGTTATATATTTATAATAAATATTTAAAAAAATGTAATATATTGTTACAAAGATATCCCGTTGTTGTGACATGATTGTTGTTAATATAAAAATTCCAATGTTATCTTAAAAAATATATGCTGATAATAAAACAAATTGTTTTCTTTAAAAACACGTTACGTTGTAGTTTTATTTGTTCAAATATTTTATTATTTACAAAAATAAACACAGGTGGAATTTTAATCCATTCGTGCACTTGTCATTTGCGACACCACTTGAAGTTACACAGTCAAAGAAACGTTTCAGGTTAGATGTTCGTGTTGTGCACGTTTCATTTAAGATAATCAACCCCAGGGTTGCTACAGCATCTTTCTTAACCACACGAACAATTAAATATCTCACTGCTTGAAGTAATATTTTTGTTAAAAAAAACCAGTTTCATCATACATTTGATACACAACCCATGGCCAGTTTAAGACAATAAGGGCGTTGCTAGTTCAAAACGTTGTTGCAAGTTTAACTGTTTGAATCTATTAAAGATACAAGTATTGGATTTGAGAACGTACAAACGCAATGCCAATCAAGCACTTACCAAGGTCTCGCTACAGCAAATCATCAAGAATCTCTTCAAGGTACCTTTTAGTCTCCAAATATTGTGAAACTAATATTTCCAGGTTTTAAAAAGCCCAATGCATGACACCATCACCTAATATAGCAATTACGCTGCACTTGAAACTGAATTCATATGATTACAGCCTTTTTAACCAAAGATTTGTATAATAACCCTTTGTCCTTTGGATTTATTGCTGGGTAAAATGATGTTTAAAAGATTAAATTAGATGATACCAAATTGTTGTTTAACAATAGACCGGAGAGTTTGGAGCATTTCTGCACAATATTGCACAAACAAACGATTCATTTACCTGATAATTGATGGTTCACTCTTTTGTAAAATAAGGCTTTTTAATGTATAAATTTATAATTGAGGGGCCAGTCGTGCATGCTGTTAAGGATATTTGAATCCTTTAAAAGATGTTCAACCACACCACTGGACAACAGTAAGTCGTTGTCCAGTGTCTATCTACAATATTGGGAGTTTTATAATCGCCTATCTTTATAAATGTTTGTTTATCTTTCCTTGTGTTTACGTTTTGTCGGTTCGTTGTTTCTTGTTCTTGGAGTTGCGTTGAATTGAGTAACGGTGTTTAACGTCCCAGTCAAGATTTTATTTTGCTGATATCAAAACGTCGCCAGCTATAGGCGAGGATGCAGAAATTTTGTCTCTGTGTTGCGTTGATGGCATTATACAGCAGGGTTCTTTATCGTGCGACGTCTATCGTGACACAGGACCTCGTTTATTTTAAGTTCCCGTCCGAAAAAACCGTGACTTTCATTTCGTAATACCCAGTGCTTGGCGAAAGAACAGTCACTACCCACGTTTAAGTCTTGGAGTCAGGCCCTGGTCTTGTGTTACATTGGCTATAATAAAGCCAAGAACACATTTCAGTTACGGATTACTTCCATTTTATAAAATTGAATTCTGATTTTTATAAAACCGCAAGCATGATATTGCATGTAAGCCTATTTCTCCCAAACAATGTCTAGGTTTTTTACCAATATATCCATTTGTAGCAATCTATCATTTATTGTTAAGTACAATTTTTCAGTTTAAAATCAATTTCAACTTATTGATACACCTCTGAAAATAGCGAGTATGCTATCTTGCGCAGGGGGTACAAGATGGAGATATCTTTCACCTCTCTTTTTGTGGATTTTTTTCCTTGGGTGCAAAAAAACAATATCATGGCATTTCAGTCTGAAAGAGGATTGAAAATCATAGTTAATGGAGGAGATCCATAAAATAAAACCAAATAAATGCGAGTTTGTTTTAGAAAAATTATAAGCTTAAGTAAAATTAATGGAGTAAAGCGTATACAAGTGTTGGAGTTTTGCCACATACAATGTGGATAAACTGCGGTTATTACTTTTGGACTGTAGCCCTAAAACATAAAACAAGAGTTGGATGCATGTCTGCAGCTTTATACAAATATATAATCCGATTGGATTAAGAATCCTTTGTTTGTAAGATCTGACCAAATAAATACATGCCATGTAGTGGAACAATGTATGAGGTTACGAAACAAGTTCAATTATCACACATAAAAATTCGATTTATTTCTCATGCATTTTATCAGTCGGGTAACATCTTCCGGTTTAATTTTTTTTATAATGCATTTTTAATAATTATATGTACAACTAGATACAATTCCTTCCAAATGTCATCTTCCGATTTCATTTTTATTTTCTTTTTTTGATGCATTTTGAATAACTTTAATTAATTTCATGAATTGTATCAATTACTTTCATATGTCATATGTGTCATCTTCCAATTTCACCAAAAACGTCTGTAAGGTCTGTTAGATTTGACATTTATTGTACAGTCAAACCTGCCTACAAATGCCATCCAAGGGAACATGGCCTTTATGGACAGGTGGTGGTCTTTATATACAGGTCCAAATAATATGAATAAAAAACAATTGAAATATATAGAGGTGGCCTTCAAGGCAGGTTGGACTGTATTTATCATTGATTATAATGGAATATACAATTGAATCATATGCATACATATATATGTATTTATAATTCGAAAGTTCTGACCAAGACTTGATTTTAGTCTTGATCATAATGGACTCGGGTGAAAAGTCTAACTTGTACCTAAAACATAAATTATTAAATAACAAACCACAAATGCAATGCAAGTGTGCATTTCTGTTATTTTATCTTTAGCTGGTGACGAAACGATATAGGTCACATTTTCAGCTCAGTATTGACGTCAAACCTAGATTGTATATATCAATACCAAAATACATATAAAAACTTCAATGTCATTGAAAGACGCACTGTACAAATATATATTCAGTAATTCATTTCTACGACAAAACTAAAGTAAGTACAACGAATTGTATCTTATCGCTCGATAGACTTCATTATATCCCTCCCCTTGATATTGAAACATTAAATCAGTGTAAGCCGGCCACTTTTCTCGGGCTGGTAGATATTCCAAATCAGCTTAAGATTTATACCATTTATCCGACTTAATCCCTTTATATTAATAGCCATATAGTTAACGTTTGTACAAGATTAAAGCAATGTTGACACGTTTTTAAATGACAACCCAAAATCTTTGCAGAAACGGACTGAGTATTGCAGTCATTCTGGCATAATGCCGGCCTAGGACACATAGAATTTGTTTAGGCCAAAATCATGTTTTCTGTGTTTTTGTGACAACCAACAACCTTTATAAAAATAAACCGAGCACTGCAGAGAAGTCATTCTGGCAAAATTGCGGGCTGGGACATAAGCCAAGATCATGTTTTCTGTGTTTTGACAACCCATAAACTTTGTAGAAATAAACTGACTACTGAAGAGAATTCATTCTGGCAAAATTGCGGGCTGGACACATAAAAATTGGTTTATGCCAAGATCATCATGTTTTCTTTGTTTATATGACAACCCACAAACTCTGTAGATCACTGCATAGAAGTCATTCTGGCAAAAGGCCGCGCTAAGACACAAAATAAGGTTTAGGCCAATGCAGTGTATTATCTGTTTTACACTGTGCACTAAACCCATTCTGGAACCACGTCTTCGTGAATAAAACATGAACTTGGTTTCACCTAAAGTAATAATTTCTGTGTGTTTTATGACAACAAAAACCGTGTAGAAACTGATCATGACTGAGTTCTGCAGTCAGTCTGTTTTATACTCTGCGTGCTAGATCTTTTTGGAGAAGATGACTTTTTGCAGGTAGCATGAAATTGGTTTAGACCAAAGAAGTCATATTTTCGGGTGGGGGATACAAACTAGAAAAACGGAACGGACGGAATACTACATGGCTACAGTCAAACCTGTTTATAAAGACCATCCAAGGGAACCAGTGAAAGTGACCTTCATGGACACTTGGCATTTATTATAGGTTCAAATAATATGAATAAAGAACAATAGGGATAATATTCTATTGGCCTTTATAAGCAGGTGGTCCTTATATAGAGGTAGCATTTAAATCAGGGTGGACTGTTCTACTGTTGCATTATTTATGGTTTGTTTGTTAGACCGAATGGGTTTTGGTCATCGTTGTGGGGTTTATTTATTTTGACCGAAGTGCAGTAATAATGCCAATCCACAAACGCACTAAGTACCACATTCTTTCACAATTTTTTATCTGAAGGATACACAAAACATGGTTTAGGTCAAAGTTGAGCATAATCTATCGATGTCACCAAAATTATCCACATATCAACCATGTACTTATAATTTTGCTTGATAAAATTTTGTAAACTAATGCCATTCCTTTGATTTTGATACAAATTTAAGGAATTTTGTATATTCTTGCTAGTTGTTTTGTATTCAAAATAAGTGACACACGAAGTTTTAAACACTGGCCTTAAACACATATGTGCACCAAATGTAAGCGTGATGAGAGAATGGCTTTCTGTGTTCCTTGTGGTATATCTTAATACTTGAATTGAATTTTAAAGATCACAATTATTCAAATTGGTATACTAAATGTATTCAATTTATCTACTCATAATAAGCGATTAGATTTCGGAAATTTTTTATTGGTTCTTTAAAAAAAGTTCATAATTGTACACAAAATCTGGTATTAAACACCGCGAAACCTGCCTATAAAGGACGCCTTTGTAAAAAGGTCATCTGTTCATAGCTGAATAATGGCTAGAGACTAAACCCAAGATCTAATCTATAATGGAGAATATTGGTAGTAAAGAATAGGAAGTTGAGTTAAGTTGTATGGTGTTTAACGCCCCAGTCAATAATATTTCACTTATATCAAGACGTCGCCAGCTATATGCGAAGGTGCAGAAATTTTGCCCGTGCTGATGGCGTTATACAGCAGGGTTCTTTATCGTGCCAAGACTACCGTGATACGGGACCTCGTTTATTTTAAGTTCCCATCCGAAAGAATCGTGACTTTCATTTCGTAATGCCGAGTGCTTGGCGAAAGAAGTCACTACCCACTTTAAAGTCTTGGGTAAGTTCCGGTCGGTGTTCGAACCCACGACCTCCCACTTACGGAGCGAGCACTCTACCAACGAGGATTAAGAAGTAATGTTTATTGTAAATTATTTAATAATAGAGACCATATATTGATAAAATAGTCATACTTTTCTCTAGAGCACAGACTGTACTTTATTTATTCCAACTTCTTTTTTAATGCAGAAGTCAATGTTACCCAAGTATTCACTTTCATTGCAACTGATACCATATATAATATATGTAGAATTTAGCAACCAGTATACAAAAAATAGTGTTATTGGCTTTTCATTTAAACCAAAAATAATATCTTGACACATCAGATTTACAATGTTGCAGTGATTCCATTCCACCACAGAAGAATGTCTCCAAAAGTCATCAGTGATTTTACAATTATGAAATCTGTGCGTGTTCTATTGTATCGGAGAATTGTATGTGTATTTATTTCCTTATTACATATTTGACAATTTGGGAGAAACTAGAACTGTCTCTGAAAGAGGCTAATAACCAAAATAGAAGGTGCACATGTTCAATGTATATAGAAACATCCTGTAAAGCTTCTTGGTTAAAAGCTGTTAGAGGAGTTGATTACATAAAATGAGTACCCCTCATATGGAATATTGTTGAAAAATGACTAAGTTCAACTACCCGTAAAATCTGAAAAAAATATAATTGGTGCATATGTTCTATGTATATGGAAAAATCCTGCAAAGTTTCAGACTTCTTGGTTAAAAGCTGTAAGAGGAGTTGATTACACAAAATGGGTACCCCTCATATCATAGAGGTCAAAGTCAAGGTCACAGTGACCTAAATTTGGTACATGACACATCGCCTTCACATGATGCATCCACATACCAAGTTTGATAATCCTAGGTGCTACGGTACAAAAGTTCTGTTCCGGACACGAAGATGCACAAGGTTTTACTATCATAGAGCTCAAAGGTCAAAGTCAAGGTCACAGTGACCTAAATTTGGTACATGACACATCGCCTTCCCATGATGCATCCACATACCAAGTTTGTTAATCCTATGGGCTACGGTACAAAAGTTCTGTTCCGGACACGATGATGCACAAGGTTTTACTATCATAGAGCTCAAAGGTCAAAGTCAAGGTCACAGTGACCTAAATTTGGTACATGACACATCGCCTTCACATGATGCATCCACATACCAAGTTTGATAATCCTAGGTGCTACGGTACAAAAGTTCTGTTCCGGACACGAAGATGTACAAGGTTTTACTATCATAGAGGTCAAAGGTCAAAGTCAAGGTCACAGTGACCTAAATTTGGTACATGACACATCGCCTTCCCATAATACATCCACATACCAAGTTTGATAATCCTAGGTGCTACGGTACTGTTCCGGACACGAAGCGGGACAGACGGACAAGGTGATTTCTATATAACCCCCCCCCCCAAACTTTGTTTGCGGGGGGTATAAAAAATCATGCAGCATCTTCATTATACGATAAGTACATCTTCATATGATACATATAACACATGCCAAATATCAAAACTGTGGCTCGAGTTGCACCCACAAGAAAACACAAGATACAAGAAACTAGACACAACTAGTCACAAGCTCACAAAAAATACTCCCCGCTCCCCCCACATAAAAAAATCCATCGGATCAAATTTTTAAATAGGAGGTGTACATTTACATTATATCTCAAAGATTGTGTGAAAGTTTCATGAAAATCCATTGAAGGGTTTAGGGGGAGTTGCGGATAAGAGATAGGTACCCTAAGGTGTAACGGAAGGACGGACGGACACACACCCCTATCACTTTATACCCCCCTCCCCACTTTTTAAGCGGGGGGGGGGGGATAAAGAACCATAACTCCAATTCTGCGAAAAAATTAAAATGCGACACAAAACCCCGTTAAACATTGTTACTTGTAAATCCATGCCAAATTTGAACGGAATTATTCCACATTATGTCCTTACACTAGAAGGGGGGTTTGCCGGAATAATTGCGAACTTCCGGAATAGTTAAGACACTTTCCGTAATCTTTGGGAAAATTCGGAATCTTAAGACAAAAATCCGGAATAATAAGTCAAAATACAGAATAATCAGACAAAATCCGAAATAATCGTTCAAAATCCGGAATAATGACATTTTTACGGTAAATTTTCCGGAATCTTTAGGAATCTAAAAATTCCGGCAAGTGTCTGATTATTCCTATTATGGTAAAGCATTTTTAAAAAAAACAATTTTCAATTTACAACTGTGCACAATGCAGGAAATATATGGTCATTCTTTAAAGAACCATTATAATCATAGGCGTAGAGCGGGGGGGGGGGGGGGGGGGGGGAGGGGGCCAAGCCCCGCAATATATTGTGTGAAATTTTGTATCATAGTTTATGTTTATAGTGAAAGTGCTAAAAAAAGAAACAAAAAAAAAACCCAAGAGCTTTAACAGGAAATGTCCATCTGGTAACCAATCAATTATCAATTTCATCATTATACTTGTCAAAGGGCATCAAAATTTTCCGGGGTACCCCCATATCCAGTGGCGGATTCAGCGGGGGGCATATGCCCCCCCCCCCCTTTTATGTCGCTAATATACATATTGTTCAGCTCAGATTGCACCAGAATGCAGGATTTTTGCGCCACATTTTCAAAATTTTCCGGGGGAGCATGGCTATATCGCAACATGAGCCTCATAACATGCACACTAATGTAAAAGGGCGTCAGAATTTAATGGGTCTTTCTCAATGTTAGTCATTTCTATGTTCTTTCAAAACAAATGCAATGTTGCAATTATATTGAATATATTGCTGCAAGTATTGATTTTATGATACCTATTTATCACAAATTGTTTAATTTAGTGTTTGACACAGGTATTGTGCCTGATGCCTGGTAAGAAGGCAATATTATTCCTATTTATAAAAATAAGGGCAGTAATTCAGAACCTACTAACTATAGACCAATAACATTATTAAGTTGTTTAGGGAAACTTTTTACTTCTGTAATAAATACTAGGCTTTTACTGTTTGCAGATGAGTATGAAATATTTTGTGAAAATCAGTCTGGATTTAGGAAGGACTATTCAACACTAGATAATATTTTTGTTTTGAATACATTATTTCATTTGATAGAATTAAGTAAAAAGAAATTGTACTGTGTTTTTGTTGATTTTAAAGCAGCATTTGATAAAGTGTGGAGAAATGGTCTATGGTACAAACTTTTTAATAACATATTACAGGTAAATATTTTAATATTATTGTCAATATATATAATGGCACAAAATCCAGAATAAGTGTGAATGGATGTAACTCAGATTTTTTTATATGTACATCAGGGGTTCGACAGGGAGAAAATATGTCTCCTTTTTTGTTTGCATTGTATTTAAATGATTTGGAACAATATTTTCTTAATAAAAATGTATTAGGTCTGAAGTCTATATCAGATGATTTATAAACCGAATTAAATGTATTAAATTATTTTTACTATTATATGCAGATGACACAGTACTTATGTCTGAATTTAAAGATGATTTACAATATCAACTAGACTGTTTCTCTCAATTTTGCGAGAAATGGAAGTTAACTGTTAATATTGATAAAACTAAGATTGTTGTTTTTTCAAAGGGTAGATTACCAAAACATTTATTTTTTACATTTAATATGACATTAGAAATTGTAAAAGAATATAAATATTTGGGTATATTTTTTTCTAGAAGTGGCTCTTTTTTAACTGCAAAAAAATATCTAGCTGACAGAGCTACTAAAGCTATGTATACAGTTTTAAAAAAAGGCAAGGCTTTTAAATCTCTTAGTGGAGTGTCAATTAGATTTGTTTGACAAGATTGTTATGCCAATTTTACTTTGTGGATGTGAAGTATGGGGGTCTAGTAATTTAGATGTTATAGAGGGGGTTCATTTAAAATTCTGTAAGTTAGTATTACATGTTAAAAAATCAACACCTAATTTTATTGTTTATAGGGAATTAGGAAGATATCCACTTAGTATATTTGTTAAAACAAGAATTGTTAGCTATTGGTCAAGAATAATTTATAGTACAGAATCAAAGTATACAACAATATTATACAAATTTTTATTGAATATTTCTGAATGGTTTTAATTCAAATTGGATGTCAAACGTACAAGCTATTTTTATGAGTGTGGTTTAAATAATATATGGTTGTCTCAAACATATTGCAATAGAACATGGTTAGTAAAATGTGTTAAACAGATATTATGCGACCAGTTTTTACAAAAATGGAATAGCGATTGTAATAACTCTTCTAGAGGTATATCATATAAATTATTTTTAAATTCTGATTTTATTGTACCATGTTACTTAAGATTTAATTTATCTTTATGTAACAAAATTATTTTAACAAAGTATAGATGTTCAAATCACAAATTACCAATAGAAATGGGCCGCTGGCAAAATGTTCCTAGAAATGAGAGACTCTGTAATCTGTGTGGTAAAGAACTAGGAGATGAATATCATTATATCATGAAATGCAATTCTTTGTCTTTGGAACAAAATCTTTATATTCCTTTTCATTTTAGAAATAAACCGAATACTCTTAAGTTTTATAATCTTTGAAGGAAACTGGAGTACCTGCAGAAAACTACCAAGGAAGCTGAATTTTATCACTTTGACTAATGACATTATACCTACATAATTTCTTGGTCCACTCAAATGTTTGGTTCATTTTATTCCTTTAAATTGTAGCTGCTGGTTTTCTTAAATGGGGTCACAACTGCAGTTACTTCAATACAAATTATCCCACTATTGCCTCAAACACTATTTCAACCAATGGATCAGTTAAATATTTTGTCTTCAATATTCTTAATATAGCATTACTAATGAGGAATTTGACCACTGCTGTAGCTCAGTTGGTAGAATGCTCTCTCCGTAAATGGGAGGTCATCGATTTAAACCCCGACCTGATCTAACCAAGTCTTTAAAGTTGGTAGTGACTGCTCTTTCACAAAGACCGACTAATCAGCTGTCTTAAACATCATTCCAATTTAATAAATTATTATTTTGTCATTTTAACATTTTGTTCCTTACATCACTAATGATGAACTGGATTCAGAAATCTAGATATTGTGTACATCTTTCAAATTTTCTTATACCAAAAAGAAAACTTTTATCAGAATGATCAAATAATGGCACATTAGTTACAGGGTATGAAAGTATTGTGTATTACATCAGGGGAAAAAGGCCTCAGATTCACAATCATTTCTCTCATAATGTACAAGAAAATTTCTGTCTTACGTCACTATATGATTTTGATTGTGACCCATGTAATTTAGATGCCATTGGTTGCAAATGCAAACAATGTTACTTATTTGCATAGTTTTAGGACAACCCCTGCTTTGTAGTGGACTGAAATCTCAACCTTTAGGATAAGATTCTTTTTTTCAGACTTTGGAGAGCCATGGTCTGGAAGATAAAGAATCTCATCCCTTAAGTTGAGATTTTTATGTCTCCAATACAAGGCAGGGAGAGATTTTATTATTCTTAACTACCTTAACTTGAATTTAGCAATCTTTGAACCTACTATTAATATTTTGACAAAGCTAAAAACAAATGTTTTAAGCTGTTTAAGCTAGAAGTGGTCCTCAAAATGACGTACATCTTCAATTCCTGAACATCTTACAAAATTAAAATAATTATCAAAATTCAATTTTTTGCCATATTTTAGTTAAGGAATGATTATGAAACTAGGACCAGATTAAAACTGGAAATGTTACTATATGCAGTATTTAACAATGTATACAATAAGATTTCCAATTCTAATCTGAACACAATAATTAGCATTCAGACATGTTACTATGTTTTTAGTGCAGCAGCATGCAGTTAGTAATGGTATACTTGCCATTATTTGATCCAAGATAACATGCACTTTTATTATACCAAATATTTTGATTTAGCTAAATAGTAAAATTTTGTTATATTGCCCTCCATATCTTTGCCACCTCTCTTATGGCCATACGATTTCTTAGTCTAGAAACCCATTTCTTTTATATTAAATCCTTTGGTTTTTACCAGCCCCCTTTATTCCACCAAATTTAACTTTAGAATTGATGGGGATAAATCAAGGTTTTACTCTATACCAATTTTTAAACACTAATATATCCAGATTCTGAATCCAATTCCTCATTAGTTGAGTAAATGGTGTTTAACCTCCCAGTCAAGAATATTTCACTTATATTGAGACACTGCCAGCTATAGGCGAAGGTGCAGAAATTTTGCCTGTATGTTGAGCTGATGACATTATACAGCAGGGTTCTTTATTGTGCCACGCCTACCCTGACAAAGGACCTTGTTTATTTAAAGTTCCAATCAGAAAGAATCGAGACTTTCATTTCATAATGTGGAGTGCTTGGTAAAAAAAACACCAGTCACTACCTACTTTGAAACCTTGGGTCAGACCTGGTCAGGGTTCAAACCCATGACCTCCCACTTATGGGGAGAGCATTCTACCAAGTGTGCTACTGCAGTGGTCAAATTTCTCATTAGTAATGCTAGAGTCAGAATGTTGAAGACAAAATACTTAACTGATCAACTGGTCTGTATATTGTTTAAAGCAACAGTGGGGTAGTTTGTATTGAAGTACATGTATTTCTATCACAAAATTTCAATATTATTTCCTTTCAAAACTAAACCATATTTCAAAATTTTGAGACAATACATACCAAGTATCATCGACTTTTCATGTATAATACCTGAGAAATTTTCCTTATCCAAAAACTGGTCAATGGACCATGAAATTAAGGTCAAGGACAAAAGCCATAAGGCAGTCTGACTGATGTACTATGGTGGCCACCTTGGATTACGTGCGAACATGTCGGACACAATATTTCAGGTAGACCACACAAGGACTATTGTCACAAAGTTTGGTTGCAATTGGCAAAGTGGTTTCACAGGAGTTGATTTTTAAATGCAGATGTTATTTTAAAATACCAAATGTAAAGACCCAATGACTATTGTGGCCGAGTTTGGTTCCAATTGACTCAGTAGTTTCAGAGAAAAATATGTTTGAAAGTATTTTCCCACAGGGTCCAATGTTAAAATATGTTCTCCACTGACGGCCATCTTGGATTTTGTGTGGCCCTCAAAAACACCAATGTTGTAGGGGGCCACCCAAAGACTATTGTGACCAAGTTTGGTTCCAATTGGCTTAGGGGTTTTAGAGAAAAAGATCTTTGAAATTGTTCCCATAGGGTCCAATGTAAACCTATGTTTCCCGTTGGCAGCCATCTTGGATCAGGTGCAGACTTAAAAAAACACCGGTTTTAGATGGTACCATCTAAAGACTACTATGACCAAGTTTGGTTCCAATTGGCTCAGTAGTTTCAGAGAAAAATATCTTTGAACGTATTTTCCCATAAGGTCCAATGTTAAAATATGTTCTCCGCTGGCTGCCATCTTGGATTTGGTGCGGCCCTCAAAAACCCAATGTTGAAGGGGGCCATTCAAAGACTATTGTGGCCAAGTTTGGTTCCCATTGGCTAAAGGGTTTTAGAGAAAAAGATCTTTGATATTGTTCCCATAGGGTCTAATGTAAACCTATGTTTCCCGTTGGCAGCCATCTTGGATCAGGTGCAGACTTAAAAAAACACCGGTTTTAGATGGTACCATCTAAAGACTACTATGACCAAGTTTGGTTCCAATTGGCTCGGTAGTTTCAGAGAAAAATATCTTTGAACGTATTTTCCCATAAGGTCCAATGTTAAAATATGTTCTCCGCTGGCTGCCATCTTGGATTTGGTGCGGCCCTCAAAAACCCCAATGTTGAAGGGGGCCATTCAAAGACTAATGTGGCCAAGTTTGGTTCCCATTGGCTAAAGGGTTTTAGAGAAAAAGATCTTTGATATTGTTCCCATAGGGTCCAATGTTAACCTATGTTCCCCGCTGGCCGCCATCTTGGATTTGGTGTGGCCCTCAAAAACCACAATGTTGTAGGGGGCCATCCAAAAACTATTGTGGCCAAGTTTGGTTCCCATTGGCTAAAGGGTTTTAGAGAAAAAGATCTTTGATATTGTTCCCATAGGGTCCAATGTTAACCTATGTTCCCCGCTGGCCGCCATCTTGGATTAGCGGAGACTTAAAAAAACACCAGTTTCAGAAGGTACCATCTAAGGACTACTGTGACCAAGTTTGGTTCCAATTGGCACAGTAGTTTCAGAGAAAAATATCTTTGAACATATTTTCCCATAGGGTCCAATGTTAATCTATGGTCCCCGCTGACGGCCATCTTGGATTAGGTGCGGACATGTCGGACACAATTTTTAAGTAGACCACCCAAGGACTGTTGTGACAGTTTGGTTGCAAATGGCCCAGCGGTTTTTGAGGAGTTGATCTTTAACGACGGACGGACGGACGACGACGGACGCCAAGTGATGGCAAAAGCTCACATGGCCTTTTAGGCCAGGTGAGCTAAAAATGGTGTATAGTGCACGATGTTTAAGAAATTTGGATTTTTTTCACCCCACACATCTTACAATGAGTGGTCCATAACTATATAAAATATGCCTCTTTTGTTTAACATTGTAGTATCTTCAATGAAGTCATTTACCATTAGTGCAAGAAAAATAAGTATGTTCTGTAAGAGTGTAACAAGTTTTTTCCATCCACATTTCCATTCAACCGCTAATTTAACATTTCAATTTAGCTAAACCATATTGATGTTTTCTCACAGGTTAAGTTTTACCTATAACAAGAGGCCAATATGCTTCATTCTAGATCACCAGAGTTCCAATTGTGGTTGTTTTGGAAGAATTATTAAAAAGAGTCAAACTAGTGTTCATGAATACACGAAAAACAGTTGCTAAGGTAACCTCCACTGTTCCAGAACAGACAATCTTCATATGAATGCAATACATTTTACTGAGACAAAACATTACAATAACTAATCTGTATGGTGCCAAGCCAAATCAAGGTCATAATGTCAAAAATCATAATACCATAGCAACCTGCTGCAAGGGTATGTGGATTAATTTGGTTGGTTTGTTGGAATTATCTCATTTCAACCAGTGGTTTTCAGATAAGTTTTATTGCCACTGTATTTTAAGCTACATTTTTTTAATATCAAGCCCCTGTAAGGATTGTTTTCTTAATACAGAAACAATCTGGTCCAAAACAGTGAAAAAACCATTCAAGAATAAATACAGGCTTATATTTAAGCAAGAAAACTCAAATCTGGAAAGATTAATATGTATATTGTGTTTATACCTATCCAATAAAATGGAGCTACTTCGTCGTCTTGTTCATCTGCCTGGTTGTTGAATGAAACTTCCTTGTATAAATGCTGATTATCCATCCTGGCCTACTAGAAAACTAAAGCATAGACATTAATTGCAATCAAAAAAAGAAACGATTTATCATGATATAAGTGAATAAATACTTGACTATAGTCCGACTGATCAGACCACTAAACCCCCATTTTAATTTTTGACTTGTTGGAGGTTTGTGGTCTGACAGCTTCCATTATTGAATTCTTGAAATTTCTGGCGAAAACGGCAGAAACGAAAACACGCGTCGATAACTTCCAGCACTTCCTTACCTCGCTCTTGCTGACAACATGGAACACTTCCTAAAACATTATTCTACCGACCCATGCTTAACTTTTAATTAAAATCGCCATGATAGAACTGCGAGTTTCACCAGCCAAATGCAACACGCGACCTGATTGGTCAATGCAGATTAGTAATGTCTTCACGATGCGAAAGTGACAGAGAGTTGAAGAGACATCAGAAAACCTTGCATTTCTACCGATATCGATGGATTTTAATTAAAAGTTAAGCATGGGTCGGTAGAATAATGTTTTAGGAAGTGTTCCATGTTGCCAGCAAGAGCGAGGTAAAGAAATACTGGAAGTTATCGACGCGCGTTTTCGTTTCTGCCGTTTTCGCCAGAAATTTCAAGAATTCAATAATGGAAGCTGTCAGACCACAAACCTCCAAAAAGTCAAAAAATTAAAATGGGGGTTTAGTGGGCTGATTAGTCGGACTAACTTGACTAGGGGAGCATTTCTGCTCTGCCTCAAGTTAATAGAATTAGGATACAAGTGAAATAATCTTGACCACTCGGGCAAATAACACTCTGCCTGCACTCTCATCTACAGGCAACACTATACTGTATGCCTCAGTTAAAACCAACTACTGGCTTTAATTGGACATCTGCCATCATAAATCATGGTATATTTTTGACTATGCAGGGTATATATTTCTGTTACATCTATAGGTAACAGGATTGTAATATCAAGTGAAACAATCTTGACTTTAAAGTTGAGATGCTAGATCCCCACATGTAACTTGCATCTTTTTTTTCACTTTTGGCTATTATTGAAGATTTGTAATCATTCAATTTCCTCTGCTGTAAATATCCAATGACTTCCATATTTCTGCCTGCCAGGTCAATTCCAGGAATCATAATGCCAACCAGACCCTCGTTGCATTATGATTCCACTCAACGTTCACCCTTGGTAGACGATCCATTAGGACAAGCCTGGTTCCCGAGATCATGAAGAGGTGGTTATCCACACTGGCCTACTAGAATACAAAAGCATAGACATTAATTGCAATCGAAAAAAGAAATGATTTATCATCATATAAGTGAATAAATTCTTGACTAGGGGAGCATTTCTGCTCCGCCTACAATTAATAGAATTGGGATACAAGTGAAACAGTCTTGACTGGAAGTAAAATGCACCATGTGTGCACATTCATATAAGGGCAACACTATAGTGTATGCCTGAAGTTAAAGCAACTACTAGCTTTAATTGGAGATCTGCCATCATCACTCATCATAATCATGATTGTAATATTAAGCGAAATAATCTCCACTGTTGAAAATTTGCTCTGCCTACACTTGATAGAATTGGGATATAAGTGAAACAGTCTTGACTGGAAGTAAAATGCACCATGCTTGCACTTTCATATAAGGGCAAAACTATAGTGTATGCCTGAAGTTAAAGCAACTACTGGCTTTAATTGGAGATCTGCCATCATCAGAATGATGATTGTAATATCAAGTGAAATCATCTTGACTGTTGAAAATTTACTTCAAACTTGAGATGCTAGTTCCCTGGCAAATACATCTTTTAAGTAACTTGGTCATTATTGGAGACCTGCCATCATTTGATATTCCCCTGCTGTGAATATCAAATGAATGACTTTCAGCTTGCCAGGTCAATTACAGAAAATATACCACAATGAGATCCTCGATGCTTTATGTTTCTTCTATTTTCTCCTGGCGTCGTCATTAGGGTCACATCTGGTTCCTTGTAGTCCAATACATCCTTCGTTATCTGAAAAACCATAAACTTGACATTAGCCAATGGCAAAGAGAAAAAACAACATAAATCCAAGAAAACAAGTCAAAAAGACCACTTATTGTTACATTCACAACTTTTGACAATTGCTGGATATAGTGAATAAACGGTGTATAGTGCACAATGTTTATGAAATTTGGATTTTTTTTCACCCCAAACATCTTACAATGCGTGGTCCATAAGTGTATAAAATAGGCCTCTTTTGTTTAACATTGTAGTATCTTCAATGAAGTCATTTACCATTAGTGCAAGAAAAATAAGTATGTTCTGTAAGAGTGTAACAAGTTTTTTCCATCCACATTTCCATTCAACCGCTAATTTAACATTTGAATTTAGCTAAACCATATTGATGTTTTCTCACAGGTTAAATTTTACCTTTAACGAGAGTCTAATATGCTTCATTCTAGATCACCCGAGTTCCAATTGTGGTTGTTTTGGAAGAATTATTAAAAAGAGTCAAACTAGTGTTCATGAATACACGAAAAACAGTTGCTAAGGTAACCTCCACTGTTCCAGAACAGACAATCTTCATATAAATGCAATACAATTTACTAAGACAAAACATTACAATAACTAATCTATATGGTGACTGCCAAGCCAAATCAAGCTCATAATGTCAAAAATCATAATACCATAGCAACCTGTTGCAAGGGTATGTGGATTAATTTGGTTGGTTTGTTGGAATTTTCTCATTTCACCAAGTTGTTTTCAGATAAGTTTTATCAGTCCAGGGACTTACTAAAAACTGTAATATTACTTGAATCTGTAAGATTACAGGAAAGTGTAATCTTACAGAATACTGTAATCTAACCACTATATTACACAAATCAGTAATATAGTATATTATTGATTTATGTAATTTAAGATTCTGTATTACAGAAAACTGTAATATAAGTGTTTATTTACACTAAAATACTATATAACTTAAGTTTATGATATCAAGTTGCAATGGATATAAATACTGGTGTGTCACTTCAATCATCACTTGCATCAGTGAACATGAATGGACATGGAAACACCTACAGGAATGGTAAAAATCAATTAAATCTGACCTCATGAAAAGGCTAGTCCATCTATTTTCTTAAAATTAACAGGTAAAGAAAATTTTTTGGTCTTTATACATAATTTTCTGTTGAAATTCAAAGTTTGCAATACATGGTCCCATATCCCTGTTATTGGTGAAATGTCTAGTTTTTGAGTGAAATGTGCTCTGAAAAAATGACCCCCTGATTTCAAAAACATTTTGTCAAGGGAAACAACTCATGTGTGCCTCATGGTATCTTCTGAAATCAAAGTAAATCAGTGGTTTGTACTTTATATGGGTGTGTTTATTTTTCGTGATATCAGGGTTTATAAGTTTGTATCTATATCAGAGTATGGAATTCAAAATTATCTATATAGACAAAGGTTTATAACAAAATTGAGTGGGTGATTTCTAATTTTGCAATAAATCAAGCTACCAATAGTCATGATGAATTGTGAAATTAATAAGAAATAAATTATTCCAATCTTAAGACCACACTTCATCATTTATCTGAAATACATGAAAGGATGAGAGTTGATTAATTCTGAAAATCATGGTTTGACCATTGCATCTTTTTTCTTGTCTACATGCAAATTGATGTAACTCTTGAATATTTGTTTTCATTTTGATTTATATTTTTTTTATTTAAAAATAAATAATTCACATTTTCACTCATAAGGGAAAAATTGTCACCCTTCTGGCTTCTTTTAATTACTTTACAATTTCATAACAAAGAATACTATGTTATGAGAGGTAATAGACAGAGACATTGGATTGAATTTGAATTTATTGGGATGTGTAAGTGGTGACAGCTAAGGAATATTGATGTATCCTCATTTTAAAGTCAGTAGGACCAAACTAAGTAATCACTGATGCCTGAAAAAAGTCTTTTTGTTAATACAAAGTTAAATTAACAATACAGTGATTCAATTTAGAGGTCTGATGTTCTACAGATTCTATACTCTCTATGTACAAGCTCCAAAGGATGGGAAATGACATTTCATGCTACATTAAATTAATAGCTTTCACCAACCATCAAGGCAATTTAAAAAAGGCCACCCCCTGTAGTGTAGGTAAACATTAAAACTGACCAGTTTAATATCAATGACAATTTCTACAAACTTGGACAAGTTTTGTCTTAAATAACTGTACACATGTATAGTCAACAATATAAAAACTGATCCCCACAGAAGAGACCTTAAAAACTGATGCCCATTCAGGACAAGCATGGCACATTACAATACCCTCCCTGCACATTGATCTTATTGCACTGCAAAGGTAAAACTTTCAGCCACTTGTCCTATACCTGGTGATGTCTTGATATAAGTGAAATGTTCTTGACTAGGACATAAAACCCCACTCAATCAGTCAACCTATAATATGCACATCACACAGCTTGTATGTGATATATGTAGTTCTCTCAGCAGTTGCCGTTTCCACTTGTATCCTGGCACGGATAAATTTATCAACAGAATGTGTGAATGGAGCGACTACCTAAGGTTACATCTTATGTACTTAACAAGAATCAAACCCCTCACTTTGTATTGCTGATTGGTTCTTAACTTGATCACCTATCTTAAGCATATTCTGACACATTCTCCCTATTTTTAGTTGAGTTGAACAAAGTTAAACTTGACCATTAATTTGGTGATGTGGTTGGGCATGTGTGTTAGCAGGCTGGCAGGATACCACTGCGGTAGCTCAGTGAGAGGTTGTGGGATCAAAGTCCAACAGGGTCTGATTAAAGACTTTAAAGTGGGTAGTGAATGTTCTTTTGCAAGGCACTGGGCACAAGGCACTGGGCATTACAAAACGAAAGTCACAGTTCTTTCGGATAGGAACTTAAAGTAAACAGGGCCCGTGTCATGGAAGGTGTGGCACAATAAAGAATCCTACTGTATATATTATGTCATCAGCCTAATGCAAAGGCAGAATTTCTGCACCATCACTTATAGCTGGTGATGTCTCGATATAATTGAAATATTTTTGACTAGGACATTTAACAACATTACTCAACTCAACTCTAAACACCTGCAGATATTAAACTAATATTTGGTATGTGAGTCTACCATAATGAATCACCATCAAATCATGATGCATGGCACTCGGCATTACAAAATGAAAGTCACATTTTTTCGGATAGGAACTTAAAGTAAACAGGGCCCGTGTCATGGAAGGTGTGGCACGATAAAGAATCCTAAAGTATATATAATGTCATCAGCCTAATGCATAGGAAGAATTTCTGCACCATCACTGCAACCCCCACCCCCCCGATACAACATATCATGTCCACCTAAGGCCAAGCAATACACGGTGAAATCAAGTAACAGTTTCATACAAGTATTTTATGTTTCATAATATTTTTATGTACATCTCATATAGACAGTATGTACTCGTCATATTTTACCCTTAAATTGTCAAAAGTTAGAAAATCAAATGTACAAAAAGCACCATTATGTATTCATTAAAATAAGCAAGTCAATAATTGGGGTGGGGTGGGGTGAGGTGTACATGGTACAGTTATTTTATAGTAAGCTTTGCAGTTTGATATTTTTTTCAAAATTCTCTAGTGGGCTGTACTCAATGTTTTAGACAGGTAGAGCTGCCTTCTAGTATAAGATGGTCCCACATTGGGGTCCTAGTTTGGCTACTGCATTCTAATGCATATTCAACAAAAAGCGGGTTTGGGGGTAAATGTATTGATTTGGATGTGTCTGTCCATTCATCTGTCTGGGTTGGATTTCATGGCTTGCAAAGCTCTCTTCTACTTCAGTTTGAAAGCTACAGCATTTATATTTGATAGGATGTTTGAATACATGATAGGCTAAATACAATCAAACTTCAATATCTTGATTACCACAGATATCTTCAAGTCAATATTGTATCTGTTTTCTATATAAAGTAAAAAGAGAGTTATACCTGTGGTCAATGTTATTATTTACAGTCAAAAGACTGTTTTCACTACCATAATGTGCAATACAGTGTAACTACTCACAATGTTAATGAAAACAATTGTGTCAATTGCATTAGTGCACAGAGTACTGGTTTATCATGCAAGATTAACTGTCAAGAATATAAAAGTCATTTCTTTCTGGCAAGGTGACTCTTCAACTACAAAACCTCAAACACCCGAATAATTCAAAAGTACCAACAAATCCCCATGCACTCCGAGTTATCAAAGTTCTACTTTATCCTAAAAATGTATATAAGAGCAGTGTTAGCTCTGATCATTTGTGAATTTAGCTAATTGCTTGTTTTTATAATTTCTGGCTCCAAAAATAGCCTTTGACATATTTTTGTTCCAAATTTTTATCAATTTCATAATGAGGCAGACAAAAATCACTGATTTTTCTATTCTTTTATACAAAAGTATGAAAACCTAAAACATAAGTTACAAACTATCAACTGAAAACAATCTATACTGCAGAATAGAACTATATTTGATACATTTTTTGTTGCTCTTAGTTCCTCAGTATTTCTAACTCTTTAATGTATAAATTGGCTCCTACATTTTAAAATTGGCTCCTAATTTCTAAGATTGACTTATGTTTTGGCTCAAACGAGCTAACCCTGTTAGAGGCAGTTAGACATAGTCAGTGCATAAGCCAGATAGGGGTATATGGCTTCTATGACAAAAATATTTTTTCAAAATTTCAAGCATTAAAATTGAAAATTTGATTGATAAGAACATGTAAAAGGTTGAGACTAAACAAACATTTGTGCATTTTCTAACTGTATGAACATTATTGGACTGACTCGATTTTTAAATGTTAATTTTTACATTGTTTTTAACTTTTATTCATAGCAGAGGATAACATACACATATTTTAAATGGGTAATTTACTTGTTTTTATGGTTTCTCTCTAAAATATATATTAAGATTCAAATGGACCATCAACATAGTCCCCATACATCTGGGAAGTATCAGGAATTTTTCTAAGGTCAGAGAATTGGCAGGGAATTTTAAATAAAGTCAAGTGTGGGAACCATGACCAGCTCTCCATGAAGCAGCATCATATGTTTTTACTACAATGCATGATGTATATTCAATCAGCAATTCCGTAGAATAATAAAATGGCAAATGCAAAATATACTTTTTGAATATGAATGTTGATAAAAAGTTGCATATATGAGGGATGCCAAGCCAGTCTATGACATAAATATGAGGAAAATGATCTTGAAAGATCCTGTATTTTCCCTGCTGTAATGTTGATGCGTCGTTAACCTCTATTTTCATTTTCTCCTCTAAAACTACCAGAAAAATTTCAATGGATCTTGGTCAGAAATTCATATGATTTATTGGGATATTGCCATGGCTACAAAGATTAGGTCAAGGTGAACTTGGCTGCAAAACTCTGGAAAAAAAACTTCTCCGAAACTGATATCTGAAGAAAAAATCTGATGTGAATTGGCTTCTCTAGAATCTAATGCCTGTAGTTTATTCATTTTGTGAAATTGAGACAAAAAAGGGTTAAGTTGTTTTTTTTGCATTTAATGTTGAAAAAACTGTAAAATAGCTTCAAATTGTAGTAACTTGACTATTTGAACAGATAAGGTCATGGAGTATTCAGTTTTTACATATTCTTGTAATAATCTTGAAAATGGTGCAAGGTCAAAGGTCAGGCTTATGCTTTTATTAATTATCTTGAAAACTATTAACTTTTTATAAAGGTATATACATGTATTAGAATATTGTTGCTGTTGATGTAATGATCATTTCGAAATATAAGTACAGGTCATGGATTCAAAGGTGAAGGTAACAGATGCGAAAAAATACTGAAATAATTATAATTATCTGGAAAAGCTTTAAAATTTCACTATAGGTGAAGATTTTGACATTGGAGTTTCAGATTTTATTTTTTTAAAAACGTTTTAGCTAGTCATTTATCAGGTGAGTGTATCGGGCCCAATTGAGCTTCAATAAAATGTGAAGCTATAGAAAATAAAAGTAAAGCAAAAACCACAATACCGGTATTTGGGATTTTCAAAAGTCATTACCCACTAGAACAGTTAGAAAAATATATTCAACCTGCCTAGTCTATATGTCAGAGAGAGAGAGAGAGAGAGATATCAAGAGAAATGAAACTTCTTTGAGAGAGAGGGAGGGAGAGAGAGAGAGAAGAATATTAAGACTGGTAACTTCAGCACACTGTCATGTGCTACTTTTGAATTTTTATAAAATAATATAATTCAAAAGTACACATGGCAATTTGTGCTACTTTTGAATTATATTATTTTATAAAAATTCAAAAGTAGCACATGACACATTATATTAAATAGAGAGAGAGAGAGAGAGAGAGAGAGAGAGAGAGGATATCAAGAAAAATGAAACTTCAACACACTTATATTTTAGTAAATTTAGAGACAAAGAGAGAGAGAGAGCTAAGACTAAACCTTGTTATATTTGATCACGTGCCTACGTTCAAACCCTACTTGGAACACATCCTAATGTGAAAATGTGAGAATGTTTGTCATTTCCCTTGCCGAAGGTTTTTTTTTCAAAACAATCCGGTGGCCTCCACCATCCTTATCTGACGGCCTCGTTATAATAAATGACAGAATTTTGACCGGGTAGTAAAACATGCTTGACAACATACAATGTAACCAAAAACAGGACACAACCGACAACACAACAAAAGGTGATTGAATCAATATAGGAAAAGACATAAATATATTAAGACCACTGATTATAAAACTCTTAACTGTACAACCACTGCGGTAGCACAGTTGATAGAGTGCTCGCTCTGTAAATGGGAGGTCGTGGGTTTGAATCCCGACTGGGTCCGACCGAAGACTAAAAAGTGGATATTGACTATTTTTTTCACCAAACACTCGGCATTAGGAAATTAAAGTAACGGTTCTTTTGGATAGGAACTTAAAATAGACAAGGTCCCGTGTCACGACAGGCTCGCTACGATAAAGAACCCTGCTGTATAATGCCATCAGCACCTTCGCTTATATAGCTGGTGACGTCTCAATATAAGTGAAATATTCTTGACTGGGACGTAAACATCATTACTCTGTGTTGAGTTGGTCATACTATATATGATGTAAGTGATGGTTTTCTCGACCCCGGCATTGAGAATATGTAGTGACCGTTTGAACTACACTAGTTGTGATCAGTTTTCTGTTTTGGTTGCTAATTTTTAAAAAAATGTTTAACAATTGATCAGTCCATTTGTATGGTTAAAGTTTCGGAATCAAAGTTACGGTTTCAGCTTTTAAAACTTAAGATATATCAAAATAAAAGCATTTGCGTGGGCTTTATTTTGTATAATTGATCGAAAATCTATTATTTTCAGAGTTCCTATTTTGGGTGAAACATGCAAATTTGGATTTTTTCCGCCCATCTATTTATCTTCTAATATTCAAGTCAACACAAATAACATATTTGAGTTTTATATCAACCCAAGCTCAAGGAATTATGAGAATAAAGTCAAATTACACAATTAATTCATCACTTGTGTAACGCAGTTATCGCACTTTTGGTTACCATGGTAACGGATTTCTTTGTTTGAAAGTACCATTTTAGTGAAAGCAGACTATGAGATTCCTTATTATACACAATTTAGTATTTATCCAACCATTGATATCATTGGAGTTTGGACTCAAATTTATCGACCAAACTTTTTCAAAAATGGCTTTTGCAATGTTGTTATTAAATGATTGGCCGAAAATACTACAAAATTCAGAATTCATAGTTTTTGGTGAAAACAGAAATTGTAAAAGCATCAAAAGTCATATATTTTACACTTGCCAACATGTAAAAATATCAAAATATATTGAAATTAAAAAGCAATTTACTCTTAATCTTCGTTTTTGCACGGTTTTTATTGCCATGGCAACCATAATTTTATTGAAAATATTTTTAAATAAAAATTTTGGAAAAACAGTTTATTTATGTGTGGTTTAGTAATGGTAAAATTTCAGCGAAAACTTAAATATTTATGTCAAAATAATGATCAGCTTTAACAAAATAAAACACATTTTTCTCATCAATGGTATGCCAATTTTTATATTTTAGACCTAATAACTACTAAATTTGTTCTTTTTATCTTTTGTAAAAACATGCAAAATTTTTTAATTATCTTTTGCGGCATCTTTCATTGATACTTAACTTTGATTTCCTGCAAAACCATATTTTTCTAGGGTACAAGTCTCCAGATACACCCTGTACTGCTTCGCATTAGGGGACATGATTATGTCATATCGGGGGACATGATTTGAAGGGGAATTCAGACAGGTGGGTTCAAAATGCTTTCGTTTTGTACCAAAATAACATATTTCGGTCATAATTATTGCCTCACGGAACATTACGATATGTCTGTGAGGCAATGCATCACGATTTGGTATAAGATAAGGCCATAAATACTACTTTACCCCTGCAATGTTTTGCTGGTGCGGACTACGAAGCATTTTTCAATGCAAAACGTGGTAGTGTGTACACTTGAAGATCTACACAATGCAGATTTTGCATTCGGTATGTAAAATATCATCTATACTTTCATCTGTACCAAACTTATACCACAAAACCCCCTATTTCTTTCACAATTAGTGTTTTAAATATGTATCAACCGGGAGGGGGCATGACTTTGGAATCGCCCGGGGGACATGATCAGAGTTAAATTACAGACAGTGCTGTTGATTTTTACAAATAATTTAAGAAAACACACAAATGCCATGAATGCTTGATCACATCATAAGTTAACTGTTTGGGCAATGTGCACCTATGTCTGCATAGATACGCATTCATATTGCTTTGGGAAAGGTTAGTCAAACTTTTATATGCGTTTGAGGATACCAATAAAGTACACTACATAATAATTGATGTTTTTGAATAAATATATTTATATTTTACAAAATTGTGACTGAAATAGATTGGTTTATTTTTCAATAAAGATAACATCACAATCAAGAATATCCACCTGTGTATTGGCATACATATGCTCTCTGCATGGTGCTGTTTTACTGACAGCTTCCAGATTAGGAATCTATGGAGTTAAACTAAATAATGATGATTAGTATTGCATGTATTATCATTATTATTATTTCAGTTCGGGTGCGAATGCAGTGCCTTTTTATCAATCCCATGCAAAGCATTTTCTAGTGAATAACCAGAGGCTCAGTGTGGCTGAGCCTGTATCGCTCACCTGCTTTTAAAGCAAATTTGTATATATGCTTTTCCCATAGGGTCCAATGTGAAACAATGTTCTCCGCTGGCAGCCATGTTTTATGGCAGATCAGAAAAATTTTGGCAATCTATGTAAAGGACCTTCTATACTTTATTCCTGTAAAGTTTGGTTAAGTTTGCTTCAGTAGTTTCAGAGGAGATAGCCAAAATGTGTTTTTCCCATAGGGTCCAATGTTAAACTATGTTCCCTGCTGGCAGTCATGTTTTTTGGCGGATCAGAAAAATTTCGGCAAACTTTGCAAAAGACCTTCCATACATCATTCCTGTAAAGTTTAATTGAATTGGCTTCAGTCGTTTCAGAGGAGATAGCCAAAATGTGCGTTTTCCCATAGGGCCCAATGTTAAACTTTGTTTGGCCCTGGCAGCCATGTTTTTTGGCGGATCAGAAAAATTTGGGCAATCTTAGTAAATGACCTTACATACATTTTTCGTGTAAAGTTTGGTTTAAATTGGCTCAGTGGTTTCAAAGAAGATAGCAAATATATGCTTTTCCCATAGGGGTAATGTTAAACTATCTTCTGTGCTGGCGGCCATGTTTTTTGACGGATCAGAAAAATTTTGGCAATCTAAGTAAAGGACCTTCCTTACACCATTCCTGTAAAGTTTGGTTAAATTTGCTCTAGTCACTTCTGAGGAAATAGTCAAAAATGCATTTTTCCCATAGGGTCCCCTGTTAAACTATCTTCTGCGCTGGCAGCCATGTTTTTTGGCGGATTAAAATAATTTCGGCAATCTTAGTAAAGGACCTTCTATACATCATTCTGTAAAGTTTGGTTAAAATTGGTTCAGGGATTTTAGAGGAGATAGTTAAAATGTGAAAAGTTTACAGACGGACTGACTGACAGACTGACGGACTGACGGACGACGGACGCCGAGTGATGGCAAAAGCTCACATGGCCTTTAGGCCGATGAGCTAAAAATGACATTTCGAGTGCCGAGGTTTCTCTATTATTCCTAAGCTAATCGCCTCAACATAAGCGAAATAATGTTTAACATCAGTCAACGTGAATATAACATGTTTGCAATTCAGCTCTTTGTATATGCCTTGTTAGAAGTATTTTGCGGTCATATTTGAAAATAAGTTAATTTTATTATTGATTTTTCTAATATAAGGTATATCACTGTATATGGTTCAAAAAGAAAACTTTTGTGTTTCAGACAATATGCCAAACAATAAAAGACTAGTCTCTTGCTTCACCCCATAAACCCAAGCCAAAATATGTCAACCTTCTTCAGAGACGTCGATTTACAGTTTCTCCATTCTTCTCAGAAACTGCCACGAACTTGTGATAATGCTAAACATTTGCTTTTGGATGAAGCATCTTTGTGGCAACGCATGTGTGTAGACTCACATGACTTGAATACGAAAGGTTTTGTTGCAAATCTTGCATCGCCATGTATGTGTATCTTCGGGTTCGAATTATTTGATAACATGACGAACATTTCTGTCTTCCAAAGCAATTCTTCAGCTACGGTTCAAAAGATGCAAATACTTGATATTTCTTATTGACCACAGGAATGTTGACGTAATGAATACTTTTGCTGGGGGGGGGGGGGGGCTAATTTTTCAACGTTGAAAATTGAGACCAGTTGTGTTGATATAGACCCTATCCAGTTGAAAATTGAACCGTATCGTGGAATTTTGATTAGAAGACCGAGTCAAATTTCAACTGGTTAAAACAGATAACAATTATAATAATAATAAATTGATGCTTGTTTTTTCTAGTTGTTTGGGTTTTTTGTGGTTTGTAAAATAATTTTGTAGGGATGTTAATGATATAAGTTCCAGTCAATCTGTCTATCTGTCATTATGTCTGTCTACCTGTACTTTCTTGTCAGGTACTTTTTTGTTGCATGCTGTATTACACCATGTTCCTGATTGTGTTGGCTATTGCCAAGTTCATGTTTTCATCTGCAAATTTCTTTTTTTATATGTATGACTACCAAAACTTACAAAGTGAATCTTAAACGACAACGGCATACAGTGTGATATATATGGGTAACTTGGTAGCCAAGTGGTTAGAGACGGATTGCCTCACAGCCAAGGTTCGAATCCCAATTGGGACAGATTCTAGTGTGAAAAAGTTTGTAGCTTGCAGAAGGTCAGTGGTTTTCTTTGCGCACTCTGGTCTTTCTCTACCATTTCTTGACTGACCGCCTCGATATAAATTAAAGAATCTTGACTGGGGTGTTAAACTCCAATATATAGTGTTCCTAGAAAATATTGAGGAATTCTGATGAAAACCGATTTTGTTAAACTATTCATTAATCACAATGAATACATAAAAAGGAATATTTTGTTAGTCCACTATTTCCAGAAATACCAATGTGTTCGAAATATTTTCATAAAAATTCTCAATAATTTCTGAGAATTATGTAAGTAATTTTGATTTTTTTCTCAAAAGTAGAATAACTGAAAAAGTAACAAATAACTTTTTCCTGTCATTTTTTCAATTAGTGACCCATTGACATTAAATATAAATTGAAAAAAGTTAGATAACAAAAAGCACCGTTACATGCATTGTGAAGATGAATGAGGTAAATTTTAAACTAACGAGAGAGAAATGACGGCTGAAACTGGTGAAGTTAAATAGAACATGTAGAACCAGTAGAAGCAATAATTTACTACATATATAAGACAACACTTGCATGCCCGAGACCAATAGATAAACGACACGACATAGATAGGACGTGCATAATTGCAGCATAAATAATAATAATGGTGTGGTTAACTGTACAAGAAGCGATTTTGGGACTTGAACATTTAAACATTGTCCTTTTTGTACAGAACATTTCCCCTCTGCACAATTAAAATGCATATAGTGTTCATAAAAAATAAAATAAAAACATTTTATGAAATTATGGTTCCGTAACCATTTTAAGATAGTGGTTGTCAATTACAATTGGTTTTTACCGGTAATAAACTAACCAAACAGCAACTTCAACATGCTCAAAATTTTAAAATAGACAACTTTCAGTAAACAGGTGTGAAAAATAGCATAAATATTTAGAGAAAACAGGACCACTGTAAAATACTTTGATATACCCAAACTTAAACCCGTGTGTTTTACAATTAGATAATTGTATAATTACTAAATGCATACAGTTGTACGAAAGTTTGAAAAAAGGATAATAACATGTGACACGAATGACGAGCTACAACAAACTAATGAAATGGACATTAAGAACACATATCCCATGAATAGAATACATTACAAAAACTTATAGAACAGATGTATATTGAAACTAGTAATTACACAACTAATAAGCTTAACTTATGCTATGTCCATATTTTTCAGTTTGTTCAAAAGTTTGTATATTCTAATATCAGTAAGATAATTTAGTAACCATTAACTTAATGATACATTGGATCAATATACTGGTTAATAGTGTCATATACCACTTTTTAAATTTGAGCATAAAATACATTCAAAAAGTGGTATACGGCATTAGTAAGCAACATAGTTAACAATTTTTAAATAACATGGCACGTGCATTGCATTTTTTATCAATTTTCGCTACGTAACCTTGGCGAAAAGTACACGTTTTTATGAGAAAGAAATGTGTTATTTCGCAAAAATTAAGCGTTATTACGCGAATGCTTTTTGATCTACCAAATTGAACCCAATAGACTTTCGTAAAGTTGAATTTTGTTATTGTTGTAAATTTTACTGTCCTATTATGTATTACGTATAGCTGCAAAATCGACGGTGTGTCATATCGTTAATGGCTACAGCGTACGTTCGAGTCCGGAAGACAGAACAAAACTCTGTGTTTGTGGGAAGGGGCAATATTAAACAGGGTAAATTTTCAACAAATTGAGATAATATTTATAGAAAAAAAATAATTATCAACCTGTTGAAAAAAGACCACGGGTATAAATTTTACGAATTTTTGTCAAAAAAGCACCCCTGGCTAAATATTCAACGTTAAAAATTGAACCCCGGATCAAAATTCTTCATTACACTGGTTACTGCCTCCTAATGCCCAGTACCAACTAGAACTGTCAGTGAAGCTGACTTGTAATCCCCCCTTGCATACAAGTAAGCAAGTAAGGTTTTTTCATTTAGTTTGGTCACAACTCTTGACCTACAGCCGTACATACCTGTCGAAAGTGTAACACAAAGCTAATGAATGGGTGAAATATCTCATCAAATGATATCAATATCTCGCTTGCTTTTCGACCAAGGGCTATGAATTTCTCAGCCAGACGGCAGGCCAACTTCTGTTTCTTTTCGTTACTCATTGGTAAACTTTCAAAAGGTCCAACTATATGCACCTACCATTGGTATATGAACCATATACGACCATATACCTGATATTAGAAAATCATTAGGATCGCAATACAGGTGTTTGGTTGGTTGAATGCTGTTAAACATTATTTCACTTCTATTGGGACGATCAGCTTAGGAATGATGGGGAAAACTGAAGTACTCTCAGAGAAAACCACATATCCTCGGCAAGCGAATGTCATTAAAGCTTTGAGTGGGACTGCATTCGCACCCAAACTGACGGCAAATACATGTATAATGATAATAATCACCATCATCATCATCATCATCATCTAGTTCATTTTAAGTGAAATATTCTTGATTGTTATGTTAATCATCTTTATTTCAGTCACAATTTTTTAATGTGTACATATATTTATTCAAAAACATCAATTATTATATATGTGTACCCTATTGGTATCCTCAAACGCATATAAAAGATTTGACTAACCTTTCACAAAGCAATATGAATGCGTATCTGTGTAAAAATTGGTGCACATTGCCCAAACAGTTAACTTATGATGTGATCAAGCGTTCGTGGCATTTGGTGGTGTGTTTTCTGAAATTATATGTGAAATCAACAGCATCGTCTGTAATTTACCTCTAATCATGTCCCCCGGCGATTCTAAATCATGCCCCCCGGTTAATACATATTTAAAACACTAATTGTGAAAGAAATAGGGGGTTTTGTGGTATAAGTTTGGTACAGATGAAAGTATAGATGATATTTTACATACCGAATGCAAAATCTGCATTGTGTAGACCTTCAAGTGTACACACTACCACGTTTTGCATTGAAAAATGCTTCGTAGTCCGCACCAGCAAAACATTGCAAGGGTAAAGTAGTATTTATAGCCTTATTTTATACCAAATTGTGGATGCATTAAAGGGTTAATATGCAAACATAAAGTGATGTTTCAAAATTTCAATAAACATATTTTTATAATACAGGTATGTATATTTATCTCAGAATAGATCATTTTTACCATGATCCTGGTTTTTCCTTGATGCACTTTATGTATTAATATTATTATCTCCCCACCCCCCACCCCTGCCATAAGTGGTGAGGGGGGATATAGTAATACTGCTTTGTGTGTGTGTGTGTGTGTGTCGGGGTCCGTCCTATTTGGTTTCTGTGCATTTAAAAGAAAACCCTACATCAGATTGAGCTGAAACTTGGTCAGTTGATTCAAACATATAAATAGCTGTTGCAGCCTTATTTATGTACCGATTTCATCGATATTTTCAATATATATAAAAAATAAAACTTAGGTATTAAACATATTTAACTGGATTTTCTGTAAAAATTTTAGTTTGCAAAATATATATGACCATTACAGCCATATTTATGAACCAATTTCATCAGAATTTTAAACATAGGAAATAAAACTGTGGGAATTAATCATATGTAATAGTTTTCCATTAAATTTTAGTTTGCGTAATATTTATAAAATATGCAAATAAGGTGTACTTTAATTTGTTGTGGTTTTCAATCTATAAATGGGCAAACTAGCCTACTTATTTAACAACCAGTGTTCCATAAAACATATTTCACCTTGTATGGAATTCACTGATGTTCGCCTTTGCAGAGGTGGGGTGGGGGATAGTGTTCTCTGAACACCTTGTTTAATATAAAATTATCATGTCTTCAACCTAGCTATAGTACTAGAAAGGATGATGTCTGAATCAAGATAAAATTTCATCAACACTGTAATGTCACAATATAGCTTCTCTAAACAGGTATTTTAAAATTTAAAAGATAAGGAAAGTAGCAGATGTTGTTTTGTTCTTTGTTAAGATAAATGCCTTTCCTTCTGGTTTAAATGGGAATCCCTGTTCCAAAGTCATTTGTATTTAGAATCATTGGGGCGGAGAGCTCAATTCTGTGTTGGACATTATTGACTACCTCCTGTAGTTTTATTCTAGTGTCACCAGTTTTAACAAGAGTATAACAATAACCAAACTTTTTATATTATTCTAAATGTTGAGAAGGGAGATTGAACTTATTTTGATATCAAGCAAACAATAAACAAGAAATTTCACAAAAAATCCCATGTGCTAAAAAGTAGAAAGTCTTTATAAGTTAGTAGTAATCAGATGGGGCATACAGAGTCAAAATTAAAATGGATTTTTTTTATAAATGCTTGTTTAGCATGCAAGAAAAATAAAAATAGTCTTTTTATAATATCAAAAATATGTACAAATGCAAATATATATAATAATTTTCCGAGAGAATCTTGCCATCATGGTTCACTGCATTGGTGTGACTTTATGGTTAGAGAATATGATGTCATGGATATTATCTTTAAACAGATCATGCATAAGACTTTAAAGTTTGAGATGCTGCTTCCTCCTCTTGCACTTGGTATAGAGAGGACAGAGTTTCTGGTTCACAAAGTAACCAGAAAAAAATTTAAAAAGTGAAAATTTGAAAAGGTCCACATGGCTGTCAAATTTAATCAAAATTGAGTCAGTATGACATAGTAGATCACCTATATAAAAGTTCATACCAAATATGAATCCAACATCTCAACAATAAAGGACAGACAAGTGGACAACCAGAGAGAAAACCTATAGTCCCCTTCCAGTTTCAATGGACTAATTAATATCTAATAAAAGTTTGACACTACGTATCTTTAAAACTGTTTTTTTTTAAATTGTCCAACTTTTGAAAGACATTCAAGTATATCTGGGACTAAATGTGTCTCCTATGATAATACAATATGTTATACCTTTTAGATCACCCCCCCCTTCCAATCATTTCTATTGTATTGGAGAAAGCTTAATAGCCATTTAGGTATTTAAACCCATGCATCATTGACACCCTGAATAAATCTTTAAATAGGTGGGAAGAATAACCAAATGATTATGAGTTTAGAATAAACCAACTTTCATTTGGTGGGTTGAATATCAATTTAAGTAACACAAATGGCACAATAGCAAACCTATAAAACCAAAAAATAATGGCCACACAATAAAAGGATTAACCCTCATGTCAGTACAATGAATGTACACTTTCAAGTGTCCATCAATTTAAAACTCATTACTTCTACTGATCAGATCAAAAGGTTAATTTTTCCATATACACGTATTGTGATAGTGCTCCTGAATCTGTGATAATTTTTATCATGCCATGGAAATATGTCTCTAATAATCCTTACAATTTAAATTTCTAATGTAATGTAATGAATTTTAACTTTATAAAGTTGCTTTAATTATATTACTAAGAAAAATAAATTTATTTTGATTTTACACATGTGTGTATTTATTATGAGTGTAGAGATTAATCATCACAAATTAAAATTTTAGAGCACATAAGGATTCCTTATCATGAATACCCCTTTGACAAATTGAATCTTCCCAGCAAATTAATCCTAGACAAACTAAAAACAATATCTTGAACAAAATAGTTTTCTGCTATAAACATAATTTCTTTGTTTTATATATACATGTCGATTTTCAACTACAAATAAAACATTTTTCTTTTTCATTCGCCAATATTGAAAAATCATTGTCCGTTGATTCAACAATTTTACATAATGTAATATAAGGCTCAATCAGAAATGACCATTTCAATATGTAGCATTGTGTGATCAGAATTGGTTGATTCATCAATATTACATATTCCTGTAATATAAGATTCAATCGAACAAGGCCATTTCAATATGTAGCATTGTATGATCAGAATTGGTTGATTCATCAATATTACATATTCCTGTAATATAAGATTCAATCGAACAAGGCCATTTCAATATGTAGCATTGTATGATCAGAATTGGTTGATTCATCAATATTACATATTTCTGTAATATAAGATTCAATCAAACATGACCAGTTCAATATGTAGCATTGTATGATCAGAATTAGCAAATTCATCAATATTACATATTTCTGTAATATAAGAATCAATCAACAGGCCATTTCAATATGTAGCATTGTATGATCAGAATTGCAATTCATCAATATTACATATTCTGTAATATAAGATTCAATCGAACAAGGCCATTTCAATATGTAGCATTGTATGATCAGAATTGCAATTCATCAATATTACATATTTCTGTAATATAAGATTCAATCAACATGGCCATTTCAATATGTAGCATTGTATGATCAGAATTGTTGATTCATCAATATTACATATTCCTGTAATATTAATCAAACTGGCCATTTCAATATGTAGCATTGTATGATCAGAATTGGATTCATCAATATTACATATTCCTGTAATATAAGATTCAATCAAACATGGCCATTTCAATATGTAGATAAGAATTGGTTGATTCATCAATATTACATATTCCTGTAATATAAGATTCAATCAACATGACCATTTCAATATGTAGCATTGTATGATCAGAATTGATATTCATCAATATTACATATTCCTGTAATATAAGATTCAATCAACAGGCCATTTCAATATGTAGCATTGTGTGATCAGAATTGGTTGATTCATCAATATTACATATTTCTGTAATATAAGATTCAATCAACATGGCCATTTAATATGTAGCATTGTATGATCAGAATTGGTATTCATCAATATTACATATTCCTGTAATATAAGATTCAATCAAACATGGCCATTTCAATATGTAGCATTGTGATCAGAATTGGTTGATTCATCAATATTACATATTCTGTAATATAAGATTCAATCAACATGGCCATTTCAATGTAGCATTGTAATCAGAATTGGTTGATTCATCAATATTACATATTCTGTAATATAAGATTAATCAAACATGGCCATTTCAATATGTAGCATTGTATGATCAGAATTATTCATCAATATTACATATTTCTGTAATATAAGATTCAATCAAACATGACCATTTCAATATGTAGCATTGTGTGATCAGAATTGGTATTCATCAATATTACATATTTGTAATATAAGATTCAATCAAACTGGCCATTTCAATATGTAGCATTGTGTGATCAGAATTGGTTGATTCATCAATATTACATATTCCTGTAATATAAGATTCAATCAAACATGGCCATTTCAATATGTAGCATTGTGTGATCAGAATTGGTTGATTCATCAATATTACATATTCCTGTAATATAAGATTCAATCAAACATGACCATTTCAATATGTAGCATTGTATGATCAGAATCAATATTACATATTCCTGTAATATAAGATTCAATCAAACATGACCATTTCAATATGTAGCATTGTATGATCAGAATTGGTTAATTCATCAATATTACATATTTCTGTAATATAAGATTGAATCAAACATGACCATTTCAATATGAAGCATTGTGTGTAGGATCAGAATAGGTTGATTCATCATATTACATTTTCTGTAATATAAGATTCAATAAACTGGCCATTTCAATATGTAGCATTGTGTGATCAGAATTGGTTGATTCATCAATATTACATATTTCTGTAATATAAGATTCAATCAACTATGGCCATTTCAATATGTAGCATTGTATCATCAAATTAGCAGATCATCAATATTACATATTTCTATTATAATATAAGATTCAATCAAATATGACCATTTCAATATGTAGCATTGTATGATCAGAATTGGTTGATTCATCAATATTACATATTCTGTAATATAAGATTGAATCAAACATGACCATTTCAATATGTAGCATTGCATGATCAGAATTGGTTAATTCATCAATATTACATATTCCTGTAATATAAGATTGAATCAAACATGACCATTTCAATATGTAGCATTGTGTGATCAGAATTGGTTGATTCATCAATATTACATATTCCTGTAATATAAGATTCAATCAAACATGCCATTTCAATATGTAGCATTGTATGATCAAATTGGTTGATTCATCAATATTACATATTTCTGTAATATAAGATTCAATAAACATGGCCATTTAATATGTAGCATTGTATGATCAGAATTAGCAAATTCATCAATATTACATATTTCTGTAATATAAGATTCAATCGAACAAGGCCATTTCAATATGTAGCATTGTGTGATCAGAATTAGTTGATTCATCAATATTACATATTTCTGTAATATAAGATTAATCAAACATGGCCATTTAATATGTAGCATTGTATGATCAGAATTGGCTAATTCATCAATATTACATATTCCTGTAATATAAGATTCAATCAAACAAGGCCATTTCAATATGTATGATCAGAATTGGTTGATTCATCAATATTACATATTCCTGTAATATAAGATTCAATCAAACATGACCATTTCAATATGTAGCATTGTATGATCAGAATTGTTGATTCATCAATATTACATATTCCTGTAATATAAGATTCAATCGAACAGGCCATTTCAATATGTAGCATTGTGTGATCAGAATTGGTTGATTCATCAATATTACATATTTCTGTAATATAAGATTAATCAAACATGGCCATTTCAATATGTAGCATTGTATGATCAGAATTGGCTAATTCATCAATATTACATATTCCTGTAATATAAGATTCAATCGAACAAGGCCATTTCAATATGTAGCATTGTGTGATCAGAATTGGTTGATTCATCAATATTCATATTTCTGTAATATAAGATTCAATCAAACATGGCCATTTCAATGTGTAATTGTAATCAGAATTGGTTGATTCATCAATATTACATATTCTGTAATATAAGATTAATCAAACATGGCCATTTCAATATGTAGCATTGTATGATCAGAATTGATTCATCAATATTACATATTCTGTAATATAAGATTAATCAAACATGGCCATTTCAATATGTAGCATTGTATGATCAGAATTGGTTGATTCATCAATATTACATATTCCTGTAATATAAGATTCAATAAACATGCCATTTCAATATGTAGCATTGTATGATCAGAATTGGTTGATTCATCAATATTACATATTCCTGTAATATAAGATTCAATCAAAAGGCCATTTCAATATGTAGCATTGTGTGATCAGAATTGGTTGATTCATCAATATTACATATTCCTGTAATATAAGATTCAATCAAACATGACCATTTCAATATGTAGCATTGCATGATCATCAATATTACATATTCCTGTAATATAAGATTCAATCAAACATGACCATTTCAATATGTAGCATTGTATGATCAGAATTGGTTGATTCATCAATATTACATTTTTGTAATATAAGATTCAATAAACATGGCCATTTCAATATGTAGCATTGTGTGATCAGAATTGGTTGATTCATCAATATTACATATTTCTGTAATATAAGATCAATCAACAGGCCATTTCAATATGTAGCATTGTGTGATCAGAATTGATTCATCAATATTACATATTTCTGTAATATAAGATTCAATAAACATGGCCATTTCAATATGTAGCATTGTATGATCAGAATTGATTCATCAATATTACATATTCTGTAATATAAGATTCAATCAAACATGCCATTTCAATATGTAGCATTGTGTGATCAGAATTGGTTGATTCATCAATATTACATATTTCTGTAATATAAGATTAATCAAACATGGCCATTTAATATGTAGCATTGTATGATCAGAATTGGTTGATTCATCAATATTACATATTCCTGTAATATAAGATTCAAAAACAGGCCATTTCAATATGTATGATTCAGAATTGGTTGATTCATCAATATTACATATTCCTGTAATATAAGATTCAATCAACAGGCCATTTCAATATGTAGCATTGTATGATCAGAATTGGTTGATTCATCAATATTACATATTCCTGTAATATAAGATTCAATCAAACATGACCATTTCAATATGTAGCATTGTATGATCAGAATTGATTCATCAATATACATATTTCTGTAATATAAGAATCAATCGAACAAGGCCATTTCAATATGTAGCATTGTGTGATCAGAATTAGCAAATTCATCAATATTACATATTTCTGTAATATAAGATTCAATTAAACATGGCCATTTTAATATGTAGCATTGTATGATCAGAATTAGCAAATTCATCAATATTACATATTTCTGTAATATAAGATTCAAGCAAACAAGGCCATTTCAATATGTAGCATTGTGTGATCAGAATTAGTTGATTCATCAATATTACATATTTCTGTAATATAAGATTTAATCAAACATGGCCAATTTAATATGTAGCATTGTATGATCAGAATTGGCTAATTCATCAATATTACATATTCCTGTAATATAAGATTCAAGCAAACAAGGCCATTTCAATATGTATGATTAGAATTGGTTGATTCATCAATATTACATATTTCTGTAATATAAGATTGAATCAAACATGACCATTTCAATATGTAGCATTGTGTGATCAGAATAGGTTGATTCATCAATATTACATATTTTTGTTATATAAGATTCAATTAATCTTGGCCATTTCAATATGTAGCATTGTGTGATCAGAATTGGTTGATTCATCAATATAAAATATTTCTGTAATATAAGATTCAATCAACTATGGCCATTTCAATATGTAGCATTGTATCATCAAAATTAGCAGATGCATCAATATTACATATTTCTATTATATTTCTGTAATGTAAGATTCAATCAAATATGACCATTTCAATATGTAGCATTGTATGATCAGAATTGGTTAATTCATCAATATTACATATTCTTGTAATATAAGATTGAATCAAACATGACCATTTCAATATGTAGCATTGCATGATCAGAATTGGTTAATTCATCAATATTACATATTCCTGTAATATAAGATTGAATCAAACATGACCATTTCAATATGTAGCATTGTGTGATCAGAATTGGTTGATTCATCAATATTACATATTCCTGTAATATAAGATTCAATCAAACATGACCATTTCAATATGTAGCATTGCATGATCAGAATTGGTTAATTCATCAATATAATATATTTCTGTAATATAAGATTGAATAAAACATGACCAGTTCAATGTGTGGCATTGCATGATCAGAATAGGTTGATTCATCAATATAATATTTCTGTAATATAAGATTTAATCAAATATAACCATTTCAATATGTAGCATTGCATGATCAGAATTGGTTGATTCATCAATATTACATATTCCAGTAATATAAGATTGAATCAAACATGACCATTTCAATATGTAGCATTGTGTGATCAGAATTGGTTGATTCATCAATATTACATATTTTTGTAATATAAGATTCAATTAAACTTGGCCATTTCAATATGTAGCATTGTGTGATCAGAATTGGTTGATTCATCAATATTACATATTTCTGTAATATAAGATTCAATCAACTATGGCCATTTCAATATGTAGCATTGTATCATCAAAATTAGCGGATGCATCAATATTACATATTTCTATTATTTTTCTGTAATATAAGATTCAAATTTGTCTAGTCACATGTGAATGTAAATAAAATCTATACTGTGTTTTATTACATGGTAATGAATGTTTTTTCTATTGTGTCATTTTGCTACAAATGACGCCATTGTATATCTTAAAACCATTTTCCACTTCTTTCGTCAGTCAACATGTGACTGTATTCTGACTTTGTTTCCATATATTAATTAAAACATAACATTTTTTTCATGGGTATTAAAGTCAGTTGAAAGATTTGTTACTCTGAAAAAAAATTATAATTGAAATGACCAAGACCAGCCTATATTTCATTTTCATGTATCCAGTAATATATTAATTTGCCCTCATGCCCATATGACAGAATGGCTTACTCCAACCTCAAGCAGTCATTCCAGAAATAATCGCATTGCTTATATTCCTTTAAACGGTCAAAAATGAAATTTTGAAATCAGACTCTTTTATGCCTCTTAAAAACAAAGATGTATATGTACAGAATTCAAAAATGAATTATTACACACACCAAATTCGAAATAAAAAAATTATGATAATTTCTTAGTTTCAATAATAAAGTCATATAAAACTGTTCTAAGTGACTATTATTTTGCTGGTTTTAGCATTAATTACAGAAAAGGCAAATGTTTGTAAGAACTTGTCCAGTCGAGTGATAAAATATTCTAGATAAATGCTTATATGCAATCTGAAATCGTGGAACTTGATCCATGTTAGGAGGTTAGGCGTTATGGAGGTTAGAAATTAACAACTGTGCGCTATTAACACTGAATAAATCCGAACAGAATTTTACATCATTTTAATACTAAGAAGACATATGCCACTGTTTTTCTAAAATCAAATACAATTTTATCATATCAACGTAGTTTTTCAGAAAATGGTGTAACGAAGGTTAGTTCCTTATATGAGACATTGAAAAATTCTATCTCATTATTGGATTTAAAGACATGATTTAAAAATTCCTATCTAATATAAAGTTTCCCCCTGTACTCTTAGGCCATCATTGTAATCTGAAATAAGTTTCATATCTTTATTGCTTTTAGTTATGAATTCTGCACGTAATGAAATATCTGTTACAGGTTAGGAATTTTTCCGACACATGTAAAATAACCGGTTCAAAATTATGAATAATCACTTTTAGAAAATCTACTTGGTTCAAGACCCTATCTGATGTTAAGAAATGAATCTGATAGAATTTGTAAAATGGTTCCATTTAAAAACTATAATATCAGCTCTGAAAGTTTACATATTGCTATTGCAAGATTCTCAAACGTCACATTTTCCTTCCAGAATCTGTCTCCACGGACAAGAAAAACCATTGTCAACGTTAAATGTTGCAATATTATTTTGGAATGACTGCATGGTATATTCTGCTGCATAGACTTTTGAAATTAAAATGTAGATTTCGTTTTATATACTGTATGACCCATATTTGTCAATTAAACAATAAAAAAAATTTCTGTAATATAAATGGCATTATTCATATGATACTGTGTTATATTTGATATTTTAATTGCTGAATGTACAAATATTCTACTGTAGAAATTTTAGAAATCTTTTTTTTTTTTTTTAAATAACCTTTTTCAATTTATAATTGATTTATTCATGTTAATTTTAAAAAAATTAAAGGGAAATAACCACTACAGAGAATTGTTACAAATGTATAAAATTATAGGTTTTTTGTATTTGAAAGGGAGATAACCATTATAGAAAATTGTTATATTACAGTTTTTTGTAATACAAACATGACAAAGTAAAGAGAGATAACTCTAATTACTTTGTTATATTACAGATAACTGTAATATTACAATATTTAGTAAGTCCCTGGACTGTTTATTGCCATTGTATTTTTAAGCTACATTTTTTTTTAATATCAAGTCCCTGTAAGGATTGTTTTCTTAATACAGAAGCAATCTGGTCCAAAACAGTGAAAAAACCATTCAAGAATAAATACAGGCTTATATCTAAGCAAGAAAAGTCAAATCTGGAAAGATTAATATGTATATTGTGTTTATACCTATCCAATAAAATGGAGCTACTTCGTCGTCTTGTTCATCTGCCTGGTTGCTGAATGAAACTTCCTTGTATAAATGCTGATTATCCATCCTGGCCTACTAGAAAACTAAAGCATAGACATTAATTGCATTCGAAAAAAGAAATGATTTATCATGATATAAGTGAATAAATTCTTGACTAGGGGAGCACTTCTGCTCTGCCTCACATTAATAGAATTGGGATATAAGTAAAATAATCTTGACTTTAAAGCTGAGATGCTAGTTTCCTGGCAAAGGCAATGTTCAGAGAGTTCTTTGTGATACGCCTGCCGTGACATCAATTTTTAAGGTCTCTTCTGAAAGAGTCTTGCTTTCATGTCTAAATGTCAAGTGTTTGGCTAAAGAACACCTTGTTTTATTGAGGGTATGTGAAATTTGGTCCCAATATTTGATCATTTAAACAAAGCAAAGACATATATTAAATTATTTCACTTATTTGGCTGGTAATTATTTGTTTACGTGTATGCAATATGAGAGTGTCTAATGATTATACAGGTTAGGATTCATCAATTAGTCTGGTCTCAAGGTGTGTACTGCTGGTCTTTTCCTCGTCTCATGCAGTAGTTGATGCTTGATACCACTGATGAAGAATTGAATTTTGAAACCTTGATAGTTTGATCCTAACACCACTAATGAAGAATTGAATTCAGAAACTGAAGACAGTGTCTTTTCAATTATAACACAGGTACATTGATGTATAAAAAGACCAACACTAATTTAGCAAGTTTCCCGATGAGGGCAAAAAAACCCCTTTACAAATAATGACATGAATGTTATGGGAGATAAAAAAAGAGTGAAGTAAAAAAATGCAGACTGCAGGATTAGCAAACAAGACATTTTAGTGTTTTAGTCTTGTAAATGTTCTGTGGAACTTTTGAATTTTTATAAAAACATGCATTAAAAACTCAAAAGTAACACATGACAAGTGTAAGTAATGGCCTGTTTGCCATTATTTGATCATCGATAACATTTGTATACTCCAAAAATTTAATTTTGCAATACATCAATGATCCCGAGTTAAAATTCAAAACACTGTCCTCATTTTCCGAATCCTTTTCCCATTCAGAAGTATTAGGGTCAAACTGTGGAAAGGACAAAGCACTACTGAAATTTAAACACCAAAAAGGCCAAAAATCAGTCACCAAGAACAAACTACCACATGAAAGGAGGGTTGACAAGCAGCTATCTAAAACACACTTATTGAGACCATACTGATTGAATAATATCCTTACTGAACAGCCATTTGACCCTCTTCTATATAAATTGATATGGTTACTTATCTCTTGTTACAACAATAACATTAAAATCTTCAGCAAAATGATGCTTCTGCTCATGGCTCTTGTTCACATCTACAAATATAACAAGCAAACTCAGTGAATTAGGATCCTCCATCAGCAGGCTGACTATTTTGCAATTTGCACTATGTATAAAGGTTTGCAGATAAATTGTAAAAGCAAAAAGGTAAAAAAAGATTGCCATGAATTTGATTTCTGGTTTAAATTTGAGGATTATGTCAATAAAATCCCAACACAGAAAACCCCATGCCATTGTCTGATCATATAGTCAATTAAGTTATAACAAGTTGAGGACATTTTTACATTATTTTCTAAATGTAATACAAAAATGTGCAACACATTTGTCTTCTAAAATTTAAGATTGATTTATTGATCGAATTGGTTTTTACATCCCAGCAAAGAATATTTAACTTGCATTGAGACGTCGCCAGCTATATGTGAACCGTCTATCAAGGCCACATAAGGCAAACCGAGTAAGAAAGGCCTTTATGAGCAGGTGCCTGCATGCTTCTTCCCAATTTTTTTAGTTCTATTTCTTGGTGCAGGTCAGGGTCGGGTCAACAATCTGCACAATGTGGACATGCCAGTTCATCAGCTTTATAACTTAGATACAGAGAGAAATTATAGATTTTGATTATTGTATGTTTTATATTCAAATTTGTGTGATAATCCATATCTGGAATAGTTTTACATTAAAACAGAGACATGTTTCATACAAAGAAATGAGAAATTAAATGAGACCATATTCTCGTGCATGTCACACTTGGTGATTCAGGGCTCAACATTAACATTAGCCCGATTGCCCATGACAACTAAAAACTGCCGTCAGACATGCCAACTGGACAGTGATGTTGTCCGACGGGACAAGTAATATTTGCCGCGGCCCTTCAGTATCGTTGATCATATTTCTAAAGTGAATATTTAACAGTGTAAGTGACAATATTATCGACCGGAATTTGTATGTCAAAAACTTTGGAATGAGGTTATAATCTTATTCTCCTCTGCTCTTAAGATTTATATTTTTGCTTTAACAGCATTGAAGCATTCGATTTACATAGATTGTTTACATGCGACAACAGGAGAGGCAATGGATCTGTCCAAATTTTGGTTTTCTTGTGGTCCTCTTATAAAATAAATTTTGGTTTTCTTGTGGTCCTCTTATAAAATAAAACAAGAGGCCCATGGGCCTTAGCACTCACCTGTGACCTTGACCTTTGAACCCATAACCCTCATTCATATATCAAAATGATCATTAGGCCAATACCTACAATTTTCTAGCATAGATGCCTATACAAAATATTTATAGTTTTCAAGATAATTAACCAATTCAGTATTAATTTGCATCTGTGACCTTGACCCTTGAACTCATGACCTTTATTCATATATCAAAATTATCATTAGACCAATACCTACAATATTCCAATATATATGCCTATACAAAGAGTTTATAGTTTTTGAGATAATCAACCATTTCAGTACTTGCTTGCATCTGTGACCTTGACCTTTGAACCCATGACCTTTATTAATATATCAAAATGGCCATTGTGCCATTACCTACAATATTCTAATATGTATGCCTATACAAAACGTTAACAGTTTTGCAGATAATCAACTATAATGGTAATAGTTGTGCATCTTTGACCTTGACCTTTGAACCCATGACTTTGATCTATGTATCAAAATGATTGTCATGTCAATACCTACAATTAACTGAAAATCCCATGCCATTATCACCTGAAATGTTTAAAAAATAGCATTTTTATCAAAGGTCAAAAACAGGGACATGACCTTGACCTTTGACTTTGACATCTTTTGGAAGAAAATAGCAAGACAAGATCAACAGGGAAAACTCCATACAATTATCTTCAGCAGTTATTGAGTTATAACAATAAATGTCTCATTTTCAAAATTACATAATTCTACGCAAAAAACGCGTAACCTATTTTTCGTTCAATTTTCATGAAAAACACAATTTTAATGTTCCCAGGTATGCTGAATCTAAATATTCAATCAAAATTTGCCTGCACCTTTTGGTTTCAGAGAAGAAGATTTTTTTGTCTTTTTGCTATTTTTAGTACAGTGACCATCTTGTTGGGTGTGACCAAACCCCAAACAATTTTGAAAAGCTGTTACCCAGGCATGACAATCGCCAAGTTTCATCAAGTTTGGCCCAGTAGTATTGGAGGAGAAGATTAAAATGTAAAGTTTTCACACGACGGACGACGCACAACGGACGGTGATAGATTTTTACGACAACTTATGAACAAAAACAAGTTTGCTTCTGGAAAATTGGTTACGTGAATTGATATTTACAACTGTGAACAGGTTTATCCATAACAATGAGCACTTAATTACTTTAAGTTTTAGTTAATAGACAGGTTGTAGTTTTAAGTCGTTCAGTAAATGTAGGGGGGGGGGGGGGGGGGGGGGGGGGGGGGGGGGGGGGGCTGAAAACATACCATCTCATTTAAACCATAAACCTAGTTGATGACCAAACTTTTACTTTCTATGTTTCAAATTTGAACGAAATCAGTCAATAAAATAAAATAAATCTGAAATGGAATATTATGCGCTTTGGCTATTTATAGTAATGGCAACCATCTTAGAAATGGAACGGCAACACCAAACAAAAATTTTACTCCTTACCACTCAAGGACATTCCACATAAAATTTGGTTGAAATTGGCCCAGCAGTTTCAGAGGAGAAGATTTTCAAAGAATCATGCTAAAAAATACACCTAATTTGCATATTCCGCTAATATCGTAGCAACGGAAAAATTTGCGGAAAAACCCGTTTTATATGTTAAATGGCCAGACATCTACTTTCTATATTTCAAATTTGAATGAAATCGGCTCACAAATAAATCTGAAACAACAAATTATGTGTTTTTGCTATTTATAGTAACAGCAGCCATCTTGGATATGGGGCAACAAAACCGAACAAATTTTTACTCATTACCACCCAAGGACCTTCCACAACAAATTTGGTTCAAATTGGCCCAGCAGTTTCAGAGAAGAAGATTTTCAAAGAATCATGCTAAAAATACACCTAATTTGCATATTCTGCTAATATCGTAGCAACAAAAATTTTTATGGAAAAACCCATTTTATATGTTAAATGGCCAGAAATCTACTTTCTATATTTCAAATTTGAACGAAATCGGCCAACAAATAAATCTGAAACAACAAATTATGTGTTTTTGCTATTTATAGTAACAGCAGCCATCTTGGATAAGGGGCGGCTAAACCGAACACAAGTTTTACTCATTACCACCCAAGGACCTTCTACAACAAATTTGGTTCAAATTGGCCCAGCAGTTTCAGAGGAGAAGATTTTCAAAGAATCATGCTAAAAATACACCTAATTTGCATATTCCGCTAATATCGTAGCAACGAAAATATTTACGGAAAAACCCGTTTTATATGTTAAATGGCCAGACATCTACTTTCTATATTTCAAATTTGAACTAAATCGGCTCATAAATAAATCTCAAACAACAAATTATGTGTTTTTGCTATTTATAGTAACAGCAGCCATCTTGGATAAGGGGCGGCAACACCGAACACAATTTTTACTCATTACCACCCAAGGACCTTTCACACCAAATTTGGTTCAAATTGGCCCAGTAGTTTCAGAGGAGAAGATTAAAGTTTACGGACGGACGGACTGACGGACGCTTTATCATGCCATAAGCTCACATGGCTTCGCCAGGTGAGCTAAAAACTATTCGCTTCACAAATCAACAGTCTTTTTATTACTATTAGGCTATTATTTTTATTCTTATTTGATTTATTTATTTTTATCTAATTTTTTTATTTATTTATATACTAAAAATGTACCGATCTGGACAAATAAATACATTTGATTGTTCAGCCTGTGCTGATATTGCTTTCCAAATTGTATATCATTGTGATTTCATAGTTTTATTATTTAGACTAAAACTTCTAGGTATATGTAACAAGTTAAATATTTTGTGACCACTTAAGTTGGGAGTTAAACCCCAAGACGTACATCTAGTTCTGCAAATGATCATCCAACTCAGTTACCCCTCACTTGTACATGTTGTACAGTGTTCATACAAAATGTACTCATTTTTTGTATGAAATCATGTCATTAATGACTAAGTATTCTGTTTAGGATGGCATGTGTTGAACTTTTTTTTAAATTTTATCAATCAATGCATTAAAAAATGGTATTGTCATAACCCATGTTTTGAATATTATTACTGAAAAATAACTAGAGGCTCCCAGGAGCCTGTATAGCTCACCTAGGTAGAGTTGTTGCAGAATGAAAATCAACAAAATGCTTGAAATTTATTACCCAGTATTTATTTCTATCACAAAATTTCAATATTATTTCCTTTCAAAACTAAACCATATTTCAAAATTTTGAGACAATACATACCAAGTTTCAACAATTTTTCATGTATAATACCTGAGAAATTTTCCTTATCCAAAAACTGGTCACTGGACCATGAAATTAAGGTCAAGGACAAAAGCCATAAGGCAGTCTGACTGATGTACTATGGTGGCCACCTTGGATTACGTGCGAACATGCCGCACACAATATTTCAGGTAGACCACACTATTGTCACAAAGTTTGGTTGCAATTGGCCAAGTGGTTTCACAGGAGTTGATTTTTAAATGCAGATGTTACAGTCCAACCTGCCTTAAAGGCCACCTCTATATAAGGGCCACCTGCTTATAAAGGCCAGTGGAATTGTATCCCAATTGTTCTTTATTCATATTATTTGAACCTGTATATAAAGGCCACCTGCCTATAAAGACCACTTTTACTAGTTCCCTTAGGTGACCTTTATAGACAGGTTTGACTGTATTTTAAAATACCAAATGTAAAGACCCAATGACTATTGTGGCCGAGTTTAGTTCCAATTGACTGAGTAGTTTCAGAGAAAAATATGTTTGAACGTATTTTCCAATAGGGTCCAATGTTAAAATATGTTCTCCACTGACGGCCATCTTGGATTTTGTGTGGCCCTCATAAACACCAATGTTGTAGGGGACACCCAAAGACTATTGTGGCCAAGTTTGGTTCCAATTGGCTTAGGAGTTTTAGAGAAAAAGATCTTTGAAATTGTTCCCATAGGGTCCAATGTTAACCTATGTTTCCCGTTGGCAGCTATCTTAGATTTGGTGCAGACTTAAAAAAAAACACCACCCAAAGACTATTGTGGCCAAGTTTGGTTCCAATTGGCTTAGGGTTTTAGAGAAAAAGATCTTTGAAATTGTTCCCATAGGGTCCAATGTTAACCTATGTTTCCCATTGGCAGCTATCTTAGATTAGGTGCAGACTTAAAAAAAACACCACCCAAAGACTATTGTGGCCAAGTTTGGTTCCAATTGCCTTAGGGTTTTAGAGAAAAAGATCTTTGAAATTGTTCCCATAGGGTCCAATGTTAACCCATGTTCCCCACTGGCCGCCATCTTGGATTAGTGGAGACTTAAAAAAACACCAGTTTCAGAAGGTACCATCTAAGGACTACTGTGACCAAGTTTGGTTCCAATTGGCTCAGTAGTTTCAGAGAAAAATATCTTTGAACATATTTTCCCATAGGGTCCAATGTTAAAATATGTTCTCCGCTGGCGGCCATCTTGGATTTGGTGCGGCCCTCAAAAACTCCAATGTTGAAGGGGGCCATTCAAAGACTATTGTGGCCAAGTTTGTTTCCCATTGGCTAAAGGGTTTTAGAGAAAAAGATCTTTGATATTGTTCCCATAGGGTCCAATGTTAACCTATGTTCCCCACTGGCCGCCATCTTGGATTAGGTGCAGACTTAAAAAAACACCAGTTTCAGAAGGTACCATCTAAGGACTACTGTGACCAAGCTTGGTTCCAATTGGCTCAGTAGTTTCAGAAAAAATATCTTTGAACATATTTTCCCATAGGGTCCAATGTTAATCTATGGTCCCTGCTGGCGGCCATCTTGGATTAGGTGCGGACATGTCGGACACAATTTTTAAAGTAGACCACCCAAGGACTGTTGTGACAAAGTTTGGTTGCAAATGGCCCAGCGGTTTCTGAGGAGTTGATCTTTAACGACGGACCAACAACGACGCAAAGTGATGGCAAAAGCTCACATGGCCTTTTAGGCCAGGTGAGCTAAAAATTTTAAAAAATGGTAGCGTATATAACACATGATTTCACATGAATATTTCTCGTACTTCAGTCAGAAAAATCTCAAGCACACACCAGTGCTAGATTTTTCTGTCTTGTCCAGTTTGTCTGGTACTGCCCCACACGACATATTGAACAATCAGGATGACGTATCCGATCATTGTGCTTGACGTCATCAAAACAATGTGTTTATTTATTTTTAACATATGTGTTTTATTTCACTTTTTATTCAAAATATTTCACTGTCAGAGTTGTTTTATACTTGCATTGAATACATATCGTTGATTTTTTTAAATTTTGAAGAGTTGTCGATAGGATTATTTTCAAAGGGCGGATTTGTACAATGCATTAGGTGCCCAAAGAAATGCATGAGGCCCCATGAGGGTACATGTTTTGTTTTTGTATGTATCACAGTTACAAACACTTAAATGGTACGAGAAATAGAATCTGAAAAGCCTCGATTGGGATATATGTTACATCAACAGCACCCTCGACTGAGATCAACCGGTATCGGTCACAAACAAGTGACAGATTCTATTAGTCTGATCTGCAGCTTGTAACAGTTTAATTTTGATTACTTTAAAAATTCTTGGAACATGTTTAAGTGTTTATAATGATCTGTTTCACTTTGTAAATGTGTTATTCCAATTTTTATGGCTACTACACTGATAATATGGTGTCAATAAAATATTTTTTCAATGGTTTTCTCCAGGCAATCTGGTTTCCTCCACTGTCCAAGTGCTAAAAGTCTAGTTAGTTAAAGAATTTTTAACTGTAGCATAAAAAACAAATTTCTCCATTCCATATAACTCTCTTGTAATGATTTACTTTATTTTAAAATGAAATAATGCTATTTTATTAAATGTAATAACTTTATAAACATTAAAAAATATTCAACGAGAAAATATTACACGTTTGTTACAATAATCATTTTTTTTATTCAATGCAATATTTTTGAAACTTTTATTATGATGGCAAGACATTAAATTGTTGAAATATCCAACAAAAAACACACACACACACACACAAAACAGAAATGAAATTAGTTACTTGCATTGAATGGGAAGATGCCAATCAGCTAAAATTCCTCTCATGTGAAAAAATTATACATGTATTATTCGAATTTATTAAACCAGGAAGAGTGAAGTAAGGAAATACTGGAAGCACATTTCATTTCTGCCGTTTTCGCAAGAAATTTTAAGAATTCAATAATGGAAGCAGTCAGACCACAAACTCCCAAGTCAAAAATTAAGATATGGGTTTAGTTGGCTGATTAGTCGGACTAAAAAAATATCGACTCAACGCCATTTTTAGCAAACTGCAACAACGACGTGCCCCTTTACTTTTGAGTTAGATTAGAAAATATATGATAACTTCTGCAGTCAAAGTCAATTGTTGGCATGTATTAAGTTTGGCTTTTTAATTTCCATGATTCTGGGAATATTTGCATGATATATATATATATATATGAATTTGCACCAGAGTCCTCAGAAAATACATGTTAATACATCTCTTGCAATAAAAAAATTATAGAATTTACATATTGTCCAAGGTGCATCATATTTGCATCATATTGCCTTGGACAGACATGAAAATACCTTATAAATGAATTAATGATGATTTTATTACTTAACAGTTCAAAAATTTGTTATATCTGGGTTTGCTTGTAGCTAACCATCATTGATTTTGTATGTTATAATTTACATCATGAACATCTTTGTGTATGATTAATAATAATAAAAATATTAACCATTTCAGTATTCGTTTGCATCTGTGACCTTGACCTTTAAATGCATGTACATTTATGTATCAAAATGATTGTCATGTTAATACCTACAATAAACTGAAAATCCCATGCTATTCAGTTAAAAAATAGCAATTTTTACCAAAGGTAAAAAACTGGGACATGACTTTGACCTTTGATCTTGATATAAATTCCAAGAAAATAGCAAGACACGATGTACAGTGAATACTCCATTCAATGGACTATATTTTTGAGTTATGAATTCTTTTGTGAAATTTGGTGGCGCTTTTATCTATCTGGTCCAATTATCATTGTTTACATTGACAGTATAAACACATTATGGTATGCATGTTGATGTCACATAGTGATAGCCGAATTCTCTGACCACGAAATTTAAAAATATATATGGATACAGTTGTTCACCAATTATATACTTAGTTATTATTATCTGAGAGAGAAGTTGAAAACAAAAATTATGTGGGTTTCAACTATGAATTAGCTAATGCCTCTAAGAATTTCAATAATGTAATTATTCTTTAACATTTTCTGGATTTAAAAATTTTGTAATTAATAAAGTTTTATCTAGATATCTTTGGAATGGTATTTCAAATGCTTTGAAAAAATTTAAGTGTATTTCTTGCATTCTAGAATGAAATGGATCTGTTTCTATTTTATTACAGTACAGTCAAGCCTGTCTATAAAAGCCACCCAAAGGAACCAGTAAAAGTGGACTTTATGGACAGGTGGCCTTTATATACAGTTTCAAATAATATGAATAAAGAACAGTTAGGATACAATTCTACTGGCTTTTATAAGCAGGTGACCCTTTAATTAGAGTGAGTAATGGTGTTTAACGTCCCAGTCAAGAATATTACACTTATATCGAGACGTTGCCAGCTATAGGCGAAGGTGCAGAAATTTTGCCTGTGCATTGCGCTGATGGCATTATACAGCAGGGTTCTTTAGCGTGCCAACCCCACCGTGACACAGGACTTTGTTTATTTTAAGTTCCCATCCGAAAGAAACGCGATTTTCATTTTGTAATGCGGAGTGCTTGGTGAAAGAACAGTCACTACCCACTTTCAAGTCTTGGGTCAGACCCGGCCGGGGATTGAACCCACGACCTCCCACTTACGAAGCGAGCACTCTACCAACTGAGCTACCTTTAATTAGAGGTGGTTTTTTAAGACAGGTTGGACTGTATTTGCATAGGGGTTTTGGGTCTTGTATAACGTTCAATTTGTAGAGAGAGGATGAGAGCACCACTTCCCACATGGAGAACAAACTTTTATGATGGGACACCAATGCTGACATGGAGGAACAAGCCTTTATGATGGAACACTTGACACCAATGCTGACATGGAGGGACAAGCCTTAATGATGAGACACTTGACACCAATGCTGACATGGAGGGACAAGCCTTTATGATGGGACACTTGACACCAATGCTGACATGGAGGAACAAGCCTTTATGATGGGACACTTCAACAGCAATGCTGACATGGAGGAACAAGCCTTTATGATGGGACACTTGACACCAATACTGGCATGGAGGAACAAGCATTTATGATGGGACACTTAACACCAATGCTGACATGGAAGAACAAGCCTTTATGATGGGACAATTGACACCAATTCTAACATGGAGAAACAAGCCTTTATGATGGGACACTTGACACCAATGCTGACATGGAGAAACAAGCCTTTATGATGGGACATTTGACACCAATGCTGACATGGAGAAACAAGCCTTTATGATGGGACACTTGACACCAATGCTGACAGGGAGAAACATCAAAACTTTATATTTGAATACTGAAACACTAATGCTGACATGGAAGGACAAGCGTTTATAGTTGGACACCAACACCAATGGTGACAAAGAGGAACATCAAACCTTTATATTGGACACTTAACACCAACACTCACATGGATGAATAATTTCTTGAAAACACTTATAAAGACACAAAAACAATAACCAACAGATTTGGTTTGGTTAATGGTAGTTTATCCCTAGGGAAAGAAAACTAAAAAATTCCAATTTGACCACAAAGATTCCCAAAAATAACTGATACACTAGCAAATTAAATATAGGCCTTACCTACAATATTGTGAAAATCAATATTTTTGCAATGGGGATCTAGTTATGCACAAGTCTTCAGTCTCCAAAAAACTGTCATATATAAGGACTTTTTCATGAAAAAACCAAAATCACTGCTATAAACATGTTGAATGAACTTGAAAAGTAAAAAGCATGTTATAATTGTTCCCAGTGGTTTTCCAGCAGAAAAAAATTCTCACAAAATGTCTGCTGCAGAACAAATTGAATGAACTATAATAAGGAAAAACAACAAGCATATTATACTGTCACAACTGGTACATATATACAGGGAAAAAAAAATGCATTTTAATCGTTTTAAAGGTGCTTAATATTCAAATTTTAACCCAATCCAACCCAACCCCCCAACGCCAAAAAAAAATTCCCATTGTTCATTGTCAAAAATGGCGCCAAAATTAAAAGTGGGAAATATTACTTCATGGGAACACTATTTTCAATCAAATATTGTCTCGATGGAGTGACATTATTTCTGCTGTAGTTACAAACGAGTTATTTTTACAATCCGAATTCGCGCCATTTTCTAAAAAGAAAAAAACACAATAATGTGAAAATTTCCACACAAAGAAAATAAAAATTCTCAAAATCGATTTAAACAACGATTTGACAATACTTTTAAAAGTAGTTTTGCACTGTATTTTGAAGAAATAGACATCCACATATTCACTTTCCATTACAATCTTGATCGGAGGGGGCAAAAACCTGCAGGGAAAAAAAACATGCATCTCACTCACCTTTCTCCGCACCTGTGAAATGTTCAAGAGTACCCGGATCTACCTTTGTCGATCCGTTTGACCTTGCCAGGGGCAATTTTTGGCAACTTTATTGTTTTATAAAGGGGGAGACAGTAATGTTGAGGTTCCATTTTGCAAAGAAAGAATACGTTTTTGCAATAAAATTGATGAAGCATTTGACAAAAAGTAAGAAAAAACACGCGACACGAGCTCTGTCGTATTTTTTGACGCGGAAATGTAAACAATTATAGCTGGATTCAAAACCTGTCACCCCTCTCTTGGATATTGGCTGAATCAAAATGTATACTTGCGCATGTGTGGGGTTTTTCTGCGTTCGAATGAGCTGTGGTTATTGACTGACTACAATGATATGTGTAGAGAGTCCTTGTCCAAGGCTTGTCCTTCTTTTTCACGTACTGTGTTGTTCTGGGATTTTTTAAAAATGCTACACGAATTTTTGTCGTGATTTTTTCGTAGAAAGAACACTACTGTCTTAACACCTGGAGCATCAAGATTTATTATATTGAAATAATCATAAATAATTTTCACCAAATTTTTTCGGGGTTTTGCATTCATGAATAGTCAAATACAACCCCCTATATATTATCAAAGCACGTGACTTATTGTTTTCATCAAATTTAGTCAGATATTGGTTCCTATGGCAACGGCATTATTCATTTTAATGCAAAATTATGTGAAAATCATTAAAATAATAATTGACGGACTACAATGAGATGTGTAGAGAGTCCTTGTCAGAGGTTTTTCTTTTTTCACGCACTGTGTTGTTCTGTGATTTTTTTAAATGCTACACGAACTTTTGCCGTGAATTTTTCGTAAAAAGAAAACTATTGTCTTAACACCTTGACCGCCAGGATTATATTGTAATTTTCATGAATAATCTTCACCGAATTTTTTCGGGGTTTTGGGGCTCATAATTGAACTACAAATGCACATATCTATTGATCAAGAATTAACACAAAAAGGATAAAAAAAGAAATAATTTAATGCAACTTAAAATTTGCTGTAAACTTTTCAGCAGTATCAAAGTTTTAGCTCAATCAAAACTGTAGTATGTATGTGGTCTTAAAATGAAAAAATAAACATTTTAATCTAATTACAAGTATTCAAGATTTAAAAATAAATGGTGGTTGGTTTTCAGTGCTTATTTTCAGCCTTTCTATTGCGTATGTACATATAAGGAATTCTTATATATTCTTAAAGATAAAGAATTCCAGTTTTATTACATTTTCAAAATAGTCTTATTATCGGTTACCATGGCGACGGATCTACAGCTAAGAAGCAAAAATAGATAAACAATCATTTAAATATTGTTTCTGAACACATAACCTAACTGAATACATATAACTATTGCAAATTTACATTAAATGGTAAAATAAATCTCAATCAGTTTAATTCTTATTGTAATATATTTCAGCAATACCCAATTTCTATTTCAAATCTCAACTCTGGCCAAAGGGTACGTGGGCTTATGGCATGGCGAAGTGTGTGTGCGCGTGTGCGTCTATGCGTACGTCAGTAAACTTTAAAACTACTGGGCCAATTAAAACCAAATTTGCCATGGAAGGTCCTTGACAGAGTCTAACTATAGTTTGTTCAAATCATGGCGATCGGATATCCAAAATGGCTGCTGTTACTAAAAATAGACAAAACGTAAAATAAATCTTCCTCTCGTGAACCGCTCATCGGAGGCAAAAATTATGTGATATTTGAATTCTACATGGCCTTAACCTTAAAATGTGAAAAATGCGTTAAATTTTTCAAATTTGAAAACAGCTTTAAATTGCTAAATCTTGACTATTTGTAAAGATAATAACATGGGGTTTTCAGATTTGATGTTCTTTTTACCTGATCTTCGGAATGAGGTCAATGTCAAAGATCATAGTCATGACCTAGTTTCCGATCTTTGAGTTTTCCGCTGTTTATTATATAATGAGCTGCTATTAAAGACAAATAATTTTTTTCATTTAAAAAATTATTGGCATGACAAATTCTAGCTATGTGATATCTGACATACAATTTAGGAGTTATTGTCTCTTAAACGGATGCAAATATTTTTAAATACCTGGGAGTTACTGACCACATCTTTGGAAACTACAGTCCAACCTGCCTTAAAGGCCCCCTCTTTATATATAAGGACCACCTGCTTATAAAGGTCATTATATATAAATGTACCCAAATTGTTCTTTATTCATATCATTTGAACCTGTATATAAAGACCACCTGCCCATAAAGGTCACTTTTACTGGTTCCCGTGAGTTGCCTTTATAGACAAGTTTGACTGTATGTTATTTGTTTTTGACATGCCGTGTATAAATAATGCCAAGTATATATGATTGTTTTCGGTTTCCGACTATTATCAATGTCTTTAATAATCAATTAAATCAACGTCACATAAACTGACTATACTGACCAGACCAAGAAATGCCAATAAAATACGGTATTTGGAGATACCAAAACGGCTATAAATCCAAAATTAAGTTTAAAATCGATTAAAATTAAAAACTTGTTTTAAGCTTTATTTCTAAAAATATGGCTTTAATAATGACTTATGAAAAAGTTATTTTTTCAAGGACGTCCGTCACAATAATAATATGAAAGCTATAAAAACTACTGTGTGTTTTAAAGAAATATTTATATATCGTTCTAAGCCACAATAAAAATAAGTTTTATAGTACACACATAAAACATAAATGACAAGCGCTTCTTTTTTCCAGATCGGTATGCCCTTTAAGGGCGATTGTCTAAAACTGGGCCACATTTTTTTATCTTTAGATCTGAATGATCTTAACCTCTTTGCTACTTAATTTTAGGACCTGTCTTTCAGATAATATTGATATAAATGTTACTAAATATTTGTAGTTCGTATTTCTTTTATTCCTTATCAGTACATGAGAGTTAATAAACGCTTAATTATGTCAAGTGGTATTGTACTGGGGTAAAGTGTATATACCTGCACGCTTAACCCAATAATTACCCACTACTGTGAGTTTTTATCTTGGGTAATTTTAAAATCAATCTGAATGTGCATCTTATTCTGTTGAAATAGTAAGGGTTTTCTATAGTATAGCTAAAGGCGGTCTACCTCAGCCCCCACCCCACCCCCAAACACTAGCACTATATGGCAATGAACATAAAATGTTTTTTGATGATCCGATCCACTCGTGGCCAAATCTATATTGTGAAAAGATTTTGCTTTTTTCTAGTATTGTGGTTTTCTCTAGCATTTTATAATATTGACCACCTCGAGACCTTTCTATAGATGAAATTATTTGGACATCAAGTTCTTATTAGGCCTATAAAACACCATTCCATCACCATTAATGGACCCATGTGGAACTGTGTGATTTTAATCGCCAGTCTTGCATTTTACGACATAACAATACCTACATGTTTAACTAAAATAATGTTCATTTTATATGTAATTAACGCTCAATTAAGTTTGACACGTGCACTCGGTAAATTTTCGCGTTCGATTTATTTTCGCGTAAATTCGCGAAAGTAACAAGACGCGAAAATAAACTTTCGAGAACATTTTATTTCTTCCATTTAAAATATAGAATCTACGCTAATATCTTGTCACGAAAATTAAAATTATGGCAAAATGAAAGAATTCTAACCAATATTTTGAACCAATAAATCTGCTGAGAGCATTCGCCAAACATAGCGTAGATATTTTACTTTGACTTGAAATCATAACCTTAATGCTGTTAGCTCTGCCTATTTTTATAAAAGAAGTTGTATAATACGAATTCGACGTTTTCGCTGTTTTTTATGTTTATCATATATATGTCGAAATAGTATACCGGCAAAATTTGCTGATGTATGATTGATTGAATACTCTCTCCCTCTCTCTCTCTCTTTTTCAGAAAGTTTCATCAGTAAACATGAATTTTTCACAAAAATATAAATAAATAAAAATTAAAAAAAAAAAAAAAAAAAAAAATCCATTTCAGGTGGTCTCGTACAATCTCTCTCTCAGAAAGTTTTTTATCTATATAATTTCCTAATATTGCTTCCTATTCAAAACGTGAGCTTTTCATATAAATAAATAAATAAATAAATAAATAAATAAATAAATAAATAAATAATTAATTAATTAAAAACAACTCCATTTCAGGTGATCATGTAACTAGCATTTACGTTGCAATCCCTATACCTAACTTCTCTCTCTCTCTCTCTCTCTCTCTCTCTCTCTCTCGGAATATTTTTAGTCGCATGTGTTGTCGTTGACATTTTTTATAAATATTATCTTTAAATTTATTATTATCTTTAAATTTATGATTATTATTATTACTATTATTACGTTCACGTATACACTTGTTCACATAAAAACCATGATTCGGCAGTCCCACGCCCACGACCAGAACTGCTGCTGATATCCACCAACAGTCCGACTCGAGTTTTGACTAAGGCTGAAACAAAATGAATATTCATATCATTTGATCTAATTATTTTTAATTTTTATCATTAAATAAAATATGAAACAAAAGATCACTTCCATTATCAAGATATCACACAAGAATATTCAAGTATTTTCTTTTTTTTCATATTCACACTCCACAGGGTGTCTTGTGCAAGTTCAGCAACCTCCATCTTGTCCTTGAGGTTGAAAAAATAACGTAGATCTGATACAAGTGGAAAATGGTATAAAACACATTTTATCGTGAAAATTCCACACATCTTTATCAATTCATATACTATAAAACCATTTATTCATAAATTAAAATATCGTTAAAATGTATGAACATGAATAATTTAGTATTTCCAATGACAAAACGATGCGCGTTTGGTCATGAAGAAGAACAAAAATGGTGTCTGTCGGACGAGGTGTTCAGATTCAAACCACTTTACATCTATTCCTTTGACCTTGGAATTCAAATAAAATGTAATAACACGTTCAAAAACATTCTTAAGTTACATTTAAGATAAATAATTAAGCTGAACACGATTATTTAATAAAAGTTTTTGTTGTTTTTGTCGGACTGATCAATGCTGAATGTCACTAGTATCGAATAAAAACGAGTTATAAAATACTTTAACAATGTAAAATTATGATTCGTTGTGCATTGACTTGTAATTTTGATTCTTGTTAAATGATAAAAATAATAATGGTAAGAATTCATTATTTAAATACAGTTTAATAATAGTTTAAAATTGGGTAACAAACACAAAATCGGGGAAAACGTATGTCAACATTAGATTTTGCAGGGTGTTTATGGGGGTGTCTTCTATCACGTCCGTAACCGCAACATAAATACAGCGCGCGGATGTTCATTCGTCATTCTTGTTTCATCCAAGGATTTCGACTACGTAGAAGTCAACATGCCAGGAAGCACTCGTTCCCGTTCTAGAAGCCGCAGCAAGTCTCCACAGAAGACTGCACCAGCTGCATCTCCTAAGAAGAAGGTTGTAAAGAAGGCCGCAAGAAAATCAGCAGCACCAAAAAAGCCAACAACTTTGAATATGATAGTCACCGCCATTACATCCATGAAGAATAGAGGAGGTTCATCAACACAGGCCATTAGAAAATACCTTCTTGCACACAACTGCCACTCATCGGGAGCTCAAATCAAGGTAGCTTTGGCTAAAGGACTAGCAACCGGAGTTTTGGTTAGACCTAAAGGATCGACAGCGACTGGTGCCACCGGCAGATTCAGGGTTGGAAAGGTACCAGCTGCACCAAAGAAGGCCAAGAAACCAAAGGCAAAGAAACCCAAGAAGCCAAAGAAGGCCAAGAAACCAAAGAAGGCAGCAGCAAGGAAACCCAAGGCCAAGAAACCGAAAAAGAAGGCGGCAGCAAAGAAACCAAAGGCAAAGAAACCTGCTAAAAAGACATTGAAGAAACCAAAGACCACCAAATCTAAAGCAGCAAAGCCTAAAAAAGCAAAGAAGTCTACACCAAAGAAATCTGTAAAGAAGGTCACAAAGGCAAAGAAGTAAAGAGAAGTTGAAGATACCTGACTTATCTTACTAAAGGCCCTTTTAAGGGCCACCCATTTTCTTAGAAAAGATCTAAATTGTAATCAATGTTTCAGTGCCTTAGCACTTCGCACACAGTAAATAACGCACATCCCCACCCAAACTTGTCCATACAGAAATATAGAAAATATTTTTTTGTAAAAGACAAGGATGAAAATGTCGAGCACGATTTTTTTAAACTAAATATTGAAAATAATTACTAACAGTAACAAAAGAATTTAATTTTTAATATTTGGCATATTATAGAGTTTCTCCCTTATTTGAGAGAATTTTATTGTAAGACGAAGTTTCACTCTAGTAGATTAAAAATTTTTGATCGTCTACCATTAAAAAGTTGATGCCTATTTCCAAGACAATTTTTCATAAATGTCAACTTGATTTCAAATGCAAAATTAACTTATTTTGTCTAACTATTTTAAACTGAAATTAGGCTATACAAATGATTGTTATGTAACATACAAGATCATAAGAACTGTTGCATTTTCAAAATGTCTACGCACCAGTAAAAAAAATCGCTTATATCGACACGATCGAAGCCGTCAGTTCTGGGATGGTGTAAGTAACCCGGAGTGTCTGGTAGAAACCTATGACTATATTCTCAGAATGAGAACCGATGACAACTGGAACCTGGAGTAAACGAGACTTTCCTTAGCTTCTTGAAATAGACCACTGGGGGTTCGAATCTAGCCATAACATTTTTTCTTGTGTATATACGCAATGAACAAACGAATTTGACTAGAAAAAAACCCGCATATATCAGGACCAATGATAATAAAACTCCAGGCTTTGGACGGTCACTGGATTTAATGACAATTTAGATTGGTGTGATTATGTCATTATTGGAGGTCACAATCCTCCAACTTATATTTTCAGTCAGTGAATAAGATATGGGCAAAAATATAAACTGGTTTGCAGGACATGGCATAAATGGAGGTTGGCCCTTATATCTATCTATATTGTTAGAATGGTACAATTATTTCCTGATGATTTCTTGAAAACCCTTCTAATTTACAGTTTCAATGTTTACACATGCCAGTTCACCTCAGGTAAAGAAAAGACATTTATTTCTCTTTTTATAACTGTTAATCATTTGCTGCATTAGGGGTTCAGTTCATCTTGGCTGGTTGCTATGGTGTGATTGTGAAAGGGAACTCCACAAAAAGATGAAATGTCCTTTATCATATTGATTAAAACAAAATACAATTTAATCCATTTCTTTTTATTTCAATAAAATAAAACATTTCATGATCATTCAAAAATCGAAACAAACATAAAATTAAATCTGTTATTCAAAATGCACTCAAAATAATTATGCACATTATGTCATTTACTAGTACATGTATATCATTTATTCACAAAATAACAAAAATTACAAAAAAAAATATTGGTTTGATAAAATTTTACTTCACAACAAATATAGTGTACTTCAAATTATAAATGATACAAATATTGTGTAAGAGGAAAGAGAAAAATGAAAGGGCCAAACTAGGACTTGAACCCGGAACTATTCTGTTGGTTGGCCACTTCCCAGGGTCAGAAAAGCTCCAAAATGGAATAGAAAAGGGAAAATGCATTGGCCAAACTGAGAATCAAACCCAGACCTTCCCAATACTAGCAGGACGCTCTACCCACTCAGCAACCTGGCCACCTACCGAGCCTGGTCTGCCACAATTGTTTAACCATTAAACTGTCTAGAAAGAGTGCTTATGGTGTTGTTACTTCCATTGCCATACAAAGTAAACTGAATAAGGTGAACCAACAATGGAAGTTATAGCACTATAAACACCATTAATAGATAGAACCATGGTTATATTTAATTTTGCATTTCTTTCGTTTAGTTTTAATCCTAATTGTAATTTAAAACATTGCTGTTTACAACATGCATGTCCAGTCGCTGGAACAGTCAGCAAATGACATCACACATATATGTTTGTGGTTCATGGCAAAACCACACAATGTTCATGACAAAACCACATGTTTAATGTGCTTCATCACAATTAATACACAAGTTATGCAATGATTTCATAGAATTTTTTTTGTAAGTAATAGGGTTCCGCAATATCATGATGTAAGTTTTGTTCCACAATATTGCCATTGGCAAATCCTTGGCAACAATTATCGTGATGCCGATATATAATAACATCTCTAGAAAACATGACTGCTATCATTTGATCAAATAATGATAATGGTAATTATGGTTCAAAAACTATATTTGGTCTCAAAAAATAGTTTTATAGGACAAAAACCAAATGTAAATATATTTTTAACAAAAATATTATATATACATGTATGCACTTGACTAGAAATCTACCGGTACTTACATTTGTATCTTGGTTAGCTAAAAAACTGAAAGTGAACAAACTTAAAGTCTATATACTTCAACAAACCTTATAATGTTTAAATATGCGACCAGATTAATATGTACTGTGACCAAAAGCATCATTCAAATTGTGACATCACTTATCATCATTTACACATCTGTGATTGACAATTAAGACTTTGATATCACAGACTATTGACATCATAAGTGATGTCACAGACTAATACCTTCATAAGCAATAATATGCCAGCAAAATAACAGTGTATGCTTGCACTCATCTCGGAACATAATCCATATTTATTTTGTATCATCTACAGTAAAAATGTTGTGTAAAAGTCCATTTGTCATGTCAATGTATAAATTTATGCAAATTTGTGATATCTTATACTTTCATAAAATAAAAAAGAATGAAAAACAATTTTTAAAAAAGTATCCTGATATGTAATTCATCCATTAAATAATTTATAAAATGACAACCGGTAATGTGTAAATGTCAGCATTTATTAAAATTCATGAAAATTTAGTGAAAAAAATCTTGTACTTAATTGGCAGTTTTCATTATAAAAATAATTAATAATAATGAAAAGAAAGATGGATATTAAATGAGATTATATTACAATTTGATTATACATGTAAATAACCGATCAAATAAAATTTGATAGGCAAGCAAGCCCCTGTTTCACAGTTACCCCGTATTCCCTAATTTAGGTTTTCCTTAACTAAAATCTGATAAAATTTAAAATCTTTCTAATTTTGTTCATTTTTACAATATTCAGAAATTTAAGGTGTTATTTTTAAGATCACTTATAGATTAAAAACATCTGCATTTAGTTTTGACAAAGATATTCATCAGTAGTTCCAAAAATTTGCTAAAGTTAAGTTAAGAAAAATCTTAGCTAATGAATGATTGTGAAACTGAGGCTATGTCCTGGCCGTCTATTTTTTGAAAAATGTGGTCCATTTTGGCAGTATATAAACTGATTTAGAGAAATCATGATTGGTTAATGTGTAGAAATTGAAGTGGTCAAAGAAATAATTCTTGAAAATTAGTCATGAACTTAAATAAAACAGAATAAGTCAGTTACCATTATATTACAAGACATATAGGAATTTTTACTCTAAAAATATCGAAACTATAGGATTTCAGATAAATATAGGAAGATTTACACCTGTTAATGAGTGATAAACAATCTTACAAACAAGTCAAGAAAATCTACACAATGCTTCTAAACTAAACATCCAATCAAACAACAACTATTTTGCATCTACTGAACAAAGGGGAATAACTCTTCAAGCACTAGTTTTTATCTGAAGGATTCGTAAAATGTGTTATTTTTCATCACAGACTCTATTTATCAACAGATGTTTGTTAGTTATATGAAAATAAAATTTAAAAAATCTATCCAAAACAAATACAGAAGGCCATGGAATACTAATTAACGATAATAAGCAATAAATACTAATAATAATTTAACAAATAATGATTTACTTATTAGATAATAATTTAAACCACTTCCAAGCATTTTTAAATTGCAAATTGCTAAAATGTCACAATAAATTGTACATGCACATTGCACAAATAAATATGAATGTAACAAAAGTCACTTTATTCCAGGGCAACATTTAAGCACAGTTTTGCCCTAAAATCCATTTTGTGACATGAACGTTTTGCTGCAATTATCTCCACTTCATTATATTATTGGTTTTAACACACATAGATTTCGTGATTTATAAGTATATTGCCAATATCACAATTTGTGACAAAATCAATTGCTCATGACCAAAGACTAATTACATGTCTGTTATTTGTGAAAATTTAAAACACTTTCACGTTAATGCAATTGAGATCACTTGTATACTATTAAATAACCAAAAACATTTGTTAGCAAATATAATATTATTCCCAATGTATTTGAAATGGAATAAGTTCGCCATTTTTCCCATAGAAATACATCTATTTGGATATTAGCAATGTAATCATTTCCCCCACAAATGTAATAAAGCATTGATTACATGTTCCATTGGCAAACCCCATTTTCTCTCAGCTGCAGTACATTGTACTGAAAATGTCTCTACATTTCTATTGTTCAAACAAGTATAACAACCACACTCAAAGCAATAACTCACATTGCATATATAAGCAAACAACATTGACCTGCTTGTGTGACCTTTGATAAAGAATATTCATATAGGAGAATCCACCCAATACACAGGTAGTCTTATGATTCACAGTTCTTACATGAAAAGAGTTTTAGTGTTTCTCCTTCTGTATATGAAATAAACATGTGTCCTCTGTATACAAATACACTCGTCCACAATAAATATTTAAAATTAAAGGTCAAGCGGACAGGTCAATGTTGTTTGACTAGACTACTTATTATTATATTTTACATATTCAGGTCCACATAGACCTAATTTAATCAACAGTAAAAATTTTTATAGCTGGTGACACTAATAGTACACTTTGAAGTAATTTACCATACACCAAATTTTTAAATGGGTCACTTTTTAAAATTTTTTAATTCAGAAATTATAAACGTGATAATCAATTGAGATATTGGCAAAAAATTAATCACACAAAAAAGTTCATAGCTGATGCAACTAATAGTATATTGCAAAAAACATATTATCTGTACTGTACACCAAATTGATAAATGGGTCCCTTTTGAAATTTTTTTTGGCAGAAATTATAACAATGATTATCAATGGAGATATTGGCAACAAGGATTATGAACTTGGCATGTTGAATAAAATGTGTTAAAAATGGAGATACAGTACAACCTCGATAACTTTACAACCTCACTTATCACCACAATATCTAGAAGTCTAAAAATCTATTTCTTTTATGTTTTCCTTTAAAAATCTTTTTCAATTTATTGCCAAACTCCTTGATAATGCCGAAATCTCACTGAACAAATGGTGGTGATGAATCGAGGTATTACCGTATTAGTATTTGGTCCCAGTGGTTTTTATTTGTTACACATATTAATATATATATTCTTTCAAATTCAGAAAACCCAAACTCCTTGATATCTTTAAATTTGAATTTAAGTCCCTTTAACATCAAGTTATCCAAGTTTTATTGAACATGTGCTGTCCATTATAACAACTGAAGATAACATAAGTGTTAATGATATTGGACTCCTGATACTGGAAATTTGCATTTACAACAGAGCCAAAATGGATGGTGGTCAGCAGGGTTTTGAATGTTTTTAATAAAAAAAAATTTTAACAAACTTCATAAAAAATAAATTGATCAGCATAAATTATCACAGTTTTTTCTATTCTATCTTTCATATGGAATGTTTATTTTACTGTTTCTTCTTGGTTTCTTTGACTAGTTTCTGTAAATCGTTGTACAGGTTACGATGTAAAATATCTGAAGCACAAAACAGTCCGCCCATCAAAGCACCAGAAAATCCAACTGTGGCAATATCTTGTCCTGTAAAATAAAAATATTTATGGTAAAAGCAGACTATGAAATTATTCATTTCCTGCTACATATTGGGTCAAATTTTGACATCAAAACTGGAATCTGTATTTAATAATGGAATTCATGTATATGGGAGAACTCACTGGGACAGGGTATTAGAATATTTAGAGAATTCTGAAAACTTCATCTGTTCAAGAGTGACCAATACCCCACTCAAATAATTGTAGCCAAAACTCCAAGAGACTTTTATGATCTTGACATATGTGATATATATTTGGGTCAGTGATAGCACACTTATAAACAATAGACATCATTTTTGTGAAATTTCAAGAAATTCCTCAATGCACAGAGTTGTATTTCTGAAACGATTTTACACAGACATACTGTAAGACTGATAGACAATCGATACAATATATAGACAGACAAGGTGATTTCTATATACCACTTCAAACTCGCAGACTTTTAATTTTTGAATGGTGTTTTATGCCCTAATCAAGAACAAATATAACTCTATTTATATTGAGGTGGTCAGTTCAGGAGATTTCTCTCATATCAGATCTGGAACTTTGGTGGTGAGAAGTGCTGTGATTGTTAAAGTGTGCGCTTCAAACCACTCGACCACAGAGGAAGGAGTACTTGAATAGGGATTCTTCGTATATACCTCCTCAACTCCATGAATTGATATATGATTTAAACTGAAACTTAAAAAAAAATTATACATCAAACCTGTAAGAAAGAGGCCAGGTATATCTGTCTTTGGTCGTAAGTTAATGGCAGCTTCTGGTAAGAACCTCTGCTGTGTGTGATCCAGACCGTACATCTCACCATGTTCAAATCCCAGGTAATATCTGTTACTTAATGGTGTACCAACATCAAAATATACATCCTGAAAAAAACAATAAAATAGTGATTTTAAGACATGTACCACAAAACTTTAATCAATCAAACATAATATTTCTCCAATTCAGTCCAAAATGATTAACACATGTACGATCAAACCTGTCTATATAGGCCACTCAAGGGAATCGGTAAAAGTGACCTTTATAGGCAGGTGACCTTTATATACAGGTTCAAATAATATGAATAAAGAACAATTGGGATACAATTCTACTGACCTTTATAAGCAGGTGACCCTTATATAGAGGTGGCCTTTAAGACAGGTTGGACTGTAGTCGTCTTTTATTCAGAAAATCTTGAATATCGGTATCTGGATAAGTCCATATTGATATTCAATGCAATTTGAATTACCAAAGTTATTATGTATTTCAGATAATGGTCAAAACATAACCTCTTCTGGTGTTTGTGCAGGGGGGGGGGGATAAGAGTGAAGTACCTATGTTTTAAGCCCCAGTCAAGAATTTTCCAGATAAACATTAACATTTATTGTCAAAATAAATAAACTTACTCTTCCTTCCAGTTTTGGGAACAGTTGTATACACTGATTCCACATCTGTTTTCCGATTGCGTTTTTCAATCCATCATAATCTTCTCCACGTTTTTTCACTTTCTCCTCTTCCCATCGTGAATACCAATCATATTTTGACAACGTGATAATCAAGCAGGTTGACTTGTCTGAAAAAATAGATAATTTTGTCACCCTTCAAAGAATTATCTCCCATAAGGATTGGTTAACTTGCCGGGGTACACACAACTATGTTCGGAGATCTGCCAGGATACATAATCGCACACAACGTTTAGTGGTAAAAGGGAAGTAACTTGTACATTGGGAACATATATTAAACAAACATGGCAACAACGTAGGTAAGTCACACAGAATACTACATTGAAGTTAAAGGAACCAAAATATTACTGCTTTGAAGGGTGACAAAAGCGTTATGCAGGGTTTTGGCAGGTGACAGTCCCATGTACCCTGTCAAAGATCAATGTACCCCTTGCCTGTCACTAAGGGTACATAAATATGTGACAGGATACCTGCCAAAACCCTGTATAATTTATAGTGTATGGTAGCTTCAAAATAAGTGAAGATTTTACAATCAAATGTTGTACACATGTAATAGCTAGTATACATGTACAAGAATGGCTCTGAATTTACATGTATACCACCTGCAAATTTTGATGTATTTTTGTGCATCAAAATATGGGTATAATCGAAATCAATGAATCTTGAAGTAAAAAATTGTAGAATGAAGCCTAAGTTGAAGAATTTACACAAAATCAAACAAAGATATTTTTCATTCTTGTTGATAAAAGCTCACCTCTGTAAACTACTGTAACTGATTATAAAACTTGTATCCATAAAATAACAAAATTGAGTTTGAGTAACATTATGGTGTTTTATGCCCCTGCAGTCAACATTCTTTCACTTATACCAGTATATACATAGGCTTACACATGGATTACACATTATGTACACTGCCAGCCATATATGTACATATTTAAAACTGGTCATATCATTCCGAACTGAAAATCGCCACAAAGGAAATTGTTAGAACATCATTCTGCTGAAGCTGTTGTGGTGTTTGTCAGCTAACATAGTGTTTTTATATTGAAAACTGTGTTTTTGCCACATTTTGATATTTTCCCTATATTTTAGAAAAGTAATTCTGTTTCAAGAAAAACAAGTTTGTTGCATACTTTTAGATCATTAAGTTAAGTTATAACTCTCAAATGGTACAAAAATTTCAATATTTCAAATCCGGGAATTGAATTTGACATGATTATAATAAAAACATTCACATATGTAAACATATGACAAATAAAAATTTGTATACTGTAAACATATTTAATTTCGCGTGTATTTATTTTCGAGGTATTCAAAATTAGATATCCACGTAGTTAAAATTTTGGGTTTTTTAAATAAGCACTGTAACACATTGAGCATAATATAATTTTCGCTTCTTATTAATTTTCATGCAAAACAAAATAACTGCGAAACAAGAGAAAATTTGTACACCGCGGAAATAAATACATTTACAGTAGTTAATATGGGTGGCAGTGTATATGTACATGTATATATGTACCTGGATTCCTCTCTCCCCAGCTAGGATCTTTAGCTGACGGAAAAGATACAAACATCATAGGAACTTCAGACTCAGCAACTTCTTCTAATGACAATGCCATATAGTCCTCCAGTGATTTCTCTATTTGTGGACTACAAAAACCAAACAACTTAAAATTATCTAATTATAAATGTTATCCTATTATCTTTTTTATTGCAGTCTATATTGCAGCAGTTTTTCACACTCCTGGGACTTTGTATGAAACTTGTAATTGCAATCAAATTAATATCTTATCCATAGAAAATACATTAAGAAGAGTCCGAAAAATTACCCCCCCCCCTCCCCCCAAACATAAATCACCATTTACTGACTAAAATTTAAATGTGCATTACTAAATATATATAATTTTAAACGACAATTAGAGAAATTTCATTCCATATACATACTGTATGTAGCAAGAGTCAAAAAAATATTCAGAATATCTTTTAAATTTTATATTATCTACATGTACATGTATACTGAATGTCACCAGACAACCAAAACTGAAAGTACAATGAATTGTTATGTCTAAAAAAATTAACTGTAATACTAGTACATATATATGTATGTTTGTCTTACTTCAGGTAAAACCAGGTGTTTTGTGCTTTAATTCCTAGTTCTTCTTGAGATCCATCTAGACCAACAAACACAGTAAGGAAAGACAAACTCTCACCTATCTTGTTAATTAGTGGATAAATACCTGTAACAAGAAGTTATTAATATAAAATATTTACCAAAGCAGAAACACAGCCATGTGTATTGATTAACTGAGAATAATACTGAACATAAAAGTTCTTGTTTGAATCTAACTTTCGTAACTGAATTTTACTGTAAAGTTCATGTGTGATTTATTTTGTAATTTTAAGTTTGTTTTTTATTGTGTATATATACTGCCTTTTTACCAGGTATCTGAAAAACAACCTTTCTCCTGATGTACAATGTATTTTACTTGCTAATTCTGTGAGTTTTAGCCAATTTTAGCGATTTGTGAGGCCCTATCAATTGGACAGTACTTATGGTATATCACACCTTTGGATTAAGGATTGACATAATAAACAAGAAATCTGTGAGCTACTACTCACTTAGAATACCTGTGCTTTTAACATGTTAGAATACAAAGTAAACGTGAAGTAGATAGCTGTCAAACTTGAAATCGGTACTTGTGGCATAGGTCCTTACATTGAACTCGCATACAGAATTTTAAGTGGCTGTGATTAGTAGTTGCTGAGAAAACTGTTATTAAAATGTTTGTTTCCGGAGGACAGAAGGACAGAGGTAAAACAGTATACCCTCCTCTTCTTCGAAGATTGTCTGATGATTTCTATGAACTAATCCTCATTAGAATCAAACAAGAACTAACACTAGTCAGCACACCTCATATGGCAGCTCCTAGTGAAAATGCATGTATATATGGAAAACTTTATACATTGTACACAGAGGAATCTCAAGCAAATATTTTGTAAACTCTGATTTAGCTATGCATAATACCGTATACTAGTATTGGGAATTTTTCGCGTAGGCCTTTTTTCGCGATTTATAAGACAAAATGCAGGTAAAATTTTCGCTGTGTGTAATTTTCACGATATGGGAATATCAGCGTGAAAAATTCCCTATATACAGGTTTGCAATACGGTAACTAAATTATGACAAAAAACATTAAACAAAGTATTAAACTTAAATAGACTGAAGATCTTTGTGATAGCTCAAACACACCGCTCGTTCAACTCAAAAGTGTAAATGAAAAATCAACAATTTTCGCTCTAATACAATATCTGTCAGAATAACATGCCGTCAGTAATTGTGAACAAAACACAAGCTGAAGTCATGTTACAGATTTTGTCGGAATTAATGGAGCGAAACAAAATAATTTGTATGGAATGTTGAGTGCTACTCGTGATTAGTAATTAATATAACTTTATGAGACAGTTTGTTGAAAACCCGCTTCATTAATCTCTTAATCCGATTACAACAGACAGGGGCGTATTAACTGTAAACACCTGTGTCGTCCACGCTTGATGATTGACTTTTCACCTGATCAGGTCACGCCGATCTGCAATTTGTATGGCATTGTTAGTATCGCCCGTATAACCGGTGATATATTTATGACCGGTAATAAAGTTTTTTGTTTCATTTTTTTTATGATTTTCCGATTATATTAATTGATTAAGTGTTCAAATTTGAACATCAGGCAGATTAAGTGGTTTTCATTTACAAGCGATTTTACAATCACTAGCGAATACATATTCAACATATGTGTATAGAGTTGTAGCGAAATGGCACGACGTATGGAAGGGTAAAATGGACAAAATATCACAACTACTCAAGTGAAATTTTCGCTGGGTGAAATTTTAGCGATTTTTTTCACCGTGAATATAGCGAAAATTAGACACTTGCGAAAAAATCCTGATATACGGTACATGTATGACAATCAATGGTATTAAAATACATGTTTTTTTTATTACAGCTTGATGTAAAAAACAACACATTTAATACTTACAAGATTTAGTTGCTATTTCCTGGGGTAACAGTCTTAAATATGTATTAGCAACACCTGCATCAGATATTATGTTTTTGGCAAAAATGTCCATTTCAACACCTTTCCTGGAAACTTTGACACCTAATAAATAAATAACAATAAATTAATTAATTGCATATAAATAAATAATTGGATCATTTTCAGATTCAAATTGCTCATTTGATCTCACTGATATATGTTTTTTTGACTATACATTTGTAATGTTATATTCCTTTTTTTCAAAATAATTTTCATCTCAACTTATATTTATTAACAGGGATTTTTCTGGGTATCCCCATGTCCGGTAAAGGGACCCATTCTCAATGCAAAAAAAACATACATTTTTCCCAATTCTGTAGTAAAAAATTCCCAATTAGCTATGTTTATCAATATTTTGAGGAAAATAAATTTCACAAGATCATCAACATCATATTCGGAGGATATCTCGTTCTGATAACGATTTTAATCTATACTAACCCACATTTTGCTGGATGATTTATATAGAGACAAAAGAGACAGCGCTATTTTGCTGTGAACACCCAATATAATTTGTTCAATTACCAGTATTCTATTGGTCTAGAATTTCTAATATGTTGTTGTGATTTTTCCCAAAATTACATTTTTGTTGAGCGTTTTCCCAATTTCATCCCAAGGTCCTTTTCCCAAAAAGGTCAGAAAAATCCCTGTTATATCTTAGTGTAAACACTACAGACAATAATCTGTGTTGGCAATAAAATGATAATTTTAGGTAGTCATGGGTTCATTGGTAGCAAACTTTCTGACTGATTTATGAGCTTGGTAAAATATACATGGACTTTAAACTGTTCATGTCATAAAAGCCTGGGACTTTTAAGGCTAAACTGAAAAAATATTCAAATTTCAATTAACTTGGGAGTATTATATATAATTATGCTCTTTTTCACTTTGTAAGGATACTAAAGTATGACTCCTTTTTGGTACTAGGTTAAGGGGTCATGGAAACTGAATGGTGCATGTTTCAAACAATTTTGTGAAAAAATCTACTGTGAAAATACACATGTACATAGAAGTTATAATTTTGTACTAATTTATTCAAATAGGAAAAATCTTAAAAATATTTGGGAAAAACATAAATTTTGAAATTTGGGAATAGGCTCATTTTTGACCCCAATTTAAGCAGATTGACAGCCTTTAATCTGCCTAATAATTCTTACCCACGGCTGTTCCTTTAGCATCCATCAGTATTTTGGTGACCGGCGCTTTGACCAGTACAGCCCCACCGTGCCTCTCTATAGTGGGGATCATCTGGTATGTCACTTCGTTTGTACCACCCCGTATGTAGTGTGATCCATGCATGTAGTGATTGATTAACACAGAGTGAAATGCAAAACTACTTTTTGATGGTACAACACCTAGAAATAACAATAAAATATATTATTTAGTCAGTATATGACAACATACATATAAACATGATAAGCAAACTGTCAAAATTCAAATAATGAAACACAAGGCACACGCTTAAAAATGCTATATTTGCATTCCTAGTAACCAAAATCGCCATTGGCTACTAATTTCTGAGAACTGTTTTTACAAAAAGTAATCTTTTTTAGCGAATTAATGAAAATGTGAAAAAAATATTTCGAAAATTTGGTTATTAATAGTTATTAAATTGTGAAAACCTAGTAAATGCATACATGATAAACTAGGATTGAAGAATAAAGTGGCCTACATGTATACTGATTATAACCGACAGACTTTTATGGTCTGGTCAAAATTACTTACTTTTATTGAGATGACATTGGCAATATACAAATGTATGTGTTAAGATATTTATTTACCGGGTATACATTTAAAATCCCGTTATAAAACGAGATGTGAGGGTTTTTAGCCAATTTTAGGTGCCACAATCTACCATAGCACAGTACATCAACTTTCTAAGTTCTCATCATGAGGATCTGTGACCTTCATTTCTAAATATCAAAAGCTTGTGTAACATCAAAACCAGTCCAACGTTTTCTACATCTGGGAATCGAACCCTGACTTAACACTAAGAAAAAAAAACCACTCTACTAGTTGAGCAAGGCCACCAGCTTAGCCATGGGGTTAAAAAATTAAACATTATATAAGGAATGACTTTTTTTATCATTCATTGAAGTATGAACTGTTATAGCATGCTGGGACATATCACATAAATCACGAGTCAGTTTATGATTGATTTTCCCCAGTCTGCTTTCACCTGTAGGTGTACTTTTTGCGATCAATGTTTTTATTTTTTTTTATTTTTCCATTGTTTGAAGCTCTACTGAATACCTTAGGTATCCACCTGAAAAAATACCACATTATGTACCTTACAGGTGTTGGTTTCCTTTATTTCACTTATGATTTTTTAACCAATATTGAACAGAAATCAAAGTACTGAAAGTACTGAAACTCCAAAACCTGTTTTTAAAAGAATGGTTGAGTGAATTATTGTTTAAAGCGGCATCAGCATTATTGCAGCTATTCGCAGCCAAAACCATGTACATATTCAAAGTCGAGTGAACATGAAAACCAACAGAACTTGCTCAAAGAACTAAATGGTGTGATTCAAGAAATCTGTATTTATATATCACTTCTTTTGAAATCAGATGACATGCACATACACATGCATAGTGTAGCATGAGTATGTGTGTGTGTCATTAACACCTATTTTTGTCTTCTCTGAAACTACCTGACAGATTAAAATTAAAATGGTGCAATTCACATTTGATTATGGCATTGCCATGGCTACTATAACTAGTCAAGGTGACCGAAGGATGCAAAAATATCTTTAAAAATCTTTTTATCCGAAACTGACAATTGGTCATTTGAGCTAAAAACAAGGCCGTTTCAGTATTTTTATACATCTGTGACCTTGACCTTTGAACCCATGATCTTCATTCATATGTCACAATGATTGGGATATCAATACCAACAATATTCTTATATACATGCCTATACAAAATGTCAATAGTGTTGGAATAAATAGCTATTTCAGTAATAGTTTGCATCTGTGACTTTGACCTTTGAACCCATGACCTTCATTCATATATCATAAGGATCATAATACCAATACCTACAATATTCTAATAAATATGCCTATACAAAAAGCTAATAGTTGTCCAAATATATTGACAAATACTCTTTTTTGGCAATTTCTACCTTAAAAATCTTATCGTGTCACCATTTTGGCCCATACAGATAAGATATCTGCAATTCTGAAACAAGGTGTCCTAAGTATGTTATACAGTCCAACCTGCCTTAAAGACTATCTCTATATAAGGGTCACCTGTTTTGTAAAGGCCAGTAGAATTGTATCCCAATTGCTCTTTCATCATATTTTTTGAATCTGTATATAAAGTCCATCTGTTCATAAAGACCACTTTTACTGGTTCCCTTTGGTGGCCTTTATAGACAGGTTTGACTGTACTTGAAATATTTAAGTTATATCTATTGTACCTTTAACAGGTTTTAAAGATTTTTTCGCTATTTCCTAACTTTTTGGTTCCCAAAGGGACATGGTTCCTTCATTTGTGCAAATCTGAAACCCTTTACTTAGACATCATTTCTGCCAAGTATCATCCAACTTGGGACAGTAATTTTGAAGGAGTTGATTAAAATTTGAAAAGTTTACACCGGACTCACAGCAGATGAAGAAAATAACAATAACTCATTTGAGCTTTTGGCACAGGTGAGCTAAAACAAATGCTGCATTTTGAAATCAAAGACAAATGATACTATCTGATAGAACCGAATAAATATAATTAAAACCCCAATTAAATTCATTTAATTCAAAATAAAATAAAATTATTTAATACTTAAATTAAATAAAACTAGAACTGTCTCTGAAAGAGGCTAATACTTTTGATCTGGGGACAAGTTGTATGTATGGCAAATTGTAATGTGAAAAATTCTGTGTATGAAAATGTTAATAATTCGACAAAATACAGGTGAAACCAATAATGTTCTTATTATGCTCAATATCTATGCATAGTTTTAAAAAAATTGAAACATATATAATTAAGTAACTATATAATCCAGCCAAAATAGGAGGTGCACATGTTTAATGTATATAGAAATATCCTGTAAAGTTTCAGACTTGTTTGTTAAAAGCTGTAAGAGGAGTTGATAACACAAAAAAGGTATCCCTCATATGGAATATTGTTGAAAAATGACCAAGTTAAACTACCCATAAAATATGAGCAAAATAATATAATCCAACAAAAATAAGAGGTGCACATGTTCAATGTATATAGAAACATCCTGCAAAGTTTCAGACTTCTTGGTTAAAAGCTGTAAGAGGAATTGATTACACAAAATGAGTACCCCTCATATCATAGGTCAAAGTTCAAAGTCAAGGTCACAGTGACCTAAATTTGGTACATGACACATCGCCTTCCCATGATGCATCCACATACCAAGTTTGATAATCCTAGGTGCTACGGTACAAACGTTCTGTTTCGGACACAAAGATGCACAAGGTTTTACTATCATAGAGGTCAAAGGTCAAAGTCAAGGTCACAGTGACCTAAATTTGGTACATGACACATCGCTTTCCCATGATGCATCCACATACCAAGTTTTATAATCCTATGTGCTACGGTACAAAAGTTCTGTTCCGGACACGAAGATGCACAAGGTTTTACTATCATAGAGGTCAAAGGTCAAAGTCAAGGTCACAGTGACCTAAATTTGGTACATGACACATTGCCTTCCCATGATGCATCCACGTACCAAGTTTTATAATCCTAGGTGCTACGGTTCAAAAGTTCTGTTCCGGACACGAAGCGGGGCAGACAGACAGACATACAGACGGACAAGGTGATTCTTTTATACCCCCCTCCCCCAACTTCGTTTGCGGGGGGGGGGGGGGGGTTATAATGAAATAGAAGCATTGTTTTAAAGAATCATTTATGTATATTTAAAATGAAGTTGAAATTACTTATGGAGATGTCCAAGTTGACCAAGTGAGCTTCAATGTCTTGGATTGGTATAAACTGTTCTTGCCCTACCCATAGCCCCTTGGCTAATAATTGAATAATTTTCATCTAAACAAGGGGTTTAACATAAATTAATTGATAATTATTTGGACAACTCAAATGTCCAACATATTTTTCTACAACAATAAAATTACCAGTAATTAATGTATTAAATGGTCTGATAAAAACTGATTTATCGATTTTACATGCCCATGTAACTTAATCCCACTGTGAGCCCCACATGTGGTAAGAAAATAATTCTGATAAAAGAATGAGCTTATATTTCATTGAAAGAACCTATTTCAGATGCTTCCTTTCTTTCTTCAATTTTATTAATGGAAAACGTTATTCATCGAAACAGTCACCAAAAAACGGGAAAGACTACAATCTGACAGATTCTGCCATGTGCTTTCAGTTCGTTTACCGTAATCGGTCCGCTATGTTTTCGGACGGTAATTTTTGCATCTGAAATCCACACGATATTGCTGGAATTCAGTTGGAACACTTGATACATATTCTTCTAATAAATGTTGAAAAACAAGAAGAAACGATGTTGTTTTGTTGTTAGTGTTAATTTTATGCTTCTGTTGCGTTGTGTATTTGCGTGATGGAGTCATGATTGTAACATGGGAGGACATGTATTTTACGATGTATTTACGATTTTAATGTAAGCTCAATAAAGCCATACCTGTGTTACGTGCTTTAATTTTCTTTGAAAGTGAAAGTTGATTGAAATTAAAACTCTTGCACAAGACCAGAAGTTCTGTCGGTACAGACATTTTTTCAGGAACTGACGTTATCAATGAATTTCATTGGATGAGAAAACTTGTAGAATTCCCCGATTCAGTACATGTCAACTATGGGAATTCCCGATCTTCCGACTGAAAACGGGCAGATAGACATTACAATGTATTTAATTTTTTCCAAGATGAAAATTGTTTGAAATGTGATTAAAAATAATGTATTTGTAAACTATTTTGTTCCGTTAGTGGTAACTTTGATTTTTTTAAGAAAAGCTATATTGATCTTGTAGGGATTTTTGTTTACACCGTTTGTTGAACACGCGCATGGACTCGGAATTAAGTGATTAGAGGATCAACCCTTGGGTTGATTATTAGACAGTTAATACTGATTATTTATCACATTGATTTTACGATATAACGACTTAGATCGTGAACTAACTCAGTCGAAATTAACAATACAAGGCGTGTCCGTTATCGAGGAAAAAACTGAATGACTGATTTTCAATTCGGCATTTTATCGATAATTTTTTTTATCCGATTTGTGGGCCATGCTTTAAGAACCGGAGTATTTACTTCTAATTAACAGATTAATTATCAAGTGACAATCAGAATTTTTATGAATGAAATTGGTAAGGTTTATCGTAACACCTGGGTTGAAACTATTACTTTTATTATCACCAGCTTGATCACTGTGGTTAGTTTTTATGATTTCTTAAATTATTTCTTTACAGCGATTTGTTTTCAAGGATGGCATGACCGTTCAAGACAATATTTTTTTTTGCCAGTCGGATGGTTGTTAGGGTGTGTCCGCTGCCTTTGGCAGGTTGTGTTATATACGCAGGTGATTTTTAGGCTAAATTTTTGATAGAAAAAACTTCTACTGTTGTAAAGTAAATATGAATAGATTTAATCATTTTTTAACAAATCAAAATTATGGAAAAAGGTGTCATGATATAAAAAGATATTAATCTACAAACTGCAAAATGCCTGTGTTTCAATGAACATCAGCTTGGGTGACACTCGACCATAACCGACAGAGGAAGTAATCTATATTTAGAATCTGAAATCTGATTGATTGAGATTGTCTTATTGACCCAGATCTCGATAGGCTGTATAAATGTCGCTGTAGATATGAACCAGTGAAATTGAACAGAAGAAATAAGTATTACATACCATTCAACATCAATTGAAGTCAATAAAATTATTTTAAATGCCTTATTTTATTTATAAATCTTTATTTTGTCACCAAATTTCAACTTAATGTTACATCTGAAACGTATATATCAAGAGAAAAATTGTACTCATTTACACATCCGTTAAACTTCAACTTTTTTCACTTTCAAAAAATGAGTAAATTACATGGGTTTTTACGGTGCTTTTTCTTAAAAACATTTTGGAGAGATTACAAATAAAGAAAAAATTCATGAGTGTGTTCCATATATGGAAGAAATCGGAAGTAGACAGACACAACAGAGTAGTACCATTCGGCGAGTTTTCCTTATATGGAAGAAATCGGAAATAGAAAAGATACAACCGAGTATTACCGTTCGGTGAGTTTTGCAGATATAGCCGATGTATAATGATCAAGGGAGATAACATAATTGCCCCGCGAAATGTTACATAATCTTTTCAAACGACAGCAATAACGCCAAAAACATTGAAAATGTTTTGGAGTTAAAAATTGAATTAAAAATATCAAATGGGACTATTTATGAAGTTTGTACATAATCACCTGTATAAGCCATTACAGAACTATTTGCACTTTAACAGTTCATCGAAAAATAATTGATGGATCACTGACCACGCCCACAATGTTCTGACAAAGGTCCAGCATGCTTTAATTATACACAAAAAGAATGAAAACTGTCTGAATTGTGCCATTTAATGACGTCACTGTCACTAGTACCTCATTAGTTGCCATGACGCTGCTTTGGTGACGTGATGGCCGTCAGTTTCGGAACATAAAAGACATGGCCGGCGATATGTCAATTTCAGTCTTAGAAAAGAGGTTCATATAGAGTGAAACTTTACCATAATCCCCAAATATGTAACAGAAGACAGCCTTTAATTCTTCATTATCTGTTAAATCATCTACCACGTCTTTCAGACTCATTTTGAAGTACTTCAGATAACCTTTAAACACGAGGTTGTATATCCCTGTCTGTGTTAGCAGTCCCGCTAGCCACTTAGGTAACATCTTCAGTGCAAAGAAACCAGTGAAAGCACTTTTACTCTTCTACAACAATACACATAAAGGAAGAAATGATTAAACTCAACTTGAAGAACAAAAAATCTGTGAGCTACTGCTCACTTAGTAGTAGCTCACTTAGTATACCCCCACTTTTAACTTCAACCATTAACCACAAATGTTGAAAAAATAAACAGTAAGTAATCAGGAACTAGATGTCTGGCAGACTTGAAATTGGTATTTGCAGCATAGGACCTCATACTGAATTCAGATAAACAATTTGAAGAGGCTGGGATTAGTAGTTGCAGAGAAAACTGTTACAAAAGTTTTTGTTTGGGACAGACTGATGGTAGGACAGAGATAAACTAGTATTGTATACCCCTTTTCTTTGAAGCAAGGGTATAATCATTAGGATTATTAAGAAAATGTCATACATATCTGTATGTGGAGTTGAATGATTTGGCGACTGTCTTTATCAAGATTTAACAAGATTCTGCATTAAATTCTGTTTCATATGAATTAAGAAACCAATCAGTTAGAATATTGTGCACAGTTTGTGCCCATTGGTATACCAATTGTTTGTTGGACAGAAAACACATACATGTACTTTTCTTTCAAAAACTCGAAACATGTTGTTGATATCTTCAGTTCATTTTTTTGCAGTTTGTATGGTGCTTGGCAAAAGAACCAGAATTCATGTTCACCACACTTCATTTTTATCGGTATATCTTGGCTTACCATTTTTGTAAAAGAAAGACAAGAGAATGCTTTTTTTTTTAGTCATTCTTTCAATTTAGAATGAGAGATAGTAATGCCATCATGAAGAAATGGAAAACTTAGCCAAATGGACCAACTTTTGTTCTATCTATGACAACACAAAGGTGTATCCTTTTTTTACCTACCAGCAGTAAATCCATAAATTTCTTAATAGCCTCTTCCTCTTTAGGGAAATGTTTGATCAGATTTTCTTCATACTTCTTTCTATCAGCTGGCATTCCATACCGTTTGACCTTGGCAGGGTCACCTAGAGCAACCTTCAATACAGAAACCTACATGTTGTACTACTAGTATACTGTAAAAACATTTAATTATGTGCGAGTGGAATTTTGTCCACTTGTGAATGAGAACAAGAAGACAATGTATTCAGATCCCTGCTTAATTTCTCGCCTTTTTCACTAATAGTTTCAGTCATTACAACTTCTATTTATAGCCATGTCAAAAAAGTATGTTGTCTTAATGACAAAAAGCTATGTTTTAACATGTCATTACATTTAAGAAATAACCAAAAAGAACCATCCATTTTTCCATTGCATGGATAATTTAACTTGTAACTAAATCACTGACAGACACGTTTTGGACATACAGACAAAAAAAAACAGAAAAAGAAAAGAACACATTTCTGTGGAGCAGAGACATTATATATAGATTTATAATTTCAATTCTGTTCATTGCCTACCTTTGTCTAGAAAAGATTAAAATTGACAAATTTATTTGTTTTGTTGCATACCTTTGCAACGTTGTTGGCAGTCAACATTTAAACTGATAGATAATCTGTATGATTTTGAATTCAGGTTTAAGAAAAATTTAATTTTCAGAATTATTATTATTACTATTGGTTTTTTATTATTGAAAGACAAACTTACAACATCATATTCATCATCCATAAGTGGATATTCCATTCTTCCACTGGTCAGCTGGTCCATAAGGACTCTACTTTCTGCCCCCGGTCCCATTTTACCAATATAATGGACACCTATATAACAATAACATTGATTAATTACTTAAACAAGAATATCCGAGATTATTGTCGTCAATTTTTATCACTTTTGTAATCATAGTAGTGTTGCAACATCGATTCAAAATGACAATCAATCATGGGTTGGAATTGGTTGGTGATTCTGATGCCATTTTACAGATTTTAGTTGGTTGAGATTTTTTAAAATGTTATTTCGTAATTCTGAATTAAATCATGAGATGTGTGGGGTTTTTGTTGTGTTTTCTTTATTATCAAGATGTAAATATACATTCTACATATAGAATAACTCTGGATAGTTCTGGGATGGTTGTATATGGCTTTGCCTTTGGTCTGCTTGCTACTCATTTTTGAGTCAGCTATGTGGCTTGAGAAAACCGGAATATGTTAGGGCTTTGTAAAACACGGAATGGAAATGGAGAAACACAGATTCCGGAAACCCTCCATTGATCCATTATGAGAAAACACAATCTATAAACCTAATCAGGAGGCTTCAACACACAGCTAATTGATTCTTTAATTGATAATCGTTTATCACTAAATCATGGTGATAATAATTAAAGTAGTACAAGTTCATTAGTAAAATAACCATCATCTTATACATATACTGATTATTGATTGAATAAAAGTCAATTCAAGTCTGCCAATTACAACTACCGTAATCAATAAATTCAATTTATAACCAATGTCCCATCAGTAGTTGTAATGTTCACTTGTACTTCAAGAAGGGAACTATATGTACCTGTATCAAACTCAAAGCCTTTTTCATGGAATGTATGGCAGCAACCACCAGCTTGATCATGTTGTTCCAGGACTAACACCCGTTTTCCTGCTCTTGACATCAGGACGGCAGCACTCATGCCACCTATCCCACTACCTATCACTATGGCATCTAGCTTGTTTGGTACTTTCTGTGGTTTAAATTCTGTAAAATATGTAAAACAATCAGTATGCATGTGTAATGAGTTGAGTTTAGTAATGGTGTTTAACGTCCTAGTCAAGATTAACTTATTTCAAGATGTAGCGAAGGTGCAGAAAATTTGCCTGTGTGTTGTGCTGATGGTATTATACAGCAGGGTTCTTTAACGTACCATGCCTACCATGACACAGGACCTCGTTTATTTGAAGTTCCCACCCTAAATAACCGTGGCTTTCATTTGGTAATGCCAAGTGCTTAGCGAAAGAACAGTCAATACCAGCTTTCAAGTCCCGGAGCACCTATTTGACTAGTCTAAAAATTTAACATGTTAATACTAAATCAGCTTAAAAATGCAATGAATGTCAATCATCATGAAAGTGCATATGTTAGGATATTTAATGCAGAAAATAACTGCAAAGAATATTTAAAATCAGTGCACTTATTCATTTTAATGAATAATTATAATGATTGCACGTCAGACTATTCAATTTGAAGTTTAAGAGATATTACACTAACTTTGTTTTAGGACTTTGCTCCTGGACACCTGATCCGTCACGAGGGGCTCCGGTGGAAATACATAGTCTTTAGAAAACGGGTTTTTGCTGGGTTTTGGTCCCGAAAACAATAGTGACAGTCCAAAAATAAACACATATAGCAGTACACCAATTATTAAAAGCGATGGGTTTGCCAATAAATAGTCTAAAAACGACCCAATATTCATTTTAACTTTCACTTTGGATCTTGGATCTGCTAAACAAACGGCAAACTGAGACAGATTTTTCTAGGTAAAACGTAACCTATCTAAAAATATACCCAAAGTAAATATCACCAGAATTAGTACATGAATGTTTCTTTATTAATAAGTGATAGGGATCAAATTAATACCCGAATCTATAGTCTTGAAGATTTATCTGGTCAGTAATTGTAAAACGATGTTGGGTTACATCACTCTAACCACATCACTGGAATTCTTAAAGTTTAACCCCAATAACTGATCTCGGAATGACTTTATATCTGATTTTTTAGTCGGCCAGTAGATCTACTTACAGTTTACCCATTGATTGATTGATTGATTTGATTGATTGATTGATTGATTGATTGATTGATTGATTGATTGATTGATTGATTGATTGATTGATTGATTGATTTGATAGATTTGATTGATTGATTGATTGATTGATTGATTGATTTATGATTATTTTTAAAAATGAGAGAAAATTTTAATTTTAATCTTAAATGATCTTTTGACGATTTAGAGATATATTTGTAACTTTGACGATTTTCATTTTTTTCACTAAAATTCTTTTTGCAACATCAACGGTCTACAAAACTTATAATGTGACCCATTGTATGAGAAACTTACATACAATTTTGAAATGTATAAATTTCTTTAAAATGAATTTAAAAATGAGAGAAAATTGAAATTTTCATCCTAAATCTTAGGCATTTTTGGGGGTTTGGGGGCATACTAGCAATTATATCAAAGACTTTTATTATTTTCAATTTTTTTATATGTCTGTGGTCTCTGGGAAAAATAAGTACATTCAGGTTATTTGAAAAAAAGTTGGTGACAAAATTATTGACTTCCTTGACCTCCTTAATACGCGATTACCCCGATCTTTACTATTTGCTGTTATTAATGGGGTTCGCCGCCGTACCACGTGATACCCTCTAACGTTTGAGCGGAACACTTATTTCCAATGGATATGGAATAACATAGATGACGTTTTCCCGCGAAAACGACGTCATTACGGGAATCTATGACGTTGACGTTTTCCAAAACGTTCCGCACAAACGTTAAGATGTATTGATCACGTGGTACAGCGGCGAACCCCATTATAACGACCCCTGTGTTTCCATGCACATTATTATCTAGATTGCTGTGGTAAAAGATTGGGACAAAACATATGGTACCGATTAGGCTTTTCCTATAGTTCAAACTTCTGACTGATCACGATTTGTGTTGTAAGCAATGGCAAAACAGTTGCTACAAAACTTCAAAGGTCAAAAAGTTTCTTTCCAGAGAATCCTGCAAATATGGAAAAAGTAAATGTTGTATTCCAATCTTTTTTTTCACCATGTCTTGGCTTCTCTCGTTTTACATGGATTGACATTCATTTACTCTCATTGCAGTTGCCCTCTTGGCAATGTCGTGTATCTTCTGCCTACTGCAAGTAGAACCACAATGCAGGCGTTACTTTTTAATACCACAAAGTGTTGTAAATGTCACACCAGTCATGAATGGTTGCTGGCTGTGAAAAGGTGCATCTTGCAGCTTCCCATAACAGCATAATTTGGGTGCTAGATCAGTTGCAGGATTTGGTGCTAACCAATTATCCTTACACTTAGTGAGCAACACTCAAATGAAAAGACTTACAAAGCATGTCCCCATCATGTTGAGCTCATTGTCTTTGTCTCATGTTCCTATTGGATCGCCTTTTGAGTATTGAGTCTGATCTACCACATTCATTCTCTCCTTTTTCAATCTAACTGCCTTGAATTGAAATTGCTCAGAAGTCAGGATACCGTATATTCTGGGTCGGACCTGTTTGGCTGCCACTTTTCAGGGTACGACAAGCCCCCAAAATGTAACAGGAAAGAGAAAAATGCAAACCAGGACTCGAACACTGGTCCTTTGGACCTCTCCCCAATACTAGTGGGGTGCTCTACTGACTTTAACTTCCTGGTATCAAGCTTACTTTGCAACATTTATAATTTATCATTTATTTTAATGTCTTTCATCAGTGATCAGGGGTTCATAATTCCCTGGGTTCAAGGTACAGGACCTTTTGATTTCACATAGGGACCTTTGATATATTTAAAGTGAAAAAGTCTGATGGACCTGCCAATTTTTACCATGACCAATTTTCAGATTATTCTACGTCTGAATATAATATAAATACTGGTAACAATCTTGTTTCATTTTTTATTTGATAAACATCTAACAACATAATTTCTATTTCAGAAATGGATTCGGACTAGATCAAAGTAGAAATTGCTCATCACAAGGTACCGGTGTGTTTGTCTTGTATTTTAAAGTTATTTGCCTGTATCTGTATCTTTCTTAAACTTTTATTGTTACCTGTTCTTGCTTAAATGAGCTGATCACAAATAAATAATTTTCAGTTACAAGTTTCTCTGTTCTATGTCTAAGTTTCAAAGTGAATAATGAGTACGGTAGGTTAGAAGGACCTTGTTGGTCAAAGTCCATTTGGTAAGCAAAAATTTGAATCTTGTGTATTGGTCAATATTTTTTAAATTTCTGTTAAAAAAGTAATGCATACTATAAGTATTGTTGTTATCAAATAGAAGGGGTTTCAGTTAAAATATTGTGTCTATAATTAATATAGTTTTAGCTTTACTGACATTTAGAATTTCCATTAACCATTTTATTATTCTAACAGAGCTTTGAACAACTGGGCCCTGGTAGATTAGTTCGAATATCAGCTGTATAGAATTTAAGTTGCAGCTTTATAATTGATGATTGGTTCACACAAATACAATAAAACCTATCACAACCACTGTGGTAGCTCAGTTGACAGAGTGCTCGCTCTGTAAGTGGGAGGCCATGGGTTTGAACCCCCACCTGGTGTTACCAAAGACTTGAAGGTGGGTAGTGAATTCTTTCGCCAAGCACTCAGCATTGCGAAATGAAAGTCATGGTTCTTTTGGATGGGAACTTAAATAAATGAGGCCCCATCTCACGATAGGCTTGGCACGCTAAAGAACCCTGCTGTATAATGCCATCAGCATAATGCACAGGCTAAATATCTGTACCTTTGTCTATAGCTGGCAACATCTTGATATAAGTGTAATATTCTTGACTGGGGCATTTACAGGGTTCGTACAGGCCTGGAAAAGTCCTTAAACTTTGAGGTTTGCCCTAAAAAGACCCTAAAAACAAGTCTGACCCTAAAAGACCTTGAATTTATCCTGAAGACCTTAAAAAGCCCTTGAATTTGGGCAGTTGGGTGTCTGTATTTGGATATTAAGTGATTGCAAATAGACTGATGTTAACAAATAAATATTAATAAATTACTTGAAAAGAACAATTTAAATGTACCTGGGCCTTCCAAATCCCCAACTTCAACCTTATCCACTTCACATGTTGTTACTATGGACATGTAAGTACAATGTAATTGTTTTATTGATTTAATTGCCTTTGCATCAGTATTTTTTGCTACAATTGTACCTGTGATTAGACCCTAAATTTGCAAATAAAACCTTGGAAAGACCCTAAAAAGTCCTTAAATTTGGAGTCTAAAAGTCTGTACGAACCGTGATTTAACACTATTACACAACTCAATTCATTCCCATCCTGACCCTGAAAAATTTTTTGTTTATTTTTATTAAATCTTTGTGTTTTTTCTCCACAGCTGTTAAGCCAATAGAGAAGATACTGATAGCTAACAGAGGTGAAATAGCATGCAGAGTTATACGTACAGCCCGTCGCCTTGGTATCAGAACAGTTGCAGTGTATAGCGATGCTGATAAAGACTCTCTTCATGTTTCCATGGTAATAACTTTGACTTGGTAGTAACTTTAACTTTTTTGGTGGAGTGACTTGATAGTAAATTTAACTTTTTTTGTGGCAGCATCTTTAAAATCTAGAAAAGCTTTATCCTTCATTGAGGTTTTAAATCCCTGTTATGAAACACTTATGTATGTCACAAAAAATGAACCTTCACTACATATTTCAATAAATCAAGTTTATAATGTGGTTTAGAATATCCATTTTTTTATCACAATGTCAATGACCATCTAGGTTCAACATCCACTCAGACAAACCCTAGTGTGAGCATGTTCACCAGATTCCTTGTTAAAGACTATACTCTGGTTTCTTCTACCAGGCCAAAACTCCCCTGTCAATCCTGCACTCATTATCATGTAGTTAATGGTCTAAGGGAGATCATTCATCTGTCCTATCATATCACATGTGAATTGTCTCCCTTATACCATACAAGTGTTTATATATGCAAAATGTCCTACTGGTATTGTTACATGACAGGTGAGCAAATGGACCTGAACTCTGAAACTTAGCTTCTTGTAGTTAAAGTCTTGAACAATAAAAACATTAATTACAAACAAAAAAAATTAAATTAATTTCTGCAACTTGACACTTAGCTGATAAATAAAGTAATCTTGACTGGGTTTTAAAATCATTATAAACTCATTTACTGGTAAATCATTCATTCACACATTCAATAACTCAACAATGACATATCTTTAACTCACTCACACTCTAAAACTGTAACTTGAACTTGTGTATGTACATAAAAAATCAACTTCTCAATAATGCCACTTTTACCAACCATTAAAACACAGTGTTCACTCTAGAAGGAGGCCATGGGGCCATTGATCCTTTAATTTGCCAAATGACCCCATTGTTAAGGCTCTAGTGGGCCATGTTTAACATTAGATGAATGCAAAAATGTAGATACTGTTGTGTTTTAGAGGAATTTGTTTTTCGAAAATGGCCCCTTATGAAAGATCCTAGAATAACACTATATGCAGGGATCACACTACTGTAAAGGGGATAATTTTTCGCGGGTTGAAAATTTCGCGTTTTCTGAAATTTGACATTTCGCATGGGTGTAATTTTCGCATCACCAATATAAGTAGGTGTATATTCTGTATATTATGATATATAAACCTGTATAGTTGTCATTTTTGCGTGGGTATAAATTTCACAGTAATTTCTTTAGCGCAAAATAAGCAAAAATTTTACCCACACGAAAATTTGCCCCTTTACAGTATATAAAACACGAAACAGTATACATTTCTATTTGACATTTCAGGCAGATGAGGCCTACCATATTGGACCACCAGCTGCTTCACAGAGTTATCTATGTAAAGATAAAATTATACAGATAGCTAAATCTTCTGGTGCCCAGGTAAGTTATAAGTTATAGTTGTTATATAAAGGAATAGAGTGGATCCTATCTAACTGGTGTCCGAGTAAGTTGAAAGGGTTTTTAAGAGTAACATAGTGGAACCTGTCTAACTGATGCCCAGATAAGTTATAGGTGTTATATATAAAGGAATATAGTGGATCCTATCTAACTGGTGTCCGAGTAAGTTGAAAGGGTTTTTAAGAGTAACATAGTGGAACCTGTCTAACTGATGCCCAGATAAGTTATAGGTGTTATATATAAAGGAATAGAGTGGATCCTATCTAACTGGTGTCCGAGTAAGTTGAAAGGGTTTTTAAGAGTAACATAGTGGAACCTGTCTAACTGATGCCCAGATAAGTTATAGGTGTTATATATAAAGGAATAGAGTGGATCCTATCTAACTGGTGTCCAAGTAAGTTGTTTGTGTTTTTTTTTTTTTTTTTTTTTTTTTTTGAGGAATACAGTGGAAGCATCTAAACCAGACATTTTCTGGTACCCAGACAAGTTATTTGGTTTTATATAAGGTGTTCATAGACAAGATCATCTCAGTTTCAATTGTCTTCAGGTGACAAGAACTCCATTACTCCCCTTTTGATTGGAGACCATTCAATCACAAGGTTTACTATATAGCATTTTCTTCAGTACCAAATTATTTTGTAAGCTGGTTCAAGAGTTAAATTAAATGTATTGCATAAGAGTACACTACATAAACTTTTCTATTTTACTTTGCTTACTGTGCTCAGTCTGTTTGAATTGCTTGTAGTTGTAAGCGTCGTCTGTAGCAGCCACAGGTGGCCTACTCTTTTTCGAACTCTACAGAGTTGTCTTTAATGTGCAGTGAGACACTGGACCTCGGTTTTTAGCCTCATCCCAAAGACTACCTAGAAATGAGCTTTTTACAGCTCTAGTATGGACAGGAGATGAAAATCATCTCAGAAAATTTTCAAGTCCCGAGTGAGGTTCGAATCCACATCCCTTGATTTTGAAAGCCAGTGACAGTACCACTAGGCCATGTCCACCCATTATCAGTCCTGCTGGGGTTTGTACCCACAACTTCTCAGTATTAACCACTCTTCCACGTCTCAATTTTAAAATGCTTGCTATATATTAACTTTTCTATATTCATATCAACGTTAATTCATTAAATAATTGTATATTTATTTTGTATACAGGCCATACATCCAGGATATGGGTTTTTATCAGAGAATACAGAGTTTGCAGAACAATGCAGTGAGACTGGGGTTATATTTATTGGACCACCAGCTTCTGCTATCAGGGATATGGGCATTAAAAGGTAACAAAAAATATGTTAGGCAGAGATGAAGCTTAACTGTTCTGAATTGGAGCCCAGATCATTTCAGGAGAGAAGTTGTTATAGTAATACATAGCTAAAATGTGTAAAATTAAGGGTTTCAGACTTAATTTTAGGAGACATGGGCTACTGGGCCACTACCACCAGTAATTCCTGCTGGGCTTCTGGGTCACTACCACCATTGATCTTAATCCCTGCATTAAGATTAAGTTCATCTAAAAGAAATTTAATGGTATTAAAATATCCTTGAAAATATTCGTATCCAGGAAGTTAGGTTAAATAATACTGACAATCCTTCTTCTCTATCTGTAGAAATCTCTAGTAAACCTGTAATACAAATGAAAGTGTGTTACCTTGCATCTTAACATGGAAGTTTCTTGCCATAAAGAACTTAAAAATAATCCTGCATTTGCTATAACTACATGCCATATGTACACATATGTACAGTGAAACTTGTCTACAAAGGCCACCCAAGGGAACTAATAAAAGTGGCCTTGATGGGCAGGTGGCTCATATATAGAGGTTAAAATAACATTAATAAAAAGCAATTGGGATAAAATTTTAATGGCTTTTAAAAGCAGGTAGCCTTTATATAGAGATGGCCTTTAAGGCAGGTTTCATCTGTTCATAGTACCATACTTTTTTAGGCAAAGTTGATATTTCCTTCTTTCCTGTTATTTGACATTTTGTTTGTTGACATTTGGCTTAGATGCGTGTATGAACAATGACTTTTACAACATTATCCTTCCAATTTGAACATTTTACATTGTAGTACATCCAAAGCCATTATGACAGCTGCAGGTGTGCCTGTTGTAGAAGGTTACCATGGTGAGGACCAATCAAATGCCAAGTTAAAACAAGAAGCTGCTAGGATTGGTTATCCAGTGATGATAAAAGCAGTTAGAGGAGGCGGAGGAAAGGTATGATTTTATTTTTTGACATCTTATGATACTAAAAAAAAATAATTCAGAAACAAGTTTGCGACAATTACCAATTATTTTATCTTCGGAGAAACACATGAAAGAAAATCGCACACAATTAAAACATGGTTTACAGTATCACATGGTATGCTGAATCCCATTCTTACAGGTACAGTTGTATTTACATGTATCATACATGTTGTATGTCATAGAATAAATCTGATCGGTGTATTATATAAACTTTATAATTGAAGGGAATGAGGATTGCCAAAAATGAAGCAGAGTTTGAGGATCAGTTGGAGTCAGCCAGGACAGAAGGGATGAAATCATTTGGTGATGATGTAATGTTGTTAGAAAAATTTGTAGAGATGCCAAGGTAAGATGTTCTTGTGTATACATGTATAAGATCAGTGGTTCAAAATTACCCAGACCTGAGGTCTAGTACCTATTGATTTTACATTTGGGACCCTTGATATTTAAACTGCAAAGGTTTGTTGGACCTGCATTTTTTGACAGGATAACACTGCTTTTTCTGTTTTACATTATTGCACATGGTCCTTTCAATGTTGCTACTAGACTTTCAAATCTTGATTTAGTCTGGTGGAAAAAAATTGAAATTTCACAATAGGGGGACACGAGTGTTCAAAGCTGGCAACATAGCTATCTTATATTATCATAGGTTAGGGGTCAAGAATCAACCTGTTGCCAAGCTGATCGACCCTTGGTTTAGTAGATAAAAGGTCAAAGGTCAGATAGTGGTTTTTCCCCCAAAAAAAAATCTTTATTAGTTTATAGCTGTCCAAATATATACTTTCTGAGATTTAAATAAATCAAATAAATCTGTTCTCATGCAATCATAGCATTTCATGTATTTTAACATTGACTAGGAAGCTAATTGAGACTGTTTAGGCTAAAATTTAAATATTTCAATGTTATGTTTCAAAATTCTGACACAAGCTTCAAGATAGAATAAAATAAAAGTATACATTCAACATCAAAGCATGAATCAAAATGCTAAAATATAATTCTTTTGTAAATACATGACTGTGATTAAAACAAATATATATCGTTTAAACCCAGCTAATAATTTGAAATTTATTAAAAGTTTAAAATCAAAGTACTGCAAGTACTGTAATCGGCAATGCATAGTCACGAGAATCTCTGGAATATATCAGTCACATTTAACGATTTCTTTTCATTCATCAATATCACTATCTGTGGCATTATCATTCAAAGGTTTCAACCAATCAACGGTTCAACGGTCCCATTGCAAGTGCATACAACCACCCACTTTAAATTGTATGCCCTACATGTACATCTTGTAGTGCAACATGATTTATATTTACATTTCAGCAATGCATGACATGATTTTGGTAAAGGTTATTTTCTCATTAAAAACCCCTACTGTAGCTCGATTGGTATAGCGCTTACTCCCCGTATGTGGTGAGTCCTGGGTTCAAACCCTAGTTGGGTCTGACCAAGACTTGAAATAAGGTAGTGACTGTTCTTTTGCCAAACACTCAGTATTTAGTAACGAAAGTCACGAGATCCTTTGAGAGAGATCTTAAAATCCGACGCCCTGTGCCAAGGCGGGTGTAACATGTTAAATAACTTTTTCCCTAAGTTCACTGCAAAGGTCAAAATTTCTGCCACTTCACCTATAGCTGGTGACGTCTTGATATGACTGAAATACGTAAAAGCCCGTAAAACCCCATGTAATCAATCAATTTATAATTTTCTCATTAGAACTGTGTTTAAGTCACATTCAGACTCGCACTAACTTAACTGTCCGAGAATAATCGTGAACATCAGGAAAATAACTTAAGTCCAAAAAGTTAAGTTTTGTTCATGATCCTTTGACCTGTAATTGTCTTAGAAAAGTTAAAGTTTAAAGTAAGATTTAAGCAAAAAAAAAATAAGTTTAATTTGTGAAAAAAAATTAAGTATAAAAACTAGTATTGTTCGTGGTCCTGTTGCCAGATGACAACACAAAATTAGTAACGAAAAGTTTATAATGGATCACAAAACAAGGTCGTTTTGAAACATAAACACAAAAGCGACATTGGGAATGGATAGGTCAAACCATCAAGACACCTTCCAACAACATCACACAACTTTGAAATGGAACACACAAGAATAAAAGACACCTTGACACAAGTTTCTGGAATTGAAACAGAGGGGGTAAAATTGTGCAGAACAGAGCCAGTTTGAGGGATTTTGTCGATGGACTAACCTCCACTGGGAGTGAAAGGCATACAGTACGCAAGTTAGTGAGACTAGCACCATCCATGTCCTATAGGTGACGGGAGATCTGGAACAAATACCAGGTATAACTAAATGCAGCCAAACAGCAGTTTAATAGTGTGCACGTTGAATATGTAGGTCGGTTGCATATGATGTTGGAAGCAAATTTTCAATTGTACTTTTCCCCTGAAAGGAACAGTTTACATCATAGATGAAAAATCCTCGCTAGGTACATTCAATGAAGGCATCTGCACTCACAAGTTCAGAAAAAATCCCTCTTGCAAGAGTGGGAAGATCTGTGTTTTCCCTGGAAACACGGAATGCTGTATTTAGAATGTCCAGAAAGTTAATTGACAGTCTTACAGTCTGTAATTGCATGAAATACTGGGAGCTTATTCCTCTCCAGAGGAGATAATTTTATGCTATGAACAGGGACGAACTTTAGATGTCCCGGTCTGGAATCATACTTCCTCATTTAAAAGCAACAGAAGAATAAGGTCATCAGTATCACGACAGACAACAACTGTTCTTTTATAGCCTTGCATGTAAGCATCAACACCATGGGGAACAATTCTAGTATCGGCTTCCTTGTGTAAAGCTTTAAAACGGTTACACTCCTTCCTCTGTATGAATTAAACATGCTGTCTGTTGGACCTCCTGATACCCTCAGCTAAGCTAAGAAGTGTCTTGGATTACTACGAGATCCTATTTGTTTTCTTGATGACTTATAAAATCTTACCAATTTGATGGCAGAGGGACATTTTAATTATCAATAATTCTTCTAACAGAACGGGGATCTGATCCTCTTTTATCTCTAGATGGTTTCACCTTTTATGGATTAGTTGTCATATCTATCATAATGACATCAATTTTAATACATTTATCTTTCGCGTGGATAAAAACAGTTTGTGCGTTTCCTAACTCGCCGAATGTATTGATGCCTTTCCGTTTTCCCAGTGCTACAACTAAAGTTTGACCATTAATTATTTTGGTAGTAATGTCTCCATGCAAACTTCTTCCCCAGGGATATTGTGAAGATCCGACTTGTCGGCTGCAGATAACAAGCGTCCTGATGTATCAGGTATAGAAAGCGACACTGGGAATAGTTCGTGTTTCAACAGTTCACTAATATTTCCACCAGAAAAAGAGAACACACTTGATAGTATTATACAGATACAGTCATTATAGCTATTCAAATCTTTCAGTACCACCAGTACTTTGATTTCTTTTTTTTAAGTGGATTTTTATATACATGTAAATACGGGCAATATGATTCAGTAAAATTATTTTAACAGAAGTCTAAAGTTTTGTTAAACAATTTCAAATGCACAAATGTGTTTATACTAGTATTTATTTGCCACAATTATTCATATTTGTAAAGGTCAAATTTGTGCAAGCGTCTAATCTTATTTTTCATGAAAAACTTTGAAAATAAGTGACTGAATTAGTTGGATATGACTTTCTTTTAATTTGAAGATACCACTTACATATTTAGAAGACAAAATGTATAAAGAAAAACTTCTGTAAGCCACCATGAATTTGTGTATAGGTCAATATGAGCATTTTCACTTGAACTTTGCACCCATTGACCTTTAGTTGCCCCCACAATGGCCCCTGGGTTAAATCTTGCTTGGCAACAAGCCGATTCTACCAAAGTAAAGTTCAAAGAAGGTTATGACATAACTTGCCACCTTTGAACACATTGTCCTCCCTACATCGAAAAATAAGCGTTTTTTTCAAAATCCTCTACCAGACTAATTGGGGACCTGCCAAAACTAAAGACAAAGAACAAGGGCCTTCTATTAAAAACATTAATTTTAGCTTTAGCTATTATGAATTCTGATTGAGATCTGAAGACTACAAACACTGAATTATGAATTACAGCATTTCTCACTGGTTAGGTTTGAGTCCTTCTCAATATGATACATCTTATTGTAAGAAAGTCTGTCAGCCAAAGGTGGGGTTTTTCTTGAAGGGGTTTTTGATTTACTCTTCCATTTGAAATTTGACTAACTTGATATAAGTGAATAATCTAGACCATCGCATAAACCAACCAATCTTGTTAACTAATAAAACTTGCATGATCAACCTTTTTTGTGCTACTTGATTATCAAAATCCATTGAATCCCCATAATATACTTGATTATCAAAGTCTGTGGAATCCACATGGTCCACTGGATTATCTGTCTGTAGAATGCACTTGATAAACAAAGTTCATATGCATGAAATCCTCATGATCAACTTGATTATCAAAGTCTGGAAAACCTCTTGGTGCTGTTTTATACATTTCATATTTGTATTTTCAGACATGTTGAAGTACAAGTGTTTGGTGATCAGCATGGTAACTATGTGTATCTGTTTGAGAGAGATTGTAGTGTACAGAGAAGACATCAGAAAATTATTGAGGAAGCACCTGCTGTAAGTGTTATTATAATCTACACACAGTTTAAAGCTTTGTTTGTGTGTGAGGGAGGTATATATGCACAGGAATCACCATATCATTTTGTCTGCTTCCACACATTCAAGTAAATACTTTATAGTCTAAAAATTGTTTCTGTCTGCTTCACTGAAGTGCTTAAAACTTCATTGACAATGTATAATTACATAAAAAAGGGAAATAATATTCTGAAATTACCATTTTGAGTGTTTGAGAGACATCAACAGTACTCCTATTCAAAAACCAAAGATTTTTCAAGACACAGATCAAGCTGTTATGGTGAATATTTTGTTCTACTTTTAGCCTGGACTTTCTGAAGAGGTTAGGAAATCATTAGGTGAGGCTGCTGTAAAAGCTGCTGCTGCTGTTGATTATGTTGGAGCAGGTATGTGTTTGTTTTACTACCACATTTTATCTTATACTTGATTTTGTTTGTTAAAGACATTTAGAGATGAAAAATATATTTAAACAAATCTAAGTTCTTACTAACACAATGTGCATGCATTTTGGAAAAACTAATTATTTATATGTCCAATTTTCATAATTCTGAAAAAAAAATACATACCACTGTGGTAGCTCAGTTGGTAGACTTCTCGCTCCGATGGTGGAAGGTTGTGGATTCGAACCCCAACTGTGGTATATTTTACTTATATTGAGACAGTGCCAATTATAGGTGAAGGTGCAGAAATTTTGCTGATGGCATTATACAGCAGGGTTCTTTATCGTGCCAAGTCCACCGTGACACGGAACATAATTTCTTTTAAGTTCCCATCCAAAAGAACTGTGACTTTCATTCATAATGCCAAGTGCTTGGCGAAAGAACAGTCACTACCCACTTTCAACTCTTGGGTCAAACCTGGTATAGGTTCGAATCCATGACTTATGGCGCCAGCACTCTACCAACTGAACTACCACAGTGGTCATTTGAGAGAGAGGGAGAGAGAGAGAGAAGGAGAGTAATAGACTGTAGATGTATTAAATATAGTGTCAAATTATTAGTTTTTGATATCAAACTATATTTTGTATTATGTCACATTGTAGGTACTGTTGAGTTTATTATGGATAAGAATCAGAATTTTTACTTTATGGAGATGAACACCAGATTACAAGTAGAACACCCTGTTACAGAAATGATTACTGATACAGATCTAGTAGAATGGCAGATCAGGGTTAGTTCTTTTTTTTTTCAACATCATTTTCCCTCTGTTTTTAACAAGCTTAACTGTAATGATGGTCCAAATGGGGTTTGCCAATGTACCACATGGTATCCATAATAATTGCTTCACTTCACGTTTTCCCGTAAAAACGATGTTACTCTAGGAAATTTAGACGTAAACTTTTTCCAAAATGTTCTGCACAAATGTTGAGGGGTATTGATCATGTGGTACGCTGGCCAAAGCCATTGACCAATAAAGGGTAGATCATTACTAGACTTTAATTTAACTTAATACTAACCATATGCAATCAAACCTATCTATAAAGGCCACCAAAGAGAACCAGTAAAAGTGGCCTTTATGAGCAGATAATATTAATAAAGAATAATTGGGATACAATTCTACTGGCCTATATAAGCAGGTGGTCCTTATATAGAGGTGGCCTTTAAGGCAGGTTGGACTGTATGATCATGATGATTTGTATGTATGTACCGTCTATGTATGACTTCATAAATATGGTAGTTGAGGGGTCTTAAGCCAGTAGTCCAAAATGCTGGCTTTTGGTTCACAGCACTTCTCACCATGACCCCAGGATCGAATTCCTTCTTGTCAATCTTTGTGTCTACTTACTGAAGGTTAGTGGTTACTCTGGGTATTCCAGTTCCTCAATGATTGTAAACCTGACTTTCCTCAATACATGTGTAAGTGAAGGATCTTTACTGGGACTATAAATGCCAATGGTCCACTTCACTCATATTTCTTTTAAATCTACATAATCTACATCGTCTATTTATTACTTTATACTTGTAGGTTGCAGCAGGTGAAAAACTACCTATCAACCAAGAGAACCTGAAGTTCAAAGGTCATGCATTTGAGGCTCGTATTTATGCCGAGGATCCAAATAATGCCTTCATGCCAGGGGCTGGCCCCTTGTTGTATTTATCTACTCCAGAACCTGATAAAGATACTCGTATTGAGACTGGTGTTAGACAAGGTAATGATTTTCTCCACTCATTATTTTAGCTCCAACCCTCAATTGGATTTCAAAAGTAAGTACCCAGCTGGCCACCAATTTAACCTTTTCTTCAAAATGAAGGAAAATTAAGGCATCTTTTAGGTATGGTGAACAAAATTACACATTTTTTAAGAATGACTCACAATCACTTACACATATCAGTGTTATTAATAACAATAATGATGATGTAAAGAGCCCATTATATTGCCTGAAATCGCATCAGTATCATGAAAATTCTGTAACATAGAAATAAAATCTTGTCACAAAGTTCATATTTAAATTTGACAAGCTGGCCACTATTTATAAATTTTAGGTCGCCAGACACAATTCCAGGTCCATCTGGCCACCAATTTAGTAGACAAAATTGAGGACTGAGCTCAATCTGAACTAAATACAGAGGAGCTTTATGTCATAGTCCCAGTATATCAGCATTATTAATGTTTGACGTTTTTATAGAAGAACCAAGTGCCACCCAAATCATTCTTTAAAGATGAATTCTTTCCTTTCTTGAACATTATAGTAATTGTATAAAGTAAACTTTATACACAATAACCTTGATTCATTACCACCATTTATTTAGTCAAATGTTGGTGTTGTCAAGTAGTTTGATGATAAATATAGAAAGACTTTTAAAAAAACCTAGAATGGCTATTGCAAAATAGTCTGGCAATGAGCAAGACAGCAGAGTTATCAAGGCTAACTTATTTTATTTTGCTATATTTGCAGTCTGGCGTATTCCCACAAAAATAAAGCATTTTGAGACAATCAGTAAACATTTCAGGTTCTCACCCACTTCCTTGCCTGTAATCAGATAAGGTTGCAAAAATTTGACATTGCGAATACACTTGGCATCATCAAACCATGAAAATTTTTGACATATTTGAATAAAAATATATGTAATTAATTGAAAATAGAAAAAAAACCATTGTTTTTGTCAATTAAACATTCACACTTTGATTTTGATGAACTTGATATGCATTCAAGCGTAATTGTACATGTAACTCTGATATTTCTCTGCTTTAGCTTGTTATTGTATAATTTATCATTAGTTTTACATTAATCTATTGTATATTTGTCCTGTTTTAGGAGATGAAGTGTCTGTTCATTATGACCCTATGATAGCTAAGTTAGTAGTTTGGTCACCAGACAGAACCTCGGCTCTCAGGCGTGTCCGTAAAGCACTTAGTGAATATCATGTAAGTTAAAACTTAAACTTAGTGAGTTAGTGAGTGAGAGAGGAAACAGGTGAGTTGGGTGTTACATCCCAGTCAAGAATATTCCGCTTATATCATGATGTCAAAAGTCTGAACTAGTTTATATACATGTACAAAATTAAAAGATTATAAAGAAGGCAAACAGATCCCATAGTTGACAGAGTGATTTGATGAAATACTGTTTATCTGTTCATTGATTTTGTTTGGCTAAATTTACTACCAAATAAAGATAGTTTCCCCTGGGTAAAAAGGACTATAATTTCCCCTATTTGGTCATTAAATTCTGAAATCAACAGTGATATACTAGATACAAGCAGACTACAGTACATGTAGTTGACCTTGCCAACAAAATAAATTCATATATTATCACAACACAATGCTTTTGCCTTGAGGATCCTAGCTATTGCAAGTATGTGATAATGCAATTTGCTTTAATCCAGAACTTCAATTTTCCCAATCTTAAAGGCAGAAGGCAGTTTGTAAAAAAATGTAACAAAATCAACATTATTTTTAACATCAGCTACCATACATTTGTTACCCAAACTACTGTAATGACAAATATTTTGTAATGGAGTTGGCCTCTTGCATTTTACAGTATATATACACAAATATATTGACAACCTTGACCCAATACAGGCAATCAAAATCTACTGAAAGAATGTTGAGTTTGAAATGCACCTGTTCTGTTTAACAATCAATCAAAGGACAATGATCAGCATTTAACCATTGAACTGTCTAGAAATGGCGTTTATAGTGCTATAACTGCCATTGCCGTGCAAACAAATTGAATAATGCGTGTTAGCGCATTATGATTAGTTTGCTTTGCACGGCAATGGCAGTTATAGCACTATAAACATCATTTCTAGACAGTTCAATGATTATTTTTACAGTTCCATTTTTTGAAAATCTTATTTTAGTATATTAATCCTAAAAAAACTTTAAAACACTGTAGTGTACGACATGTATTTTCAATCGCTGGAACAGCCAATCAATGATGTCATGTGTTTAGCCGTAAGGAAGAGATGAGTGGCGTCGCATTAGCAATGGCATTTATACTCCTATAACTGCCTTCTGGTCTAAAACAAAGTTTAATACATTAAAACATCACAAATGTAAATATTTTCACTTAAAAGGCATGGTTTGTGCCTCGGTTTTTTTGATTGGTTTATGTGTGACAAGTTGCTGAGGTCTGACGTGGAAGACTTTGAATTTTACTTGTATTATTTAGAACAAAATGAACACGACTGAAACAAATTATTGTTTTTATGTTTTAGTCTAAGTATTTGAAAATTGAAATTAAAAACTAGTCAAACCTGTCTATAAAGGCCACCAAAGGGAACCAGTAAAATGGCCTGGAACCAGTAAAATGGTCTTTAAGGGAAGGTGGCTTTTATATACAGGTGCAAATTATATGAATAAAGAACAATTGGGATACAGTTCTACTGGCCTTTATAAGCAGGTGATTCTTATATAGAGGTGGCCTTTAAGCAGGTTGGACTGTATAAGGAATAATGTATGTTTTTAACAAGTATATTGAGTCTTTTATGAAAAATGCTCTGCACATGTTTTTTGATAATGAGCATACAAGTTATTCCTTAACAATGCCAGTATAGACAAACAACATTGACTTGTCTGTTTGACCTTTCATTTGGAATATTCATATAGAAAAGTCAACCCTATATATATGTAGTAGCAGGATTCGCAGTTAATAATGTGTACACAAGATAAGTGATTAGTGTTGTCATTATGTTTACAAAATAAACCTGTATGATTCCTGTATGAAGATGCAGTCATCCATAATAAAAAAATTGAATTAAAGATTAAACAGACAGGTCAAAGTTGTTTACCTATACAAATATATGTTATAATCAATATATTTTAGGTGCTTGGACTTGGAACAAATATACAGTTTTTACAAGATTTAGCAGGACATCCAAGTTTTGAAGCTGGACATGTACATACTGACTTTATACCTCAACATTACGATGACTTGTTTCCAGCTCGGACTGTCTCTTCGTCAGCTCTATGCCAGGCGGCTTTAACACTTGTACTGAATGAACAAAACAAGATTAAAGAGAGAAGTCAAAACTCATTAGGTATGTTATGTTATAGGGTATTTTAATCTTGTCATTGGTGAATTTGGACCAGCACAATTTATAGGTACATGAATAATAAACCTGATTTAGAACTGCATCAAACAATGTACATGTAACTGAAAATTAATCATTTGGACGTCACCAACATAACGCAAAATTACAAGGAACACTTCTTTTTATGAGTTCAGCATGTTCAAAGAAGCAGGTAAAAAATTACCAGATTTTAAACTAGTCATGCTAGTGATAACACATTATTGTTGACCATAATTTGATGAAATATGTTTATCTGTTATTTGTTTTTACACTTATTTAGCATAAAAAAGTGCACAGTCTTCAAGTTATTTCTTAATAGACCGAACAAACATTAAAGCCACTTATAATTAATTTATATAAATAAAGAGACCAAAAGAACAAGGTACTATGCAAAAATTTTAAATATTATCAAACATATTACTTCAATGTGAACAACAATCAAATGTGCGTATGAATTTATTATCATATAACCATATTGCACAAAATCATGTATATGATGAAATAACCAAAACTTTTAATCCAATCAGAATGCATGAAAATGCAGTTGGCATGCCTTGGTAAAAAGAGGAAATAACTCTAACATTTTAGCCAATCAGAATACATTAAAATGGTAAAATTTAATTATTGACAAGTATTTCATATTAGGGAGGATGGCCTCTTGCAGTATATTGTACACATTGATTTAATCAATAAATTTTATCCTGTCAGGTTTTTTTTGGATGGGTCAGTTGGAGTTCTATCAGAAAATTTTAACGAAAGTAATATTATTCCTTTCTTTCTTTTCCAAATGGGCAGATCCTACTGTGATAAAATCAGTAAGTTTGTTTGCCAAAGGTCTAGTTTTTTTTTTTTTTTGGTATTCCAGTTCCCTCCACGAACCTATAACTGCCCACCTTGATACAAGTGAAAAAATTTGACTTGTACATAAAACACCATAATTCCACTTCACTCATCATATTTGTTTCAATCAACTATAGACTATTATAGTTAAACAACATTGATCTGTCTGTTTGACCTTTCATTAGGAATATTCATATGAAAGAGTCCACCCTATGCATTGGTAGTGTTAGGATTCACAGTTAATACATATACACATTGCTCATGATTAGTGTTCACATCATATAGATGAAATATACATGCGTGATCCATATTCTTAAAATTTTACTTGTTCCTAATGAATATTTAAATCATAGGTCAAGCAGACAGGTCAAAATTGTTTACTTATAACTGTCTTCATATTGTGTAAATACAGTTGAATCTCGTTATCTCGAACTCGGATATCTCGAACTACCGGATATCTCGAACTTTTTTAAAAAGTCCAAACAGAGTTGTTCTTTATTAAACCAAAATCACTCCGGTTATCTCGAACTCGGATATCTCGAATTATCGGATATGTCGAACAATATTTTCGTCCCCTTGAATGAAAATTCTAAGAAAATTACACTCGTTAACTTGAACAAAAAATTTAGGAAAATTAAATTTGTTAACTCGAACAAAAAATTTTGGAAAATCAAATTTGTCAACGCCTATAGATTTTTTGGTAGAAAAAACACATTCCGACATAAATAAAATATTTGACTGTCGGCCTCGTGTTGATTTTAAAATTACAACATTGCACTGACCTCCCAATTTCCTTAAGCCCTTAATTATTATCCCTTGCATAAGCAATTAAACCATCAAGGAGATTAGCAGGTGTTATAATTACTGCCAAGCTGAACATGGCTGCCGAAAGTGTGTGATGTGAACATTACTCAATACAACCGGAAGCTTGGGATGATTAAAGTACACAAAGCGAAACTGGTATGGAGACCAAAGCGGACTTCACTATTTGTCGGCTAATAACAATAGCGCAATCAGTTATTGACAGATTTGAGTAATTAAAGTTAATCTTATAAGACAAAATGCATAATTGAATCATTTATCATTGCATCTTAAAATGTCAATGCCGATGACACACAGTTTGACAAGATAAAACCGGAAGCGACTTCCGGTAGGCGTGTACGAGTTACTTCCCTTTTTTGCCGTTTTTAACATCGGTTATCTCGAACTCCGGATAAGTCGAACTTTTTGCATTTCCCCGTCGAGTTCGAGATAACGAGAGTCAACTGTACATGTTTTAATTATTGTATACAATGTATATTTCACAGATCCATTTTAAATATTTTATACAATGTATATTTCACAGATCCATTTTAAATATTTTATACAATGTATATTTCACAGATCCATTTTCACCATTTTCTTTATGTTTGGCTGCTAGAATGAACAGTTACATAAAGAGGCAGATAACACTACAAGATGGAAAAGACAGTAAGTTTGATAAAACATAACAATAAAGTTGTATATATTTTGGAAAATGCAGACATAAGCTGCACAAGAGTATTTTGAAGAGCCATGTTGATTGTTTTTTAATCATGCCATTTTACTTAGTTATGGTTCGATGAGTATTGAATAATATAATTTACACATTTGCACCTGTGTCACCTTAGCATATCACTAATAAATATTAATTTTTTTATACCCTGCCTTTCAAGGAAAGAGGGGGAGGGGGGTATTAAATTCGAGTTTCCGTCCCTCTGTCCGTCCAAAGTTCTTTTTTTGCATAAAGTCTCCAAAACTATGAAGCACTATTTCATGGAACTTGGTGTAAAGTATCAACATTGATAGAAGATGTGCATATTGTTAGCCTGAGTGAATTTGCTCATTTTTCTGGGAGTTATGGTCCTTTGACTGGCATGTTAAACACCATTACTCAACTCTCATAACAGATTACACTATATATAGTGCTTACTCTATTTTTCAGCCACCATTTTGCTTGAAAACTATTTAAATGAAAATTCAAAGAAACATTCTTTTGGTGGACTAGATTTGCCAATGGGCTATTTATGTTTTGACCATATACATGGTTGGTAAAACATGAATTTCCCAATTGAGGTTCGTTTGGGGCCACTATTGAAATGTTACCCCATTTCAGTTATAACTTTTGTTTTGATTATTTTCCAGAAATAACTATTGGTGTTTCCAGTAACCCTGATGGTTCATACACAGTTAAGGTCAAGGACACTGAACATCATGTGACTGCAGATCTACAGAAGGAAAACGAAAAGTTTAAACTAGTTTGTAATATAGACGGGAAAATATCATCAGCACATGTTATATTACAAGGAGACTCGCTACATATCTTCTCAATGGTTTGTATTTGCTTTCTTGTAATGTTTTTATGTACCTATTTCTAGAAACAAAACATACAGTCAAACCTGCCTTAAAAGCCACCAAACTCAGACGGATATTTTCAATGTCCAGAACTGGCTAAAGCTCGTTCTGGACAGGAAAATATTCATCCTTGTTTGAGATATCTCCATCTTACAATGTAACTGGTGTAGGATTCTTTTTTTTTCACACATTTTAAACATAAAACGCAATTTGTAAACAAATATTTCATCAAATGTTCAGTTTTTATGCCACCATTCATGCCATCTGAAAATGATGTCATCAAATTTTGTTGATGTCTTTGAGTGAAACGATTATGACATCATCAATTTAGTGTCCTTAAATGAGTGTTTCTCTTCGGGAATGCCCTCTATTTTTTCAAAGAATCAGATTAAAAAGTCAGAGAAATCCAATTAATGTGGGAGATGGTTTGTGTGATCTTTGTCAACCAGGGCGAGACAGGGAAATCTAGCACCGGTGAAATAGCTGAATTCTCTTGTCACATGTGTGAGAAAATATAGAATTTATGGCTGTGTTGTTTGTATATTTTTGATTACTTGCCAATCATTATGACTACAAAACTGATTTGTTATGTTCATTTTATATCAGGACGGAAAACAGGAATTAAAACTACCAACACCTCAGTTTATGATGGCACACGGTATTGGAGGGGGAGCTGACGATGCTGTGGCCCCCATGCCAGGGGTCATAGAGAAAGTACTGGTATCCCCAGGTACTGAGGTACAAGAAGGGGACCCACTGGTTGTTATGATTGCAATGAAGATGGAGGTAAGGACCAAGATATTATTTTTAGCTTACCTGATCAAAGTGAATGGAGAATGTAACATGATAGAGTAACTATGGTTACTGGATAGAAACTATTGATGTTAAGAATACAGTAAAAACTTGATTTATAACCATCATTCACTTAGCTTTTTGGCATTATAAAGGGATTGTGCATTAAATCAATAGAGACTTGTGTGGACAAACAAACATAGCAAACCATTGGTCCAATATGTCCCATTATTGTTTAATATATTACTAAAATTACAATAATTTTATTTTCAGTATATTATACGAGCACCAAAAGCTGGTCTGATTGAGAAAGTGTTTTATCAACAAGGGAACACAGTTAATAAGGGGGCAGCACTTGTCCATTTCAAGGAAGAAGAATCAGCAGCTTCATCAGATAGTGATTAGGACATACAGTTTATAATACTACTGAAATAGACATAAATACAGTGAAACCTCATGCATGTCATCACCATCATTTGTGCAGTCAAAGTTTGACATTATAAAGAAGATTGGCTATTTATTGAAACAGACTTATAAAAAAGTATAAAAGAATGGATTTTAGTACTTTGAAATACTGTGGCGACAAGTGAGGTGGCAAAGCTGGGAGGGGGGACATTATAATTTATTATAATGAGATGTTATTGTATGTGAAAAATATCTTCTGAATTCTGAGTTTGAGACAAAAGCAGTGTCAGTTGATATTTTGTCATCTTGTTAAAATGAGAGTGAGAGATTTATTGAGAATTTGTTTATATGAAAATATGCACTTTAATTATCCAAAAACATTATGACTTAGTCTCAGGGAAACAGCTATGAAAGTGTTAAATGGTTAAGTAATGCAAGCAAATATATAATTTGTATACAATTTGATTCATGCAGGTGGTTGTTAAAATAGTCAAAAGTGGAATCATAGCAGTGGGACCTTATGCGCCTTCCGGCGAGGAGAGCATTAAGGTTTCGGTTAATGTAAGGTGGTTGTTAAAATTTAACCAGATATAAGGTTTACCAACAGAATATGGTAGCGGTAGGTATTTCAGATACAAGACTATTGGTCAAAAATTAAAACTTATTCATCCCTTTATTGATGTTTAAATGATTTAGTTAAATTTGATATTAAGTTGTTTTTTAAGTGCAACATGAAAAATAATTGGGCATTATTTAGTCAAAGCTTGATTTTAGTTTAATAATTTGTGCATCAAGGTTTAAATCATTTGCTTTATTTTGATGAATTTTTACCAATTTAACACAAAACACAAAATCATGAAGAGATTTGTTAGTATAAAAACAAATTTTGACCAATTATTTTTCAGCCAAAGAGGATGAAATTCCTGTCAATCAGTGCTACAAATGGAACAGGTGTCATATGTTCATTTCATCTTACCTGGTAGTTGCTATGGAGACTACTTTATTTGTTGAGTTGGAAAGAGAGAACAAATTTTTAATGATGATAATATTTGTGTTGGAATGATTGTATTTATTTGTGTAATTATATGTACATGTACTATCTACATGTATACTATGTATCTGTGAACATTTATATCTAGAAATTATTTATTGAAATTAAACCAAACTTCAAATAGGTAAAATTTTATTATGTTTTTTTGGGTTTTTTTTTTTAGCTCACCTGAGCCAAAAGGCTCAGATGAGCTATTGCTATCTATCACCATCCGTCGTCCGTCGTGCGTCGTTCGTCGTGCGTCGTGCGTAAACTTTACATTTTAATCTTCTCCTCCAAAACTACTGAGCCAAATTTGATGAAACTTGGTGATTATTATGCCTGGGTAACAGGCTTTCAAAATTGTGTTCGGGGTTTGACCACGCCCAACAATATGGCTGCCGTTACTATAAATAGCCAAAAGACAAAAAAATCTTCTTCTCTAAAACCAAAAGGTGCAGGCAAATTTTGATTGGATATTTGGCTTCAGGATACCTAGATACACTAAAATTGTGTTTTTCATGAAAATTGGACGAAAAATAGGTTACGCGTTTTTTGCGTAAAATTATGTAATTTTTAAAATGAGACATTTATTGTTATAACTTCATAATGGCTGAAGATAATTGTATGGAGTTTTCACTGTTGATCTTGTCTTGTGATTTTCTTCCGATTGATGTCAAGGTCAAAGGTCAAGGTCATGTCCCAGTTATTGACCTTTGATAAAAAATGCTATTTTTTAAACATTTCTGGTGATAATGACTTAGGATTTTTGGTTAATTGTAGGTATTGACATGACGATCATTTTGATATATCGATTAAGTTCATGGGTTCAAAGGTCAAGGTCACAGATGTACAAGTTTACCAAAATAGTTAATTATCTGCAAAACTATGAACTTTTTGTATAGGCATATATATTAGAATATTGTAGGTAATGGCCCAATGGTCATTTTGATATATAAATAAAGGTCATGAGTTCAAAGGTCAAGGTCACAGATGTAAACAAGTACTGAAATGATTATTTATCTCAAAAACTATGAACTTTTTGTATAGGCATGTATATTAGAATATTTTAGGTATTATCCTAATGATCATTTTGATATATGAATGAAGGTCATGGGCTCAAAGGTCAAGGTCACAGATGCGAATGAATATCTAAATGGTTAATTATCTTAAAAACTATTAACTTTTTGTATAGGCATGTATATTAGAATATTGTTGGTACTGGCACAGTGGTCATTTTGATAGATGAATGAAGAGCATGGGTTCAAATGTCAAGATCACAGATACAAACAAGTACTGAGATGATTATTTATCTCAAAAACTATAAACTTTTTGTATAGGGATGTATATTAGAATATTGGCCGAATTATCATTTTGATATTTGAATGAAGCTCATGGCTTCAAAGGTCACAGGTGAGCGTTAAGGCCCATGGGCCTCTTGTTTTTTTTTTGTTTTTTTTTAATGATTTTGATTCCTCACTAATTATTTCCAGAGAATTTTACTGGAAAACTGGAAAAACAATTATTCTCTTAACTCTTAAAATAATTGTTATGAGACACTGTTGTGAACAGAGGTTACTTAACTTATGTGGACCTCACTGAACTATTGCAGTAGATTGACATGTATACACATTAGGTACTAGTAGGTATAAATTTTGTTACCCTTACCTATCGATGGTGACATCTTGATTTAAGTGAAACAATCTTGACTGTGACATTAAAATGGATAAATAATCTACCAATTCCTGCCAGCATGTTGGAAGAAAAATTGTCTTCTTACTGGATTTGTAAATTATTGCTATAAACTTAACTTGACTGGAGGTTGCTATAGCAACCAACAAAATTGGCATATCACATACTCTAACATGGTCAGTTGTTCATTACAATTTTGACTGACTGTTGTTATGGAGATAATAAAAAAGTGAAAAAAAATGAAAACTACAGAGTATAATGTATAACAACAGGCCCAAGCTTCACAATCATTTCTTTACTTCAATCTATCAAATTTTGAAATCTGTTTTGAACTAAGCTTGAAGAGATCTTCAAAATGACACCTTAAATTCCTGAATATCTTAAAAACTCGCAAAATTATTAAGATTTCAAATTTGTGAGATTCATGATAAGGAAAATTTTTGTTGAGAAATAATTGTGAAAATGGGACAAGAGTTTAACCCTCTTGCTGTCAAATTAAATTTCAGAGCAACGTTGGCAGTGCCAAAATGAAGTTCACAATGCGAAATGATATGACGTCAACAATAGAATATGACGTCAGACTCGTTTGTAGTCATATGACATCATTAGTTAATTGTAGATTATGATCTCAATAGTCAACATTTTGCATTTTTATAATTTTACAAAAAAGATTTTAAGTTTATTTTCGTCTTTTATCTTATGGTTATCAATTTCGTTGAAAGGACAAATGTGTCCGTATGGCAGGCTGCCGGTAGAGGACACATATGTCCGTGTGGCAGCAAGAGGGTTAAACTGAAAGCAAGTTGACTTTGAAATTAAACATAAATATGGAATAACAACTAACGTATCTAACAAAAATATATAGACTTTATTTAACTTTTTATTATGAAATACATATTACTGAGCATTAGTTCTAAAATAATACAAAATGTAATTTATTATCTATCTAAATGACCAGATTAGTTGATTGAAAAAAAGTTAATGAGAAAAATTGACACTATACTGTTTATGAGACAAAGTCGACCTGTAGTATTTTCATATTCATAAGTTGAATGTATAAGTTGATATTATCCAAAGCAAAATGGTCACTAATTTTTTTACTCAAACACTAAAATTGGTAAACCTAATCAGCTACTTGCTTTTATTCTTCTAAGTTAAAGAACCCCTGTGGTAGCTCAGCTGGTAGAGTGCTCACTCCGTAAGTAGGAAGTTGTGGATTCAAACCAAGACTTGAAAGTGGGTAGTGACTGTTCTTTTGCCAAGCACTCAGCATTACCAAATGAAAGTCACGGTTCTTTCGGATTGAAACGAGGTCCTGTGTCACAGTGGATTTGGCACGCTAAAGAACCCTGCTGTATAATGCCATCAGCGCAACGCACAGGCAAAAATTTTGCACTTTCGCCTGACGGCGTCTTGATGTAAGTGTATAAATATTCTTGACTGTGACGTCAAACACCATTATTCTACTCAACTCTACTAAGTTAAACTCTATTTTATGTTAATTAAAAATTTTAAAAAGTTTGACTAACATATTATAACTAGAGTACGGTAATACAAGTGTAGACTTGTACATTTATAAGGAATTAGCAGATGATTTATTCTTTGTCGCATATAAGTATGGCTGCCATGATCCAAAACAGTTTTTGACTTCTCAACATGACCATATTAAAGTATGGCTGCTATATATTCCGTCCTGAATCTACTGTATCTTATAACCTACAAAGATTCTTATTCTCAATTTTGACATCTAAAAGTCTAATTCTCCATCCACAAATTCACTTGTTTTGGCTCTTGTCTGTGGTATACTATCTGACAATCCCATAGCTGAAAGTTTTTCTTCAAGTTGCTTACACCTATGTTAAATTAAAATAAGGAAAAACTATGTAACAGTAAGAAAAACACTAAGTTAAATTAAAGTAAGAGATGTAAATTCAGTGAATTAGGATCCAGCACTAGCAGGTTCTTTTTTTCAAAGCACAAATAACTACTAGGAATACCAGCTCTGGCTAACAATGTTGATGCTTTGCACCAAGTTTAACAAAATAGTGCTAATAGAAGGAAGGACAGACGGAGGACGGAAACTCAAATTAAATATCTTCCTTTTTCTTTGAATGGCAGAGGATAAAAACACTTTATCTTCTGTAAATTCAAAGACGGCTAGAAACAGATATTTTTGGAAGAATTTATTTTGTCATAGCTGAATCAAATTTCATGTCAATACAATCATTTTGAAAAGCCTTAAATTAAGAAACCAGATACAAATACAGCACAATAGGATTGCTTATATTACAATAAATAAATTGACTGAAAGTGCATAAAAATAACAGCACTTCCAACCACTTAGGTCCCATTCCTACTTCTAGTGCGAGAAAGTTTATCAGTTTACTAGCCAAACGTCAGTGGTTTTCTTCAGCAACTATAGTTTTTTTTTCAATATCCCAGAACTTCACACCCAAATGTTTAGGCATAAAATAAAAAAACCAAACATACTTATCCATGTACGATTCACAATCACAAAGTATAAATTTTGGAATTGACAAGTCAGGTTAGACATGTGAACTTCCACCAGGGAAGTGAGGCCAGATGCTCCGGAAGGGTAAGCACCTCCTGTTTAGCTAGCTTCACCCACCACATGTGTTATCCTATTTCTCAGCTTTGTGAGTGTTTGTATGTTTTTACCTTTCTTCTGCTTGAATTCTCTTTTCATGTTCTTGTTGTAATTTGTTCATTTTTTCATTTAGTGTATCTTCTAAATCTGCTACATCAGCCAGTGATGAATGAGATCTAATGAAACATAAAACGGCTATCAATTAAACTTGAAAAAATTAGCTTAACATGTGTTTTCTAAAAATATTCAGTGTTTATTGCACTTTCTCTGGAATCCATATATATGGCTAATTATGTGTGCAAAAGCCCTTTTTGAATGTTCAGTGTATATGGCATTGTCTTTCAATTGGAACACATGTGCATGTTTTTGATGTTGTACAGTCTTCATTGCACTCTCTCACTGCAGTGTACAGCCAGTATTCATAGCACTCTCACTGGATTGTACAGTCAGTGTTCATAGCACTCTCTGGAATGTACAGTAAGTGTTCATAGCACTCGCTGTCATGTACATCCACTGTTCATAGCACTTTCTCACTGGAGTGTACAGTCAGTGTTCATAGCACTTTCTCACTGGAGTGTACAGTCAGTGTTCATTGCACTCTGGAATGTACAGCAAATGTTCATAGCACTCACTGGAATGTACATCCACTGTTCATAGCACTCTCACTGGATTGTACAGTCAATGTTCATAGCACTCTGGAATGTACAGCAAATGTTCATAGCACTCACTGGAGTGTAGTCAGTTTTCATAGCACTCTCACTGGATTGTACAGTCAGTGTTTATAGCACTCTGGAATGTACAGCAAATGTTCATAGCACTCACTGGAATGTACATCCACTGTTCATAGCACTTTCTCACTGGATTGTACAGTCAGTGTTCATTGCACTTGGAGTGTACAGCAAATGTTCATAGCACTCATTGGAATGTACATCCACTTTTCATAGCACTTTCTCACTGGAGTGTACAGCCAGTGTTCATTGCACTCTCTCACTGGAGTGTACAGCCAGTGTTCATTGCACTCTCTCACTGGAGTGTACAGTCAGTGTTCATAGCACTTTCTTGAATGTACAGCAAGTGTTCATAGCACTCACTGGCATGTACATCCACTGTTCATAGTACTTTCTCACTGGAGTGTACAGTCAGTGTTCATAGCACTTTCTCACTGGAGTGTACAGTCAGTGTTCATTGCACTTGGGGTGTACAGCAAATGTTCATAGCACTCACTGGAATGTACATCCACTGTTCATAGCACGTTTCCACTGGATTGTACAGCCAGTGTTCATTGCACTCTCTCACTGGAGTCTACAGCCAGTGTTCATAGCACTCACTGGAGTGTACAGCCACTGTTCATAGCCCTCTTTCATTGGATTGTACAACCAGTGTTCATAGCACTCTCTCTGGAGTGTACAACACTCTCACTTTAGTGTACAGCCTCTCTTCATAGCCCTCTCTCATTGGATTGTACAACCAGTATTCATTGCATTCTCTCGCTGGGTTGTACAGCCAGTGTTAATTGCGCTCTCTTACTGGGTTTTACAACCAGTGTTTATGTGGAATGTGAATAGTAGAAAAATCCTTTTTAGATTTCCCTGTGTCAAATATACTTTCCTAGGGTGACCAAAATAGACCCTTTCATATGCTCTCTTTAATTTAGAGGCCGGTACGAGTTGGTCTGTTATGAGTGTTTTATGTTTTACCTACCTTGGAGTTGGACTCTCTTGTAGACCTGGTGTACCACTTTTCTTGCGTAGATATTGCTCTAATTTATTTATCGTAAATTGTAATTTACCATTCCTGTTCAAGAAATTGAATGATTATCAAAACGTAAAGATCATATGCAATATTTAACCACTGTGGTAGCTCAGTTGGTAGAGTGCTCGCTCCGTAAGTGGGAGGTCGTGGGTTCGAACCCCGGCCGGGTCTGACCCAAGACTTGAAAGTGGGTAGCGACTGTTCGTTCGCCAAGCACTCGGCATTATGAATTGAAAGTCACTGTTCTTTCGGATGGAAACTTAAAATAAACGAGGTCCCGTGTCACGGTGGGCTTGGCACGCTAAAGAACCCTGCTGTATAATGCCATCAGCGCAACGCACAGGCAAAATTTCTGCACTTTCGCCTATACCTGGCGATGTCTCGATATAAGTGAAATATTCTTAACTGGGATGTTCAACACCATTACTCAACTCATATGCATATTTGAAGTAAAACGTCAAGTCATTGTCATTATTAATTCAGTTGTAAGGTGTTTTGCAATAAATTGGAGACTCGTAAAGAAAAACATAAAGCAAATATATTTTGGAACTTCAAAATGCATACATGTACTGTGGAGATAAGTGACTTGGAAATGGTACCGAGTAAGAGTATAACAATGGTTTACTGTATATCTTAGAAACCTGCACATATGACAACTATGACAACCTTGAACCAAGTCATACCATAAAGGTCAAGGTCGTGGGTACAGTATGTTTGGAAATTGTGTCTGTGCCATATATCATAGCTGTTTTAGTTGACTGTCATAAAACTTTACGTGAATAATCTTCATGATCCAAAGGTGTGTCATGAACTTGATAAGGTTATATCAGAAAAGTCAAGGTCGCGGGAAAACATTAAATGTTGGGGGCGGGGGTAGTTTTATATATACCTTTCCTCGACTTCCTCTCGTAATTTTTTCTCTGCTTCTAATTCTTCGGTCCTCTTTTGTAAAACAGACTGTAACTGGTCGAGTTTTTGTACAGTTTTCCTGTACCTGATGAATACATAATCATAAATCTAAAGTGTGAATAGTATAGGAGAAATTTGTAGCTGAAGAACGATATAATAGCAAAAACAACCAAAAACACGCAACCAAAAATAATAAAATAAAAAAATGAAATAAGAAATTAAAATATAAATAAATAAATAAATAAGAAACAATTAATATGAAACTCCAAACACTAGATATATAGGACGGTGACTTGCTGATAAATGATCTTGATGAACGTAAAAATACCGAAATCGCTATTTCTGTTTCAGATAAAAGAAAAATTACAAATAATGCCAATATAATAATTAATTTTTACCAGGATGTCAAGCAATAAATCCTGATTTAGAAGTTTGTTTGAACACTACGGGTTTCCTTCACCGTCCCGATATAAATTAAAGGATCTTGACTTGGGGGCATAGTACTTTATCACTCATTTTTTCTGAAAAGATTCGTGATAAAACTTTGTAAAACGAAAAAATTCAAACCAGAAGCGGAAATTATGCGCCCTTTTTTCGTTTTCTATTACCAGTAGTACTGAAAGTAATATGACCATAGTATCACATGAGTAATATAATGGGATTTTATGTCGTAGTCAATATTCTTTCACTTATATCGAGATCAGTTCAGAGTTGGTGGAGAAAACCAAAGTGCCTGGAGAAAATAACCTACCTTCGAAAAGCGAACTGAAACTTTCTCACTCTAGGATATGTCCCTTTGGGATTCGAACCTTGGTTGTTAGTGGGGCTGTGCCGCTTTAGACCACTCGACCACCGAATCCAGTATCGACACCCGAGTACTTAATAGACCTACGTTACTTTTATTAAGGTACTCACTTTTCCTCAGCTTCCCGTCGTAATTTTTGTTCCAACTCTATACCACCTGAACTGGAATACATCTCGGTGTCATGAGACCTGTACACATGAAAAAATTATCAAAAAATTACCTGAATGCCAGAATTAGCAGTAATATTACCAAAATTACATACCGGTCAATGTTCAAATCACAATCTCAAGCCAAGTAAAAAATTGTGAACACTTTGTGAACCTGCAAACAGGTAAACACTTTGTGAACTGCCAAATAAGTAGTAAAAACTTTGAAAACTGGCAAATAAGTTAACTTTGTGAACTGGCAAATAAGTAAACACTTTGTGAACTGGCAAATAAGTAAACATTTTGTGAACTGGCAAATAAGTAAATACGTTTAAAACTGGCAAATAAGTAAACACTTTGTGAACTGGCAAATAAGTAAACACTTTGTGAACTGGCAAATAAGTAAACACTTTGTGAACTGGCAAATAAGTAAACACTTTGTAAGCTGGCAAATAAGTAAATACGTTGAAAACTGGCAAATAAGTAAACACTTTGTGAACTGGCAAATAAGCAAATACGTTGAAAACTGGCAAATAAGTAAACACTTTGTGAACTGGCAAATAAGTAAACACTTTGAAAACTGGCAAATAAGTAAACACTTTGTGAACTGGCAAATAAGTAAACACTTTGAAAACTGGCAAATAAGTAAACACTTTGTGAACTGGCAAATAAGTAAACACTTTGAAAACTGGCAAATAAGTAAACACTTTGTGAACTGGCAAATAAGTAAGCACTTTGAAAACTGGCAAATAAGTAAATACGTTGAAAACTGGCAAATTAGTAAACACTTTGAAAACTGGCAAATAGATAAACACTTTGAAAACTGGCAAATAAGTAAACTGGCAAATAAGTAAACTGGCAAATAAGTAAATACTTTGAAAATTGGCAAATAAATAAACACTTTAAAACCTGGCAAATAAGAACATAATTTGTGAACTGGCAAACAAGTGAACACTTTAATACTGGCAAAAAGTTAAACACTTTGTCAACTGGCAAACAGGTTAACACTTTGAAAACTGGCAAATAAAGTAAACCGTTGACATGTAAACTTCTACCAAGAAAGTATGTAAGCACACTTTATGCTAGTGACTTACCCTCGTTTATAGGATAATCTGGACATTATTCTCTAGTTGACTTTTTTCACATCTTGTTTTCTTTATATCTAAAAACAACTAACTAAAGTTAAAATAACAAAAATAAGAAGAAGAATGTAGCGTGATATAAAACACGCATGTTTATTAATGTGAGGTTTGGTTAAACCCTTAATGCTTAATCACGCATTATCACACACCTAATTTTAAAATCGTGTAGCTGTCACAAAAATACTATATTTTTCTTAATTTTCCACCTTTAATTATGCTTTTGGCTTCAAACAAATCTACAGATTCCGTGAAACATTTCATCTGCTAAAAATTTCCGTGAATAACTATGAATTACGGGTCGTTTTAGTTTTACAGATTTGAAAAAAAAATTGTGTAATTCTTAATTTTTCATTTCATTCATATAAACTTTTTATCTGCGATAAAAATTGAATTATTATAGTTTCAATTGAAATAGGAGTCACTATTAGACAAAATGACCGAAAATTAAAAATGAGAAAATTGAGCTTGAAAAAAAATCATCATTTTATCTTGAAAAATAAAATGATAAAAAAAACCCTTCGGCATTTAGAGGGTAATGTTTTACTGAGACACTAACAATATATTAAACACTTCCGAAAAAATGCAACGAATGAAAAACAAGTACACAACTACTTGTGACTGAGAGTATACCCATTTACCATATGTTTTAAAAAACCGGATATACAAGTACATTTGAGTAATTACTCAATAAAATCTTTAAAAATTATTTTCAAGTTTCGTTAATTTGAAATTCCAGCATGAATAACAAAGCTGTAAGTGATATAGCTGACAAAATCACCAACAGAAATTAAAATTTTTTATAATAAAACCGTTTAAGAGTGCCCAAATACCTTATACTAAATATAAATATTTGTGTTATAAATTACACTACCTACATTTGTACACTACGGTTTGTTGTCAATATAAGAACTTGGTCTAGTTCGGAATATGCATAGATGTTTAAATAAAAATGTTATGCAATGAGAGGAAGTTCTTTAATATTAATTATGGGTCAATCTAGGTGATAAATGGAGATATTTGATGCTGATTGTAAGATTCTGGAAAAACCCATTTGCAAACAAAAGTTACATAATTGCTCACCGACTAACCACGCATATATAGTTGTGAAATTTCAAAACCTTTAACATAGAAGAGTTCCGCATACACTATTCTTGTAGATCTTAAGAGTTTTGCCTTTATTACATAATATAGACTTATGGCCAATGTCACCCTCATTTTAGTTTGTAAAATATACACTGACAAATGACATTACTGTTTATATGGTTTATATAACAAATTATTTGTCAGAAACGGAAATAGATACTTATAAACATTAGCATAGTTAAAATCAAAACATAATTAAAATAATTAGTTGCGTCTTCTAATTTAACTTTGATTTTAACCGGAAAATTTCTAAAAGTTGAATATACATGTGCGATCATCTGTGAAAAATATGTTTAAATATTTAGTATTCAAATAGAATTCAAATTCAGGAACTGTTACCCAACCGGACTTTGATTGTCCAAGAAGTAGTTTCACATCCAATTTTGAGTTAAATCCAGGTTTTGGCGTCGATAGCTAAATGGTATTCATTTCTAGAGTACACGGGAACGAAGGTTTTAGTCATGAACCGATTTAACCCCTAGACCAATGTTATGTTATGTTCCAAAAATATCGGAAATCATACATGGGATTATGATTAGTATTCTTAATCCAGATAATAGTTGCATCACAAATCGATTGTTTTTAAAAGAAATAATTCACTTGTTTACTTGGATTAAGGATTAACAATAATCTTAAACCTTGAAAATTGTTTCGTAATCTAGTTTGAAACAACATGACGTCAACTTACACGCGACAACAAACTGATAGCGGAAAAAAAACCACAAATGAAATATTATATTTAACATAGAAACTATCACTTTACTTTTGTCAATTGGATATATATCATATAATATTTTTGTCATTACATTGTTTAATAGTATAAACATAAGTTATAAATATTGAAATAAATAATGATGAAAAATTGCCGATTATGGACCGGAAGTCAACAGTTATGAGAAGTACAACAGAGTTACATCCCATGTCAGGGACTTGCCGATTTTTAAGTCGAACTTCGGATATGTCGAACTACTTTCCACGGACCCAACAAATTCGAGATAACGAGAGTCGACTGTACCATGTTTTTAATCTTGTCATTCAACCCCTTGAAAAATTTTGGTTTCACAATTTTGGACCAAGCACTGTAACAACACCTTAGTCCTAATGAAGTCCGACGCCTAATAAAGCCCGGACTTTATTTGGCTTCGACATTGCAACGCCGGACTAATGAAGTCCGGAGTTGTCACAGTGCACTACTGATGAGGAATTGTATTCCGACACGGACGTCTAGTGCTGTTTAAGTAACGCCTAGCATATCCTGTAACTAACATAACTATTATAGGTGTAATTTAAATAATAAGTTTTAAGTTCTTATTTTCCCTTATCATATGGACCTTGATTGTTTGTTGTGTATCTTATTGTTGCCACTAGTTCAGCTGATGGCAAAAAACATTTGTATGGTTACTGCAATAAAACTAACGGAGACAACGTTCCCAACCAACCTGTTTTAATTTAAGCTTAACTTTTTGTTTCTTGTATTACTGTGAAATTGTGATTTTGTGGTGTCAAATTTTCGTGGTTTTAAGGGAAAAAAGCCATTTGGGGTGTGTAAAATTTCGTGGTCTGTGGTCTTCGTTTAAGGTGAGTTCGTAATATATACTATTTTGTTGACATATAAATTCGCGGGTCAGAATATCCACGAAATTAACGAAAATTGTGGCACGAAAATTAAAGATTTCCAAGATGGACCGATCAGTGATTATTATTATTAGTGTGTGTGTGTGTGTGTGTGTGTGTGTGTGTGTGTGTGTGTGGCTAGCTAAACAGGATGTAATTACCTCTGCCTCCGGAGCACCCGGAAGTTCACGTATTTAACCAAATTTTTCAGTCTTCAAAGTTTTTACTTAATTTTTTTTATTGTGCTTTGAACATGGGTGTTATGTTTGTTTTTTATTGTTGTAGCAGTGATAGTGTCATGAAAATAAAAACATTAATTTTAAGCAGCGACTACATTAATTTTAAACACCGACATATAATACATGTCGATTTTGAGATAACACTATTTTATAATAAAAATGAAAAATAAAAAATATAGATCTAACTTACCTCCAGTTGTCGTTGGGAATTCCTTTTTAAAATTCGTTCATTACTTAATTTATTTTTCGGTTAGCCATGTAAACTATTTTGTAAACAACATGCCGTGACTACATAATGTGTATATATATATACATATGTATATTGAATATTAAAAGTCGTATATCAATATAATTATAATCCAAATAAATACATTTCCTAAATCTGTATAGACCTGTATATAGGTATGTCTTTTTAAGGCTACACCTAGGTTTTCATTTTTCTTTCTTGTTACAATCATGCATGGTGATAGTAATCGTATAAGTTATCTCTTTAAAACAAACTCCAAGTGGCATGAAAGTGAAAATTGCCATATACAAATACAGTCTAACCTGTCTATAAAGGCCACATAAGGGAACCGGTAAAAGTGTCCTTTATGTGCAGGTGACCTTTATATACAGGTTCAAATAATATGAATAAAGAACAATTGGGATACAATTCTACTGGCCTTTATAAGCAGGTTGTCTTATAATACAGAGATGGCCTTTCAGGCAGGTTCAACTCTATGTATATACATGTATATATAGATTCACCAAGGAAACATAAATTGCAAACATGTTACAGTTAGACTTATGTATAGATGTAAAGAACATTCTTCTCGTGAAAATAAACTAAAGAAGAGAATGCAAAGAAAAAGTCAATAATAACAACGAATCGAACCCTGTAGTAGTAGCTAAAGTTTACACATCTTTATATATTTTTTTATTTACCCTTTTTTAATTTTTCCTCGCCACTCAGTTTACTAGGCGTTATTTCGTCGTTTCGCCCTATTGCCTTCAAAACCACCCGACACATGAATTTAAAAGGCGAAATTTCACCAAACTGTCTGGTTATAATGAGCACTAGCGGCTCAAAACTGGCACTGTAACGAAGAAATTCTATAAAAAAAACTACCATATTCATTTGCTCCTCTTTAATTTATAGCCACGTACATGTACTACACGTGTATTCATGTGCAGTCCAAATTGCTTACAGACCACCTCTATATGAGGGCCACATGCTTATAAAGGCCAGTAGAATTGTATCCAAATTGCTTTTTATTCATATTTGAACCTCTTTATATATAGACCACCTGCCCATAAAGGTAACTTTACTGTTTCCCTTTAGTGGCCTTTATAGACAAGGTTGACTGTATGTACTACAGTACAGACATGTTAAAACTTTAACACTGAGCTTACGAAATTGAGCCGAAGTTTGACTTACAAGAGGTCGAGATATGGATATCCATTGGCCGAAAAGCTGCGTAGATATAGCTAACGAGGGGTCGAGAAGAACCCAATTCGGCCGGCACTAATTCGAATATGTAGTGTTGTATATTCTGGCATTTCTATATTACCAAGAAAAAAAAAGAAACCCCGGATCAAAGGTCTTGTCTAAAATCGAAACGGAAAAGCCCTAATAGGAATATAGAATTAAAGCAAGTCTATTTTTTCAGCATTTCGATTCATAAATTGAATTATCTACCTTTAAAGACTCTTGTTCCCCCTTAATTTTTAAATTTTGCTTATTAACCGACCTTGAATATGAATAGAAGACGAGAAACTTTATAACAAATCACAACAGTGTGTATCTATAGTATTTTAACTTGTTGGAGTCTATTGAAATTTTTTTTCAGTGTCAATAATGAAAAAAAGAGAATCAATACCGCCTTATAGTTCTTACATTATTATATGTACTCGTGCATGTATATATAGATATAAAATATACATTGGGATTTCCTTTGATGGGTTAGAGATGTCATTTACAAATCGTCGTAAAATCAATAATGTTAACAACTATATTACTATTTTTAAGGACATATAAACTTGATGTTATGTTTCATGTGTCCATATCTAGGCAAACAACATTGACCTGTCTACTTGACCTTTGATTTAAATATTAATTTTAGACGAGTAAATTTAAGTAATAGGATCACGTGTGAATATTTGTCTATATGATGTTAACACTTATCATGGGCAATGTGTATATGTATTAACTGCGAATTCTGACGCTACATGTTTTGGGTGGACCGTCCTATATGAAAATTCATAATGAAAGGTCAAACGGACAGGTCAATGTTGTTTGACTATACATGTAACAACAATGTACATAATATCGTTGGATTTCACAACATTTAATCGTACAGAGTGTCCGTCGAAGTAAGCGAGTTTCATAGTCAGTGATGACCCGATATGTGTTTGTGTTTATATCCAGTGTAGCCCAGTTGATAGAGTGATTGCTCCGTATACGTTGGAGGTTCTGGGTCCTAACCCCGGCTGGGTCAGACCCAGGACTTGAAAGTGGGTAGAGACTGTTCTCTCGCCAAACACTCGGAATTACGAAATGAATTCAAATAAACGAGGTCCCGTGTCACGATGACGAACTCTGTTGTATAATGCCATCAGCGCAACACACAGGCAAATTGTTTCTGTACATTCGCCTATAGCTGGCAACGTCTCGATATAAGTGGAATATTCTTGACTGGGGATGTTATACACCATTACTCAACTCACTTACTCCAGTGCCCGTCCAAAGTCTGGGGTTTATAATCAGTAGTTTCAATCTATATATAGTTTCATTATTTTATAACCAGGTTTAAAGGCTAAACGTTTCAAAGGGACGATTTGGTTCCTCAGTGCCACCATTTAACAATCTTTCTTTGATTTTTACTATCCCGTTTCTTTGTGTTTTTTTCTTTTATTTTACTCGCTGTGAAGTTTTTGTGTACATGCTGTTTTTGCTATTTTTATCTAAAGTTGTTAATTTTAATTATTTCGTTTAGTAGAATATTAATTCGGAGAGCCTCCGTGGCCGAGTGATCAAAACCACCAGGTTCGATTACGGACCACAACGCCATTAGCCGCCTAGGTTCGAATCCCACCACTGGACAGATCCTAGTGTCAGAAAGTAAGTCAGTTCGCTTACAAAATGTTGATGGTTTTCTTTAGGTAATCTTGACTGGGACATAAAATTTCACTACTATTATTCAAGGTATCTTTTATAAAAAGAATACCAGAAATTGAATTCGTGGAATGGGGAAATCAATTCAATAAATGATAAAATATTAATTTTCTCTAACGATGTAAATTTATTCATAATATTCCCTTATGCCATCGGTAGAACTTAAATATTTATCAATGAATATGTACATAAATACATGCATATGTTTACATGTTTTTACATGTGTGTATATATAATTGGACTTAAAAATACCAAACACGGAAGACGCATTTATTTGAATATGTAAAATTACAAAAAACCTAATATTTTTAGATAAAAAAACTTTAATTTATTTTACACAAGAAGTCTATTTACGGTTGAGTTCTGTTAGATGTCACGTAATATATTTAGAATTTAAAGAGGTGTAATTTGTAAATTGCACTAAGAGCAGAACTTAAAAGAAACGTTTTGCAAAGGATAGTTGATCAGGCCAAACCAATGATATTTTTGGGTAATCGCCTTTTTTTCAAATTTTACCTGTCCGTATACTTGCTATGTACATTGTACAAATAATTGTCATGTGCTACTTTTGAATGTATTATTTCATAAAAATTCAAAAGTAGCACAATGGCAGATGCATAACTAATATATAAAATCCGGATGCGAAGCAAAACAATTTGAAAACAATAAATGACCGTTATCGATATACTTAACATGTTGATCAACAGAGCTCTTGTCCCCCAAATACTAGTTTTTTGATTTGGGGTCGGTCGTCCAATGATCTAAATCCCCAGCATGCAGATAAAACAACGCCTAACATCTACTTACTCTGGCAAATTCTTGTGTGTTCGGTTGCCAAATGTCACTAGTTTTCTCTGGGTGTTCCCTTACTATGCACCTATAAATACCAGTATTGACTGTCACGATATAAGTCAAAGTATCTTGATTGGGACATAAACACCAATAATGTAAAAGTCATAACCACGCACCTGCTCCACTTTTGATGCAAAGAAAGTTGTTAAGTATTAAGTTTAGTAACACACGTAAGTACATGGCAAACATTAACGAACAAGGTATGAAAAACATTGAAATCATTTATCATAATAACTCCGACTTTGGACCAACACTGTATACAATATATATATAATCTAGTGACAAAATTTAATTTTGTGAGGCGGTTGAAATGCTTTTTTGCAAATCTCATTTCAAGACAAAAATTTTAACGACGAAAGTAGTGTCATATACCATTTTTTAAATTTAATCATAAAATACATTAAAAAATGGTTATTTACGCTACGCGGTTTTACACAATTTGTGATAATTTTCACGTTGTTACACCCCGATAACAACGTAAAAAGTGCAATTTAATTCTTATAATTACAAACCCAAAATTTAACATTTTTTTTAAGCTGACCTACATTTCTGAACTGATCAGCTGATTTTCAGAAAATCGACGTTACAAGGCCGAACTGCGTAGTGATACAATAAATGATATCTTTATGAAACGATAAAATATCCGATAAAAAAGCTGAAATAGTTTTGAATTTATATCTTTTTATTCATTTTTTAGTTATTTTCAGTCAACATATAAATTATGTTACATTTAAACTCATTGACAAAAAAGGATTATATTATGTCTCGCGATCATGAAAACAAACAACACTTTGTACAACGTCATACGTGACGGCCAAACGTTTGTAGGACAGGCGTGTTTACATTTTGATCTTACCCATAACATAAGAAAAACTGCATTGGTTGAATGAACAGTGTGTTAAACAAACCCTGAAACCAACTATTGACATGGAATTAATGTTTTCTTGGATGAATCAATGTTTTACCACCTATGGACTGGATGTGAGATGAGGGATTCTGTCACCGGTGGTAGCTGTATGGGCTGACCAGGGACATTTGGAGAAGGTAAACAAGCGGTACGGGTGAACATTAGACTGGAATATAGTATGTTATCAATTTTATTAAATTATTATTGGCAGGACTACCACTGTCATTATCATCAAGATCCAGTTCAGAATCAACCATCTGACTTATGTGCACACTGGCATTGCATTCTTCAAAATATTTGTCCTGAGTGATCCCCGGTTATACATTGTCTTGGGGAAATAAAATGTCTTTGCTTTCAAAAGGATGCTTATGTGATGAATTTCAAACAAAACACCCCGCACTGAGGTTTGGCATCCGAGAATACCATGGTACGTGTCATATTGCTTATACTTAGGCCTATATAGACACGTATTTAATTTACGCATAATTTGTGAGAATTTTCAGATATTGGCACGGCCTCGGCCAATATTGCTTTGCTTTGCCGATAAAACATGATATCGCACTCACTGAAATGTATATTATTAATGTATTTATGTATATATTATGTTTGGCGGCCATTAAGGGACTTCTATAAAATTATCAAAATGATATGTATCGTTATGTGATTTATTCATATTAATGTAATAAAGATGATCACTACAATAGTTTATTGGTTTTCATTTATTGCCGTTATTTGATATTGCCCTAGATATAATTGACGTCCAATAGTTCCATGTTCCTTTTTTCAATTTTGATTACACATGTGGCGAGTGTAGCTAGCTAAACATGAGGTGCTTACACTTCCGAAGCAGGCGGTCTCACTTCCCTGGTGACAGTTCGCGTGTTTGTCATAACTTGTCAGTTTCAATGTTTTTACTTTGCTTGTGTGTTGGGATTCAGACATGGATAAGTATGTTCGTTTTTTTTTCTTTACATGTTTTATGGAGCTTTTCACTGTTAATACCAATATGATAGAATTAGTTCCCATCACGGAAACTAACTAACTGCTTACAAGTATAATGTTGTCTCGAAGATATTACAGACCTACGCATATCAATGCCCTCAAAAAATTTTAATGACCGTCACCATGACAAGTTGATAAGTGTGGTGTCTCTGTGTGGGAACAAGCTCCACCATATCGTATCAACTGGGAGAAAAAATTGTGGAATATTTTCAAAATCTGAGATATCTGATTTCTGAAATATCATCTTGTTTTTACAGATAATAACTGTTTACAGTATTGATACAACAACTTGACTATCGAATTTAATCATATTTTGAACATGAAAAGGTTATAATTTCACGAAGAGGTTTTTGACACGAAATTATAATATTTTAACGCTTGATATGTGACAATGACGTACAATATCTGAAAAAGATAACTGTGTAATTTGTTTCATAAATAAAGGTAATTATATATCCAATACAAAAAATGTGGTATTCATTAAATATTAGAATATGAAAAAATCTTTGTCATTTAAATCTCAGATTTAATTAATCGAATTTTCAGACTGAAACATTTGAAATTATTATGTATAACTGACACCATGAGATCAAATTAGGATCTGTTGAAAATATTGGTTCGCTTTGCAAATACATGTAGATTGAGCATATTGCAGGTCTAGACTGTGAAATGAATGCGCCTGGTGAAAGTTCGTGTGTTTAACTTCATGTTCAAAGGTTTTGCTTTGCTTTGGGATTGTGTTTTGGATAAGCTGTTTTCCAATAAATTGCTGACGCTTAGATATTCCAAGCATAAGCTAACGAAGACCCTCAAAAAGTTTTATGACCGTCATTACAATATTGTTGATAAGTATAATATCAGTACAGTATATCCAAAAATTACCCTAATATCAGTACAGTATATCCAAAAATTACCCTAATATCAGTACAGTATATCCAAAAATTACCCTGTGATATATTTGACGTCTTATAGTTCCATGCTCCTTTTATTCTCCTTTTTTCATTTTGCAGGTGTATTTAGTTTAACAGGTAGTGGTTATAGCCTTCCGGAGCATCCGGCCTTACTTCTATAGTTGTAGTTCAAGTGTTTAATTTAATTTACTTGTCTTCATAAGTTTTTATATTACTTTAGAACTGTGATTTGAATATGGATTGGTGTGTTTGATTTTGTTTGATTTGGGTTGTTCGCTTCCAAGTAAATATGTTCTGTATCAATTTTTTTTTTGTATGTATTGTATCGTTTATTTTTATCGTAGTTTGGCGGGTTGAGTTGAGTAGAGTAATGGTTTTAAACGTCACGATCATGAATATTTTCACTTATATCGAGACGTCGCCAGCTATAAGTGAAATGAAAGTCACGGTTCTTTCGGATGGGAACTTACAATAAATGATATCCCATGTCACAATAGGCGTTACATGATAAAGAACCCTGGCGTATTATGACATCAGCGCAACATACGGGCAAAGTTTCTGCACCTTCGCCTATGGCTGTCGACATCTCTATATACGTGAAATATTCTCGACTCGAACGTTAAACACCATTACTTCATTCAACTTATTTATTAACACTCCTGAGTGATACTGACGTCAACAGTTTTATATTGCAAATACGTCTGCTATGCTTTGGTAAAATATTACACGAATTTTCATATTATTAACCTGACATCAAATCACAACATTAATAACAATTATGGTAATAATTGGTAATATGGTAAAAAATATTCACAACTATGTATATATTACACATATTAGTGTCAAACTTTTACATTGATATCGAGCAAGTGGAATGAAATTTAAAAACCCGCTATTTTGTTGTAAGAAAGCGTTGGACTTTGTAATAAAATTTAAAACTATATAAATAAATATGAGACTTTATTACTCTTTCAAATGTTATATTTATTGGGAAATCTAGCAAATGTGCTAAATACCATAAATTCTATCAGATTTTGTTTATTTGACGTATTGAATCATTATGTAAGAGATAAAATCATTTTGGTCAGGTGGCCGACAACGTGTCTAACGCCGTCGAGGTGAGCGATATTCTGACGCTTTACTTCTAACGCGTTTTTATGCCTACGCACTCAAAAGTTAGCCACTTCGTCAGAGTCATTATCAAATAACATTAAATATGACAGCTATTTCTATTGGCTAATGTAATAATCATATATAGTTGATATGTGTACATAATTATACTTTGTACTGAAACTAAACTTGTTGATAAGATGATATTCCGATATTTATTATCGTTTCATTTGGCAGTATACTGTCTGATAACTCAAGGGTATCGAGTTATCAACACTAATATGAATATCACAACAAATATCCTTGAAGACATAACAGACACGGAAAATTTGAAAATTGAGAATCGTGTATTAAATACGAACAACGTTTTAATATCACAACGTTTATTCGATTTCAAAAAGTTCCAAACATCAATTAAGAAAAATATCTTGAAACAGTTTACAAAAAGATTTACCAGAGAAACTAAAAATGGTAATTCTTGTCCTGGGAATTGTCCGCAGGAGAAAGATTATTTTGCAAGATGTTATTGCGATGAAAACTGTTTCCTCTACAATGACTGCTGTTTAGAGTATAATAACACTTCATCAAACATTATCAGCATCGAATCGGCCGAAAAAATCAGTTCACTGTCTTGTATAACGGAGAATATATACCATAATGTGTTTAAAAACATTGGGTTTTACATGATATCTGGTTGCCCCTTATTCAGACAGTCGGAGCTCAACGCAAACTGCTCAGGAAATACGGAACTGAACATCCCAGTTACCGGTGATGATGGCTTTACTTACATAAATGTTTACTGTGCTTTGTGTCACGGAGTAACCAGATACTATGTATGGCGGTTGATATATGACGTAAACTCGTTCTGCATCACTGATTATATTTCTATTAAGAATATCAAAGTAGAAGAAAAGATTGAAATTTTGAAGAAGGCACAGTGTAAAATGTATTATTTACCACCGAGTTTACAATTTGAACCTAACATTTCATACCCGAGAATGTGCATTCAAGAAGACAAACAGTTCTCTGTATCAGAGGTTACGAATATGCGCTGTAGAAATAACAACAAAACCCTATAGTAGTTGTAAATAATATACAAAACAACGCTCCAGCCTATAAAGTAATAATCAAAACCATTATTGTTTACGTGACAAATTCAAAGATATTAGGTACGAATGCTATTATCCGATCCGACAGATTAATGATTTTATAGATCAACCAAGCAAAAATATACATATGATGCCAATGACAGTCATGTTTCAGTTCAACAATGATTTCCATCATTTAACTCAATACCAGAAGTGTTTGGATGACGACGACTTTGTAAGTATTCTATTTTATATTGACCACAATAGATGTTTTTTTTAATATTTTATTTCTACCAAACACAACCATACTGTTCAATGTCCAAACAAATCACAACCTCAAAAACAAAGACATATTTTCATAGATTTAAACACATTGCATTTTTGCATTTGTTATTTATAAGTTGTAAACAATCAAATTATGGTTCATTTGGTAACGGGGAAAAGACAGTTTTCAAAATTCTTTTTCTTTTATTTTTTTATAGTGATTTGAATATGGACCGGTATTATTTTGTTGTTTTTTTAAAGGTTCGATTGAGATTATTTACAGCGAATTGAGTTTATGTATAATTGGTCTTAGGTATTTCTTCCAAAAATAGTAATAATAAAAACAAACATACTAGCCCATGTCCAAATCACAATTCCAAAAGAAATTAAAAAGTTTTGAAACTTGCAAATTAAGTTTAACACGTAAACCCCCATCAAAGAAGTGAGGCTATGTGCTCCGAAAGAGTAAACACATCTTGTTTAGCTTTTGTGTACAATGGAATTACTAAGGGTCGATGAATGTAATTTGATTTCTTTTAGTTTATTATTTGATATTTCTTGTTACAATATTTATTAGAAAAAAACCATATTTAATGTGATTATATGTTATATCTTATTTACTAACAAATAATACATATTCTGTTTTCATTTTTCCTGTTGCGGGTTTGGTCGATGCCGGGATTCGTCATGATTCGGAACAAAGATAAATAAATGCGTCAGTGAGAGTGTGTTTAATGGACATCTGAGTTTAAACATTGTTCTTTCGAGTAACAAGCTTCTTAGTTATGGTTTCTTTCTCAGAGCTGCCATAGCGTATTACATTTTTTTACCAACCGATAAATACAATCTGAAACCACAACGTGCAATTTTATTCGAAGGTAAGGTAAAATGTTCAAACCATTTTGAAACTCAACTTTGCTGTATTTCGGAAGTGACATTAGATATTACTACAGGAAATGAAATGACGGTTCAGGAATTGAGATTATTGAAATCAGCATTCGAAAGGCTTTTACATATATAGAATATGAATATACAGAAGAAGCTAATTCAACAGTCACTAATTCGGCTTCAACTAGCAAAGAATGCAATGTCAAGACAGATTTTGTTTCTCGCTATAGTGGATTGAATTTTAATTTACAATCTTATTTGAGAGTATTGGACACAAATTCCTTTGATACAAATGTATACGCAATACCATCCAGTACGTCATTACATGTTCAAGTTGCATTTCAGCCTCAACCTAAATTAGAGGGAACATATGATTTAACTTTGGTAAAGATTTTGAATTTGTCCATTTCCTATGAAATAACGTCCAATATTTCTCCTGATGTTCTTATTTCATCTCAATCTTACATGATACAGTCCATCATTACATACTCCACAATGGGAGTATCAACAGTCGCCTTAATTATCACTTTATTTATATTTGTGTATTTTGGATTGTCAAAATCATTAGCTGAAAATGTTTGTTTGAACATTATGTCATCTTTGATATGTGCAAATATTCTATTTATGTTTGGATCGGGTCCACAGATAATCAAGATGTATGCATGGTAATGGGATTGTTTTACATTACATGTGGTTATGTGTATTCATCTGGGTTTTCCTCTATACCTTTATGGTGTCTAAGCTCTTATACAAAATGAAAACTAATTTAGCTTATCAATTATCAACTGATTATAGTAAGCAATTTATCTACATCTTAGGCTATGGGCTACCAATGCTTATTATTTTGCCCTGTGTCTTCATAGATTATTTTAAACCTCACGACTTCGAGATAGGTTATAACGGTAATGTTTGTTTTCCGAGCAAATTTCCTGCTAATTTGCTTTTCTTTTCCATCCCTGTGATGCTGTCATTATTTATTAGTTTTATATTCTCATTTTTCTGGGAAAAATCTCGTCACCCACGGTGACTCAATGAATCTCTCTACTCGGAGTAACCTGAGTTATCTAATACCATTTATCAAGTTGTGTTTGATATCAGGTTTGTTTTGGATATTTGGAATACTGGCACAATCTCTGAAAAATGAAATTTTAGGGTACCTGTTTATTTGTGTAACTGGTTCACAAGGTTTAATAGTGTCTGTGTGTTTTCTCAAATCTCAACTTGTAGAAAACGGACTGAGGAAACATTTTTTAGAAAGGAACCCCCTTCGGAGTTCGGATAACGTCACTATGGCCGAATTCGTTCATAAAACAAACCAGAAATAAATCATAATGCGAAAATAACAAGGAACAATAAAGCTATGGTAAAACTATTTTATTTGCGAAGGTAGAGCAATGGTAAAGCCTTCAGTTCGTTTATGCTAGCCGTAAGGCTCGTATCTAACCGAAATGTTTGCGTAAATTTGCAAGAGTTACAAATCGCGAAAACAAAACTTTTGCGAATTTTCTTTTGATATTAATTTTTCGACTTTAACCTGTCATTCGATAAAGTGAAAAAATTTCAGTGAACAAATTGCTATTTCACTGCTTACAAAAATAAATTGACGCAAACATTCCCCATTTACAGTATTAAGTTGTTCTCTTATCATAAATATTATTTATTTTTATATCTTTTATTTTGTTTCAAATAAAGGTTAAAGTTTCAAATATGTATTTAAATCGTTAGGATTATAAATTAGACAATTATGAACAAAACATTCACGTGTTGTACACTTACTTAAAATCTACAATAGGAATGTAAACACAAAAAAGACACTTTTTTCCAAAATAGTAATGAATTGTCAGATCGACGGCCACGCGAAAAATGTTCCTACAAAGGGCCGGCATGCTTGATTTACACACAAAAAAATGAAAACTCGACCTGAATTGATTAGAATGGTATCTCTGTATCCAATATTATCCTGGATATATTTCACCTCCAATAGTTTCATGTTTCTTCCATTATAAATTTCTATTTTACACGTGTCGGTAGCAGGTACTTAAACAGGAAGTGTTTTCTGTTCTGGGGTATCTGGCCTGGCGTCCCTGGTTGAAGCTTAATCGTATACCACTTGATTTGTCATTTCCAAAGTAATTACTTTCCTTTTGGATTGTGAGTTGGACAATTTTATTTCTGTTTTTGATTTTGTTTAATTGATTGTAGCGGTATGAAAGTGCATGTGGCTTACAATAATATTGATTATAAAGTAAGTCAACTATTAACGATTGTTTAAATTCAATTTCTAATGAGCGATTTTATTATTATCTCTGTGGTATATTAAATAAAATTAATGTTTTATGTTTATACATCATTATTTGCATATGTAGTATGCATTTTATTCATTTATTATTTATTTCATTAAAACATGTATGTAATATATCAAAAATTACTCTTGCAGAATCCCATATATGAGATGTTTATCTGTTTATAATGTTGCTGTTTACATAAAAAGTATACATTTTATTATTTATTTATTTATTTATTTTTATTATTTATTTATTTATGTAAATAAAACATGTATATAAAATGTTGAATAATACTCTTGCAGAATTCTAAATATGAGATGTTTATATTGTTTATAATGTTGTTATTTGCATTAAAAGTGTACTTTTATTTATTTATTTATTTTATTTGTTTATTTATTTATTTATTTATAATTATGTACAGTTCAACCTGCCTTAAGGCCACCTCTATATAAGGACACCTGCTTATAAAGGCCAGTAAAATTGGTTCAAGTTTTGTTCGTGTTAAACTTAATACCAGTATTAAAATTTTTTACTTTCCTTTTGGGATTGTTTTTAAAACACCGTGTTGGTAAAATAGCAGAAATAACAAATAAAACAAGCTTAATACTTAAAAAAATCATTTTTTACACTATTTGACATTTTTCTAGCTTTTTTTGACAGCAGAGAAATTAAAACGCCATCAGCAGTTGTAATAATAGCAGTGGAATTTTCCAAATATAGAAACGTCTCTGTTGACATATTTACATTTATAATAATTTTTCTCTTACAACACCAACTTTAATACAAGGCGAGACATACATATGTGTACATAATTACCATTGATGTGACAACACTTATATCTCGCTTGTGTCTATACGGGTGACTGCGAGAGCTCAGTTATTAGAGTGCTCGTCCCGTAAGTGGGAGATCGTGGGTTTGAACCCCGGCCGGGTCTGACCGAGGACTTGAAAGTGAATAGTGGCTGTTCTTTCGCCAAACACTTGACATTAAAAAATGAAAGTCACGGTTCTTTCAAAAACAAGCACATCAATCCGTGGCCATTGATAATTCCAAAGCAAAGATAAAACATTGAAAACTTGCAATTTTAGTTAAACATATGAACTTCCACAAACCGGGATGCGGCAATCCAATGCAATATAAAAACTTTGAAACTGACAATTTAGTTAAACGCGTGAACTTTGAAACTGATTTAAGTTTTAAACGCGTGACGTTCCACCAGGGAAGCAGCTCATCGACAACATTTAGCCAACAAATGGCACAACCATGCACAGTAAACTTGCCCAAATTAGAATTTGTGTGTACAATCTTAAACAATGCAAATTCTAATATTGGCATATTCTCTTGAACTTAAAGCGCATTTACGTAAATCTAATGGATTGCCTTTTGCAATTTGATCGTATTCAATTTGGCGATGCATTTGAATTGGTGACAACCGTCCGCTAAAATCAATACGTTAACAGTTTTAATAGGAAATCTAACGGCAATCAAACAATTTAAGTTAAAAGCGTAAACTTCCACTAGGTAAGCGAACTTATCAAAGTAAACAACATTCAGCCAACAAATCGTACAACCATGCACAGTAAATATATAAATTTTAGCGTGTAAAATTTTTAACAACACAAATTCTAATTTGGCCAAATTCACGTGGAATTATGCGCATTTACATGAATCTCAAGGATTGCCTTTTTCACTGTGGTCGTATTAAATTTGGAGGTAGATTTAAATTGGGGACAACCGTCCGCCATAATTAATACGTTTACAGTTATGTTTGGAAATCTAACGGATATCAACAATCTAATTCTCTAATGGGGACATTTGTTCCACAATCCGATTCTCCACCCTTTTTTACTTGTATATTATTCCTGTTGTGTAGATTTATTTCAATACATAACATGGGAACCTTTGTTCCGTAGCGGCTGATATGCCGCATATTTGAAAAGGTTTACTAGATCTTGCAACTACTGTGCCGGTTGACTAGGCATCAATGAGGATATCGTTAACATAATACACAGTATTGTGAGATAAACACTAGTTAAAATATCTGCTTTTTAATTAAAAAATTCCTCAAAAAACTAAGCTTTGTTTAATCGTTCAAAGTATTGCTAGGTGGATTTTGTAAAAATACATTTTGGTCCTTCTATTTTTACTCATTTCAACATTTTAAAAATATTTGGTAGTTGCAAATTTAGACAATAGTATATTTCTGGCAACGATACACAATTATTGCTTACTGAGTTTCTGATATCCTCGGGGAAACATGTACATCCACCAGCAGAGATACCGGATCAGTGGTTTAAATTACATATTATACCGGTTTTAATTTTACAGCACTAGACGGTCGGTTGAACAGGCGTCAAGTGCGTCATTAGATTACAACGTATTTGGTTATTGTGTTAATATGTATACTTTTACCTTTACACAATTCAATGGTTACACATACATATTTGTATAATATCTTGTTAACATTATATATATTTCACACTTATACCAAACGCAAACTAGGAATTTGATAGACTTTGAAAACTAGTGTTTGCACGGTAACCGAACTTACATTCAAAGTCTATGTATATATAATATAATTATGCAACAATTTATGTTTAATTTCCATTGAAACCTGTCAAATGATGGTAATTTTCTTGGCAAGTATCTTTATTACAAATACATATGATATAATTTAAATGTACATGCTCAGGTTGCAGTACCCGTACATTTGAATAGGTTAAATGAGCTTAAACAACCTTTAGCCTTATTGAATATATACGTTTGAGTTAAAACAACGTTGAAAAGTTCACTTTAAAGCACTAATGCTACGCATGCGTTTCACAGTTTAACAATTATCAAAAGCGCCAACGGAAATTCAATGAGATTCGGCAGGTTATAAAGTTAAAGTCATTTCAAAATTTAAACATATGCTGTGGATATAATATCATACATATTGAACGAGGTCTAAACCAAAATCCAACTGTAAAATACACCATTGGACCTACCGAATCTATCTATTTATCTTACTAAAATGGTCCATATGTATGTGCTTTTAAGTTTTAAATGTTAATAGACCGCTTAATATGTTCGCTGTTGTGGCGTACTTGTTTTTCGGTTACACTGTATATCTGTTTTTTCTAACTTTAACATCTTAAAATTATTTGGATTTTAACACTTATATCCGATATATACTGATGAGATATTTTTATTCCGAAACGGCCATCTAGCGCTGTAAAATTAAATCAGTTTAATAAAACCTTAAACATCTCGACGTATACGATGTTTCTCGAAGTTTCCACAAAGATGTACCTGAGATATTCTTTAAAATCTATATTTTAAAAAGACAAGAAAAAACCATTCCCTTTCTTAATTAAGGAATAACTGTGATATTTTTATTGGTGTTGCATGTACAATGTGCAAATGGTTTTTTCTTTTATACACCAATACATGGAGACCTTGCTTACTCGGTGGTAACCTTTCGACTAAGCCGGCCTAATCTCTGCTGGAGAATGTTTCACCTTTCCCCGAGGATATCACAAACTCTGAATGCAATAATTGTGTAATGTCAGAAATATACGATTGTCTAAATTCCCTGCAACTTAGAATTTAAAATTCCTCATACAAAGTATTTCCTTCGCTTGATTTTGTATAATTTATTTTTGGTCCTTTGAATATTTTTTCAACAATTTGAAAAAAAATTGGTTTCACAATTGTAATCCGAAACGACCTGCTGTAAAATGAAACTGACATATGTAATTCAACAGGTCTGTACAATAAAAACATTATATGTTAATTAAAAATCGGTATTATACAACAAGATACAAGACACTAACAACGAATATTACAAAAACATGTATTGTTGCCAAGCGACATACACACTGTTTCTAAGATTTACGTCATTTTTAGAAGCGTAGGCGAAGACAAAATATAAGAAACATTCTAGAACATTTTTTCGCATTGAAGAAATTCAAAAATGAATCCTGCATATTTATTATTGTCTATACTCATTGTTGTATCAAAGGATCTAGGTTTAAAATCGGAAGAGGAAATTCGGCTTAAAGTCCTGGAAACAAAAGCTTTGGTTAAAAGAAGTGAAAATTATTTGCAATCACTTAAAATGGAAACTGGTCTAGCTAAGGAAAATAACAATCATCAAACAGAAGATTATAATATCTCAAATGTATCTTTTACTGAAGGTAGGACGCATTTCAAGCCCAGATTTGTCCGACAAATATATCCTCAAGATTCCGAAATTTTGAAATCATCCAAAAATTTGAAAGAGTTTCAAAGGTATTTGCAGTCTTTGAGGGTAGATAAAGAACAAACAAAGTCTAGATTTGCCAGAGAAATATCGTCTCAAGGACAATGCCTTGCCAATTGCGAAACGAAAAAATACTTTTTTCCAAGATGTTACTGCGACATCAGGTGCACATTATACAATGACTGTTGTCTAAAATACGTACAAACCTCTATAAGTGCCGTGAGCAGTGATGAGGCAGAGAAGATACGTTTATCCTCTTGTGTGACAGACGGAGTTACGCCAGCGTCAAGGATAGAAAACGTAGGGTACCACATGATATCAAACTGTCCAGCGGGATCAAAGTTTGCTCCAAATTGTACAAGAAATATAGGACTTAACGTCCCTGTTTCAGACGAAGCTGGTTTTACTTACAGAAATATTTATTGCGCTTTCTGTCACGGAGTAACTGATTATACTGTTTGGGGAATAAGCTTCCTTCTTGATAGTTGTAAAAATGGTAACCATGGCAATTATCTGTCATCAACAGAAACTAGAATAGAAACAAAGATTGATTTGTTAAGAAAGGAAAATTGTAAAATGGTATACTTACCACCAAATGTAATGTCGAAGACGATTTTTTCATATCCAAGAATGTGCATTAAAAGGGATAGACGATATGTTTTAAATGAAAACGAGCTTTGTAAACGATACCAAAACCCTGTCGAAATAATTTTCTCTTCAACAGGAAAAAGTTTAATCAAAAACTACCATTGTCTACAGAATATTATCGCACCACTTCAACATGTTATGAACCTTATGAACGTGAATATGATTTCTTGACTGTACCTGGAAAAGGAACGATCCATCTGATGCCAATGACAGTAATGTTTCAGTTTGATAACAAGTTACATAATCCGGATAATGAAGATAGCTGTTTAGGCGGTCAAAAAGTGTTGGTGAGTTATTAAACTATATTTGAACTATATTTACACAGCCGTCCAAAAATTAATATACCTGTTTAAAACTGGTCAAATTGCAAATTTTGACAAATTGTAATTGTTGAAAATATCACTCGGCTAAAACTGAACGGGTTTATCCTGAAAAATATATTTTCTCACATTTTTATATTTTCCCCGAATTAAAAAATAAGAAAAATTAGTTGTTTTTTTTTAAGAAAAACAACTTTGTTGCATACATTCAGATCAATAAATAAAGATTTAACGTATGCTCACCCTTCCGGAACACCCGCCGTCACGTTTTTGGTGGGAGTTTAAATTGATAGAATGAAGCCAATTCTAGCATAGCCAAACTTTAATCTTATGAATCATGCGTAAAAATGGTAAAATGCCAATCAAAAAAGATAATTTCAGTAAAAACTGAATAATTGCATAAGAGGTATCAATGCCAATTAAATGACAAGGATATAATGTAGAACATCAAATATAAACATACCGACAAGTGTCAAATCACATAAACATATAAGCGACAACCAGAGTAATAGAATCTATCACAACTTGTGGTGCCAGATAGGGAAATCTCAACCCGAGTTCTAATATATTCGGCAAGCCTCGTTTTGGACCAAATATACTAGAACGAGGGTTGAGATTTCCTTATCTGGCACTACAAGTAGTGATTGATTCTATTTCACTTGCATCAAAAACTACAATTTTTCAATTTAAAACCAATTTCAACCTTCGATACACCTCTGATTTTGTTGATAAAATTTTGCGGGAAAAACGGCATGTAGGCTATCTTGCACAGGGGGTACAAGATGGAGATATCTTGCACCTCTCTTTTTATGGATTTTTCTATCTGGGGTGCAAGAAAAGTGCGTCTGGGTGCTCCGGAACGGTAGACATGTTTCTGTCTACCCATCTCCCCCATCCCACCGAAGTTTTTTAAACATTCAATAAAACAGACCCAAAATGAAAGTCATGGTTCTTTCGGATGGAAACTTAAAATAAACGAGGTCCAGTGCCACGGTAGGCGTGGCACGATAAAAGAACCCTACTGTATAATGCAATCAGCACAACGCACAGACAAAATGTCTGCACCTTGACATACAGTTGCCGACCTTCTCAAAATATGTGAAATATCCTTGACTTGAACGTTTAACCTTTTTACTCACTAAACTACTCTTTTTTGTCGACTAAATGTTAAACTTTCAAGAGTATGCACTTTATGAACCTAACCTTATAAAACAAACATACAAAAATCACAAATAAACTTTGAACAATTGCAAATTAATGTACTTTATAATTTGTATAATATTTTATGATTTCAGGACAAATGTATATCGATCCCTTGTGTAGAAGGAATGGAACAGAAGTGTGTGACCGAAACAATATTGAGCGGTGTCCTGAGCCTGAATGTTGTCCTTGTTAGTGAACAAATCCGTAGTGAAAATTTCTTGGAAAGGGCTTTAAAGATGTACTTTTTGTTTTTGCCTACAGATATTTATGGTGACTTTTCTTTGTTTAGAATATATGGCAGTGTTAACTGTTCTCAAAGTTGTTGCATATCAAAAGCGACAATTAACATCACCTCAAATACTTTTATCCCCATTCAGGATTTCAATAACCTAAAATCACTCATTGAAATGATAAGGTTTACCTATAATGAAACACAACCAAATTCTTCAATCATTTATTCTGCTTCCAATTCAATGGAATGCAAAACCCAGACATACCACCAATCTTACTATTCTGTAAACAAAGGTGATTTTGAATACTTTTTACGTGATTTCAATTTTCAGAATTTGAATAGTAGCATAGATAAAATCCCTTATAACTTAACTGTATATGGTAGGTATTCAGCTCAACAGGAGATATCCATCACCAATTGGTCAGTTTTTTATCTAGAATCAAACGAAAGTATAATAGTGGGTAAAGGTCAAAGTTTAGCAACATTATCTTACATGATACAATCGATTATAACATATACGACAATGGGGGTATCAACATTTGTTCTGTTTGGAACCTTATTTGTATTCACATTTTTCGGTTTATACAAGTCACTTGCTGAAAATGTATGTATCAATATAATGTCATCTTTAACATTAGGAAATATTTTATTTATGTTTGGTATAGGGGCCACAGAAAACCAGGACGTGTGTTTGGCGATAGGGGCTGTCTTGCATTGCATCTGGTTAAGTTTTTTAACCTGGGTCTCACTCTATACTTTCCTTATATCGAAAATTTTGATCAAAATGAAAACGGACCTGGCTTATAACATATCTAACGATTATCACACAAAACATATATATTCAGTCGGTTATGGTTTACCTATTCTTACAGTATCCATGTGTCTTGTACTTGAATTTACTGGACCAAACAATTTTAAGATCGGTTACAATGGAGGTGTTTGTTTTCCAACTAGATTTCCTGCAAACTTGATATTCTTCTCTATACCTGTTATTTTGTCTTTCATCATCAATGCAGTTTTGCTTTTTGTATGTGGTGGACATTTAAAGAGTTACCAATCTCAGACTATGTTAAAATCTACCAACAGAACTCTAAGTTATACAATTCCATTCATAAAGCTATGTTTGTTTTCGGGGTTTTTCTGGATTTTCGGGATTTTGGCACAGGTTCTGAAAAATGAAATTCTAGGATATGTTTTTGTCATAGTGTCTGGCTCCCAAGGTTTGATAGTAAGTCTTTGTTTTCTGAATTCTCAGTTAATTCAAAGAAAAATAAGGAACTATTTCGGTTCAAAATTTGGTAACGATACAGAAATAATGAGTTTACGACCAATATCACACAGGTGAATGGATGTTGTTCTATTCATTGTTTCTGGGTGTTTATTGAAAGCAAAGGTGCAGGTCTGTCGAAAGCTTAACACTTGGCCAACAAATAGTAGTCAAACCATTGTTAAAGACCACCTCTATAAAAGGACCATCTGCTTAAAAGATCAGTAAAACTTTATACCAATTGTTCTTTATTTATATTATGTGAAACTATATATAAAGGTCACCTGTCTATAAAAGTCACTTTTACTGGTTCCCTTGGGTGACCTTTATAGGCAGATTTGTCTAGTATTAAATCGTCTCCTATATAATTGAAAGTTATTTAAAGTTCCTTGCACATTGTAAAATATATCAGAAGTTAAAGTAATTCCCAAGAAAAGGATACTGATTTATTTTTAACGTTTTCATCCTTCAAAGAACTTTTCAAGAAAAGTCAGAGCGACCACTCTACCAACAACTGAGCTAAAATATGATGGTTTTTACAAGAGCGTATTTAATATCCACTAGTTGTGACATAATTCAAATAGTCGATGACCACCCAAAAATACTTGAATTATTACTAAACCGGTTTTAACTACATGGTCGTTTCGAAATAGCATTCCTCATCAGTTGTAATCGGACCAAAATTCCGGAAATTATGTTAAAATGAGAAAACGAAAAGGGCCACAATTTATGTTACAAAATCCATCTAAGGCAATATTTAAAATAACTAAACATAGCTCAGTTGGTTTGGGAAGTTAAAAAATATAAGAAGTTGATAATTTTATCAACAATGTTTTTTCTGACCCATCTATATTTTGCCTCCTTGATGTACCCGTGGTTGCGTAGTCCGTCATCAGAAAAGGACCACAATTTATGTAACCAAATCCATTTAAGGCAATATTTAAAATAACTAAGCATAGCTTAGATTTTTTAGGAATTTAAAAATATAAGAAGTGGATAATTTTATTTAGAATGTTTTTCTGACCCATCTATGTATTGCTTCCTGTATGTACCCGTGGTTGCGTATTCCGTCATCAGAAACACCAGCTCAGTGATTGTAATTATTACATGTCTTAAATTGGCAGCACTAGACGTCTTTTTCGAAATTAAATTCCCCATGAATATTGCTCGGACCAAACAACTAGACACAACTCTATCATAGGTATGGTGTAGTCAGAAGTCATGTACATGTAGCAAAATGTATTTTCTTTCGTTTTGTTTCTTTCTTGTTTCGTAGTTGAATGAAAAATACCTATCAAATTTGTTTTTGGCCGTCATCACAATGTTGTTGAAAACTATGGTGTCCTTGTATTCAAAATTACCATGGGTATATTATGTCGTCTCATATTTCCATGTTAATTAATTTCTAAATCAAAAACAAACATACAAGTACATGTCCGAATCAAAATCCGGAAGCAAAGTAAAACCTTTTGACAAGTTATGTTAAACACATGAAGTGAAGTCGGGTGCTCTGGAAGGGTAAGCACCTGCTGTTTAGATTTTACTATTTTGATTTTACACCTGGCGGTTTTAGCTATAGCTATACTGGTATGTTTCTTGTCTAACTAAACAGGACGTACTTACCCTCCGGAGCACCCCGCCTCACTTCCTCGGTGGACATTCACGTGTCTAATCTAACTTGTCAGTTCCAAATTTTTATACTTTGTTTCTTCATTATTGAGGAGATGGATTAGTATGATTGTTGAAGATTATTTATTTATGTAAATTGGTGGATTAAAAATGAATAACGCATAAGCATACGGAAAAGACCCTGTTATTTTCTTTATTTTTGACAATTTATTTGACTTTAAAAACTGTCTATAAAAATAAATTTAAAAATATCAATAATGTCAAATTTTAAATTTATTTTATAAAAAACGTAACGTTAGTTCCTTTTATGCTCGTTTTCTGTTTAAATAACACAAAATTGACATTTTTATTGATAAAGCTCACCAATGGACGCCATAGTGGCATAAAAATGATATACTTATTTTCATTTCTTTATATAAAATAATAATGGACTAATGACGAGAAGCCTTTTTATTACATTATGATATGATTTTACTCTGAGATCTTTGTTTTTATTGGTTAAACTACTTGCACGCGCAAAGCCGTTTTTCATCATATTGCACTCTGAAACATGATAAAATACCATATTGCACTAAGTCAATCAAATCCATAGTTGGAAACTTGAACTGAACGCAAAAAGAATGAATTGCACCATTTAATGACGTCACAGACACTAGTATGTCATTAGTTGCCGTGATGCTGTTCTGGTACCGTGATAGCGGCCAGTGTAGGAACATAAAAGGCAGAAGATATTCATTAGTAAAATATAACACTTGTCTTCTCATTTTAACATAGTTTACATGTAATAAAATAATGTATTTATGCTCGGTGACGAAAATGTCGATTTTGAAAAATATTTCATAAATATATAATCTTAAATGTAAATTATTAAAAATATCGGTGAAAATTAATCAGAACATGTTTGAATTAAATTTTCAAAATTTGAATTTATAAAAAAATCGAAGTAGTTTAATTTTTCTATGTGAAATCGTTCCCCATCTCCCCGTTTGTTTACAATTTTAAAATGGCTGTTCAGAGATGGGTAATCCCCGAAACAGGCCCAAAGTAGTTCCGGTAGAAAACGTTGTTATTGGAAAATAACACCGTGTTTTTGCAAGACGACAACCAATGAAAATGCTCTAAATTGTGTAACAACGTGAAGTTTGTAATTATTGTCATATAGCATTTTTTGAATGTATTTTATGATTAAATTCAAAAATGATATATGGCAGTGGTGAAAAAGAAATAAATAACATTTAAAATAGGATTTTATTTAAACTAAATATTAGCATATAGGTATGTATGTAGGCATGTTTGCAAGAACAAATTGTGATAAAAAATAAAATTTAATTTTAAAATTGCCAGACCACGTTGCGATAAAAAAATAATTTTTCAAAAAATGCAGTGATGTGATTTCTGGTTTTAAAGTTCGTTCTTCAGAAATTCACATAAATCGTTCATTGCACGAATGCCAACTTGGAAAGGCATAGGACCTCTAAAGAAGAATATCATTCCATGGAAGCCATCTTGATAATGAGCTAGTCTAACCTTCACTCCGGCTTTTAATAATCTCTGGTAATAAATAAGTCCGTCGTCACGTAATACGTCATATCCGGCGGTTAACACATATGTAAATGGAAGGTCTTTTAATGAAGATTCTTCCGCCATAAGCGGAGCGAAATAAGGATCCAGAAGTGTTTTTTCTATACTTTTCGATAATTTTTTATCGCCGAAATTTGTCTTCTTATCCATGTTGCGTAAACTTTCCGTTCGTATATGTTCTTTCATATACCATTCAGGTGCAATGTATTTTGCATATTTTGATGATTTTAAATCAGGGGACGTGTGCTCATTGGCTAAAATCTTGTCGATATAGTCATAGCTGATATTACCATAATTTAACCAGTATGTTAACATGGAGACATCATTCAACATTCCTGGAATATATTGTTTATTTTCGACGTAAGATGGCGTTTGTAAATCCAGTAACTGTAGACAGGGATATATTGGAATTTGAATTTTGATCTTTTTCTTTAGGCGGAGTGATACGGCCGCTGAGAGGTGTCCTCCGGCACTGTCACCGGAAACTGCTACTCTTTTAGCATCAACACCTAGCTTATCGGCATTATCTATAACGTACTCCGTTGCTTTTAGACAATCTTCAAATGGAATAGGGTGCGCATGCTCAGGGGATTGTCTGTAGCTAAAATAAAAATACAGCAGTTGGATGAATAGTTTCTACAATATGATGCAGTAGAATTATAGTAAAAATAATTTGGAGTTGAAAAAACTCTTGACAATATCCAAAGCAACAAACATCATGTAAACACGAACGATCATGAAAAATCAATACAAATCAAGATAATCAGATATTGAGATAAAATGACAAAACAGTATTTATACAGTAATGTGATTTTAGGCCGGGTTTAAATTTATTGAGATCTTCAAACTTCAATGTTTATTATATTGGTTATTAAGAAAACAAATTGAGTTTTTTATCTTTAAATATTTGGTAATATGAAAGCAACAAGTCTAATTCTATGGACTAAAATGTCCATTATAGTTAAAAACAAGATATTGCAAATTTAGCCATCTATCTGTGCTGCAAGTCAAATACCAAAACAAAGCAAGCCGGGATGACGGTATATAGTATACAGGCGAAGCACAGGACTAAAGAATATTATCAGAGGTGGGACATGCCTGGAAGTAGACATAAGCTTATATGTAGCACAGAACACGATACGTTGTCCAGATGTCCCTTATCGATGTCTTAGAATACAGATATATAAAAAATTTAACACTGAGCTTATGAAAAGGAGTCGACATTCGACTGCAGAGTGTTCGAGATATGGATAGTTAGTGATCGTAAAGCTTCAGAGATATAGAAAGCAGCCACCGATAGAAAACTACTGAAAAAATGTCGAAATATAGCAAAAGGGGATCGGAGATTAGCTGCCGATTCGGTAACAATTCCTTTACTAAGTGTTCAACTTTCGACAGGTCTGTACTGTATAGGTCGCGAATTAATAATGCCTACATTAGAATTGAATACTTACCCTACAGAGACTACCACCATTTTGACTCTTTTGGCAAGTTCTCTTGTGGCTTGGTCATAGACATCTAAAACAATATACAATGTTAAAAATAGGTTGAAGCTAAATATTTGGTTATGGAAAGACAAAACAAACACACTGGTTCAAATAACAATCCCTAAAGCAAAGTAAGTTAAAACTATAAAAACCAGAACCAATAAAACGCACTACAACAACATTCACAAGGAGAAAGAACCAGAGGGACAATGTTACCACCGATACGGTGACTCCTACAACAGACGGGGAACTGGTTTTCAAGACAAAATGGTTTTCAATTATTTGGTTCTAGAATTTTCGTAAGGACTAAAAACGCAGATTCCTGAGATGGTATTGATTTCGACCGATACAAAAGATTTTATACAATCTCAACAACACTTATAATCTGAAATCCATGTTACATTGCTAATGTAACTGATAACGGGTTTTATAATCATTTTATGGTGTTTGCAGTTGCTTAGCAACTGTGTACTCATTAATCTCTTGTATTGAGTTTTGGGGCATTCGATGAAATAAACTCCTCTGTCTTTGCCGCAATGTCAAGAACATTATTTTTGCATGATGAAAAGATCCAAAACAAAGTAGACAGATTCTGGTAGTCGTAAATCAATTTGTTTTAAATGTTTACACATTGTCTGGCTGTCTAGAATCCGTATGATCCAATGAGATACAATATCAAGTCATTTATCTACACATGTTCATATTGTATTGTAACCGACAACAGAAATGACAAGGACAACAAAAAAGGCTCGAAAGTCCAATGGCAACACCAGTCATTTATCAACAAGCTCTATCAAATCGTAATACTGAAAACTCCTAGTCCAGAAATGTTGACCAAGACTAAAATCTGATCTTGTTGTTAGTCTTGGTCAGAAGTTTCGGACTAGCATTCTCCATTATAGTACACTGTACTCTACTGTTTTGGAATACCAATAGTACAACGTACTACTAAACTCATGCCCTCTGTCTCTTTTTGGACATTTTGTTTTTGGACTTACCGACAGATAACCATGACCATCCTCCACCATGATAGTATACCAACACAGGTCTATTCTGCTTAGGAACACCAGTAGGTTCATATACACGAACAGCTACACCGTCGTATGTTGTATCATGTATCTGAAAAAACACACACCAAAATAGGTGTTATAAACCCTATAGAGACTGAAGTCCGTGGAGTGTGTTTAACTCCTAAGTAATGAAGATATTTGCATGAAATTTCTCTGAACGTTACAGCAACAGAGACCGAGAAAAAAATCTTGTGATGAAACGCCACTTTGAATAATAAAACAAGCGTCACACAACCGATTCTAGAGCTGTGTCTCTTCAGGGGTAAATACCTCCTACCTCGGACCAACAATTTGCTTTCTTTGTTTCTAATATTTGCTTTGTGATCTTGACAATGGACCTATAAACCTAAATTTGGTACGCGACATATTACCTCATATTCGATTGGATTTGTTCAAAATTGGATCAAAACTCAACAATAGACATGGGAGATATGGCGTGGACATGATACTGGGATGGACAGTAAGATGGATTGAAAAAAAAGAAAGCGTTTACACCAATACAGGATACGGGTAAAGCACTTTGCAGCACATTTTTTATGTCTTTTGTATTTACCGTGAATACCAAAAGAATTATACAAATACATCAATTTTCTGACACATAAGTTTTAAAGAGATACGTACCTCTAGTTCCGGGTCACCTCCTAAACCAAACGGACTTCCGGTTATCATCGTAGTGAGTACAACATCCACCATTTTTCTTGTGAACCAGGAAACGCCGCCATGTATACCAAAATTATGTAAACTCAAGATCTATCAAAACCATAAGTAAATAAAAATGAGTACAGCAAAATATCTTAAATATCTTATTCCAGGTTCAAGACTCACAATCATTTCTTAAGCAAGATTTAAATTAAAATCTGACATTTGAAGCCAGATTTATTTTGTAAGTTTTATAGGGTTGTACACATGTTGTCATTATAAAGTTCATTTCAAGCTAATAACATTTATATTTTGTAGGATAAACCAATAGAATTATACCAAGATACATGTATAAGACACAAGTTAAGGAATGGTCGTGATTCTGGAACCAGAATGTCTTTAATTTAGCCTTAATAAAGTATTGCCTTTTTTTTTAATTTAAAACGAGGTACATATAGATGGGATGTTAAGTGGATCTAACTAAAGCACAAATAATTATTATGTGTATATATGCAACCAACCAAGAATCGGCATGTAATTGTCAAAACAGTCACCTGTATTTAAAATTCCTTTTTAATATGAAAAGACAAATGCAATGAGAAACTCTCGCTCAAAACTTCATTTTCACTTACTATTTTGCCATTTGTTCGTAACGCCGTGTCCAGGATTCGAGCACTCCACACCTCTGTCACACCTTCTGGTACTTGAGTATCCATATAGTGAAACAAACCAAAAGCAAGAGCTGCGGTGATTATAAAAGTCAACAGTTGCTTCAGTAAGCTGAAACTGTGTTCCTGTTGATATAAAATGGATGAATATTATTAAACATTTCGGATTCCAGTGATGGGGACATCGGTGGCAGAGTTGTTAAAACGCGCATTGACGGATTACAACCTCTCTCAACACCTAGCTTCGAATCCCACTCCGGGGTGGATCTTATTTTGAGAAAAATTGTTAGTTCGCTTGTCAAATGTCAATGAGTGGTTTTCTCCGGGTATTCCGGTCTCTTCCACTACTCCTGAACTAATAGCATTGATATAAGTGCAAAAATCTTAACTAGGACGTAAACCACCATTCAAAAAAGAATATTCAAACTAAATGGTTCCAGTTCATATGCGATTTTTTTAAAAAAATCAAAGGCATTAATGGTTCAGCTTATGTTTTGTGCTTCATATCCTGGTAACGTACTATGTTAAACACCATTACGTAACTCCACTCTTACTACTAAACTCCAGTCTTACTAGTAGTAAGAGTGGAGTTACGTGGTGTTTAACATCTCAGTCAAGCTTCTTTATCGTGCCACGTATTTCGTGACATGGGACCTCGTTTTTTTTAAAATCACATCCGAACTTTCATTTCGTAATACCGAATGCTTGGCGAATAAACAGTTACTACCCACTTTTAAGCCTTGTGTCAGACGACCCCGTCGGGGTGTGAACCCACCATCTCCCACTTACGGAGTTAGCACCGTTCTATCAACTCAGCTACCACAGGGATGTATATAGAAGACGTTTCGTTCTTTATTCATAACTGGGCTCTATGTCTGTTTAACATTAACACTTAATTCGCCCTATTTGTTAGCCTTATATAATCCACTGTTGACGGGTGACCGTTTATTGAATGGGGTTTTGCGTCCTTCTCCGGAACATTTCACTTACATCTAGACGCCACCAGTCGTTTAAAAGACTTTTTTTTCATGAATCAGGCAAAGCAAAATTATGCCAGAATAATTTTTAACTTGTAAGGTTAGTCCCGGATGTGTATTAGCATAAAATAAGGCGATATGCGCATTCGAAATTGTCCATTGACCTGCTAGATGAACATCTCCAACAAAACAGGAGGTGGTAAGTTGCATGGAATTAAACTAGTCATTAAATTGAGTATTTATACTGATAGTCAATACTGTACCTTAGATCTTGCAGTTGCTATCATTTTGCCCAGTGTGTTGTGATCTTTCATTTCTTTCTTCTTTCCATGGTGAAGGTGTACCATTGTGTCTGTTCTCTATTCTAAATTATAAGGAAAATAACAATTCTATGATAAGAACTAGAGTTTTAGAATTAGTATGCATCATCGTCTGTTGAACGTTTTGATATTGTTCCTTGTCATTCATTGTGAAAATATTAAGCTACAAGCGAACATACCTCAAAGGGCCACCTGCTTTGAAAGGCCAGTAAAATTTATCTTATTCCAATTGGAACCTGTTTATTCATGTTATTTGAACCTCTTTGTAAGGGTCGTCTGCATCTGGCCAAACCACCATTGTATTGTTTCACTTGTATGGTTTTTATAGACGTGTTTGACTGTATTTTCAGGGACCACTCAATATGCTGGTTCTTAACTTAAATACTATATTACTGAAGTTTCACAATCTAGCTTGAATGCATAAACGACCATTTTTATCAGCGCCGAAACTTAATTTAGGCAAAGAAAAAGTCTAAGTAAAATAAATTGTGTCACGATCTAGTGACTTCACTCCATACACCACAAACCAGCAGGGATAACTCCCAATTGAATCAAACGATCCAATCACAATTGTTGTTTTTCGAAAATCGCTTAAAATTCTAAAAATCTATCAGTTAGTTAAAAAATGCGCAATGTACAACAATTTGAGACTGGGTGGATCGGAAGAGTTGTGTTTACTTTGTTAATGCTGTGTCGACTCAACAATTCTTGTATAAAATCAACCACGTGTCTACTTAAACATTCATTAAGATTTCACAAATATTGATAAAAATATTAAATAAAGCAATATGTCATGCACTTATTCTGAATTTTCAGTTCATGTCGGAATATAAAAATTATAGATATATATGATTACTGTATGTAAACCTTACCTTTCCGTTGTCACCACGTGCACGTTAGTAATATAAAATGATAATTCAAGTATAATGAGAAATTGATTTCACAAAAACACCTGTTACCAAGGTCAAAGGTTAATCTGACGATAACAGTATCGGCTAAGTAGCTTGTTCTTATCCCACTTCTTGTATAAAAATCAGGTTTATTTCTTATCTTTTGTTGTAACTGGCATTCTCCTTATCATTGCATGGGTTGGTTCGATGGGTGGAATTGCGAGTTCGACTCCCTGCCTGGCTTCATTCGACTTGAGGTTATGTCCCTTAGATAAACAAGTCTCAAGGTCTTTATTAATTTTATTATCATTTTTTTAAAAGTCGCCCGTGACAATACTACTGTAATTGTCATTTAAGCAGTATAAATAAAACATATCCTGTCAAAATTGTTTTACATTAACCAGCAGTTGTCTATGATGTATATAAATTGATTTATGTTTATGTTATGAATGGTTATGTTACCTGAATATCTTCTACTTCAGCTAGGCATTTAAATACTGTAAACGTATTTATTTTCGCGGTGTACAAATTTCGCTTATTTTGCGATCGTTTGTTTTGCGCCAAAATTAATATCGCGCGAAAATTATATTATGCTTATTGTGCTATAGTGCATGTTTCAAAAACGCGAAAATGTAATTACGCGGATATGTCTAAATTTCCTATACAGCGAAAATAAATACACGCGAAATTAAATACGTTTACAGTATTTCATATGGCACTATTAAAATACGTACTGACAACCAATTTTTTCCATACCTGGCAAGGAAGTGTTACTGGTAGTGTAAACCTGAGTACTTATGTTTTATATAAGAAGGACTTTTGCCTTAAACGTTGTTTACATTTTAACGTTAGCTTACTGACTAAATAAATTAAGAAGTGGAACTTTTAAAAATTCGTATAAAAACCGGCAGACACGATGCTGTAGACAGGTCATTACGTTTTTGTCGATCCTGTAATATGAACATCATTGAAGATGACTACCATTTCGTTCTGGTATGCCCATCTATTAGAGACATTAGACTACAGTGTCTACCAAAATATTACTGTGTTTGGCCCACACGTCACAAGTTATTGAAACTGACAAGTGCCAGCTCTGAACTTCTAAGTAGGAAAATTTGTCGTTACCTCTAGTTGTCATGGAAAAGAAGACTGGATTTATTTAATAATTATAAATCATTGTTCTCTGCTAGTAGTAGTAGTATAATACCGACGACGGTGTCTCGATATAACCTAAATACTTAAGATATCTAAAAGAGAATGTGCGTTTCTAGTCCAGCAACATTCTCACTTTCATAATTGATAAAAATTTTTTACTTATACCAAAACATCACCAGGTATTGATGAAGTTTGGAGTCTTAATCGTTGGATAAAACATCTTGTCGGACATTGAACCGGTGCTTTCGTTTTTATGTTAACATTTTGGTATTTATCGCTAGATCAGCTATCTTTTTTGGTAGTGTGGGTTGAGATCAAATATCGTTTTTAGGTTTTAACCAGACCTGTCCAGGGTCCCTAACCTTAACTTTCCACATACCGATAGTGCTAATAACCAACTGAACTGTCGCGTTCATCTACACTAATACTTTCGTTTATCTTATCTAGTTTTGTCCTCTATGAACTCTATACCACTACGTGCTCGTTTTGTTTGTGGGAAGTCGTGGGTTCGAATCCCAGTCGATGTCTAACCAAGACTTGACAATAGAAAGTGACCAGGACTGTTCTTTCGCTAAACAAATTTAAGTCACGGGGTTTATAAAATGAGAACTTAAAAACCGATTACCCGTGTTACGGCAGGCGTGACACGTTAAAGAACCATCACTGTAAATTGCCCAGAGTGCACCGCAAAGGTTTAAATTTCTGCTAATTCACCTATAGCTGCTGACGTCTGGATACAATTGAAATATTCTTGACTGGGACGTGAAACCCATTAAATCAATATATAAATTCTATACACAACACAGGTAGCAATGATCAAACTAAAGATTTCAACAAGTTATAACTGTTAATTTTGTTTTATTTATCAACATTTCATCATACGTGGTTATAAAATACATACCAAACAACGATATCTACATTTCAATATGTGTATTGCTTTCACTTAAAAGTACAGATAACATCTTTGTGAAAAGATACAACTTAGCGGTATTCTGAATTCCAAACCCACGTATATGAGGTTAAACAATTTGGCAAACAAAATGTAAAGTCGCTACTGTGACGTCGAACAGAACCCATCGGACGCTCTAATTGACGGTCAAAACGCCTGCACTGCACCACAAAGCACTACAAAATGATCACAAATTATCTTTCATATATCATAAATAAAAAGTTGTGTGCACTTTATTAATGTCTTCAGTAGAACTATCAACTTTCTTAGATTGTCATTTCTTGGTCAGCTTTCCCATCTCCAACATACTTTATCTGTTCACTTCTTGTTATACTAAAATACATGTAAATACAAACTAGTGGAGTAATAGTAGTATACATCCAGTAGTAATGGTATTTTATGCCTATGAGTTAATGGCGTTTAACCCCCCCCCCCCACCCCCCCCCCCCCCCCCCCCAAGCAACGGTTTGTTTTACGCTCGGTTCAAAGTTAATCCTGTTTTATGTCCAGCAGGAGTTAAAGTACTTTAAGTCCAGGAGTATTGGTGCTTTACGCCCAGGAATAATGATTTCTCTCTCATATCAAGGTGGTCAGGTATGGGGTATGGTAGTGTCAACTGAAACACCCACCTTCCAGAATCGACAAACTTTCTCGCACTTAGACATACTCCCAAGAAGTAGAGAGGCAATATAGTATCAATAAATATGTCATCTAGGTTGTTTTTCAAAACACTTGTAAATAGAAAACTTTGAAAAATTCAGTAATCGCAAACCAATGAAAACCAATGCATTGAATCTTGAAACATTGATCAAACGTGTAAAAAATTTAAGTCACCTCTATATAAAGACAACACAAACTTTGAAGAGTCAAGACGATTTTGATCTAAAATTTCTTTCCCAATAGACATTTTTGCAAATAAAGGCTTCCTATACTTAGTTTTGATTTTAATGTCTATTAGCGACGGTTTTGCAAAACAACTTTACGACCCACTGGCAATGCTATATGAAGAAACATTCGGAAGTTTGTCGGGTTTTACCTTGTTCAATATCCACTTTACATCTTCTAACGCTCTACTGATAATCTGTTTAACTCTGTCAGGATCTGTCTCATCTGAATGACTAATATAACCCTTCAAATGACAAAATATATCAGTTAGGCTTTGTAGAAAAAACCAGGGAGTTATAAAGTACCTCAGTAAAACACTAACCTGTTAACGAAGGTAAGTTACTTTTTGATAATGACCACTACGATAGCAGTACTTAGCAAAAAAAATAAATAAATAAATAAAAGCACACACACACACACCACATACACACACAAAATTTGCCATCGTTGTACGAGAGACTAAGGAAGAATGAAAGACAACTCGTACAAGACAAAAGTTGTGTAACATAAAAGAGTTATTTCCCATGGATCGGAAAAAACTCATGCACATTGTCTAATGCAGAGATATAACTTAATTCTTTACCTGTCTCACATAATTTCTGTAGTACGACTGCGATTCTTCTGGTAGCTGTTTTATACACCTTAGTAAATGTTTATATAACTGCCGTGGTGTATTTACACTCATTGCAATGATCCATGAAGCATTTGAGACCGTAGGAGAAACAACAGTTGTTTCCCTTTGAAAATCACGTGACGCATAGCAAAAAATAAATCGTGTAAAGAAGTTTTAAAACATTTTAATTTCATGAAACTACGGAATCGTATAAATTAAAAAGTGTAGATGTTGAAGAACCGTCGATGAAAAACATGTTTTTTTAAATTGTAAGTTAAATAAAAAAGTTATTCATGAAGACCCGTCACAATACATTGTAAAGTCACGCCCACGGTACACTGTTCCTGAGCTGCACTGTTGAAATAGTTTGTAGCTCTGACCGTCTTTGAGAAAAACTATGGACAAAAAATTTACGTAAGAAAAAAAAAGAACAGTACAATAACAATAAGTCGCTCAGACATTATTATTCTTTCCTAAAATGAAACAATGGCAAGACTCCCTTTGGTACCCTCATTCAATAAAATCTATGTAGAATTTTTGGGAAAATGTATATCCTAGACCTATTTGAACCTTTAGTAAAATTGCCAAATTTTGTCATTTTTATGCCTTTTCAGTCAAAATTAAAATTTCAGTGGAAGACAAAATAAGAAAGTCCTTAGTTTAAAACTCCCGACTTAGGATGGACACTCAAGATCAAACAAGTGAGGTGATTAAAGCAGGTTTGTACTAGTAGTAGTACTATCCCGCTTCTTTTAGAGCAATGCAGTGTTAAAACTGATCGTGTTATAACGTAAAGATGTCAATTTCATAACTTTCTGATACAGTTAAAATGTTCAAGGTAAACACGTCTTGATACCTGTTTAATTTTGAAGCAATGATTGACAGTTTATCGATATGCATGTCGATTTCTCAGACAATTTCAATGCATGTTAATCCCATAATTGTGTCAACAAAATTTAATATCTTTTCTCGGAGGATTTCGTAATAATAATTGAATTCAATATTCAAAATATACAAATAACAGTCCAACCTGCCTTAAAGGTCATCTCTATAAAAGGGTCACCTGCTTATAAATCCCAATAGAATTGTATCCCAATTGTTCTTCATTCATTTTATTTGAACCTGTATATAAAGTCCACCTGTCAAAAAGCCGCTTTTACTGGTTCCTTTGAGTGGCCTTTATAGACAGGTTTGACTGTTGAAAGTAATTTAGTAAGGCAAATAAAAAGAAATTATAATTACAAAACTGAGCAATAGAGATGCGTGTAAATATGGCGAAATCTTCTAAATTGAAATCCATTCCATATTAATTTCGAAACATCACGTGTATCGAAACTCGAAAGACTTTAGCGAAAAACGATCGAAAAGAATGAAATGCTTAGTAATCGGTAATGCTTGGACAAGTTGGTGATCGGATTTGTAACGGAAACTAAAAGGTCACACTGGTTTTAAAAGCACTCTAAATGGAGGTAATTTTAGTTTTGAGTCACTTCTATACAGAATATAGCAACTTTTATTACAATTTTTCATAATAAAATTTATAAGCATGTGAATTTCCTGTTGATCATTTTGATGAAATAGATCTAAAGTATACAAACGTCAAATTAAAATAAGATAAAATTAAATCGGGTGAATTTGATGACCGAAAAGTTTTTGATGCAGTTATTTAATAAAGTAATCTTAATTTATCAGGATTATAAGCGATACATGTCGCATAGCCATAAAAGTGATCAGGTGATCAAATAAGAATAATACGATATTTGAAAATTTGTACAAAAAAAGTTTATCGACAATTTTATGATATTATGGCATGTAACTGCAACTATTTGGACTGTAAAAATCACTGGAATTGAACCATATCACTGAAAGTTCACAATCATAAATTTTAAATAATAGAATACACGTACAGTAAAACCTTCCTTGAAAGCCACTTCTGTAAAATGACAACCTTATTTAAAGACCGGTAAAATTTTATTCCAATTGGCCTTTAATCATAATATTTGAACTTGTATATAAGGGCGACCTTCCCATAAAGACCACTTTTACTGGTTCCCTTAGGTGGCCTATATAGACAGCGTAAGCACCTCCTGATCAGCTAGCTACATCCGTGTTAGACTGGGTGCTCCAGACGCACAAATACCTCTCGTTTAGCTAGCTACCTACACCCGTGTGAGTGAGACCGAGTGCGCCGGTAGCGCCTTCTGTTTAACTAGCTACACCCGTGTGAGACAGGGTGCTCCAGAAGCGTAAGCATCTGCTGTTAAGGTAGCTATACTTGTATGAGACCGGTTGCTACGGAAACGTAAGCACCTCTTGTTGAGCTGTCTGAGGTTGGTCACTGCTCCGGAGGCGTACGCACCTCCTGTTTAGCTAGCTACATCCGTGCGAGGCCAGTTACTGCTCCGGAAACGTAAGAACCTGCTGTTTAGCTAGTTACAAACGTGTGAGACCGAGTGTGCCGAAAGCGTAGGTACCGCTTGTTTAGCTAGCTACACTATTGTGGGGTCAGGTGCTTCGGAAAGGTAAGGGCCTGCTGTTAAAAGCTAGTTACAAACGTGTGAGTCTTGGTGTTTCGAAAGCGTAAGCACAATTTTCAGCTAGCTTCATCCCTGTGCTCCGAAAGCATTCGCACCACCTGTTTAGCTAGCTACACCCGTGTGAGGCCGGTGCTCCAGAAACGTAAGTACCTCCTGTTTAGCTAGCTACACCCGTGTGAGGCCGGTGCTCCTGAAACGTAAGTACCTCCTATTAAGCTAGCCATACCTGCCACATTACGTAATCATCATCTTTCCCTTCTCGAGTGACAAGTGCCTTAGAACATAATGCTTAGTATGATATGAATTGGTAGGAATCATTTTAAAAAAAATCATAAAAACAATTGAAAAAAAAATATTTTCGATTTGTTTTCCTTTTAAACATTATTGTATATACAGATGATTGTAATGCAATGTAAATTTTCTGTAATCTAGATTCGTGAAATTTGATCACGTAATAAAGAGTTTGCCCCTTCGTTGGCGGTATAAATCTGAATCCATTGGAGATGTTCTTTTCTTTCTTTTTAATCGTGAGCTGTTTAATAAACCCCTTAGGTTTACCACACCCAGTACCAGTCTGTTATTAAATGATGTCTAAATTTATAAAACTTTTTTAAATGTTTCATATTACACAATTTAACATTTCAATTCATAAATTAAAGGGGAGGTGAAATTAAAGACTTTAGTTAAATCTTTGATATTTTTCCAGGGCTAATATAACCCGTTGTTGGGTCAGAAATGTCAATTCCGTATTTTGGAACTTTTCCTACGTCTTTGATAACCGTGCATATAAATTTATAGAATCACATTTAATCTACCGAGAACTTGATATTAGAGGGTAAATCAAGATTATATTTTTCAGCTCCTTAATCCAGAACAATATGTCTTTTGTTGCTCGAATTTATTCGGATAATTCACAGTGCAGGCCCGTTGAAACGTTAAACACCAAGCTTACGACTTAGTACCGAAGAGGCAGGTCACGTCGGCTCCTCGTTAGCTATATATCGGCAGCTTTTCGACGGTCACTTTTTATCTCTCGTCCACTGGCTATCTACATGTTTATCTCGGTCACTCGGTAGCCGAGCTTTCGACTCCTTTTCGTTAGGTCACTGTTAAACTTTCGACGGGTCTGTACTGTATAAATTAAATGGTCACAGTGGTATTAGCAGCAAACAAATACCGGTAGAAGCGGGTAAACGCGTGTGACTTATGTCGGTTTTTAAGATCAATAAATTCAAAATAAAAGAATTTAAATGGTAATAATTAAATTCTCAAATTTGCCAAAGAATCGTGCACTTTTGAAATAAATTAGTTACAATGTAGTATTTTTGAAAGAAAACTTTGGAAAATTATCTAAGCGTAAAGGTTAAACCAAGAGCAATATTTATTCAAGAAAAAATGGGAGTCGACAAGGTGATTCTCTATTGACAGCTGTATTTTAAAATTTTTGTTTGGAAAAATGAATTAATTTTCTTTTCAAATCGCGACTATTCCATACCCATTTAAAATTCAACTTTCAATTTTTAATAAAAGGTTAGAAATTTCTAATTTAATAATAACTATATAGTTGGTACCAATTAACCTATTTTTATTTCAAAATTTTAATTTAAAGTCAACAAAAAGTGATTTAGATATATAATTATTCTGATAAAATCTTTAGTATATGTCACGACTGAAAACGGAGTATAATTAACCCTCTCTCATCTTGTCATACAAATTCACTGTGACATGATTTAATATAGTCCAAAAGGTGTTTGGCTGTAACTAATTACATTATGTACAACAAAAAGTAACCCCTCCCCCCGCCCTTCAGAGTGGTAGGTCATGATTGATATTATCGCGATATGTTAAAATTTGAGATGATAAAGTACCACCCATCTTCTGTTTCTCCGGTGGTTAGGTCTCGCCATAACATGATACGTTACTTTGGCAATTACTAGGGCTCCGGATACATTTTGGTGTGTTTTTGCGCCAAATTGGAACAAAATAACGCACAAATAAAGTTTGAAAACTACCAAAAGTCATACAATAAAACGAATAGATCTCTTAGTACCAAACAAAATTATGGGGACAATGATCAAAAGCTGATATTGAACCTACACCGGTCACAGTGGCCAAATAGCTATGTATACGTAGCCGCAGTACTTAGTGTTTAGTACTTTTTAGGACAATTCAGTGGTTTTGAATAGTTAACATTATAAAAACCAATTTGTAACAGTCGACCTAACCAAAATAACGAAACAAAAAACGTCACTATGAAGCTAAAACATGCACTAGGCAAGAATCATTACAACCAAACACAAAAAACATGAACCAAAAACATACATCGTGTAAAAACCACTGTAAATATTGAAAATAAAAGGTTCTGCAAACCACGTGATTAATTTGGACAATACACATAACCACAAAATGCAAACAAGCCTGCGATCTGTATTTATGACGTCATTGCACTATCATGTCACTAGTTAACACGCTGAAACTAGACGGTTCTACGGTACACCGTACCATCCTTACCTGATGTTTAGGTAATATAAGTGTGTATTAATTTAAATTGAGACGTTCACAATTCGCAAAATTTGTAGATTTTTTAGCGAGTGCAGAATTTGACGAAAAAAAATCAAAATTTGCAATAAAATTAAAGAAAGGTATCTCAAAATTTGCAATTGCAGAATTTTACTATTTCAAAATTTCCCTACATGACACTGACAGGAAGATTCAAAGTTTAAAAAAGTTTTTTCCACATTTTTATGAATTCCAAACCATGATCACTACTGATTTACCAAAGGTCACTGATCTCGTTTACCTCCCAAATGAATGGTACTTTTGATCAAGACATACCCCATTAATTGATCAAGGTCTTTTTATAACATTAAAATGTAAATAAAAGAAATAAAATCTATGAATGTAAACTGTAATTGCCTGTTTAGTCAAACAACATTGACCTGACCGCTTGACCTTTAATTTAAATATTTATCACGGACCAGCACATTATGGGTGTTAATTTTGTCTACAGCATAGAAAACATGCATGTTTTATTATTAACTACGAATCCGAACACTGCCCATGTATTGGGTGTATACTCTTATATGAATATTCCTAAAGAAAGGTCAAGCGGACATGTCAATATTGTTTGCCTATAATTTATGGGAATGGATTGTTGTAAAGATGATGTTTCTATTTTCTTGCTGAATTCACAAAACTTAATTTAAAAAACAGAGTGTGTGGTGAATGCAGCATCTTTCTCTTAGAAACTTTGGTTTTTTCTGGTCTTGGTGTTGGTTTTCTGATTTAAACAACCTAGCTATTGAAAATTTAAGGTAATGGGAAAATGTCACTGTAAAAGTACACGAATACAAAATGTACCAGTGTCAGTATACATGTACATAAAACATCAAAAAACAGGACAAATAGGTTAAAGGTTAACTAGATTCATTTCTGTTTAACAAAATAAAATATTTTTTTTTTAAAATGCACTTCTACTATCAGCAAAAGGAAGTACAGTTAAGAGAAGGAGATGATTACATTTGTATATACCGCTTTGCCAAACATTTCTCTTGGTTTTGTTAGTTTTTAATTCGTTTATTTTGTGTTTTTATCAACTTAATTACATGTACTTAAAATGTATGTTTTTTATTAATCAACCATTTTATTGCAATAATAAACGTACCGACCTAAGTCTACAAAACATTCCTTATTTGAGTGCACATTGGACAGGAAAACACCTTTTTAATGTGAACATGTAATTGCTGGATTGTACCAATTGGTAGGAACATTTCAACTTTCAGTTGAACATTTCAGTATTTAATCCTGGCATAACTAATGGACAGAGAGGCTTCAGCTACTACCCATTTGTTGCTTTGAAGCACTGACTGGGAGGAAGATTTCAACATGTAAGCACCAATAGACATGAAGGTTGCAATCTGTACATACTAAAATGCATCTCTGGACATCTTGTACATATTTATTACTGGATGTGGCCAATTGGCAACAAGGTGTAAGTTGTACATTTTAACTAGTAAAGCACCGATCGACAGGAATAATCCAATTTATAGTTATTAGTTGTTTTTCAGCTCCAATTTATAAGAAGGTTAACGTTCATGTTGTACATATTTTATGCTGGAAAATATCAATTGGTAGTAAGGCTCCAGCTTGTGCATATGCTGTTCTAGAAAACAACAATTGGCAGAAATGATTCAACTTGTACATATTTAGTCTTGAATGACACAAATAGGCTCTAGGGTTTCAACTTGAACACATTTAGTCTTGGAAAACACCAATAGGAACTAGGGTTTACATTTGAACATATTTAGTCTTGGAAAACACCAAAAGGAACTTGTACATATTAAGTCTTGGAAATCACCATTAGGAACTAGGGTTTACATTTGAACATATTTAGTCATGGAAAACACCAAAAGGAACTTGTACATATTAAAGACATTTTCGGTTTTTTTGATTGCGCACCGAATCCGCGCATCCAGGGGAGACTACTCTGTTTACGTTATTGAATGTGTAAGTAGTGCGACATTTGAAATGAAGGGATATACTAGCAGTATACGAAGATCGACCGTAGCAACTGTAAACATCCAGCTTTCGTTTAATCAGTATTCGTATAAATCGTAAAATTAGTGATCAAAATGCCTCTTAGAAAAAGAGGGCGGTTTATTAAAGTATGGAAGAAGAAAAGGCGAGAAGATACTTTCTGCCCGCATGATTTAAACAAACAAATATGGTCCGAGGCCAACTTTTGACGAACACGAACGTACTTCTCAACTACATCTTTGAAAAATGATTAAATGATGTCTATTACAGTAAACATAAAAATGGAAATCATACAACGGCGAATTGTCCAAATTTCATCACAACGTTGCAGCAACTAGGTTCTCAAGCTCCGAACAGCGGCCAACATTCGTATCTCTTTTATGACATACGGAGCTAGGAGGTGGGCGCTGTTTCGGAGCTTGCTAGGTTCTATCTATCTTATGTAATCCAAAACGAAAAACGGTACGGCCTATAATCCGAGTATTACAAGCACAGATGTACAAAATGTAAACTTACCCTGGTATAGAGTTTTCTCTCTTTGTCTATACCACAAAGTAATGGAAATTCATGTAAGTTCCAAGAGATATTAGAATGTTGACATGGTTGAACAAAACTGTTATATTTTTTTCTTTTCATTGGAGTTTTTGAATTCCTATAGATTCGCAGCTATTTTTACAATAATTAGGAATCTATTTTTAATATCCAGATTATAAAACATCGATTAATATTGTAAATAATATGTAAAAATATACTTTGTTTTGTGTATTGTCAAGAATCTGACGCTAATATTTGAATTAACTGAAAAGAGAAAATCTTTTGGGGATTTTTTTTCAATTTTTTCAATGGAAAATTTAAAAAAAATCATGGGGGTAGGGGTAATTTTTTATTTTTAAATCCGAAAATACCCTGGTGACCTATCAATTTTTGTTTGTTTTTGTTAAGTATATAGTCTGTTTAAACTTTTGGCAGATTTTGATAAGATTTTGAATGGTAGATTTTTTTTGTACATGAAAATGTATGGATTTTTTGTGAAAAAGGAGATAAAATGAGCACTTTCTCCAATGTATTTTTTATCAATTATTTTAATAAATGTGTATTGAACTGCCAACTTTGACATTTTTTAACATGTTAAATATGGGTATGATGTATTTTTGCTGTTTATAACATTTTAATGAATTTCTTGAGTTTGTTTGAGGTTGATTTTTCAAATTATACCGATTTTTGGGTAAAAATGCAAAATCCTTGAAATACTGCATATATTGAACAAGAGCTGTTGAAAAATTACATGTTGAAAAATTACATGCGGTGACCTACCATTATTTTTGCATATTTTTGTTTGCATGTTCATATAGAACAAACAGTGAAAACATTAGCTTGTTTTGAATGGTGGTTCTATTTCATAGCATATGCCTTTAAGTCTTGGAAATCACCATTAGGAACTAGGGTTTACATTTGAACATATTTAGTCTTGGAAATCACCAATAGGCTCTAGGGTTTACATTTGAACATATTAAGTCTTGGAAATCACCAAAATGCTCTAGGGTTTCAACTTGAACGTATTTAGTCTTGAAAAACACCAAAAGGAACTTGTACATATTAAGTCTTGAAATCACCATTAGGAACTAGGGTTTACATTTGTACATATTTAGTCTTGGAAATCACCAATAGGAACTAGGGTTTACATTCGAACATATTCAGTCTTGGAAATCACCAAAAAAAGAACATATTAAGTCTTGGAAATCACCAATAGGAACTAGGGTTTACATTTGAACATATTAAGTCTTGGAAATCACCAATAGGCTCTAGGGTTTACATTTGAACATATTAAGTCTTTGAAATCAAAAATAGGAACTAGGGTTTACAATGTTCAAAGTCTTTGAAATCAAAAATAGGAACTAGGGTTTACATTTGAACATATTTAGTCTTGGAAACACCAAAAAGGAAATTGTACATACTTAGTCTGGGAAACGCCAATTAATTATAAGGTTTTAATTTGTACATATTCAGCTTGGAAAACGACAGTTGGCTGTAAGGTTTCAATTTATGCAGATTTAGTCTTGGAAATTACGAAGTTACAGAAAATGTAAATATTTACATATTTGTATCTGAAAAGCACCCGTTGCTTTGAAAGTGACAACTTGAACATATCTAGTCTGTTGTGGAATGTTCAAGATGAAAATATCTGTATAAAACTTACTCATAGCTATATAGTTTGTCAGATTTTACCAGACCATTTGTCCCAAAGGTTATAACACGGTTCTTGTCATTTTCAACTTAAACATTTTATCTATCTGCACTGACAAAAAACATGTGTTAATTTTATATAAAAAGAATCTGAAATGTATAAAAACAAACTATCAAATATTTTTTATTTCTTGTTAACCTTTTGAAAAACTCCATTTTATAGTGCAATCATATAAGTCATGGATAAGTTTAATTGAGCTTGAATAATTGATCAATTTCCAATTTTTTTACCTGTTCGATTTATCTTTTTTATTTCTTAACACCTGGCTGGTTTAATTGATCAATAGGGGGACAAAAACAGCATTAAACAATGATATAAACTGTTTGCAATCACGGGGAAATGTCGCACAAATACGTACCGTTACAGAATATTAACCTGGCTAGATGGCCTTTATATTTTGATAATTTAAATTGGAAAGGCGACATTTATTTTATGATTGGGAGGTAAGCACGACTGTTCAAGTATGCCAGCATCTAAAATCCTGTGTTTCAAATTATATAGCAGGCATACAACACCAAACAAACGTGTATTTTATTTTAATTTTTTAAACTCTGGCGTCCCTTTTTAAGTTAGGATGTGCAAAATGGACTCGTCATCATTAGTATTCATGGCAGGGGTCAAATCTTCAAGTCAAACTAACGTTGCAAACAGATTGTTTGCTGTATCAAAATGTTTTTGTGGAAACGCATCATTCATCAAGTTTTTATATTAAAGGAAATTTATTGAAAAATTAAATTCAATTTGTCTACTTGTTCGAGCGATGAATTTAAATGAACCAGCCATTGATCTTCAAATTTAATTGCAGTGGGAGTTACAAGTCTAATGTAACATAAATTTATCGTTTTTTTTTTCTTTAAAAAAACGCCGATTTTAAAGTTAATCAAAAGATGTATGGTTGAAAGGTGCACCAGAAAATTTAAATGCAACATCAAAATATACAGTGCAAAATCATTTAAAATCCACGATGCATGTTAATGAATGATGTGCAGCATGTTACAAATCCAACTGACATGTACTTTACTACTGTATCATTGGCACGGGTACTTTCAGGTGTCTTAAGTTCGCCAAGCACTCGGCATTTAGAAATCACGGGTCCTTCGGAAAATCGATGTCTAGTGTCACGGTAGGCGTGGTAGGCTTAGTACAGTGCCCGAGTGCACTGGAAAAGTTACATCTATAGCTGATGACGTATCGATATACGATGCATAAGAAAAAATTTTAATGTAACATGTAAAAACACAGTGCAAAACCATTTAATATCCATGATGCATGTTAATGAATGTGTCATGAATATTCAAATCCGAATCAGAATGACGTGTACTTTATCCCAACCTGGTGTGTCAGCCACTGGTTGATGGATTGATTCAATAGAGTTTTACGTCCGTGTCGAGAACATTTCACTTATATGGAGACGTCACCACTATAGACGAAGTGTCAAACATTTTATATTTACCTTGCGCTCAGAGCAATATGCAAGGAAGTTTCCTTAACGTGCCGCACCTGTCTTTACATGTTCCAATACTTCGCTTCGTGCAGACTGGCTTGATAAAACTCCCCTCTGAAATCAATTGACAATAAGTTATCTGTCCATTACTTATTCGGTGTATTGTTATGCTGTATAGAGCGACTTTGTTGGTAGCAAGGTACCACTCTGTCATCGCTAGCGAGATTCAAGGTTACTCCAGCTGCCGATCAAGGTCTTCCCCTGTAAGTGGGTTTTGTTAACTTTGGGTGACGAAAAACGTCTCGGACATCGCTTGCGAAATTCTACCCTTGCCTTTTTAGGATAATTGCAGAAATTTTGTGCAGTGTGTTGAGTTCAATGTGCATTATTATTAGATCACCACCCGACTTGGGTCAAAATTCAACCTATAAGAAGCATGGAAACCTGAATTTGAAAAGGCCACAATATCCTGTTCTTGAAGAATTGTTCTGATTCAATGGTATTATCGTCCGAAATAGATCGAATTGATCATGATCAGTGCTTTTGAAAAAATAAAAAATAATAACATAACAGAATTAGACATTTACTTCACTGCCTGACCGAAGTCGGGATTTTATAACTAGTGGTTCCAATATGTTCTCTTGTCCTTTGTCTTGCCTTTTATCTGTTTTTATCATTTGTTTGTAATGTGTCACCTTTCTGATTGCGTTGGCTTTGTCATGTACTGATTTCAGTCATAAAGGACCTGATCATGCTATTATAGGTCACTATATTCAAGATATGTTAAAAAATGATGATAAATAGTTTATTAAAGTGTCATATATCATAAAAATATTATGCACATAACATAAATTTTAAAACATATTATGATATCAAGCCTAAAAGACTTACGGGACACTGTTATACATTTAAGAAAAACAATTACTTTTAAAACATATTTTTAAGAGATCTATAGCACATAAGGAGGCTAATTTAGATGTTTATGCATAATGTGTGTCTGGAAGTGTCGTCCTCACTAGTTAGGACTGGGCACAGAACCAAGTCTTTGTAGTTTGACTTCATTTACATATTTAACAATTCATACATTTACATGTATACTTAAAATAAAACCATCAAAATAATGAAGGAGATATTCGGTATAAACCTTTTTGATATTCAGACATACATATCACGAGATAACTGAGGGTCAAATAAAAAAAATGAAGGAATAAAAATTAAATAGAAGTAGAGAAAGGGGTAAAACAAAATGTTGATGGTTATCGCTTTAATCAAACAAACACTTACTTACAAGATCGGGAAATATAGGTCTGGTCATGAGAATCGGTCGAAAATACTTTTGTAAAAATGAGACCAGGTGCACCGGAAGTGCAAACAAATATCAATTTAAATATACATGTAATATACGAATAAATATAATTCAAATCATTATACATGTATATATACATTCTGACAGAGTTTTATGTATATGCATTTTAGTGTTGAACACTTTTCTGTGAAATTTACATTGGTGATATAATTACATGTACCCGGAATTATGGGCAATTAAAGGTTGGTAATTTTTATTTATTTTTATTTATTTATTTTTAATATTGTACAACAAATATGTGTTTGACAGTAACAGTATATTTAGTAAACAAACAACAAATAAATAAACAAACAAACAAAAATAATGCCAAAACAAAAACAACCAACAACAAACAATTGTCCCCTCCTGTTTTGAACAATATATAAGTATTATTGCATAAGTACTTAATTTTCTTAAAGTACACGCATTTGAAAAATAAATTAAAAAAAATAAGAGATTGAAAGAAAATTGCGTAAAGGTAAAAAATTAGTACTAATAATTACAAGAATATCTGGTACCACACGCAGTAAAACCTTAGTCCAACCAGATTATACTATTGTGTTGGTTAAGTAGCACTAATAAGCATTTTTAAGTTGACGTGTGACTTTGAATGGCCATATTACAATATATAACAGTTTTTCCTAGCCGTTCGTGTGAACTAGGTTGGTTTATTTCATACCGTGTTTTGTTGACGTTCACTCATTCGTGGCATAGTTTTAAGTTTAACACAGCCGTATTAGGATAATATTCGGAGTTCTCCAGTGGGCAGCTAACGAGGCAACATCTCTGCCCGTCAAAGTCTCCCGGTTTTTGTTTTTTTTCTTTCTCTCTATCTTCCAGAAATTTATTTGATTAGTTTATAAAATGTAGGAAATAACATGGCGGAGACACGTTTATTGAACCATCGATTTTTCTGTGTGTTTGTGATTTTATATTTCGCTGTTGTATTTACTGCTGGGAAAAATCTAAACAGAAATCTTCATAGAAATTTCGTAAGTGTAAAATTTACAAATGAAACCGTGCGAGAGCTCCGGGTTGCCTTCCGTGGTTTCCTGATGATGGAAACCTCTGCATTCCAAAATTCAGAATTCGAACTACATCTAAAGGAAATTACAGACGGAAGAAGACTTATCAAAAGTGTATACCAAAACGGTGTTTTAAAGGATTGCGACTTCGAAACAAAATCGGATATTATTTTAAATTATGTTGAAAAATTTGCCTCAATTTTCGAACGGAATCCCCGAAAGAACAACGAAAGAGATGTTTTTGAAGTGTACCAAAAAATTCATGGAACACCAAACGACGAAGCTTTCAGATATTTTCGGCATCGAAAATTTCTTAAAAAGTTGAAAAAGTTAATGAACATAAAACACGATTTAAGAGCATGTCACCGCTTAATTAGAATGATACGGAAACAACATATCCATGAAAGATCGGCAAATATGAAAAATGAAATGAAATCGTTTTCAGACATACTCCGAAAACTGAAGGCGAAATTCAGAACGGAATTACAACAGGGATCAAATATGACTAATAGTGACAAACCACAAACTAGTGAAACTCCGGATCAGTCAAATTCAAAAATGGCAAAGACACAATTGAAAAACAGAACAAAAATGAACGGTGGGAAAGCGAATTCCAGAAAACTTGCACGAAGTAAAAGATCTTCATTATTTAACCGGTTTCTAATGTACCCTGGTACCAAGTGGTGTGGTCGGGGACAGACTGCGCTTCATTTCAATGACCTCGGAACAGACAAAGAGGCCGATGTTTGTTGCAGAGATCATGACCTTTGCCCTCATATTATTGAGAGTTTTGAGTATAAATATGGAGTTTTTAATTACAGAATCCACGCTTTATTACACTGCAAGTGCGATAGAAGGTGAGTTGAAATATAAATGATTTGGACCTGGTTGTTGAAAGCCAGATGGTTGGTCATAATTTGTATTAAAATTTTATGTTTTAAGCAATATTTCTGAAATTTCTGTTCAAAATGCACACAATACACACAATGTTATTGTCATGTGCTACTTTTGAATTTTTATGAAATAATACATTCAAAAGTAATTGTCATGTGCTACTTTTGAATGTATTATTTCATAAAAATTCAAAAGTAGCACATGACATTATTATCAAATAGAAGCAGTTGAAGTCAAAATTTTTGTATCAAATATTTTAAATTTTAATAACACTTTGAATTTTTACTAACCGTTTGGTTATGATATTCAACAACTGGGCTCCCAAATATTTCTTTTGTAATGGAAAGTCTGTGGAATGAACAAAATGAGACCAGTTGCTCCGAAAGATGGAATAAGATCGGGCTATTGTTATTTACATTGCATTGAACCATGGACATATTTCTTTTGCTTGCGTTCCCTTCGTGCCCTTTTAGTTTTTCGTCTTTAGATTAGATCATTATTACGCCCTCTTATATTCAGAAAATATAATTACAAGTTATACTCATGTTTTATTTAGTTCAAGTGTACATGTAGCTTACGTTAAAGTCTATCAAACCTGCCTATAAAGGTTACCCAAGAGAACCAGTAAAAGTGGCCCTTTTGGGCAGGTGACATTTATATACAGGTTCAAATAATATGAATAAAGAACAATTGGAATACAATTCTACTGGCCTTTACAAGCAGGTGGCCATTATATATAGGTGGCCTTTACGGCAAGTTAGACTGTACATTATGAATGCAACACTTGTCCATGCCGTGTTGTGATGGAGCTAATAGTTTTCTCCAAATCAACAGCTGGGGCATCTCTCTCTCTCTCTCTCTCTCTCTCTCTCTCTCTCTCTCTCTCTCTCTCTCCCTGTGTGTGTGTGTGTACCTAGTGAACTTAGACCAGTGCGGAAGTACTATGATACTATGTCAATGATGAATGTTCAGACTCCTTTATTCTATGTCTTTCACTTCAAAAGTTTCATAACTTCAAAGAAAAATTAAATTTAAATATTTAATGACATGAAACATTTAATTTTCTGTATCTGTAAAATCATGTGAATTTAACAACTTGCAAATACTTCGTTTCACTCCAAGGAATGCAACATTTTAATTAAACAAATTAGAAATCTGTTTACAAAATTCAAATTTGTTAATGGCGACAGGAATCATTGAATAGTTTGATCAGGCGTAACCTAATTTGTCTTTAGTTTGTTTTATTTCGATTTTCTGATTTAAATGTAAACATCAGGTGATATTTTGATGATTTATTACCACATTACATTCCTAAGATACACTAAAAGAGTGTTAATATGGGTTATTATAGTTGCTTTTTTTTAAATGTTGGAAAGTGTATCTATAAATTTGATTAAAAAATTAGTCCACTTTAACATGTTTAAACTTGGATTCACCACCACCACCACCACCACCACCACCACCACCGCCGACGTCGCCACCATCATTATTCAACAACAGCAATGATGCAACAATAACAGCTGCAGCACCAACGACAATCGAAAACTAATAATGCACATATTATTATTTTATAATAATAATAATAATAATAATTATTATTATTATTATTATTATTATTATTATTATTATTATTATTATTATATTATACCACTGAATCCTGTAAGTTAACTCAGTTGTAAAGTCTGAATATTTCGTGTAATCAGCATTCATTTACCAAAACTAAACGAGGTCAACATCGCACTGTATGACATATATATATATATAATCCTGTAAATTAAATCAGTTGTCAAGTCTGAATATTTCGTGTAATCAGCACATAATTACCAAAACGGAACGAGGACAACATCGCCCAATATCGCCCTATATGACATACTTACATGTACATTATCATGCCATACCGAAGATAGGCAACAATTGAAATTTAATATATGTATTGCATAGATATGAACCCATTATTACATAGATAAAACGCTCTAATTTCCACATGAAATTGAAATAGACGTGTTAAATTGTTTATATGGTTCTTAAGCACGAAAAATGTCAAGTGCCGAGAGTATTAATATGACAAAATGTGACGGTTAAGTGTCCTATATTTTTCAGAATTCTAGTTAAGTAAAATTAGTTTTTAGGATTCTTTAAAAATAAAAGTATCAAGATATCTGAATGATATTCCGTATAATGTTCAGAATTTTGTTTTTAACTTTGTGAGAAAAATAATATTTGATATAGATAAAGGTATGTTGATATCAGCTTTGTTTAGAAAATGAGATGGACTTGTTTGATCATAGCCTGTGTCGGCCTGGGGTGGCAACTAAACCTAAAATTCCAGATATTATCATCTTATATATTAATTCGTGCTGTGTTAAGACTGTAAATCATAAATATAGTGATATTTGCTTATGGTCATTTACCATCAAGAATGTGTTTTATGTAATAATAAAAAAAATAAAAAAAAATGAGATATTTAAAAATGAACACATGCGTGACAATTTATTCTTGCACCACAGAATCGGATATAAAAAGAACGGCAAAGGATATCTCCATCTTGTACCCCCCCCCCCCCCCCTTCCCGTACCAGATCGCTTACATGTTTTTCCCGCCAAGATTTACAAATGAAGTCGATGTATCATATTAAAATTGAGTTTTTGATAATTAAATTGTTGCATTTTTGGGGTGGAAGAAATAGAATCAACACTCCTTCCATGATTGACACTAACGGGTTTCCGTAACCAGGTTTTTCTGCTACCTTTGTGATTTAGTAAAGTTTGACACAGTTTGTATTTTATAAGGATATATTTTTCCCATGCTTGTAATACAAACTTAAATTTGTGTACATTATTCTCCTAACAATATCCAAACTGATGCTCTTTTGAAACGAAAAACTCCTTTGATGTTCATCTATTCTCCACCCTTCTATATCAGGAGAGTTTTTAGTAGATATCAATCTTAAAGATAAAAAAATCGTTTGAAAATTTAACCTATGCCCTTTCCTAAAATGCCTATAAATGATTGTCTATGCAGTTATACTGCAATGCAAATTTGATAGTTTCTTTTAAAACATCCTTCATATAACAAAATCCTCGTTTAAAACAACCCAGTACTGTGTCCGCTATACTGCAATGCAAATTTGATAGTTTCTTTTAAAACATCCTTCATATAACAAAATCCTCGTTAAAACAAAACCCAGTACTGTGTCCGTTATACTGCAATGCAAATTTGATAGTTTCTTTTAAAACATCCTTCATATAACAAAATCTTCGTCACAACAAAACCCAGTAAAACGTCCGCTTCATATCTTCCATGCTTATAGATGGATTTTGATCAAACTTGGAACAAACATTACCAACATGAGGCGATGTGTCGCATACCAAATTTAGGTACATGGTCAAGTGTCAAGGCCACAAGGTCAAATCTCGGCAATGTTCGGTACGGGGGGTATTTGTCGCAGATACTGCTCTAGTTTGTTTTGACATTACTTGACATTCGCCGAGTGCACATCTATACATGAACAAACAGGAGCAGAGTATGAATTTATATTAAGTTTCTAATTTCGCTTTAGGATGTTTAAGCTTTGAGGTCGGTCTCTATGTTTCAAATTATAATCTTCCTATTTACCTGGCGTCATAGGTATTAAAAATTAGAATGAAAATTAAATTTCGTGTAGGATAACTCCAATCCAGTATAGTAAGAATATAAGAATTTTCTCGCAGGCATGAAACGAGACCATCAAAGATGGACCCATGTTGAGACAACCGTATGTCAAAGAGTACGTACACCGTAGGGGGGCATTATCTATCCCATTGTTATGATCATATAGAGATTGTATTGTAAAACACATTTCTTTATATATTGTATTCATATATTATATTATATTCATATGTACAGCACAGGCCTGTCGAAAGTTTAACATTCAGCTAAGTACTGAACCGGTAGCTCAGCTAACCCCTCAGTGACTTGACAGTTTTTTACGGCTGCTCTTTATCTCTCAGCAGCTTTTTGGTCACTGGTCATCTATATCTCGGCCATTTGGCAGTCAAACATCGGTTTCGTTTCGTTTGCTCAGTTTTAAACTTTAGACAGGTCTGTACTGAAAGCCCTTATATGATAATGATTTTATTTTTATCCACCTAATGACATTGTAACATGTTGAAATTACATGATGTGTAAAGGGTTCGATCGATATGGGCTGTCTGGGTATTTTGAAACAGCACCATCTGGTTTGACATAAAAATATAAAGTACAAGTATTTGTTCCTTTAGTCGTAAAATATAAACATATAACCGTCTTTAATCTTGTTTTAAACGTATAAGATATTAAGTCAAAGGCATTTGATCAAAATTGCATATGTAGAAAAACAATTCAAAAAGTTCAATTATTTACTATAAGTTAAGTGGCTTCTCTCCAGATAGACAAACAGAAATACATAATTTGTGTATGTATCACAAGTTTTAATTTCAATTTATTAAAATGAGTTTATGTAACCCCGATTGCGAGAAACTATCTATAAAAATGGGACTACACCTGAAAGTGATTGCGTTTCTCGCTTGTCATTGCCCGAAAGTGATCATGTTTCCCGCAGGACTATTCCGGAAGTGACTTTTTCCTGCGGAATTATAACCGGAAGTGGTTATGTTTCCTGCGGTACTATTTCGGGAAGTGGTTAAATATCCCTGTTTTAAACCAGGTTGCATTGCTTCAGAATTTAAAAAAATACTGTTGTGAAATTAAAATAATTTTGTAAATTCATGAAATATGATATACTAAATCTTTCTCATGCCTTTCTCTCCTATAGCTGTATACAATGCTTTGAGAATTCCATTAGTAAAACACCTTCGTCTTTCAGCTAGGGTACTGTACCTCAAAAGACATTTTTAAGGAAGGTCCATTGACTGAAGACAAGTAAGACCTATTCAGAGTATATCATGGCGTGAATAAATTTTCGCCAAGCCTGAAAAATCCGCCGATTCAATTTTTATGAGTTGCATTATGCCCAATTCTTGAAGTGTATTCCTGGTCAAAAAAGATTTTATTCTATATCATTAAAACGCTGGGAACACAATCATTGCTTTGAATGTCGTAGCAATTGTATAAAACACACGAAAACGCGAAAAATAACAACATCGACGATTGTATGGTCAATTACAATAATATTGATTCACATTATAACGCACTCATAATCTGCTCTTAAACGCATTATCACACGCCTTTCATTTTAAGAACAGTATTTTAATGTAAATGAGAAACCAGGTCAAGTTAATGTATCTCGGTCCGAGCCATTGTCCGATAAATGTGTAGCATGATTTAAGTTAATTATTACCTGTACTATTTATTACTATGACCGAAGTTCATTCATTGTGATTTAATTAATGGGACATTGCTGTACTGCATGAAGACCAGATTGTTATTAAAAAGTGACCGGTAAACGTATGCTAATGTAGTCAGCTTCTTCTAATTTTCCTTCTGAAAGAGCGCAAATTGTTGTATCCAAATGGAAGGTCACTTGTTCGAAATCGAAACCAAATGTTTTCTAATGTTTTACCAAATGACACTCTTGTAAAGCTGTACATAGCTTGGTCACTTACCGATTATCTCCCCTTAGCTCTAAAAGTTATCGGAGCTTTTACAAATATGAGACAGTTGTGCAATGCTGTTTGAAAAGACAGAATCAAGACCAGCACTCAATATTTAAAAGAAGTAACCGCACATGTACAGCTTTCATGCTTAGAATTTTAAACCGATGCCCTACCGCGTCTAATAGCATTGTAATAGCCGGTGGTGTCTTGATATAGAAATGACAAATATGTTTTAGACCTTATCACTTACTTTATATCTTCTGTATCAAGATGTCGCTTATAGCTCACCATACCTTGGTTTAGATAACGTTCTTTGGTCATTTCCCCGTTTCTGATGTTACATGATCTACTGTATCAAGATGTCACTTATAGCTCATCATACCTTTGTTTAGATAATGTTTTTTTGATCATTTCCCCCTTGATATCACTTATAACTCACCATACCTTGATTTAGATAATATTCTTTGATCATTTCCCCGTGTCTGATGTTACATGAGTAAGTATGATGAATTACAACTGAGGTCGTAAGGTTTATATTTATATCTTATTTATACACCATCTTAGCAGACAATAACAAACTGACAATGCCCGATACACATTCCTGTCTGTAAAGTTCGGCTTTCATCAACATTGGTTTTCCAACATAGTTCAGAAAGCTGTATTACACCTCTCAATGAAGTCCAAAGGCTAATGAAATCAGTTAAAGAATTAGGTGTTTGTGCTTTGAGTTCGACTCCGGTCTGGTCGCACGCAAGGGATAAACGAGTCCTCTGTCACTGTACATATAACAGGTTTTATGGTCCTAGATGTTTCTCATCAGTCATTGCGAGCAAATGGACTATAAAGGTCGCCAAGCAAGCAAATTATTAAACAACTGAACAAAACTGAACACTACATGACTTGTTTTAAAATTATTCCTAGAGATTAATTCAAAATCATTATACTGTACAGGGAATCCCCCTGTCCACACGTCTCAGTATCGCGTCCGAACCATATATTCTATGTCTATTGATAAATTTCAATCTAATTTGGAACAAATGTAAACTAGCATGAGGCGATGTGTCGCATATCATATTTGCGAAGGTCAAGGTCACTGGTCAAATCTTTTAAATAACAAGTCGGCAATGCCGTTGAAGTTTGGGATCGAGGGATTTTTCTCTATTCAAATTAGTCAAACCCGTTCAGTCTGTCATTGCAATCATGCAGTAATCGTTTAGCCATTTTTGTAGGAAATGTGTCAAATCTGGATTTAAATTTCCGATAATTGATAAATCGTTTTAATACTTGACACTGACATATCAGAATCTATGTATCTCATAAATGTTTTATGTAATAGATGTCATGCCTTGTTTTTACAAAATTGTCGCCGATAGAATTCTATGATAACTAAAGTTACATATTTAATTTCCATTAATAAAAAAATAGTTCTGTGTCAGAACTGGTAGATAAGGAAACGAGAGCGATTCAATAGTGACAAACCGATTTTTATAACCCCATCTTTCGAAGGATACAATTTCGAACTTCCGTCCTTCCTTCCATCGTTCAGACAGACACTTCTTGTCTTCAGTAATTAACCAAGATTATGAAGCACGGTTTTACAAAACTTGGTACAAAGTGTCAACACTGATAGGAGATCCCGAGTTTGCTCAGTTGCTTGAGTGTTATAGCCGTTTTAACATGTGTGCAAATCCCGAAAAAGTACCCACTGGCAGGGATCCTAATTCACAGAATTAGCTTTAGCTTTTTCCTTTTTTCCGTTATCATGTTTGACGTTGGCGTTATACAATGCTTTTGTAAGTGTCAAATAGATTCTGATTTTTTTTTCATATTCAGTTACTTTTGAAACAAGATGAAACGATAGAATTACTAAAATTATATCACGGTGTGAAGTAATTTCTTATCAATATAGTAGTAATTTTACAAAGGAACTAAGGAATTATCCACAGAAGTTTTGTACAAAATGGTTTATCATGAAAGTTTTCCCATAACCAGACTTTGTTTTGAATACACAATAAAATTATTAAAATTAATTTCTTTTGGATTAAATGTATATAAAATTTCAGACGGTTTAGCTTTAATCCATCGGTTCAGAGTCATGTCACACCGCAGTCAAAGTATAACAAAATGCTAATATAAAGTCAACAAATATTTATAGCGAATTCGGACACACGGGCACAAGTGGAAAATTGAGAGAGAGAGAGAGAGAGAGAGAGGAGAGAGAGAGAGAGAGAGAAGAGAGAGAGAGAGAGCGTGTGTGTGTGTGTGTGTGTGTGTGTGTGTGTGTGTGTGTGTGTCCAAACACTATTTCATTGATATCGATACGTCACCAGCTATATGTTTATCGCTAGATATTAACTACATGTACTAGTAGTAGCTATAGTATTTTATCTTTCAAGAAAAGAAAGCAGACACAGATTTGATTATACGAACTAATATATTTTAACTTGAAACGAAAAAATATCTATGCAAATGAATGCAAATTAGTTTAAAAGTGTAAAATGCATTTGATTGCACATGTATATTTCTCTTATTCTACATGTTAACAGGCCTAAAGGAGTACACCTTGGACTCTTCGCACTAAAAATGAACGCACTAATATCACCATAAGTCGACAATCCTAATTTAACCATTATAATTTATAATGGTATTCATATTCATTAATCACTTCTTAGTGTGCATAAAGTAAAACTGTTGTAAAGCCGCTAATTTTGATGATTTAATTTAGACCGAGAAACCTGCCGTAAGCGATTTTTATTTTTATTTTTTATCATTTTGGTAAAATATAATGCATGGATAGCTGTAATTTTCTGCGTAAAAATTAAACCTTGACGCAATCTTATAGATAAAAGATAATAGCCAAGATCGGGAAACTAAAATAACAACGTTTTAGATGACAGCAAAATGCAGCTAAAAAGGTCGATACGTTATAGGAAAAAGTGTTGTTGCATTTATCGTGTACAGCAGGTTCCTCGGTTTATTTTTACTTCCAATTATGTGTTTTAGCACGCCACTGTACACCTTTATATTAACACCTGTGGATTTAAGGATTTGTCATCGGATATCTGTACCTCATAGTCCGGGTTTAATCTGACCCTGAACACAATACTCATTACTGTGTAGGCCACAGGATTGTGTGCATGTAGGTTCAGCCGAGGAAATTAAAACTACGCAATACTTTGCTGGTTACTTTTATAGAATTATAGGCTTATTATGATTTAATTCTTTATAATAAATATAAACGCATGTTGTTTAATAAATCATAACTGAGTGAACTTTGTCACACTAGACCCCGTATCTTCCTCTGATTCATGTGATTTCCTTCATAAGTCCATGAATGAGAAATTATGAACTTCTATTTCCTTTGATGTAATGACAACGAGTACATTCAATAAAGTCACAGAGAATAGTTCCGGTCGTATATCTGCATCGTTTTCCAGTCTTTGGTTTTGTTTTTTTTTAAATTAATGTTTTACTGGTAAATATGCAATTGAGAGGATAAACGAGTGGCCCTGTTAATGATAATGTAGTCAAAACTATCGATATTACAGAAATGAATCAATCTATATTTCAGCAATGTCGGTACTGCGACTTTAGGTACTGAGCTCTTCTGAGATTTTCCAGTGGCTACCAGTGGTGACAGAAAAAGTTATAATATTGAAGGTCAATTAACTCTAAAATTAAAATAATGACGAACATTTTAGTTAATAATTGAAATTATAAGTTCTGAGTCACCACCAATTATATTTATAGGTTATGAGCGAAACCATTTCAATTCATCAACCGAATCATTTATTCAGTGCTATTGATGCTTTGATTTTAAGGGCCTCACAAGTGACAACACAAAGTGATGGAACACAGTCATGTCATTGAAATTTATTTGAACATTTAATAAGGATATGTGGTTTAGGTTATCATTGGAATTGTTTTTATGTTTTGACCAGCAAATCGAAACAAATAGCGACCATTGTAAATACCATAGGGCCAGTCGTTCGGTACTGTCGGCGCTTTGATTTCCCAGACATATCGGATGTCGAGTTGATGGCAGCCATTTATATTGCATTGCGGGGTTAAGTAATGGTGTTTTACGTACAGAACAAGATTATTTCACTTTTCATGGTGGTCAGTTCCAAAATGCTGGGAAAACAACTGCAAATGCGAGCGGCAGTTGTAACACGTCACGTGTGTAGAAATTGAACGTAGGTGTTGACTGTACTCGATTAGACCCTGGTATCCAGGGCCACCTGGGTGATCATACATCAAGTTACAACAGATGACATTAATTTGAAACCTATAACACCAGAAATAATCATTGAAATTATATGTTTATCTTTATAAATACCAACAAATCGAAACAATCTGATCTTGTACCACTAACAAGACGTTACTACTTCGTCACATTATCACACGGACGATGACCACTAAGTGTTAAATCTACAGTGGGCAGCAGACACATCTATCGTGTAGTAACAAACCGTGAAAACATTAAAACATTATTTTGTTGAAGAAAATGTCCAAATATAATTACAATGCAGGAATGATGGATGGGTATTTTAGTAATTTGTTTTAACGTTTTAAAATTTATACTGTTGAAGATGGAAATTTGATATGATTTGTGACCTTGTTGACCAATGATTTCTGACCTTTCTGACCGCCAACTTACACAGCGTTGTTTCATGATTTCTTTATTTCTAGCTTTTTGACCAAAATATCTATTCATTTAACCCCTATTTACCCTTTCTTTAAACTTTTATTCATTAAATATTGCACATTTGCGTGTCATCTAAATTAATCAAACGACTTTTCTCTCGGACATATTATATATGTTGTCCTGAGAAACGCGGAATATATTTGGGACGGATTTGAATAAATGGCTTGAAATAATTAAATACTTTTAATGTTAACTGTTTTATTGTTAAATGTTTTTAAATCGTTTTTAAAAGGTTTTAAAATATGCTACTGCATTTGTCATTATGTACACTATAACCAAAACAAGAATAGCAGTATGCTTTTCTATGTATATGAGTAATAGGCAGATGATTACATCCAAAGGATAAGTAATGATGATGTTGATATTCAGAAAGAGGTGCTTGGTCGACGAGATTCATGTTCAAATCCATTGCATCTAAGAGAGAGAGAGAGAGAGAGTGTGTGTGTATTTTGGTATCGTATTGTTAATATGTTCATGTACATACCAAAAACATTATAGTAAAACGGTAGTTTTCTCCGGGTACGCCGATTTCCTCAACCGTCCCAGATCTGACTGCCTCGATATGCGTGAAAGAATCTTGGTTGTACGTAAAATATGATTACTGCACTTCACTCAACCCAACACCCGACACTTACAATATGTATATAAACTGAATAATATATTTTAACTACGTATTTTACATTTTAATAAATAAGAATATATATATAATTAACATAGACTTTTTATATGACACATTCAAAGTGAAAAGGAAAGAAAAAGCATCGGATAGCGTTAGTGGACTCTTGTGGGGTTCGAACCCACATAGTTTCGTGTGACAGTCGAAATTTGGAACCAAACCAAGCGAAGTATCCACTGAACTAAGCCAATGCCGTTTAGTCCGCAGTTGTATAAATACATATATACCTGAAGAATATAAATAGACTTTAAAATCAATATTATTTATTAGTTACCGCCAATAAAGATATCAAATTATCTCCCTTGTCTTCTGTATTACGAAATGAAAGTGGCGGTTCTTTCGGGTGGAAACTTAAAATAAACGAGGCCCCGTATCACGGTAAGCGTGGCACAATAAAGAACCAAGCTGCATGGTGCCATCAGCGCAAAGAACAGGCAAATTTTAGGTACCTTCGTATATAGCTTGCGACGTCTCGATATAAGTGAATTATTCTTGATTGGGACGTTAAACACCAACTCTGTATGCTTATCAGCAGTGGAATAAAACACTTAAGAGGTTTATTTGTATTGTTGTTATTGGCTGATTTTTATTTTTTTTTATTTTTTTTTTATTTTATTTTAAAAATATATTTAAAATGAGCACATGGCAGTATCATTCATTTATCGACCTCCGGCAAGCGAACCGTGCATTTTGTCTCACATTTTGGTCCAAAACTAGGCATTGGAAGAGGATCTGTTGTCCGTAAGCCGGTGCTTTAGTCACTTAAAACTGTGTACAATGTAAACAACAGTTTTATATTCTGGTAAGGTTACCGGAATTGTTTAAGAAATATATATGATTTTGATATCACTGATACTAATAAAGGCACCGGCTATTACGAATTCCTTTTTTAAGTAGAAAAAAATAAATAGATAGACAACGATCAAATTTTGTAAAATAGTTTTTCCACTGGCCAAGAATTTAAAAAAACATATCAAATTTTGTAAAGTTGAAATCTCTCTCTCTCTCTCTCTCTCTCTCTCTCTCTCTCTCTCTCTCGCTGATATCATTAACTTTTTGACAATATAATGCATATTAATGCAACATTTATTTCTTCAACTTGCTTTCCTGATCTTATAAATTTATGTTTTTTAAGTAAAGACTGTTGAGACGAGTTTACATAAGACCTGGGTCTTGTTCTCGAATACTTTTCATTATGTATATGTATGTTATTGAATTATTGCATTTTCTGAATTAAAAAATATCGTTTTTAAAATGAAAAAAAAAACTAAAGTTAAAAATGAAAAGCCGGCAATTTGTTACACTGTAATTATAAATCACGCCAACCAGAAAAAATTGACATGCATAAAGTGCAAATTATACTTCTAAACTGCTTAATCTCATTCTGTAGATATTGAATACCATTTTAAAAATGGATCAAAAAATATGTTTGATCATTAAATTATTATGATCTGCTCTTTAAATGAAGCAGTCATTTATGGTTATATTTGTAATTATATTCCGCCAGTCAACCTCAAAACAAAGTTTTCCTCACCGTCTGGAAAAGGACAAGTTTTTAACAAATTTTCGTGTGTGGTATAAATTATAAAGTCATAAACTAAATTTCCTACGAAGTTTTTTTTTTTTTTTTTTTTTTTTTTTTTTTTTTTTAAATATTCTCTTTTTTATATTTTTATTAAAGTATTATAAGTTATTATGTCTTTTAAAGGGGTTCAAAATAAAAACATCACCATTCATTAAAAAAATTGAGACTTAAATTTTAATTTTATCCCGACACAGAATTTAAATTTCTCACAGAGTTCAGGAAAAAACTTCACCAGCAGAAAAGTAATGAGGTGAAAATTTTGTGCAAAAGTTGAAAGAAATGATCATCGTGGGTCATATTTAAAAATTATGTAGTTTAATACGCTTTTTTAAAATTAATTTTTAAAAAAAAAAATTCAAATATTTTTTCTGGTTAGGTAATACTTAGTCAATTTATGATATTTAAGTATCCGTGACATGTAACAGAAGTACAAAAGCATGGTGTTGGGGTGACATATGTATGTCTTTTTACATCATAGTGAGAAATACCGCAGTTTTCTAAAGATCAAAGCTCCGATTTAAACATATCTTTAAGGCTGTTTTAAATGTGTTTAAAATTCGTTTGTTGAAAATAAATATTTGGACGATTAAATTATTTTAATTTTTTTTAAATAACTTCAATAACTAAAGGTGTTTTAATTGGGTTGTTTTACATATTTCTGTATAAGTATATTTCATAAGTACACGCCTAGCCTGTTGTGTGATTTGGTCGGCGATCAAGTCACATGCGCCTTTTGACAATCACAACTGGACACAACAGAGAATAAAATTAGGAAGAAAGGTCAAGTGATCACATGCGCCTTTTGACAGTCATGGTTGGTCCATGCATAGAATAAAATAAGGGAAAAATTGAAAAGAGCATTGCATTGCTCCAACAATCGAATGTCAGCCTATGTTCAGATATTTAATGAAAAATACTTATTGATGTATCAGGTTTAGGTACATGAAGTTGAAATGAATACAACATGATGTGAGACTGCGTGTTTCTTGGATAATCGGTGAATTAAATGTGCATTAAATAGTAGATTAAAATTCCCACAGTGAAAAGACGTTATTGATGACGGCAAGCAGAGAGTCAACATGCATTGCACGTGTGGCGGACCAGGCTCGAGGGGTGACCGAGTAACTCGGTTGGTTGAGCATCTCGGCAGTTCATGTATTTTGAAGGTCAATTGTTTGGAGTCCCGGTTTGGCCGCTGCATCATTCCCTGTTCCTATTCCTTTAACAATTGTGACTATTATCGTAAATGTTTACAAGGGGGTCGGGTCCTTATTAAACCCCCGCTCCGCAAACTAGTTTTGGGGAGGGATGGTTGATAGGAATGACTATGTAGTCTGTCCGTGTAAAATCGTGTCCGGACCATATCTTACAGCTGCTTTGGACGACTGTCATAAAACGTCACAGGTCCAAAGGTGTGTCATGACCTTGAACCAAGGTCATATTTTAAAGGTCAAGGTCGCGTAAAATTTTAAACGTTGGGGCGGGGGTATTTGGCTCTCAAGAGACGATTCTAGTTATTACGTATTTTAATGAGTGTTTGTGCGTGTGTTTTTAAATTTTAATTAACAGAATAAAATACTTAAATATTTTAAATATTCTATAGATGTAGGTATGTTACCCGTCAAAATCACTTTGTAACTGTCTGATAAGAATAAAACCAGTAAACAATATATAATGTAATATAAGTTCTAGTTTTCAAGTGGCGAGTAATTTTACTACCACTTTAGGACATACAGGGATTTAATTACACTGAGTACTTGAGATATACAGACATCAACGTCATCTAATTATCTGGTTACATTATGTTCTTAAATTGGGTAAGTATGCTCCGATAGCCGACTATAGACTTGTTCTTAAATCTCTAATTTTAGTCAACTTCTTGCCAACCTGCATCTCAATTTTCTATCAGAACATAACAGAGAAAATAGGAAATGGCCATCTTAAATGTTACAGCACCTGCTTGTAGTCTTAATTTGCAGAACAATACATACTATACTCGTCACACTTTGCTGAAGTTCCGACGAATCCTGCTTGTATTCCCAATTTGCAGGAAGCAATTTCTACTCGTCACACTTTGCTGGGACTGCAAATATGCTTTTAGACTTATGTTCAACTACATGTATGGGCTAAATTGGTTAAAATGACACTCGTTTAGTCTAAATCGGCGATTTACAGTGTTTGACCAACTTGTTTGATTGCAGACCTTTATATTCAATTTAAAGAATACTTCTAATAAGTCTTGCTTATCGACAACCAGAAAACATGTCATCTCAAGTTGTTATCTTGTTGTAAACAAGGCATTGGTCAAATTGTTCAGATTTGACCAATACATACCAACCCCGCAGCAAAAATTAATTTTTTCTATATTTGTATGCTGATATATCCGGTGTTTATGTCGGTTGGATTTTAGCCACACAGCCCGTGACAGACAATACTTATTGGTTTATGTATGCCGAAAGCCGGTGTTTTTAGGTTCATTGTGTATTGGGACAGTCCGGTGTTTTTTTTAGATTCGTTCTCGTATTCAAACTGAGCCTCCCGCTCAAATTTGTTTAATGTGAAAAAAATATAACGATGATAAAAATACAGAGAGAAAGGATAGTTTTGTGTAATCTGGAACATAATATCCCACTTCAGTAAAAACAAATTGGGAGCTTTCCAACTATCTGGATTCTCGTGTCGTGTGACACACAAATTATATTTGACATAAATTGGAATTTTAAGTACAAAATAAGTCTTGCTCAACAAAATATAAATAATTCAGTGGAACTATGTCTAGGACACACTATATTTATACACCCTCCAACTAGTTTAGAAATCACAATGTCTGTCTGTCTGTCCGTCAGCCCGTGTAAAATCGTGTCCGGGCCATAAAACTTCAAAGGTCCAAGGTGCGTCATGACCTTGAACCAAGGTCATATCGTAAAGTCAAGGTCGCGGGAAAATGTTAAAGCCTTGTAGATGTTGATGGATATTTAGCTCTCAAGAGACAGTTCTAGTTGTTTTTGGGATTATTATTATTTCTTTGTCAACATAGTCTTAAAGTTTTTGAGAAACCCACACACCTGTTACAATTAATTTCAAGTACCTGTAATTTAATAAAACCTGCTGTCATGTACCAATGTTTTTTACTTTTAAGTAGGGAAGTATTCAAAATTATGCACATAAATATTACTTGGGAAAATATTAACTTTCTACGTGCAAATGTCAATGTAATTATTTTTTTTCTCTTTTTAAAACATAACTTTTAATTACATGTAAGTAGTTATTTACTTTTCTTCTATTTAACTTCAATCATTACGGCCAGCTCTTAATGGTTCCTTTTACATAAACTACACCTGTCACTAAAATCCAATGGGTGCTCTGTATATACAAGTCGTACTTGGTTGGTTGAATGTTATTTAACGTCGCATCAGCAATTTTTCAGCTATTCGCGACGAGAACTATTTTATTAATCTCTATGGATTAATCTGATCCATAGAATTGTTTGTATGCATGTGAAGTGTGAGTGTGTTTTATGGTCTGCCTTGCACTAGCGCGCACTGGAGCGACTTCAACGTGCTAGCTCACAGAGTCAGTACGTCGCAGACAAGCGTACCACTACCCCAGTCCATTATACTGACACCAGATGAACCAGTAAAGGCCAACGACAAGTAAATTCACTTTCCCACATGTGGTCTTAGCGGGCCGGAACTCGAACTCACAGCTGTGAGAGACCCTGGATTTGAAGACTAACGTCTTATCCATCAGGCCACCGCGGCCTCTACAAGTCGTACTGTATAGGTATACATCCCAAGTACTTACGTCATGTGCAGAATAGTTTTTTCATTTCACGATGAAATTATACAAAAACTCTACACATATATAACAAAAATTTTTTCTTTTGTCATATGCTACTTCTGCATGTAGTCAAACCTGTCTATAAAGACCACTCAAGGGAACCAGTAAGGGTGACCCTTATGGGCAGGTGGCCAATATATACAGGTCAAAATAATAATAATAAAAAAAGAACACTTTGGATTCAATTCTACTGGCATTTATAACCAGTTTTTCCTTATGTAGAGGTGGCCTTTAAGGTCAGACTATATTTTATAGAAAACCAAAAGTAGCACTTGCCACTTTTTATTAAAACTCACATACATGCTCCATAGGTCAGAGATCTTTTCCCCATTTTAAAACTCCTTTTTTCTATCAAAACTGTTTTAAATTTGAATTTTATTTTTTAAAGATGAAAAACAATTTGCATTTTATGATTTCAAATGCGTTGACAAAAGGCGTTAATACCGAACCCTTAGTTAACCATTCAGACAATTTAAGACCTTTTTTCCTCACATCACTGACATGATTTATTATTTGCGAATATCTTGACCACTTTATTGCGTTTTTATTTGCGCTTTTGATAAAATGACCTTTATTGTGATTCAATCAAAAATGTTTATTTAAGTCTTTTAACTTTTTTCTCTATCCGCCCTTCAAATGTATTCTAGACAAACATATCTTCAACCAGGTTTTTGAACTTTACCCATAAATAAGATGAAAAAGTAAGATATGACACATAAATTGTAAGATGGTGTCAAAATATGCCTGGTTTTATTTAAAGAGTTAATTTATGATATCGCGTAGGACGCCATTAGCGAAATAATTATTAAAGATATGAAAATAATGTTTCATATGCATCTGATAAACTCACTACACTACCTTAATCTGTTAGACGATCTACGTGTATATAGAGGAAAATTGTCCATATCTGTATTATAGGTGTGATGTAAAACGGTACTGGTTGTCCCCCTTGGTCAAAATATTTGACATTGCTTCAAGCATACAGGTACTTCAGACCACAGGCGTTTTGTTGTTGTTGTTGTTTTTTTTTTTTTTTTTTTTTTTTTTTTTGTTTGGCCAGAATTTTCGCGAGTTAGATGGCTTTTTCAATGATACACGTTTTTTCTTAATTTAAAACATTTTCAAAGAGAGAAATTTTTTAAAAACGATAAAATATAAAATAGCCTGTGTTAAATCTAGAAGGGGTCCTTGCGCCGTTAGTCCCAGGAAATACTTTTGTCTCACAAAACGTTGTCTGTGGGGCAACCTCTGCCCTTTTTTCAGTGATAGTTGAGTTTCGAATTTAGACATTTTTTCCTCTTCCTAATTTATACTGTTCCTTTCATTAAATACCGATCATTTCAAATGAACTGTCTGATACATATTTTAAAATATTTTTAAAAAAATCTTGACCCTGTTTTTTCAAATGCAAGGGCCAAGATGATTCTGTCATATATCATTTTTTAAAATTAAATCATAAAAAAACCATTTAAAAATGGTATATGACAATCAGTTGTAGATTAAACACTACATAGCTCTAATGTTGCACGGTATCTTCAACGTATAAATACCAGTGATTTTGTTTGCTTAAAATTACTACCGAATAAAGGTAGTTTCCTCTTGAATTGGGAAAAATGATTAAAAATTTCTATTTTGTTCACTTAAATCCCCAAAACAATATAGTTATGCACTGAAAATTAAATCTTGTTGTCCTTACCCACAAATTATTAGATAGTACCAAAATTAAGTATTTTTTCCAATGAAGATATACTAGCTATTGTCAGCATATCATAATGTAGTTTGTTAGTTCTCTGAACTTCAAATTTCCCAATCTTAAGGACAGAAAGTAGTTTTTAAAAATGTAACGAAATCACTGAATACATTTCCTTTCCTATATTTTCAGATTCCGTGAATGCCTGCAGCAGTCAGTGTCACCAACAGCTCCGTTTTTAGGAGATATATACTTCAATATAATGGGGACTAAGTGCTTCGAGTTCGAATACGAGAAGGTCTGCACATCTCGATCCTGGTGGGGAAGTTGTTTAAAGAAAGAAAAAAGGAGAATGGCGCATATAAAGGAACAAAAGCCGTTTGATTATAACTAAAGACAATTAAAGACTCAATTACTTATTATATCTGTATCATTATTAATTAATATGTTCAACGATATTTTTCCTCAGTCAGGAATATAGTTACATTAGCTGAGAGAGAGAGAGAGAGAGAGAGAGAGAGAGAGAGAGAGAGAGAGAAGATGTGCATGTGTGATCGTATGTGTGCGTGTGTGTTAGAGAGAGAGAGAGAGAGAGAGAGAGAGAGAGAGAGAGCGAAAGAGAGAGAGATAGAGAGAATACGCGTTAACGGGTATTTCTGTATCTGGCGCTACTTTGGCGTCCATGTACATATTTGTGTGTGTTTTTTATGTAAAGCCCAATTTTTCTATCCAGATGTAACCACTTATTTAAGGAAACTCGATAATTTATTAACGTTTTAACAATTCATTTTTAGATATTTTTTGAATGTATAATAAAAATTAAATATTTGGTCTATGTCATTATCTACAAGTACTTATTCAGATAGCAAGCCTATGCTGACAGTTTGTAATAGGCCACTCCAAGTGTTTAGGTGGGTGGGTTTTATTGTCGAAGAAAAACAAACACATTTTTACGGTACATTTTTGTGTTTCCTCTTCCACGTGTTAGAATGACAAAATTCCGGTATTTGTGATCGGTTTTGATATTATTTTCACCCGATAGGTTTATAGGTTTTATAAACGAGGTTGACACTAAACAAAGAAACAACTTCAAATGTCCTTATGTAGCGTGTACATGTACCAAATTTTGAAAGTCAAACCTAAAGTACAGTAAGACAATGTAACCAGCCTAGAGTACAAATCTACTGTAGAGAGTATAATCTATTGTCGATGTACTTATCATTGCATCAACGGTAAAACATCCAGCAAACAATGTTATATACAACCAAACCTGTCTATAAAGGTCATTCAAGGGAGCCAGTAAAAGTGGCGTTTATGGGCAGGTGGCCCTTATATATATAGAGGTTCAAATAACATGCTTAAGGAGCTATCGGGATAAAATTTTACTGACCTTTAAAATCAGGTGGCCTTTATATAGAGTTGACAGTCCAACCTGTCTATAAAGGTCACCCAAGGGAGCCAGTAAAAGTGGCCTCCATTGGCAGGTGGTCCTTATATAGAGGTTCAAATAACACGAATAAAGAGCAATTGGGATAAAATTTTACTGGCATTTAAAAGCAGGTGGCCTTTATATAGAGGTGACAGTCAATCCTGTCTATAAAGGCCACCCAAGGGAGCCAGTAAAAGTGGCCTTTATGGGCAGGTGGTCCTTATATAGAGGTGACGTCTAAGACCGGTTCGGCTGTATCTAAAGTTTTATTTCAAGTATGATTCAAAATGCTCAGCCAACGATCGTGACATTTCGATAAAACCAAACAAGTTCAACATAAGCTTGCTATCTGCAATATATGACAAAATGCAACTTAACCTCAGTATACTAAAGGCCAGTATCACATTTATACCATACATATGTACGTCCATATATGTATTTCACGATACATCACCATGGCAACAATATACATGTACATGTATGTGCGTTTAAGTACATGAAATTTAAATTTTTAAAATAAAAAAATATTTTCGGTAAAACCATATTCAGTTTCAGTTGCTTTTCTTTTCCATGTTGATAGCCTGTACAATTTAACTATTTTAGTTTGACAGCACTAAACGCAATTCCTCATCAGTATAGTGCTTAGTACCAAAATAGTGAAACCAAAATTGTATTCAAGATGTTGAAAAGATAGCCAAAAGAACAAAATATATTTACCAAATTAAGCTAAGGAAATACTTTGCATGAGGAAGTATACCTTAGGTTTTGGGAATTTCAAATTTTAACTAGCAGCAAATTTAGACATTTTTAAAACAGGAAGAGTGCTAGAGTGAAATAATATTTTTACACGCCAGTCAAGATCCATGCACCTACCAACTGACAAACATTCTCACATTAGGACCAACACGAGTGGGATTAAGGTCCGTAAGGGCGTGTTTTGGACCAATTGGCCACAGAGGACCATGTTAACACAGAAAGAGCACTACGGTAGGTTTTTGTTTCCAAATTTAAAGTAGTGAATTCATCCGTAATCGCTGTCTTGATTTTGTAAACCAAAAATTGAAAGTCATGAGTCAAAATGCCACCCATTGCCACTACATAATTTCCACAAGTGAGTGTTACAATAAAAAAACCGAACTGATCATTGACATACATTTATATGCGTATTTCATACAAATAAGTATGTATTGAAATACCTGCAGGTTAATTAAGTCACAGATGGTGACGTCGCGATATCATTCAAATTTCATCCAATCAGTAAATAACAACAAGTATAGATAAAAAATAAACATACCAGTCCATGTCCAAAGCACAATCCAAAAGCAAAGTGAACTTTGAAAATTGCTAATTAAATTAAACACTTGAACTTTAAAAAGTGAAGTAAGGCTGGGTGCTCGGGAAGGGCAAGTGCCTCGTATTTAGCTATCTTTATTAGCGACGTGTGGAATTAAAATCGAGAATGAAAGCAACATGGAACTATGGGACGTCAAATATATCCAGGGTAATAAACTCATACGAAGAAACAAGGAAACACGTGTATCAAGACATTTAGCAGTCCATAGGAACCTAAAGATAGTGTTCGTTTGCCACTACGTTCGCCCCCTCCTTCCTAGAAATACCGAATCGGCCGATAATAAACAAAATCTAGAGAAAAAGAAACAATTTCGTTTTAACATAAATGTTTCATGAACTGTATGTTTTATCTGAACTATATACAGAACATTATATTATTAACATCACTTTTAAAAAACAAATGCAGATCAATCGCTAACTCGTATAAACACGCCGCTATCTGATCCAGTATTTCTAGGGTCTGGAGCGAACGTAGTGGCGAACAAACACTTTCTCAATACGTTTTTCTGTTCTTTTACTCACCGCTACAGAAGCTCATGATCATGATAAGAGTGCTCGTTCCGTATGTGGGAGGCGTGGCACGTAAAAGACCCCCCCCCCTGCACATTCTCCCGAGTGCACTGCAAAGGTAAAAAAATTGCCAGTTCGCCTATAGCTGGTGACGTCTCGATATGAGATAAATATTCTTGACTAAGAGGTAAAATCCCATTCCAAGGGAGCCAGTTCGCCTATAGCTGGTGACGTCTCGATATGAGATAAATATTCTTGACTAAGAGGTAAAACCCCATTCCAAGGGATTGAACAAATAGAGGACAGAATAACAATGTTGTACATTATGGCCAAAGGGGAGATAACTTGTACAATTCAATCTTTGTATAGAACATGATTTTGTGATTAGGGTCGTTGCCTTAGAATTTCATAGTTTTTAATTTCCTTTTGGGTTCGAGGTTCTAACATGGATCGGTATGTTGATAACTACTATATTTGACAACTTAAGTAAGCCGCCTTTGGTTTATATTGGCGTATCTCAGTATTTTGTTAGTGCCAGCCAGACCCCATGTGACCATGAATGACAATGTGTATTATGTAAATGTCAGCTCACCGGAACATAGTTGCAGAGGTTGCATTGTTTCCACAGGTCCTGAAACCGGGTAAGTTAAGCAGCAATTTGAAAAGAAGTAACTTGCTTAAGGCCACAACCCACCCATCCTCCCCCACACACTCCCGTCGGGATTCGACGTTTTACGCTCTAACAAATGGACTGGACTGCATGCTTGTGCTTGATTGATAGATAAGACAAAACAAACAGAAATCCATTGTTGACATGCAGACTTTAATTGACAAACAAACTATGAAAATGATACTAATAAAACAAAAATATCAAAACAAAATACTGCTACGTAATGGCCGAGATGTGTAATTGTTTATGTCTGAAAATATACAAAAATAATTATATATTATGAATATAGAAAAATAAAAACAACTTTAATTGTCTCTGGAGAGCAAAATCCCCCCGCCCCCAACATTGACCTCCTGACCTTGACCTTTAATTTATGCACATAAATTTGGTATGCGACACATCGTCTCATGTTGGTTAACATTTTGCAAGTTTGATCAAAATCCATCCATAGACATTGTAGATATGGAACGGACATTATATCGGGACGGACAACCAGACAAAGAGACACAGACAGACAGACAGAACGGATGATTCTTATATACCCCCTAAACTTCGTTTCCTAGGGATATAATGATGGAATTGTAGCTGAAAGCATGTTATAGCCAACGCGAACAATGAAACAATTCAACAAAAACATGTTTATGTACATGTACTCAATCAGTTCAACCAAAAGATTAAATAATTACAAAATCAAGGGAATTTTAAAGTATATAAAGAGACACTATTTTGACTGTACAGATGAAGAGTCCATGTTTTTCATGTATCAAATGATTATTTTCAGAAAATAGTATAAATGTCCTATGCCACATCAAAACTCAAAATGACGCACACTAAAAGGTTATATTTTAAGCTGTATGACAAACGTAATAACTTCTGTCAACTTTCCTTTTCTATGCAGCAATATGCCTGCTTCTCCTGCTTATGGTGCATTTGTTTACAGTTAATACGCTGTAGTAAAACCTGTTCTGACAACAGAGATTATATTTGACGTAACAAATCAATTTTCTATTCTCCTTAAGGCCCTCAAAAGTTTTATAGTCGTCATCACAATATTGTTGACAACTATGATGTCTCCGTACCCAACAAAACCATAGTTATATTTGACGTACAAATGTACAATAGTTCCATGTTCTTCTCGTTCTCAGTATTGATTTCACGCATGGTGGATGTATCGACCTAAACAGGATGTGCTTACCCTTCCGGACCACCCGGACTCAATTTCCTGGTGGAAATTCACGTGTTTAATTTGATTTGCCAGTTTTCAAAGTTTTTACTTTGTGATTGTGATTTTGGCATGGATTGGTATGTTTTTTTTAGATCTATTACAAAAAATTGCAGTTAGTATGTCATGTATAACTTACAAGTTGGTTAATATTTGACGAGCCATCCGCCGTTATTACCGTTGAGCCATCCATTATTTCCGCCATTATTTCCACCATTGTTTTCTTTTCCGCTTAGCCATCCGCCATTATTTCCACCATTGATTCCTTTCCCGCTTAACCATCCACCGCCATTGTTACCATCGAGCCATCCATTATTTCCGCCATTATTTCCACCATTGTTTCCTTTTCCACTTAGCCATCCACCGCCATTGTTTCCATCGAGCCATCCATTATTTCCGCCATTATTTCCACCATTGTTTCCTTTCCCGCCATTATTTCCATCGAGCCATCCATTATTTCCGCCATTATTTCCTTTCCCGCCATTATTTCCATCGAGCCATCCGTTATTTCCACCATTGTTTCCTTTTCCACTTAGCCATCCGCCGCCATTGTTTCCATCGAGCCATCCATTATTTCCGCCATTATTTCCACCATTGTTTCCTTTTCCACTTAGCCATCCGCCACCATTGTTTCCATCGAGCCATCCATTATTTCCGCCATTATTTCCACCATTGTTTCCTTTTCCACTTAGCCACCCACCGCCATTGTTTCCATCGAGCCATCCATTATTTCCGCCATTATTTCCACCATTGTTTCCTTTTCCACTTAACCATCCGCCGCCATTGTTTCCATCGAGCCATCCATTATTTCCGCCATTATTTCCACCATTGTTACCTTTTCCACTTAGCCATCCGCCTCCATTGTTTCCACCATTATTTCCGCCATTGTTACCACCATTATTTCCTTTTCCGCTTAGCCATCCGCCATTTCCACCATTATTATCATCGAGCCATCCACCGTTATTTCCACCATTGTTTCCTTTCCCGCTCAGCCATCCGCCGCCATTGTTACCATCGAGCCACCCACCATTTCCACCGTTGTTCCCTTTCCCGCCAGTATTCCAATCTAGCCATCCATTGTTTCCACCGCTATTGCCTTTCCCGCTTAACCATCCGTCATTTCCACCGCTTTTTCCAACGGCGACAACTGTTACTATAAATGATGAAATCAGTAGAATAAAACGGTTCATCTTGGGTAACCTATGAAAAATAAAATGGAGAAAGACCATCAAAAGGAATCATTAACGCATCGAAATCTTACTTTTATGGTTAACCCTTTCTAGAATAAAGTCCGCTTTATTATGATTTTATTAAACGATTTAACATCCATACACTGCCATTTTTCATTAATTAAAACTATTTTACACTATATTCAACCACTGCAGTAGCTCAGTTGGTAGAGTGCTCGCTCCGTAAGTGGGAAGTTATGGGTTCAAACCCCGACCGGGTCTGACCTAAGACTTGAAATTGGGTAGTGACTGTTCTTTCGCCGAGTACTCAGACATTATGAAATGAAAGTCACAATTCTTTCGGATGGAAATTTAAAATAAACGAGGTCCCGTGTCACGATGGGCTTTGCACGCTAAAGAACCCTGCTGTATACTGCCATTAGCGCAACGCACAGGCAAATTTTCTGCACGTTCGCCTATAGCTGGCGACGTCTGGATATAAGTGAAATATTCTTGACTGGGACGTTAAACACCATTACTCAACTCAATTCATTTATACATCATTCAGTATAATAAATACAGTATTTTGACCATTTTCTGGCATTCACACATAATTTGATCGCAAATGTTGAGCGCGGTTTTAAGGAACCCATTTAGTACCACAGAATCATATATTTTGAAATCGTGCGCACGGCTTTTGAATTTCGGGCGTACAATATTGATACCGACCGCATAAATTTTGAAATCGAGCACACGATTTTTAAAATCCAGCTCACAACTTTGAAATCGAGCGCACGAGTAAATTTGAAATCAAGCGCATTACTTGGAAATCGAAAAGGACGAGACCGAACTTAACAGTTTCATCATTTCTGTATTTGGTCCATATTAATCATTCATTTTAGAAAATATAAAGTTTGTTCTCGTTTGCTCTCTCTCTCTCTCTCTCTCTCTTCTCTCTCTCTCTCTCTATCTCTCTTTCTCTCAGTGATGAACAACATCGAAAAGTACAAATGGTTATACATTGATAAAACGAAAATTGATACAATGTAGTCAATACTGTCATTTTGGCGAAAACAGTTTTCCTCAACTTAATCTGTAATTAGAATTTTTATTTCCAGTCCTTTCATATACGACATCGAAAAATTCGGACTTTTGTGGCAGATTGATCTTCAGGGCGCGATAACGGATCAATTCTTAGTGCCAGTTTGTCAGTTCAATTGCCAAATGTTGGTAAATTTCTCCGAGCACTTTTATTTCCTCTGTTATCACTGACGGGTGAAAGGGTAATGATTCTACTGGAGCACCTGACATCACTTCCCTGACGGAAGTTAATCGAGTACAATTTACATATTATACCAGTGCTAATTTTACAACACTAGACGACCGTTTCGGAATACAATACATAATTGTGAATTCAATTTTTTTTTTAATTTGTCGGTTTTAAAAGTTAGTTTGCTTTTGTGGTTGTGATTGGACCGGTCTACTTCAATTTTGGATACATTAGTTTTATTTTTTTTAAATATTATTTTGGGTCATATTAGTTCACGGCGATAGAGGGAAAGCCGATAATGAGACGCAGGTAGTGTTGAAAAAAGTAAATGGAATGGCAAAAAAGAACCAAATGTTATTTTTATAAAATGAATTAATTTTGTTCCGTTTTCATAGATGATATACTTTCCTAAATAAGAATGTTTTCTGATAAAAAATTACCATTGTTCTTACCTGGTTGTTTTTTCCCTGAAGAGAGCTGAAGGCTGAATGCAAACTATTAAGGGATTTTTTATAACTTATATACTTAAATAAAGCGGAAATGCATGCAACATTAAAATATGATTCAAACAATTTAATGACTTAATTCCAACAATTAAACTGTTTACTTGTGGTAAATCTAAGTGTTCCCTTAATCAACAAAGACATGTACAATAAAAGGTCAACCATCATTAGTACGTGGCGGATATCAAACATAAACTTATACATGCAAATAATGTCAAATTCTCATGTATTTCATATTTATTTCAGAATCTCTTCATTTTATTGAGGATTTTTTTCTTATTTTAGTGCCAATGAAACATGCTTAAGCGATTGAACAACAAAACCGGTTTAACGCAGTTTGAAATTGTGACTCAAGTCTCTATTTTCACTTGGTTGTACATTTATTCGTACGAAAGCTTGTTCGTGCCACTTTGTAATCTGAATTTTTTCTCAAATCGTAGGTATCATTTTTAAAATCGTACCAACGAATTGCAAAATCATACCTACGAATTTAAAAATCGTATTTACGAATTCAAAAAATCGTACCCACGAATTTAAAAAAATAGTAACTACAGATTTAAAAACCGTATCTGGGTCATTCTCAAAAAATGTAGAAATTCCACAAACCAAAATAACGATAAAAAATAATTGAATCCCGTCATTTCATTGGTTGGATATCAATATTTGAAACATAAAATTTCATTCTGAGAAATATGCACACAAGACATTGGTTCTTTTTGAAAGAATATCAAATTGAATTTAAAATTGTGCTTCAAAATGTCCTCTGGAGTAACCAACATTTATGTTTTTGAAAATATCTATATTTAAGTAGATTTTAAATATAAAACATATTTATATACATGAATAACAAACTAGCTGACATATCATTTAAAATTTGAGAATGTATTTTTCATTTTAACACTTAAATAACAATCTTAAGATCTCGAAATGATAAACTAAAAAAATGCAAGAACGGAATTTTTATAATAAGTTACTGCCTTTTTGTGGCACGCGTTCTTTACTGGTTCATAGAAAAGTACTTATTACGTAAATTATAATTAATTATAAGTTAACAAAATTTAATTACATTGTGCAAATTAATTAATGAATAGACCATGGCAACACCACAGACATTTAGAAGTTATACCAAAGACAAAAAAATAACACCAAAGACGGCCATTTAAAATACTGAAATTTCAATGCGTGTTGGGGAACAAAAGTAAGACAATACATCTTACATTGTATTCTATCTCTCAAAAATGGAGTTTGAACAGATATTTGAATAGAAAAATTTACATTCCTCAAGATTATCCAATGTTTACCAATTGTTTTGTTAACACCAGAGACACCTTTGTAACACCAGGGACAATATTGTAGTATTTTGATTTGATGATCTTTTATTTAATCTTAAAACTCGCGATTTACCTAGTAAATTAAAATAAATATATAAACGATTGAAACATAATATTTCCTTGTAAAATTTGTACCATTTGGTGTCATTTTATATATTGGTAACACCACAGACAACACCAAAGACAGTTAATCTGTCATATACCACTTTTTGACAGATCTACCAAATAAAAATGCTAAAGTACACTTAAAGTGCACGATCACAGATCACAGTGCTTCTTATCGCACAGGTTTGAATCCAACTCGGACAGACCCAAGTATGAGAAAATTTGTCAGTTCTCATGCCGGATGTCGATGGTTTTCTCTAGGAACTCTGGTTTCCTCCAGAAACTGACCACCTCGGTATTATTTGAAAGAATCTTGACTGTGAAATTTAACATCATTAATGCAATCTCATTAAATGAAAACAATATGATGAACAAAGCTATGAAATATAGGTTTGCAATTTCAAAATGTAGCAAACATCTCAATACCACTAGGATTGAAAGTATCAGCAGCTATATCAGTCATCAAACCTACTGTTGGGTTATGTCTGCTTCTCGGTAGCTATATCTGTCAATGGGTCTGCTTTAGGGTCATCTGTGTTTCTCAGTATCTATATCTGCCAATGAGTCTGCTTTCATCTGTCTGTTTAGCAGTAGCTATATATCTGTCAATGAGTCTTATATAGGAAAATCTGTCTATCTGTAGCTATATCTGTCACCGAGTCTGCTATAGGAAAAAATATATCTGTACCGGTAGCTATATCTGTCACCGAGTCTGTTATAAAGAAATCTGTTGTCTATCTGTAACTATATCTGTCACTCAGTTTTATATGGTCATCTGCCTGTCTATCTGTAGCGATATCTGTCACTGATTTTGCTATAGGGTCATCTGTCTGTCTATCTGTAGCTACATCTGACACTGAGTCTGCTATAGGGTCAACTGTCTGTCTATCTGTAACTATATCTGTCACTGAGTCTGCTATAGGGTCGGTCATCTGTCTATCTCTAACTATATCTGTCACTGAGTTGTGCTAAAGGGTGATCTATCTGTTTATCTGCAGTTATATCTGTCACCGAGTCTGTTATAGTGTCGTCAGCTATATCTGACATAGAGTCTACTAAAAGGTCAGTCTGTTCAACTCTTGTTTGGTCTGTCTAAATATGTCATTTGGTCTCATGTAGCCACATTTGTCACCGTATCTGTTGTGGAGTCATCGGTCTGTACAAATTCTCCTAATTTTGTATCAAATTCTAAAGTAGGTCTATTATCAGAATTAGGTCTATTTTCAGTGCAACTGTCTTAAATATTGAATGCCTCTTCGCAACGACGTGTCTGTCTGAATATCTACTGTGTGTCCTACTGCCTGCGTACTTACTGTGGTTGTATTTGTTTTTGCTTTTTAGGTCTACCCCAAGGATCTGTTTTGCTCTGTCGTAAATCTTTGACATTCTTTCTCTTTCTTATTATATCTTGTCTGTGAACAACTCGGTGGCGTTACTTGTTTGTCTCTGGTGTTACTTCATTTCCAATATATCTGATAACATAGCGCAAAATCAATTGTTCATGGTAAGCGAAGACCCATATATGAATCTGGAATATGTGATAGCCACCATGATATAACTCAGATTGCATGTATTACATAAAACAATTCAAAATATATACCAGTAGTCCATGGTGTTACTAATTGTGCCACTTGTGTAACTAACATTTCAAAATTCAGGAATATACAATTCTTTTATTACTTTTACAGCAAAAGAACAACCCAAGAACCTTATTTACATTCAAAAGATCAGTCAAAATAAAGGAAATTTACGTATTTCTGACAATGCATATAGTATTAAAAGTATAAGTAATATAAAGTCCCTGGTGTTACATTTTTGTCTTTGGTGTATCTAAAAATTCTCATCATACGTAAATACCTAATTATTTCTGTAGTTCGACGAATTATAACTAAAGGATAGGTCAGTTGCTGTTGTTCAAAATATACATAGTTATTGTTTGCTAATTTCTACTAGGTATAGGAACAATATACAAAATAAAAGTCCCTGGTGTTTCCGTATCCAGTCATTGGTGTAACCAGAATAGAGTAACAGTATGATAACCGGTCATCTAATATTTTCTTTCACCATAATTGTACAACTAAAGGTGTGCCAATGTCTTTTAAACATTTGTTTTCAATATTTTTGACAAAATTACAAAAAAATCCACTTAATTAGTTTTAATGTCTGTGGTAACACTAAATTTGTCTCTGGAATAACCAATTTCGACAGTAATACCAAGGACAGTTACACAATGGACATATTTTCAGATATTAACGCATGGTTTAAAAAACAACGCCTCCTTCAGCATAAACACATGCTACATCTGAACTTTGAACAATGCCAACACTTTAGAAAGGTGTATTTTTCTTATTTCTTTCTTGGTACTGTGTACACAACGGTAACACTACAGACTTAAAATAAATCTACTGTTTAATGTAAACTTATCTTTATCAATTTTTACTAATTATGTTTTTACTGATGTTTGATTTTTGTCCAGATGCTGAATACATGATGTCTGCAGACTAGGGAGCATATACCATCTTTTATATGCAAGAGTAGTAACTCGTATATATGCACTTTTAGTGTTTGGTAACACCAAGGACCGTGTAACATTGTACCCACTATTTATCCAAGAAAAATATCATTCGTTGACATATTAAACTGAATAGATTGTCATATTTAGTCAGTATACGTGATTATCTAATGGCCAAAACCCAAATTTGATTTAAAAATCAACAATTAAATAAAGTATTTTGATGACAAACAAAAAACTTGTGTCGAGTGACAGTAACAAAGTAACAGAATCACACCTCAAATGATTACATAATTTTATAAAGTATAACTATTTATGAAATATTTTGTGAACATTTTACAGTTCCGAACCTGTACAAACTATTTTAGCCTTTAAATTGATAAAATTTAAAACATATCTGCATGTTTTTTGCTGGTGACATGAATTTCAACATTTTTTGAGAATGACCCATCTACGAAATTAAAAATCGTACCCTCGAATTAAATAATCGTTGCTACGAATAAAAAAATCGTAGCTACGATTTGAGAAAAAAACAGATTACAAAGTGGCACGAACAAGCTTTCGTATATTCATAATAAGGTTTCTTTTTTTTAAAAAAATGAATGCTAACAACGAACAAAAATCTTGATTGGTTAATTCAATATGTTTTACTTTTTCTTACGTCACTATTAATTCTTTTACATCACAGTCACTTCCTGATTCCCTTACTTTGGGGTGCCCTATAAAAGTGCATGGTATATGAAAAACCAATCCTACTTTAGAGCCAGTTATCCAGTTCGCTTTACATTTTAATTACATATTATACCAGTTTTAATTTTATAGCACTAGCTATATAGACGACAGTTTCGGAAAATAAGTCCTCATCAGTAGTGCTTGGACCAAAATTGTGAAATCAAATTTTAAAGATGCCCAAAAAGACCAAAATATATTTTACCGAATTTAGCTAAGGAAATATTTTGCATGAGGGAGTAAACCTTAGTTTTTTGAGGAATGATGTAAAATTTCTTAGAATATTAAATAATAAACTAGTGAGTTAAGGTAGCTACGGACATCAGTCTCATAATATTGGCCAATGTTGATTAAAACAGCAACGTCGGAAATAGGAACGAATCTGGGCTTGGTAACTTGAAGCAAAACTATATAGGCGTTATGTATTGTTATCCTCTGAGAAAGTTTCTACCACTACGTAGCTCAGTTGGTAGAGTGGTCGCTTCGTATGTGGGTGGTCGTGGGTTCGAACCCTGGCCAGGGTCTGATCAAGACTTGGAAATTGGTAGTGACTTTTCTTTTGCCAAGGATTCGGCGTTTATAAATGAAAGTCACTTGGTCCTTTAGATAAAAAACTTAAACACCGATGCCCCGTGTCACGGTGCCAGGCGTGGCACGTTAACGTTAAAGAACCGTCCCTGCCACATTGTCCTGAGCACACGACAAAGGTCACAATTTTCTTCCACTTTACTTGTAGCTGGTGATGTCTCGATATTGGTAAAATACCTTTCACTATTACGTAAAACCTCATTCAATCAACCAATCTATAGCTAAGATAGTTTCAAGTTACTAGGCCTGGCTTAGATAACGATCTGGCAAACGCCAGAACTTCGAGGCCGATTTTGTATCAATGACGTGATCATTGTGACGTTATGGTGTTGATATATTACAGGATCGCGTGAGGGAAATATGATACATGTGACTGCACTCATCCAATCAATCATCAGCATTATGAATGGGGATCCTCTATATATTTTATAACGTATCAAGATATTTTACTACACCCGTTCTTGAGTAAATACCTTTGTATGACAAAAACATGGTCAACTAGATTTATTATGTCACATGTTTCACATTATATTCTTAAATGTTTTAATACAAAATCAAACTGTTTATTTGCAAACTTTATGTTCTTGATACACATGTTAAATATTAACGAGCATTTAGTTAAGTACAAATATAATTGACTTCCCGGTAAAATGACATAAAAACTTAAAAAATTAAAAGTTGGTCACAATTTTCGATACTACAACTAATATATATGACCTATATATATAACGCAAACTTGGATTCCATCAATATTTTTTTTAGATCCGTCTTTCTTAATTGTTTTATTTGCATTGTTGTATTACAGTATGAGATCTGGCTCCAAGTGCATGAAAAAAGGTGTAGAAACTACATACATGAAATGGCAACAGCAATTGGTCATCTACTGGCGGAAGCACCTGTTCTCTGACATCACCATATCCGGCTACGAAATCAAATGGCCCCGACGAAACTTCGTGAAAGACCCTACATAGCAAATTTTGCCAGTAACTAAAAAAAGAATATAACCATTAGCGAGGAACAATAATTTATAATTTAACCCCCTAGCACTGAGTGAGTGAGGAACTTGGTGATTAAAGTCACAGTTAAGAATATTTCATTATCGAGGCGCCAGCAGTTATATGCGAAGATGCAGAAAATGTTCCTGTAACTTGCGCTGATGTCATTGTACAGCAGGGTTCTTTATTGTGCCATGCCTACCGTGACAAAGAACCTCGTTTATTTTAAGTTTTAATCTGAAAGAACCGTGACTTTCATTTCGTAATGCCGAATACTTGGCGAAAGAATAGTCACTACACACTTTCAAGTCTTGGGTCAGACCCGATTTGGGTTCGACCTTCCACTTACAGTATGAGCATTCGAACAGTTGAGCTACCGCAGTGGTTCGACAAGTACTGGATATCATAACTAAAATGTGTGAGATTCCAAGAACAACCACATCCGTAGAATTTTAAGATACTTCATTACAATTTGCATAGTTTCAACTATCCATTTAAGCGACATTAATTCATTAAAATTCAAATAAATAAATGTATTACAGTCTCTTTAAATTACAAAACCACTGCGGTAGCTCAAAAGGTAGAGGGCTCGCTCCGCACAGGAAAAAATCTGCACCTTCACTTATAGCTGGCGACGTCTAGATATAAGTGTAATATTCTTGACTGGGACGTTAAACACCATTACTCAACTCAACTCCTATAATTCCAGAAAACAATGCATAACTCAAAATACTCAAACACAGATAGCAGTGGTTGTCTTTCTTTCTCCTATGCCTTGTAGATGATATTAACACCATAATTATATCTTCATTGTTTCACGTAGTATATGATCTTTTTACCTTGTCTTAACACTGGATTACTTTTGGGTCATTGAATACCGACTTACCTGACAAAATGGATAATATTCGTCACTGCCTTTTGAACAAATTTTTTTTTAGAATTTTTAAATGAAGTAATGCTTAGAAACTTAAGATTGTAAAAAAAAGAATATAGTATTTCAAAAAATTTGGAGGTATGGCATAAAACATTGAAACTTTCTGGCTATTCTTCATCTTGTACTCTACAAACCTTCTATGGAGTATTTCCGCAGACTTGTGTGGGCGGCACATGCTCAATAGGAATCATGCCCTCTATGTACAATTATATTTACAATTTTACAATTTCAAACATTGCAGTCTGTCTAGATGGTGAGTTGGAGGGAACCGAACTATTCCTTTACCCTCTCTAGGCCGGTTGCTGCGGTCACTTTGTCAGGAATGATGTTACACATGCGAATGGTAGAAGAGAAGAAGAAGGGCTGCTGGTGTGTTTTGACTCTGAAGTAAGGAAGAAAGAATCGTAGTTTGTGGCCGCTTGTTGTTGTTGGTACTCCCCTTGTTTTAAGTAGGATGGTGCTGGTATTGCCACAAGGCATTGTATAACTCTATACATCATAACTAATTTTACATGTTGTCTACGTTGTTGTAATCAAACCTCAAAAGCAAACATACAAATCCATGTCCGAATCACAATCCAGAAGCAAAGTAAAAACTTTGGAACTGACAAGTTAGGTTAGACACGTGAACTTTCACCAGGGAAGTGAGGCCGGGTGCTCCGGAAGGGTAAGCACCTCCTGTTTAGCTAGCTACACCCGCCACGTGTTAAAGCAAAATTGTGTGAAAGGAACATGGAACTACGAGACGTCAAATATATCCAGGGCAATCCTGGACACAGAAACACCAAACTTATCAACAATACTGTGATGACGGCCATAAAACTTTTTGAGGGCCTTGATAAGCCTAGGCTTGCAATATCCCTGAGTCAACAATTTATTTGCAAGCAGCCTACTTCGTTGTACAAAGTCCCCGTAGTGGGAACACGCTCTACCATAGCGTATTAATTGGGAAACAAATACACCATAAGCAGGAGAAGCAGGTATATTGCTGCATAAAAAAGGAAAGTTGACAATAGAAAAATTGAAATCATCACGTTTGTCATAAAGTTTCAAATGTAGCCTTTCGTGTGCGTCATAATTTAGGTATAAGTCTAAATATGAAGCAGAACTTGAGGAATCAGTCGTGTCTTTTATTTCAAGCTCACTAGGATAGATGACGTAGGCCATTGGAGATTTTTTATCATCGCTAAATTACACTGCTCGTTGGTCTGTAGCCCCGTATACAAAGCGTGCCGCTCGCCTTTGTTCCATTTCAAATTTGTTGGTGTTTTTTTGGATGACAGGGTCCCATATGACTATTTTTAATGATTGGCCGTCTATCCATAGTTCTGTAGCATTGCTCCTTGATCTTGCTTGGGCAGGTGTTGATATTTATTTGAAGAAAAGCATTGATGTTGTTTGCTTTCTTATCTACGCTGTCGATATAGGATGTCCAACTAAGGTTAGAGCTGACATTTAGCCCGAAGTACTTTGCTGGTTTTACTGTGGCGACGGCTACTCCATGGAAGCTGTAGTTCTAAATGACATGTGGTTTCCTCTTGTTGTTGACTCTTAGAACTTCGCAAGATTGAAGGACATAAGCCAGTTTTCCTCCCACTGTTGCAAGTTGTCGGGGAAATTTTGTAGGATCATAGAGTTCTCAGGTAATCTTATCTGGTGACATAGTAGACAATCATCTGCGAATAAGCTTGATGTGGATTTCACAGTCTGACAAGTCGTTTATGTTATGTAGGTTAAGAAGAGAAGGAGTCCTAGTACTGTACCCTTGGGCAATTCTGATGCGACAGGTGATCTTTCCTGCCTTTCCCCTTCGCAAACTTCTTGGGTCCGGAATGTTGGAGGAAGCTTGCTATCCAATAAAGAGTTTGACTATGTTACCATGGATTCCATAATAGTGGGCGTTTCTGGAGGAGCCTTTCTCTATGTAAGATGCCCTCTTTACTCAATGGTGACACCCTTGAATTCTTTGGTTTTTTTTTAATTTTGATGAAACTCTTAGGGTTGTTTTTACTATCGTCCTCTAGTATGTTGGAAATATAGTTGTTATAGGCATCTTTACAGGCATGTGTTTTTCTCTTAAGTTGTTGAAATTTGTTCCAATCTTTTTCTTTTCAGATCTTTTGGCAATTTTGTATCTTTTGATGTCTATTTATCTATTTTTGAATCGCTCAGAAGTGAAGTTAGAAGGGATATGGACATTCATTAATTGTCGAATCAAAAACAAACATACTAATCCATGTTCGAATCATAATCCAGAAGCAAAGTAAAAACTTTGGAACTGACAAGTTAGGTTAGACACGTGAACTTCCACCAGGGAAGTGAGGCCGGGTGCTCCGGAAGGGTAAGCACCAATTTACTTGATGAAATAAGTGTGTTGACAGTGATGTAAATGTTGTTGTGAAATCCTCTGCATATTTTTCGTATTACTCTTCAGTTTTTCTGTATATGCGTTAATTCCATAAAACTTACGTCTTGTTGGTTGGTTGTACTTTGCAGTGGTATTGTCCTCAACGTAAGCAATGGTGTCATGATCACTTATGCCTCTGATGGGTGTGCATCTGTTTATAAGTCCAGGTTTGTTGGAAAATTTATGATTCGGTCCAATAATTAGTTGTTTTTATGTTGATGAAAGATTCATTTATTTCTTTTGGATACCTGTTGCTTGCAATAGTGTCTGATTCCCAATTTATATCTGGAAGGTTTGCGTCCCAGTTAACCATAGTGTCGAGGAAGTATCTTGCCTGACGATGTTAGATACATGTATATCACCACAAAATTACTGAGCATTACTAGGATCCCTGTTTTGTTAACGATAGAATGATCCAACGACTAAGAATGTGTTGTGTCTACCATCAATTTGGACCGCTACAATCTCGCCACTAGAAGGTATATCAAGCTCACTATATGAATGGCAACTTTTAACGGATACAAGCACTCCTCCGTAGCCGTCATCTCTATCCTTATCGTATTTGTTGTACCCCGGTGGTATATATAGAGGACTTTAGACATGTTTTACAACCTAGAATTATATCAGGTTTACAGTCATCAATAAGATTCCAGAATGTTTCTTTTTTTTTTAGATTTGATACTTTAAAAGTTGATAGTCAATACTTTCATGGTGAGATTTAGGTTTTGGAGATGATGTACTCAATGGGGGTCATGGTTCTGATCTTAGAGACTCGTCTGTTAAAGAGTTAAAGGAGTTTGTCAAGGATAAGTCCGGTGTATCAACAAATGACGAGCTGAAATTTGGTAAACCACAGGAACTATATATCCAGGATGTTTTCCAGCCCATGGTATACTCCACTTAATATGTTGATACATGCTTCATGGTACCATCCTTTACAGTTATCACAAAGTATAGCACGGTGATTCCATTTAACGACTTTGTTGCATCCTTTACAAGGTCAGTTTGATGTTATTGGACCTGGGTTTAAATTACAGGCATTAGAGTGAATTATTGATAATAAGGATACATATAAAAGGCAATGTGTATTGACATTTCTAAACCTTTTGAATGTTGAAATGATATGGAACGTCCTCTGTTATTTTGATAACTGTAATTGTTAAATATCGAAATCATTTGCTTGATGGTCATTAAATCTAATAGCGTTTCCTGTGGTTAAATAAAAAACAAACGTACTAATCCATGTCCGAAGCACAATCCAGAAGCAAAGTAAAAACTTTGGAACTGACAAGTAGGTTAGACACGTAACCTACCACCAGGAAAAAGAGGCCGGGTGCTCCAGAAGGGTAAGCACCTCCTGTTTAGCTAGCTACCCCTGTCACGTGTGTAATCACAATTGTGTTATAGGAACACGGAACTATGGGACGTCAAATATATCCAGGGCAATCCTGGACACAGAGACATCAAACTTATCAACAATACTGTAATGGCGGCCATAAAACTTTTTGAGGGCCTTTATAAGCCTAGGCTTATATTTGGTGTTTGGTTGTTGTTATAATCATTGTAGATGGATAGGACAATTTAACAAGGTATAAAAAAGTCAAATAATTGTACACTGTACGATTGTTTTGTTTACTTCCCGAGTCTAACACAGTTTTCCTATGAATACCATCTTCGGAACTCTCTCGATGTTTATTAATTGACAGACAGTAACAATGTAGATTTCATCTGGTGTGCATGTAAAATTTACCTTTAGTTAGCAGTACACGTAGATAGTTGGTTGGGTCATTAGTTTGTCTACGTAAAATATCTACTACAGAAATCCCTTTATTATTGACACCTTGGTATTTTTTATCAGTAAGGTTTTGTTGATTTATTTGTCAACTTACAAGAGGGTTGTTTAGACATTTCATAAGTGAGCCAAAAATGGGTTAAAATACGATTACCTAATGTCTATTTGAATTGATCAAACCATAAAACAATTTTTTTTGTTTCTTGGGGTTCTTCACATTGATTGTTTTCTTGAAAAGAATATTAGCTGTTTTAAAAGACGATGTTTCCCACTGGGCATGCGCATATATCAGTTGACTCATGTACATTTTAGAATTTGCAAACATTTGAGATTATCTATAGTTTTGGGACTGTAGTTCATTAAATTAGTTCATTAAACAAATGGATAAGAAATTATCAAATGGCAAAATGTAAACGGGCATATTTTTTCTGCCTAATGGAGCTCTTGTTATATTTCCAATGGTCATCTCACTTTAAAGGTGAATTGGTCTTCATTACTGTCACCTTTGTGTAACTATGAATTCTATAATACAGTCAAACCTGTCTATTAAGGTCACCTAAGGGAACCAGAAACGGGTCCTTATGGACAGGTGGCCTTTATATACAGGTTCAAATAATATGAATAAAGAACAGTTGGGATACAATTCTACTGGCCTTTATAAGCAGATGCCGTTTATATAGAGGTGGCCTTTAAAGCAGGTTGGACTGTATTTCTAAAGCACAGTACACATGTAAAGTATGCACTTGAGAACAAAAAATAAACGAAAAAAAGAAAACACGTATTGAGACTACTACATTAAGTACAAAATGGCAATCCATCGGTAGTCCAAGTAATTAACATTATCAACATTGTTATGACCATCGGTGACTTCGGATAAATCTTATTATTTCAGAAAACAAGTTATTAAAACCAAATCAGAAATTAATACCTTTATATATATTATAATTTATTTAAATTTTCTGAATGAAATATCTAAAAATATTAATAACATGATCTCATTCAGAAAATAAAAAAAAATTATGACACGTTGCCCAAAAAATGGAAGCGAGGTATTTTTTTTTTACTTTAAAACATTGTAAAGTAATGAATATAACCATGTTTGCCGTGCAGTTAATTTTTGTCGTTCTCGAGAATCAAAGTACCACAATTACATATTATTTTATTTTCACCTGTGTGATATAAATTTTGGTTGTGTTATAAAAGTAATGATTCACTTGTTACACAAACAATAAACTTAAAAAACAATGTTGTAAACTTGTAAACATAAGGACAGGTAAGATGAATGAGCGTTGTTTGTAAAAACCGGTTTATTCTTGTTTAAATACAAATACAGATGTTTTTTGCATAGACATGTTCATTTTATTGTAATATTTTATGTATCCGCATTCCATGGAATAGAATTGCGTCGGAATATGACGTCATCGTGTACTTTCTTCACAGAGCACGCATTCTTAGTTCCGTTTACAATGTCAATTGTATTTTGACGTACTCCGACATAGTCAGAATTTCAGAAAGAAATATACCAGTCAATGTTCAGATCACAATAAAAAACCTGGAAATTTAATAAAACATGTAAACTTCTAACTGGACTTCTTGAAATGAGACCGGGTGTTGTGAAAACGGGCAAGCGTCTCTCTAGCTAGCAACAACCGCCACGTGCGTATTCAATATTTAGAATGAAAGGAACAATGCACTATGGGATGTTAAATTTATACATCAAAGATAATGTTGGATATAGAATCATCACTTGTCAACAATGTTATGATGACGGCCATAAAACTTTTTGAGGGCCCTGATAAGCTTAGGTTTGTACTATCCCTCAGTCAAAAACTTATTGTAATTTGTAAGCAGCCTGCTTCTTTGTGATGGAAAGTTGGAAACACGTTCCACGACGTATTAACCTACAACAAAATTCATTTTAGCAGGAGAAGCAGATTTATTAAAAGGAAAGCTGACAATTTAACAACATGAAATCATCAGTTTTGCCATGTTGCTTCAAATGTAGCATTGTTGTGGATGGCATAATTGAGGTATAAGTCAAAATATAAAACAGAACATAAAGAATCATTCATATATTTTATTTAAATAACTGTAGTCATTAAGAAAACGTAAGTACGTGTACACAACGCAGACAAAAAACCGATCATAAAACTATTACCAGGGTACTGCGGTTCCCTCCACCATCTCGAGACTGACCGCATCTGTATATAAACGAAAAATCTGGAATAAAACATTTAAAAAAGAATCATTACGCAATATAAATATAATATAATACAAAATTAATGATAGTTTGGCATTAGTTTATTGTCACGATGACAGAAAAGTTAGATTTTTTGTCGTCGTCATACAAATGAATTAATACCTAATACACTGCCCTCCATAAATAACTCTATAAATTTATATTAATTTTGCCATAAGTTTACATCATAATACATTATGCCTAATCTCATACATAGGAATAAAATATCAAAATCTTTATATGTATTCCAAAGTTCTAGCTTAACGTAATGAAAGTTGTTTCTCTTGAAAAACAATGTCCTTGCAATTTTAGGAATTTTGTAGCAAAATATAAAAATGAGAAGCAAAATATATTTTTCAAGATAAAAAAAACACTTTTTAGCTGTAAAGCGCCAAGCTTTATAATTACCTGAATGATGTGTTCAACATTTTCACGTCTGTAATGATATGGCCAATTTTAAATAGTAATAATTTATGGATGGCAGTGTATAGTTTGCTTGTCACTGTTAACCAGTATCCACACATACTGTGGTCTTTTCATTCAAGCATGTCTTTTTCATAATAAATCATCGCTTAATAAAATTAGGAAATGACTTAATTGGAAAAACAACTATTTTTAAACCATGTCATGACATGGAAACAAAAAACTAAATACAGACCACCGGGGGAATACTATCTTAACATGCATTTTAATATAAAAAGTTTCTCAAAGGAATTCCCAAAAACGTCGACTTTTTCATTCAGAAGAAACCAGACTCGTTCATTACTCATTAATTATGATTTATATAATATGTTGGACAAACTGAAATAACATTCCTTACTTAACATTATTCTTTGTTACGCAAAATAATTATCTGCAGTAATTAGGTTTATGGTCAGGCTAATGACACGAAGCTATGGAACTTTTTTATCCTTGTTTTAATTTATAGAACCTACATTCAGACAGGCATGTATCCTTTGCGTGTTAACTATGACTACATAATATTATATAGTCAAACCTGTCTATAAAGGCCACCCAAGGGAACCAGTAAAAGTGGCCTTTATGGGGAGGTGACCTTTATATACAGGTTCAAATAATATGAATAAAGAACAATTGGGATACAATTGTACTGGCCTTTATAAGCAGGTGGCTCTTATATAGAAGTGACCTTTAAGGCAGGTTAGACTGTATCTGGGTTGGATCAATGCCCTTTTCAGTTTACATTGAACTTTATTTCAAATTTTAAATTAAATAAAGGGATTTGTAGTAAAAAAAAAAAACAAAACATGATTTGTCAATAGCCAACGTAACCTAACAAAATAGTAAAACACGGCAAGATAAACACGTGTTTAAATCTCACAACTTTGTGTTTCCCTACCAGGCAAACCGGGACCTCGGTACATCGGTGCCCAAGTGGTCTAAACGCAGGCCTTACTGATGACAAAGCCTCTCGACGTCATTTTTGCGCAATTAAGTGATTTGTGCTGAATAATGGTCAATAATTAAACGATCATTTAGAGGAAATATAAAATTTGAGAAATTGTTTTAAATACGTTTGAATTCATAACACTCTGAAAAATCATCAAACCTAGGTTATCGAAACATTAAATCCGATATCACCTATTAGACATACCAAAGTCCAATTTGTGGACTCGTATCCGACTTAAGTAAGCTAGGTTTAAGCCCGACTTATTGAAGTTTGTTGTACCAATTGTTTCTTCACTGGGAAATTATCCGTGTCAAAAGTTTGAAAGGATAGTTTAAGATTAATATATGTATAGTCGATATAAAGTTTTTTCATGACGTTCTATTATCTTAAACAAAATACAATGACCATGCATATTTTAAGTCGAGTTGGACTTTAGTTTAAATTTGCTGCTAGTTAAAATCTGGAAAAAACCCTCAAGAACTAAGGTATACTCCCTCATTCAAAGTATTTCCTTAGTTAATTTTGATTAAATATAGTTTGGTCCTTTGGATCTCTTGAAAAAAAAGTTTTCACAGTTTTGGCCCAAGCACTACTGATGAGGAATTGTATTCCGGAATGACCGACTAGCGCTGTAAAATTAAAACTGGTAAAATAGTTATATAATTTAGTCGCAATAATCTGCAGAACAGCGCATTTCAAACGAACAATTTGTGATAATTGATACAGGTTTTAAACTGATCTCTCAAGTATATTTCAATTACATTGTAGTATTTTAGTGGCAATGACGAAACAAATACAATGTACCTATTTGTCCGACTTAAGCTACTGCCTACGTAGGTTTGATATCAACTTGTCTAAAGACCGAGTAATCTGTTAATCCGGATTGTCAGAGACAGGTTCTTGGTAAATGCTGCACGGTACATCCATAAAGCCGCGAAATCTTACTACGCGCAAAAACAGGTTTCATAGGTACGTTGCCCATAGCCTTCACTCTACTCATATATATCTTTTGCGTTTATAACATGATTTAAATGTGACTATTTCACAGTTGTCTTGTAAATATGTTTATATGTTTTATTTATATGTTATATATATGTTTAATTATATTAATATACTCTCAATTATGAGGCAATAAAGAATATAATAATAATCAAATAGGACCATTGACTTGAGACTGATTGGTGCAACCCGACCTAAGTATTCAATATATGTATATCGTATAATGCACTTTTTTGGTAATAACCAGCCACCCAAAGAATCCATATCTACAAAACGGATGGAATGCACAAAAACAAAATGACTTCGACATTTGACCAGTTTTCGATATAATCATCGGACATGTTTTAATAGGTTCGATGTTATCTTACTCAGATGTATTTGTTGCATAAGGTTTTTGGCAATATGAAAAGACATTTATTTAAAAGAAAATTAGAAAATTTACATTAAATACTGGAGGCTTTTTTGAAGGACTGATTTTTTTACCCGGAGAGGGATTTTGGCGTACACTGTCAACGATTCTGGCTAGCATCATTTAACAATCATTCCTTAACTTATATCTGGTAGTTTGAAATATGAATAGTTGTTTAATTAAGCTATTCAAATTTTAAGATCAAAGTGAAAGCTTTTCAAAAATACATATTCATAGTTTCCAAAAGAGATTACCAAAACTATCAATATTTAAGTTAAGGAAATTCTCAGGCAAGAAATAATAATAAAACTGGGACCTGACCTGGCTCATCTTAATTTTTGGAATCTTAATGATTAAACATTTTATTTCCTTACAAAAAATTGTGTAAGTAATTGCGGTTTCTTAGAACTATGAGTTCATTAACATGTAATGTTACAATTCAATTGTAAATCAAATCCAGGTCAAGATGACAGGGGGGGGGGGGGGGTAAATCATCAAAACATTTTTTTTTTTTTTTTTATTTTTTTTACAAAACAAACATCAAATATATTTACTACGATAAACATGTCAACAATTAATGTTTATTAAACAAGTTAACAATTTGTTAATCAATTTAATGGTTTTTTCTATACGAGTTAACTTTGAGATCTAGACAGTTATAATCATGTACAACACTAAACACAGACTTTGGCAAATTAATTGTTTCCTCTTGTTTCTGACTATATATATTCAGTTGTTATACCGTTACAGCCTCGAGATGAGCCTAGTTGACGGTTTACCCCACTAAGAAGCACACACACGCACAAATAGGTAAGATTGCTCTTAAGACCTTATGGTTTTAATATTTTAATACATTTCAAGATAATTGATTTGTTTTAAATGAGTTTAAATCATTTTTCATTTTTTATTAATTATTTATCCATATAATTCCATTTCGTTCATCATAGAAAATTTTATATCAAATATACTTTTGTGAAGAGTCTTACTTGTGTATACAGTCCAACCTGCCTAAAACTCCACCTCTATATAAGGGTTACCTGCTTATAAAGGCAGTAAAATTGTTTCCCAGTTGTTCTTTATTCATATTATTTGAATCTGTATATAAAGTCCACCTGCCCATAAAGGTCTTTTTTTCTGGTTCCCTTTGGGTGGCATTTATAGACATGTTTGACTGTAATGTCAACTAAATTAACCAGTAAAAGAAAAGAGGCTTTATACACATTATTCACAGTTGAGGAGCAGTTAGGTTAAATTTTACTGGCCTGCCTTTGTAAGCAGGTTCCCTTATATAGGGGTTGACTTTAAGGCATGTTTGCCTGTACGTTTGTCTGCAAAGCACTGACCATTTTACCTAGTTTTCTAAGAAATTGTATGTCATTTATTTTAACAGATATGAAGCTCTTGTTATTAGCCGTTAGTGCCGCTTTGGTGTACTATGTAGAATCCAGAGGTATGTTGATTGATTTTTTTTTTTTTATTTTTTTTTTTTTTTTTCCATATTTTTTATTTGACCCAAAATTATATAACGGTAAATATTTAAAATATTTTTACATTGTAACGTACTGCAACATACTGTAGATGTACAATGTACTTATTTTCGCGCAATCAAATTTTAGCGCAAATGCTGAGTTGCCACTTATTCGCGCTAAGAGGGATCATTATACACTTTACAGATTTAATATTGAGTCAATTTCATTCCAAATTTTTAATTTTCAGTCTCTCTTTCTGAGAGTGTACATTGATGCCGAAATCAAATAAATTTTTTGTGTAAAATCTTATCATTTTTTAACATGAACGGGCATTTGGTTTATTGTTATTCATTTTTGAAAGGTGGTGCAAATAATACCTAATAAGTAGCAGACATATGTTGAGCGGTAGGTTCGGTTTTTTTTGACACCAGTATAGATTCCGGTGCCGTTTTAGAAATTTCATAATTTTGTGTTCTGAATTTTTAGTTAAAGGATAGCCAGATATTTTAGTATATGTGCATTTATAAAAATATGTTGGATTGTCTCATTAAATTCACCACAAAAAGTACAAATTTCGGTTTTAATACGTTTTACATTTGGTTAATTTAATATCTGTATACTATATTCCATGGTTTATTTTGAATTGAAATGATTGCAGCTTAAATCGTCTGTTATATAAAAATGTATTTGATCACAAAAGTGTCTCTCGATGTTGATATTGAGTTTTTGTTCCACGACAATTGAGTAAAGATCGGGTATTCTTTTATATTCGTCACAAATATCTCATCAAAGTGCTTTGTTATTTTTTTTTCTTTTTGATTTTTAAAAAGTCTATGTTGTTATTTGTAATTTGTTTAAGTATCTGAACATTATAATATTTGGTCTAATGATTTTCTAGGAGCTACAACGTTACCCATATATCCTGGAGGAGGAGGGGGAAATCCCTCAATATTACCTATTTATCCAGGAGGAGGTGGAGGTGGATGGAAACATGGCGGCGGTGGCGGTGGATGGCATAAAGGCGGTGGTGGAGGAAGTTGGAATGGCGGTGGAAGTTGGAATGGTGGCGGAGGAAGTTGGAATGGTGGTGGAGGAAGTTGGAATAATGGAGGAGGTATTTGGAACCAAGGTGGTGGACAACCATGGTATCCTGGTGGAGGAAACGGAGGGTGGATGAACGGAGGGATCGGAGGCGGCAATCAGTGGATGAATGGTGGTAAGACGTTCTCTCTCTCTCTCTCTCTCTCTCATGTCTTGTTCATCTCCATTTCTATGTTATTCCTCTACTATTTAGTATAAAAGCGTTGAATGGATTGTTTAAATTTTCCTTAAAACTGTAAACAAAATCTTCAGTATTACAATAGGTTACCTTGTACTGTGTATAATTTATCTGTACTTATTACTATCGCTTTAAAGAGGGACTTAATCTTCCGGAAAAACTGGCTTCACGTCCCTACTGGCGGTTCAGCCATTTGCCAGTATTGAAAGTTTTTACTTTAATTTGGGATTGTAATTTGGGCACGAGTTGGTATGTTGTTATTTGGTTGTATCCAACATCATTTACAATTTGCAATGGCGTGACATATTGATTTTGTTGCTTTTACTACTCTTTTTCATCTTCAATCCTTGCCCGGTACGTTGCTGGAAGATGGCTTGTCAGATACTTTCGGAATTTAAAAAGATGGGCGTAGTTGCATCCTTTGCTGTTCTCTTATTTTTGGACCCAAACGATTTTCGTTTGGGTGAGAACAGTAATGGCATAACTCCCCTGGTGGAAGTTCACATGTCTAACCTGTCTTGTGAGTTCCAAAGTTTTTACTTTGCTTCTGAATTGTGATTCAGACGTGGATTAGTATGCTTGTTTTTGATTGATAATTAATAGTTGTTCATATTTGGATGAATCTATAACAAACAAGACTAATTTTCAATATAAGAAATACATAAATCACTCATATTCGATCGGTATAACTTTTTGTTTGGTATGATTTAAGATTGACTAGCTATACAAAGTCTAAACGGTATGCGTTTCATGCATCATAAGAAATAAGGACTTGTCGCTCGTTGCCAAGCACATTCTTTTTATCTTTTCTAGGTGGAAGTTGGGCAAATGGAGGTAATGGTGGTTGGAATAATGGCGGCGGCTGGAACAATGGAGGTAAGCAAAACATTATTGAATTTTAATTCTGTAAAACTAAAAGAGTAAAGTTACCAACAACCAAACTGAGGATTGTGACAAGTGTTTTTGTAGGTGAGACCTACATTTGTAGAAAGGGATTTATTCCCGTTTTTGCTAAAAACATACACGTGAATGAATATTGATAAGCATGATATTTCTGTATCTAAAATTATCCTAGATATATTTGGCGTCCAATAGTTCGAATTTCCTTAAATTCACAGTTTTGATATACATGTGGCTGGTGTAGCTAGCTAAACAGGAGTGCTTACCCTTTCGGAGCACCTGGTCTCACTTCCCTGGTGGAAGTTTGTTGTTTAACTTAATTTGCCAGCTACAATTTTTACTTTGCTTTAGCATTGTCGTTTGGACATGGATTAGTATCTTTGTTTTTAATTTGTTACTCCCCCCTTTAATCCGTTTAAACATATGACCACTAAGTATTCTAAAGTTACTTTCAAGAAAGCGTAGCATAATAGTAATTTGATTGTTGTAATGAAATATAGCGAACTTTATTTTTTTCAGTTATACTTGATAAGTCTTTTTTTGTGGATATATACGCGTACTTGAATTAAAAATTGTCTGTTTGAATCCAAAACTATCCGTTTACTGTTTGAAGTTATATATTATTATAAATATTTCAATAGTTTAAATAATACATTTGGATTGTTAACCAAATTCGCCAGTTTTCAAGGAAACCGAGAAAGTGATCATTATAAGCAGTTACTATTAACTTATGCATATAAAGTGATGAGACACGTGGTTCTTATATAGAGCTATTTGTTACAGCTGCATAAATAATGTACAGCTTATCACCAGCGAGTTCTCAAGTTTTGTCTTCATCAAAACATTGATTCAACATATTTTAATTTACGTTTTCAATATAAATTTGACGGGTGTAGCTAACTAGATAGGAAAACTTTCGGGACACCCAGCCTCACTCCCCTGGTCGCAGTTTATACATTAAACTGAACTCGCAAGTATCAAGTATTTCTGTTTGATTATAGGCATGGACTGGGGAAATTCCGGTGGAAGCTGGAATGGCGGCAATGGTGGAGGCTGGCATGGTGGCAACGGTGGAGGCTGGCATGGTGGCAACGGTGGAAACTGGGGTAACCAAGGAGGAGGCATCTGGAACCAAGGAGGAGGCAGTTGGCATGGTGGCAAAGGTTTGTAAATGTAACGATCTAGTGTTGGGTCTTTTGTAGCAAACATCAGGTTTTTATCAATTAGCTGTACTTAATGTCATATAATTTACAGAATGTCACAGCAATATTGAGATGCTATACGAGGGCGACATTCCGGATTTACCTCCCTTTTCGGAAATCGTGTAAAATAAAAATTATCAGAAGACCTCTTAAATCAAAAGATGGATCCCCAATTCTTAGGAAAATGCACACAAAAAGGTGTCGTATATCATTTGTTTAATTATTGAATGATAAAATTGAAAAAAGGTATATGAGATTAAGTTTAAGGAAAATGGCCGACTGACAACAATCACTCTTAAGACTTTTGCCTGATAAACTAAAACAATATAATTGATTTCAATGGGTAATATAGAATTTAAAACATTAAGCTTGAGGACGCAATTCCTACCCTTGTCTCATCACGGGGTTAAGATAAACAGAATATTAGAGTTAACAAACTGAACAATCGACATATCGCTGGCCATGTCTTTTATGTTCCGACACTGGCCGCCATCACGGTACCAAAGCAGCGCCACGGCAACAAATGGCGTACTTGTGTCAGTGACGTCATTAAATGATACCATTCGGGCCGAGTTTTTATTCTTTTTGTGTGTAATTCAAGCATGCAAGACCTTTGTCGAAACATTGTGGGCGTGGCCGGCGATACGTCAATTGTTTTTAGATTTTATCAAATGTGGTATAGGTTATCAACATTGACCAGTCTGCCTGACATCTTATTTATGTATTTATTATGGACCTTATGTAACACTTTGAATTACAGAACTGTTGAATTTTTAATTGGTTTCTCTTTGTTTTCTTTTTAGGTGGCGGAAAGCGAACTTATTAAATACCAAGAAGTGTCAATAATGGTCCCTCAGGAAACGAACGCATGGAAAAACGATCCGGAAAGGATGTTTCTGTTTTGTACTTATTTTATATACAAGTAGTGTGAATTTACGGAATATAGATTTTTCTTTATATGCATTAATTTTTGGATACCCATGAATAAAATATGGATAGCCAAATTTTATAGTTTTATAGTTCTTTATATCTTGTAATTATGCTGACGTTGAAATAGTACCGGGTGTTGTTATTGCTATGGCGATGTTAAAGAAGACATGCCGTTTGTTAACATGTGTCACGACGAACAAAAAGACACACGGTTACCTGGACAGACAGGTGGCGGCTACCTGGCAGGTGGTGTTTACCCTTCTGAAGAAACCAACCTCACTTTCCTGCTTGAAGGTTCGGACGTTTAACTCGATTAGCCAGTTTTCAAAGTTTTATCTTGCTTTTGAGATTGTAGTTTGGACATGGTCCGATATATGACTGTGATTAGTAAATCCATCAATTATAATCGCCGAGCCTAGCATACATTGTAGGAATCCCCATTTCATGGGTAAATATGAATTCATGTTAATCAAAATATCAGTGTCTTTTGTGTTCCTATGGTTAATTTCACAGAGATAATAAACTTACAGTATATTTAAAAAAAACTCCCTATTTTGCTTAATATGGCGTATGTTTGAGCATGTTTGCAAAATAACAATACCTTTCTTGAAGCCATTTCTAATTGACGTATATTTGAGCCTGTTTGCATGATAATACCTTTCTTGAAGCCATTTTCAATCGACGTATATTTGAGCCTGTTTGCAAAATAATAATACCTTTCTTGAAGCCATTTTCAATCGACGTATATTTGAGTATGTTTAAAAATAATAATACCTTTCTTGAAGCCATTTTCAATCGACGTATATTTGAGCATGTTTGCAAAATAATTATACCTTTCTTGAAGCCATTTTCAATCGACGTATATTTGAGCATGTTTGCAAAATATTAATACCTTTCTTGAAGCCATTTTCAATCGACGTATATTTATGCATGTTTGCAAAATATTTATACCTTTCTTGAAGCCATTTTCAATCGACATATGAGCATGTTTGCAAAATATTAATACCTTTCTTGAAGCCATTTTCAACCGCTCTGTATTATTAACGAACAGCATTAAAAAGCAGTCAGTACTGTTAGGTGCTTTTGTAGGATATTTTGTATTGTAACCCAACACTACGGTAATTAGTGTTCATTTGTGTTGTTAAGCACTTTTGCAATTGCTTAAATGCACGTGTTTCCGGAAATAGTAAAGACGCTATCGAAGTTCGTTTTGAAACACTTCAAACTTCAGGGCATGTTAATTATTCACTTCCAATACTGTTTAATTTAAAAGTCTTTGGTGTCTGGCCGTTTGCATTTAAATATATAAAAGATTTTAAAGTGATCGACTAGATGTAATGCACTATTCAAAAATTTTAAAATCAGCACATGACAGTGTAATTAATTCATAAATTTGGTTCAAACACTACTGATAAGGAATTGAAACGGCCGTCTAGTGCTGTAAAATCAAAACTGGTATAATGTGTAATTGCAATGGTTCTGGCTCCTAACATATTTTACAAAAGTTTCTTTTTTATTATTCAGACAGAAGCATGTATTAAAAATAACAATAATGAGTGACACAATTAATTAGTCAAAACGAAAACGCATAATATAATAATTCAGTACACCACAAGCACCACATATATCGTCTTTGAACATTGGACAAACGATTTATTGACAAATTGATTCCCAAGTGGTGTAGTATTGACATTATTGTAGATCTTGAACATAAATATGAAAGTTTCCTTACAATCAAAAACACGCATACCAATCGATGTCCAAATCACAATCCCAAAATAAAAGTAAAAACTTCGAGACCGGCAGTTTAAGTAAAACACTCAGCTTCCACCAAGGGACGTGAGGTCTTAAGGCCTACGGAAAAATGAGACAAACAAGTTTTAAAATTATTATTTTACTAAGGAGGCAAAACAATAAAAACAGTTTCGATAAAGAGGGGTGTTTTTCTTCAAAATTCACGAAAAATAAATACATATTATTATATTTTCTTTGTGTAATAAATTTGTCGATGTGACAATTGGAATGGAGATTTTATGTTTACACAATGCAAATATAATTAAATATGTATATCGGCTATAACATACATGTCGTTCTCTTGTATTTGAGTGCGTGTCTGTCCGGATAATGGAACATCTATGTGTTGTATTTTGTATATTACGCAAAAAATATAAAAACCATAAAAACATTCCTTATCCAAATCAAAATCCCAAAAGCAAAGGAAAATCTTTTAAACTGACAAATTAACTTAACACATGAACTTCCACCAGCAAAGTGAGACTGGTTGTTTCTGAAGGTCAAGCACCTCATGTTTAACTAGTTTCGCCCGCCATGTGTGAAATCGAAACTGAGAATGAAAGGAACATAAAATATGTAAAAGATAATTACCAAAATTTAATGCATTGTATGATATTTTGTTAAAACAAGTTCATGATTAAACATCACAAAATGTTCAAATACTCACATTCTCTAATTGTATAGTTAACCTAATTTTTGTTATAGAAACCATATCCTTTATTTACTGATAAATCACATGTTTTGTGATCACCTGACACGAATATAAGTGACATAAATGATTAATCGATTAGTTTTTAAAATGGCCATATGTCTATGTTTCCTAAAAGACGGCTGATGCTATTAGTTTCTTACAAATACAACGTTCTGACCACGCATTCACAAACAAGCGACGCCCATTCCATTATGTAAGTTCAATGGATGTAGAGGCAAAAATTAAAAACAGACAATGAATTACATCAAACAGACACAAATAATACACTACTTCTTTAGTTAAGCACATCTTCAGTATAACTAAAGTTCCTTTAAATAAAGTCACATTTTTCATCACATACCGCTTGAGCACGGGTTTTGTATCACTAGCAAACAGCCATAGTTTCTTTCTGACTAAAACAAACTTTAAATATGAACTTATCATAGTCAACCATTAATTCGATATGTTTAAGCATGGCGAAAAAAACTGCGAAGAAATTATTTGTCGGACTTGTGGAAAGTCTGAGAGAGAGAGAGAGAGAGAGAGAGAGAGAGAGATTAACTGGAAATCAGAGTGAAAATCTAGAGTTTGCTTCAGTTTTGCCGATAGAGGACTAATTAATGAATGTCATATATGGTTTAATAGTCTAAAGATTAAAAGCGATGTTCCTTATCTGAGTGAGTTAATTTTCTTGAACCGTAGTGTATCCATCCTATGTATTATCCTTTATATTTTTCTGAAAAATAAAAAAAGAGAATAAAGATTTCTTGAAATTTTATGAATAGCATATGCATGTTGGTTCGTTGTTTTATTTATAAGAATTTATTTCCGCGTCGTCCAAATTTGCGCTATTGAATGAATGGTGTCAATATGTGTTAGTCTTTTCTCTTTTTTTCTCTCCTTGATTTGTTTCTGTCATTAACTTGCATTTGTCGGTTGCGAAGTACACGGTTTTTCACTTACAAATATCTTCTTCCATTGGTAAAAATTGCTGGTGACTGGTACCCCGAGGAAATCACAAACTCAATTGGCAATAATTGTGTATTATTGTCAGAAATATACTATTGTCTAAATTTGCTATTAGTAAAATCTTGTAATTCCACTAAAACTGAGGTACACACCCTCATGCAAAGTATTCCCTTAGGCTAAATTGGTAAAATATATTTTGGTCCTTTGTGTATCTTTTCAACATCTTGAACATAATTTTTGGTTAAAGCACTACTGATGAGGAATCGTATTCCGAAACGGTCGTATAGTGCTGTAAAATTAAAACTGGTATAATATATTTTTAAGTTAAATGGACAGTTGATTTGTCGACAAACTGCCGGTACGCCTACAAACAATTTTAAATTGCATCATGCATGTTATAAAATTACAATCTTTATCAATTAAACAAATGTACAAAATATATAAAATCTATTGTTTATCAAATGTCGTAATCGATCATAAACATGCCTATACATGTTCAAATCTGTGTGTTACACAGTATATGTCATTCAGATGTTACTTTTGATATTTTACATCATTATTACACATGTTTTGTAAGAATGGACTCAACTCTTTATTTGGGTATCTATTCAACATCTTGAAAACAATTTTGGTTTCATTATTTTTGTTCAAGCACTACTGATGAGGAATTGTATTCCAAAAATGTCGTCTAGTGCTGTAAAATTAAAACTGGTATAATACCCTGTATGTAATTAGTAAACACCAAATAAGAAATAACTATTGTGTTCATAAAATTTTAATACACAGATCAAGTATCATTCAAATGCACTGTGTGTGTGTGTGTGTGTGTGTGTGTGTGTGTGTGTGTGATGAATGTTTAGTACAACCTCGATATGATGCGCCTCGATAATTTTGCCACCTCGCTTATCGCCACACTTTTTTGAAGTCCCATAAAATCCATTTTGTTTATGTTTTTCTTAATCAACCTCCCCCACTGTATCGCCAAATCCCTTTATAACGCCAAAATTTGACAGAACAAATGGTGGCGATGAATCGAGGTTATATTGTATATATAAATTACAAATGCATTGTGACAGTTTTTTTCAGTCAAGCGATTTGAAATTTGAAAATCATATGATATATTTGCTGCACACCTAATTCTGTAATCCAAAATAGCTTACCAGTTATATTCTTCTACTCAGTTGTAATTAAATCTTCAATAAAAATCAATAAAATATACAGTAACCCTTAGTATAAAGATATCAAAGAACAAAACCTTTCATTTGAACCAAAGATTTTCTTTAAAAAATAATATAACACGAAATTTAGTTTCAAAACAAAGAATCGATTTGCGCAAAATGAATCCTCTTAAATATATCAACAGCCTTTAATTTGTGACGTATAAGCATCGCGTGACCTAACAAAAATGCATCATGATATTTTTGACAATTTAAATGTCAGTTTTTCTACCAGATCTTTGTTAAAAAATACCATTGCTTTGTAAGCAACTATAAAAACTTCAAATGCCCTTAACATAGCATATTATGATTTGTTTGTTAACCGCTGCACATGACCTTGCATGTAAAAATACCGACTGCCTATAATTCAAGATGACATAACAGCTTGTCAAACAAGAGTTTTAAAAAATCACACTTTAATTTAACAAAAATCTCAGGTGTCATATAATAAATACGTCAAAATATCTTAGTTCTTTTTATTAAAAAAGCATGTATAATTTATTTATTTTAATTTTTAAAATGACGATTGGTCATAATCGTGTCTGTTTCCTCCAAAATTTTCCTATATATACTGAGAGAGTTGTCTGTTCTAGACAACATTTTTCCACTCGGATACAAACTAAGGTAAGATCTTTTTACACTAAAGTACTTTGGTCGAAAACAAACCTAATCAATGTCCAAATCGAAACCCAGAAGCAAAGTAGAAACTTTGGAATTGATAATCAAAAACAGAGATACTTATCCATGTCCGAATTACAACCCAGAAGCAAAGTAAAACTTTGAAACTGATAAATTAGGTTAAACACGTGAACTCCCACTAAAGTGAGACTGGGTGTTCTGGTAGGATAACGTTTTAGATGCATAAACATTGCCATTTAATATCGTTAGAGATAGTTACTCACCCGGTCTCACTTCCCTTGTGGAAATTTTTGCATTTGTTACTAGATTTGCTCTTTACAAAGATTTTATTTTGCTTTTGGAATTGTGATTTGCAAATGGATAGGTATGTTTGGTTTTTACTAGTTGAGTCAAAATGGCAGAAAAATAGAGACGAGAGTCAAGCTTTCTACATGAAATAAAATCTTTATGTTGTTGTTCTCAGAGAGACCGTAAATATTCAACAAATTAATATTTAACGGACACGTGGTGTCACGAAAAGTTCTTTTCTTTTCAACAAAATGGATAAGATGATTTTAATTGCATAGATTGATTGAATAATATTTTGATCGGACGTTCTTTGTTTTTTAGTAAAGAAATACACATAACATTTTTTATATCGTATTTTGCAACGTTTGCATTTTTACAATGATTAAATTCATGTTAATGGTTTTTTCAGTTATAAAATATGAAGATTTTGTTGCTCTCCGTCTTTTTGGGCTTAGTCGTTGTTAATGAAGCCCTGAATGATTCCCCATGGACACCCTGGAGATACGGAAATCACTGGGACGATAATGGTCCTTGGGACAATGGAGGTATTTGGTATGGAAGAGGTGGGTCCTGGGACAACGGAAATGGCCCCTGGTACATTGGCGGAGGTAAGGAAAAATGTATTTTTTATTTGTCTAAATAAAAAAATATAGAAATACTATTGAAATCACTCTGTTTGTGACAGTGAAATACTCTTTATTTCGATAGATAATCAAACAAACTTAAATAAAAGTTAATATTTTTTACTTACTTGTACCTAGTCGTAACAGGAAATATGTATGCGCATCCGCGATTAACGTTGAATAAACTTGCACAGGGTAAAACGTTGGTGCTATGGAGATTAACATGTTGAAAACCAGGCAAATGGCGCATCCTATTGCGCACATGACGTGAAACGTTACCAAGGACATCAATTCCGGTGTAAACATCGCCATTTTTGGCATGTAAAATCCCAATAGCGCCAACATTTTCTTTTCTGCTTAACTACTTTATGACAATCGCGGGTGCGCAAACAGATTGTCAGTTACTACTAGGTACATTTAATGGGAAGATATCAATCTTTATTCAAATTTATTTGATTTTCTATGGAAATAACGAGTATTTCACTGTCACAAATAGAGTTATTTCAATATTAGCAATGATAACAGGTAAAATTTGAAGCCCTTTACAAATAATAAAAGACATGCACAAAGCAACCATGGAATGGCAACCAAGAACACAACACCATTTAAGTAAAGAAAGAACGATTATATTGGGTTTACTTATTAAAATGCACCTCCTCTACTTTGATTATAGTTCTAGAGGCTCATCAGTCTTCAAGCATATTTTACAACCAGTGAAAAAATATGCAAATTTGAATATTAAAAAATAATTTCACCAAACAGTGAACCAACTGCATGTATATTTTAACAATAAAACAGTTCTTTACTCTTTTGCAATTGAATCGAGAGTTTTAACTAAAACGAATAACCATACTGTCGCTATACACTGCCATAAAAATATGTATGTACAAATATACTTTTTGTCATAGGCTTATATAACAATCACCAAATTTCATTCTTATTTTTACAGTATTTGAAAGTGTTGTCTTAACTTAATGGTCTATAAGTTGTTTTTCTTGAAAAAACTTCTTGGAATTGCATAATAGTTTATGGATTGCAGCATATTTAAAGTAAGAAACGTGTACATATTAACATTATGATTTTTTCTGTTACGTAGGTGTATAAATTATTATATTTTAAAAATTACCCACACCACTATATTCAGTGTACACTTTTGAAATGTCCAGAATCTGACCAAGGGTCAGTCACACGTTTACACTCAGGTTTCATTGGAGGTTTCTCGCTGTTGATATCAGTTTCTCTGGTAAATAATGTAAGGCGTTTTAAATCCAAATAAAAACAGATTTTGTTTAAATAAAACTAGGAGGATGGAGAGGCAACAATGGTGGAGGTAACTGGCACTGGGGTTCCAATGGAAATTGGGGCTCTAATGGAAAGTGGGGTATTAACGGTGGAAGTTGGATTAATAACGGAGGCAGCTGGAGAAAAGGTAAAGACAAACGATAAGACCTTCATTTTTATACGTATTTTTAATATCGATCGCAATAGATATTATTAATTTTACATGTCGACATACTGACTCCCTTAGGAGTTAAAGCCAAACAACATTTCAATGGGTTTATATCAGTCATAATTACATATTATACCAGTTAAAATTTACAGCACTAGACGGCCAATTTGGAATACAATTTTTCATCAGTAGTGCTTGGTCCAAAATTACGAAACTGAAAGTTTTTTCAAAGACGTTGATAAGATACCTGAAGGACCAAAAGATATTTTGCCAAATTTAGCTAAAGAAATACTTTTCATGAGGGAGTATAGTTTAGTTTTTGAGGAATTTTACCATAAATATGCACATTAAAATAGTTTTTATGTCATCAAATAATAATTCCAGCAACTATGCATATATAGGCAAACAACATTTATCTGTCAGCTTGACCTTTAATTTGAATATTTATTATGGACCAGTTCATACCACAGTACTTACGCCCTCTGCATCAGGGAAACATGTTTTTATTGTGAATCGTAACACTACCTATGTGTTGGGTGGATCATCATAATGTGAAGATAATATTCCTGATGAAAGATCAAGCAGACAGGTCAATGTTGTTTGACTATATGTAGTAAACCAATATAAGTATTCCAAGTTTAATTTATCTTTTTATATTTATAGGTAAATCGTACTAAGTTTGTCATTTATGGACCCTCGGGAAAACAGAAAACAACTTAATTGATATCATGATTTTATATTTATATTGTTGAGATTAGAATAAATTGTATAAAACATATTTTTCATCTTTTGTTTTCTATACTTTGTGACAATATGTTCAAATTATGTCTTGTATGTGTTACAGTAGCAATCACAATGTGCTCCGTAAAAATTAGAACCAACAAGACGCAAAGATACAACACACGTATTGGGGTTCTATAAAACTTCTCAAGCATACTAAACAGCAACCAAAGCAAACAAAAAAAGAAGAAATCAAACAAAAATTTTACATGTCCAATCACAATCCCCTTAGTGAAGTAAAACTGTCAAATTAGCTAAAACACGTGAACTTCCACCAGGGAAGTGAGGTTAGGTCTCCGGAATGGTTATGCAATAGCTTACTAAGAATATATTTTTATTCTGATCCTCAAAACGTCTACCCTTGGTTTAATAGCTGCCCAGCACGATCCTTTCCAATCTTGGTAACATCAATGCTACTTTAGTATATACCTCAAGTGTGATGTCAAGAGCAACCCTCTCTCCAGTCGTGGTAAACATCAATGCTATACCAGTATATGCCTCAAGTGTCAAAACTTTATGACCCATAACAAGATATTGAAATTGCTTTTACCTTCTTGATAGTAAAGGCTTTTGTCAAATAGAACAAAGGAATTTGTAATCAAATCAAACACAAACATAGCTGTCCATCTTTTAAACCATTATCGAAAAAACGAAGTTAACGCATTGAAACATTGCACATTAAGTAAATAAGTAAATGCGTGAACTAAAAGCGTGGAAGTAAGACCAAATGCTGCAGAATGGTAATCACCTCCTGCCTGTGTACCTAGCTACGTCCGTCATGTGTGGCACTAAATTAAGCATGAAAGGTATATAGAACTAAGGATCGTGTTAATGAAGGAAACCCAAGGAACGATTGATACTAAAATGCCAGATTTCCAAAATAATTGTTTTAGAAGTTGTTTTCATTTTGTAGTCCCAGTTGCTGAAAGGGGCTTCAGTACGTCTAGATTCGAATCCCAATAGGATAATTACATATTTACCAGTTTCAATTTTACAGCACTACACGGCCGTTTCGGAATACAATTCCTCATCAGTAGCGCTTGGACCAAAATTATGAAACCAAAATTATTTTAAAGATGTTGAAAAGCTACCCAAAGGACCAAGATATATTTTACCAAATTAAGCTAAGGAAATACTTTGCATGAGGGAGTATACCTTAGTTTTTGAGAAATGTCAAATTTTAACATTATAATATCATAATGCGACACGGATTATCAGTTTGGTTATCAATGGTGTTCTCCAGTTTCCCTGGGCATCTCATACTTCTACTTCTATATTAATGAGGTATCTTGACTGGGGCCTAAATCACACTTTCCTTACTCTACTCTGTTATGAATGGGTTTTAAAATATGCTGCCTCGCACAAAAAGAATGAAGTTTAAAAAAAACTTAAAAATACTGAAGAAAGTTAAAATAATGTGATTAATTAGCAGTATAATTTTATTAGACCATTAAATCAGAACATTGAGGTAGAAACTATCATTTAAACATATCGAATGAGCGAGATAGGATTTCGATCAAATTCATTTAACTTGCATTGTAATGTCATCAGCGTAAAGTAAACATGTGGAAAGGTATGCCGTTGCAATGAGAAGTGATCCAAAAAGCCTCCTTAAGATTATTTTTGGAATACATTTAAAATAAACACAACAAAAATGTTATGGAATGCCATTAAAACTCCTAGAATACCTTGTCATGGTTTCTATTTCTGAGTATTTGTAACAACATGACAACCTTATGTAATCTAGTGTAGGAGCCAACTGAAACTTGAAAAAATTAATGAGCTATACATTAAAAAATTATATAATCAAAAAGAAACATACTTATCCATGTCCGAATCACAATCCAGAAGCAAAGTAAAAACTTTGGAACTGACAAGTTAGGTTAGACACGTGAACTTCCACCAGGGAAGTGAAGCCGGGTGCTCCGGAAGGGTAAGCAATTCCTGTTTAGCTAGCTACACCCGCCACGTGTGTAATCAAAATTGTGTGAAAGGAACATGGAACTATGAGACGTCAAATATATCCAGGGCAATCCTGGACACAGAGACATCAAACTTATCAACAATACTCTGATGACGGCCATAAAACTTTTTGAGGGCCTTGATAAGCCTAGGCCTAGGCTTGCAATATTCCTGAGTCAACAATTTATTTGCAAGCAGCCTACTTCGTTGTACAAGGTCCTAGTAGTGGGAACAATATTGTGATGACCGTTATAAACGCGATTGAAAATAATACAAGACTAACGACACAATGATTAAATGATAAAATATTATAATATTCCACATGATAACCAAGAATCTCCGGTTAAAGTTGCAAATTTATCCCTCTTTGTATAATAATATCGTATAATGTATGTTATATTAAAACAAAATACACCTAGAATCTATTTTGGTAGGTATTTTACCCCATCTTTCATAATCAGTGGTTTAAAGTATAAAGTATCCGTGTACCTCACATTGTTTCATACGGGTTGGTTGTAACATGTTGAAGTTCAATTCACAATCCAGAATTTATTTCTTTTATGAATTAAAAGGAAAATATTTACCATTCGGTAAAGGAATCGAAAACTGAAATCTTCAATGAAACATATATCTAATGTTCATTGGTGCAAAGTAATATCAATCTATGTCCGTGATTCAATTGTGCAATTAAATCCAGCCAACAAAACAATCTACTATAAACCACAACAGGGAAGCGTCTAAATGTAGCCTTTATAAAAAGAAAATGTGGTTTTATTTTGATTTACTTCGGACTGTTGTTGTGGCAAACACATTCGTTAATTTTTACCAAATTACATCGGGTTAAAATACTTATTTAGGTGAAATATATCCTCCGAGTAAAAATGTTTTTGATTTTAAAATGTTGCACTCTAAATATGACGTAGAACTTAAAGAATAATTCCACTTTTTTATGTCCTGCTCACTATGATAGAGGGAATTCACATAGTCTCCAAATGTAGATTCATTAAGAGGTAGAATGTCATCCATATATCTGTATATGAAGTTGGAAGCTTTGGCGACAGTCTTCTATTCAGATTAAACAAGGTTCTGAATAAATTCTACGTATAATGAAACAAATCACGAAGCAAAGGTGCCCGTTTGCATACTTTCTGGAAAATTATATTGCCGATAGTTGTCTATCAAAAACAATTTTGTTGATGGTATCTTCAGTATATTCTTGTTTGGAAACCAAATAATGCTGGTCAAAATAACCAGAACCGTTGTAAATCACTAGATTTTTGTATCTTGGATAACCGTTTTTTTGGTAAAACAATGCCAAGTGAATAATTTGTTTAAAAAGTTTTTTTTTCGAAAAAGAGTAAGGGATAAAAGTGTAAAGTGCAGAAAATCATCGTTTTTTTATATTTTCACACGAGACAATGTATTAGAAGGAAAATGTTCAAGCAATTCTTAAAAATTCATATTTGGTTGATGTCAGACGAGAATATACTTTATCTGAATAAGACTGAAAGTTATCTTTTACAACAATCAATGTACAGAGGTTAGTGTTAGAATTACTGATAATTGTGTAGTAGTACATTTAGAGGAACCTGCTGTACATCTTTTCTTGTACGGATATTTCTTAAGTTTAGAAACGGTTTTCGATGTGTAATTTTTCACATACTTACAACTTTTATCACATTTTAGATATAATCAATGTAAACCAATATGCGCATAGCGATTTCTCTTTACGACAAGATGCAAGTAAATGAAAAATACTAACCTTTATGCAAGACAATAGAAACTGCAATCGCAAAACTTTCAAATTTACAGTGAAACATAATAGTCAGTTTATCGAAATAACTTAAAATGTTTTCTATTTTCTTTTATCAAAACAAAGGGTAAAATACTATAAGAATGTATTTAATATGGGCTAGATGTATTTTTTCTATCAAATTGAATGATTTGTTAACGATGTTAATTATATATTATTTCTATATAGTTTAAATCCGATGATTGCAATGTTAAACTGTTTCTGTATATGATGTAGAATTGCTACATATTCTTTGACAAGCCACTATCCAGACTTGGCAGCTGACTTAATTGTTTCTTACAAACGATTAGTATCTCTTTTCTTCTTAACTGTTACTTACCATTGCGGTAGCTCAGTTAATAGAGTGCTCGCTCCGTTAGTGGGAGGTCGTGGGTTCGAAACCCGACCGGGTCTGACCCAAGGCTTGAGAGTGGGTAGTGACTGTTCTTTCGCCAAGCACTCGGCATTACGAAATGAAAGTCACGGTTCTTTTGGGTAGGAACTTGAAATAACCGACGTCCCGTGTCATGATGGACATTGTACGCTAAAGAACCCTGCTGTATAAGGCCATCAGCGAAGCACACAGGTAAAATTTGTGCACCTTCGTCTATAGCTGGCGACGTCGTGATATAAGTGACATATTCTTGACTGCATTACTCTCAACTCTTAACTGTTATTTCAATGTTTGTTGTTGCTTCAACATGCACATTTGTATTAACTTGAACAAAGTTCCACAAAAGATAGAAAAAGAGCATGTAAAATATTTAAATGATATTTATTCTAATCTAAACAATACAAATACAAAATCATTATGTCCATTTAGTTATTTCATGTTTATTTCCTGAGGGACCATAACACAAATATCGGCTTACTTAGTAAAAATTGCCACCGCCACCTGTAAATGAAAATAAATAAGAATTAACAGTAAACTAGACGAAAAAGGTCAGTGGTGCAATCAGGCACTTCTATATCAAACTCAATAATTAAGGCTTTAATTGATAATGCAATTGGAATTTACCATGACAGAGACTGGATGCACAATGACCATCTGGGACCAAATTTCTTAGAATAATACATAATATATAATCAGAGGAATAAATCTATAGGACACACGGTCTCACTTTCGTGGCGGTATTTCAGTTGTCTAGATTAGTTTGCCAGTTTCCATCATGGAATATAGATTTGTGAATGTCATCTATCCCATTGGGCTTGAAATAAAAAAAAACGACCGGTTCTTCAAGTACTGCTTCATATATAAACTTATATCTCAATTATGACGTCAGGAAAGGCTACAATTAAAGCTGTATGACAAACTTGATGGCTTCAATATTTATATTGTCAAATTTCCTTTTCTATGCAGCAAAATACCTGGTTCTCTTGGTTATGGTGTATTTGTTTCATAATTTATACGCCACGGGAGAAATTGTTCCCACTGCGGGAACTTTATCCAACTAGGCAAGCTGCTTACAAATAAATTGTTACCGCGTCTTACTATCCAGGTGTAAGCTTCAAAGTTTTTACTTTGCTATGCAATTTAGGTTTGAAAATTGATTGGTATGTTTGTTTTCGATATACCTTACAATGTAAGACTTTTTTAAATACATGTCTTACATTAAATGATTTTATTTTACTTTAAACCCATATTTTGTGCTGTCAAACTTTCAAAATAATGAAATAATTATAATAATTCATGTATTTAAAATATTAATTTCAAAATCCCAAAAATAAACTTATATATTTTGATAAATATCCTATTTCAATAAAATGATTGAAGCGGTTTTTCATTTTCCAAACACAACGTTTACAGTATGTCCTCAATTTGACTATTGTTTGTTGTTTGTTTATATATACACATTACACATTACCTTTTCGCCAGCTTCCACCATTTCCTCCCCAGTTCCCATTGTTCCCCCAGTTTCCATTGTTTCTCCAGCCCCCACCATTTCTCCAACCGCCATTATTCCATCTTCCGCCACCTATCACAACACCTATTGTTTAGAATAAGACGTTTATTTTATATTAAAATTTTCAAATACATCTCGTGTGCTACATTTCCATTTGGTGTAAAGAAAAGACAAACAAAGAAGTTAGAATAGAAATGTAATGTCCCCTTAATACAAACCTTCTTATCTTTTCTTGCTTACTTTTAACAAGAAGTTAAATCATAGGTTGAAAATTGAGGATGGGTTAAATAAACCAGTGTGCAGAATACAGAGTAATAGTAGCGTATTTTGACTACTGATAATCAAAATTCCGATTGTCTTTGGATGGCATCAAAAATGAGAAAAAGATACACAGTAAATAAGTTCAATTTTAAAAAGAGTGACAAAAATTGCACTTGTATAACATACAGAGCTGCAATGTTAGCTTTTAATTTAGTTTTTTTCAATCTTGATTTCGATTCTTTTGCAGTCAGGTAGATAAAACCATGTTTCAAATATAGTTGTTTCTTAAATTGGTATTTTATCACTTCTTACCACCACCGCTATTCCAGGGGCCGTTATTCCAGTAACCACCACCTCCACCAATCCATCCTCCGTTTCCTCCGCGTCTCCAGGGTCCATCATTCCACGCTTGATTTACAACGACCAAGCACAAAAAGACGGCGAGCAACAAAATTTTCATATTTAACTGAAAACATTAGAAAACTCAATTAAAGACGGATTTTTAAAATTGTAGCTACTGCGACGAAGAACAGTTAACGGCAATTTTTGTTTTAAAAAACATACATAACCAATCAAAAATATACCTACTAATCCATGTTCGAATCATAATCCAGAAGCAAAGTAAAAACACCAAGGAAGAGCATATAATATAGAAAATATGAAAAGTTTTATCTTTACAACTTGTATCTGTAGCAAAGTCTAGAGGCAACAAGAACATGCTGCATACACTACAAAAGGTCTCTAAGTCGCTTGAAAATGATAACATGATAATAAAATGATTACACGTGGCTAACTTAATTTGCTGATTTTTTCTTTGCTTTTCTGGTTGTTGTTTGAACATGGACCTAATTGATCGAAGCTTGAAGAATTCAATAAATTTATTTCTTTAAAATAGGAAAAGGGAATTTGAGAAAACATGTACAATAACTATCGCAACAAAGAACACGAAGCAAAATACGCCAGTAATGAAATAGGCAAACAAAACAATGATCTCCGTGACGTTTGGAAATAATGTTAAAATATCATTACTGACGGTGCTTTAATATATTGAACCAAATTGTTAAATAATTGTCAAATTGAAGACCACTTTATGACGTTTTTTATCAACAAGACAGACATTTGCCTAAATATATTTACTTCAGTTTTGGTATCAATTTTGGGTTCATTCGTTTATGATAATTCAACTAAATATAACTAAAGGTGATATAAAATTACCAAGTTTTAAATTTTTTTTTAAATTTAAAATAAAAAATTAAGTCCAAGACTGATTACGACTTAAAGTATAAACTTTCATTTGAAATAATTCAGCTTTCTTACACAAATCAATTGATTTTGAGTCAATTCAACAAAGATAAAATGAAATTATCAATTTAAAAGAACTTACCTTGGTTGTTTATCCCTCTGGAAGACTGCTGCAACATACAACTCTTCGGTATATATAGGGGACATTTGGAGGAAATAGACTCGATTATGTCCCTCCAACATTTAAAAAATATATGTTTTTACAATGAAAATAGGTTGCATTTTTTTGTTGGTTTTTTTAACTAAACAACCCTAAGATTTTTTAAGTATTTATTGTTTAACACATGGTGACTTTTGTTCAACTCTAGTGTGATTTTTTTAAAACTCTTGTTTGACAAGCTGATATGTCATCTTGAATTATAGGTAGTTGTTTTTAACATGCAATGTCGTGTCCAGTAGCTAACATACAACTATAAATCAACAAAGAAATGATTTTGTTAAAGACAATTGAAGTTGTTAATCTTTATTTACAAACCAGTGGTAGAAAAAAATAAAATCCCCAAACGTAAAAAAAGCATGACGTATTTGTTTCAGGAGGTCAGTTGTTTCAGTAAGGGCTGCTGATATACACAAAAATAGTTCATTATACGCAAACTCATTTTCTGCGTTTTGGCAATCAGTAGAGATGGACATTTTATGTGGAATTAATTAAGGATTCTAAGATTATACAAGTGGCTAAGGATTTAAAAACATAAACAAATATACCAGTCAATCTTTAAATCACAATTCCAAAAAGCAAAGTAAAAACTTAATAATGTATTAGAAAATGCGTTTTATATGTCAAAATGGCGAAATATTGACACTTCTTTGTTTTGCAGATCTATTTGTCAACCATCACAATGTACCGAGTCACGTAAGTAGAAAATGAACTAAGTCACTCTTATCATAGATTTGTTTGAATAACTTTGTTTAAATTGGCAATTGGATACTCAACAGATATGCATAAATTACTCATTAATTGGCAGTTTTTTTACAATGATTAAATTCATGTTAATGGTTTCTTTCAGATATAAAATATGAAGATTTTTTGCCCTCCGTTTTTTTGTGCTTGGTCGTTTTTAATGAAGCCCTAAATGATACCCCATGGACCAATAGACCCTGGAGATACGGCAATCACTGGGGTGGTAATGGACCTTTGGACAATGGAGGTATTTGGTATGGAGAAAGTGGGTCCTGGGGCAACGGAAATTAGCAGCTTGTACTATGATGGAGGTAAGGAGAAATTTAATTTTCATTTGTCTAAAACAACAAAATATAGAATTAGTATTGATCACGGGTAAAATTTGAACCCCTTTACGAATAATTAAAATCATGTACTAAGCAGCCTTAGAATGGCAACCAAGAACACAACACCATTTAAATAAAGAAACAAGAATTATATTTGGACCACTGATCAAAATACCCCTCCTCTAATTTAATTGTACTTCTAGACGGCCCTCAATCCTCAAGCATATTTTACAACCATTCCAAAAATGTGGAAATTTAAATACTCAAAAAACAATGTCACCAAACAATGAACCAACTGCATGTTTTCTTTGACAAACCTTAAATAAAAATATATATAACCAAACTGTCTATATACACTGCCATAAAAACACTTCTGTATAAATATACCTTTTGTCATAGGCTTATATTACAATTACCAACTTTTATTAACAGTTTTTACAATATTTGAGAGTGATATCTTAACTTCAAGGTCTATGTGTATGCAACAAAGTTGGTTTTTTTTAAGAAAAACAATTTTCTTTGAACTGTTTTGAAATTATCAGAAAAAATATAAAAATATTTAAAAATATATTTTTCAAGATAAACCACTATTTAGTTAGAAAACCGCTTTAGCAGAAACATGTTTAATTTAGTTCCGTGAAGATTTTCAGTCTGTAATGATAGGAGCAGTTTTAGCATGTGTAATAGTTTATAGATGGCAGTAAATTCACAATAAGAAACGTGTTCCTGTTACGTAGATGCAATGCGTATCATATTTCAAAAGAACGTCATGTCTTTTTCCCACATTACTTTATTCAGTGTACACTTTTGAAATGTCCAGAATCCGACCAAGGTCAGTCACACATTTACATTAAGTGTTTCTCACTATTAATTTTATGACATGGGATATAAGGTGTTTTAAATATAAATAAAAACAGGTTTTGTTTAAATATCACCAGTAGGATGGAGAGGAATCAACGGTAGAGGTAATTGGAACAGGGGTTCTAATGGAAATTAGGGATCTAATGGAAACTGGGGTTCCAATGGAAGCTGGAGAATTAACGGTGGAAGTTGGATTAATAACGGAGGCAGCTGACGAAAAGGTAAAGACAAACGATAAGACCTTCATTTTATACGTATATTTAATATCGATCGCAATAGACATTGATAATTTTGCATTTCGACATACTAACTAAGGTGTTAAAATAAAACACGATTTTATATTAGTCATATTTACATATTATACCAATTAAAATTCACTGCAATAGACGACCGTTTTGGAATATAATTTTTCATCAGTAGTGCTTGGACCAAAATTATGAAACTGTAAGTTTTTCAAAACGTTAAAAAAAGATACCTAAATGACCAAAATATATTTTGTCAAATTTATCTAAGGAAATAATTTTATGAAGGAGTATACCTTAGTTAATGAGGAATTGAAATCTACCATTAATATGCACATTCAAATAGTCTTTATGTCATCAAAAAACACTACCTATCTGTTAGGTGGATCATCATATAAAGATAATATTCCTGATGAAAGGTCAAGCAGACAGGTCAATGTTGTTTGACTATATATATATAGAAAACCAATATAAGTTTTATTTATCTTTTTATATCTTTATTTGTAGGTAAATCGTACTATGTATCTCGTTTATGGTCCCTCGGGGAAACAGAAAACAACTTAATAGATATGATGATTTTGTATTTATACTGTTAAGATTAGAATAAATTGTATAAAAAATATTTTTTATGCTTTGTTTTCTATACTTTGTGGCAACATGTTCAAATTATAAGTCATTTATGTAATGTAGTAGCAAACTAATAAAAAAAAACATACTAATCCCTGTACGGATCACAATCCAGTAGCAAAGTAAAAACTTTGAAACTGACCAGTAATGTCAAACACGTAAACTTCCACCAATGAAGATAGGCCGGGTGCTGCATAAAAATTAAAATAAACAATACGCAAAGATACAACACATGCATTGAGGTCTTATAAATTGTTTCTGTTAAACAGCAACCAAAGCAAACAAGTAAAAGTTTATAAGAAAAACTATTATTTGATATTTTAATGAAAGAAGAAATTAAACACATACATCACTGAACAATGCCAAATTACAATCCCCTTAGTAGAGTAAACACTTTGAAAACTGAAAGAAGAAATCAAACACAAACATCACCGAACAATACCAAATCACAATCCCCTTAGTAGAGTAAACACTTTGAAAACTGAAAGAAGAAATCAAACACAAACATCGCCGAACAATACCAAATCACAATCCCCTTAGTAGAGTAAACACTTTGAAAACTAAAATAACAATTCAAACACAAACATCGGCGAACAATACCAAATTTCAACCCCCTTAATAAAGTAAACACTGCAAACTGTCAAATTAGCTCAAACACGTGAAATTCCACCAGGAAAATGAGGTCGGTGGTCGGTCGCTCCAGAATGGTAGGCACCACAGTCCAGACAGCTACACCTGCAACTTGTTTTATCAAAATTTAGAATAGAAGCAACATAGAACTAGGATAATTTTTGAGACATCATATTTATCATTAATATCATGATCACGGCAATAAAACTTTTTGAAGATCTTGATATGTATAATATTGCAAAATCTTTCAGTCAACATTTTTAAACAGCTTGATCCGTGCCATATTGGGAACAACCTCTACCATAATTACTGCAAAACAAATATTACATAATTAGGATAAGTAGGTGTAGGCTGAATATACTTAAATTTACAATAGAAAAAAATTATGTCATCGTGTTTGTCATTTAATTTGAAATTTAGTTTCCAGCATTCTAATTATGAAACAGAACTTGAAGAATCGGAAAGACACGACTGATTCCTCAAGTTCTGCTTCATATTTAGAATTATACCTGGATTATGACGCACATGAAAGGCTACATTTGAAACTTTTAGACAAACGTGATGACTTCAATTTTTATTTTCAACTTTCCTTTTGTATGCAGCAATATACCTGCTTCTCCTGCTTATGGTGTATTTGTTTCCCAATTAATACGCTATGGTAGAGTTTGATCCCACTACGGGGACTTTGTACAACGAAGTAGCTTGCTTGCAAATAAATTGTTGACTCAGGGAAATTGCAAGCCTATGCTTATCAAGGCCCTCAAAAAGTTTTATGGCCGCCATCACAGTATTGTTGACAAGTTTGATGTCTCTATGTCCAGGATTGCCTTGGATATATTTGACGTCTCATAGTTCCATGTTCCTTTCACACAATTTTGATTACACACGTGGCGGGTGTAGCCAGCTAAACAGAAGGTGCTTACCCTTCCGGAGTACCCGGCCTCACTTCCCTGGTAGAAGTTCACGTGTGTAACCTAACTTGTCAGTTCCAACGTTTTTACTTTGCTTCTAGATTGTGATTCGGATATGGACTAGTATGTTTGTTTTTGATTACAAATAAATTGTTGACCCAGGGATTTTGCAAGACTAGGTTTATTAGGGTCCTCGAAAAGTTTGATGTCTCTGTGCCTAGATTTGCCCTGGATATATATGACGTCCCGTATTTCAATCTTCCTTTCACTCAATTTTGATTACACACGTGGCGGCTGTAGCTAGCTAAACAGGAGGTGATACCCTTCCAGAATACCCAATATCACTTCCATGGCGGAATTTCACTTGTTAAATCTAACTTATTAGTAGTCTAAAAAAAAGGTTTTACTTTTTTCTGGAATCCTTATAAATGACCTGGATACTAAGACTCTTACAAAGTGATTCTAAATGCTTAAGGTTATCTAGAAGTTTTAATTTTCAAAGTAATGACATTGCCACTATGGGAGCGGAATATTTAAATAAGAAAATACATAATATTAAAAATACATTTTGGAAAGATGTTTTTGAAGCATGGTCTATTTTACAAATAAAAAATATTTCCGTTAAAACTGGAACGACATTGAATCTTTGTGCATACGGTGTAATATAAATATAAAAATAAACAATGAAACAATACTTTATAAAGAATATTTCAAAAATAATATCGTTTTCATAAAAGATTTAATAGATGAAAACCAACAATTACTGAATTATGAAACTTTTAAACTAAAATACAACATCAAAACAAATTTTCTAGAGTATAAAAGTCTTATAAATTCAATTAAAAAGTATATAAAAACACTTAAGATACACCCTAACATCATTAAAACAATAAACCCGTTTATACCGTTTCACTTAAAAATAATTTTTAAATCTAAAAAAGGCGCTAAAGACATGTACTTATTTTTAAATAATACACACAAAATACAGACAAGTGAAATAAAATGGAAATCAGAGTTTAACATTGGAGATAAAGAATGGAAAATTTACAATTGCATACCCTTTTATGCAACCAAAAATACTATCTCCAGTGGTTTCAGTATAGAATAAATAATAACATTTTAGCAACAAATAGTTATCTGAAAAAAATTGGAATAAGAACAGATGAAAAATGTAAATTTTGTAACACATTTGCGGAAAATATAATACATTTGTTTTGGGAGTGTCAACATGTTTATAATCTTTGGGAGAAATTAGAAAATTTATTTGAAAATAAAGGAATAAATTTAGAAATAAATCCTAAAACGGCTATCTTCGGTAACCCAAACATTTCGGAAAAATTAAAACCTTTAAACTTCATATTTATCTTAGTAAGAAATAATATATACAACGCCCGATCAAATGATAGCAAATTAAATTTTAACAGTTTAAGAACAAAATTGAACTATAATATAGCATTAGAAAGAATAAGATTAAGCAATTTGGGAAAACTGGAAATTTTTGATAGGTTTTCAAAATATATTTACAGTGTTCTAAATTATTTTTTTTCACTATATACATGTATTGAATAACCATGCAGAAAATCTGTATATTGTATATATTGTATTATGAATGTATATAACAATTATGTAAAATTATGATATTTCATGTTTGCTATACAAAAATAAAAATAATTAAAAAAAGATTGTAATTATGATCCTTTAAGCGTCTAATCTAAGTGTTAATAGCTGTCAAGCGCAACCCTTTTCCAATCTTGGTAACATCAATGCTACACTATCATAAACTTCAAGAGAAATGTTAAGAGCAACCCTCTCTCCAGTCTTGATAAACATCAATGCTATACCAGTATATGCCTCAAGTGTCTAAACCTCATGACCCATAACAAGATTTTGAAATGGCTTTTACATTATTGATGATACAGAAAGATCATACTTATCAACAATATTGTGATGACTGAAAAAATGCTGTCTTGCGACACAATGACTAAATGATAAAATATCATAAAATCTGAGTTCTACATGATAATTAAGAATCTCCGGTTAAAGTTGCAAAGTTATTCCTCTTTGTATTACAATATCGTATAATGTATGTTATAATAAAACAAAATAACCTAGTATGTATTGAAAATAAAGTAAGATGCGAATTTTTTGTTTTAAAATAAAAGCGTTCTAATATTTAACGATAAATTAAAAAGGTTTTTGAACTAAATGATAAAAATATTATAAAAATTGAGTTCCACGTGATAAACACAAATCTCCGGTTAAAGTTGCAAAGTTTTTTCTCTTTTTATTACAACAGCGTGCAGTGTATGTTATATATCAAATATAAATTATTTATGTACCTTACATTGTGTCATACGGGTTGGCTGTGACATGTTTTAGTTACACATTTCTTTCTTTTATGAATTAATAAGAAATATTTACCATTTGGTAAAGGAATCGTAAACTAAAATCGTCAATGAAACAATGCGGCAGCATGTTCCACTCAATCTTATATAAATTTATTTCATCATGTGCAATATAATATCACTCAATATCTTTCGAAATGGTTCAAAAGTGCAATTAAATCCAGCCAAAAACAATTTAGTATAAACCACAAAACAGGGCTGCGTCTAAATGTAGCGTTTTAGGAAGATTTTGTCTTTATATTTTGTTTTAATTCGGACAGTTGATGTGACAAACACATTCGTTAATCGTTTCAAATTACATCGTATTAAGATTGGGTGAAATATGTCATCGATGTTAAAAAGTTTTTAAAATGTTGCATGTCTAAATATAAAGTAAATAAAGTCTTATCTGTATTTCCAGCAGCTCACTAATTTAAATAGCATTCACATAGTCTCCAAATACAGATTTATTAAGAGCTATATAGAATCTCATCTATATATCTGCATAATAATTTGGTTGATTTTGCGACAGTCCTCTCCCCAGATTTAACAAGGTTCTGCATAAATTCTGCTTCATACGAATAATGAAACAAAACAAGAAATGATGCCCATTTCTATACTGATTGCCTGCTGGAAAATGATATTACCGAATATAAAAATATATTGTCTGTCAAAGACAATTTTGTTGATGGTATCTTACCATTTTTGTAAAACAATGCCAAGTGAATACTTTGTTTTAGACGTTCTTTTAATTTAGAATGAGAGATAGTAGTGTAAAGTGTAGAAAAATCAACAGTTTGTTTTTTTTTTCTTTTTTACACGTGATAACGTACTAGAATAAAAATGTCCAAGTAATTCTTTGGAATTTTAAGAATTAATCATTAGGTGATGCGAGGCGAGAGTAGACTCTATCTAAATAAGACTGAAGATCATCTTTGACGACGATCAACGGACAGTAGTTTGTGTTAGAATTACTGATTAAGTTCTCATATTGGCAACATTTGTCGGAGTGCATGGTAATCAATTTAATCAAATATGCGCATATCCATTTTCCTTTATAACAAGATCCAAATAAATGAAAAACACTCAGCTTTATTCAAGACAATAGAAACTGCAATTGTAAAACTTTCAAATTTATAGTGAAACAGAAAATAATAAGTTTATCAAATAACTTAAAAATGTTGTCTCTTTACTTCTATCAAACGAAGGGTAAAATAGTATAAGGGTGTATTCATGTTGGGCTAGTTTTTTTAATTATATTGAATGATTTGTTAAACATATTGATAATATATTATTTCTTTATGGTTTAAATCCCATGATTTCAATGTTAAATTGTTTCTGTATGTGATGTAGAATTGCTAGACATTCTTTGCCCAAGCCATTGTTCAGACTTGGCAGCTGCCTAGTTTGTTTCTTACAAACGATTAGTACCGTTTCTTCTTAACTGTTACTTACCACTGAGGTAGGTGAGTTGGTAGAGTGATCGCTAAGTAAGTGGGAGGTCGTGGGTTCGAACCCCGAATGGGTCTGACCTAAGTCTTGAAAGTTGGTAGTAACTGTTCTTTCGCCAACACTCGGCATTACAAAAAAGTCACTGTTTTTTCGGATGAGAACTTAAAATAAACAAGGTCTCGCGTCACGGTGGGTTTCCACGCTAAAGAACCCTGCTGTATATTGTCATCAGTGCAATGCACAGGCAAAATGTCTGCACCTTCGCCTATCGCTGGCGACGTCTCGATGTAAGTGAAATATTCTTGACTGGGATGTTAAACACCATTACTCTTGAACATGAACATGTGGTATAACTTGATCAAAGTTCCACAAAAGATTAAAAACGAACATGTAAAATATTTAAATGATATTTATTCTAATCTAAACAATACAAATACAAAATCATCATATCAATTTAGTAATTTCCTGTTTATTTCCTGAGGGACCATAAGACAAATATTGGCTGACTTAATAAAAATTGCCACCGCCGCCTGCAAATGAAAATAAATAAAAATTGACAGTAAACAATTAATTGTCTAAATTAAATTGCCAGTTTCCAACATGGAATATAGATTTGTGGATGTCACCTATCCAATGAGTTTAAAATAAATAATACGACTGATACTTCAAGTTCTGCTGCACCACTGCGGTAGCTCAGTTGGTAGACTGCTCGCTCCGTAAGTGGGAGGTCGTGGGTTCGAACCCCGGCCGGGTCTGACCCAAGACTTGAAAGTGGGTAGTGACTGTTCTTTCGCCAAGCACTCGGCATTACGAAATGAAAGTCACGGTTCTTTCGGATGGGAACTTAAAATAAACGAGGTCCCGTGTCACGGTGGGCTTGGCACGCCAAAGAACCCTGCTGTATAATGCCATAAGCGCAACGCACAGGCAAAATTTCTGCACTTTCGCCTATAGCTGGCGACGTCTCGATATAAGTGAAATATTCTTGACTGGGACGTTAAACATCATTACTCACTCACTCACTCACTCAAGTTCTGCTGCATATTTAAACTTATATCTCAATTATGACGCCAAGAAAAGGCTACATTTAAAACTGTATGACAAACGTAATGACCTTAGTTTTTCTATTGTCAACTTTCCTTTTCCATGCAGCAAAATACCTGCTTCTTCTGATATGGTGTATTTGTTTCATTATTAATACGCTAAGGAAGAAATTGTTCCCACTTCAGGAACTTTATACAACGAGGCAAGCTGCTCACAAATAAATTGTTACCGCGCCTTACTTTCCCGGTGTAAGCTTCAACGTTTTTACTTTGCTATGCGATTTAGGTTTGAAAATGGATTGGTGTGTTTGTTTTCGATATACCTTACAATGTAAGCTCTTTTTAATACCTATCTAACATTATGTGATTTTATTTTACTTTAAAGACATATATACTATGTGCTTTCAAAATAATAAAATAATAATAATAATTCATATATTTAAAATATTAATTTCAAAATCCATAAATTTACTTATATATTTGAATAAATATAATCTTTTATAAAATGATTGATGCGGTTTCAAACTTAAATTTTGCTGTTGTATTTGATATATAACCTCCTTACCTTTTCGCCAGCTTCCACCATTTCCTCCCCAGTTCCAATTCCCATTGTTACCCCAGTTTCCATTGTTTCTCCAGCTCCCTCCATTACCACCGTTCCATCCACCATTCCATCTTCCGCCACCTATCACAACACCTATTGTTTAGAATAAGATGTTTTATTTTATATTAAAATTTCATTTATATCTCGTGTGTTATATTTCCATTTTCGTTTAAAAGGAAAGACATACATAGAAGTTCAAATAGTAAGAACATGTAATGTCCCCTTAGTTCCAACCTATTAAATTTTTCTTGCATACTTTATCATAGGTTGAAAAATTCAAGATGAGTTAAATAAACCGGTGTGCAGGATAGAGATTAATAGTAGCGTAGTTTGACCACTGATAAAAATTCCGATTGTCTTTGGGTGGCATAAAAAATGACAAAAAAGGTACACAGTGAGAAAGTTCAATTTTGAAATCAGTGACAAAAATTGCATCCGTATAACATAAATCTGCAATTCCATATTATACCAGTTTTAATTTTTACAGCACTAGACGGCCGTTTCGGAATACAATTCCTCATCAGTAGTGCTTGGACCAAAATTATGAAACCAAAATTTTTTGAAGATGTTGAAAACTTACCCAAAGGACCAAAATATATTTTACCAAATTAAGCTAAGGAATACTTTGCATGAGGGAGTATACCTTAGTTTTTGAGAAATTTCAAATTTTAACTTTCAGGAAATTTAGACAATTATAGTATATTTCTGACACTAATACAAAATTATTGCCTACTGAGTTGGTGATATCCTCAATATTAGTTTATAATTTGTTTTTTAATCTTGATTTTTTTTTTTTTTTTTTTTTTTTGCAATCAGGTAGATAACACCATGTTTTAAATACAGTTGTTTCTTAAATTGGTATTTTATCACTTCTTACCACCACCGCTATTCCAGGGACCGTTATTCCAGTAACCACCACCTCCACCAATCCATCCTCCATTATTTCCACCGTATCTCCAGGGTCCATTATTCCACGCTTGATTTACAACGACCAAGCACAAAAAGACGGCGAGCAATAAAATCTTCATATTTTAACTGAAAACATTGAAAATTTAATTAACGGCGGATTTTAAAATTGTATCTACTGCAACAAAGAACAGTTAACGGCAATTTTAACCAATCCGTATCCGTATCAAAGCCTAGAGACAACAAGAACATGCTGCATATGCTACAAAAGGTCTCTAAGTCACTTTAAAGTGATAACATGATAATTAAATGATTACACGTGGGTAACTTAATTTGTTAATTATTTTTATTGCTTTTCTGATTGTTATGTGAACATGGACCCAATTGATCGTAGCTTGAAAAATTCAAGAAATCAATAAATTGATTCCTTTAAAATAAGAAAAGGAAATTAGCAAAAACAAGTACAATAACCATTGTAACCACGAACACGAAACAAAATACGTTAGTGGTGAAATAGGCAAACAAAATGATCTCAGCCGATTTTTTAAATTGTGTTAAAAAACCATTAGAGACTGTTAAATATAGAACCAAATTGTTTGAAATATCCGATTTAAGACCTAGATATATTTATTAAGGTTTTGGTATCAATTTGGTAATTCAACTAAAGACTATATAGGTTTTTAACTTTTCTGAGTGAGTGAGTGAGTGAGTGAGTAATGGTGTTTAACGTCCCAGTCAAGAATATTTCACTTATATCGAGATGTCGCCAGCTATAGGCGAAGGTGCAGAAATTTTGCCTGTGCATTGCGCTGATGGCATTTTACAGCAGGGTTCTTTATCGTGCCAAGCCTACCAAGACACGGGGCCTCGATTATTTTAAGTTCCCATCCGAAAGAACCTTGACTTTCATTTCGTTATGCCGAGTGCTTGGCGAAAGAACAGCCACTACCCACTTTTAAGTCTTGGGTCAGACGCGGCCGGGGTTCGAACCCACGACCTCCCACTTACGGAGCGAGCACTCTACCAACTGAGCTACCGCAGAGGTTTTTAACTTTTCTGTAAGTTATAATAAACAATTTAAGTCCAAATAAGAAGTTAAGAATATACCTGTCAATAAAAATAACTTAACTTTCTTACACAAATCAATTGATTTCAAGTCAATTCAACAAAGATAAAATGAAATTATTAATTTAAAAGAACTCACCTTGGTTGTTTATCCCTCTGACAGACTGCTGAAACATACAACTCTTCGGTATATATAGGGGGACATTTGGAGGAAACAGACACGAATATATCCCTATAACATTTAAAAAAATTATGTTTTAAAAAAATGAAAATAAATTGCATGGTTTTTGTTCATTTTTTGACGTACATATTGTTTAACACATGGTGACTTTTGTTCAACTCTAGTGTGATTTTTTAAAACTCTTGTTTGACAAGTTGATATGTCATCTTGAATTATAGGCAGATGATATTTATACATGCAAGGTCATGTCCAGTGGCTTAAATACAACAATAAATCAACAGAGAAATGTTTTTGTTAAAGACATTTGAAGTTGTTTATTTATATTTACAAATCAGTTGTAGAAAAGTAAAGAAATCCCCAGATGTAAAAAATAGCATGATACATTTGTTTCGTTAGGTCAGTTGGTTCAGTAAGGGCTAATATACGCAAACTCATTTTCCGCGTTTTCAATCTCAAAATTTATATTTTCTATGTTCCAATTTATCGGAAAAGGTGGTTGAAATGAGACTGTTTTACTATTTTTGAAATAACTGTGATTTTAAATTATTAAAATGATAAATTTATTATGTTCTAACGGCAACGTCACAATGTCAAATCACAGTCCAAAAAAGCGAAGTAAAAACTGAATAATGTATTAAAATGCATTTTATATGTCAAAATAGCGAAATGTTGAGAATTCTTTGTTTTTAGGTCAATCAGTCAATCATCATAATCTACTAGGTCACATAAGCAAAAATAGATTTTAGTCACTCTAAGCATGAAGGTGGTATCAAGATTTGTTTGAATTGCCTTAAATTAATTGACAATTGGATATGCTAAAGATAAGCATAAATTACTCAATTCTATAATGCAGCTGACATTAAACAAATGGGGATTCTAAAAAAATCTTAAGAATTACTTGAACGCTTTGATTCTAATTTCTAATTACGTTTATAAAGTATAAAACCATTTTTGCACTTTACACCACTATATATTATTCTAAAGCTGTATGACAAACGTGATGACTTCAATTTTTCTATTGTCAATTTTGCTTTTCTATGCAGCAATATAACTGCTTCCTCAATGTATTTGTTTCACAATCAATACGGTATGGTAGAGCTTGTTCTCATTACGGGAACGTTATACAACACAGCATGCAAATGACCAATTAATTGTTCATGCAGGGATATTACAAGCATATGCTTACCAAGGCTTATCAAGGCTCTCAAAATTTTTTATCACAACATTTTGTGTCATAACAATATTGTTAATAATGTCTGTATCAAAATTACCCCGAATACATTTGGCGTCCAATAGCTTGATTACAAGCCATGTTGATGAAGTCAGCTAAACAGGAGGGGCTTACCTTTACGGAGCACTTTGTCTCAATTCCATAGAGAAAGTTCTGGTTTTTACTTAATTTTTGGCTTCAATGTGTTTACTTTGCTTTTGGGTTGTTATTTGGACATGGATTCGTACGTCTGTTTTTAATATAAAATGTTCAAATATTATAGGATTTCTTCGATTTCTTCGATTCTTTGGGAATTAATAAATGCTTTACAAGGATAAGATGTGAGGTTATTAATCGTGTAGCAATTCTTGATTAATAACTAAATTTAATAAGACAGAAACATTGGAAACGTGCTATATGCCAAAACGCGTACTATGCATATTTCGGACGCTATCTTATAGTCAGTTATTTAACAAATATGCATATATATATTATATATATATATATTATATATATATATATATATATTATTATTAAATATTATCATCTTTTCAATTGTTCGCATATATTATATACTTATCAATTGTTCGAAGAAATAAATATAATATATAGGCGGCCATCTTCACCATAATTTTTAATCATAGAAATGCCTTTTGTATGCTGGCGTAGTGACAAAAATCAATATTTGTTTCTGTATACAGTCAAACATGTCTGTAAAAACACCAAAAGGAAAAAAGTTGCCATTATGGGCGGGTGGTCCTTATTTACAGATTCAAATAACACGAATAAAGGGAAATCTGACCTTTAAAAGCAGACGCATGTTGGTAATTGTGTAAAAAAAACAACATTAGTTCAAAATTGCCTGGTATCAAAAATACTTTATTGACTTACATATTACTATCTCCAACAACCTCAAAGCCATAATGTTTGAAAAATATATCATGAGTGAGAGCCTCAAATGTCACTTCAATTGTATTAGTTGTATGCAACTTGTGTTTCATCATTAAATCTTAAAATCGTATAGTTTCCAAATAGTCATAACACCTCAACATGTAATATATAGGTGCCTAACCTCCCTGGTGAATTTTCACGTGATTAACCTAATTTACCTAACTTGTCATTTTCAAAGTTTATACTATGCTTCTGGATTGTAATTCGGACATGGATAAATATGTTTATTTTTTATATTTATATATATAATCAACATTGCGGATTATGTTTTTAAAATGTCATAAATTTGTCGATTTTAAAAAGGACAATAATCACAAAGTGTTTTGTCATATAGACTCACAAGAACCAAGCATACATAATATACACTGTGATGTTTTGACAATTAATGTATTTAAAGTTTTCCTAATTACATGTAAAACGTTAAAAACAGTGATCCAAAGGACGCGTTATTGGATCACATTGCCTAGTTGTGAAACACCATGCGGCCAAATCTTAGTGTGAGAATGTTTGTCGGTTCGTTTGCTGATTATCGGTGGATTTCTCCGAACGTTCCGGTTTTTGGGGTTCAAGACAATCCCACTTCATATAATGATGCTTTAGAAATGGTTAAAATGTAAAAAAAGGGCGCAACTACTATATTTGTCATTAGTTTTCTTTACTTTTCACAGAGAATCAAACAAAATTCAGTAAAAATTTGGTATTTTCTATCTATTTGGACTAAGTTGTAGCTGCAAATTACTATGCGCATCCCAAATTACAATAAAATCTATCTGTGGAAAGGCCAACATTGCTGCTATAGATATTTTAATGTTGAAAATGGACTTTTATACGTGAAGCAAATATGTTGGTATTGTATGTGCAAAGGAACTTTTTTCTTAGCCAGATTTACAATGTCTTAACATTTCCACAACCGCGTTAAAACAGTTAACATTTTTTTTAAATTTTATGTATCAAGTCACGTTGAAATCATCTATAAAATATATCTTAAGTTGTCTTTAACATGAATATATTTAAAAAAAAATTAAAAATATATCATTTGAACATAAAAAATGAATGGTCCTTGTATAATCAACATATTATATTATGTTATATTATCAACAAAAACAAACATACTAATTCATGTCCAATCACAATTTCAAAACAAAATTTTTGAAACTTTTAAACAGCGCCGGTTGCTTCGAAAGAGTAAAATGGGTGTTCTCCAGTATATAATATCAACAGCCTACTATTATTTGTGACGTATGCGAACCAAGTGACTGCACTAAACAAACGCATCATTCTTTTTATTTTTTGACAGTTTGAGGTTGCATTTTTCTACCACCGCTTTGTAAAAACCGATAAACAATTTCAAATTTCCTTTAGAAATGAATATATTTATTTATTGATGGTTGTATGTTAGCCACTGGACATGACCTAACATGTATAAATACCGACTGCCTATAATTCAAGATGACATAACAACATGTCAAACAAGAGTTTTAAAATATCACACTAGAGTTGAACAAAAGTCGCCATGTTGTAATCAATAAATACGTCAAATAATCTTTGGTTTAACTATTTTTAAACAAAAGCAGATGCAATTTTTTTTTAAGAAACAAGATATTTTTAAATGTAAGAGGGATATATTCGTTTCTATTTCCTCCAAATGTCCCCCTATATATACCGAATAGTTGTATGTTTCAGCAGTCTTTCCAGAGGGATAAACAACCAAGGTAAGTTTTTTAGAAATAAATAAATAAGGTATATTATAAGTTTGATTGATTAATATGCAGTCAGTATTTTGAGGAATTTTTTATAATGTAAGTTTATCTGTTTGAAGTGACTTTTAAGAATACTGTATACTTAGACAAAATATTTTGATTTCACAATTTTAATCCAAGAACTACTAATGAGGAATTGTATTTTGAAACGGACGCCTAGTGCTGTAAAAATCTGGTATTATGTAATTTGAATAATAGAAGAATTTCAACATTTTCTTTGGTTTTTTTTACAATTAATCTAATTAGCAAAATCAATGGATACCCGAGCCGAAATATAAATGTAAGCAAACATTTGTCTTGTTCATAATTTTTAAGTAAACTGGGCAATCCTTAAATGGACATTTACACATAATTTGGGTTTCATTTACTAAAATACATCAATTATTATCTTTTTAACTTATATTTCCAAAAGAAATTTACATTATTGGCTTTTTTGGCTGTTCCATCATTAATGTATTGGTTATTTTCTGTTCTTGGATAATATTGAATTCTTTCAATGATATACATGTATTTCAGTTATACAATATGAAGATTTTGTTGCTCGCCGTCTTTTTGTGCTTGGTCGTTGTAAATCAAGCGTGGAATAATGGACCCTGGAGATACGGTGGAAATAATGGAGGATGGATTGGTGGAGGTGGCGGTTACTGGGACAACGGCCCCTGGGATAACGGTGGTGGTAAGATGTTATAACACCCCAATATAAAAATTGTATTTAAAACATGATGTTCTGTGTTTGCAATCAACTCAAAACCAAAATTAAAAAAACATTATACAATGTCAGTAACGATCAAAAACAAACATTAATATATTTCAAATTCAAACGCAAAATAAAAACATTGCGACTGGTAAATTATTTAAACACGTGAACGTCTATCTTGGAAGTGAGACCTGGTACTGGGAAGGGTAAGCACCTCCTGTTTAGCTAGCTAGACCAGTTACGTATTCATCAAAATTGATTGAAGTGAAAGAGACATTGAACTATAGAACGTCAAATATATTCCTGACACAAAAACATCAACAATACTTTGATGAAGGTCATAAAACTTTTAGAGGGCCCTGATAAGCATATGTCTGCAATATCACTGTGTCAACAATTTATGTGCAAGCAGCTTGCTTCGTTGTATAAAATTCCAACAGTGGTAACAAGGTCTATCATAGCGTATGAATTGTGAAACAAACGCGCCATGAGCAGGAGACGCAGATACAATGTATAAAAAATATATTGCTGCATAGAAAAGGAAAGTTGACAATGGAAAATAATTACATGCGAATATTGCAGCTTTTTCTGATATATAAATGCAGTTTTTGACACGTATGTAAAATTCGAACGAAGTCACTGTGTACATTTTCATATTTCGGATGACCGTCCAAAATCATTTGGGGTTTTTATAAGTGGCGGTTAATATTCTTTATCTGGTGGATAGTTCATTTTACGCATCCTGAATTATTCAAATTATTATTTAACTTCTTGTTGTAATTATAATTGTCAGAAGTTAACATCAAAATATTAAATAGGTCTGTATTTAGGGGACATATTTTTTTTTAATTTTGAGCTTCTTTTGTTCAGTTTCAAAGTTTTTACATTGCTTCTGGATTATGATTCGGACATGGATTAGTATGGTTTTTTTTATTTGTATATGTCTTTCTTTAACCATACAAATACTGTACACGAGATGTAAATGTTCAAAACATGTAAATTTTAAGATGAAACATAAAACGATTTATATTAAATACCGCTAGGTATGTGGATAGGTGGTGGAAGATGGAATAACGGCGGCTGGCGCAATGGTGGATGGAACGGTGGCAATGGTGGATGGAACTGGGGAAACAATGGAAACTGGGGTAACAATGGGAATTGGAACTGGGGAGGAAATGGTGGAAGCTGGCGAAAAGGTGAGGACATAATGTCGTCATATATGCAATAACAAGCAATACTGACAAAACGAAATTAAGGGACATAAATGTACTGAGAATATAGTGATCGCAAACTAAGTACAGCCTCAATAAATGTTATATTACAGGAAAAGTTTTAGTACTATTGGCGAGGAATTTTATTTTATTTATACCGAAATGCCCGTCTAGTTCTGCAAAATTAAAACAGGTTTACTAATAATATTCGAGTATATTTTGAGGATTTGGAGTTATTTTTGTTACAAAAACATGTACTATGTTGATTTAATATTCTTTTAATTTGCAAGCACTAGGTACATATATGTTTTTAAAATCATAAAAGGTAAAACAAGAATAGCAAATAAAAAAATCACAGTGACTTGTAAGCGTTTATCAAAATATCCTTATTTCAATTATTTGTAACAGTTTTAATTTTAAACCACTAGACGGTCGTTTCGGAATTTATTAAACATTTATGTTAGTTAAGAAATTTGGACCACAAGTTGTAGGTTCATTCTCTGGCATGTTAACTACTTTTTGTAATTCCATTATTCATTAAAACCTTGAATCTTCGATACGGAAATGTTTGGTTGTATCACTGATCAGCTCGTTTATCTCTATGCATTAAATGTCGCTGTTCTTAATTTACATTTCTTTTTTATTTACAGGTGGCAAAATTTACTAATAAGCCGATATTTGATATATGGTCCCTCAGGAAATAGAAAAGGAATAACTAAATGGATATGATGATTTTGTATTTGTATTTAGATTAGAATAAATCGTATAGAACAATTATTTATATGCATTGTTATTATTTGCCTTTTGTTCCCACGACTCTTTAGATATGTACTAGCATTTCATACAAATCTGATACAACACATTTATCATTAAAAAAGAAAATATAAAGAGACAGTGAATACAGTGTGCTTATTTGATTCCGTGCCTATTTTAACAAAATAACGTAACATTAGTTGTACACATTACGTTTTACATAATATTATTGTTGTGTTTGGATAATATAATAATCTAACAATCGGTATACCGATGAAAACAAACTTTGCACCATTTCTTACTGATTTGTTTTAATTCGTACGATGCAAAATTTATGCAGAACCTTGTTAATTCTAGAGAGAACACTGTAGCCAAATCATTCAGTGTCACACAGATATACAGATAAAGTTCTATATCTTAATACTCCCAAATTAGGAGATTGTGTCAATGACATCTATCCCAGTGAGCTTGAAATAAAAGATACTACCAATGGTTCAAGTTCTGCTTCATATTTATACTTATACCTCAATTATGGCGCCTGCGAAAGGCTACAATTCAAACTGTATCACAAACGTGATGACTATTTTTTATTGCCAATTTTACTTTTCTATGCAGTAATATACCTGCTTCTCCTAGTTATAGTGTATTTGTCTCACAATACGTTATGGTAGAGATTGTTTTCACTATGGAACTCAATACAACGAAGCAAGCCGTTTGCAAATTAATTGCTGATCCAGGGATATTGCAATTACAGGTTTATCAAGGCTCTCAAAAAGTCTTTTGGCTGTCATCTTAATATTGTTTATAATGTTGCCTCTCTATTTAAAATTACCCTGGATATATTTTACCTCCTGTAGTCCATTTTATTCTCAATTTATTTTATTTCTCAATAGTTAATCAGGATATGCAAAAAACAGTATACACTAAACAAAATAGAGACAACAATCAACATTACTAGTATAAATATATATAATCAAAGACTAAATCACATTTATTATTACTTTAAAAAGAGATTGTAGCCACATATTACAAAAAATTATAATTTTTTCTAGTGGTATTATTTTCAAAGTGTGCAGACTTTTTGAAATAAGATTTTGAGCAGAAACCTACATTTTGTATTATGTCATTTCCTTATAAATTGACACTGAAATCTGAACTCATGGAAGTAATTTTCATAAAGACTACTCTCTGTAAAAGGTATTCCAAATAATTAAGTGAATTGGTAAAAAAATAATCCTAAACTGCCAAAAAATAAATAGAAACATTCATGTGCATGTATTGTAAATGGCACATAAATGCACTTTTTTTCACTACATATTTACATAAGGGAACTAGTTTCTAATGAAAAATGAGTGAAAGCCAAATTCTTAGACTTCAGAATCATGTATGGGATACATGTAAACTTTTTATTTTGGAAACACAAAAGTCCAAGACAAGAAATATGCATAGTTATTTGTTTAAGTTTTTCCTGTAAAAACTATAATTGGAATTACATATGTAATATTATACCAGTTTTAATTTTACAGCACTAGACGGCCGTTTTGAAATACAATTCCTCATCAGTAGTGTTTGGGCCAAAATTATGAAACCAAAATTGTTTTCGAGATGTTAGAAGATGCCCAAAAGATCAAAATATATATTACCAATTTTAGCTAAGAAATACTTTGCATGAGGGAGTATACCTTAGTTTTTGAGGAATTTAGAGATTAGAAAATATAAATGGTATCAAACTTTCAACAGAGTAGAGTAATAGCGTTTAAGCCCAGTCAATATTTTTTTTCACTTATAATGAAGCAGTCAGTTCTTTGATGGTAAAGAAAACCATAGCACATGGAGAAAACTACACACATTTGGCAAACGAAATGACAAACTTTTTTCAAAATAGAGTGTGCCCCGAGTGGGATTCGAACCTTGGCCGTGGGAAGAGAATTAAACAGTTTCTGTGCACTACCTTAGACTTCAATTACCTTTCCTGAAACAATTTTCATACAAGTATTAATTTCTATAAATTAAAATATAGCTGGAATGGTGATTATGAGTAGAGCTTCAGTGTCAGAAAGGGGTAAATTTTTAAAATAAATAAATAAATAAAAAAATAATAAAATAAAATAAAATAATAAAAAAAATAAAAATAAATAACTACTAAACATGCTAAAGCTGTGATACATTTGTGATTTATTAATATATACTGGTATTGGCATTTCATTTTTAAGCATAAAAATATATAACAAATATAAATACATTGTATATTGAATATCAATTATAATATTCCAACTAATTCATGTTTTAACAACATAGAAGATCTATATAACAGTAATTGTGGTATTTTTGCAAGAAGGAGTTTTGGTTTCAGTAGTTTCTAAACTAAAAACTAGAATTATTTCTTGAGAGCCAAATACCCCCTCCCCCACCCACCAACATTGACCTCCTGACCTTGACATTTGACTTATGAACATACACATCGTCTTATGTTGGTTTACATTTGAGCCAAGTTTGATAAAAAAATCAAAATCCATCCATAGACATGGAAGATATGGTGCAGACACAGTATTGGGACTGACAGACAGGGTGATTCCTATATACCCCCCTAAAATCTGTTTGGGGGATGTATAATAAGCTTTATTTGGTAATAAACCTGTTTGACTCCAGGTTGGATAGCAAATGAAATCTATTCAAATAAAACTGTACCTATGGTATGAATTTTTACCTAAATGAGTCATAATCCTCAAATAAATAATCTTCAGAAGATTCAACATTATCTATCAGTTCTCAGCTGTTAAACCATTTAAATCAACAACTGATAATAAACTGATAAACCAATATATATTTTATGCAAAAAATCATTTCTGAGAAGACAACAACTGCAGTGATTTACATCTAGCAGTAATTTTTATTTTCCTACTTTTAACAAGACTCCTATTAATGTCCTAAGAGAAATGAAGCTATTAAAACATAGAACATTTAATTAAAATGCATTGAGTAACCAATCAGAGATGAAACAACTTAAACAGTCTTTCAAGGAATCAGTTCAGAACTGATTTAACAGACTCAATAAGATTCCCAGTACTATGGAATATAGAGGTCAAAACCCTATATCATCATACAGCAATATATGCTTCTCGTAGAAATTAAACAATAAATATTGAGGCATTAGTGTGCAATAAATATCGATATTTGCATGCTGGAAGTTTCCCAAATAAATTTTTTCATACTGCACACTTTGTCACATAACCCTGTCATTTATGATGTCATATGATTGTTGTCAACGGCATCACTGTGTTGGAGTCATATTGCACTAGTTCTTTTATCCATTTACAAGAACTAGTGTAATATTTATGTATTGTACGACAAAATTGTATTTTAGATGAAACACTTCATGGAAATTTATTTTGCTATATAATAAAAGAGTTATTGAACTGATATTGTGAAACATTGTCCCTCATTAAGTTCAGTATTTTTTACTATTTCTGTTTATTATCAATTATCAATCATAATTTTACATTATCAAGAGTTTCACAATAAATAAATTATAGGTACACTTTCATTAATTTATTATTGATTTTTAATCAATTTTTCAATCCTCGCAAAAGAAATATAAAATAATGACTGATGCCACAAAAAATACTGTATATCCTCAAAATTCATTTTATAATCACCAATGAGCACCTTTATTCTTTTGACCCACTTTGACTTAGGTGTTTTACAACATCTACCCAGTTCCAACCTCGAGGTTTTTCGCCAGTCGCACAGTTAGCAAATCGTTCAAACATTTTACGTTTCTGGTTTTTAGTTAATTGTTCTTTTTTCTCTTTCCTTTTTCCAGTTGTGTCTGCATTCTGATTTATTTCTGTTTTATCGTCAGTCTGAAATGAAGAAACAATAATGTAGATAAAATTCTTATCTTACTAATAACCAGTAATGAAGAAGTGAATTACATACTACATGTACTAACATCTACATTTGTATAACCTCATTGCAATGTGCCACAGTATTTTGAAATCCCAAATTATATGTTATACAAAAAGTTAATAATTTTCAAAATAATTTAGCATTTCAGTATTCTTTTGCATCTGAGACCTTGACTTTGAACCCATGACCTTCATTCATATATCAAAATGACTGTTAGTTACACCAATACCTACCATATTCAAATATACATGTTTTTACGAAAAAAAATTATAGTTTTAGAGATCGTTTTGCATCTATGACCTTGACCTTTGAACCCACGACCTTTATCTATATATCAAATTATATATCTTTTATGTCTTTTTCCCCTTCATTAATCGAAAACCCCTTTTTAACTCCAGTCTGATTAAACAAATGGTGAGGATAAATTACTGTATATTGCTTTATTTTTCCTGTGTCAAATGATCGCAGTTTCAGAATGCCCAGTGTAATCGCGATGTCAAATTTATGCTGTCTTATATGATCAAAGGAAAGGAAGTGGGTGAGAACCTGAATTGTTTACTAAATGTTTACTAAATGCCTTGAAATTCTCTATTTATGCCACAGTTTAATTTTGGGGCAATCCACTGGAAAACAGATATAGCGAAAATAAAACTGTAGTGAAATATAACCATTATACAGTAAATATTGTTCAAACAAACATACTACAAGTAGATACATGTAGCAATAGTCATCTTCATTTGTTGAAATTGATGGGCACTTACCTGTACATGTACATATACATTGATTGATTGTTTAAATGGGGTTTTATGTCCCAGTCAAGAAAATTTCACTTACTGTTTAATTCATGTCCGACAGAGCACATGTTTTTTAAGCTTTTAGATATGAAAATCAATAAATTTTCTATCATGTCATATACCGTTGTTAAGTATGCATTTTGTCGTAATAAATGAGCACCAAGGTACATACCATCTCATTCAGAAAATAAAACGCCTATTTTACATTAGTACCCTTGATATTTAAACTGTAAAAGTCCAATAGACCTTGCCAAACATACTAATTCATGTCCAATCACAATTTCAAAACAAAATGTTTGAAATTTAAGTTAAACAGGGAAGTAAGGCCGGTTGCTCCGAAAGAGTAAAATGGGTGTTCTCCAGTATATCATATCAACAGCCTACTATTCTTTGTGATGTATGCGCACCAAGTGACCGCACTAAACAAACGCATCATTCTTTTTATTTTTTGACAATTTGAGGTTGCATTTTTCTACCACTGCTTTGTAAAAAACGATAAACAACTTCAAATTTCCTTAAGAAATGCATATATTTATTTATTGATGGTTGTATGTTAGCCACTGGACATGACCTTACATGTATAAATACCGACTGCCTATAATTCAAGATGACATAACAACATGTCAAACAAGAGTTTTAAAATACCACACTAGAGTTGAACAAAAGTCGCCGTGTTGTAATCAATAAATACGTCAAATAATCTTTGGTTTAACTATTTTTAAACAAAAGCACATGCAATTTTTTTTTAAGAAACAAGATATTTTTAAATGTAAGAGTGATATATTCGTTTCTATTTCCTCCAAATGTCCCCCTATATATACCGAAGAGTTGTATGTTTCAGCGGTCTTTCCAGAGGGATAAACAACCAAGGTAAGTTTTTTAGAAATAAATAAGGTATTTTATAAGTTTGATTGATTAATATGCAGTCAGTATTTTGAGGAATTTTTCTATAATGTAAGTTTATCTGTTTGAAGTGGCTTTTAAGAATACTGTATACTTAGACAAAATATTTTGATTTCACAATTTTAATCCAAGAACTACTAATGAGGGATTGTATTTTGAAACGGACGTCTAGTGCTGTAAAAATCTGGTATTATGTAATTTGAATAATAGAAGAATTTCAACATTTTCTTTGGTTTTTTTTACAATTAATCTAATTAGCAAAATCAATGGATACCCGAGCCGAAATATAAATGTAAGCAAACGTTTGTCTTGTTCATGATTTTTAAGTAAACTGGGCAATCCTTAAATGGACATTTACACACAATTTGGGTTTCATTTACTAAAATACATTATCTTTTTAACTTATATTTCCAAAAGAATTTTACATTATTGGCTTTTTTGGCTGTTCCATCACTAATGTATTGGTTATTTTCTGTTCTTGGATAATATTGAATTCTTTCAATGATATACATGTATTTCAGTTATACAATATGAAGATTTTGTTGCTCGCCGTCTTTTTGTGCTTGGTCGTTGTAAATCAAGCGTGGAATAATGGACCCTGGAGATACGGTGGAAATAATGGAGGATGGATTGGTGGAGGTGGCGGTTACTGGGACAACGGCCCCTGGGATAACGGTGGTGGTAAGATGTTATAACGCCCCAATATAAAAATTGTATTTAAAACATGATGTTCTGTGTTTGCAATCAACTCAAAACCAAAATTAAAAAGACATTATACAATGGCAGTAATCGAATCCAATCCGATCAAAATCAAACATTAATATATTTCAAATTCAAACGCAAAATAAAAACATTGCGACTGGTAAATTATTTAAACACGTGAACGTCTATCTTGGAAGTGAGACCTGGTACTGGGAAGGGTAAGCACCTCCTGTTTAGCTAGCTAGACCAGTTACGTATTCATCAAAATTGATTGAAGTGAAAGAGACATTGAACTATAGAACGTCAAATATATTCCTGACACAAAAACATCAACAATACTTTGATGAAGGTCATAAAACTTTTAGAGGGCCCTGATAAGCATATGTCTGCAATATTCCTGGGTCAACAATTTATGTGCAAGCAGCTTGCTTCGTTGTATAAAATTCCAACAGTGGTAACAAGGTCTATCATAGCGTATGAATTGTGAAACAAACGCGCCATGAGCAGGAGACGCAGGTACAATGTATAAAAAATATATTGCTGCATAGAAAAGGAAAGTTGACAATGGAAAATAATTACATGCGAATATTGCAGCTTTTTCTGATATATAAATGCAGTTTTTGACACGTATGTAAAAATCGAACGAAGTCACTGTGTACATTTTCATATTTCGGATGACCGTCCAAAATCATTTGGAGTTTTTATAAGTGGCGGTTAATAGTCTTTATCTGGTGGATAGTTCATTTTACTGAATTATTCAAATTATTATTTAACTTCTTGTTGTAATTATAATTGTCAGAAGTTAACATCAAATTATGAAATAGGTCTGTATTTAGGGGACAATTTTTTTTTAATTTTGAACTTCTTTTGTTCAGTTTGCAAGTTTTTACATTGCTTCTGGATTGTGATTCGGACATGGATTAGTATGGGTTTTTTTATTTGTATATGTCTTTCTTTAACCATACAAATACTGTACACGAGATGTAAATGTACAAAACATGTAAATTTTAAGATGAAACATAAAACGATTTATATTAAATACCGCTAGGTATGTGGATAGGTGGTGGAAGATGGAATAACGGCGGCTGGCGCAATGGTGGATGGAACGGTGGCAATGGTGGATGGAACTGGGGAAACAATGGAAACTGGGGTAACAATGGGAATTGGAACTGGGGAGGAAATGGTGGAAGCTGGCGAAAAGGTGAGGACATAATGTCGTCATATATGCAATAACAAGCAATACTGACAAAACGAAATTAAGGACATAAATGTACTGAGAATATAGTGATCGAAAACTAAGTACAGCCTCAATAAATGTTATATTACAGGAAAAGTTTTAGTACTATTGGCGAGGAATTTTATTTTATTTATTCCGAAACGCCCGTCTAGTGGTGCAAAATTAAAACATGTTACTAATAATATTCGAGTATATTTTGAGGATTTGGAGTTATTTTTGTTACAAGAACATGTACTATGTTGATTTAATATTCATTCAATTTGCAAGCACTGGGTACATATATTTTTTTTAAAATCATAAAAATTAAAACAAGAACAGCAAATAAAAAATTCACAATGACTTGTAAGCGTTCATCAAAATATCATTATTTCAATTATTTGTAACATATAATACCAGTTTTAATTTTAAAGCACTAGACGGTCGTTTCGAAATTTATTAAACATTCGTTTTTATTAAAGAGATTTGGACGTTAAGCTGTAGATTCATTCTCCGACATGTAAACTACCTTTTTGTAATTCCATAATTCATTCAAATCTTAAATCTTTGACACAAAAGTGTTCAGTTGTATCACTGATCGACTTGTTTATCTCTATGCATTAAATGTCGCTCATCTTAACTTGCAGTTCTTCTTATTTACAGGTGGCAAAATTTACTAAACAAGCCGATATTTGATATATGGTCCCTCAGGAAATAAAAAGGAATAACTAAATGGATATGATGATTTTGTATTTGTATTTAGATTAGAATAAATCATATAGAACAATTATTTATATGCATTGTTATTATTTGCCTTTTGTTCACACGACTCTTTAGATATGTACTAGCATTTCATACAAATCTGATACAACACATTTATCATTAAAAAAGAAAATATAAAGAGACAGTGAATACAGTGTGCTTATTTGATTCCGTGCCTATTTTAACAAAATAACGTAACATTAGTTGTACACATTAAGTTTTACATATTTGTTGTATTTGGATAATATAATAATCTAACAATCGGTATACCGATGAAAACAAACTTTGCACCATTTCTTACTGATTTGTTTTAATTCGTACGATGCAAAATTTATGCAGAACCTTGTTAATTTTAGAGAGAACACTGTGGCCAAATCATTCAGTGTCACACAGATATACAGATGAAGTCCTATATCTTAATACTCCCAAATTTGGAGATTGTGTCAATGACATCTATCACAGTGAGCTTGAAATAAAAGATACTACCAACGGTTCAAGTTCTGCTTCATATTTATACTTATACCTCAATTATGACGCCCACGAAAGGCTACAATTCAAACTGTATCACAAACGTGATGACTATTTTTATTGTCAATTTTCCTTTTCTATGCAGTAATATACCTGCTTCTCCTAGTTGTGGTGTTTTTGTTTCACAATACGCTATGATAGAGCATGTTTTCACTATGGAACTCAATACAACGAAGCAAGCCGTTTGCAAATTAATTGCTGATCCAGGGATATTGCAATCCCATGCTTATCAAGGCCCTCAGAAGTTTTTTGGTCGTCATTGCCAAATTGTTGATAAGTATGTTGCCTCTGTATCCCAAATTACCCTAAATATATTTGACATTCTGTATTCCTTTCATTTTTACTTTTAATTTCACGTGCGAGCAATGGCGAGTCTAGCTTGTTCAACAAGAGAAGCAAAAAAAACGGTATACACTAAACAAAATTAAGACAACAATCATTATTTCTTATATTTACAATTATAAATAATATTGTTAGCATGACAAATGTAAAAATATCGCTACAGTTTTTTTATTTTATCCAAGATTCCAACAAAGATATGGGTTTCATTGAACAACCTATTTTTCCAAATAAGGAAAGAAACGTCGGAACTAGCTTAGAACCTTGACCAATCAAACAATATGCGACGTAACAGAATGATATTCTATGAGGTATTCGTATAGTTAAACGTTAAGTCATTATAGGTCATGACCAACACCATATTCATGTGCAATTCAATGCCAGCAAAAACAAATGGGTTCATCTAAAGAAGTTCAATTTCTATTGTAAATATTACTAGTACATGTAAAAATCTATGGATACAAAAAGGATTTTAATCAAAGACTAAATCATATTCATTATCACTAAAACACTGTTTTTTAAGAGATTGTAGCCACATTTTACAAAAATTAATTATTTTTTCTAATAGCATTGTAGAAAATTGAAAATTTTCAAAGTGTGCAGACTTTTAGAAATAAGATTTTAACAGAAACTTACATTGTTCATTAAATCACTTCTTATTAAATTGATACTGAAATCTGATTATTATTTTTACAAGCAAGACTACTGTCTGTAAAAGGCATTCCAAATAATCAATTTGGTAAATTGGTCAAAAAATAATTCTAAATTGCCAAAAATAAATAGAAACATTCATGTACATGTATTGTAAATGGCATCATAAATGCACTTTTGTTACTACATGTTTACATTAGGGAACTGGTTTCTAATTTCATTTGGATGTAAAATGAGTGAAAGCCAAATTCTTAGCTTTCAGCATCAAGTATGGGATACATATTGTAACATATTTATATTTAATATCTTTCCTGTAAAAACTATAATTGGAATTACATATTATACCAGTTTAAATTTTACAGCAGTCGGCGGTCGTTTACGAATAAAATTCCTCATCAGTAGAGCTTAGGCCACAATTGTTTTCAAGATGTTGGAAGATACCCAAAGGACCAAAATATATTTTCCCAAATTTTAGCTAAGAAAATACTTTGTATGAGGGAGATTACCTTATTTTTAAGCCAGTCAAGAGTTTTTTTTTCCTTATAATGAAGCAGTCAAGAGTTTTTTCCCTTATAATGAAGCAGTCAGTTCTTTGATGGTATAGAAAACTGGAGAAAACGACAAACCTTTGGCAAACGAAATGACCAACTTTTCACACTGGAGTGTGTCCCGAGTGGGATTTGAACCTTGGCGGTGGGAAGAGAATTAAACAGTTTCTGTGCACTAAGTCAGGCTTCAATTACTTGTCCTGAAACAATTTTCATCTTAATTTCTATTAATTAAAATATAGCTTGAATGGTGATTATGGGCAGAATTTCAGTGTCAGAAAGGGTTAATTTGTTAAAACCAAAAAATTTAAAAAAATAAATAAATAAATAACTACTAAACATGCTAAAGCTGTGATACATTTGTGATTTATTAATATATACTGGTATTGGCATTTTATTTTTAAGCATAAAAATATATAACAAATATAAATACATTGTATATTGAATATGAATCATAATATTCCAACTAATTCATACTTTAACATAGACAAATTATATAACAGTAATTGGGGTATTTTTCAAGTTTGTTACAGAAGGGGTCATGGTTTCAGTAGTTTCCAAAATAAAAATAAGCTTTATTTGCTAATAAACATATTTGACCCCAGGTTGGATAGCAAATGGAATCTATAACTGCCAAATTAAACTGTACATATGTATTTTTACCTAAATGAGTCATAATCCCCAAACAAACAATCTTTAGGAAGATTCAACATTATCTATCAGTTCTATCACACATGACGGGTGTAGCTAGCTAAACAGGAGGTGCTTACCCTTCCGGAGCATGTGGCCACACTTTTCTGGTGGAAGTTCATGTGTCTAATCTAATTTGTCAGTTCCAAAGTTTTTACTTTGCTTCTGGATTGTGATTCGTTATGTTAATTTTCTGACTTTAAACAAGTAAGACTCCTATTAATGCCCTTATAGAAATGAAGCTATTAAAACATAGAACATTTAATTAAAATGCATTGACAAAAGAGTGACCAATCAGATATGAAACAACTTAAACAGTCTTTTAAGGAATCAGTTTGGAACCGTTTTAACAGACTCAATAAGGAGGTGATTGTTGATGACATCATCGCTGTGTTGTTGTCATATTGCACTAGTTCTTATATCCATTACCAAGAACTAGTGTAATATCTATGTATTGTACAACAAAATGGAATTTTAGATGAAACACTTCATGGAAATTTATTCTGCTATATAATAAAAGAGTTATTGAACTGATAATGTGAAACATTGTCCCTCATTAAGTTCAGTATTTTTTACCATTTCTGTTTATTAGCAATTATCAATCATAATTTTACATTATCAAGAGTTTCACAATAAATAAATTATAGGTACACTTTCATTAATTTATTATTGATTTTTAATCAATTTTTTCAATCCTCGCAAAAGAAATATAAAATAATGACTGATGCCACAAAAAATACTGTATATCCTCAAAATTCATTTTATAATCACCAATGAGCACCTTTATTCTTTTGACCCACTTTGACTTAGATGTTTTACAACATCTATCCAGTTCCAACCTCGAGGTTTTTCGCCAGTCGCACAGTTAGCAAATCGTTCAAACATTTTACGTTTCTGGTTTTTAGTTAATTGTTCTTTTTTCTCTTTCCTTTTTCCAGTTGTGTCTGCATTCTGATTTGTTTCTGTTTTATCGTCAGTCTGAAATGAAGAAACAATAATGTAGATTAAATTCTTATCTTACTAATAACCAGTAATATTTTGAAAATTGAAATAAAAGGTCTAGCGAACTCTTAAGACTTTTTTCACTTCCATCAAGAAAAATACAAGTGTCATCAGCATATTGTAATAAGCATTCATTCATTCATTCATTCATTCATTCATGCTTTGTTTCCTCTTAAATAGAGATTATTTTTTTTACATATAGAATATCATGTGCTTAATTAAACAATAAACAGAACATGGTGCATAATTAAACATATTTACAACGATTATGACCTGTTTAAGTACATGTTATATGGTTTGACAGAGCAAACTTACTCGACAACTTCAACAAGGCGTCTGTAGTATGTCGCAGAAGCGGCACGTAAATAATGAAAACAAAGTGTGGTAAACCCATGAGTATCATCTGGTGGCACGTGAACAATTCGGCTAGACATTCCTAGTAAGATACAGTACAGCTGTTCATCTGATGCATTAGACAGTTCAACGTTTAGATGAACACCAAATCTATCCTTAAGTGACTCCCAAAATTGCTGTCGCAGTTCATCTGTACAGGGACAAGCACACGTTAAATGAACATACATATCCACATATCTATTGTTACACACTGTACATGTCTGCACGACAGTTTCCTGTGGAGCTATCCATAATTTTGCAGTATGGTGTGCTAAGCGTAATACGTAGTCATTTTGTGGAAACGTCCAAACTGAGGCAGGAGATAATTCTCTGTGAAGCTTTATAAATCGCCCAAAATCCCGATCATTACTAATTCTGGTCACCCATTCCCTATGTTCTTGTGTTGCTATAGCATTGTTAACGGCCCTCTTCCAATCACGCTTGTTAGGAAATTCAAAGTCTGTAACAAAATTATGTATATAGTTCAGAAGTGAGTATTTCTTCAGAATAGCCATGATATCGGGTACAAATCCTTTTTGGTTACTAACTGGATCTTCAAGATACAAATAAAAACGATAGAGAAATAACTGTTTTGAAATAGAGTCACTAGGTAAGGAGCAAAGCTTATGAAGGAAATATAGTTTCTGTTTATCTATCTCTGTACTGATACGTATAATACCGACCATACTTTCGCACATATCGGATCGGGTACGAATTGGAAAATCTTGCATGCGCTTAACGATTCCATGTTGGAAGATATGAAGTGCTTTAATGTCAGATTGTCTTAAATTATTCCACAGCTCGGATCCATACAAAACAGAAGGTATCACTATTTTCTTGTAAATATCAGCTAGCACTATAGGGTTAATGTTACTTCGGCCTATTCCAGCGATTGCAAAAAAAGATTTGCGTCCTTTGTCGCATCTGTTTCGTATACGGCGGTCATTACAAAAGAAGGCGTTTTGCTCTATTCCTAAATGATTATAGTTTTTCTCAATAGGAACGGGGTGGTTACCGATATTCCAAACATAATTTATATTGTCGTAAGTTCGCTCTGTCAAACCATATACTAACACGTTGGACTTATGTACATTATAAGTATAGCGCCACTTACAAGCGTATGCATATGCTATGTCCAACAACCCTTGTAGTCCTTTAGGACTGATACTGATACAAGTTATGTCATCAACAAAACTTGGACAACAACATGACAACTGGTTAACCTTTGAACCTAAATGAAAGTTAGATAGTTGCACAATAAGGTCATTTATATACACTAGGTATAAGAATGTTGACAATATTCCACCCTGTTTTACACCCTGTGACACTGAAAACCAGTCTGACTGTACAGAATTTACAACTACTGCGCTCTGAGTATTTACATGAAGATCGTCAATCAGATGTAATAGCTTGCCTTTGACACCTAGGTGATATAGCTTATACATGAGTCCTTTTTCCATACAGTGTCAAAGGCTTTCTTAGTATCCAAAAATGACACATATACCTTACTACCCAGTTCTATATTTGTATATATTGTTTCTTGCAAACTAAATGAAGTAGTAGCACAATTCAGACCAGGCTGAAATCCTTGTTGTTGTTTAGCAGGGAAGCTTTGATAAAAGTCGCAACTTTTTATGCGCATCATTAACACCTTCTCAAATAGCTTTTCCAGTGTAGGCAATAACGCTACTGGTCGGTAATTGTCTGGAGATGTTTTACTTTTTTACCACCTTTAAATATTGGGACAATCAATCCCTTTTTCCAACTTTGTGGAATACGTCCTTCGCTGACAATAACATTTAAAAAGTCCGTTAATACATCTAATATATAATCACCAGCATGCTTCAAGTGTTCAGATTGAATTTTATCAAATCCAGGAGCCTTTTTATACTTAAGGTCCGCCACTGCTCGTTTCACTTCTCCAACGAGAATTTCACCACCCGGTAATGTTTCAGCACTTTCACCCGCTGCTTTAATTATTTGCTTGTATTCAATATTAATTGTCTTCTCAAAATTTAAGTCAAAATGACCCTCATCTTTTGGAGTGTATATATCATGGAAATATTTAGCAAAACCTTTAGCCACACCATCAGGATCACAATAAGTTTGACCTTCATGTATTAATTCTGGATATATTTTTTCTTTCCGAGGCTTCAGCTTACATACTAAACGCCAGAAGAGGCGTATATCGCAATCAGCCGCGTGATTGATTTCGTAAAGTGCATTGTCATAGTATTTCTCAGCTTCAGCATCTAAGACATTTCGAAATTCACGCTTTGCCTTTTTGTACTCGGCGTATGAATGATACATCATCCCTCTGGGCTTCCCTTCGGATACCCAGATTCGACGTTTCAACCTTTCATGAGCATGCGCACTTTTCACTTCATTGGTCCAATACGGTTTAGTCCGAGGATTGTACTTAGACTTTGGTATGGTTTCATCAGCAGACTGAATTATCACATTTACAAGTAGTTCATTAAAGTGGTCTACGTCAAGTCTATTTACAAGTGGGTGGATACTTTTTAGTCTTTCAGTTAGCACAGATGTATAATTTTGAATGTCTATAGTTGTAATTCTATGCCATGAAGGTGATGCGCATAAAAAGTCAACCAACCTATTTGATTGTTCAAAGCGTTCGATATGTACGACAATGGGGAGATGGTCTGACGTAAGGCTTACCGAGCCTTCAACAAGGATATCAGCCGTGACATGACTTGAGACTACTTCATTACATAAAATATAATCTAACATTGTATTATTAGTTACATAACTAAAATACATATCATCAAAATTATTAATTGGGATAAGATTATTTTCATTAATAAATGATACAAATTCTTTTGATTTAAATGGATTAGACCTACCAATGTCACATTGCCGACAACTGGCATTAAAGTCGCCAGCAAGTATAACCTTTCCATACTGGCTATAATAATTATAAACATCGCCAAGTACATTAAGGATTTCTCTATAATACTCAGTATTACTATCTGCCGGCATGTATACTGAGAAGATATACATACTGTCTCCAGACCAATCTTTAAGTTCAATACCTATAATTCTATCACATAAAGTATCTTTATTTCACTAACACTAAACTGGAGTGATTTCTTGAACATAATTGCCACACCCCCTTTTCCGCATCTAGCAGAATTGGAGATATCCGAATCAATCTTTAGAAAACAATTATATCTTGTGTCAATTGTTTCAAGAAATGACTCAGTTTGATATCGCAGTTTGTGCTCGTTTAATACCACTATATCACAGTCAGTAATCTGAAGCAGTTCAAATAAACAAAGAGAAGAAGACATTGCTCCTCTCATGTTCCAACACAATAGTTTTAATACCATATATATAGGGGGAAAATACCTGAAAAGCAGAACGAGTATCATTAATACACTTAAAACAGTGACTATATTACAACGATTTCTACAACTAAAATACTAAATGTCATTATATTCTTGATCTCTGTGTTCCAGTTCTTTATGCCACTCGCGAACACTCAACCATTTTCGGCAGTATACCTCTTCGGGCCAGAAACTATCAGATTCAATTACTGATGAAAACTTTTCCGGTACATTAACTCTCCCTGTCAACCTACCCTTTCGTTTTGATCTAAAAAGTTGCAGATGCGATACCGTTACACCTTTATTGTTCATATAGTCAACAATGCCCTGCTCTGTTGATCGCTTATCAATATTAGCAAGATAGTAACGGGATGTTCGTTTACGGCCTGCTCCTATGAATATACTTGGATTGTCCGTGTTTTCATGGTTGCGTTCGTCATCTACTTGCACACCGTTATTGGATTTACTGATAGAGTCAGGACTGCGTAAATCTTTCAAGCAAGACGCAACATCCCTTCCAATATCTGTTTCGGAGTCGGAATATGATCGCATATTTTTTGTTTTATTGGACATATGCTGTTTGTGCCGAGAAACCATCATTATCCGACTTGCTTGACTGAGCGTGCAAATTGTCATTAGGTAATTTAACGGTATTTGTAACCGACACAGTCATACCTGAGTTTGTGTGATTAACTGATCTACGAGATACATGCTCGTCCACCTGTAATGTGGGTGAACTGTCCGCATTCCTAGACCTGTTGGGGTCCGTTTTGGGAGAAGTTAATACATCCGAATATGAACGTTTATTTTGAATGTCTTGCATATTTCGCTGTACGGATGATAAGGTTGTACTCAGCTTTTTATAGTCAGCTGACAGTTTGGCCATATTATCACAGTGAATATTATAGTCAAATTCACCGACTGATTTAAAAGTGCCATCGGCTCTTTTTATGAAGCTATCATACCTTACCAACTTAGGGGACACCTCGCTTACAAACTGAACTAATTTACCTCTCAGTTCTTGATTTTCTTGCATAACACTAGACATGTCTTGCTTTAATTTATCCTGGACCTTCAAACTGTCATCAAGCTCTGATTGTAGAAATTGCACTTTGTTCGCTAATAAGTGAAATTGACTGTACACAAAAGATAAGGACAATTTCGGGCCAGTATTAGCGTCAACATCCCCTCCGGTAGCCTCCGATCCCACATATTTTGATTTACTAAACACTTCGTCAATTTCAGTATCATCTCCGAGTATAAACATTTGCAGGATGCTACAGTCTCTTGCATATTTATAGGTACTTGGACTTTTATGTGTGCTTTTCCTATTCAGAGGTTTTGTTTTGGGACAATTTTCAAGAGATCTTGCTCGTGAAATTAAATGTTACGATACCATATCAATAAACTCTCGGATGAATTTGTCAATTCAATAACTTTTTCAATATAATTCTCTTTTGGGAGACTAATAAGAGTGTTATCAAGCTTATCAATGAACTGTTGATCGGGCGGATCATCATAACTTTGACTATCACTTACGTGCTGATCAAGGTAAACACAGTCGCCATTTTGCTGGGACAAATCTGACCACTCTCGGTTCGAATTTTCATCCTGTTCAAACATCAATGTTTCACTATCATTTCGAATCCTGGGTGAATTTTCCACCTTTGATAACGTTTCTGATGCACAAGACACCAACCTTGTTAATTGCACTTGTCCATAACTGCTTGAATCAGCCTTCTGCGGTGACAGCCGTGTTGAAGCACAACCGCCCTGGGCGGCCATATTGTTTAAATATTTGAAACATGTATTGTAGCTTCCTTTAGCGACAGGTGAAATGTGCCACAGTATTTTGAAGTCCCAAATTATATGTTATACAAAAAGTTAATAATTTTCAAAATAATTTAGCATTTCAGTATTCTTTTGCATCTGAGACCTTGACTTTGAACCCATGACCTTCATTCATATATCAAAATGACTGTTAGTTACACCAATACCTACCATATTCAAATATACATGTTTTTACGAAAAAAAATTATAGTTTTAGAGATCGTTTTGCATCTATGACCTTGACCTTTGAACACACGACCTTTATCTATATATCAAATTATATATCTTTTATGTCTTTTTCCCCTTCATTAATCGAAAACCCCTTTTTAACTCCAAAGTCTGATTAAACAAATGGTGATGATAAATTACTGGTTATTGTTTATTTTTCCTGTGTCAAATGATCGCAGTTTCAGAATGCCCAGTGTAATCGCGATGTCAAATTTATGCTGTCTTATATGATCAAAGGAAAGGAAGTGGGTGAGAACCTGAAATGTTTACTAAATGCCTTGAAATTCTCTATTTATGCCACAGTTTAATTTTGGGGCAATCCACTGGAAAACAGATATAGCGAAAATAAAACTGTAGTGAAATATAACCATTATACAGTAAATATTATTCAAACAAACATACTACAAGTAGATACATGTAGCAATAGTCATCTTCATTTGTTGAAATTGATGGGCACTTACCTGTACATGTACATATACATTGATTGATTGTTTAAATGGGGTTTTATGTCCCAGTCAAGAAAATTTCACTTACTGTTTAATTCATGTCCGACAGAGCACATGTTTTTTAAGCTTTTAGATATGAAAATCAATAAATTTTCTATCATGTCATATACCGTTGTTAAGTATGCATTTTGTCGTAATAAATGAGCACCAAGGTACATACCATCTCATTCAGAAAATAAAACGCTATTTTACATTAGTACCCTTGATATTTAAACTGTAAAAGTCCAATAGACCTTGCCAAACATACTAATTCATGTCCAATCACAATTTCAAAACAAAATGTTTGAAATTTAAGTTAAACAGGGAAGTAAGGCCGGTTGCTCCGAAAGAGTAAAATGGGTGTTCTCCAGTATATCATATCAACAGCCTACTATTCTTTGTGATGTATGCGCACCAAGTGACCGCACTAAACAAACGCATCATTCTTTTTATTTTTTGACAATTTGAGGTTGCATTTTTCTACACTGCTTTGTAAAAAACGATAAACAACTTCAAATTTCCTTAAGAAATGCATATATTTATTTATTGATGGTTGTATGTTAGCCACTGGACATGACCTTACATGTATAAATCCGACTGCCTATAATTCAAGATGACATAACAACATGTCAAACAAGAGTTTTAAAATATACACTAGAGTTGAACAAAGTCGCCATGTTGTAATCAATAAATACGTCAAATAATCTTTGGTTTAACTATTTTAAACAAAAGCACATGCAATTTTTTTAAGAACAAGATATTTTTAAATGTAAGAGTGATATATTCGTTTCTCTATTTCCTCCAAATGTCCCCCTATATATACCGAAGAGTTGTATGTTTCAGCGGTCTTTCCAGAGGATAAACACCAAGGTAAGTTTTTTAGAAATAAATAAGGTATTTTATAAGTTTGATTGATTAATATGCAGTCAGTATTTTGAGGATTTTTCTATAATGTAAGTTTATCTGTTTGGTGGCTTTTAAGAATACTGTATACTTAGACAAAATATTTTGATTTCACATTTAATCCAAGAACTACTAATGAGGGATTGTATTTTGAAACGGACGTCTAGTGCTGTAAAAATCTGGTATTATGTAATTTGAATAATAGAAGAATTTCAACATTTTCTTTTGGTTTTTTTTACAATTAATCTAATTAGCAAAATCAATGGATACCCGAGCCGAAATATAAATGTAGCAAACGTTTGTCTTGTTCATGATTTTTAAGTAAACTGGGCAATCCTTAAATGGACATTTACACACAATTTGGGTTTCATTTACTAAAATACATTATCTTTTTAACTTATATTTCCAAAGAATTTTACATTATTGGCTTTTTGGCTGTTCCATCACTAATGTATTGGTTATTTTCTGTTCTTGGATAATATTGAATTCTTTCAATGATATACTGTATTTCAGTTATACAATATGAAGATTTTTGCTCGCCGTCTTTTTGTGCTGGTCGTTGTAAATCAAGCGTGGAATAATGGACCCTGGAGATACGGTGGAATAATGGAGGATGGATTGGTGGGTGGCGGTTACTGGACAACGGCCCCTGGGATACGGTGGTGGTAATGTTTATAACGCCCCAATATAAAATTGTATTTAAAATGATGTTCTGTGTTTGCAATCAACTCAAACAAATTAAAAAGACATTATACAATGGCAGTAATCGAATCCAATCCGATAAATCAAAATCAACATTATATATTCAAATTCAAACGCAAAATAAAAACATTGCGACTGGTAAATTATTTAAACACGTGAACGTCCTATCTTGGAAGTGAGACCTGGTACTGGGAAGGGTAAGCACCTCCTGTTTAGCTTAGCTAGACAGTTACGTATTCATCAAAATTGATTGAAGTGAAAGAGACATTGAACTATAGAACGTCAAATATATTCCTGACACAAACAAAACATCAACAATACTTTGATGAAGGTCATAAACTTTTAGAGGGCCCTGATAAGCATATGTCCTGCAATATTCCTGGGTCAACAATTTATGTGCAAGCAGCTTGCTTCGTTGTATAAAATTCCAACAGTGGTAACAAGGTCTATCATAGCGTATGAATTGTGAAACAAACGCGCCATGAGCAGGAGACGCAGGTACAATGTATAAAAAATATATTGCTGCATAGAAAAGGAAAGTTGACAATGGAAAATAATTACATGCGAATATTGCAGCTTTTTCTGATATATAAATGCAGTTTTTGACACGTATGTAAAAATCGAACGAAGTCACTGTGTACATTTTCATATTTCGGATGACCGTCCAAAATCATTTGGAGTTTTTATAAGTGGCGGTTAATAGTCTTTATCTGGTGGATAGTTCATTTTACTGAATTATTCAAATTATTATTTAACTTCTTGTTGTAATTATAATTGTCAGAAGTTAACATCAAATTATGAAATAGGTCTGTATTTAGGGGACAATTTTTTTTAATTTTGAACTTCTTTTGTTCAGTTTCAAAGTTTTACATTGCTTCTGGATTGTGATTCGACATGGATTAGTATGGGTTTTTTTATTTGTATATGTCTTTCTTTAACCATACAAATACTGTACACGAGATGTAAATGTACAAAACATGTAAATTTTAAGATGAAACATAAAACGATTTATATTAAATACCGCTAGGTATGTGGATAGGTGGTGGAAGATGGAATAACGGCGGCTGGCGCAATGGTGGATGGAACGGTGGCAATGGTGGATGGAACTGGGGAAACAATGGAAACTGGGGTAACATGGGAATTGGAACTGGGGAGGAAATGGTGGAAGCTGGCGAAAAGGTGGGACATAATGTCGTCATATATGCAATAACAAGCAATACTGACAAAACGAAATTAAGGACATAAATGTACTGAGAATATAGTGATCGAAAACTAAGTACAGCCTCAATAAATGTTATATTACAGGAAAAGTTTTAGTACTATTGGCGAGGAATTTTATTTTATTTATTCCGAAACGCCCGTCTAGTGGTGCAAAATTAAAACAGTTTACTAATAATATTCGAGTATATTTTGAGGATTTGGAGTTATTTTTGTTACAAACATGTACTATGTTGATTTAATATTCATTCAATTTGCAAGCACTAGGTACATATATGTTTTTTAAAATCATAAAAGTAAAACAAGAACAGCAAATAAAAAATCACAGTTACTTGTAAGCGTTCATCAAAATATCATTATTTCATATTTGTAACATATAAGTTTTAATTTAAAGCACTAGACGGTCGTTTCGAAATTTATTAAACATTCGTTTTTATTAAAGAGATTTGGACGTTAAGCTGTAGATTCATTCTCCGATATGTAAACTGCCTTTTTGTAATTCCATAATCTATTAAAATCTTAAAATCTTTGACAAAAAAGTGTTTTTTGTATCACTGATCGACTTTTTCATCTCTATGCATAAATGTCGCTCCTCTTAACTTGCAGTTCTTTTTATTTGCAGGTGGCAAAATTTACTAAATAACCGATATTTGATATATGGTCCCTCAGGAAATAGAAAAGGAATAACTAAATGGATATGATGATTTTGTATTTGTATTTAGATTAGAATAAATCATATAGAACAATTATTTATATGCATTGTTATTATTTGTCTTTTGTTCCCACGACTCTTTAGATATGTACTAGCATTTCATACAAATCTGATACAACACATTTATCATTAAAAAAGAAAATATAAAGAGACAGTGAATACAGTGTGCTTATTTGATTCCGTGCCTATTTTAACAAATGTAGAATTAGTTGTACACATAAAGTTTTACATATTTGTTGTGTTTGGATAATATAATATCTAACAATCGGTATACCGATGAAAACAAACTTTGCACCATTTCTTACTGATTTATTTTAATTCGTATGATGCAAAATTAATGCAGAATCTTGTTAATTTTAGAGAGAACACTGTAGCCAAATCATTCAGTGTCACACAGATATACAGATGAAGTCCTAAATCTTAATACTCCCAAATTAAAAGATTGTGTCAATGACATCTATCCCAATGAGCTTGAAATAAAAGATACTACCAACGGTTCAATGTCTGCTTCATATTTATACTTATACCTCAATTATGACGCCCACGAAAGGCTACAATTCAAACTGTATCACAAACGTGATGACTATTTTTATTGCCAATTTTCCTTTTCTATGCAGTAATATACCTGCTGTTCCTAGTTATGGTGTATTTGTCTCACAATACGTTATGGTAGAGCATGTTTTCACTATGGAACTCAATACAACGAAGCAAGCCGTTTGCAAATTAATTGCTGGTCCAGGGATATTGCAATTACAGGTTCATCAAGGCTCTCAAAAAGTCTTTTGGCTGTCATCTTAATATTGTTTATAATGTTGCCTCTCTATTTAAAATTACCCTGAATACATTTTACCTCCTGTAGTCCATTTTATTCTCAATTTATTTTATTTCTCAATAGTTAATCAGGATATGCAAATAACAGTATACACTAAACAAAATAGAGACAACAATCAACATTACTAGTATAAATATATATATTTACATTTTGTCTGTTTTCTGTCTTCTACACAAGGTTTCAGAGCAATTGCGTTCATATCAGCTATGAACTGCAAGATCTACCTTGGTGACGTCACGGGAATTTCTGTCACAACAATCTGTCACGATCTGCTGTTCCGTTAATCGAAAATTGTTATTGACAAAGCGCGGAATTAAAATTTTCTAAAATGATTTTGAACCAAGAAAAAGAAAAGAAAATAGTTTTAAACGTAAATATAACAATTGAACTGTTTAGAAATGCAGTTCATAGTCGATATAACGCTAACGCGCGTTATTCAGTTTGCTTGCATATCAATTGCGTTCATATCGACTATGAACTGCATTTCTAAACAGTTCAATTGTTACATAATCAAAGACTAAATCACATTTATTATAACTTTAAAAAGAGATTGTAGCCACATATTACAAAAAATTATAATTTTTTTCTAGTGGTATTATTTTCAAAGTGTGCAGACTTTTTAAAATAAGATTTTGAGCAGAAACTTACATTGTATATTATGTCATTTCCTAATAAATTGACACTGAAATCTGAACTCATGGAAGTAATTTTCATAAAGACCACTCTCTGTAAAAGGTATTCCAAATAATTAAGTGAATTGGTAAAAAAATAATCCTAAACTGCCAAAAAATAAATAGAAACATTCATGTGCATGTATTGTAAACGGCACATAAATGCACTTTTTTCACTACATATTTACATAAGGGAACTAGTTTCTAATGAAAAATGACTGAAAGCCAAATTCTTAGATTTCAGAATCATGTATGGGATACATGTAAACTTTTTATTTTGGAAACACAAAAGTCCAAGACATGAATTACGCATAGTTATTTGTTTAATTTTTTTCCTGTAAAAACTATAATTGGAATTACATATGTTATATTATACCAGTTTTAATTTTACAGCACTAGACGGCCGTTTTGAAATACAATTCCTCATCAGTAGTGTTTGGGCCAAAATTATGAAACCAAAATTGTTTTCGAGATGTTAGAAGATGCCCAAAAGATCAAAATATATATTAGCAATTTTAGCTAAGAAATACTTTGCATGAGGGAGTATACCTTAGTTTTTGAGGAATTTAGAGATTAGAAAATATAAATGGTATCAAACTTTCAACAGAGTAGAGTAATAGCGTTTAAGCCCAGTCAATATTTTTTTTCACTTATAATGAAGCAGTCAGTTCTTTGATGGTAAAGAAAACCATAGCACATGGAGAAAACTACACACATTCGGCAAACGAAATGACAAACTTTTTCAAAATAGAGTGTGCCCCGAGTGGGATTCGAACCTTGGCCGTGGGAAGAGAATTAAACAGTTTCTGTGCACTACCTTAGACTTCAATTACCTTTCCTGAAACAATTTTCATACAAGTATTAATTTCTATAAATTAAAATATAGCTGGAATGGTGATTATGAGTAGAGCTTCAGTGTCAGAAAGGGGTAAATTCTTAAAATAAATAAATAAATAAAAAAATAATAAAATAAAATAATAAAAAATAAATAAAATAAATAACTACTAAACATGCTAAAGCTGTGATACATTTGTGATTTATTAATATACATATATACTGGTATTGGCATTTCATTTTTAAGCATAAAAATATATAACAAATATAAATACATTATATACTGAATATGAATTATAATATTCCAACTAATTCATGTTTTAACAACATAGAAGATCTATATAACAGTAATTGTGGTATTTTTGCAAGAAGGGGTTTTGGTTTCAGTAGTTTCTAAACTAAAAACTAGAATTATTTCTTGAGAGCCAAATATCCCTCCCCCCTCCCCCCCCCCCCCCCCCCCCCCCACCAACATTGACCTCCTGACCTTGACATTTGACTTATGAACATACACATCGTCTCATGTTGGTTTACATTTGAGCCAAGTTTGATAAAAAAAAATCAAAATCCAGATATGGTGCAGACACAGTATTCGGACTGACAGACAGGGTGATTCCTATATATCCCCCTAAAATCTGTTTGGGGGGATGTATAATAAGCTTTATTTGGTAATAAACCTGTTTGACTCCAGGTTGGATAGCAAATGAAATCTATTTAAACTGCCAAATTTTACCTAAATGAGTCATAATCCTCAAATAAATAATCTTCAGAAGATTCAACATTATCTACCAGTTCTAATCTTTTAAACAATTTAAATCAACAACTGATAATACTAATAAACTGATAAACCAATATATATTTTATACAAAAAAATCATTTCTGAGAAGACAACAACTGCAGTGATTTACATCTAGCAGTAATTTTTATTTTCTTACTTTTATTAAGTAAGACTCCTATTAATGCCCTAATAGAAATGAAGCTATTAAAACATAGAACATTTAATTAAAATGCATTGAGTAACCAATCAGAGATAAAACAACTTACACAGTCAGATGAAACAACTTAAACAGTCAGATGAAACAACTTAAACAGTCTTTCAAAGAATCAGTTCAGAACTGATTTAACAGACTCAATAAGATTCCCAGTATTATGGAATATAGAGGTCAAAACCTTATATCATAATATAGCAATATATGCTTCTCGTAGGAATTAAACAATAAATCTTGAGGCATTAGTGTGCAATAAATATCGATATTTGCATGCTGGAAGTTTCCCGAATAAAATTTTTTAATACTGCACACTTTGTCACATAACCCTGTCATTTATGATGTCATATGATTGTTGTCGACGTCATCACTGTGTTGGTGTCATATTGCACTAGTTCTTTTATTCATTTACAAGTGTAATTTACTAGTGTAATATTTATGTATTGTAAGACAAAATTGTATTTTAGATGAAACACTTCATGGAAATTTATTTGCTATATAATAAAAGAGTTATTGAACTGATATTGTAAAACACTGTCCCTCATTAAGTTCAGTATTTTTTACCATTTCTGTTTATTATCAATTATCAATCATAATTTTACATTATCAAGAGTTTCACAATAAATAAATTATAGGTACACTTTCATTAATTTATTATTGATTTTTAATCAATTTTTTCAATCCTCGCAAAAGAAATATAAAATAATGACTGATGCCACAAAAATACTGTATATCCTCAAAATTCATTTTATAATCACCAATGAGCACCTTTATTCTTTTGACCCACTTTGACTTAGGTGTTTTACAACATCTACCCAGTTCCAACCTCGAGGTTTTTCGCCAGTCGCACAGTTAGCAAATCGTTCAAACATTTTACGTTTCTGGTTTTTAGTTAATTGTTCTTTTTTCTCTTTCCTTTTTCCAGTTGTGTCTGCATTCTGATTTGTTTCTGTTTTATCGTCAGTCTGAAATGAAGAAACAATAACTAATAACCAGTAATGAAGAAGTCAATTACATACTACATGTACTAACATCTACATTTGTATAACCTCATTGTAATGTGCCACAGTATTTTGAAGTCCCAAATTATATGTTATACAAAAAGTTAATAATTTTCAAAATAATTTAGCATTTCAGTATTCTTTTGCGTCTGTGACCTTGACTTTGAACCCATGACCTTCATTCATATATCAAAATGACTGTTAGTTACACCAATACCTACCATATTCAAATATACATGTTTTTACGAAAAAAATTATAGTTTTAGAGATCGTTTTGCATCTATGACCTTGACCTTTGAACCCACGACCTTTATCTATATATCAAATTGTATATCTTTTATGTCTTTTTCCCCTTCATTAATCGAAAACCCCTTTTTAACTCCAGTCTGATTAAACAAATGGTGAGGATAAATTACTGTATATTGCTTTATTTTTCCTGTGTCAAATGATTGCAGTTTCAGAATGCCCAGTGTAATCGCGATGTCAAATTTATGCTGTCTTATATGATCAAAGGAAAGGAAGTGGGTGAGAACCTGAAATGTTTACTAAATGCCTTGAAATTCTTTATTTATGCCACAGTTTAATTTTGGGGCAATCCACTGGAAAACAGATATAGCGAAAATAAAACTGTAGTGAAATATAACCATTATACAGTAAATATTATTCAAACAAACATACTACAAGTAGATACATGTAGCAATAGTCATCTTCATTTGTTGAAATTGATGGGCACTTACCTGTACATATACATAAATTGATTGTTTAAATGGGGTTTTATGTCCCAGTTAAGAAAATTTAACTTATATCTGTATGTCACCAGCTTTTGGTAAAGTGACAGAAATTTTTACCTTTGCAGAGCACTTAAGACAGTGTGCAGGGAAGATTATTTGACATGGCACATCTACTATAACACGGGGCATTAGGTTCTGTTGGATCTCTTTTGAAGAACCATTTGACTTTCATTACTAAATGCTGAGTGCTTGACAAAAGAACAGTCACTACTTTTTTAATTCTGGGTCAGACCTGACCAAGATTCGAACCGTGACCTCTAACAAACAAAGCAAACATTCTAACAACTAAGCTACCATAGTGGTGAAGTTTTTGTTAACATGTAAAGTTGAGTGAGTTGAGTAATGGTGTTTAACTTCCCAGTCAAGAATATTTCATTTCATTTATATCGAGACGTCGCCAGCTATAGGCAAAGGTGCAGAAATTTTGCCTGTGCGTTGTGCTGATGGCATTATAAAACAAGGTTCTTTAGCGTGCCAAGCCCACCGTGACACGGGACCTCGTTTATTTTAAGTTCCCATCCGAAAGAACAGTGACTTTCATTTTGTAATGCCGAGTGCTTGGCAAAAGAACAGTCACTACCCACTTTCAAGTCTTGGGTCAGACCTGGTCGGGGATCGAACCCACGACCTTCCACTTACGGAGCGAGCACTCTACCAACATGTAAAGGGTTTCTATCATTATCAACCTGTATTACTGTGGAGCATCAGGTTGGTCTGTCAACAAGTCATCTAGATTTTCCTTCACCCATTCAAATATTGTATATGTCATTGCACAGCCAATTATATCGGGGATCTATAAAAGAATAATACCTTTACATATTTAACATTTCATTTACAATTGAATCTTGTTAATCTTAACTCCACAGGAAAATAGTGCAATTTCTATGAAAGAGAGAGAGGGAGATGGTTTACTGATACATTTTTTCAAACTTTTTAACTTCATTGAATTTTCATTCACAGGACCTTCAATCAACTAACTTGTTGAATAATTTGAAATATGTGTATCTGTATTATAGAGATGACCAGACTTACTTTGGCAAAGTAACTCATTCTGGACTTTTATTAATTAAAAGTTCAACTTATCAATGTATTCAAAATATCAATCTCAAAATAACAAGATTTAAGAGTCCACATAATGGTACTTCAATAGAGCAATGTATGCAAAATATCAAATTTTAGCAACTTCAGCAAAAGTTTTATTTTAGAGGTCAGGTATTTCCACCAAAAGCGCCAAAATAAAATTACTGCCAAGTTTTTTTTATTCATAGGATTGTATATACAAAAAGAATTTACCTGCTCGTTAATACCAGCCATAATCTTTCCTTTAACACACTCAAGTCTAAAATAAATACAACATACCTGGTAGTTATATTAAGACACATATGTAACCTAGGTTTCCACCTTGAAATATAGGAACCCAATTTCCAAAATTTATGAAAATATAGTCTCTTTTAAAGTTTTTTTCTCCATCAAATTAGCTAAATTAGGTTACTTTTTAAATAATTTCTCAGAAATAGTAGTCAATGATGAGTTTGATAACCAGGAATAGAAATACAGTTTGTAACTCTAAACATGCTAAATGCTGACTTTTTGGAACCTCTAAAATCCAACTGAATTAAGATAATGCAGGTGATGTTCCAACTATTCTTACTGAGTACTTGGTTTAACTATTAGACTTACATATGTTTGTTATAAAATGTATTTAGATTAACATCAGGTCCACTCTCCTCTGGGTAAGTATCTATCCAGGTTACTTCTACATTAAATGACTTGTAACTGCCATCATCACCATACTGCACATAAAAAGCGTAAAAGGCAACAGGTTTATGTAATGCAAAACAAATTAGCGGTGTAACAATATGTCAAAATAGTTTTTTCATTAATCGTTTATTTTAAATTTAGTGAATTTATTATTTTTTTTTTAATTGCAAATATCAGATTAGTGTTTGTTAAAAAAACAAGAGCACCGCCGAGCGGAGCATTATACGCCCGTGTTATATTGATCGAGTAGTACTATTTACTGAGAAGTATAAGTACAACTAGGATATATGTATGTAAAAATATATTACCAACTCCGTGTTCGGGCCATAACTCGTAACCCAAAAAGTTGTAATTCAAATTTGCACGAGATATTACCATGATTAAGGTGTAACTGTATAACAAATTTCATTTAAATCCATGTTTGTATTGTCTACTGAATGGAATACAAACCACATGGTCATACATACAAAAATTTCTAAGTTAAAAAAGGGGCATAACTCCTCCAAAAATAATCTGAAAAAGTTGTAATTCGAACTTGCACCAGATAGTAACATCGTAAATGTGTATACCAAATTTCATTTGAATCCATAAATAGTTGTAGGCTCTAATGATTGGAAACCACATGGTCATACATACAAAAATTTCTAAGTTAAAAAGGGGCATAACTCCTCCAAAAATAATCCGAAAAAGTTGTAATTCGAACTTGCACAAGGTATTACCATGGTAAAGCTGTATACCAGATTTCATTTGAATCCATAAATGTTTGTGGTCTCTATTGAACGGAATACAAATTGTTAACAGACGCCCGCCCGCCCGGACAGCACCGTAACATAATACGTCCCGTCATATGACGGGCGTATAAAAACCATTTTCAAGGATTTTTAATTGTGAATGGGCCCCAATACCTGTCACAGATATGGCCAAACAAGAGCCCTGCATATGCAGCATTGTGATAAATATATCATAAGTAAAATATGCCAGAATAGTTTTGTTTCTTTTTATAAGAACAACCGAATATACAATAGAACCAGGTTTAATTTCAGGGGTTCAAAGTTCACCATATCCATGGACCTGGACCTATTTTACATTAGTAACCTTGGTATTTAAACTGTAAAAGTCCAATGGACCTTGCCATTTTTTACCAGTATAATAAAATTTTTCTATAAAATAATTGCATTTTGACCTTTTGATGATGATATTGGGAATTTCAGAACTTTGTGTGGAACCTGCCAAAACAAAGGTAAAAAGTCCTGGAACTTCCATTCCACCAAAAAATATTCTTGAACCCCTGACTTTGGATAAAAACATGAAAAAAGTTGACTAATTTTCTTTGGAAAGTATGTAGTAATGTCTTTATAACTGTCTCACCTTGTACTGAAATGTGGTTGGGTTGACTTCTTTAAAACATTCATCTCCCTCATAAATAGAATGTAGAACTTCAAGTTCCTCCTAAATTTCAAAGAAATGGAGAAAACATAGGTCACTTGTATCAATTATATCAATTAATTGGGCAAAATATAAACAAATAATCAGTTTTAATAATCATTCATTTTATATTTAAAAATGCATTGTCCCCAGTTAACAAATTAAGCTATCTGTCAAGTATCACATATTGTGCGCAAGAGTTGCACCAATGGGACAGAGTGATAGTGCACAAATTGATTACAAGTACTTGAGAAATTATCAAAGATGAAAGAAAATAACACTCATTTCATGTGAGAGCTTTATTTCGGGGACTATTTGGATCATTCACTACAAATTACCTCTTGCTGTTCTTTACATGTCATTTTCAGATTTTTTTTTTCAAATAAATGTTTATTTCGTGGTTGACATAGTCTTTTCTTCTTTGTTGAAATTTAATCTGAAAAAAAAACCCCAAAAAACATTACAACATTAATTTAGAAAGAATCATTGATGTGCCAGAACGAAATACTATAAATCTTAACTTATTCACCTAGTCCATCATTATATTTTTTGAAATGTTCATCTGATAGTCAATTTTAAGGTATTACTGTAAATCTAATTGGTCACTGTGAAATCTTCAATGAACACCTGTCACCTGCTTAGTGACTGACTATAAGTAGATAACCAGGACACCATAGGGAGCACATGTCACCGACACTCATTTAAATCAACGATATGGGTCAGAGTTTTGTAGTGCAGTAGTGGGATGATCCGACTCATACCATTTATTTTGTAACAGGATGGAGAAAAATTCAGGGTCAGACCGAGGATGAAAACCCGGACCTCTCGCGCTATAGACGAGTGCTTTACAACTTACCTAAACAGACTGGTACAATTTAAATGAGTGCCTGTGGCACAGGCTCAAATGACACGACCGATAACATTATTGACTAACCCTAAACACTGGACCAATTACTAATCAATGACAATCTACTCAGTAATTAATCTGTGTATGAAAGAAATTTTGGGCACAATATGTAGTGCACTGGACAGATGGATGGAACAGTGGAAAATACGGATTTTTCTAGTCCAGAGGCGGAGCCGGGCAGTTAAAACAATATGTAATTTGACGATAAGTTTCACTTTCTTTTAACAGAAGAAACTCTCACTCAAATACAAGATATACTAACGTATCACGACAAAATTTGATTTAACAGATAACATTCCCATTCTGACACATGGAAGCTGACATTTTGTAACTTGTAGTTGCAGAATAGGGAAATGATACATCCCGGATTTCGGATTTTCAAGTGTTTCAAAATTATTCCAGATTTTTTATAAAATTTAACTTACACTTTATTGGATATAAAATTGATAAAACAATTACTTATGAGAATAATAATGTTAATTGTGTACTTAAGTCCTAAAATAAAGCTTCTATAAAACTGTTTACGAGCACTGGTTGCCATTTCTTTACCTATTTGTGTTTTATAAATATTTCTGCATTTCCGGATTGGAAAGTCATGTAAACTGTCAACCCACTAAGACAGTAAGTTTATACCTTTTTCTAAGGTTTCTTACACAAAAATTGTCTTCGATGTATATTTTTGAAAGGCAGTAAGATGAAATCAAAATTAGTTTCAAACTAGAATGCACAAAAATTCATGAACTGGCATGGTTGTCATTAATTCAGCCTTTACCTGGGTATTCAGTAAACAGTAGTCTATTTCAGCTATTCAAAGCTTGTTTCATGAAAAAAACCCTCCTGTCTAAGTTCTTTATTGCTTGAATACATTTTACATTGGTTATGGGAAATTATGAAGAATGATGTGCCACATGTCAGTTGTACTACAGGTACTTTGTGGGATCTGTGTTTACAGTAGAGCTGCAACAATATATTGGTATAGTAAAACCGGTTCCATACACCATAGTGACCATATTGTGGTTATTGCAATATGATTCACATATATTGCATATTGGCGATACAAAGAAAAATCCAGAAAGTATGGGTTATAAATGTTTTCTACTTTAATAGTATAGGTCTCCGTCGGCGCAATGTTTGAAAGTGGTATGTTGATGTTACATGCCCTGTCAAACTTCTATATATAATGCAGATGCCTAAATAATCTACATGGCATTGTTGTTTGTATTAGACTACCAGTGTATTCAGAATGCTTTGGGTGAATTTTGAACTGAAACAAAAATGGGAGTCATCGGAGATCATTCCAAATGTAGCAATATGTAAAATGTGTAGGGCAGAGGTGATAATTTTTTTCTTTTAAATCATGCAATACAATACAAAATTTACTCTGTAAGATATTGCAATATGGTTTTCTCTGTTGCAGCTCTAGTATATAGAGCAAGGAATTGCAGTTCTTGAAATTCCCAATCGTTCTAGCAAATTAAAGAAAAAATATGATTGTGGACACTGTCTATTATGGAGACCATCTGATTAACCATGGTCCTGTATTTTTTCTAACTTGTTCAAATTCTCTTTTCAGTTTCTCCAAAATGTCTTGGTTAAGTGACCTCCCACAGGAGTTGCTATGCCGACCAACAGGTCTTATATCACTAACTGGACTTGATGTCACTTACAATGCAATACATAAAACAATTTGGGATTCTTTCTGTAACAACAGACGATCAGATAGAGTTCCTCTACAATTTACAGTTGTCCAGGGAGACCATGAATATCCAAAATGTCGTACAAATAAAGTAAGTTTACTGCTTCCTGATCACTTGTTCTCTCTGTCTGTCTGTGTCTCTCTCTCTCTTTGTCTCTCTCTCTCTCTCTTTCTCTCTCTCTCTCTCTCTCTCTCTCTCTCTCTCAAAAACCACACTTATAGTTTAAGTAGTTATTTTGAAGAAAAATGGGTTAGTACACATGTACTGGCAAACTTAATCAGTAGAAGCAGAATTGTTTCACTAATTCTGGTATTTCAATGAACAATATTTTCAAGTTTGCATTAGTTTTGATGGAAATTATACATTATTATGTCCCCTAAACAAACCATCTATATCTAGATCTTTATTTAACTTAACAGGAAAAATCCTTGGCTAAAGTAGGTGTATTATTGTCTGTTCATATTTGATCATATACCTAATTTGAAAAACAAGGATTTCCCAGTTGGGATTCTTTTGGGAGACACTTTTGGCATCCCACTGGTTCTAATTGCTCAGCCTGTTTCAATCACTTGTGTTGTTAGCATCTTCTGTAGCGTCCATGGGTGACCCACTCTTTTTTCAAACTCTACAGAGTCTCATCTGATAGAATATTCTAGTATTGAGCTTTTTACAGCTCTAGTATTGGCAGGGGATGAAAATCATCTCAGATAATTTCCACGTTCCAAGTGAGGTTTGAACCCACAAATCTTTACTTAAAAAGCCAGTGACAGTACCATTGGACTATTTCAGTTACAACATGTTCTTTTTTATTATTATCATTATTTGGTATTTGATTCAGTTACAACTTATTTATTATTATTATTTCAAAATATTTGAAAAAATATAACAGATTTCTGCTTAAATTGCTTTAATTTGTTGTTTATTTTTTTCAACAGAGACAGTCATATGAATGGTACATTCCTAAAGGTATACTTAAAACAAACTGGATGAACAAACATTTAACACAAGTACCTGCTGTAGTTATAGTCTTCTTTGATCTGGACTGGGATGAACCAATGTGGAAGGAAAGACAAATGGAATGTGCTACCAGAGTAGAAATAGTCAGGTAATTAAACTTACTTTAATCTTAATGCTCTTCTCGCCAGAAGGCACATAAGGCTGCAATATATGCTACCCTTCCATTTTTGCCTGTCCTTCGCTTCTGCTTTGGTTGCGTTCCAGCTAGTCCATCCAGCGGTGTTTCTTTCCTTTTCAATTGTTCTCCTCCATGTGGACTTAGGTCTTCCCCTTTTTCTTTTTCCCTCTGCTGCCACCCTTGTGCTGTCTTGAAGTCATTTTTTCTTTCGTCCGAGTCAGTTCCACTTTCTCCTGATCCCACATCTTATGGTTTTAATAAAACTTAATATAATACAACTGTAGCAATCTGGGTAACTCAGTCGGTAGAGCACTGGCCTATAGTGTGGGAGGTCCCAGCATCTACCTGGCATGACCCTGCATTTTTCTTCTGGTTACACAACCTATCCAAACTAATCACCTTACTTACTTAATTGGTCTTGGATTTTCCTCAAATTCTTGGAGCACACATACAGCTTTCTGTATGATTTTCAGTTACTGTTCTTGAGTTATATAAACATCTGTCATCATGTTTGATACCACTACCAGGGGATATTTATTGTTGAGTAAATGCACAATTAAAATTAGACACTATTTTTATCTTTCTTACTGAATAATTTTTCAGATTAGGCTGGTAATCAGTTTACACAGATCATTTTACGAGCATCATTTTTTTATGGCATGACCTAATTAAATATCGAAGCTTTCACATCTTACCTACATGTAAATTAATCTTGCTTGATTGCACTGTATTTAAATTAAAAAAATATCAGATTTGAAAAAATAACTTAAAAATAAAAAGTGATTAAATTACAAAATATACTATTTATTCATACTTAAAGTAGTAAGTTGTCTGGTTAACTATAGATATAGGTCACCATGCATACATTTCATACATCCCATTTAACTTTTTTCTTTTCAGTTTTATGCACATGCTATTTCAAAAGTCAAATGATGTTTTATAATTTGAACATTTTTTATCAATTTCGTTTCTTAAATACAAGTATTTGAGAAATAATTGACACTTTTACCAACACTGTCACATTTGCTCACATTCATACTATCTTATGTATTTGTTTTGTCTTTCATACAGAAACAGTCTTACTGGAAGAGGAACCAAGGTGGCTGTTGTATTGATACAGAAAAATGCCCCATTGCCACCAGGAGAAGATGTTGTGGCAGCAGAGAGAGCGGCATCATTATGCAGTGCCTGTGATTTATCCGCTAAGCAACTTTATGTATTACCACACACTGACCATCTTATTGGATACACCATAAGGTAAGTGGAGTTTAAAGTCAAGACTGAAGAGTTGTTGCTTCAAACCTTCTTTAGCTATGTATCCCTTCCTGGTAGCCAAAAAAAAAAAAAAAAGCTACTATTATTTTGATAATTTTTTTTCTTCAAAAAGTAAACCAGTTTTGCTAATTTTTGAAAAAATATTTAAAAAGAACAATATTTTCATAAATTTTGGAAATTTGGCTACTGGTATTTTTAAATCTGTGGAAACCTAGCTTTAGGACTTTAAAATTTTTCGAGATTATGTTTGTCTCCAGGTCACACTGGGGCTATTAAAGTACCATATTAGAATAGTCCTTTGAACAAGACTTAAAATCAAAGTCCAGGCTTCGTGCACCAGTATTCTGTAGCTACCTCTGTAAAATTAAGATAGAATAGACCATATTTGTATGGTACAGGAAATTCTTATTATTGATTGAGGAAAACTTAACTAATTTTGCTTGTGATTAGAAAGGCAAAACTGATTTAGATTAATGGAAAATTTCATAAAGAATATACCCCTGGGTCAAGAAAACAATGAGTTTAAATGTAGTAATGAACTTAACTCTTAAATAGATGAACAGGGTGTTTAGAACACATTTCCATAGTCCACTTCCATTATTTTACTGATGCTGGTTGAATGCTATTACTAGTGATTGCCATTAACAATGATTCTGCTATAAGTGCATTTATCCAGGTAAAGTTTTTCCCACTAATCCACCTGAGTATTCAAATGTTTCCATTAAAAATGTGACGTTTATAGATATCCTAGTTCAAATGTCTAAACAGAAGATAATCAAAATTTTACTTACAGATTGGAGAATGCGTTTTATGAGTTGGCACAGAGTTACTATCACGGTGAAGGCAGAAAGGTTAAATCACATAGGGACTTCCTAAATAAAACAACACATCAGGTAAAGCAGTGATTTTGTAACTTTTTTCACAAATACCCTCTGCCTTTTGGATTGGGAAAACATCATTTTTATACCATTGTCTAAACAGAATTTTTAGGGGTCGTACTGGGGAATTTTATTCAATTATCCACAGGGGATACTATGGTACTTTTATGTTTAGCAATTTGAGGCATAAAAAGTCAGAATCTGTGGGTACAGGAAATAAGTAACCAGCATACAGGTTTAGAATTTATACGATTCAGTTTTTTAATACATATTATTTATTTTAGATTGTTCAAAAATACTGTATCTTAATACCTTAAGTTGATATCTAGCTACAAGAAGTTGTCCTTGAATGCAGGGGCCTTTGTGTGTGCTTATAGATCAGAACACCACTCTCCACCTAGGTTTAAATTCCATTTTGGATAGATCTTAGTGTGAGAAAGTTTGTCAGTTTATTGCCAAAGGATGGTGGTTTTCTCTGGACACTCTGGTTTTCTCCACCATCCTTTAATTGACTGCCTTGATAGATAAAATGAGATAAGTGAAGAATCTTGACTGGGTCAAAAAACTATAACTTCACTCTACTCCACTCCACTCTTTGTATGCAGACATTGCAAAGGTGGATTCGACAAACAATTTTGTATCAGACTAGATGGTAAGGTTTGTAGATGTATTACATGAAACAATTAGCATTTCTGTTTTCTTATCTTAATATTGTTAAAGTCTGTTATTATATAAATTAATTTATTCTATTTATTCTTTAATTACATGTCAAAATTCTGAAGCTTTTGTTTATGATATCCATATAGCATCGATTGTAAGTATAAGGTTTGAAAATTCAGTTTGCAAATCCTGTTTTCCAAGAAATAAGATTATGTGTTTGTTTTAAAACTGTCAAATACAAATTATTTTGTTATTTTTGTTATTTTCATTTATTTTACAGCTGCTGTTTGTCAGGCATCAGTTTAAAATAGCTTTCTTCAATGAACTAAAGCAAGATAGCCACACAGCACTAAAGTAAGTCAGAAATAAATTGTGTCAGCCAACTTCAATACAGCTTATAGCTTATTTATAAAAGTTCATGACACGTTCTTGAACCATGGGGATATTTTGTGTGAAGTTTCAAAAAAGTCTGTTGCAGCACATTTTTCATGAAACACTGTCTGTGACCTTGACATATAAATTAAAAATTCAATACTGCACAATTGGTAACAAGTATTTTATATATTATGTTGAAGTGATATTTTCAAAGATAACTACCACAAGATTACCTAAATTGTCAAAAAAATGTTAGCCACTTCTCTTTTGCTGTGTCCCTTAAACCAAGTTGGGGAGATTAATGCTTGCTTCATTTCTTCCTCCAACATTTTATCTTCCACTTTTCAAAAAAAAAAATATTGAACAGATTGTCATGAAACTTCACAGGAACAATCTTTGGTGGAGTAGATGTGTCGTAACTTGCCTAAATTGTACCTGGAACAGTTATATTTGTATAAGTATATGATAATATAGAATTTTATAAAATGTATCAAAGGTTTCTACTTAATTTAAATGTTCTATCTTATTTGTTTTACAGACATTACAAACAGGCTTATGGGCATTTATTGGAACTGAGAATGCATGATACAAACTTGTTAGAGATAAAAACAATAGCTGGATTCATTAATTATAAGGTATATTGTTTTGTTTTAATTAAAATTCAAATCTACATGAAATACAAACAAGTGAAGTAAAAATTTCAGTGTGAAAACAAAAACTGTAAAATTATTCATTTAATTTGTGATCACAACACAATAGAAAACCTGAGAAACAGATGTCAAACTTAAAGAAATAAGGAGACTTAAAAAAATTAATAAACAATGCAATAACATTTAGTACAGTATTTTATTATTAAGACATATACTTAAATATATTTGCAAATAAAATCACTATGCACATCATGAATTACCATGTAATGCCTCCATAGAAAGAGCAGTGTTGTCATAATGGTGAGTTTACATGATACAGATTGTGGTATAATGGTGGTGAGTTATGAACGGTACCACACAATGGCTAATTACATTTGTGTGCAACTACTCTTTCCATTTAGGGAATTGACACATTACATTTTGTATACTCCTTATAAACAGTTTGCACAAATGCCAAGATGATTCACATGGGTCCATAATGCATGAATAATATTGAATTTTAAGATTTACAAGTACATGTAATGGCATTATTTTCAAACAACAATATTTAAATGTATAAAATGTATAATTTATTTCACAGATATGCAGGTTATCCTTCCAGCATAATACACCATTGGATGCCATAGCACAGTTCAGAAAACATATAGATTTCTTTAAAAGTAAAATTGGTATTGCAGAATTAGCATTTGAACACAGTGCTTGGATGTCTAAACAGTAAGTCATAATGGAGTTTGCCAGTGTACCGCGTGATCATACCCTTTAATGTTTTAGCAGGACATTTTGGAAAACATTTACGTTGAAGTTTCCCGGAGTAATGTCATTTTTGTGGGAAAACATATTAATATGAAGCGATTCCATCTCCAATGGACATACATGTAATTGGTCCGCAGAAACTTTATGGAGGTATCACATGGTACATTGGCGAACCCCACTGTAGTAATTTAGTACGTATCAAAACAAAAACTATTTGGGGTGTTCCAAAGCACCGACCTCAGATAAAGCACTGGGCTATTCATCCTGACTGAGTTAAAACAACCCTATGACAAGTGGAATTTTATTAAAATTGGCCCATTGCCAAGTAGATAATTTGTCATACATTATACATGATTCTTATAAATTTTCAAAATGGAATGCTGATATAAAAAATTAAATAAAATTACTCTTGTTCTTATTTTAAGTTACAACTACTTGGTGCAGAGTATACCTGATCACTTAGAACAGTGCCAAGCATTTTGAAAATTTTTATCTGAGTTCTGAAAGCACCTGCTTTATCTCAACCATTGGAGATACATATGTTATTGGTTAAACAATTCTTTTGTTACTGACTGCATATAAACAGTTTATATATGTAAAACTGATTAAAATCATTTAAATGTAGAAATCATTTCGTAATGAAAATGTGATCATCAGTATATACAGTCAAATCTGCCTTAAAAGTCACCTCTATATAAGGGCCACCTGCTTTTAAAGGTCAGTAAAATTTTATCTCAATTGTTTCTTTTCAAGGTATTTTGAACCTGTATATAAGGGTCGCCTGCCCATAAAGGTCACTTTTACTGTTTCTCTTGGATAATTGTTACAGACTAGTTTGACTGTACTGTGAATCAGGAAATTTTCATACCTCCTAACATTTGTGCTGAACACTTATTTTCAATAGATATGGAATGATGCTTCCCCTAAAAATGACATTATTTCGGGGAATTTATGACATAAATGTTTTCCAAAATGTCCTGCGCAAACATTAAGAGATATTGATCATGTGGTACAATGGTGAATCCCATTTCCAGATGTTGAATGATAATTATTGTAAAGGCAAGTGAATTATTTCAATTTACAAAGTTTTCATTGTTTTGATACTTTGGTGAATTTGCACAGAAATAAAACAGACACGAGAATTTCCCAGATTTACAGAATACTGGAGACTAGCAGCATGTATAGAATCGTTGTGCTTAACCAAAGTCTTAAACAAATTGATATACAGATTTCAGGTTTTTGGTGATTTGTTTGACGAAGCTATAAAGTTAGGACTTACGGCCATTCAGACACAACATCCAGGATTTTACTACCAACAAGCCGCTAACCATGCTGTTGCCAGGAAACAGTTGTGTAGAGGATTATGTAAAGTATGAATTACATAAACACTAATTTTTCTTTTCAACATACTTGCTGTAAATGATTTTAAACTCTTTTGAAATAATAAAGAAATAATCAACATTTACCCATGGTATATCGTCGAAAAATACACAGGCCAGAGTTCACATGCGGAAGAATATATCACAAGGTGGTTGTGATATTCACCGCATGTGATTGATGACCCATGTATAATTCGATGATATACCACGGATAAATGTTAATCATTTCAATTCTAACATGACTTAGATAAAAAAAATTGAAATAAATTTCTTTTTTTTTGGAAGTACATTTTACTATCTATTTGCAAAAAGGTTCATTGAAACAACTCAGCTATTGAGATTACCTCCATTGAAATAAATCATTTTAAAATTACATCACAACTATTGTTCGCGGCACATAGCATGATGTCATAACATAAACAAGGGAGTATGTCATTAAAACGGAACAGCGATGGGTATATTGTTTGTTATACCACGACTGGCTCTCTTCATGTTTCATATGAAGGAAAAAGCAGGTCATGTTAGAATTATATTTTTAATTATGGTGACTTACTTTATTGTTATTGTTTCCTAAGGTAAGGGTATACTTGAGTTAAATAATAATCAAAACTAAAAATCTACCAATAATAATATTCTTGAAATTTTATGTTTTTTGTGAAAGTGTGACAGCCTTATCATACCATACACAGGCCTTATTATACCATACACAACTTAAACAACAAATGCAACAACACATGTTTTTGACCGCCAGAAACATCTGCTTCTTTTTTCACCCAAAATGCACTTTATTATATACAAAACAGAAAATGAACATGGACTGTACAGAATCTGCAAAACACAATACAATATCAATCAACATAAAGATAGACAGTATATTTCAGTAGAATAAATTAAAAATTGATAACCTGTATTTGATTTAGTTATTTGTTTATGTGAATGTCCTTGAACTTCATATACATGTACTTACTTTTTTATTTAAACAGCTCATTTCACAACCGATGCAGCCTGATCCCTTAGAAAATTTAAAGAAGTTAGATTTTTATGGACAGAGACCATGGAGACAGGGACATCAAAGTAAGATTTATATTTACTCATAAACTCATATAAACTCATTAGAGCTAGAACAACACACTTCTTTTATGATACCATACTTATCATGAAACAGTTACATTTGATATTACTTGAAATATGACAGTTTGTGAAAGTTGCTTTTTGCTAGGAATGTCATGTCTAGATTCATATAGATTTAAAAATTCTGGTAATGTTATTGGTGAACTGAACCGAACAAAAAAATTGTGGTACCAAATTGTTCTAGCTCTATAACTCATTGTACTACTGTAAATAATGAAAATTTTGTGTCAGTTAAATTACAGGAGAATCATTATTTTGAGATATTTTCTGGTTTTTATTTTATCTCTGTTGGATGGTGGTTAGAAAAATTGCAAATGAATTACATGTATATCAAAATAAAATATTCGTGCAAGTTTTATTTTTTGTTTCTCTCATGAATTTACATGAAAATTTAGCAACAGTTTTATATTGGTTCAATCAGCAGAAAAATTGAATTCCTAAAATAAAATTGTCACTGTTTAATCCCAATACATTAACTATGATGGGCTTTGTCAGTGCTGAATTTAAATTGTGTCATAGTTATACAGTTAAAATAATTATTTTTAAAGCCGTATTTCTACAGATGTAAAATGTTTTGGTTGTTTATTAACTATAATTGATTTTCTTTTCATTATGGTATGAGGTAATATATACATGAATTTTATTTGTTCCTAGGTATAGATCCTCCTGATATGCAGAAAGAGAAAGATGGTATAACAGCTTTACAAGATTTAGAAGTACGAGTTGATCATTCTGTAAGTTTTATATAACAAGAACCAGCTAACCTGGTACATGTGATCTTCCATCAAAATCTAAAAACAATCCCATCAACCTAGCTCTCATGTATAATCAGCCCATTCAGTAAATTTTAAAGTAGAAGAACAATTTCTTAAAGTAGGTGTTTGATTTTGGTCCAATTTCCCTACAAAAAGTACATATTTCAGTACTTTTGATGAAAAAAATGGGAAAATCTGTTTAATTTTATCTTTTTATTTCATCCACCCGTTTATCTGTTTTTATGGTACAAATCCATCAAAAATGGTAATATCTGTTGAATTGGCCAGCCTGCTGTAGAATACAGGTTTTTGGAGTTCATTAATAATCTAGATATTCACTCTCTTCATTCTCTTTGTTACAGTGGCAGATTATACCTTTGTTGAGTAGTGCTGTGGCTCAGTTTAAAAAGTACAAGTCACCCAGAATGAAGAGATACTTGAGTAAGTTTACCTGATTCAGTCTTCATATCAAAATAGCTACATGGTTATTTACTTCATCATTCTCTTTCTTTTCATCGGTTGTTATTTGTATCTAAAATAATGACATGTATCAGACGTTTTCCCTGAAATCTATCTTCATTAAAGTATGTTCACACTTTGAATGTAGATTAAAGTCAATTAATATACCTTTTCTAAGTTTCTCGAAATTTGATTGTTAATAAGCATTTGAGTAAATTTGATGTCACCCTTGGATTTCAGAAAATCTTTTGTCACAGGCTGGCGTTACCTGAACTGTTGACATTACAAAAAATGCCACATGTGCAGAAAAACTAGACTTTAATCTTTGTTGACAATCAAATTTCTCGGGATGAAAATAAGGACTGTCACATGTAATATTTATATAATATCACATTTGAATACATTGTCTTTTTTCTTGCTTGTTTTGACATTTTATAATAATTGAATTAACAGTTCAACAATGTTTTGATGCAGTCACATTATAACGATTCAGTAGTTATGATAACAATGAATGTTAATTATATTTTAGTGGTTCAAATGGGTGAAGAATATTTCCATGCCAAAGATTTTAATAAAGCTCTTATGTAAGTACATGTTGTTACTTCAACTATAATATTTATTACTTCCAAAAACTACGAAGACCCAAGTAAATTTTTTCATACACAACTTAACACTATAATCCATGAAAAAGACTGGAAACAGATATATAAATCGCCTTTTATTACCAGCGATTGAAAGTTGCAGTCTTTGCAGTTCAAGATCAACCATAATATAATTTTCACAAATGATCAATTATTTAAGTGTAAACTCTCAGAAACAGAACTGTATACTTTTTGTTTTGAAACAAAAGAAACATTGATTCACTTATTTTATGAATGTAGTTACAGTCGATTGGTTTGGTTTGGTCTTTTAGATGACCTTTACAATATTTGTGGTTTATTTATTGACAAAAACATAACACATTTGATTCTTGGTTTGACAAACCATCCATACAAACATATAATTAATCTCTGTTTTCTGATCATCAAAAATCACATATACTTATGTAAACTCAGAAAGACCAGGCCAAACTATAAAACTGCTTTACAATCAATCAAAGATTACAGAAAATTAGAACTGTTCTCTCTATATATGTTAAGTCCCAAAACAGCAAACAACATAAGACAATCATGGAATATTATTAATTTACTTTAAAATAGAAATGGATGAATTTATAATTTTATATTTTTCTCTGTTAAAGTGTTTATTTATATATATGAAATGATTATGTTTAATATGTGGAAGATGGAATAAATACTATTAATACCAAAAAGACCAAGTAATTACAGTTGTCTTTAAAACAACATATCATTATTGAAGTTATATAAAAATGAAATTAATTTTCATTTTGTTGTGGAAGTATGAAAAAATTTGACATTTTGCACACTGAATAATTTGATTAATGAACTATGTTATGTGTACAATTTTTTCAATATTTTTATTCCTCCATAACAAAATGAAAATTTCATTTCATTTCTTATAATTCAATTTATAGAAATTTTCCAACAACAAATCCTAAATTTAAACAACAATATAGCTGTAACAAATGGCATCGCTATGATATAGAGATTCAAGTCTCTGTGCATCATCCCTAATAAGCTAGATGATGTCACTGAGAACCAATCCATTCATGCAAACATAAGAGAAAAGATCTGTCCAATCAGGATGTTTGAAACAAAGGAGAATTGAATTATTACTGTATGAATTACGCGGTAATACAATACTCAACCCTGAGTCTATAGGCTCATCAGCCTGGTATCTATCCCAGTTTTAATGATGTGGAGCATTGAGTGAATAATTATCCACTTTGATTGAATGTTTGTCCATTACAAGGGTTAGTTAACCCCCAGAATCTTTTGACGGTGTCAATATATCTGGCAGTTGGTTTGATTATAGCAGTGTGATTTTAAATGTGTTCCTGAACATGCTGAAGGACATATCACACATTCCATGTGGGGGACTCAAACCTATGACCTTTGAACCACTTTGTCACTTGTCATGTACATGTACTTTCACAAGTTTGATATCTCATGAAAAGCTTTTTTCATAAGATCTTTTGGAGGATAAACTAATCAGAATATGGTTAATTTAACGTATTGATCTGTATATCTGATTGCATGTACATTGTAAATTCTGTTGATTTATATGACAAATTGAAGCTTAAAGAGTACCTGTAACGATTTTTGAATTTTACATATGTTATTCTCTATACTGAAATATGACTTAATGCGAAAATTTTATAAAAATCCATGCCAAAATAAGGGAGATATCGGCGAGTTTGTAATACACCTTCCGTTAATCCAAATCAAAAAGCTCGGTTTTGGGGACCCCGTGCAGTGACGTCATTTAAGTAAGCAGACCCCACAGAATACTATTTCTCTACATTACTTATATAATGGACTAGCTAATAATCTTTTTATATTTCACGATAATTTCAATTATGAAGTGGAATTTACATCCGACTGACACCTACCAATAATTAAGCAAATTATTATTAGTCCACCTTGATAAAAAGTTTGTTTATTAGACATTCCTTAGTTTGAGACCCATACCTTTAATCAACAGGATGTGTTCTTACAATTAACAAAATTGATTGACAGGTGTTTGGATAGAGTAATTTTATGACACCTGTAAATATACTATCTGAATCGTTTGATGTTGTCTTGGATTTAGAATTTTACATAGGTAAACTGATTGTGAAAAGATAATTATGTATAAAAATCTAGAGTTACGGGAGTATGAATAGACTGATAACTGTTTATTTATTTATTAACATTAGATACTGAACATTTGTAAAAAAAAAAAGTTAACTTAGTAAAATCTTCAATAGTGTGAACAACTGCGGTGCCATGTTTGATGTTGGGTTTGTCTGTAGCAGGTTCAATATAATTTAATATTAAAATTAATTTTAAAATTTTAACAAGTAACAATTAATTTTTGCATATTTGATAAATACTACTCGACGCATATATCTGGTTATGTCTAGGCTAACATTCAGAAATTCTGGGTCTCCACTCATTAAAGTACATTGTATCATCGTCTGTTTCTGGATCGAATAAATACAGCTAAATGCCAATTTCATCAATTTTAAGGTTATCTATTTCTTCCCAAAATAATGAGGAATCATATGACATATACAGATGAATGCCAGAGTCGTTAATTTTTTGTCCATTCATCATATAATACGTCGCTACATTAGCATTATTAGTACTGTCCGCCATGTTAGTTACTACAACGGTTACTTAAATAACATCACAAACGGATCAGCCTCGATATGGGTCGTTTCATTTACAGGTACCCAGAGAGGACCAAATTCAAGGCCTTCAAACCGCTATAACTTTCTTGTTTGGTGATCAATTTTGATGCGGTTTTCGATATTGTGATATTTAAATGGTATTCAACAAATATATGAAATAAAAAATTTTCATTACAGGTACTCTTTAATATTTCCTTGTTTTTGTTTTCCATTTTAGGTTGCTGAACAAAGTGATGTGGGATTACCGTGGAGAACGATGGTGGCCATTGTTAACATCTATCTTAGAAGTCTCGTTAAAGTGTGCTTATTTAACTGCCAAAGTTAATGAATATGTATCTAACTGTATAGAACTCATAGGTTATTGTATCCTTTTAAAAAATGTTTGTTACTATGGATGAAACATTGTTACATCATTTTACCCCAGAAGCCAAACAACATTGGAAGCCCCTTTTATCACCCCTGTCACTGGAGGCAAAGAAAGACTGTTCCACCAGATGGAAAGGTTATGACTTTGGTTTTTCGGGATGCTGATGGTATTTTGATAATAGACTACTGTTAACATATTTATTTTCTCGGTATTCTAAATTTTGCTTATTTTGTCGTTGTTAGTTTTGCACGAAAATTCAAATCAAGCAAAAATTATATCATGCATATTGTGTTATACTGCATATTGCAAAAACTGGAAAATTTAACTACACAGATATGTCTTAATTTTCTATAGCGCGAAAATAAATACACGCTAAATTAAATACGTTTACAGTATCTCCAAAAGAGACAAACATGCAGTGGCACATACTATGCATCACTTCTAAAGCAGTAACCGTACAACACTACATTAAACTCAAACTCGGTGAAGGTGTCTGGCTTTAACTTTATTGAGCATACACCTTTTCACATGATCTTGCTCCATTTGATTTTTATATATTTTCAAAACGGAACATTGACTTTTTCCAGTACCTACTTTCAAACATTCAGTGGAGGACTTTCTGAACAGTCAAGAAAAGGACTTCTTCAAAAGTGCCATTAATGGTCTTAAACATTCTTGCAAAAGTGTATAGATACTGAAGGGGGTTATGTTGAAAAATATTGCAATATGTTTGGCAAAATTCAAACCTATATAATGAAGAGGTACACAACATATCAATCAGCCTTCATACACGGTAGATTTTTCATTGAGGATGTCATACTTAACTTTATCTGGAAAAAAATCTATAAAATGTATTACAAGTACAAGTAGTATATACAGCAGAACTTCGATAACTCGAACTTCGATATCTCGAATACCACGGATAACTCGAAGTCATTATTTTGTCCCGACCGGTTTTCTATATAAACTATATAAATACAACTTCGATAACTCAAACTCTTATAATTCGAATACCCCCGATAACTCGAAGTAATTTTAAGGTACCAAATTAAACATTGTATGACAAACCACCTTCTAAAACTCGAAATATTTAAGTGATCAATAGAACGAGAAACTAATCGGCCATGGGCTATTAACTTCCGTAATGAGAGGAGTAGTGGTACAGATCAAAGGTTCTGCTACTGTATTAATTAGTATTAATTAAAGGATTAGTACTCTGTGCCGTAAGGGGCGATAAAGTGTAACGGTGTACACCCTCAGTAGAAGCCAAGTTTTTTTGCCGCTGGCTATAACAGCAACATTTCATGTGGTTTATCCAAGCTTGATTTTAATGACCGAGACGTGGTACGCACACTAATGTTATAATTTCTATAAAATGCGCCTCTTGTCTTGCATATGTATTATTATCGTAATAATTATGATTATTACATACAATGTACAAGAATATGTGTATCTGATTCAGTTCTTTGAATGCATTATGATCATGTATTGGTAATACACATTTTGTGTAATTTATTTGTTTGTCGTCGCCAGGAGTCCTTATAAAACATCATTATTAAATCGATTATATTTCGTTTATTATTACATGTATTTATGTAATACTAGTGAATCGGTAAACAGTTTAATACCGTCCAACATATCTCGTTTAAAAATGAAAGTCTAAATTATGACGTCATCCTTCAACTTCGAAAACTCGAACACCCCGATAACTCGAAGTCATCATCGAAGTCCCATGCACTTCGAGTTATCGAAGTTCTACTGTATATCAGAAGGTTAGGGTTATAGTTCTAAGTTCAAAACCAATATTTATACCCCCGCAAACTAGTTTGAAGGGGGTATATAGGAATCACCATGTATGTCTGTCTGTCCATGTAAAATGTCTGGACCATATTTTATAACTGCTTTGGATGACCGTCATAAAACTTCACATGAATAATCTTCATGGTCCAAAGGTTTGTCATGATCTTGAACTGAGGTCATATTGGAAAGGTCAAGGTTGGGGCATAAGTATGTTTGAAAAATTTTGTCCAGCCCATATCTTATAGCTGCTTTGGACAACTGTCATAAAACTTCACATGAATAATCTTCATGGTCGAAAGATGTGTCATGAACTTGAACCAAGATCATATCACATTAAACCCTTGGATCGGGAGGTATTTGGCTCTCCAGAGACAGATCTAGTTATTTTTTTCTGATCTTTTATTGTTTATTCTTAATAAACTTGAAACCTAACATTGACCTTAACCCATAACTACACAGATTCTAAATGTCCACCTGAAGATAAAACAAGGATTCAGATGAACTTGATACGAGTCATGTCTGTAAGTATGGCTTGTTATACATTCTTTTTCAATTGTATGTGTCTAATTTTAACAATACCCTAGTTTAGAGGGAATTACCTGAATATAGATATTTGATCTGAAAAGAGTAATTATTGCTTATTAGTTAAAGGTTTGACAAAACTAATTTTTGTACAAATGACAGTTTGACAAAACTTTACAGCAAAACATGTTTATAATGAAGCCCTGGAGACTCTATTTTGTTAATTTTGTTATAAAGCGACTTTAATATATTGTTATAAATAGACTTACCGGTATATTGAGAAGCAGTTGGGTCCAATATTTGACCTAGTACTATCTATGCATTAAGTTTAAGCATGTTGGTTATATTCATGTTTTACCGTACTCTGTATTGTAGAAAAACCAGTTTGTTAAAACTAATATTTTTACAAATACCTGTTTAATAAAACTTTAATCTTTTTTGTAGAGAGGCCTAATATACCAAATTTGAATACATGTACATGTTACATGTTCATAATATGTGTAGAAACATATCGGCTCAGTTGTTTCATATTCAGTAAAGCTTCGATTCATTGTCACCATTTCACCATAATGTCAGATGTTGGCATCATACAAGAGTTTAGCAATATATTGTGGAAGACTTATAATGAAAAACATTAAGGAAATAGACTTTGGGACCACTTTGGGACTTTGAATTACTATGCCAATAAGTGAGGTGGAAACATTATTGCAGAGCATTATAAAGAGGTGTTACTGTGTTATATTAAAGAAAACACAGGGGTTCAAAATTCCATAGGTCCAAGGTCTGGATCCTATTGATGTTATATTGGGACCCTTGGTAGTCTGATTGAGCTGTAGGTTGTTTTTTCTCACCAAGATAATACTACTCTTTCTTTATGATAATGTAATTGCATATGGGCCTTTCAGTGTTAATATTGACTTTCAAAACTTCGTGTGGGACTTGCCAAAACCAAAAGCAAAAGGTCTGGACCTTCTATTGCAAAACTTATTTTGAACCCCTGAACCCATAATGGTTCATGTTTTATTGTATATATAGTGATATCACTTTAGTTTTATTTGCTTTGTTTTAGAATGATGCTCCAGAGCCAGAGCTTGGACTAGATCCAGTTTGTGTAGAGAATGCTAGAACTTTGTGGAATGCCAACACTCAAGAACCTTGTGTATTCAGTATAGACATGCAGAATATTGTTCCTTTTGGTAATTATATTGAAAACAATGTACATTTATAAGATTAATATGAATACAACCTATATAAGTTCCAAAATGTTTACTACTGTTTTAGTTTAAATCTGATTATCTCCTAGTCATTTCTTCTTTTTTCATTTAACTTTAACTAACCTTAGTTTTATCTTTAAAATTTGTTATTTTACTTCATATTAATGTTTACATATCAAATAAGTTGTCACTAATTGAATAGTATGTAATGTTACTTCCATTTTTGGCCTTGGTTGTCAAGTGAATGCAATCCAGTGCACCATTCTCTAGGAATGGCATGCACATATTTGTCTATTGCCGGGCATAGATAATTCTCCACATTTGTCCTGGCTATAGATTTTGGTTGCCACATGGTCTAAAGCATGCACTTGTGGATCACAACTCCTCTCATTGTCTAGGTTAGAATCCCACTCAGGCAAGTCATTGTGAGTTTGTTTGCTGAAGGTCCTGGTTTTCTTCAGATATTGGTTTCCTCCATCATCTTAGAACTGAGTGTTGTCTTAATTTGAGTGGAGCATAAAACACCATTTACTCTACTCCACACCAATGTTTTGATATTTTCCACACTTTTTTAATTCAATATAATTAGTACATGTAAACATTATGCACTTACTGTATAGTTGTTTTTATTCACTGGAGATTAAATTTTGCTATATTCCCGGTTTGACTTTATAGCGCAAAATTAAATACCAAGTAAGTATTTTCATGTAGCATTTATTAAACTTAAACTTAGATAACCCATACAAAATATTAATAACACTGGCCACTGCACCACAAAATTTTATGCCCATGAATAAGTTCCAGTGTCTGAACCACAAAATTTTATACCTGTCAATAAGTTCCAATGTCTTGACCGCAAAATTTTATACCTGTCAATAAGTTACGGTGTCTGGACTGCAAATTTTTATACCCCTGAATAAGATCCAGTGTCTGGACAGCAAAATTTTATACCTGTAAATAAGATCCAGTGTCTGAACAGCAAAATTTTATACTTGTGAATAAGTTTCAGTGTCTGGATCGCAAAATTTAATACCTGTGAATAAGTTCCTGTGTCTGACCTGCAATATTTTTTCCCCAGAATTTAACAACTATAGAGTACTATGATTGAAGTATATCATAACTTGAATTGTTTTTACAGTGGAGTGTAAAACCAGATTTTCCTCAGACACAGTACCAGCTGATAAAGAAGTACATCTACAAGTTTATTTAAGGTCAGTTTTATAACTCCTACTTTTTTCATGGTTCTTAATTTACATGTTAGATTAATTATACAAAGGAAGAAAGAACTCAACAGAGGTTTAATGCAGTCTATTGGTTGTTGTAGGCTTTCTTCTTTGTATACCGGTAATTCAATTTTATTTAGAAAGACTACTGTAAATGTATTTAATTTTGTGCCTATTTATTTTTGGAGTTTTTTTCAAATTTAGACATATCCCCATAGTTTAATTTTCATGTTTTTTAAATATGCAAGATAATAAGCATAATAGAATTTTCACTCAGTATTAATTTTCACACAAAACAAGCGACCATGAAATCGGGAGAAATTAGTACACCATGAAAATGAATATGTTTACACAAATTAAATACAAACATATTAGTCCATGTTCAAATCACAATCCCAAAACCAAAAGAAACATTTTGAAAACTGGCAATTTAAGTTAAACATGTGAAATTCCACCAGACAAGTGAGGCTGGTGCCTTGATACCTTAATATTTAGTATAAAACTATTTGAGCATGGTTTATATCATACCCATTGTTGTATTTAGTAAATAAGTATTTTGTGTGTGTTAAGAACATTTTAGTGAAGTTACTGGAAATTTTATTATCTGTTACACATTAATAATAAATCCACCAGTTAGATAAAAAATTGGAAGATAAAAAATTGGAAGGAAGTAGTATCACAAAGAAATAGAAAAAAATATGTCTAGAAAACCTTAAAAAAGCCTTTAAAAATCACAAAAAAACCCGAAAAACAAAAAACACACAAAAACTTGTACATGTGCTCAATTTCTGTCTAAGTAAAAGTTGTCAAACATACATGTATATTGTGTTGTTTTCTTTTTCAGAGTTAAATGCCCATTTCCTGTCAGATTCCACAAGTTGTCAGTGTTCTTGAGTAACCAGGTAAGTTGTCAGTGTTTTTGACTATAACTGTCTCTTGAGACCCCAATACCAGTCACAACAAAGATTTGACCTTGTGACCTTGACCTTTGACCTGCATACCTAAATGTGATATTTGACACATCATCTCATACTGATATACATTTGTTCCAAGTTTGAGCAAAATTTATCCATAGATGCAAAAGTAATGGAGCATACACAGTGTGACACAGACAAACATGGAGATTCCTATTTAACCTCTCAAATTAAGTTTGCAGGGTGTATAGTAACTTAATTTGTTCTGTTTACCTATTGTCAATTAATAAGTTACATGTAAGATCCATGTCCAGTGTCATTATCTTCTGCCTTTCGAAGAAAGAGTGGGATATTAAATTGTAGTTTCCGTCCATCCTACCTTTTGTCCATCCGAAATTCTTGTCTGCGCAAATTCTCCAAAACTATGAAGCACCATTTTATGAAACTTGGTGCAAAGCATTAACATTGATAGGAGATTCACATATCATTAACCTGAGTTGGTTTGCTAATTTTCCTGGAAGTTGTTGCCCTTAAAACATATGTGCAAATCATGAAAAAAGAACCTGTTGGCGAGGATCCTAATTCACTGAATTGACTTATATCATTCTACTTTCGAGGATCTGGACAATACAACATTCAAATGTAAAGCAGTGAAATAGATTTGAGTTTGTTTTCCAAAACATGTGCATCATTTTAGAGATTTAAAGTTTTTATTAATGTTAAGTAGATTTAGAAATCAGTCATTTGTTCTATGCTCATAATTTTTTGTTGAAATTTTAGATGTACAGCCAGTACTGCCAGGTTATCGATGGTCATGGTATATCAGCTGCCTCGGAGTCAGATAGTAAGGAGGGAGACCTGTACTTAGTACCCGATAAACCAAGATTATACAACTTCAAATTTCTTGCAGTAAGGGAGGATGTTGATCAACAACTGGATGTAAGTATTCTAACATTCTTTGACCACTGTGGTAGCTCAGTTGGAAGAGTGCACGCTCCGTAAATGGGAGTTAGTGGGTTCAAACCATGTCCATGTCTGACTCAAGACTTGAAAATAGATAGCGACTGTTCTTTTGCCCATGAAAATAAAGTGACGGTTCTTTCAGCTGGGAACTTAAAATAAACAAGGTCCCGTGTCATGGTAGACATGGCGTGATAAAGAACCCTGCACTTTCACCTATTGCTGGCAGAATCTTGATATAAGTGATATATTCTTGACTGGGATGTTAAACACCATTACTAACTCACTCTAATATTCTTTGATAAAGTAGATGTGCTAGCAAGCTAAACCATTTAACAGCTTTAGATGTCTTCAACATGTTCAAGTGAGTTGTGATGTTTTATGTCATTTGTAGCAAGGGCCTCAATAGACGAGTGATCTAAAGTACACACATACAGATCACAATGCAAGGGCCTCAATAGACGAGTGATCCAAAGTACACACATACAGATCACAATGCAAGGGCCTCAATAGACGAGTGATCTAAAGTACACACATACAGATCACAATGCAAGGGCCTCAATAGACGAGTGATCAAAAGTACACACATACAGATCACAATGCCTCTCACTCTTTATGTTCAAATCCTACATAGAACAAATCCTAGTGTGTGAAAGTTTGTCATTTTGCTTGTCAAATTTCTATGGTTTCATCTGGGCACTCTGATTTTCTCCACTATCCCCAAAATGGCAGCCTTTATTTAAGCGAAATAATCTTGACTGGGATATAAAACTCCATTACTCCACTCCATTCCGCTCCACTCTTCCCCCAGCTCTCAATGTCCTTAATTTATTTGTGATGTTGTAATTCCCATGTAGTTGCCTACTTTGTTTAACATTTAATATGTCTTCAGGTTGCATTTACACAGAGGAGATAAATATTTAGTAAAGCTTGTAAATATTTCCAAAGTTCAGAATCTGTACTGTCAGAAAATGCATTAATACAAATGTGTGTATTCTTATTACTCCTTTCACCTAGATATCTACCATTGTGCTGGAGTTTGGTTCTGAATCAGGAAAACGTTGTATGCTGCGATGGATGGGAGGTGGTGGAGATGCTGTTGTTCCTCTACAGACTGCTCAGTCCTTGTTACCAAGGAAACCAGTAACTACAGAACATATTGACTGGGAATCTGTAGATATCAAATCATCAACAAAGTGAGTATATTTTTACAAACTTTTTACTTTGTCATACAGTCAAACCTATCTATAACAACAACCTGTTGATTACATTTCAGTCCCAAAGTCATTCATAACTTGTCTATTATGGCCTCGTCCAGCAACTGACCACTTTAGACAGGTTTGACTGTTCTGTATTAACTCATAAATGGATATTGGTGCTATTGGACAAAGTAATCTTGGATTTTAAGTGAAAATCTGAAAATCAAAACTGAAAGATATTTTATCACAGAAATGTGGGTTTGAAACCCTGGCTTGGTCTTACTCAAGACTTGAAGATGGGGTAGTGACTGTTTTTTCACCAAGCACTCGGCACTTGCTGGGAATTTAATAAACATTCGGTCCTTGTCACGTTAGGCATGGCAACAGAAAGAACCCTGCTGTATAATGCCATTAGCACAACACACAGGCAAAATTTCTGCACCTTTGCCTATAGCTGGCAATATCTTGATATAAGTAAAATATTCTTGACTGAGACGTTAAACACCATTACTCTCTATTTCCTCTCTCTCTCTCTCTCTCTCTCTCTCTCACACACACACACACAACAGTAATTTTGATAATGTATTTCAGGATTGTACCACGTACTGCTAATTTAGATGTGACATTACACCATCAACAACCTTGTCTGTTAAATGAGTTCTACCTGGTGCAGATGGAGATAACTAACGAAGAAGAACATGATATATTTGACATCAGGTAGTTAAAGTTCGACATCTTACACTGCCACCATTACTGAGTCAAATTCTGGGAGTTTGCAGGGTCTCAGTTGTCTAATGGTCTAAAGTACAAGCTGACAGATCACAGTGATTTTCACTTCCTAGATCAAATTTCACTTCAGACAGTTCTTAATGTGGGAATTTTTGTCATTTTGCTCGACGAAGGCGGGTGGTTTTTGTGGGCACTCCAATTTTCTCCACCATTCCAGAACTGACCACCTCAAAATACGCAAAAGAATCCTTACTGGGGCATAAAACTCCATTACTCCACTCCATTCTGAGGCTATGGAGGGTTTGGAAATGTTAGTGTTTTGTTAATGTAAGACTTGAAGTGACGCTGCTGTGTCTCATTCCATACATACAGTGTTGAAGTTTTGCAGCACATTGTCAAGTACTAGTAAGCTACATGTATGTTGTCTTCCGAATAATTTTAAAATAACAATTGAATTTCACCAAATTATTTTAATAATACTTTGAACATAGACTTAGATCTTGATATTTTAAATTTTATAGACTTTTTATGTGAGTGTTGTTTATCTATTTAAGTTTGTGTGTTGGAATACAAGGACAGGATGAAGGTTCAGATCAGTCAAGTGAGTAATAATCGGGTGACAACCTTTCTGGATGTCCACATACCTAAAGAACAATTATTTTATATTGTCACCCCTCACAATTCATTGTCAACCTCATCTTTACCTCGGTATACAATGGAATTTCTTGGAGTGATAGTCATTTACCAAATGAAGTATTTATATAGTAACCATTTGACACTGAAACATACAATTACTTGTCATGAAAATTATCAAAAAATGTAGTATTAATTTAAACTTGTTACTGAACACTTTAAATCATTGTTGTTATTAATCATACATTGTAGAAGTTTAGATTGGTTGGTTGGTTGAATGTTGCTTAATGTCGCATCAGCAATTTTTCAGCTATTCGCGAGGAGAACTATTTTATTAATCTCTATGGATTAATCTATGAACAAATTTGTGTATGCATGTGAAGTGTGAGTGTGTTTAATGGTCTGCCTTGTACTAGCGCGCACTCAGGGGGACTTTAATGTGCTAGGTCACAGAGTCAGTACGCCGCAGACAAGCGTACCACTCCCCCAGTCCATTATACTGATACCAGGTGAATCAGTAAAGGCCAACAGCAAGGAAAATTCACTTTCCCAAATGTGGTCTGAGCAGTGTAGAAGTTTATATTTTTAATCAGACTATTCTGTATAATATACTCAACAAAAAAGTTAGGGACAGATGTTAAATTTGAAATAAAAATCCAAAAACTGACGAATTATAAAGTTTGCTCTGGCAATATCCCTCAATATTTCTTATGACACTACAGGTATATACTATGTTTCCATTCCTTGTAACCAAAATTATCATTGGCTACTAATTTCTGAGACATTCTTTCAAAATTAATCTATTTTAGCATTTGTGATAAATACTTTAAACAGGACTATAATTTCACAAATTTTGGAAATTTGGCTACTAATGATTTTAAATTTGTGATAACGTTGTTCTATAATATTCTTTATGTTAATTGTAGCCCATATTTGTCTGAATGAATCAAAGTTTGATGGGAAGGTACAAAGCAGGCTCAGTGATATTGACTTAGGTGTTTTAAAGGCAAAGGAAAAGGTATGTCATTACATAAATAAATATCTCGCAGCTTTCTCTGGCCACTCACATGGTCCAGTAAAAGAACTCATTCCCAATGCATCAAAGCATACATTCTCACCAATTTTACTGGTAAAAATTCCAAAATTGATTTTGCATAAAAATTTAGTGGGAAACTCAAGGAAAGGTGACACAATTATATTTCTGCCTAGCTGATATATCTTTATAATAACCATCATTTACAAATACAGTCAAACCTGTCTATTAAAGCCACCCAAGGGAACCAGTAAAATTAGCTTTTATGGACCGGTAGCCTTTATATACAGCTTCAAATTATATGCATAAAGAACAATTGGGATACAATTCTACTGGCCTTTATAAGCAGGTGGCCCTTATATAGAGGTGGCCTTTATGGCAGGTTGGACTGTATGTTGATGTGTATTTAATTTACATTAGGTACAATGGATGCAACTTATTTGAAACAAATTGGTACACAGAGTACTGTAAGATAGTTGTTTAAAGATGTTTTCCCAAGGTGGTGAGTCCAGCCATTACCCAAGATAGAAGAAAAGATAGAAAGATTAAAGATAGAAAATTGGGCCCTAAAGTAGGGTAATGACATGACCCACATACCATCTTCTCAAAAAGGCCAGAAAAATTTCTGTCTGTAACATAATCAAGTTGAAGTTTAATATAGTGCTGTATGTGTCACCTTGACATACTGGTACATGTATTTGGGATGTTTGAGCGATAGAATGAAATTTGAAAAAGCTTTCGTGCTGGTGCTGATAGTATAATTAAAATACCAGGTTTTTATTGAATTTTTTTTATTATTTTTTCAGTGCAGTAGAAAATTGTTTGTCAAAAATATGCATCCAGGAACTAGAACAATCACTTTAAAGGTAACTTAATTTTATATAATTATGAAGCATTGACAAATAAAAATGCTCTGGACTTCTCAGAATATCTACTAGTAAGTTATTCAGGAGTTTACATTCTGAGTTTTCAAAAATAGTAACAAATGAAGACTATTGTGATAAAATGATGACATCGAGTTATTTGTTGTGTTGTATATAGGGAAGTTTTCACATTTGTTTTATATTTGCTTAAATCCACAAAAAAAAAAAAAAAAAAAATTGAATAATATTTATGAATATTTAATTTTAATAAACATTGTAATCCACTTGTATTTCCACTTATTTTCATCCAACATTGCAAAAAATAATTTGAACTTTCACTTCTGACAAAAATTAGATTGCGCAAAAAAATTACCGATTTACGTACAGTATTAGAAAAAATGACAATCAAGTTATCAAAGTACATGTACTACAATATGTCAAAATTATCAAAATGTATTATAATGAAGTTTTATTGTACAATATTTACAATATGACTGTATCTCTCTTCTATGAAACATACAGAAGCATTTGTATTGCAATTCCCATGAAAGACAATTGGGGACAATTGATCTGTATCAATTTTCCCATAATATTACGTCATGTCCCACACAGGGGGTCATGTGGTCATGTGAGATACGCCATCTCGCATTGCTAAAAACCCTATCTCACACAAGCAGGAAGAAATAGTGCCAAGGGTTGAAACAAATATGTGTACAAAATATTATTAAAAGAAAGAATTGTTAATATAAGAAATGACATTTCTGTTCACGATATTTCAAGTGGTAATGCAAGATAGTGTGGCATGTGCCATATTCAAATTGAAAGGCTTTGCCCTTCACTGAATTTGGCATGCGCCACACTATCTTGCATTATCCCTTGAAATATCATGATCAGAATGTCATTTCTTAATTAAATTTTGAATATTCTTAGCAAAATATGTATTACTGTTTTCAACCATAAGAAAACTATATCACCTTTTCATTCAATTAATAATTAAAGTTTTATGGTTTCACAGGTTAGCTACAGTGTGGTTGTCTCAGTGGCTAATCAGAAGATTACATGTGGTTGTCAGAAGGAAGAATCTGTTACCATGACAACAGTCATTCCATTTGAAGTATCTGTCAAGACACAGTCACTAAAGGTAGATTTATCAAATATGTTTTTAATTTCAACTTGCTGAGCTAGGAATCATCATATCTGTCTATCCATTTGCCTATCCATGTAAACTTTTGTCTCTCCATTACTTTTAATTATGTGTATATGGATGGATGTTGATTAAACTTGGCACAAATATATATCTGTATGGGATGATGTGTTGTGCACAACATTTGGTGTATAGGCCAAAGGTCAAGGTCACAAGGTCAAATCTTACTTGGAGCTGGATGTATGTGGCTCTCCTGAGAAGTTGATAAAAAGAGGCTTTCTACAGACTTGTTCAGGCATAAGAATAACAATCATGTCTGACAACCTGTATTAAGTGAGTTTACTAAACCATATCCACCCTTATCAACTGAAACAAACAAAATTATGATATTTCTGATTTACTTTGCAGAATTCTTCAGTATTTTTTCTTTTAAAGCATCGATCAGTCCATTGACAAACACACACCCCTTACCCTACATATATATATATACCTAAATTGATAAACAGTCTCGGTTATTTGCTTTTGCTGTAAAAGAAATGTATAGATGTACATATTGTACATTTATAGACTCTTGTGGATTTATTTATTTATTTATTTATTTATTGTTATTGACATGTTAACTACTTACCTGTGTGTATATTTATTACATTATGTCTGATATTTTTCAGTTTGAACAGATAGATGCTGTACAATCAGAAGAGCCATTCCTGTTGTTACCAGAGTTAAAATGTATATCACCCTGGCCAATAGAGTTACAGTCAAGTCAAATACAAATGGTAAATATTACAAGTTAGTGAGTAGGAACCTATTGTCTGAAAACAAGCTAGGATAAGTAGCTGGTGTAACTAGCTAAATGACAGGAGGTGCACACCTTTCTGGAGCATTCCACTCACTTCCCTGGTAAAAATTTACATGCATAACTAAATATGCCAGTTTTCTGTTTTTACTTTGCTTTGTGGATTTGAACATGGTCCAGTATTTTGTTTTTGATTTTTTAAGGACAGTTACATTAATTATTTTAGTCTTTTGCCCATATAGTAAAGAAGTTTGTAGCTTATTTATATTTCTTGTATTTTTTTTTCTTTTCAACCAAAATGTTATTCTTATAGGTATTTTTCTGTAACAGTTTATCATTTAATGGGTTGCTGATTGTAATTAATTACATTTATGTTGTAGAGTCCTTTTATAGAAAGTGCTGATGAAGAAATACAGTCACAAATACAAGGAGGTAATAAATACTAATACAGTTGACTCTCGTTATCTCGAACTCGACGGGGAAATGCAAAAAGTTTGACTTATCCGGAGTTCGAGATAACCGATGTTAAAAACGACAACAAAAGGGAAGTAACTCGTACACGCCTACCGGAAGTCGCTTACCGGAAGTCGCTTCCGGTTTTATCTTGTCAAACTGTATATTGTCGTTTTCTCCTATATCGTATGTATTCAAACATGATATATAGAAACTGCATTATTTATTATTTGTATTTATAATTGAGAATGTAGTATATAAAAATTCGGGAGATTATCTGTTACTTGTTATTAGCCGACAAATAGTGGAGTCCGCTTTGGTCTCCATACCAGTTTCGCTTTGTGTACTTTAATCACCCCAAGCTTCCGGTTGTATTGAGTAATGTTCACATCACACGCTTTCGGAAGCCATGTTCAGCTTGGCAGTAATTATAACACCTGCTAATCTACTTGATGGTTTAATTGCTTATGCAAGGGATAATAGTTAAGGGCTTAAGGAAATTGGGAGGTCAGTGCAATGTTGTAATTTTAAAATCAACACGAGGCCGACAGTCAAATATTTTATTTGTGTCGGAATGTGTTTTTTCTACCAAAAAATCTGTAGGCGCTGACAAATTTGATTTCTCAAAATTTTTTGTTCGAGTTAACAAATTAATTTTCCTAAATTTTTTGTTCGAGTTAACAAATTTAATTCTCCAAAATTTTTTGTTCGAGTTAACGAGTGTAATTTTCCTACGATTTTCATTCAAGGGGACGAAAATATTGTTTGACATATCCGATAATTCGAGATATCCGACTTCGAGATAACCGGAGTGATTTTGGTTTAATAAAGAACAACTCTGTTCTGACTTTTTAAAAAAGTTCGAGATATCCGGTAGTTCGAGATATCCGAGTTCGAGATAACGAGATTCAACTGTAGATACATAAAGTTTATTTTTATTAAAAATTTACTATAAAACACTTAACTGTATTATTTTTAGTATGTATGACTTATAATTTTGGTAAATTTACATGGTGTGGAATTGAATTAAATTTATTTGATAAAAGAACATTTAACCATTGAACTGTCTAGAAATGACCTTTATAATGCTATAACTTCCATTGCCGTGCAAAGCAAACTGAATAACGTGCATTATGATTAGTTTGCTTTGCACTGCAATGGAAGTTATAGCACTATAAATGCCATATCTGGACAGTTCAATGTATATATTTACATTTCGCTTTTTTTGAAAATCTTATTTTTGTTTTTGAATCCTGAAATAGATTTAAAACACTCGTGTCATGTACGACATGCAATTCCAGTTGCTGGAACATCCAACCAATGACGTCAGTGGTATAGGTGTAAACAAGAGATGAGTGACATCACATAAGCAAATGTAATTATAGTCCTATAACTTCATTTGATCACAAACAGAGTTTAATACAATCAAACATCATAAATGTAAATATGAAGAATTCCTTTTTATATTTTACAGTTTGTCTAAAGAAGACGAATGTGCAGCAGAGTGTATATGTCTGAAAGCTTTGAATTGTGTCCAGCCATCTGTAGCTTTAGGAAGTTATACTGTCCACTGGAGGAGGTCAGTTTATTATGTTTATGTTTCTCTGGACTTGTAATTCTTATAAAACATGAGAATTTATGAAATGCCAAACATAAAACATATTTATATGTAGCAGTCTGGGTAGCTCAGTGGTAAAGCACTCGCCAATAGTGTGGGAGGTCCCAGGTTTGATCCCCAGTCCAACCCTGCATATTTTTTCTCTTTCCTATTACATTTGGGGCTTGTCTGACCCTGGGAAGAGGCCATCCATCAAGTTGGTCCCAGGTTGGAATCTAGTAGTTTTGATTCAAGGGATTTGAATCGAAACGAGGAAGGGAGGAATGTAGCAGTCTGGTTAGCTAGTGGTAGAGCGCTCACCTCTAGTGCAGAAGGTCCTGGGTTCGATCCCCTGTCTGACCCTGCATTTTTTTCTCTTTCCTATTACATATAATTTTTCCCACTGTTGATCTTTATGAAATAAAGCCTGTTTTGATTAACAAATTATTTTATGTAAAAGGAAAACCAAGTGATGCTCCTTCAAACTAACAAAAATTATAGCTATGTGTATAATGTAGCATTTTTGCTTACAAATCATGTTGTATACTGGGTAAATGTTTCAAGAAATAAGAATACTGGAAATCAGGAATTTTCTTGTAAGTCATTTTTTGTGAGTACAATGTACAGTACTTGCATTTCCTTATATTTGCATTCTTTTAGTGTGTGCCCTCGGATGACATGCTTATGACGGAAATCACCTTACCTTTAAATATTTACAATTGGTTTTTTTTCATGTCTACTTATTCCCAAAATTTTACAGGTAAATAAATTAAACATGTAAGTTTTTCCAATTTATAGCAGTCAGCTGTAAATGTCACATTACAAAATATAAGAGTAAGTTTACATCAGATGAGAAAATCACATGAATTTTGAATCCTTTATTTATAGGAAAACCGACGATACAGATGACCTACCATTTGTGATGACATCATTTCCTCTTCCCACAGTTAATGTAGAGCACATTCCAATGTCTATAGAGCTCAAACTTCCAGCATTTGGCAAGGTTAAAACTCTATTGCCCCTATACTACATCATTCATAACAGGACACCATATCCACAGGAAGTGGAAGTTACCATGGAAGCAAATGATCATTTTATGTTTGCTGGTAACAAACAGGTAACTCTCTCATAAGATATAACTTAAACATGAAAAAATGTTATACATGTGCAACAAAGCTGTAATGGAATACCCTTTTGTATTATATGTTTAGTCTTCAAAAAGAATGGTTTGTGCAACTCTTTCAGGTGCCTAGTGTAAGAAAGAAATTCACTTAGAAATAGTACTCAACAGACAACTTACATAGTTTTTATGTTACCCAATATTTACTCTATATAAAGCCAAAAAATAACTTTGCACACAACTTAAATAAATTTTTGCAAATCTGGACAAGTGGACAAGGGGTTATCATGTTTCATTTGCTGATTAGAGTTCAAAGAAATATTTCATATCGACAACATAAACATTTGTACATAAACAGTCAAACCTGTCTATAAGGCCGCCCAAGGGAACCAGCAAAAGTGGCCTTTGTGGGCAGGTGGCCTTTATATACAGGTACAAATAATATGAATTAAGAACAATTGGAATATAATTTTACTGGCCTTTATATAGAGGTGGCCTTTAAGGCAGGTTGGACTGTACAGTAATCACTGCCATTTCTATTTCAATCAATGGATATATCAGAATATCTGATGTTGTATCCAGAAAATACCCTAAACAGTGTTTTCTTCTTCTTTTGTAGTTTCATTTCAGAGTATTGCCAGGTAAACCATTTAATCTAGCCTACAATTTGTTCCCATTGGTGGCTGGTCAGGTGGCTTTACCCAAGATTCACTTCAACATGCTGCGTTATCCAGGAACGATGGATTCTATAGTACAGAAAATGCTGTCCACTCATATTTTCATCAAGGTAATTCATTAGAATAGTCTTAAATACAGAAGTTTATCCTCTTAAGCTGCCCTATCTGCATTTTAGATAAGTCATGTTAAGGGGTTTGTTTGATAAAGTTTACTTAAAGTATCTTTATATAAGATCATCTGTCTAGAATGGGACAAATGTGGGTGCGTGGATTAGCTTTTCAGTTTTAGTTTTTACATTTGTTATATTAATCAGTTAAATATTCCACACCTTTAGCCTTAAGTAATTGATGAATTTACTTTTTTATTGTATCATGTGACTAACTTTGCTTTTGGTTTGTGATTTGGACATGAAGCAGTATGTTTTTGTTCAACTTTTGGAATTGTGATTTGGACATGGACCAGTATGTTTATGTTTGACTTCTGGGGTTGTGATTTGGACATGGGCTGGTATGTTTGTGTTTGACTTTTTGGCTTATGATTTGGACTTGGACCAGTATAGATACATATATATAAGATGAAAGAGAAAGAAAAGATTCTGAAAAATGATTGTGAAGATTGTGCCACAATATTGATCAAAATTCTTATCTCCTCTTTGATTAGCGATATTCAGTGGTTTCAGTAAAGCCAGCAAGGTGACGGAAGTTGTCTGCTACTTTCATGAACTTACCCTGTAGATTAAGTTTGTCACGTATTTCCACTAAGTTTATATTTTCTGAATATGCTTTTCAATACATATTACTTCATACTTGCTGCATACTTTAAGAAAGTTGCCTTGTTCTTGAAAATTTACTGAAAGGGCTGTAATCATTTACTGCGTCATGATGAAGTCTTCAATATAACACAAAGTGTTCTTGAACTCAAGTGACTAGACATCCCCTAACACCACAGTTTTAGCTGTATTTTAAATAAAGTTAACAGAAGTTTACTGCACGGATTTTACTTTTTAATTTCAGCCTACTGGTAAAACATTAAACATTGGATAGATGAAGTGTAGAAGATGAGTTATTAACTAATCACGTGGACAATATTTGTGTCATTTTTACATGTGTATGTGCTATTAAATTATGAACTGCTAAAAAGGAATCCAGATGATTGTTCATCAGTTAAATATGTCCAAGCTAGTTGATGACTTATAGACTGTTATCAATGAATAGCTATACATAATTATATTATCATGTTGCAGAATTGAAATATTGAAGTTTTGCGGTACATGTATTTCAAAGTAAATCCTAACTTATGTAACAAAATGTTTTTTTCTTGGGGAGATAATTTTTTAGTGGAAAAGTAAGCATCAAGCTTGAAGTAAGCTTAACAATTTTATTTTGAAGATTTTCAATCTCAATTCAATCTGTAATGTATGACCTGTTTTAAATAGTTTAATAATTTATGGATGGTAGTATATATGATATATATATATATATATATATATATATATATATATATATATATATATATATATATATTGATGTTTGTAATCAGGACTTTCTACATGTGAAAACATGAACTGTGATAACTCTAGGGATTTGTGCAATAATACTCTACCCTGTTTGTGAATTTGATAAAGAAGGTGCATTTTGTTGATGACGGTGATTGAAACAGAATAGCTTGGTGAAGAAAAACAGACACTTTTGATACGGTAAACCCTCAAATAAATGCCACCAATTTTGTCATTAAAATTGGGTTTGGCGATAAATAGGGAGTGGCTTTGAAAGAATATATAGAAGTCATGGATTTTTGGACTTTAAATTAGTGTGGTGAAGTGAGGTGTCAAAATTATTGATAGGAATTATAACAAAATTTTAATCTAGATTGTTTTATGATTTTTGTTAATTATGTACATGAACCTTTTGATTAAATATGAAATAAAACCTATGTAATATTACTCTGACAGTGTTTTATGAACTTGGTATATTTTGTCAGTTGTTGAATGGAGTGGCAGTTGAGCCATTCAAATTCCTCTAGAAAGAGTATTGTCATTTGAAGTTCTGTTGTAGGACTGTTATAGGACAAAGGAACAGGTTAAACTAATGAAAGTCCTGAAAATTGAAACTTGTAGGCTTCATCAGTAGGAAACAAGACTGATTAATTTGTTATCATGGAATTCTAGGTTGAAAGTCAAAGTCACATTTCAGCTTTGCTTCATAATTCTTGAACAGTGCAAGGGATTTTCATTAAACTTGTCACAAATGTTTGTCTTGTTGAGATCTGTAGAGCAGGACATTAGGGATATACTGTGAACACAAAATGAAGCTGCTGCCGTGCTCAGTAAAAGATCTATAGCACTGATATTACACATAGAAGTCTGCTATAATTCACTGCTATAAACATGATAAAAATGTCATTTGTGTTTACTATGGGTGGTAAAATTTATAGCACCACTCTTTGCCGGTATGACATCGCATTAAAGAAAATTATGTTGAAGCTTTCAAACTTTATTACCCCCTCAAAAGCCTATCATAACTAAAGCATTCTCTTTAAGAGACAAATAGTCCCCTGTCCCCAAATAGCCTATGGGAGTCATATCTAAGAGTTGACCCAGTGACCTTTGGCCTATACATCTTTTGGTATGCAACACATCACCTCATTTTGGTATACATTTGTGTCAAGTTTGATCAAAATACATCCACAGATGTGGTAGTTCTTGAGTGGACATGATATTGGGAGGACAAACAAGTTGGCCCCTATATAAACACCTGGCCCCTTTCTCTTTAGAGGAATTCTAACCACTCACTGCATTTATTATAGTTTATAGAAACTTGCTGAATACCATGAACTTGGCAGGTATAAAGGCCAACAAGAACATGTCCTAGCAAAGACGGTCCAAATATTCCTGAACTATAAAACAAGGCAAACACATTATTGAGGGCTCCCGACTTTGGCACAATTGCAAAATTAATATCAAAGATTATCATGGTTGAATTCCATGTACTTTTGTTGCGTCCTAACTACTATTTACTTCTATACAGAGTTTCCTTTTAATCATCGTTCCAGAACCTATAATATAACAGCATTGAATTATGTCCATACCAGCAACCTATAGTTTTAGGATTATATATTTCTGTCTATACCCAACAAAAACGTGATACTTTATAGATGGTGAATCGAATTTGACTAAACTTTCACAGATAAAACATTATACAAAAGATGTTTGGACGATTTGAGAAGTAGGCCGAATCGCTGTGAAATATGACCATTTGAGATTGGAATACGGGAAGCCATGTTCCTTTCACACAATATTGATTACAAATTTTTTGGCTGTAGCTAACTAAACAGGAGGTGCTTACTCTTCCGGAGCACCCGGCCTCACTTTCTGGTGGAAGTTCACGTGTCTAACCTGACTTGTCAGCTCCAAAGTGTTTGCTTCTTAATTGTGATTCAGACATGGATTAGTATGTTTGTTTTTGATAAAACAAGCTCAACAAAAAGACACAACAACATGCGAGAAACTGATGACTTTCGGTCGTGTAAATTGATTTAGTACATCACATGTTAATTATTTGAAGAATCATTGGGTATCATCTGTCCTTGACAACGCATAGCGAAAAATAAAAGGATGCACTATATGGATTCAAAACAGAAATATACTGAAGATACCACAAAAATGTTAGAATTTTTGATAGATAACATATTGTGATATACTTTTCCAACAAACAACCTGTAAACCAATGGATACGAAATGTGCACCATTGCTTGCCGATTTGTTTCTTTATACGTATCAAGCAGAATTTATGCAGAACATTGGTAAATATTTAGAGAAAACTTGCCATTCAACTCCACAAAAGATATATAGATGGCGATCTATCTCTTAATAATCCTGTAGTTAGATTCCATCTAACCCAGTGAGCTTGAAATAAAAGATACCACTGATTCTTTAAGTTATGCTTCATAGTAAGCCTCATGCATCAATTATGACGTCTACGAAAAGCTACATACATGTATGCAGCAATATACCCGCTCCTTCTGTTTATGGTGTATTTGTTTCTCAATACGCTATGGCAGAACGTGTTCACACAACAGGGACTTTATACTGTGTGACAATGAAGCAAGCTGCTCACAAATAAATGGTTGACGCATTGACATTGCAAGTCTATGCTATCAAAGTCCTCAAAAGGTTTTATGTCTGTCATCACAATATTGTTAATAAGTAAGATGTTTCTGTATCCAAAATTACTCTGGATATATTTGACATGCAATAAGTTCCATGGTCCTTTTATTTTTAATTTGACGGGTGCATTTAGATAAACAGAAGGTGCTTACCCTTCCGGAGAACCCGGCCTCACTTCACCTGGTAAAAGTTCGCATGTTTTTAAAAATTGGTTTGCCAGTGTCACAGTACTTTGCTTTGGGTCTCTGGTTTGAATATGAATTGGTATGTTTGTTTTTATTTTATTTTTGTGTTCAACTTTTGAATTTGTATTTCATAACAATTCAAAAATGTCACATGACAATTTGATTACTTCCTATTGCGACCGTTCGAAGTCACGTTCAAGAAACAAAAATGACCTTCAGTAAACATTTTAAAATAACTGTCAAAAACCCGCCTTCAGATTCCAACAATTTCATTTTTAAAAAAATGCTACGAGATTACACCATTTTACATGATTATTTCCAAATTTTCAGGGCGATGCCTCATAACCACCACCCCTGCATGTCTTTGGTGCGTAATTTCATGGCTTATTTGAATCCTCATCATTTTCACCTAGCTGCGCGCCTGATCGTCAAGACTTTGATATATGATACTAAATACCAGGTAAGCATATATATTACACTTTGAAGGCTAGTTTTCTAAAGTGTATGCTGTCTTTTCAAATTTTAAATTGGACTGACAAAAACGCCCTAGTATTACTGAATTATCGCCCCCGTATGGCCAAATATCTAAAAAAAAAAAAAAAAAAAAAAAAAAAAAAAAAAACGCCACTAGATAGTAATTTGTGAAATATATGTAACAGTAAGTTTAAATTTACAGGTAAAGAGATGGTTTAGAACCAAACAGTTACATAGAGATAAAGATGCACCTACACAAGCAGCCAGGGGCTTATTTCAGCGGTGTTTAGACGTTATAAGATAAGATTTCATCTGTGGCTAATTTCAAATCATTCAGTTCATGAAAAATAGAGAGTCCCCTGTAATGTCCGCAAAATTTAGTCAGATTTTTTTTAAAAATCACCAGAAAAAAAAGAGAAAGAAGAAAAGCAGGAAAGAAAAGAAATATCAATCAAATTTCCCAACAATTTTACAATATCAAAATTTAATATATAAAGAAGACATCGTGTCCTGAAATTAGTCCCTGAATATCCCCGAAAATTCAAGTTATTCCTTTTTCAAATTATTTAATATTTAATACCATGATATGTTTTTTAATTAATAAATCTGGTTCATAATTTTTAAATCAAAATATAATTTTGATAATAAAAATACTACATTTATCAGTAAAATACGTTGAAAATTTATTTTACAAAACCAAGACAACGGGATAAGTATTAGCTGAGTCCTTGTGGGACCTCGTAGACAGTAGGGGGATATATAAACAGTCCAAGTAGATTTTTTGAAGACGAGTTTGCGCATGCGCTGAAAGATTTAACAGAACACTTCCTGTTGACATTCACTACCAGATTCTTTTGTTTTATACAACTTCATAGCTGCAAATTGTACATTTTGGGACAAAGGTATGCATAGATACTTTGCTAAACACCCTACTTTGACTTCGCATCAATATACTCGTTGTTTTACAGTCATATAGAATGCGTATTTTGGAGCGAAATTTTCAAAACATGATGCTACTTGATCAGTGAACAGATCCTCTTGTGTGTGTACATTTCAAACACAGCAATATCCTCGATGCAGTGTTTAAGATATCAGAAGTATACAGTTAGTAATTACAAGGATCTTTATGCATCAATTTTGTTATTTTTGTTGACAAATATCACGTTACAAGAAAATCTCATTTACTGATGGACCAGTGACTGTTGGATCATTCTGTTGTATTGTAGAACCTACTGTATTGGCTTTTATACAATGGTTGTATAAATGACTGCTTTTAATAACATTTTCCCTTAAATCTGCTCTATAACCCTTTAATGGTGTTTTCATATATGACTGTATCTGGTACCTATTATCCAAATCACTGTGTTTGTGACTGTGAATTAATTACCCTTAATTTCTATAGAAAATCCAATAAACTTGAAAAATGTTTGATATTGTTCACTTACCTTATCTTATCTTCTTGCTCAGTCTGTTTCATTTGCTTCTAGTTGTAAGCGTCCTCTGTAGTGGCCACAGATGGCCTACTCTTTTTCGAATTCTACAGAGGTGTCTGAGACACAGGACCTCGGTTTTGAGTCTCATCCGAAAGACTATTCTGGTAATGAGCTTTTTATGGCTCTAGTATAGTCAGGAGATGAAAATCATCTCAGAAAAGTCCTGAGTGAGGTTTGAACCCACGACCCTTGACTTTGGAAGCCAGTGACAACACCACTTGGCCATGTCCCTTGTTACTTGTGCCTAGTCTAATGATTGATATTGTTGGCTTACTTGTGCCTAGTCGTAACAGCAAATCTGATGTATGCACATCCATGACTGTCAAAGTGTATCTATAAAAAGGAATATGTTGGTCCTATGGGGATTTATTATGGCAAAAATGGCGATGTTTACATGGGTAGTGATGTCTTTGATGATGTTTTATGTCATATGTTCAGCAGGATCTGTCATTTGCCTGGTCTTTTCAATATTTTAAAGGCAAATGTAATTACCACATTTTTTTATCTGTATGACCATATGCATGCACATAGGGTGAGCTACATATATCAATTGGTTAGGATTAAATATTTGAATTTAGAATTAAATCCAAATTTTATTGATTTTGCAATGTGTTTTATTTTGTGAGGTTTATAAAAAAATAGTCTTCCAAAAAGTTGTTGTCTAAAATGATGGATGATTGATCTTGGATTATGTTGACCTGCAAAAAATGATCTGATTGTATGGGAAAACAAAACGGCAGATCTAAAAACATTTTAATTACGTTTTTGATAATAATTATATATTATATTTGACCCATTATGACAAATTTCTTTATTTCTACTTTCATTGTCGCTAAGCTGATGTAAATTCCATAATGTCTGGTATATAAAGTACATAATCAACTTGTTATTCTTATTTATTTACATTTTTCAGATAAAACTAGATAAAAATGGCTTTACCTACAGTTCCACATTATTGGACCACAAGAAAGAATGTGTATGAACAAGCAATTGTACGACAAAGAAACCATCTTGATGATTTCCGTAATAAATGGGGTAACACAGCAGACTACTGGCAGAAATCAAATATAGACATTAATAAGAAGAAACACTGGGAGTCTGATGATTCAATGAGGTCAAGGTATGTATAGTAATGAATTTATCAGTCAATATAAAATGTGTATTCATAAACCACAGGCCACAAAACCATTATAATGAGGTCAAGGTATGTATAGTAATGAATTTATCAGTCAATATAAATTGTGTATTCATAAACCACAGGCCACAAAACCATTATAATGAGGTCAAGGTATGTTACAAATTAATAAATGTATCAATTTTAATATAAAATATATATATTGTTTGTTCATTAACTACAGGACACAAAAACATTTTTCTGACAATTTTTCTATTTGAACATGTACATGTATTTCTAAACCAATTTCAATAGACCCAACTAGTGAAAGAAAACAGATCACCTTTGTTGGACCAAGCTCTATAGGTGTCAAGGTAGCTCAGTGGTTAAAGCATCATCCTAGTATTGGGGAGATTCCAGTTTGGAATCTCAGTTTGACGGCTGAGTTTTTCCCTTTGTCATTACATTTGGGGGCTTGTCCAGGCCCAAAGAAGTGGTCAACCAACAGGTCAGTCCTAGGTAGAACCTGGTGGTTTCTATTCAAGGAACATGTAGTTGAATCGGAAAAAGGAAGGGAGGAATGTGATAGACTGGACATGATAGGTGGCCAGGTAGCTCATTTGGTAAGCATCCCATTAGTACTGGAGAGATCCCAGGTTTGTGTCACAATTTGACTGCTGCATCATTTCCTTTCCTGTTCATAACAGAACATAAGCTTAAATGATATGAAATTCTTAATTCCAGTCACTTTTAGTTCAAGCATAAATGAAGAATTTTTTGGGATTTGCAATAAATTCCAGTATAATGGTACTATTTTGCTACCATATCAAATATTTTCCTCTCAACATTACCATAAATTGTTTATGTTTTGCAGTATGGATGCATATAAAGCTGACAAAGAAAAGGATTTAAAAGTTCAGAAATTAAAGAAGAGAAGATTAAAACTAGCAGCTTTACTTAAACATGAGAGGGACCAATGGGAGGTATATATGACATGTGCCATATTCTATTTGTAGCATGAACTGAAAAATGTAACACCCAATCTTTTTTATTTGTTCCTATTTTCTGCCTTTTCCTTGTAAATAGAGCAGGTGCCCTCTATCAACATATAGAATTAGGTCAATTCATGAATTGTAATTATCAAATTGTTGTACTGTACAATTTTGCTCATTATATATTCAATTATTGTTTTGAAATTATTCTAAAAGTTCTACCTAATAAATAAAAAAACAACAAAAACAATTTTTAAATGTTTGAAATTATATGCTTTTTAGTTGTAATTGAGTTTTGACTAGATTTAGTTCTACCAGTTTCTTCATTTATATCGCCTCTTTATACTGATCTTTTCAAATAAATTGAGTAATGGTGTTTAACATATCGGTCAAGAATAAGTTATTTATAATGAGACAACACAATCTATAGGCGAAGGTGCAGAAATTTTGCCTGTGCATTGCGCTGATGGTATTTTACAGCAGGGTTCTTTATCGTGCCAAGTCTGCCTTGACTTGGGACCTCGTTGATTTTAAGTACCCATCCTAAAGAATTGGGAATTTTATTCTGTAATACCGGGTGCTTGGCGACAGAACAGTCACTGCCCACTTTCAAATCTTGGGTTATCCCACTTATGGAGTGAGCACTCTATCAACTGAGCAACTGCAGTGGTCAGATATTTGATGATCAAAATTCTATGAATATTTACAGGCTGAATTAAAAGGATATTCTAAAGACAACTACGCCAGACTTGAAGATATGAGAGACAGGACAGAATCTCTTAAAAGTGCCAGAGAGGAGAAACGACAACAGGTATTGTAATAAAACAATCACATTAAATATTTCCCTTTTCTGACTCATTAGAGGGATTTGGACCTTTCATAATATCCAAAATCCAAGATTAGTAGTACATTTATAAACATTTGAAAATGCCAGTTTCAAAAAGAAGACTTGTATTTGCACAATTTTCAGGATAACAAAATATTCCAGTTTGAACATGAATTGCTCTTGTTCTATTCTAAATTGTTTTTTACATTGTTTTTTTCAGCTCAGAGATGAGAAGTTATATGAATTTTGGAAGAGAAATAATCCTGAACTACGTAAGGTAAATTGAACCTAATTTTTCCCCTGTAAATTATACAGAAGTTTAATCATAGTTTATTTGTATGAAATATCTTTTTCTTTTTTGTTGAAATTGCATTTGTTTCACAAACTTTACTTTTCTTAAACTGATTTTGAAAGTGTGTGTAATATTTTTTGCAACTGTATGTACACTTAAGAATAAAAATTGTCATTTAAGAAACTTTCTGTCTTGGTACATGTAATTATTTCATGGGTGGACATGGCTAAGTGGTACTGTTACTGGCTTTGTAGCCAAGGGTTGTGGGTTCGCAGGGGCGGACACAGGATTTTTTGAAAGGGGGGGTTGAGAACTATCCAGGATTTTTTGAAAGGGGGGGTTGAGATCTATACAGGATTTTTTAAAGGGAGGGGGAGAATTATATCAATGCTAGATGCGAGCGCCAAAGGCGCGAACTTCCAGAGACGATGGGTCTAGGGCAGAGCCCCGATGGGGGCCAAGAAAATAATTTTAATCAGTGAATATCTCACTCTCTTTCTCTCTTTAAATTTTTCAAAGGGGGGGTTGCAACCCCTGCAACCCCTCCCCTAAATCCGCCACTGGTTCGAACCTCCCTTGACAATTTGGAAATTGTCTGAGATGATTTTTTTTCTCCTGCTGTCAGCTAGAGCTGTAAAAAGCTTGTTACTAGGATGAGACTCAAAACCGAGGCCCCTTGTCTCAATGCACGCTAACGACACCTATGTAGAGTTCGAACAGGAGTAGGCCACCTGTGGCAACTATAGAGGATGCTTACAATTAGAAGTGATCGAAACAGACTAAGCAACGTAAACTAAAAAAAATTACTGAAGATATTTTTCAAATACATGTATGTATTTGCAATTCGCAGATTTGTGCTAATGAAGAGATAAATATTTTGTTCTGTTTTATTATATTACTTTTAATTACCATACTAAGATGTGTGGAAATGTTCGTATGATTGCATGAGTTGTATTTTGGAGGAAATAAATATTTAGTTCCGTTTTACATATTATTTTGTTGTTTTATTTAGGTTGAACAGGAAATGTTTAAAGATCACGTTGTAAACACATGGTCTGACCAAGTAGAAGAAAATAAGGAGGTAATTATAGATATCACTGACAATATGTCGGTCATTCTGTTCATAAATTTGTCATGTCATTTGTGAGATCCATTTATTGTCTTTCCAATAGAAAAACTATTTTAAACAACAATAGAAAGCCAATTCTGAATTTGCAGGGATAATTTTATATCCTTATTTGTTAAATGTTTATGTTCAGTTTTTACTAGCATAAGTTTGAAAGCATAAATACATTAAAAATTAATTTTACTTCAGAAACTTGAGAAAGAGAGACAAGAAAAGGAGGAATTTGAAAGACAGTTGGAAGAAGAAAGACGTGCAGCTGCTCTGAAACAAAGGCAGAAAGAAGAGGAAAAATTACAGGAAGAAAAAAGATTCAGAGAAATACTGAAAGAACAGATGATGGAGCTGAAAGAGAGAGAAATGGAGGTTTGTATTGAGTTTTACAAGATACATGTACATAAGAATGTATAACATCATGAGATACAATTTCAAATGAAGCAGTTAAGATAACAACACACTTTAATTCAACAAACTTTGCTTTGTGTTTGGGTGATAGATTGTGACTCTTCACTCCATAGATATACGGTAAAAGACAGTTTGAGTGGATTCAACACTCCCCACAGCAATATTTATTATCAAATTTTTTGTTCATGAAAGGGAAACCAGTTGTGTAGAGGAAAAACAAACAGAAATCAGCAGGGTATCCTCCTGTTATGCATAAAGTGTATATAATTAATTTTACATCTTCAATTGAATTCATAGTTCTAGTAATAACTTTCGCAAGGAAGTGAAAAATATACATTCATGAATTTTCTGATCAAGAGAAGGCCTCAGTGGCCAAGTTGCCTACAACACTGGCTTATTGATCACAGTGCCTCTGACTCCCTAGATTCACATCCACTAAAGCAGATCCTATTTTGAGAAAGTTTGTGTAAGTTGCATACCAGTTAGTTGAAGGTTTTCTCAAGGCACCGTTCTCTGGGTTCCCTTACCATCCATAAACTGACTTGCTGGTTGTTGTGAAAGTAAAGAATCTTGACTGGGGTTTAAAACATTCTAACTTTGTTCCACTTGTGATCAAGATATATATATTTGCTTTCTTATGTATGTTCCACATTTTGTACCCTTTCATAATGTTTCTTCACATAAGGCCAGGGTGGGATTGAAAATTCATTCATTGGAAATGATAATGGAACAAGATGGAATTGCTGATCTGATGGTGAGAATGTTTCCAGATTTTGTTTTAGAAAGATTAAATGCAATTTTTAGGTAATTAGGTAAAAAATACCATTTAAATGTTTAAAAAATGTTGGTGTTATACTATATGTAGGCTGAAAGATTGAAGAAGCAGGAAGAAGATTTAATAAGACAACAATGGGAACTTGAGAAGTTAGAAGAAGACAGAGAACAGATGGAGTTATCTAGAGCACAACGAGAACATGGGTACGATACATTATACTGACACATTACAGGGGTTCACAATTATGTTTTGTAATTGAAGGTCCAGGACCTTTTGCCTTTATTTTTGGCAGGTCACATATATAGATTAAGTCCAATATCAACACTGAAATGTCCATGTGCAATTGGGTTAATATATAGAAAAAGAAGTATTATCCTGGTAAAAATGGCAGGTCCGTCAGAGTTTTACAGTTTAAATATGAAAGGTCTCAATGTAAACTTAATAGGTACTAGAGATGTTATTATATATTGGCATCGCGATAATCATCGCCAAGGATTTGCCGATTGGCAATATTGTGGAACGAAGCTTACATCACGATATTGCGAAACCCTATTACTTACTATAACATTCTTGAAAATCATTGCATAACTTATGTATTGATCATGATGAAGCAGATTAAACATGTGGTTAACTATGAACTGCAAACAAATCAATGCTTACAAATTTAATACAGTTAATCTTCAAATAACTTTATATCTTATTATTCTTTTATTATATTTAAATTTATTGCAGTCCATTGAAAACCCAGCCCATCTTTTGAGCATATTCATCTAGATATATCGTGATAATATCGTGATGATATCTTAAATTTTTGGCGATATTGCGATACCTTTTTTGTCCACAATAACATCTCTAATAGGTACCAGACCTAGGACACAGGAATTTTTGAGCCCCTGCATTGTTGTCAGAAAGTAAACCAAGAGAGATTTTATGATGTTGATAATTTCAATAGTAATAGAGAACAAGAATTGCCTGTTATTTTATGTTTCACCAGAAGCAGATATTGTATTCACATGTGGCTTTACATTCCAATGTCCATGCTTGATGAGAACATGTAGCAGATGTGTTGCTGCATTTAGCATTGGTGTCCTAGCATAAATGGGAAATTCTACATTTTTCCTGGTTGCTATGTAAGTGAAATACAGCCAAACCTGTCCATAAAGGCCACCCAAGGGAACAAGTAAAAGTGGCCTTTATGGGCAGTTGGCCCTTATATACAGGTTCAAATGATATGAATAAGAACAGTTGGGATATAATTCTACTGGCCTTTATAAGCAGGTGAGCCTTATATAAAGGTGACTTTTAAGGCAGGTTGGACTGTTATATTTACATGACAAACATTTGAGTTCAAATGCTGCTCTATTGTTACCTGGCAGGTGAACCCAGCAGATCCAACCCTGGCACTGACAATAAAAACCATTAATTACAACAACAACAACACAAAAAAATTCTTTTAGTTCCAAACAAGTTTATATGCTTTGGTGTATTTAATTTGCAATTACATGTATTTATTATTTTATTTTATATTTCAACAGGCGTCTGTTATTACGGCAACATAAAGCACAGATGATGAGAAGATCAAAACAGATCATGGAAGAACTGGTAACGTTTTTAATGTTAAATATTATTGACTTAGATATCCTGAACATTAAAAATTAAAATTCAAAAATTTTTAATTTCTGAATAAAAAGTGTGTATTATGTGTAAAATTCAATTCACTAATTAATTCAGAAATTAAAAAAAAAATAATTTAAAAACTATAGTGAAATTCATTTCTTTAAATACAAACCAACAAAGTTTGTTGATGAAAACAGAAATACTTAGTTTTTGCACGTCTACATGGTCTAGATATGACTAAAATCACATGACCCATATCACCATCTACATTTTGTACATGTACACTGTTTGTAAAGCTGTATCACCAGTCTAAAATGAACTACCATGTCTCTGGCCTACATGGCTCATAATATAGGTTTCACCATGTATTATTTTCTATGTATTGCCTGTCTGAAACAACATTTCAAGGCAAATATTGTTTTCTTTTTTATGAAATAAAAACAAATATGTTGAGTATATACATATCTATTTGTAAAAGTTTTATTTGTTTTTGTATATAATACTAGTATTGTATTATTTTTCAGGAAATGGACAAAAGAATATTAGAAGCCATGATAGAAAAACAGAAAGAAGAAGAGACAGTGAGAACAGCAAGAAAAGAGAAAGCAAGGGCTGATGCTGCCTGGATGAAACAGGTTAGTGATTTATACATGTACAGTATACATACTGTCACTTGATTTAGAAGATTGTTGTTTTTTGTTTTGTTGTTGAAAAAATGGATATAAATACTTGAAAATAAAAAAATGAAGAATATATAATTTGCTTAAAAGGATTTGTATGTTAATTAATAAATCCATCCTAATTGGTATTTATGCATAATTCATACATGTATACATTAATTTTATTGCAAAATAATCATACACTTTTGGACATACTATTTCAACTTCAGTCACATTACCTGCATTGTTGAAGAACTAGGAAACTTACCAGTTTGTAACCAAATTGAATTACCATACATTGTTACTTGTATTTTTATTTACATATATATATTATATTTTATAGGTGATAGAAGACCAGCTGAGGGTAGAGAAAGCTAGAGAAGCAGAACTAGATATGTTGTATCAGTATGTATTCTGTCTCTTTATACTCCCTCTTGAAAAGGTCAAGGTCATTGGAAAACATTAAATGTTGGGGGAGGGAGGGTGTATTTGGCTCTCAAGAGACAGTTCTAGTTTATTCTTGTATTTATACCTTTACTTTAGGCTGAGTGTCTGACTATACAGCAATAGTCACTATGTTCTTAGCTCTTACAGTTGAAGGACCAGACAAATAGTGTTTCATGCTCCAGTCAATATACTGATATAGAAGCAGTCATTGTGGAGAAAATCCGAGTGTCCAGAGAATTTCTGCCCATATATTTTTCTCTTAGAGTTGAGGGAAAGGATTGGATCAGTAGTGTTTCATACATTTACCTCAGTCAAGATTCCTTTACTTATATCAAAGCAGTTGCTTCTGGGATTGTGAAAGAAATTGGCTGATCGCTGGCCATGCCTACAATGTTCCGACAAAGGGCCGGCATGCTTGAATTACACTTAAAAAGAATGGAAACTCAACCTGAATTATGTTGTCATTGACATTAGTATGTCATGGTAGCCAGTGTCAAAACATAATAGGCACGGCCGGTGATACTTGAAAAAAACCCATAAACCTAGGGTATGAGAGTATGAGAGACACTGTGATCTGTATGTGTATGTGTACTGTAGATCACTCAGCCACATTGATAGAAAAGAAAAAGAATGGTTAACTCTATTCAGATAATAAATTGTGTAGAGTTAGGTTTTATTATGGATATATTTTTAGTTTGTTAACTGTAATCTATGTAAAACAAATTGCTAAAATGAGAAATTAATCTCCATTCATTGTAACAATATGTCAAATTGCAGCCGCATTATAAAGGGGGTTAGCAAGAAATCTAGAGAGACTTATCAACAAAAACATAAAGGGAATAGACATTAGGACTTTGAAATAACTTTGGCAATAAGCAAGATGGCTAACTTGTGAGGGGCATTTTAATGGGGGTTTTACTGTACATGGTGTAATAGTTCCTAATTATTTTAAAAATTGTCAAGAAATGTTTCCAATTTGAAGATTTTTGTATAAACATTATTATGCTATGGGTTGAAGTAGGATCATAAGCATACACATTTTGTACACATCAGTATTAGATTCCAAGTTTTAAAAGAATGGTTTCAAGGATCAATATTGTGAATTATAAAACTGTATTTTATTTTCAGGGATGAAGCAGCAAGAATGTGGCAGAAAAGAGATGCAGAGTGGGAGAGAGAAAAACGAGCAAGAGAAAGACTAATGAAAGAGGTCAGTTGAAACATTATACTAGTAATATGTCAAAATTATATTTATTGAGTTATGCATTTTCATACAACTCAATTATATGCAAACACAAAGTTGTAGAAAATTTGGTGACTGGATACAGTTTTACTGCAATCATTTGTTACAATATGTCATTACAATTGATGGATCGCTGGCCACGCCCACAATGTTCCGATAAAGTGTCTGCATGATTGAATTACACGCAAAAAGAATGAAAACTCAGCCTGAATTGTGCCGTTTAATGATGTCACTGACACTAGTACATCATTAGTTGTCGTGATTCTGCTTTGGTCCCATAATTGGCATGACTGGCGACACATCAATTGACTACAGAGGACATAACATTTTGTTTTCAATTTGTAACTGTGTACAGTAATAGATCTTTAGGTCATGTAAATGAGGCCTATGAAATAAGGATGAAGTGGAAAAATGGAGTTTGACAACTCAGTCAAGGTTCTTTTACTGTAATGAAGGTCAGTTCTGGGATGGATGGGGAAACTGGAGTGCCCAGAGAAAACCACCTTTCTTCTGTCACATTCTTGGCAAGCGAATTGACAATCTTTATCATACTAGGATCCACCCAGTATTTGATTCAAACATAAGTGTGAGAAACACTGATTTGTAAGCCGACAGTTTAGTCCACTTGGTCACCAAGACCTCTCATAATGCAAGTATGATAAATACAACTCCACATGTACCTGTTGACAATTTTAGATATATGTATATTTTTTAATTCAAAGTTAAATCCGAATCTATGTACCAATTTGATGTATCGCCAGCCATGCTTTTTATGTTTTGACACTGGCCCCCAGCACGGCACCAAAGCAGTTCACGGCAACTAATGATGTTCTAGAGTCAGTGACGTCATTAAATGCTACAATTGAGACTGAGTTTTTATTGTTTTTGTGTGTAATTAAAGCATCCGGGATTTTGTCGGAACATTGTGGGCATGGTCGGTGATCCATCAATCCAACTATGTAATCGGAATTTAGATGACTATTTGATCATATAGATCCGCATACAATATATTAATTGTTGGATTAATTTTATTTAAATTGTTAATTTAATTAAATACAGGTTATGGATGACCGACAACAACAGATTATAGAAAGAATTGAGGAAAACAAACAGAGACAGGAAGAATCACTACAACAGAGAGAACAACTAATACGAGAAATGGAGATAGCAAATCAGCTTACACGTAGAGAGCAAGAAGAAGCTGAGGAAGACAGAAAGGCATTCAAATTGAATCTAGAAGAACAGGTCAGTACATCTTTATATATATTGATCATTTCAATGTATGTAGCTATGTAAATGGGAGGTGCTTACTCTTCCAGCACACATTGTCTCACTTCCCTGATGGCAGTTCATGTGTTGAACTTGATTTGCCAGTTTTCAAAGTGTTTTTTTTTTTTAATTATTGTGATTTGAACTGGTTTGTTTGGTTTATTTTCTAACACTTTCCTATGTTCAAGGTTCTTATCATTTTTTAAAATATATTTCACATTAGTCATATTATTTCGCACATAGTGGGAGACTGTATATGATATACAATATCAATCTCTGCAGGGAGACTGTATATGATATACAATATCAATCTCTGCAGGGAGACTGTATATGATATACAATATCAATCTCTGCAGGGAGACTGTATATGATATACAATATCAATCTCTACAGGGAGACTGTATATGATATACAATATCAATCTCTGCAAAGGAGTGACATGATAAACTTGGCAATATCTGAAGTTTAATGTGGTTTTAATTTTTGTGAATATAAGTGATCACAAAATTGCTTAATATTAAACCACATCAAAATATTTCCATTTTATGGTATATATATTGCACATATATTTCATAATGTTCATATTTAAATATTTATCAAATGATTATATACAATGTACATGTATATGATAATTTTATAACTTCTACTTTCATATATACATGTATATGTAGATGACAGCTAGAAGAGAGAAAGAAAAAATGACCAGACGACAGATGGAAGAAGAACTGGAAGAAGAAAGACAAGCAGATGAAGAACACTTAGATCTACTACGACAGGAAACTGAAAGAATGAGAATAAAGGGATTTGCACCCAAGGTTTGTAAATACTGTACAGAACATATAGGCAAACAAATTTGACCTATCGGCTTGACCTTTCATTTAAATATTTATCGCAGAGCAAGAAGATCAGTATAGAGAGCATTGGTGTTTATTGTGTATAGATTATAAGATATACCGGGTACTCATCTCAACCTGCACAGTGTGTATGTATAAACTTGAATCCTAACACTACCCATAAATTGGGTGGATTCTCTTATTTAAATATTCCTAATGAAAGGTCAAGTTGACAGGTCAATGTTGTTTGCCTATACTATGCCATCAGTTATATTGATACTTCATTTTGTCCATCAGCATGTACTTCTTAATGTAAGTGTTAGGAGGTGTTGGAAACAATAATATTAGGTTTTAAAAATTTTTGATATACCAGTATTGTCTCAACTACTTTGAAAGAAATTTTATTTGTGTACATGTAATAATATACATGCATCAGAACAATATTATTTATATCATTGACCAATAAATAATACTTGGTAAAGTACATGTAATATTGTAGTTTTATTACAGCAAAAAAAAAAAAAAAAAAAAAATTAGTACAACCTCAACAGGCCCGTCTTAAATGCACATTTTGTGGGAGAATTTGATAAAGAAGTGTCTTGTCCAATGTTGAGAATTGAAGCCGGGTTACATTGGTTACAGACAATTTTATAAACCACTGTCCACACAAACACCCTTTATTGTTGCAATATGTGGAAACTGACACTACATACCAGGTTTGTTCAGTGGAGACGTGTTAATTACTTTTCTCTATTTATTTGTGTATACTGTATAAGAGGAAATATTAGCAGCAGGAAACTTTCTCGGTTTTGATCTTCCTAACTATTTTTCAGTAAGAAACTTTCATGGTTCCACCTGTAGGGAAAGTCTACCAAAGGGGAAGGAAATTTCGCCGGGAAGATATATTCGCGGTATGAGAGCCACTGCGAAAATCGCTAATATTTCTTCCGTGTGAACGTTTCTTCTTATACATTAATCAAACAACCATGTTGTCATACAGGTACATGTAGGTATAGTGTTTTATCTCCTTTATTTTGTTTTTAAAAAAATAAAAAATAAATTATACATGAAAAATTGATTTTGTGTTTTCAGGATTTTGGAAGAAGACAAGCATGGTCGTAGTAAATAGCAACAAAGGCCACAGCAGACCTGTTATACATTGTAATGCCATGATATAGGTGGTTAAACGCTTGTAGAGAGATCTGATAAAATATGATAAGGGAATGTTATGTATTAGTCAGGTTTTGGATCCTTTCATGCAGGATTCAGACTGGATTTTAAGACTGCTGAAAGTTACAGACAGAACTTTAATGGATATTTGTTATTATACTGTTGATGTACATTGTGTGGTTATATTTAATAAGACAGTTAAGGACCTATAGATATTGAAAGTGATTCATTTTTGTTATTTAGAAATACACTGTACATTAATTGGTCTCATTTTCTGGACCACCATTTTGATGATCCCATAAAAAGATCATCTGTCAGAATGTGTGGCGTAATTTTGCATGAACTAGAATAAATGTGAGCTAGTGAGAATGGATGTAATATATGTAATAGACTGAAAAATTGGTTAATGTGATTTGACTTTTTGTCACATCAAGTTATAAATTATAATATTATACATCAGGCTGACCAATCAAATTTATTTGTCCAGATCAGTACACTTTAAGTGCGCAAGGTTGCCATTTAGGTACTTTTTATCATCAAGTGTTTGATTTTGGCACAATTTCCATTCAAAAAGTCTGAATGTTTAGTACTTTTTATTAAAAAAAAAAAAACAGTCAAAATTTAAAAAAAATCCATCTAATTTGACCTTTTCATGTTATCTGTCCGTTTATCCGTTTTTATGGTACAAATCCGTCAAAAGCGGATAAATCTGTTGAATTGGTCAGCATGATACATGTAGTTGTTCCGCTTCTTTTTAATAGTTGTTAGAGTACTATAGATTGCATGGTTAATTTATTTGACTCTTATAAGTCAGTTGATATTAAATGACCAAGATATAGATAATCTTGAGTGTGATATGTCACATAGTTAAACAATTTAGTTTGTATATTGTTCATTTAGAAGAATGCACAATTCTTGATTCACAATAAATAAGTGGGGTGATGTTAACTTCACATGATTTTTAATAATGTTGATTGGAGACAGGAATTAAAAAGATAATTTTGTGATAGTTAGCCATGGGTACTTCCTGTATCATTCATTATTGATGTCATTATTATTATTACGGTAATCAAAATATATTTTTCTCCCATCACAAGTCATGTAATATAGAAATATTCCAATGAAGATACTCATGGGGGATATTTCTATTCTGTGTGGGTCGCAAATGCAAATTATCAAAGGAACTTCATTTAGTTACATCAAATCAAAAGACAATTGCATGATGTCATCATGTTGGGAACATGAGGTCATTTTTCAGGAAAAAGACACCCAAGTCTTCAAAATTTAGACATTTTATGGTGTATCAAATGTTTATTCTGGGAGTTTAAAATGAATAACTTTGTTTTGTAGTTTATACATATTGTATAAACCAAAATCAGGTACATTGTTTCCAATGGTGATATTTATTTTAAGGTAGAATGTTGAATAAAAAAGTTAAATTTTACAATAATGGCATTGATGTCTATGTAAATAGTATTTGAAGCCAAATATTAGCATTAAAATGGAAGAAATATCCATTATGAGTTTATCCATGTAGGATAGGTAAATCTCACCCTCGGGGTTGAACATTTCTGTCAGAGACTCAGGAAGCCTTGTCTCTGACCAGAAATGTTCAACCCTGAGGGTGAGATTTACCTATCCTACATGGATACTCATAATGGGTTATTATAGTCTTTGGATTGTCATTTTAGGTCTTACTTACCCTGAAAAAAATTATGTTTAAAATGTTTAAAGCTTTTTACTTCTGGAGATTTAAGATTTGCACCCAAGATGTTTAAGAAATAAAATTGAGGCAGCTAAAAACAAACTGCATACCATGTCATCCCTATTTTATGTACAACATTGAGAGGGTGGGGGATGATTGCTTCAAAACCATGCACTATGCAAATGTTTTCATTGTGTGTGTGTGTGTGTGGTGTGTTGCGAGAGCTAAGGATTCAGTCTTTCTGGCCTCGGTTTCACAATCATTTCTTAGCTAAGATTTCCTTAACTTAAATCTTGCAAAATTTCAAATCTTTATAATTTTGTTAATTTTCAAGATATTGAGGAATTAAAGGTGTCATTTTTTATGATCACTTCTAGATTAAAACATTTGCATTTTGTTTTGACAAAAATATTCACCAGTAGTTTCAGAAAAAAGAGATTACAAAAATTTGCTAAATTTAAATTAAGGAAAATCTTTGCTAAGGAATGATTGTGAAACTGGGGCCTGACTATCTTATATAAGAAATCAAAACAAGGATTTCTGTTTCTTTAAACTTTTAGAGAGATTTTAATTATTTCATGGACATGTTGATAAATGTCCTGAAATATCATATTACTTTTTTAGTGAAACTTTATGTAATATTTACATGTATATATTTATGCACTGGTTTTTTTGCACAATAATATTTTACGTATTGTGTAAAATTTAGAATACATTTGTAGATTGTAAAAGTGGAGGGAACAGGAAAATTCAAAACTAAATTAAAAGTGCAAAATAAGAAAATAAGTATATATAAAATTAACTTTTGAGTTGATTTGAGTAATGGTGTTTAACGTCCCAGTCAAAAATAATTTTCTTATATCGAGATGTCACCAGCTAATGTGCAGAAATTGTGCCTGTGCATTGCCCTTATGGCATTATACAGCCGGGTTCTTTATCGTGCCATGCCTTCCATGACATGAGTCCTCATTTATTTTAAGCTTCCAACCAAAAGAACCATGACTTTGATTTCGTAATGCCTAGTGCTTGGCGAAAGAATAGCAACTACCCACTTTCAAGTTTTGGGTCGGACCCGATCAGGGTTCGAACCCACTACCTCCCACTTACCGAGCAAGCACTCTACCAACTGAGCTACCGCAGTGGTAAATTAAGTGGATTTGTTTTCTAACGTTAAGATACATGTACTGTAAAGGTATTAATTCTAGCCATGTACTAATTTTAGCGATTTTCACTATCATACAGTACCATAATTGAAATCCACAGCTAAAATAATACCATCGTAGTGCACAAGGTGATCCACAAGATATACGCTAATTCAAGTCCATGTGAATTTACCTAATTTTTTTGCACCAAAATTTGTACAAACTAGAATTAATACATTTACAGTAGTACTAGTATTAAAATTAAAGTCCCGAGCTCTCATCTAAAGTGAATGCTTATAGATCACAAAACCTTTTACCACCTAGGTTTGAATCCAGATCCTTGTGTGAGAAAGTTTGTCAGTTTGCTTGCTGAAGGTTCTGGTTTTCTAGTGGCACTCCAGTTTCTTCCACCATTCTTGAAAATCGGAGAGAATTTTGACTGGAGCATAAACTCCATTACTCCATTCTACTCATCAGGTCAGTGCTTATTGTGGCTTCATTGACAAGATGTCTAGAAAACAAACCCCATTAATAAGATATCAATCAGTCTGTTTAATGGTTAATCCCAGTTCTTCTGCCAGTAGACGCACACACACACACATACCGGTATATATATATTATTAACCTGTTGGACTGGAACACAAGAAGATATGTTGTGCAGCCTGCTAGCAGTTGAACAGATAACATTTTGAGGTACGAGTCTGCAGCTTTAATCATAGGATCAGATGATTCCACTAGATAATATAGTGTACCAGTATATGTGTATATAATGGAGATTTGAAGATTGCAAGCTTGGCCTGAAAAATAACATTTTGCTTTTCTAGAGCACCCAGTATGCTTGATGTCGGTACCAAAATCAAGATCAGCTTTAATCATAGAATCAGATGACTCCACTAGAAAATATAATGTACCGGGTAGATTTGAAGATTGCAAGCTTGGCCTGAAAAGTGACAATTTGCTTTTCTGGAGCACCCAGTATGTTAGATGTTGTCAGTACCAATATAAAGATAAAATGCACAATATAGTCATACTATATAAGAAGAAACAGTGGCAAGGAAAAATACTCGTGATTTTTACAACAACACTTGTACTGCAAATATCTCTTCTCAGCGGAAATTTCTAATTTCACTTGGTACACTTTAAGTACAGTCGAAACTGTGAACATTTCTAACACCAAATTATTTTAGAAGATCAAAAACCGCGAAAGTTTCCTACCCCTAATGTTTCTTCTCAAACAGTAACTGATATTTGGCCTTACAATGATGCTGTTTAAAATTTCTTGATTTCCTGTTCATTGATCATATCATAATCTTTATGTATTGCAACATAGTTTGCTGTAAAATTCCATTACCATTAATGTATGTAAATGGTTAGCCATGTGTGCATGTTCTATAAGTCCAATCAGGAAACTATGCTGTTGAGCACACATGCCCAAGGTTCGAGGTTTTCTCCAGATACACGATAAAGAACCCTGCTGTATAATGCCATCAGTGCAATGTACAGGCAAAATTTCTGCACCTTCGCCTATAGATGGCGATGTCTCGATATAAGTGAAATATTCTTGACTGGGACGTTAAACACCATTACTCGGCTCAATTCTCCAGATACACTCAAGTTTTCTCCATCCAAGAACTGACAGCCTCAATATAAAGTGTAAGAATCTTGACTGGGACATCCCTTGTTGTTGAAGATATTCCCTATGTATAACCAGTGATCAAAACTGCTGCACAGCAACTTCTGGTATGTGCACTTCAATATCCAATGTTGAAGATTAAAATACCCATGGTTTATAAAGACAATAGAGACAAAATTACAAAATATAACTTTTATTGGCAGTTCCATTTCATTTCTGCCTTCCATCACAAATTATATTTAATAATAATATTATTCTCACACATTCTGCTAATAAAATTTCATTGGCATCATGATACACAAAGAAATAACTTTAACCTCTTTTATCTCATGTTGTCTCAAGCAAGTAACGATCAAATCAATTAAAACCAAAAAATCAAGTCACATGTCAATCATGTGATCAACAATAAATGTGAAACAATGCATTACATATGGTGTAAGGTTATCAGCATATATGATAATGAAGGTGTGTACATATTTGTCAGCTTTACATGGATTTTGTAGTTGCTCTGCCAACTATGTAATATCCAGTAGTAGTTTTCTGTTAAACACTTTCAAAAAAAAAATTTTTAATGTACATTTATAAATACACAGGGCTAGGTTTCCATAAATTTAAAATTATTCATAGCCCAAATTTAAAAATTGTGAATTATAGTCCTTTTTAAGGTATTTTTTCACAAATTTGCTAAAATAAGTTACTTTTTGAAATAATTTCTCAGAAATTAGTAGTCAATGGCAATTCTTGCTACCAGGAATGGAAACACAACATAAGTTATTCACTTCAATGAAAAATGTGTCCAGTTTGCTTCAATATGACAGACAAATGCAATTGAATTTATCTCATAAAATGTGACCCAATCATTTCCAACATTTTATAGGCACTTTGAGAATGGTTGATATAATCATTTCTCACATCAATGCATTTTGGTCATTTTTCATCTTTTTTGCTTACATTTTTTCATTAAAGTGATAAACCTTGTTAATAGTGTATTGTATAAAAACTGAATACATTTGTATCGTACATGTATTGTTGTCACCCATACTAACAACAAATTCACAAAATTTTACTTCTAGAAGAAACCAGCTTCAGAATTGATCAATCAAAATAGAAAAAAAAAATACAAATGATGATACCAATATTAAACTAATAAAACTAAATTTTTATTCCTTACTGAATAAAAATGTATTAAAATTCTGAGTTTCTTTATATTTTCATTAAGACCAGATTTTAAATCTTGGAAGGTTGAAAACCAAATAATTGAACGTGAAATACTAAACTTGAAATTTATAGCATTGATAATAAAAGCACCGATGTAAAATTTATAATAATTTTCAGCTTAAGTGGCTCTTCAGTTCAAGATGTAGAAAGCTTTTTAATGACAAGTAATTTTCCATTTACTTTAAAATAAAACTTACCAGTAAATCGGAGAAAAAATTTCAAAAATGAATGTAAAATTAACATTAAAAACCTTAACCAATGAACTTCTTCACAAATAAATGTTTCTGTGATTTCAACATCTACATTACCTTAGCAGAGCTTATTTAAATGTCATCCCAATAAAGGCTGAGCCTGAAGTAATCAATCTATATGAAACTTTTATAAAATACATATAATATATATAAATCTAAATGATTAGACAAGAAATAAATAGTGACAACTTGGTTACATATCTTGTCAAATTACAAAGAAAAAAATTAGGAAAGAGAGGAAAATAGAAAATAAATAATCAAAACAATACACATTCGTTCTGAATCTCGACCATCTGACAAAAGAAACATCAATCATGGTGTTAGAAAGCAACTTCTTTAATGTTGCTATACAATTCTGTAACAGTCCCAAGGTAATGGAGAGAAAATGTTGGGAAATCCTAGAAAAATGTTTCATAATTATTGGAGTAAACTACAAAGTTCTGCAACAATGTATGTTTTAAATATCAAATCCCTGAAACTTTTTCACTATGCAATATCAAGTCTGTAAAATGAGTTAGTCATATAGTAAAATCTGTCATTTATTAAAACCAATAAATTCATTTAAAAGACATATTAATGTTTAAAACAGTATCTAAGTGATACAGCCATGGAAGTTTGTGTATAATAGGAGGTACAGTAAGGGCAACAACATGATTTAAGAGTGGAGTGGAGTGGAGAAATGGTGTTTCATTTCCCAGTCATGGTTCTTTCACTTATATCAGGCAGTTTTGGGATGGTGGAGGAAACTGGAGTGCCTAGAGAAAACCACTGACTGACGACAGGGGACTGACAAACTTTTTCATACTATGACAAGTCTAAAATCAGATTCAAACTTAGGCAGTTATATATAAGTGCTCGCCTTCCACCAAAGTTCCACAGCTATATGTTGAGTAAATAGGGGGATTTATACTGTCACTTCTTCATTTAAAAATATTTAAAAATTTCAGATTGTTTAAAACTCTTTTGTGTTTTCTTTTTGCAGGTCCATTGATATTTCTATAACCTTGGGACTGTAACAAAAGATGTTTAAACACTTAACTTAAAACACTGACCGTTTTATGTGAATAATGTTCTGATATTGAAAAGAAAATAAAGGAAGAAAATCCTATAGATATTTTCCCCTTTCTACAGAGTGATTATAGAAATTGTCAAAAGTTGTTACCTAACAGCACTTTATAACATTCATCAATGGGTTCATTCTAACCTCATAACATCTGTACAAGCTACAAACAAATATCCATGGTTCAAAATAAAAATATTTTTTAAGAATGCAAGGCATTTTGACATTCAATACATAAGCATGCCCATGGACATTTAAGTCGGCTCCACATAAATGCTATGAGATATGATACATGAACGAGTCCAATGAAATCACAGGTTACATATCTTGTTGATCACATGATCTACTGCAGGATTTGAATGACTGCATTTTGAAGGAGTTTTCTGGTGCAGGTTGTTAAATCTCTGTTTTAACGTTTCCCTCAGTTCCTGGCGTTTCCGAAGTAGTTTTGTTTCGTTTTCTTTGAAATGTCGAATTTCTTCCTCCGAAATGAAGTCTTCATCTTCAGAAGAACATGATGCCTACAAAGAGACAAAAAGTTAATTAGTAAATTTTTTATAGACATCTAATAACATGGGAATGCTATAGTGGATTCATTATGTAGAAACTGTTGACTGCTTGAATTCAAGAAAATAAGTCATATAAAATAGACACATATCCAGACTTATCAGACCTTAAAAGTAGGTCATATAATGTTAAGCAATAATTTTTGTATTCATTTTTAGTTAATTGGTGGTGAAAGTTCCAATGCCTTCAGGTAGATAGAGTGGTGTTGAAAATATCTTCAGATGGATCCGCAAGGATGCAGTTCTATGTGGTATTAAATACAAGATAGCCAAAATTCTAGTGAAAAAAATTAAATATTTTAAAAAAATGTCAGCAAGTTGACTATTTCTTCCTACTGATACATGTACATGTACTTTGGTGTTAACTAAGGCAATAATAAGCGGTACTTACCTCTAACATGTCTTGTAAACTCAGTGTCAAACTACTGTTCTGTCTAGGTGTTGAGTTGGCACTATCAGGTGAGTGATTACAACACTTGGAAGTAAAAATCACAGCATTTTCATCACACTAAAATAAACATAACATTCATGAATTATTCACTGGTTTTCATTTTATATCCAAGAGAAAAATACAGAAAGAATATGTTTTTGACAGTATTATACAATTAACAATTTTGTATATAAAGGTTACAGCATTTGTCAGAACAAGAAAAACATAAAGTGATTTAATACTACAGGTAAATGACAGAAAGGCCTTGTCATGCCAAGCCCTTCCCATTTTTTATCATACTAATATACAAAAATCAGAGTGTGCTGATATAAATAATAACCACAGAGGACCAAATGCCACCAAACAGCTTGCCTGTCTGGATGTATCATTTTATGGAGGTTGTCAAATAAACTTAGCATTAGACCTTGACGCTGATGCATACATCAGGGATATGTGTTCAATTCAGACATGTAAGTGGGGTAATCCTGGCCCAGGCCTCTTAAACAGGCCTCTTTTGTATTCAAAAATTGGGTCAAAATTATGACATAACTTGATGTATTTTATAAGAAAAAGTTAGAACTGGAATTATTCAAAACTCAACTAACACTGAAAAGATGGGCTAGAGTGGTCTTACAGACAGTAATTGTGTGGGACAAGGGCAAATGGTGCAAGAGCTACTTCTAGATTGAACACTGGACAACAATCGCTCTTTAGCACTTTATGCAGATAGGCTTAAATGAAGCACAACTAATACACAGTCTTCTTACCTTATGTCTTAAAGGTGTATGGTCATGTTTTGTAGGTGATTCTTGAGATAAACAATTTGTACACATGTCTAACCCGTCTGTGGAAGAACTACACACACTGTCACCTCCTATAATATACATAAGTACAAAATTATTATCATTAACATGTTTTATGGCATTTTTGTTGTGCATGTATATGTAGATTGTATGGACTATAGAATCATTTACTTTTTTAAAAAAAATCTGATGGCCAATTCAAATTTTACAAATGAATGTTAATCGAAATAAACAATTTATAATATACATGTATAATTAATATGAATTTGTAGTGGATTATTTTGCAACCCTTCTGAAAATAATTTCTTTTATAATCAGAATATTTCGGTATTTTCTGATGCATTTAACCTTTATATGAGTATTATGCAAAGCTTTAAGAAAAGCAATCAAGCCAGGAGTGGATCAGTAGGTTTTAATGCCCCAGTGAAGATTCTTTTCCTTGTACTGGGTTGGTCATTTCAGGGATGTTGGTTGAAACTGGTGTGCACAAAGAATACTATGGCCTTCTGCAAGTGATTTGACAAATAACCTTTCTCATAATAAGATATATACAATCACATTCATATCTATGAGATGAGGCAAGAGGTGATCCATCAGTCGATAACATGTTACGATCACTAGGCTACTAAGATGCTAAATAAAGTCAAGATGTAATGATTGATACCAAAATCAACTTGCTTACATACGTCCCATGATTGTTGGTGTAGGTCGTTGGGAGTAACACATGACTTTTGCATAGAGAAACTACAACACTAGGCTCATTACATGGTTTATAAAGAAGAGAGATGTCAATAGTTTTGGTCTTTAAATTAGAATCTTTTCTAAAAACTCAAGTCATCAGTCTAATATACTAGTAATATTATATTAGTATAAATGACAATTACCATCATGAATACTACAGACTCCATCAGAGTATAGTATATCTGACCCGTCTGTAGAACTTGGCATACTACAACTTTCACAGCCTTCTGGATCTGACCCATATCCACAATCACTATTCTGACTCCCATTTTTAAACGGTTGTTTATGATTTTGTTTACCATAACAACTCTCTGGACTACTGCCATTACTACAACTTCCTTTAGAGGTTAAATTCCCACGACATATCTCCTTTGAAGTAAGGTTACCTCTACAACTCTCTTTAGAAGCTAGTGTAGTATTGGAATTTTGGTCGCCATAGTTTTTACATTTTTCTCGAGGTTTGTAGGTTTTGTCGCAACTGGCTTTATCACACTGAAAAAAAGAACATATAAAGAATTCATCATTTGAAATATTTTTAAAATCCATCAAAGAAGACAGGAGCTGCTGTTTTTTTCTGGTAATACATACATGAAAAGAGCTGGGATACAATTCCTGGACTGAGGCAACAAAAGTAGCGACAAACAGAGGTAAATGGAGAGAACTTGTAAACGGCCCGATTCTACTTGGGGAGAGACAAAAATAAGTCACATTCAATAATCTTGTAACACCAGGAGTAGAAGCCGTTTAACTAGAATATATATTATCAATGTGAAACAACGTGGTACCTATTTCTAGATGACAATTCCTGTCAGGCATTTCATTTAAAGACTCTCTACTTCAATTCATGTTATTTTACCTCAGTCTACCTCACACATTAACCCATGCAGGTGCTATATTATTTTCATGCAAAGATGGTTGCGGCCAATGCTACTTTTGACATGCCTGGCAACAAGTATTATCCATGTCATGACTGCTGAACACACAGAACAAAGATTAATTTCCATTCATCAAACAATTTATCATTTCCCTTACAAGTGTAGGTCTATACCCTTACCTCACAATGAGTTTCTTCTATCACATTCTCTTTTTCAAGGACTTGGTTTGATTTAGCCTTCTTCTTTTTTCTTTTTTGTCTTTTCTGTTCTCTTCTTTGTTCTTTTGCTCTTTCTTCCTCCAGAATCTCTTCACACATCAACTCCAAGTTTGACACTCCTTGTTTTCTTTCCAAAGCCGCCTGAAACAAATGAAGATATGTGTATATCAACAACAACTTAACCATTTCAAAACTACAGCCAACACTATGCTATTCCTAGGCTTTCACAAATTTAAAATTATTAGTAGCCAAATTTCCAAAATTTGTGAACATATACTCCTTTTTAATTTTTTTTTCTTCAAAAAATTGCTAAAACAGATAACTTTTGAAAGTATTTCTCTGAAATTATTAGCCAATGGAGGTTTTGGCTTCCAGTAATGTAAACATAGCTAAATGCTATAAAGAAAACCTGTGAATTAATGTACCTGTATATTTTTGTTAACTTTTTTTGAATATACACAGGCATCAAATATACAGTATGTACAATGAACTTTAATATACATTGGAGACTGACAGTGCAACATTTTCAATCACTCTACTAACATACAAACTACCAGTACTAGGCTAAAACTCCAATGTCCATCAAAAGTAAGAAGTTTTATAATCAGTGATCCCAATATACACTTGCCTATCTTTGTCTTGTACTATTTGGCTGTTTCTGTCATGAACTTGTATTGTGTTGGGTTCTTGGTTGTGCTGGCTATAGTGGTCACTTTGGCCTGGTCCAGCAGCTGACCACTATAGACAGGTTTGATTGTACATTTCTTTCTTCTATCATAATTTAAACCTACCTCAAAGCATTTCTTGAGAGCATCTGCACCCAAATAAAACAAGATCTGCCACGTTTGTTCTTCCTCCTTCAACTTTTGCCATATTTTATGTAGCCTTTCATAGATGTGTATACCTAAACAAGTTAGGACTTCTTCCTGAGCTATGTCCAATGTTTTCGCATGTCTATCACGTCTATTTCTGTAAAATAATAATACAAAGCTTTATAGCAGAAAGAAATAACTACCTTATGGATACGAGATTGGCAAACTAAGTAAAATATTCAAACATTACATAATTTATAGAAAAGAATAATTTGAATTAATATTTGTTTCAATTTTATCACAGCAATATCTGTCTCAAAGTAATTTTTGTGAGTACAGTTTTAACAAAACATTTATGTAGGGAATAAAAATAGACGAGCCTTTTACATGTTTCATGAAAATGTCACAGGGATAAAGTTTAGTGGGCTCCAATAGCCTATGTTTCCTACAACAAGTGTGGGCCCTAAATTTTACCCGTTTTAGCTATTTATTACTGTTATAATTTCTTTTCGAAAGTGAGCTGTGCCCAAAACTCAAAATAGTTCAGTTTTATCTCTGATGACAAGTTTTAATATGGTGTTTATTTTGATACATACCCTCCTACTAACTCTGGTTGCTCTACCAATTAGATGAGCTATGTAATCTGTATCACATAACATATGTATATGTCTCTCCTGAGGACAACACCTCAAACCTTCATATAAAGCTGCACAGTAACCCTTCTCATTAGCACTATCTAAATCACCAACTAGGATACTGTAAGCTCTCAACACTTTAGCTTTACATTCAGAACAAAATCTGTAAACAATCAAAATAAATCTAGTTATTTAAATTAACTGCTTAAAGTAAAACTTGCTCAAAGGCTTTCTAAAGCAAGTCAAAACCACCAAAGTTTGTTTTGACAATAACCATATAATTTAAAGTGATATGTCTACCTATCATTCATGGCCAAGAAAGTTGAGTAAGATGTACATGCTTTATACCACATCTACAATTTTTTTCAGCTATTCAAGAGGAGATACTTTTTAGCTCACATAATGAAAGTCTGAAAATGTATTATTGTTTTAATGGGTCTAGAAGTCTATCAATGTTATAGCTTTTGGTGTACTATTCCTTAGAGTCACTATTGTTGATTATGAGATCATGTGGGCTATGGTTCCATCTAACATTTCTTGTTCTATTAATCTGGAGGAGTAATCTAAATCTAAAGATTAAGTGGTGGGTATGTACCCGGTACATGTGCTTCTGGTGAACTTTTCACACACTTATGACAATCTTTAGTGGTAGCACATATACATTCACCCACAATGTTGCATGTTTCACATTGATGATCACTAAGTCTATTGTACTAGTACCAATGTAATCAGTAAAGACAAATGATAGAAAAAAATTCCCCAAAGCATGTAGACTCCTTAGGCTGAAGACTAATGCCTTGTCAGCCCAGCCAATAGAAAAGGTGTGACATCTTTTGGAGTGTGCTTATATACAAAGTGGTATAAGAATATGGCCTACATTTAACTTTTTTCAATACTTTGTATGTTAATCAATGTTTATTTAAAAAGTATATATGTATTTTAAATTTAGATAAAACAACATATGACCAATGACACCATTTTGGAATTATGATGAAACCGTACAAATAAACAATGACAAACCTGTGTTTTCTGAGGTAATTTTCCAGAGTATCTAGTAGACTATCTGCATCAACTAACACAACTTCTTCCCGACAATCTTGTGCAAGTAAATCCCAAATATCTATCCAGCTCCTTAAGAACAAAGAAACAAGAAATTCAAGATATTACATTAAACAATCCTTGTATCATATTTATGAAATTTCATTCAGAATTAAAGTTGTTGGAGCAATGACAAGAAAACATAACATATGCACAGTTAAAACCCTATCCCTACCCCCACCCCAAAAAAACAACTTTGGTTTGTCAGAGTGAATAAGAATAAAGAGAAAAAAGTGATTGCATATTTTGGAAAATGCATATAGCAACATTTTCATAACAAATATATGTAAAGTAAATTAAATGAATTATCTGGGAGGTTTAAAAATGAATTTGCCATGTGTTTATTACACATTATACCAGTTTTAATTTTACAGCACTAGGCGGCCATTTAAATTATGCAAAACCCATGTTTCTGTTCATGTTTAAAAATTACATCTTCTATCTCTAAATTAAATTAAAATTATACGACACTGACTTGACATACCCTGTTGTTCTTGGTTTATGAGTTTCCAGTGAATGTAAGTTACATCTTCTGTTCTTTTTACTCTTAGGTATTGATTCCATCACAGCATTTAGTTTGGCACTAAAGATTAGAACAAAATAGATACAATATACAAATGAGATTTTAATTAAAAATAAGCTTTTTTTCAAGAAATTAAGAACAATATTCCTATTATTCAAACAATCTTAAAGGCCATGAAAATTTAACCTAAATTTGCTGCAGCTATAGAGTATGTTATTTGAAGCTGTATGTCTTTGGCTGACCATAATAACTAAGATATGTCCAAGATATGGCATGTAAAATGAGAATAAGCTATATGCATTGAACATTATCTTTGTAAAACATATAACAAAATTACCATTCAATGATCAAAATAAAAAGTAAGGGTTGGACTGCAGGGGTTCAAAATTATGTTTTGTAACTAATGGAAGTTCCAAGACCTTTTGTGCTTCTTTTTTGAAGGTCCCACATAAAGTTTTGAAAGTCCAATATCAACATTACAAGTTGTATCTGCAATTATGCTATAAAGACAAATCTGTATTTTCCTGGTAAAAATGGAATGGTTCATCAGACTTCTACAGTTTAAATATCAAGGGTCCCAATGTAAAATAAATAGGTCAGGGACCTCAGGCCTTGATAAATTTGAACCCTGGACTAAAACAAGAGTTGATAGTTATCATAATTATCAAACCATTTGAGATTTTAAGACAATTGGTCTATACAGCAAGTTTGTAAAATCTTGAAAACTAAGATGACATTACACATAGAAGATTGGCACGTGTTGATGAAAATTCAAGAGTCAGAATTTTAGAGCTCTTGTCTACAAGTCTAAATTTGATTCATAAAATTTAATAAGAAATTTTTAATTTTATTATTATTGAAATTAATAATTCTTACCCATGAATGTAAAACAGAGCATATAGTGCCTTGGGATCAAACAATGAATCCCTGCTCAATGATAAAACTGATCTACGAGTTACAAGTAAAGGCTCCAAAGCAGGATGTTGTGATTCAACTAGCTGGTTAAATAAACGCTCAACACTGCAAAACAAATATTAAAGAAAAATTATACAAAATAGCTCAATCTTGGGGCAATAAAGTTTTGTAGCAACAGTCAAGATTTTTTTATGTATTAAAAAATGTGGATTTTTTTAAGTGGAAAGTTTTGGGATAGATGCCAGTCACTAAAGTGCCCACAGAAAACATTAGACCTTTGACAAACAAACTTTCTAAAACCAGAATCTGTCTGATTGATTTAGACCTAGGTTAACAGAGATGCTGATTTGTAGGCCAGTGCTTAAGATCAGGACAAAAAATTAAAAGTATCAATTAACTCTTAATTAAAACATAAGCAAACTATGATAGGTCACCATCACAATATTTGTAGCAAAAACCAATTCAGTAGTCAAAAGACAGGTGGACTGGAAAGCCAAGGGTCAAATGTAAGCCTTGACCAAGCCTAAGTCTAAATGACATACGGTAAATTTGACTTGTACGAAAATTAAAACCATACAGTACATCAAGCGAATACTTGTATGTGAATTCACGGTTCCAAAAATAATGGGAGATTCATCATTCAACAAGCCTTAAAATCTCAGGGCTCACGCTGTCAGTCGAAATGTCGCAATTTGCGACACTTTTTATAAGTTGCAACAAAAAAATTCATCTCTAAATAGAAAATATGTTCTAGAAGATTTAAAATTTCTACTTTTGTTAAGAGTTTGCGACAAAAATATTTGCGCCAGTGTGAACCCTGAATCTTACTAACCAGACTTCTTAAAGCAAACACCAATAGAAATGTTAACAATATGAAATCAAATGTAGAGCAGTTACCTTCTCCGACAACCAACACAAGGCACCATATGAGCCAATAAATTCATTATATCTTTATTGGTAACCATTAACTCTACTGCTATTTCATCTTTTGTAAGTGAACTAAATCTCTGTACAAAATTTTCCAGTTCTTTTTGCTTAATTCCCCGTACATTCTGACATTCCACACAACTGTCGCTAAACTGTACAACCATCTGTAAATAAAAACATCAAAATTGTTAACATTTATTTTCAATGTCATCTATTTGAGGGAAATTCACAAATGCATGTACATGATTGTGTTTCATGCACTAAAACATAACACCTATCGATACCATATTACAATAAAATGCTGCTGGAATATTTAATAACGGTATGTGTCTGCACATATAACTGTAAATACCAAAGTATTATAAGCAAGTATTTTGCCAAGGGTGAGACAATTTCTTGTATTTTGTCATAATAGGATGAGTGACTGAATATATTACCAGTATTCAGAGGCTGCATCAGAATTATTACAGCTATTTGAAGCATAATAGTTGATAATTGTATCATAAGGGACACTGTGAGTAAGCTCAGTGCTACTCTGGGTGCACATGATCCCTCTATTGTTTGCTGTCAAGCATCAAATAACAAACATTTTATAAGAAATAAGGACTAGAAAAGAATCTAGACAGACAAGAAAACAAAGAATTGCAAATACAAAGATGTGTCATACAAGTCTGAGGCTTTCAAAGGTATCAATTGTAACAGGAGGGAGGAAACACCAGAAAAAACCACTTCCTCACCCAAGTGCCCGACTGAACGTTCTACCACAAGGCTAAAAGAGCCAGACCAAAAAGTCTGGCAGTAAATTACTCTATTATATCTACTATACAAGTATACAACACAACACCATGACTAACCCAGTCCCGCTACACAACTATGGTGAGAAAATGAATCATTTTAAAATTCAAAAAGTGACAAAAAATTGAATGGAGTTTTACACCCCAGTCAAGAATATTTCACTTATATCAAGGCATCACCAGTTATATGCGACATTACAGAAAAATTTACCTTTGCAGTGATCTCAGGAAAATGTATAAATGTGAGAAAATGAATCATTTTCAAATTCCAAGTGTCACAACATTGAATGATTGAATGGAGTTTTACATCCCAGTCAAGAATATTTCACTTATATCAAGACATCACCAGCTATATGATTTTACCTTTGCAGTGGGCTCAAGGAAAATGTATAGAGAATGTTCTTTAATGTGCCATGTTTTTTTAGGTTCCTTCTGAAGGACACATTTCTAAATGTGAAAGAACAGTTACTGCCCTTTTTATAGTCTTTGTCAGGATTTGAACCTATGACCTCCCACATGCAAAGTGAACACTCTTTTAACTGAGTTACCATGGTGGAAAAGTAAAAAATGGAGTTTTCATATTGACAGATAAAGCACCTTAAACTGCAGCTCCATTGAATGCTTAAAGTAATTAATTTTGTGAAATCTTATGCATATGATTTTATCTCAATTGACAAGATTCTCAGATGGGACAGATGTTCAGGAAGTTTATTAATTCCAACGCATGGTTTCGCTCCTAAATTTATGTCTGGGGTAATGGAATGTCATGCTTTCAATTGAGCTATTGATTTAGGTTAGGGACAACCAATGTATCCAAACATTTTATTTGAAGGTTGAAATTTAGAGGAAAGACTGTGATGGGTTCTTTTCAACTCCACAACAGAAGTAGGTCATATCGAGTGGGTGGAAACTGTGGTTAGCTGACTGTAAATTAATTAATAGTAGTGGTATTCAGTTTGCATTTCTATATATCACACATATTTTACCAATAGAAGGCTTTGACTTTTTTAATTACCTTCAAATTGTCGTCCACCACCATAGGAAGTTGTCTCCGTTCGAACTGGTAGTCGTCCGTCCTACAAACAGCTATTAATCTTGCCATTTGTCTTGCTCGTTAAAATTACCTGCACTTTCAGCCTCTATATACTCCACATTAATGAAACAAGTCAATAAAACCCGTGCTTACGACTAGAAAATGTGGTTTTAAAAGAATTTTTGACAAGTGTCAACATTGAATAATTCCGAAATATTTCAACCTTGACCCAACAACAGAGCCACAATTGCTGAAATACATCCGACTTCCGGTAATCATGCATATTCGATTGTTATAAACACAACTTTTCAATAAATCTTTTATGATTAAAAAGAAAAAATGTCACGCTTTAATAATGATTAATTAGTGATTGATTTTAATGATCGTCAAAAACAAATAACTTCGGTTATCTTTTTTGTGCGCATTGATATCGCACATGAAAAGTAGTTCTAAATTTTAGCCTACGTAATCAGTATAGATAAGTTGTCCATAAGATCCAATTTCCCCTTTGACCTTCAGTGCATTTGCAAAATAAAATCAACGAATCTGATGAAACTGTGCATGAATTACAATAAAACGTATATATTGAAAAAATTCTCAAGCAATAAAAATTACTTAATGTCAAACTTTCCCTTTTTTGATAGATATTAATTATTTATCGATAGGGATTTACCGAAGATATTACTTTGCCAGTAAACTACATCAAACAAATGGACCAAATTTAACTCTTATCACAATCAGGTGCTAAGGACAATCTGCCATTGCAAGCAACTTTACACATGTTTTAAACCTAAAATATTTTTGTAACTGATGAGTAAGCAAAAGAAACGCGTCGGAGTTGTTGGATATGGCCATCTTGGTAATAATAAGCATAATTTTATAAGGTGTAAAGTTCCACCTGACTTTTGCCAGTTTGCCATCCTTTCCAAGTTCTACTTTTTATGCACACTGTCAGTGATTTTGTAAAAACTCCCTTCTGCCTTTAAGATTGAAAAAATTGAAATTCTGAAATCCAGCCAACTGCAATATGGTATGCTGGCAAAAACACTTTCTTCTTCTTCTTTCAATATACAATATTCCTTCTTAACAAAATTACATACTGTTCGCATGCGTGGAAATAAAGAAAATTTTTGGTTTAAGTATGCAGTTTTGACGTGCAAGTGAAAAACTAAATAGTGATTAAAACTATGTACATGTTGTTAAGGGTTTATTTTTTTTGGATTTTGTTCAGGACAACGTAGGATAGTTGTTCTCTGAAGGTGTCGATGGTTGATGACTGTATTATATAGGCCGGTAAGAGATTCCATTGAATAATTGTAAATGGAAAAAATGAATATTTATAGTTGTCCTTTGATGTGTAGATGTGTCTGTAGGAGTAGGGATGGGATTTACGTATTCTGTTGTCTACTGGGATGAGTATGTTGTATGTGTCAATTTTAACGAGTGTGTGAGTAATTTTGTACATCATGACCAGTCTTGTTTTGAGTCTGCGTTCTTGTAATGTTGGCCACTTTAATGTTGTTAACTTTATTGTGGTACTATCTGATATTTTGCCGGCAAGGAAAACTGTAGTTTAATTTTTCAGTGCATCACTGTTATTTTGAATTGGAAATTTTAGTGATATTTCCCTAGGGGAAACCACCTTTAATCGGTAGTAATTTTAAGCAAACAAAATCACTCGTCCCAAATCCCTCACTTGATGATTACCATGGACTAGCTATTCCATGATCTTTCCCTTTTGATGATTCACCATGGACTAGCTATTCCATGATCTCCTGCTTGATGATTCACCATGGACTAGCTATTCCATGATCTGTCCCTTTTGATGATTTACCATGGACTAGCTATTCCATGATCTCTCACTTGATGATTCACCATGGACTAGCTATTCCAGGATCCCTCACTTGATGATTCACCATGGATTAGCTATTTCATGATCTCTCACTTGATGATTCACCATGGGCTAGCTATTCCAGGATCCCTCACTTGATGATTTACCATTGACTACCTATTCCATGATCTCCCACTTGATGATTCACCATGGTCTAGCTATTCCATGATCTCCCATTCCATGATTCACCATGGACTAGCCATTCCAGGATCCCTCACTTGATGATTCACCATGGACTACCTATTCCAGGATTTCCCACTTGATGATTCACCATGGACTAGCTATTCCATGATCTCCCACTTGATAATTCACCATGAACTACCTATTCCATGATCTCTCACTTGATGATTCACCATGGAGTAGCTATTCCATGATCTCCCATTCCATGATTTACCATGGACTAGCCATTCCATGATCTCTCACTTGATGATTGACCATAGACTAGCTATTTCATAATCTCTCGCTTGATGATTCACCATGGACTAGCTATTCCATGATCTCTCACTTGATGATTCACCATGGCCTAAACATTCCATGATTCACCAGGGTTTGCAGAGTCTTGAAAAGTGCTTGAAAAATAAGCCCTTACTGGAAAAGTCCTTGAAAATAAGTAAAAGCAAGCAGAGTCCTTGAAAAGTCCTGGAATTCTGTCAGTCCGTCTTCAAAAGTCCTGGAGTTTTGAACTAACCACCCTGAAACTATAAAAACGCAGCTGCCAGGTTTATTACAATAAAAAAACATTGAGTTGTCCCTCTTGTCTTAGTCAATATCATTTATTAGTCTACGACTTATAACGGAAGAATTCCGGATGGTGTTCCAATACAAGAACGAAACTACAGAGAATAAGACCCACAATTTGATTTCAGAGTCCTTGAAAAATGGTCAAAGAGTCCTTGAAAAGTCCTTAAATTTTGTCAGGCATTGGCTGTATGAACCCTGTTCACCATTGACTAGCTATTCCATGATCTACCACTTGATGATTTACCATGGACCAGCCATTCCACGATCTTCGACTTCATGATTCACCATGGACTAGCCATTCTTGTTTATTTTTGGCAGACAAGAAGAATGTCACACTATTTATTATTTATACTTGTTATAATTTATAGGGAAATACCTGACAGACAAGATCTCTGAATGCGATGATCTAGAACTTGTATTTGTGTGGAACAGATCTCCACAAGCTCTTACTGGAAATGTAGATCCAAAATTGATACTCACAGATCTAGCAGACTTCAAAACAAGGTTGGTTAATAGAAATAATACACATGAAGCAAAACAGAAGAAATTGTGCTATACATATTCAGCGATTTCCCTAAATTTTGTAGCAGGAGGTAGATTTACTAATCCAACAGGTCAGGGGTCAAGGGGGGCTCTTAAGCCGAAAACATTTTTATGTCTTCTGAAGGCAATTTATGAATTCTAAACGACCAATTTGGAGTTCAGGTGGTCAAATCTGCCTGTTGCTGCCTCTTATGGACAATACTGCATATTGATCACAGTAAAGTAATTTATTGCTACAATGTAGACTTTATAGTCTAGATCGTCTTGTCTCAGGTAAAGCAGTAATTGTTAACTACTTGAAAAAGGCAAGATTTGATCTTCTGGAGTTTTGGCTAGAAAGTGGATTTTTCCTGGTGTTGACTCCTTCCCTGTACAAACAGAAACACTATATATAGTTTTATTTTGATGTCCTTTCCCAGTCATGCATTTGTGTTAAAATAAAACTTGAGTAAATTACATGTATATGCAAATAGCCCAGATACAAATAAAACAATGACACTGGAATGAAATTTAATACTGTAAAGGGGGGAATTTTGCGTGGGTAAAATTTCCACTTATTTCACGCTAAAGAAATTACCGTGAAAATTTTACCCAAATGAAAAGTGTCTACCATACAGGTTAATATATCACATATATAGAATACATATGTATACACTCACTTATATTGGTTATGCAAAAATTACACCCACAGGAAATGCAAGATTTCAGAAATCCATAATTTTCACCCCGTGAAAATATTCTCCTCTACAGTATTGCTAATGCTACAATAGGTTGGTGCTAATAAGAAGTGAAAAATTTAGACTTGTGATAATAATGTTTGAGTGCTTGAAAATGAACATGACCTGCATTGACCTTAACTCCTCTCACCTTTTGTATGGTCATAGGTAGTCTGCAACAAGGGTTCTCATAACCAGCCATAATAAGATTTGTTTTTCTCCTTTTAGAGATGCAGATTTAATAGTAGAGGTAGCTCACCCGACCATTACAAAACAATGGGGCCCTTCTTTTCTTAAAGCTGCTGATTATATGGTAAATTATTGCTACTGTTATACACAAAACCTTACATTTGTATATTTAAACTGTCCTGGATAAGAGCCATTCAGAGTTCTTAAAATTTTACTATCTCCTGTCTGTCACTACAGAATCTTCATTGAACATAATCAAACATAAACATACAGGCTCACATTTAAATAACAATCCAAAAATCAGAGTAAAAACTTTGAAAACTTGCGAATTAGTTAAATTCGTGAACTTTCACCAGTGAAGTGAGGCTGGGTGCTCCAGAAGTGTAAGCACATCCTACTAGGTAACTACACCGTCCACCTGTGAAGATAACATTGAAAATGAGAGAAACATGGAACTTTTAAACATCAAACACACCAATATTAAGCAGTTATATTGGTACCAAATATACATAAGTACTAGGTAGAGAATATGACAAATTTTAGTTCTGATTTGCTACAATGAAGACTATATCTAATAATGTATACTTTAAAAGGGGAAATTTTCATGTGGGTAAAACTTTTTGCTTATTTTGTGTTAAACTCTGTGTAGATAAATTCTAAGCTTATCGTGGATGTGCACAAAGATTTCCTGTTACGAAGAAATTACTGTGAAAAATTAACCTACATGGAAAGTTTTACCATATGGGGTAATACTTGTATATCATAATATGTAGAATATACACTCATTTATATTGGTTATGCTAAAATAACACCCATGCAAAATACCAGATTTAAGAAACCACAAAATTTTTACACAAAGAAAATAATCCCCTTACAGTCAGTATTTTTGTTTAAGTTTGTGGAGTAAAGAGCTACCATCTTACCACTTCTATATAAATTATGTATTACATCAGCTACATGGTTCATGTAACAAAATTTGAACTGTGATTATTCTGTCTGTTTAAATCTGCTCAAGCAGAATTTAGAGTTGGGTAGATTGTTAGTTTGCTTGTTGAAGTTTTTTTATTTACTTAGGGCATCTCCATCCCAGAACTGACCACCTCAATATGAGTGTTAGTATTTTGACAGGGGTGTTATTGTGGCATGTAAAACCCCATTTCTCAACTCCACTCTTGTAAAATAACTTTATTATGTAAAACTGTCTCCATTTTTATACATTGTACCTCACACAAACTATTTTGAGAGGGGGTATATAGAAACCATCATGTCTGTCTGTCTGTTCAGTGTCTGTCTATCCATCCATGGAAAATTGTGTCGCGGTCATATCTTATAATTGCTTTGGATGACTGTCATAAAACTTCACATGAATAATCTTCATGGTCCAAAGATTTGTCATGACCTTGAACCAAGGTCATATCGGAAAGGTCAAGGTCACAGGAAAACATTAAACCCATGTACATGTTGGGATGTTGGGGGGGGGGGGTATTTGGCTCTCAAGAGACAGTTCTAGTTTTTCTTGCTAAAGGTATGCTTTTTTTTTCAGGACACTCCAGTTTTCTTTACCAAGACTAACCACCTCCATATAATTGAAAAATTCTGACTGGGCAGTAAAACACCATTACTGAATTGAAATGTTTATTTGTACGCCTTGATGAAAAATTTATCTTTTTAAGGTAATTTGAAGTTATGAATGAACTATGGTTGGTATCAGGTTGAATTAAAACAGTTTTTTCCCTTGTTTTATAGATAGGTTCACCCACTGCCCTAAGTGATAAAGATCTAGAAACATCATTGAGAAATGCTGCAGATAAACATGGCCTCTACATTCCTAGTGGTGCATTCTGGGGAGGAGAAGACATTAAGAAAATGGCAGATAGAGGAACACTTCAGGTATGTCTGTAGTTACATGTATAACTGCCCATGATTATGTGCATGTCTTGATGAATTGATCTTTGAAAGATCCAGTTCACAACTTCAAAGTGACGACATATCTTCCTTTTGTGTGACATTTCATTAAATTCCTTTCAAGATTGCCAGAACACAAATTTACAAATGAACAGGTAGACAGACATACATGGTGATTCCACATATCTCCATTAAACTAAGTTAATGAAATGTCCTAAAGATAAACACAAGGAGTAATATTTACATCTAATGAGAGATAGATAAATATAAAATGTTGATATGTAAGCTAATTACTGTCAAGTCATTTTTTTAGAGTACAGAAATGCTTGAATGCAATACTGTCTATGTGTGTCCAACCAACATTCAAGTATTCTGATGTACAGGGGGGTATAACTAGAAAATTTTATTATTCATTTGAGATACACTATTCCTATGATAGATTGTGTCTTATGTACTAGATGTTCAGGAGATATACACTGTTCTTATGACAGTTTATGTTTAGGCATATTTGTTCATTTATGCTCTTTTTAGGCATTAAAAGTAACCATGACAAAACATCCATCAAGTTTTAAACTGGAAGGTGATCTAAAGTTAAAAAATGACCAAGTATTGGATAAAGCAGTGTCCTTGTATGATGGTAAGCCATATTATATTTACAGATTGACATTTCTAAGTGAAATACTCCAGATGACACTGAACCACTGCAGTAGCTCAGTTGGTAGAGTGCTCACTCTGTAAGTGGGTAAATGGAAGGTTATGGGTTCAAACCCGGAACAGGTCTGACCCAAGACTTTAAAGTTTGTAGTGACTGTTTTTTCGCTAAGCACTCTGCATTACAAAATGAAAGTCCATGTTCTTTCGTACTGGAACTTAAAACAAACAAGGTCCCTTGTCATGGTAAGCGTAGCACAATAAAGAAACCTGCTGTATAATGCCATCAGTGCAACGTACAGTCAAAATTTCTTCATTTTCTCCTATAGCTGGTGGTGTCTTGATATAAGTAAAATATTCTTGACTAGATAATGGAATTAAGGAATTTGCAACAGAAAAACATGCACAATAAAACCTGTATATAAAGATCACCCACAGGGCCTAAGAAATATGGATTTTGTCAACAAGTGATCTTTATATAAAGATTCTGTTTGGTTGAAATATGAAGCAAACACTGGTATAAATTTACAGGTGGTCTTTATTTAAGAGATGGATACTGAATATAAATCATTGGTTGGTTTGAACAGGTAGGGGATATGATAAAATGAAATCTTGTGAGGTGGTACAAATAATTTTGTAGGATTTCAATCATCGGAAACCAAAATACTTGCATTTAAAATTGATGTGGCAGTTAACATTTAACATTTAAATCATGTCCTCAAACTGGTCAAAATTTTATGAAACTTAGTAGTTATCATGGTTTAAAAATGTCTTGCTCATTCTATATAAAGGGGTTTTGTAAATTTATGTGTGAAAACAAACTTAATACAGTCAAACTTGTCAGTTGTTAAAGCAAGTCAATTAAATGTTTTTACATTGTTAATTATACACCACCACCACCCCCACCACCCCAACCCCCACCACCCCTTTGAAGAAGAGGGGGGTATACTGGTTTAGCTCTGTCCTTTCGTTTGTCCAAAACAAAGATTTTCGGAAAAGTTTTCTCAGCAACTACTAAACACAGCCACTTGAAATTTTGTTTGCAAGTTCAGTACAAGGTCTCATACCACAAGTACTGATTTCCAGTCTGCCGGACATCTACCTCCTGTTTCCTGACTTAGTATATTTTCCAAAATTTATGTTAAATGGTTGAAAATTTTTGTTTGTAACAGTTTTCTTGGCAACTACTAATCACAGCCACTTAAATTTTTTTTGTGTAAGTTCAGTATGAGGTCCCATATCACAAATACGGATTTCAAGTCTGCTGGACATCTACTTCACATTTTGTTTGTATTTTAACATATGATAAAGGGGGGGGGTATGCTAAGTGAGCACTAACTCACAGATTTTGTTTATATGTTTTTACATTGTTAATTTATAGACTATTCTATTTGGTATATAGGTCCTGTTAGACAACTCTGTCCTCTTGCACCAAACAATGTTAACACAATGGCAGCAGCGGCACTCGCAGCACATAACCTAGGTTTTGATAAAGTACAAGGATGTATTATAGCAGATCCAAGGTAATCATATTATTATACCCCCGCAAACGAAGTTGAAGGGGGTATATAGGAATCACCCTGTCTGTCTGTTTGTATGTCTGTTCCATATCTGCCATGTCTTTGAATGGATTTTGATCAAACTTGGTACAAATGTAAACTAACATGAGATGATGTGTCACATACCAGATTTATGTGCATAAGTCAAAGGTTGATGTCAGGAGGTCAATGTTTTGTATTCGGCTCTCAAGAGACAGTTTTAGTTGTTTCAAGGTTCAGTACAGTTAAACCTTGTTTCATCACAACCATTTGGTCAATCAAATTTTGGCATTATAAAGAAGTTTGATGATACATGGAGGTGACATATGCAAACAGAAAAATAGATTTTGGAATATCAAAAAGTGTTGTAATAAGTGAAGTGGCAAAGTTATTGAGAGTTGATATAAGTTACATGGTTTTTAAGTACCGGGGGTATCTGTTACTGAATGATACAGGGTCAGTAGAAAAAACATATTGTTTATCATTCTATACAGGATACTTAAAAACCATGTAACTTTTATACTTTACCAATGCTATTTTTTTTTTAAAAAAAACCCAGAAAAACAACTTTATTACATACATTTAAATCATAAAGTTGAAATACCACTTTCAAATACATGATAAACTTCAGTATCTCAATTGTATGAAGAAAATTGATATGATGATTATAATGTAAACCTATGGCAAATATAAATTTATACAGTTATTTATGGATGGCAGTGTATTATCTTAAATTATTTTACATTATATTATGTACTGCTCAAAATTTGTTGTTTATTCTTTTTATTATGATTTGGTCTTACTTTACTCATTTTATGTATGATATGTATTTGGGACTTCTATGTATTTTCAGTTTAACTGACTGGCATATAGTACAAGTAGAGGTTTGGGGACCAGGAGACATAGATAAAGGAACTGCTTTTCATGTGAAAACAGTCCGGTCCAATCCTGCTAAAATAGGTGCTGTCACTGGCAGTGCTACATATGCCTCTTTTCTAAGCTCTGTACTAGGTGAGTTCATGTTTTGTATGATTGGATAAAATGTTTTTAGTTGTCAATAATAAGGGGCATTTGGCTCGAATCAATCTTGGAACCAAATCATTTAGCAGCCTTGGAGTTTAACTTGGGTTTTTTGTAAAACTGCAGAATCCATAGAAATTATGATGTCCTTTGCCATTAAATGTAGTTAATTAACTTGGTAATTAAATGATCTGGTCCTGTTATCGTTTCATGTAAAATGCTTCTCAAACGAGTTTATCAAGTTTATAAATAATCTGTAATCGTTATCAAATTTTAAAGTGCATGTTTTAAAAATCAATCATTTGAAGAACATTATGTGTAATTTTTTGTGAATTTTTCAATCATTAATGTCCAATTACATGTCTACCCTAATGTACAATTTGTTATTAGAAATCATTCAATTGGCAGGTCATGTTTCCACTGGCTGCAGTTTTCATGTTGTGCATATTTTTTTTAAAGTTATCTCCCCTCGAGTGTTTTAAGTATTTATTGAATATCAGTTTAAAAGGTTCTGTTTCTGAAAGGGCTTTGTAAAAATATCTTGAAGTCAAAAGTGTGTTTACATATATTGTAATGAAAACAATCTTATATTTATTTAATTGTTTTCACATATCCATATTGTCATTTAATCAAAATATATCGCACCGTAATGTACAGGGATTCAAAATTTCCAGGGTCTGAGGTCCTGGACCAACTGATATTACTTTAAGACCCTTGAGTTAAATTATGACAAACCTACCAGGATAATATCTTTTCCTACCTTTTCTATATGATAACATGTACATGTATCTAATTTCAATATTTATATTGGACTTTCAAAACTTTTTTGAGGACCTGCCAAAAAAAGCAAAAGGTCCTGAACATTCCATTACAAAACATAATTTTTGAAACCCTGAATGTATAAAGACTAAAGTAGACATTTCAGTGTAGATTATTGTAATATATATTTTTTAGTCATCATGCTTAAAGATTCTTTTATGTTGGCCTGTCCTTGTTTATAATCATGACCAATACATTGTAATTATGAGTTGTTTTGTTAATTGCAGGAGCACATGGTAAAGGTCCAGGAGTACATTTATGTTAAGCTTACGGCGAAGAAGCCTCATTTTGACATTTTGTCAGCTTTATATGAATATTACTCCTTTTTTGTTTCCAAAGAGTATTCCTATGTCATATAAAGTTTAGAATTAGACATTTTTGGGTATGGTTTATCAAAAGAAAATTTTGCCAACAGTTAAATAGAAGGGAATTCAAGAAAAAATCTGTGAAATATTAGCTGAATTTTGATTTCCAAAAAACTACAAAAAATCCTAGACTTTCTGACAATATTTCAATTGATGTGTCATTCAAATGCCCTACATGAATATAGAGAGGTTTCCAAAATTATATCAACAATGTTTTTATCACAGACAATATTGCAATTTTATTTGTTATAGATATGTCATTTAGTGGCTTTACACGAAGACATAGAGAGAAATCCAAAATTATGTCAATAATGTTATTATCAGGGACACTATTGCAATTTTATTTGTTGTAGATGTGTCATGAAGATGCCTTACATGAAGGCATAGAGAGAAATTCAAAATGGAGAGAAATCCAAAATTATGTCAACAATGTTAACAATTTTGTTAATGTTTTTATCATGTTTTATTATATACCTGTTTTTTTGGGAAATGGTTGTTGTTATTTTTGTTATTGTTAACTTAGTCTAATACTTTTACATATTTAATATATAAAATATTTGATATGATTTTATTTTCATAAAATTTACTAAATTTTGATTTTAATTGTTTCTTCCCAATAAAGCCAATATCAAACATGTTTATTTCAAGGTAATTCCTGAGTGACGCAAGATTTAGGATGTTGGCTTTTTTGGAACAAACTTTTTTACATATTATTAAATGATTAGCTAGCCTGTTTGATGGAGAACCCTGTGTAGGTGTAATATGTTAGTCTATTTTACATTGCTCATTAGACATTGTGTGTTCATCCAACTTTAATTTTCAGTTTAAGTTTAAGGATACAAAGTGCTGAAAAACTTGTCCTTAACAAGACATGAACTCTTGTGCCTATTGTTTAATTGACAGATTGCCGACCATGCCCACAATGTTCTAACAAATGCCTGGTATGCTTGAATTACACACAAATAGAATGAAAACTCGGTCTGAATTGTGCATTTAATGATGTCGCTGCCACTAGTACGTCATTAATTGTCGTGGCTCTGGTTTGGTACTGTGATGACTGCCAGTGTCGGAACGTAACAGGCATGACCGATGATACATCAATTGTTTTGTGGGACAAATATATCAATGGTTTTAGCAAAACAAATTTTTTTTGACTACACATATAGGTTAGCTTAGTTGTTCTTTTGACAGATTTTGTTATAATTGGTACAATATTGTTAAAGATTTATTTTTGATAAAAATTAATTATTTGATATTACTCAGGTGATGGTTAATGCATATTTTTTGTACACTGCCAATTACGTAAAACATGTGCCATTATGTTGTTAATTAATCAAAAGAATATATTTATTAATTGTTATAATTAATCTTAAAATAAAATATTGAAAGATAGATTTAGTAGTTTGCTAATTATTTGGTAAATGTACACTGCCATCCATCAATTATTATACATGTTTATAACTGATCATATAATTAATTATACTCTGAAATTTTTCAAACTTTAAATGATTATTGACAATGTCATTCTGATAAAGCGGAGTGTTTTTAGCTTGAACATATATTTTCCCCACATTCAGAATTGAAAAAAACTGCCAAGAAAAATAATTTTGTTACATACATTCACATCAATAAGTTAAAATATCACTTTCAAGTACTGCAAAAATTCCAATGTTTCATTTCTATGAATGAAGTTTGACATGATGATTATAACAAACCAACAAACCTATTGCAGATGTAAATTTGTATAGTTATTTTTGGATGGCATTGTATATCAGATAGATATATTTAAACAAAAAATCAAGGTTTTAATATGTTTGCTTAACCAACTAAGATAAATCAAAAGATTACAATTATAGAGAAATGTTAATGTAGTTATTCATTATAAAATCTTCAATGCATTTTGTACTAAACAACTAGACACCTATGTGTCACAAGTAATACAGAATTGTAAGTGAAATATTATAATTATACATGTACATGGATTCTAAGCTTTTTTTGAACGTGATGAACATAGATGTAAATGCTTTGTAGAGATAGTAGCCAATAGTAGTTGTAAAGAACACAACAATGATGAACAACCTTATGGGGGTGTATGATAAAATTTTATCTTTGGACTAAATTTTAGGGAGAATTGAATACTAGTTCTCTCTGATGTTAAAATTCTTTGAAGTGTTGCTGATATTGAGCCAGGATTGAATCTACTGTATACACATTAAAACATACATTATTATTTGGCCAAAGTGAATAAAATTAAACAAATATACTGGTTCATGTCCAAATCACAATCCCGATAGCAAGTAAAACTTTGAAAAGTTGCAAATTAAGTTAAACACAAGGAAGTGAGGCTGGGTGCCCTAGAAGAGTAAGCATCTCCTGTTTAGCTAGCTACATCCGCCACATGTATCATCAAAACTGAGAGTGAAAGTAATGCAGAACTATGGGACATCAAACCTCTGATAATTTTAGATACAGAGACATATGTATCAGAAATATTGTGGTGATGACCATAAAACTTTTTGGTGGCCTTGATAAACCAAGGCTGACAATATCCCTGAGTCAACAATATCTTTGTAAGCAGTTTGATCTTTGTATGAAGTTCTCATAGTGGGAACAAGCTCAACATTAGCCTTTTAAATTTGAAACAAACCATAAGCAGGAGAAGCAAAGAAAAGGAAAGTTGATAAAAGAAAAAATGTAGCTCTAAATGGAGCCTTTCATGTCATAGCATATTAAATGTGAAATGCACCATAAGCAGAACCAAGTATATTGCTGGCTGAAGAAAAACTAGAATACGTGAAGCTTCGAATATAGCCCTTTTGTTTGTTATAATTGAGGTATTAGTTTAAATACGAATCAGAACTTGAAGAACAGTAGTATCGTATTTACAGCATGCTAGGATAGATGACATTCACATAGTCTCCAAATTTAGGATTTTTAAGAGGTCTAACATTATCTATATATTTGTATGTGGAGTTGAATGATTTGACGACAGTCTTTTCTCCAGATTTAACAAGGTCCTGCAGAAAAACGTGTTGTTTACAATGAGACTTGTCACGTGAAAAACTATAATGTTTTATGGACATGATATTGCACCAATTTAGTTTTCAAACAAGCTAGTCTATTGAAACAAAAGGGTTAATGAAGATTTATTGAGTTTATTTATTTATTTATTATTTATTTATTTTTTTTACAAAAAAGGGATTATTTGTATCCAGGACTCATCAATCTTAGTAGTCCTTTAGGGTGGATGCTTCATTGATTCCCTCAAGCGCTATGGGTCTGTTTGCAAGGAAGAAATATACATTAAAGATTAAAAAAACCCAAAACGCATGTATTAGCATCACAGATTTGTGTCCTTGAAATTAAAATATATTCCAAACATAGTTTTGATAATCCTGAAGTACTTTTAATAATGTAAATCAAATAGATCTTCATTTATTTATTTTAAATAAAAATATTCATCCAGATAAGAGCAATGGAATTTTGTAAGCTAAACCAGTTGCCGTCGAGCTTTTCAAAACACTTTAAATAAAAAAAATTAGAATAAAATATATTCCAAACATAGTTTTGATTATCCTGAAGTACTTTTAATAATGTAAATCAAATAGATTTTCATTTATTTTTTTAAATAAAAATGTTCATCTAGATAATAGCCATGGAATATTGCAAGTTAATCTATTGCCGTCAAGCTTTTCAAAACACTTCAAATTTAAAAAAACCCCAATAAAAATGAGATAAATGTGTGGATTCCATAATTGTGCCTAAAAATTAATAATTTTGAGAGTAAAGAGTTTTGATAGATGCCATTTATATTATTCCGTACTCAAACTCATATATGACACAAGATTGTATTTGTAACACCTGGCGATTTTGTGTGTTTCATGTATTAGACCAAGCACTGTATATCTTTTTAATTTTTGCAAAAGCTTATTCAATTTCCTCTGTTCATTAGCACCTGTTACTAGATTTGTGCATTTAGTAACTAAATATTTAAATTATCTCTATTAAAAATCAGTAACTAAATAGTCTGTCAACATTTCTATAAAATATTACATAACACTATTTATGAAGCATCTGTTCTTATCATATTTATATTTAGAAAAGTTTTGTTTTGTCAGCACAATTTGATTAACTTATTCTGTTGTTCATTTTACTTCAACCTCGTTTGTGTTTCTAGTCTTTTTACTATTTTCGAAGAAACCTCTTGGATTACGTATACCATTTTAATTCCCGTCTCAGAAGTATGCATATATCTAAAACTACTAGAGGTTCTAATGCACCAGGATAAAAAATAACGTTTTTATCATGGATGTTGGGTTTACGTACCAAAGCACAACCCTAAAGTAGAAACTTTGACACTTTGCAAATTTAGTCCAACACCAGGAAAGTTAGACCGGGCGACCCGGAAGCAATTAAATAGTTGATGCAGGGATAACCCTAGGCTCATCAAAACTCTCGAAAAGTTTTATGGCTTCTGTCACAATATTGTTGATATGTATGCTCTCTGTATCCATAATTGCTCTAGATAAATTCGACGACCCATAGTTCCCTGTTTCTGGCATTCTTACATTTGATTACACACGTGGCCGGTGTAGCTAGCTTAATGTTGTGTGAATTCCCATATAGAACACCCAGCCCCACTACACTGATGGAAGTTTACGTATTTAACATGATTTAAATATACAATTGTTGTTAGTTAAAAATTTAACTTAAAAAACTAAGGTACACCCCCTCATGCAAAGTATTTCCTTAGCTAAATTTGGTAAAATATATTTTGGTCTTTTTAGTATTTTTCAACATCTTGAATATAATTGTGTGTTTTCATAATTTTGGTGCAAGCACTACTGATGAGGAATTGTATTCCGAAACGACCGTCTAGTGCAGTAAAATTAAAACTGGTATAATATGTAATAGGAATTGAAAAATGCATTTTATGGAGTAAGAGAGAAACAAATATAAGTAAGTGTTTGCGCACTCCTGTTTGTCATTGTTATTTTGATTATTACTAAAAGTTAAAGTTAGTTAAAGTCTGTCCCGAGCCATTAGGCCCATCAGGCCGGAGCTTATCCCGGTTTCTGTGGCGTTAAGCGACTGAGAGTACAAGACTCTCCCCTGAATGGGACGCCGGTCCATCGCAGGGTTAACCCCCAGCATTTTGCTGGTACTCATTTATTTTTCAGCTGAGTGAACTGGAACAACGTGAAATTAAGTGTCTTGCTCAAGGACACAACACATCGCCCGGTCCAGGGATCGAACCCACGACCTTCGAATCATGAGTCCAACGCCTTAACCACTAGGCCACGCGCTTCCACTATTATTATTACTAAACCTGTTAAAAATTTACAGCACTATAGAGAGTCTGTATTATCATTGGTTTCTATTGAAATGTGACAATATGTTGTTTTTTTACTTTGGTATTGATTCTGATTTCGACATTAATGTCTATGAAATTCTACATATGACTTGATTGATATAAATCGATATGTTTCACTAGTATGACAATATCACCAGCATGTTACTTATAAACGTCCACTAACTGTCCATTTTGGTAGTAATTAATGCCTCTCGTTTTATATGATACTTGTGATTACAAATACACCAGACACATAAAAATGTTTTATTATATTTCAGATAACTCGAATACTAACCTCCACAGTCTTATTAAGGGTCTCTTTCGTAAATTGCAAGCTATTTATCTCTCTTCCTCTTATGCCTCTTGATTCGCTGGGAAAAAAAGTGCCGCAACAACACTTCCACCTGACACTGTTTTTGGATGACTTATTCGGTTCAGTCCAGGTCTTTCCAGCTGTTCGTGCGTCTGTGTCGGTACTTTTGCGCCAAGTCTGTTTTGGCCGGTCCCTGTTCCTCTTTCCTTGTGGGTTCCAGTAAAGTGCCTATCTGGTGACATTTGAAGCAGGATTTCAGAGCGTGTGGCCAACCCATCTCATTTTCGTTACCCGATCTCTGACTCAATTGGATATTGTCTGGATTTGTTCCATAGTTGTCCATTAGAGACAACTTCAGGTCATCTGATGTTGAGGATGTTCCTGAGGCATCTGTTTATAAATGTCTGGAGTTTAAGGGTATTGGTCTTGGTTACCATCTATGTATCTAGCTTGCCATAGAATAGAATAAACGTTGGTGTTGAAGATCCGAAACAAAGTATACAATTTATACAAAATATCATAAACATCTGCTTATTAAATTTTAAAACAATCCTAAAAAGCTAAGCTTTGCTTAATTGTTCAAAGTATTGCCTTAGGTGTATTTAATAAAATGTATGTTGGTCTTTCTATTTTTCTCATTTCAACAGTTTAAAAATATTTGGATTTTCACAATTTTGGTTCGAGCAATACTGAATAGAAATTTTATTCTGAAACGATCGTCTAGTACTGCAAAATTAGAACAGGCAATAATTTGTGACATAAAACATTGTATTAACATGAGAGGATTTTGTTTTACATTCATGACAGAGACCAGAGAAAAAAACTAAAACATCCTTCACGCTCAATTGCTCTCATATTCTTCCCAAGCACTTTTTACACTCCCCGAGAATATCACAAACTCAGTAGGCACTAGTTGTGTAATAGTGTCATAAATATACTATTGTCTATTTTGGTCCTTTGATTATTTTCAACGCCCTAAAAAATTGGTTTCACCCATTTGGTAGTCCAAGCACTACTGATAAGAAATTGTATTCCGAAACGGCTGTCTACTGCTGTAAAAGTAAAACTAATATAATATGTAAATTACACAAAACCCTGGATTTGTATCCGTTTGTCTACACGTCTCTATAACTCCAAACATAAAAAAAAAAACATTTCTAAAAACTACTAATTCATGTCCGAATCACAATTTAGAAGCAAAAGTAAAAACTTTGAAACTGACAAACTAGGTTAAACACGTGAACTTCCACCTGGTAAGTGAAGCCGGGTGCTCCTCCTTTTTAGCTAGCTAACTAACTTCAGATTATTTGTAAGACTCGAACCTTTAGTTAAGGCACATGTTTTAATATAAATGTTTTAATTTGAAGCAAATCTACACCCTAAAACGTTTTATGGCCGCCATCACAATAGTTTTGATAAAAGTGGCGTAGCTAACAAATTTTGATCTGCACGCCGTGCAATTAATGATAAGAGAGTTAACGATGCGAGTGCCGAAGGCACGAATGATCTAGGGGTCCGAGGGCATGCTCCTTCGGAAAATTTTTAAACGTTGATGACAAATGGTGTAATCTGGTGTCATTTCAGAAAAGAATTGGTGCGATCTGATGACATTTAATAATGATAGTCAGTGGTCCGAATTTCGTAATTAGAAGAACATAATTAAACATGATTTTGTCCACATTGATAGCGAATAGCAAATTAATAACATTTTCCTGTCTTTCTGTCCATCAAAGTAGTCAACTTTTTCCCAAGGTTTAGTTAACATAGCTGTTTTGGCATTATCATTATACACAGCAGGGTCTGGATAGCTTGGACCAAAACGCTGACTTGGAAATGAAATCTTCTCAGATTCCCTGCTCGAACTTGAAGTTGAGGCAGCCTTTGATGTTTATTTATATGACTGTGGCTGTGCGACTGGTTAAAAAACTCATTTTTACATTAGAATCACCGCCTTCTTTATTTTGAGGGCAAAAGAAATCAACACAGAAAGACGCGTGTGAATTGAAATCCTTTATTTGGAAACATACAGGGCTAATTATATTTCCGAACGACAATGTAAACTTAAAAGTATAGTTTAAACGAAATCCATTGGATTCGTCCGGTTTTTTGTTTCATTTTTTTCATCTAGAATCTTCTATATTTAGAGACATTATATAAATAAATATAATAATAAAATAATGAAGTAAAATTGATGCGCACGCCTGTGCGTCGTGGCGTATAGGGAGCTACGCCACTGTATAAGACTTAGTATGATGTATATATATCCAAAATGTCCATGGATATATTTAATGTCCTATAGTTCCATGTTACTTTTGTTCCCAATTTTGATTACACTTGTGGCGGGAGTAGCTAGCTAAACAGAAAGTGCTTACCCTTCCAGAACAATCAGCCTCAATTCTCAAGTGAAATGTATAACTTATAGTAATTTCTCTGCTTTGTTATTGTTACTAGGTCTTGGATTGCCGGGTGTAGCTAGCTAAACAGGAGATGCTTACCCTTCCAAAGAACTCACTTCCCTGGTTCACGTGTCTAACCTAACTAGTCAGTTCCGCTTCTGGATTGTGATTCAGGCATGGATTAGTATGTTTGTTTTTGATTGGTATGACAGTTTTGACATAAAACATATCGGCATTATCAATGCCTTCAAAAATCAAAGTGTTTGTTGATTTTAACACCTTCAGCAAACAGTGGCTAAGTCATCAAATTATTCAACTTTATATATATATATATATATATATATATATATATATATATATATATATATATATATATATATATATATATATATTATATATATATTATCTCTTAATGGTCCTAGATTTAAAGAATATGTGAGAGTTACACATAAAAGATTCTTCAAGTTCTTCATTATATTTGGACATACACGACAATCGTGACGACTTGGCTTTATTTTTGTTTTGTCAACTTTCCTTTCCCTGCCGCTGTTGCTTATAATGTATTTGTTTCACATTTAATACGCTATGATAGAGTTTGTTCCCACTACCGGAACTTAGATAGTTTACACTTGTTTGAATAGTTGACATGGGGATATTGAAAGTTAGACTTACCAAGGGCTTCAAAACATGTTATGACCGTCATCGCTATATTGTGCATAAGTTTAATATCTTTGTATCCAAAATTATCCTGGATATACTTGATATCCCACTTGCATTTGTTTGGTGAAAGTTAATAAACGTATAATCAAAAACAAACATACTTATCCATGTCCGAATCCCTATCAAGAAGCAAAGTAAAAACTTTTGAACTGACAAGTCAGGTTAAACACGTGAACTTCCGCCAGGAAAGTGAGGCCGGGTGCTCCGGAAGGTAAGCACCTCCGGTTAAGCTAGCTGCACCCGCCACGTGTGTAAACAAAGTTGTATAAAAGAAACATGGAACTGTGCACGTCAAATATATCCAAGACAATCCTGGACACAGAGATATCAAACTTATCAACAATACTGTGATGACGACCATAAAACAAATTAAGTGCCTCGATAAGCCTAGGATTGAAATATCCCTGAGTCAACAGTTTATTTGCAAGCAGCATACTTTGCCAGTTTTCAAAGTTTTTACTTTGTTTGGAACTGTGGGTTGATCATTGAAAGGTATTCTTGTGTTAGATTGGTAGTGCTTAGTAATGCAGAATTAGACTTAAACTAGTATAACAAGTTCATTTTTTAAAATGGTAATACTCATCACTGGTTGGTACTAATGTTACATGTGAAGAAGTCAAATAGCAAATCGTTCAGCCTAACAGATGGTGTCCTTTCTGAGTAAACAGAAATTAAGTAGCCGGGAATGGTTCCATTATTTATAAGGGTTTAAATGAATTATTCATGTTATACACAATGCTTTGGAAATATATTGTATCAATATAATGTATATACAGTAAAACCTCTTTACAATGTCTCTGTGTACAGCATTTTGAAGTTCCAAAGCCTGTTTTTGGTTTTGTTTAAGTCTTTCTCGGTTTTTTTGTTTTTACACAAACATCTGACTGTAACTAAATGCAATATTCAATTTGAGGGACTACTTCGGGATCATGCATGCTGTTCAAAAATATATTTCTTGTCATTGTTATCAGTGCTTTTGTAAACATCATCTCCATCAAATTTAAAACAGATGTGTTAATAGTTTTCAGGTATAAACTACTTCTTGTATATCGACCAGATAATAGCCGCACCCAACTGTTTTCGAAGGCCACCTATATCTAGAATTCTATTTAACAACTTCAATACATAATCTTCGAAAACATCAATTGAATATTTGAAAAATGCTGTCACTATTCCATCCGCTGCATGCGTTTCTCGTTTTTTATCTTTCGCTTCTCGTTTCTCGTAAGTTGTCGTTACCAAGCGAATAGCGAAGTTTTGTGCCGTTATTGGTTCATCTAAAACTTCTACAGTCCTATTATTTTATGCAAAAACAAATTTGAAAAAGCAGTTGCATAACCTACAAAATCTGCACTTGAGGGATATTTAGCAAGAAAACTTAACCAATATTGTTGGAAAATAGTTAGAATGTGTTTTATTTTGATCCATTGTCATTTTTACGACACTTTGTGATTGTCAAACTTTGAAATCTTTGTCCTTCTCATCGCGCAAAAATTAAAAAAATGAAATTATTACTTTCTCGTACTTAATTTGCAAACTTTGTTGCAACGTTAACGTTATTGATGAAGATTCACCTCCCTGGGGTTGTATGCCATTTCAAAATTTAAATACAATACATTCGGATTTTCATTTGATCTGATTTTTTTTTATAAAATTGCCTAACTGTTCAAGTACAACATTTAATATTAGTCTGTGTTGAAATCAAACACAAATACAAATCACAATCCCTAAAATCAATGTTAAAACTCACGAATTTATTTAAACACGCGTACTTTCAGCAGGAGAAAGTTATCTTTTTCCTCACACCATCTTTACACACAAATTACGGCATTTCGAGCAAAGCGTAAACCGAGTTGGTAAATGTTAAGTCAAGGTATGCATTGGAACAGATCTAAGGATAAATACACTATTACTCAGTTTTCACAAGTTTATTCAGCATTTGTATCATTTTTGACCTATCATTGACAATATTTGGCAAACATCTAATTTCGACCTATTAAATGTGTTTAATCCTTCAATAACCGGGCACACTGAATGATAACACAACTTGTATTACATAGTAGAAGATGCTTTATATCAATTATATATAGTCCTAACATAGACCAATTAGTGCACTAAAGTCACAACAACAACATAAACAAAGTATACTTAATTACCTCTTTATATATATATATATATATATATATATATATATATATATATATATATATATATATATATAGTACATCAAGATGGACCTGGCCGTTTGACCTTTAAACAAACATTGTGTAATTTAGGGGCTATATAAAGTTGATATATAAGTATAGATGGTAGTAACACCAGGCACCGAGTGTTTATGATAATGTAACATGCTGTCTTAACCAAATTGCACAGTTTATTGGCCCTCAAATTAAATGTCAAACAGCCAGGTCAAACTTGGCGCATTATACCGTAATGTACAAGGAAGAAAAACAATATGACGCATTTAAATTTCTCAATTGCGTTTGTGATTGTGGTTTTAATGTGGACCCAGTTTGTATTTATTTGAGGATTTTGTCATGGGATGTAATACCAAATGGTATATTTTAAGAACCAATGTTCAAAAGATTGAATTATACTGCCTTTAAGAGTTTATCTAAGTCTCTTATGCATATCCTGTATATTTTCTATTTCCAATGTTTATATTATTTTAAACGTGTACCATTAAAAAACATATACACAAACCGTCATAGCGAGTCTGTCTATTTGCAGAAAGAATCATCGAGTTTTGTAATCAAACTAAGTTTTTGTATAAAAGGTATCATGACTGACATTTTTATTGCCTTACCCTATTACTTTATCACAACACAAGACTCATTTCCTTTGAACAAATTTCTGTTTAAACTCATCAAGGAGGTAATATAAACCTCTTCAAATATTTCTTACATCTTGGCTGAAGCCTTCAGGCCCTTTAATTATGTTTATCACAGTCCCTGCACGACTGCCAAACAATTTTCTTTATTTTCTACCTAACAAAAGACAGTTAACAAACCTACTGGGTTAATTAGTTTTATTGTTTTATTGTTTTTTCATAACAAGTTTATGGGCATATGATTCTTATCATCGTCTTAAGCATATATAATCCAATATTCCAACGATCTCCGTCTTCAAAACCCCAGAATAATACCAGTATAAGATGCATTACAATTTATACCAATTTAATTTTATTTCCTCATCATTAGTGGTTGCACTGTAACAGTTTTTTCTAAGAGTTGAAAATTAATCCAAAAGACTAAAGATATATTTAGCTAATGCAATACTTTGCTTGAGGTAGCATATTTTGTTTTTGAGAATATTTAGATTATGCAAATTTAGAAAGTAATAGTTTTTAATACAAGGAACGATACTTAGTATGTATCAAGTTTCAAGTGTACTACCAAATCATTAAACAATTTATTACAGCCGTCAAAGTCAGTCATTTTAATTCCGATTCTGAATCTTGTCTGAACCATATGTGGATTCTACAAAAAATTCTTGAACATCGACTTTGCATTGATGGGTATGTTTTGTTTGAATCTAATACTCTATTGCCTGTTAGAAGAATAAACTTTCAATTTTTCTACACTTTACACTACCCCCCCCCCTCTTTCTCTCACTCATTCTAAATTAAAAGACGCCTAAAACAAATATTTCACTTACCAGGTTTTTTTTTTTTTAAAAAAAACCCCAAAAACGTCAAGCCAAAATTCTGTTTATTTGGTCAAGGAATTTATTGCCGACAAACAAACATGTACTAAAGATACATTCAACAAAACGTTATTTTTTTTTATTGACAACATACTTTTTATACTTATCAATATCTTTTTTCAACAAACAGTCGGTATATAAATAAACACAAACTGTATTTTTGATGCAGCAGTTCGGTATATCATTATAGTATATTTAACAAAATAAAAAAACAAAAATACTAATCCATGTCCGAATCACGATCCAGAAGCAAAGTAAAAACTTTGGAAATGACCTTGTTTTTGCCCATCCTTTATTTTGTCCTTCTGTTTTCATTTGTGATGTGCCCTTCTTACCCAATGCTTCTGTACCATGTCTTCAATTATTATAGTTAAAATGTTTATTTAATGTTGTTTTAAAAATCCTTTTAATATATAAAATACAGTTTGCTCTAATATGCTGTATAAGTAATCAATAATGAGATGAATTGTTTTTATGATAATTCTGATATTTATTCTCCCTCTTTTTACAGCAGTAGAAAGTCGTTTTAGAATACAATTCCTCTTTAGTAGTGCTTGGACCAAAATTGTGAGATCATTTTTTTCAAAATTTTGAAATACCCAAAGGACCAGAGTTCTTTATACTAAATTTAGCTAAGGAGATACTATGCATGAAGGGGTATACCTTAGTTTTTGAGGTATTAAAATTGTAACTACCAGCTATTTAGACAATAGTTTATTTCTGACAATTATAAACATTAATTGACTAACGTCTCGATATAAGTGAAATATTCTTGACCTGGACGTTAAACACCATTGCTCCACTCATTAATTGACTACTGAGTTTGTGATGACATTGTTGCAGCCTTACTAACGTAATTTATTCTAAAATGTTTATTTCATGCTGTTTAATAACGTTTTTGTTTTGTATATAAAATATATTTTGTGTATCAGCTGTTCATTTATGATGTGCTCTTGTTTTGCAAGGCTTCTGTGCATTTATTATTTTTCAAATGTTTCATTTCATGTTTTTTTTAAGTTTTTGTTATATCAAATATATTTTGTCTTTTAATGTTTTGTTATATCAAATATATTTTGTCTTTTAATGTTTTTGTTATATCAAATATATTTCGATCTATATGATGTATATGTAATCAATAATGTGATGCATTGCTTTATAATGTTATAATTATAGTTGCTCCTGATGTTTTTTGCACTTTTTCTGTCATAATTAAGTTTGTTGCAGTCTTACTAAAGTACAAATATATTTTTAAAAAGTTTATTTCATGCTGCTTTATAACGTTTTATTTTGGGAATATAAATTATATTGTGTCTCTCAGCTATTCATTTATTTTGCAGTCTTGTAGGCCAAGGTTCATGTTCATTTTATTACGTACATGTATCATACTCAAAAAGTTTATTTCATATTGTTGTATAAAGTTTGTATTATATATATATAATTCGTCTTTTAGCTGTTCATTTGTGACGTGTTTTTGTTATCCAAGGCTTCTGAATTTCATTCAGATTCAATTATTATACTAAAATGCTCATTTCATGTAGCTTTTATTTTGTATATTAAATATATTTCATATGTCAGCTGTTCATTTATGATGTTATCTTGTATTTAATACTCAAAACTTTATTTCATGTTTTTAATTTTTAATTTCATATATATTTCGTCTATCAGCTGTTCATTTATGCTGTGTTCTTATTATTTAAGGCCGTTGTACACTTTTTCAATTATTTTGCTCAAAACGTAAATTTCACGTTGCTTTATACAATTTTTATTTTGTATATAAAATATATTTCGTATGTCAGCTGTTCATTTATGGTGTGGTCTAGTAGTCAAGCCTATTGTACATTTTATTTAATTATTTTACTCAAAACATTTATTTCATTTTGTTTTATACCAATACCATATGCTGTGCGTGTGAACAATACGTTGCTATGTTGTTTAAGATAAGTTGTTTCTGGCATTTATTTGCTCTTTGATTCAATGTGTTATTTACTGGACGTTAATTTACATTGTTGCAGCCTTACTTACATACATATATACAATACATACCTGTCGAAAGTTAAAACACTGGGCTAATGAGAAGGAATCGACGTTCGTCTGCCGAGTGGCAAAGATATGGAATGATAGTGACCCGAACAACTTCCAAGAGATATATAGCAACTGTTAAAAAGATCTAGAAATAAAGCTCACGATGTGCTGTCGATTTCTTAGCATAGTGTTAAACTTTCGACAGGCCTGTACTGTACGTGTATATCTGTTTTGTTGTCTTAAGAGCTTGTGTCTACGTCCAATAAATTATCATTCATACAAACTATTAATACTGAACGGATATTTAGCGACCATTTAATAAGTAACAACTTCCTGTCGTGTACTGCGTACTGAATGTCTAACCCGAGCAGACGGAGATAAAGGTGATTATTTATATAGCCACATCTGCCACACAACGTCTGCTTCGATAAACTGATAACACAATGCTGGTTTTTATGGAAGTAATTATCTATGACAATTGAATGTGATTGAAAAGTTTCTTAGCTTTATGTAATGATTTTGTAACGCCTTAAGTCACGTCCAAGCCAAGCGTACTTTAGCTATGGAAAGTATTTTGTCAATTTTGATCTTTGGAACCTTAATTTCATGGAATATTTTTGATGTCTAAAGTACAGAAAATTTTTGTGCATCAAACACGTGTTGCCGGAATCTAGGAAGAACTACGTTAATTGAATATTAAACATTCAATCTGTTAGCAAAGGTAACATATGACAAAGTTTAATACATAAAAAATAATAAATAAATGTTTAGTTTGTTAACTGTTGAACGAATTTTATGCGTAATATGAATAAAACACTTTGCAGCAATACACAAATGTACCATTAATGGAATAAATTTTTATCTTCATTATAAAGACAGAAGCATGGAATATTAAAATATACATTTGTGTACATTTATTCATACATAATGAACATATATTGCAATATGAATATTAGTGGAACTTACACCGAGAAGATTTGCTTCGATTGGATAAAGGACACGCTAACAGACAATTCAACATCTTTAGCTGAGATGAATGCTTTATTTACCAGACGACATATTGGAGGCATTATTTTTATAAGTTTTGTAATGGTATTCGGATTTTTCGGAAATTTAGCAGTCATCTTGATTTTCAGTTTAAGATTCAACCATTCAAGCTACCGGACTTATACGCTATGGCTTGCTATTATAGACATAATCAACTGTATCCTGGGATTACCTTTTTTGTTAGTTTATTTGACGCATTATATAGAATTCCCATCAACATATTATTGTAAATTTGGTAGATTTGTTCTGGTGTTACAACTATTATCAGCATTTATTCTCATAGTAATAGCTAAAGATAGATACTATTGTGTCAGCAATCCATTCAGAAATTATTCAACAAAACACATTGGTCTCATTCCATGTATACTCTGTATAGTTTGTGGAGTTTTTGTGTCGTGGCCAAGTTTAATTTTATTTGGCAACCATACAATGGATACATTGCCGTTAAATATAAAGGGAAATAGATGTTGGCTAGCTGACGAGTATAAAGGAACATGCCTACTTAGTACGTTCTATATTGTTCTTTCAGTGTTAAGTTTTATCGTCACGATCTCTTTAGTTATTGCTTATAGTCTTATTCTTGGAAAACTATTTAAGGAAGGTGGTTTATTTCAACGTCTCAACACATCATCTATGACTTCCGAACGCCCACAAAGAACAAGAGTAAACCGGAAAACAACAATGACCCTAGTGGCAGTAACCTTTTCTTACTTATTAAGTGTTGTTCCACATAACGTACTAGTAGTGATTCTACTACTGAAGAAAGATTTGCAGTGTTATGCAAGGTTTGATGAAGGAATGATTATTTACATTTTTGCCTGGTCTGTTCTCTTCAATAATGCTCTAAATCCGGTTATATATGGATTTTCAGATCAAAGATTCAGAAAAGAGTTGAAGAAAATATTTAAACGACATTCTGGCCTCACGAATAATCCTGTAAATGATATCTTTCATAGTGTTCAGAGTTAATCTTTATTTATCTTTTATTTGTTCTGGGATACTTCATAAATAGGTAAGATAGTAAAAGCTTATTTGACACAACATACTGGTATCTTGTAACCTGCAAGAATTTCCAATTTGGTGTCACAAATAGAACCAAGCGCAGGGTTTTTTTTCGAAACATTGAAAACGACTTATTGCATTGGGTATACTAGTATTTACAAACTACGGTCAAACCTGTCTATAAAGGTCACCCAAGGGAACCAGTTAAAGCAGCCTTTATGAACAGGTGGCCTGTATGTACAGGTTCAATTAATATCAATAAAGAACAATTTGGATATAATTCTACTGGCCTTTATAAGCAGGTGGTCCTTATATAGAGGTGACCTTTAAGGCAGGTTGTCTTGTATGATAGTTATACACCATTTAAAAGCCACCGTATATTATTACCAAGTTGGTCATACTATAGATTTGAAAATTCAGTCAAACCTGTCTACAAAAGCCACCAAGGAACCAGTAAAAGTGGCCTTAATTTGCAGGTGACCTTTATATAAAGGTTCAAATAAATGTATGAAGAACAATTGGGGATACAATTCTTCTGGCCTTTATAAGCAGGTGTCCCTTATAGAGAGGTGACTTTCAAGGCAGGTTGGATTGTATTTGTGCCAATCAGTTATTAGCCTACACTGTAACAATAATATCAATCAGACTGGCATCATTGTATTTGTATTGCAGAACGATTATATTTTATAGCATGAATGATTAATTTATTTATTCTAGTTATGTGATTTGAGAATTTCTACTACCTCTTTCAATATTCGTCTAATAAAATGAAATGACAAGTGTATCAGTCTTAAAGTTTTATTTTCAAACTTTGTAAAATGGTCAAAATGACGATATTTTTCCCGTAGGTAACGTGGTATTATAAAATATTATAAGATATTAACATATCATGTCAATTAATACTAGTTTTAAACTGGTCATATAATTACTAAAAACCTTAATATTAAATCCTTAAAACACTATTCTGCTAAAGCTGGGTGTTTTTCAGCTAACAAAGATTTTTTCATCTTGAAATATATATTTTCACAAATTTTTATCTAGTGGCTTTTTTTCAAGAAAACAAACAAATTATTTTAAAAGCCCTGGTCTTAGTAGAACCATTTCTTCTACACTGATGCGTCTATAATAATATTGAGGCAGGTGGTTCCTGATTACTTTGCTTATGGTGTATTTGTTTCCCAGTTAATGCGTTATGATAGAGCTTGTTCCCACCACGGGGACTTTGTACAACGAAGCAGGCTGTTTGCAAATAAATGATTGACTCAGGTATATTGCAAGCCTAGGCTTATCAATGCCCTCAAAAAGTTTTATGGTCGTCATCACAGTATTGTTAATGTTTTGACTTTACTTCTGGATTGTAATTCGGACATAGATTAGTATGGTTGTTTTTGATTATGAAGGAATATAATACTACACGGTCTTCTATAAATTATTATACTAGTTTTAAACTGGTCACATAATTACTTAAAACCTTAATATTAAATCGTTGAAAACACTATTCTGCTGAAGCTGGGTGTTTTTCAGCTAATAAAGTGCTTTGCATGAGGGAGTTTACCTTAGTTTTTGAGGAATTTCAAATTTTTAACTAGCAGCAAATTTAGACAATTGTATATTTCTGACATTAATACACAATTATTGCCTACTGAGTTTGTGATATCCTCGGGGCACCAGCCACCAGCAGACTTACCGACTATTAACTATAATAAATACGATATAAATGTCGGGTTCCTGGTGAATTATTTGGTAAATTAATTCTAGATTTTAAACGTATATATGGAGCACTTTTTGTGGGATAGTTAGGGACCAAATCAGCCAGCTGAGCAACGTTTCTGTCATTACACACAGCGACTAATTGTATCCGATTCAAATAAAACCCCTTTTTCAATTAAAAATTGTTTTCAAAAATGAGAATTCTATTCCATTTTAAAAAGTGCTAAGTCTTTTATGTATGTTTATTTTTCTCGGTAAAACAAAACCACCCACTGCCAGTACACTACTACTGCAAGCGTTTAGAGACGGATTACTTGTAGTTTTGCAAAGAAAGATGTTCAGAAAAGTTATCACATATATAGTTTTTTTGTTTTTCTTTTTTTTTGTTTTAGGTTTGCTTTTATAATACAACTTGATATTACCCGAAAGGGATTCTGGTTATTTTGTCAAATACAATACAGTATGCAAACAAATATACTAAAGATACCATAAACAATATGTTTTAGTAGATAACATATTTGTTGTGTTTGGCAATGTATTTTTCCAGCAAACAATCGGTATACCTGCACAAACTGTGCACCATTGTTTGCTGATGTTTCTTTATTCATGTGAAGTAGAATTTATGCAGAACTTTGCTAAATCTGTCAAAAGAGAAGACTATAATAGATAATGGCTTATCTTTTAATAATCCTATATTTGGAGTCTACGTGAATGCCATCTATCCTAGCGAGCTTAAAATAAAAATACGACTAATTCTTGAAATTTTGCTTCTGCTTCATATTTAGACCGATACCTCAATTATGACGCCTACGAAACGCTACCTTATGACAAACGTGATGACTCAATTTTTCTATTGTCAACTTTCCTTTTCTATGCCGCAATATACCCGCTTCTCCTGCTTGTGTATTTGTTTCACAATCGATAAGCTATGATAGAGCCTGTTTCCACAACAGGACTTTTATACAACGTAGCTGGCTGCTTAAAATAAATTGTTGACCCAGGGATATTGCAAACCTAGGGTTATCAGGGCCCTTAAAAAGTTTTATGGCCGTCATCACAGTGTGGTTGATAAGTATGATGTCTCTGGAATGCCAAGAAATGCCTTGGATATATTTGACATCCCATAGTTCCATGTTCCTTTTATTCTCAATTTGGATTACACATGTGGTGGGAGTAGCTAGTTAAACAAAATGGTGCTTGTAAACCCAACCACAGCACCTGGCTTCACTTCTCAGGTGAAAGTTCATATGTTCGACATAATTTGTCAATTTCAGTGTATCTAACTTCTTGTGGCAAAAAGAAGAAAATTCCCTCATTATGTTATAAACAACTAAATGACTGGATAAACTGGAGATGGTTAAATTTTGCAGTAATTATATACCTGGGGTCCGTTGTTTGAAGCCTGATTAGTTTAATCAATAGATTACGGTAGTCAAAATTTAAATTTGGCATAATGTCAGATATTTTGTGAACTTAATTGTTAAAATTTCGAAAATGAATAAAAATTCTATTCTAACATGACCTGCGTTTTCCTTCATATGAAACATGAAGAGAGCCAGCCATGGTATAACAAACGACATACCTATTGCTGTTCCGTTTTGATGATGTACTCCCTTGCTTATCTTATGACCTCATGCTGTGTTGCGAACAATGGTTGTGACGTAATTTTCAATCATAAAATTATTTATTTTAATGGAGGTAATTATTTATTTTAATGGAGGTAGTCTCAACAGCCGCATTGTTTCAATGGACCTTTTTGCAAAAGATAGTAAAATGTACTTCTGACGGAAGAGTTCGCAACATTTATTTCAATCCTTTTGATATAAGTCATGTTAGAATTGAAATGATCAACAATTACCTGTGGTATATCGTCGTATAATACACAGTCCGTCATTAACATGCAGCGAATAAATCACTCGGTGGCAAAGTCACCTCATACTATTCATCTGCATGTAAACTCCGGACTGTGTATTAATCGACGATATAACACTGATAAATGTTGATTATTTCTTAATCAAACTAAAGTACATTGTAATATAACTATCTATTCAATAACGATTTTTTTAAATTTTTTTTCATGTTTCAATATGTGTCAATCATTGATTAAACAAATCAAGCTTCAAACAACTAGGTCCTCCCAAGTCTATTTTCACTAATTATTATACAGTTTATGTAAACAATAAATACGAAAAAAATATAGACAGTGTCAAATTTTATTGGTAAAATACATATACATACACTTGTGTGCCAATAAAAGATTGGGGTGTTAAATATATTAAATAAGCTATAACCATTACAAAAACAATGGTATAAATTTAGAACAGAAAACAGTGGAATGGACAACTAGTTTTAACATCATCACAATTTTTATAATATGTAAATTATATTTTTTAAACAGAAACAAACTCACTTGAATTTATCTTTTTGTAAATTTTCAAGATTTATATACATGTACTTTTAACAACTAATACAAACAATTTCCACTAAAAAAAACAACTTTTGGAGAGTTCAGGATTGGACAAAAGCTCAATGAAGAAATCGGTCTGTATACTTTGACATCATGAATTTTTGACATTGTTCTTTCTGGCACCAGTTACTTTTTCTCCTAACACTGCATAATACGAGTATATAAAACATTATGGCTACAATTCTGATTATGTGTCTATGTGAACTGTTTGTGATTAGGTAATTTTGCAAAATTTGAAAATTAGTTTCTTTTACAATATAAGGCGATATTGTAAATCTAGGTATTTTCGCATCAGTTCATTTTCAAGAGTACATTCCAAGATGTTTGCAAACTTTCATTTTTGCTTTTCGATGACAATTAGTGCAAATACAAGTGAATCAAATAAAAATTAAGTATTCATGAATGTGATATTATCAGGTGTTTTTACTTTTGCAAAATTAAAAGATAATAATAATAAAGGGTAAATCAATAAGTCATTCCAACTGTGATGGGGGTGACTTAATAAAATGAAATAAAAATTGCAGATTTACAGTATTAAACAAATTATGATATCCAATAATCTGTAAAACAATATATAAAGATGATACTGTTTAAGTAGAAATATTCACTGTGTATCAATGTTATAGGACATTCAGGATCTGTATCGCTGAGTGTTTATAAACAGGCAAGTCAATATTACCGAAAACAGTGATAATACCATCTTGCATCTGTAAAAACTCACCACAATGCACTTTATATGTCAAAACAACCCTTATTGTAAAATAGACTTACCGTATTCTTTGCCAACATATCATGAAAAACCTACTTATAAGAAGAAACATTCACAAAGAAAAAATATTCACATTTTCACAGTGCCTCTTGCACTGCGAATATATCTTCTAAGTGAAAATGTCTTATTTCCCTTTGTACACTTCCCCTACAGGCTGACCCATGAACATTTATTACCACTAAATAATTCATAAGATTAAAACTACAAAAGTTTTCTACCGCTAATGTTTCTTCTTATACAGTATATGAGATATTCAGTTATCAATCAATCTGTTCTTATACAGTATATGAGATATTCAGTCATCAATCAATCTGTTCTTATACAGTATATGAGATATTCAGTCATCAATCAATCTGTTTTTTTTTTCAATATCAAAACATGAAAATATCAGATACTATCCTAGGACCATCAAGATTTTAACCACGTTCAGTTCTTATGATACAAAAACCACAAAAGTGCATACAATGTCTCATCAGTGAATATTTCTATTTACACAGTATACATATGTATATTTAATGTACATTTAAGAAAAAAAAAAATTATTTGAGTTAAGAAATATATTTACAAATTTTTTACACACTGTTCTAGTTAAAATTGATACAGCCTTAATATGTGCATTTTATAAGAAACATATGACTATGTGGCATAACATGAATGACATTTATGACAGCATACAAGAATAACATATAGGACTGTCCATTCCTACTAACGTGTAAATTCTGTAGAAATGACATAACTTGTGCATCATAATATTCTGAGAACAACAGTTCAGCAGCTGACATAAACGTCGCTCATGCTATTTCACAATCGGTGTTTCTCATTAACAGATCAACTGTATACCTGGGCACATGTGTTAATTTTCTTTAGCATGTGCAAGTATAATGTAATGGCTACTTTGTTTGCACAAAATCTCAACTTTTTTTGAAAATTTGATGTCTAGATGATTTGATTATTAAGATGTGAAATGTTACAGCATTAGGGAATTGAAATTTTTTTTACAACTTTAATATTTAATCCACTAAGCAATATCAGGACTCTTAAGCATCAGCAAATTGAAAAAATCCCCGATTTCAGCAATTAAGCCAGTAAGCAATGTCTGCATAAATGGCAATTAAATATTGATTTACACCGGTACAAAGATATACAGTTGATCTGATTTGGAATAGATGTTTTATTGTGAAACTAATCTGTTTCATGTTTAACAACAGATCTGATGAGGAAATAGATGTTGTTAATTACATTCTGTATTTCTTTAACAGTATCATATATAAAGAATTAGAGATCATTTTATTTCAGAAAGTAGATTTTTCCTTATCTCTAGTTGCAGATTGGATCTGATGAGAAAGTAGATGATGTTAATTACATTCTGTACTCCTTTAACAGTATTATTATATATAAAGAATTATAGATTGTTTTATTTCAGAAAGCAGATATTCCTTATCTCTAGTTGCAGATGTGTAAAACATCAGATCTGATGAGGAAGTAGATGTTGTTAATTACATTCTGTATTTCTTAAAGGGTACCATATAAAGAATTAGAGATTGTTTTATTTCAGAAAGCAGATCTTTCCTTATCTCATATTGCAGATTTGTTTTGTCCTGCATGTCAAATCTTATATTATTTCAATTTTTTAAACACTTTTACATCATCAAATGTTTTGGAAATGTTTCTGCTCTTGGATGTACAGTAAAACTAAGTTAATTACATAGGTTCCGTGATTTTAAATTCTAATTTGTACAATAAACCTTAATTCACCACCACCTTTTGGTCAGTTGGATTTTGGTGTCAAAAAGAAGTTTGGGAAAATAAATTGATGGAGACTTATAAACTAAAACATAAGAATAGACTTTAATACTTAAAATATTGTTGTAAAAGTGGGTTGTTGACATTATCAAGGGACATTATAATGAGATTTTATTGCATATTGTGTTGCCTAACTTACGATTGTCTTCAAATATTTATCGAATGTTAAAGAAAACAGAAGAAAAAATTATAAACTTTTTTGCTGCTGTAAAACTATTTTGTCCCAAAACATTTACTCTTTTTTATTATATAAATATTAACAAAGTGCAATTCTTGAGCATGCTTAATGTCAACTTAACTCTTTTTTAAAAATATTATTATGTGGAATTCTTTGGCATACTGCTTATTGAAAATTCTTTTATTAATTACAAAATAATTTTAATCTTTTAATCTAAAATTGCATTAACATTAAGTCAGTCAGCCAATATGTAGTAAACAAAATTATGTAAACAATTACAATGTCATAAATAAATAAGTAATCAAATAAATACATGCATACTATTTGGCTTTATTGATTTTTGGGGCGTTTTATCATGTTTATTAATATCAAGTTTCCTGGCCGACCGTTATCAAATTTTAAATCAGTTACAAAATCGATAGATTTATGTAAATACTAGGTAATTTATATCCCATAATGATTTTGATCTACAATGAAAATTGACTCGAACAATTAAGAGATTTCAAGATTAAAATCATAATGTAACATCTGGGGTACTCTGATAATATGCAGATACATATGATTTACCATAACATTGGGCATTTTTAAAAAATATTTATTTTTTTTTTCACATTTTGTACTTTATCACCTAAATGTACACAAACATCAAGCAGTTTAATACAATAATGTGGCCACTTCAAGAGGGGGATAATTCGAGTTTCTGTAAGCCCGTTCGTCCATCATTCTGCAAATTCTTCAAAACTATAAAGCACTGTTTCATGAAACTTAGTGCATAACATCAACATAGATGGTAGATGCATATATCATTAACCTTAGTAGGTTTTCTCGTTTTCCTGGGAGTTATTGCCCTTTGAACACAAGTGAAAATTACAAAAAAATGATGGTGCTGGGGGACCCTAATTCACTGAATTTACTTGTTTGTATTGATTTTACAAATTTTTATTTGCATGTTTATTTGGCAAAACAAAGCAATAATTATTTTACTTAGAAGTTATATGTGATATCTGTAATGAATGTCCAAAATCTAGTTTAAAGAAATGACCTTGACTTTTCAAATCCTGACAAGGAATCATATAGCACTATACAAGAGTCAAAGGGGTTTGGCAATAAATCAAGGGTGACTTATAAAAAAAGTAACATACAAGAAACAGATTTTAGGACTTTAGAATATTGTGGAGGTAAGCGATGTGGCACTTTTAAAAGAACAACATAAAGGATATAAACTTTATTCAGGACTTTAAACACTGTGGTGGTTTTGTTGGTTGGTTGAATGTTGCTTAACGTCGCATCAGCAATTTTTCAGCTATTCGCAACGAGAACTATTTTACTAATCTCTATGGATTAATCTATGAACAATTTTGTGTATGCATGTGAAGTACCAGTGTGTTTTATGGTCTGCCTTGTACTAGCGCACTCAGGGCGACTTTAACGTGCTAGCTCAGAGAGTCAGTACGCCGTAGACAAGCGTACCACTCCCCCAGTCCATTATACTGATACCAGGTAAATCAGTAAAGGCCAACGGCAAGGAAAATTCACTTTCCCACATGTGGTCTGAGCGGGGCTGGAACTCACACTGTGGTGGTAGTGAGATTGAACTTTATTTAGGACTTTAAACACTTCGGTGGTAGTGAGATGACAAAGTTATCGAGTTGCGTCATAACTAGGTTTAACTGTATTGTACTGTTATTATTTATCTTGTTTAACTATGCATACTTGGTTTTTACTGTACATTATTATTGTTACTATGGTTTTATTCATTTTTCATTTTTCCCCAAGTTGGTTTTATTTATTACATATGCACATATCAATAGGCTGTTTTATTCTTTGTTTGTTTTTTGATTTGTTTTGGTTTTTTGGTAAGAAAATAATCTTGCTAAATCCACTATTTAGTAATACAGTGTTGATCATATATACACTATAAGTGAATTGACGAAAGATTACTTTCCCTAGAACAGCGTGTTACATTATTATGCAATAAAAATAAAAACTGATAATGCGTTATATACAAAAACATGTAAAAAAAAATTACAAGCTTATTGATAAAAAATGTTAAATTCTATCTGCAAGACTAAAATATTTAGAAAACATAGAAGCATTAGAAAACATAAAACAAATTATGGCATGTCTACAATTTTTCACCATCATAATTTTTCCACTACAAGGGAATTTCGTTTTAATTAAAAAAATTATTTTTCTAAAATCTTATTTCAAATTAACAGTGCCTTAGGCAAAAAGGGATTCTTTCAAGAGATTCAGCTATATACAATGATATACCCAACTCTGGTTATGGAAAGCAACCCTGGAATAATATAAATGTTGCTGGAAAAACCTCAAATTATATAATTCCAATGGAAATAATGGGTTCCAAATAAACATTGAAGATCAATATGACAAGATACAAAGGTAAACCCATCTTGCATCTTGCTAATGACATGCCCGTATTGAGAGAGAGCAAAGGGGGGGGGGGGGGGGGGGGGGGGGGGGGGGGGGGGGGGGGGGGGGGGGGGGGGGGGGGGGGGGGGGGTGTGTGTGTGTGTGCAAACTCTTTGAAAATCATTAAGCATTTAAAATTTGGATTTGTCTAATAAAATGCTCAAAAATGTATCATTTGTTGTTTCATTTTCAAGAATTTTGTGGAAGGGCATGCCCCCATAACCACCTTGCAATACAAATCTTTGGTGTGCACACACACCTCTGGTGCATCCTACCACATTTATCAAAGGCGCAACCCCTATGTAAAATACCTGCCTACGGGCCTGAATTATAAAAATATATTTTCAATTAAAATTCTGTTTGTATCTACTTGTCAATTTGATACAATTAAATCTAACGATTCAAGAATGAATCTGGTTTAAATACATGGAACTTTTTGTTCCTTAACAGCTTTTAATTTATATGACACTATATGAAAGAGGAAAACAAACATGAAATTTGAATTCTAGCACTTCAAGACTAAATCTGATTCAAATGCATACAACTTTTTGTTCGTCAACAACTTTTAATTTATATGACACTTCAAGAAAGACAAAATTGAACATGAAATTTTACATGTTTCCGTCATACAATCATATAGTATGACATTTATAGAATATAAAAAGAGATAAATAAAATTTAACAAATTCAAACCTAAATAAAATCAACAATCCAATAAAAACCATCTTTAAAATCAACACTCTAAAATATGATGACTTAACTATTTAAAAATATAGTTTTAACAATTAAAAATCGTCATGGTTAGATACATAAAATAGCACTTCAAATGCAAATGTATAAAAAGAATAATAAGAATAAAGAATTGATATAAATATATTGATGTAAAAAAACTGTATTATCAAGGTATAATAATAATAATAATAATAATAAAAACAATCTATATTCTTTGAAGAATATCTGTCTGGTCTGAAACCATGGTGTATGTCCTTTCCTCCATTGAAAAAGATTATTCTGTGGAAGATGAAGACTCTGACTTGGGGATAGACTGGTTTATTTGAATCAAATCTTTAAACAAGGTATCTTTTTATAATTTGTGTCTAAAACTTCTTGAAACAAGGGTTATCATTGTTCCCTCCCCTTATTTTTGGGCAAGAAATAAATAGACAAGTTTCCAAATACTAACTTGGTTGCCATGCATTATGGTTGTCATGGTGAAACATACATTTTACATAGTTCTGTCCACTTATTTGGGGTAAGAAATAAATAGAACAAGGTTCCATATACTAACATGGTTACCATGTTTTATGGTTGTCATGGAGATTTCTGTACAAAAGAAATAAGATATGTTGCATTGTTAGTTCTGCAACCCTTTAGTGAAAAGTAAAATAAGATTTACATGTATCTACTATTCTTAAAAACATAAGAAAAGCTGGATTAAATCTTACAAACATAATGTTTAAATTTCAAGATCAAATCAGATTAACATAAAGAAGAGCAAAACAAAATTTCTGTAACAAACAAAATGACTTCTGCAGTACCGTATTTACAAGCTTCATGCTACCTAACTAAAACAATAATACTTTCATAGCAAGTTCTGTAAAAAGAAAATTATTTCTGCAGTACTGTACTTAACAAACAAAATCATTATGTTATATGACAAAAAAAACTTCTACAGTACCGAATATTGAAGCTTGATGCTATCTATAATACTTATATTTTGCAGCGAGTTCTGTAAAAACAAAATTATTTCTGCAATACTGTATATATATAACAAAATCAGTACCATATATGACAAAAATACTTACTTCTGCAGTACTGTCTATTGAAGCTTGATGCTATCTATAATACTTATGTTTTGCAGCGAATTCTATAAAAACAAAATTATTTCTGCAATACTGTGTGTGTAAGAAAACCATTACGATATATGACAAACAAGATTTTTTTTTTTCGGTACCGTACATAACACAAAATCAGTACCGTATATGACAAAAAAATATTCTGCAGTACCGTATATGACAAAAAAATATTCTGCAGTACCGTATATGCCAAACAAATGATGTCTGAAATACTGTATACTGAAGCTTGATCCTATCTATAACACTTATACTTTTGTAGCGAGTTCTATCCTCTCCTCAGGGTTACCGATACTTTCCTCCTTAACACTGTCCTTCTCCTCTTCATTCTCTACATCATCTATAGTGTCTGGCAGTTTCTTACCGACTGTTTCCGGTAGCAACAATACAAGTCCTGTTCCAATGCAGGCTATTATACCAATTACGATGACCGTCACAGACTTTATTGTAAAATCTCCCTGTAATGTATATACACATGTATTTGTAAAAAAGTAAATAAAGAATAGAAGAAATATGATCAAGAACTACTCATACATATATGATTAAATTTAATAGATTTTGAACCATTTCTTTGGTTTAAAGATAAAATAATAATCCTATTTGCTAACAAGTAAATTCTGCTCACATGCAGGGATTTTTCTAGCCATTTTGGGAAATGGACCTTTGAATGAAATTGGGAAAAAACAATTGACAAAATGCACATTTTGGGAAAAAAAGAAATAATCTTTCAATGCACTGTATGTACCACTTTGTACCACTGAATGTGTACATACAGGTTATTATAAACATTAACATCTGTATGGACATATTCCTTATAAATAAGAAACACATGATTGGACACTGTCCTGTAAACATACTGAAAATTGTGATAGAGACATGTTTCTCAACAAAAAATGTCAGCCAGCATCACATATTACTGGGTGAACCAAATTAACATACACTTTAAGGAAAACACAGTTTCGTTCATCAATTCACATATATCAGTTTATCAGTAAACTGTTCAAGAAATCATGATAATTACCAGCATTACAACTTGTGGAGCTACAACTCCGCCTAAACGTGCCCAGAATGCACAGCTTCCCATACCAATATTTCTGTAAAATAAACAAATAAACAATAAGACAAAATGTCAACAAACAAATTATACACTTTCTTTTGGAGATATGGATTCAAAGTAAGATTGTAATATGGCAAAGGAGATGAAAATATTTTGGAAAGTGTATTTAAGAAATAATCAACATTTACCTGTGATATATCGTCAAATAATGCACAGGCCAGAGTTCACATGCGGAAGACTATATCAAGAGGTGGCTTTGACACCAAGCGATATATTCGCTGCATGTTAACGAAGATCTGTGTATTATTTGACAATATATCACGGGTAAATGTTGATTATTTCATTTCTAACATGACTTAAATAAAAATGATTGGAATAATCAGTGCAGACTATTTTTTCAGAGGTACATTTTATATTTATTGGCAAAAAGGTCCATTGAAACAATTCGGCTGTTGAGATTACCTCCATTGAAATAAATGATTTTATGCATGAAAATTCTGTCATAACCATTGTTCATGACACATAGCATGATGTCATAAGATAAGCAAGGGAGTAGGTCATTAAAACAGAACAGCCATGGATTATCGTTTGTTATACCAAGGCTGGCTTTCTTCAGGTTTCACATGATGGAAAATGCAAGTCATGTTAGAATAATAAATAATACATTGTGTTAGATATGACATCACTGTAGCTCCATATTGTCTATCATACATACATGTAACTTACAATAATATATTTGATCTTCCATGTTGAAGGTAAGGTGGGTAAATGAACACAAATATTGACACTGAGGTCAGCAGTAATACCTATGTCTAGATTTTGCTCTTACTACTTGGTGATAACATGAACCAGCTATAATTTACATGTGGCCAAACGCAAAAAAACTGATAAACTAAACATGCTGTACATATACATATTTCCAATGTACTAGTGAATGAATTTGTAAATTGTTCTGACAAGAAAAATGTTCTAAAGATCGGACAGGTTATAGCCAAACATGCAAATAACTGATAAACTAACCATGGTGTGTTTTTAGCACAAACGTGAAGCTGTTTTGAAATTGGCAGATAAAAATTTCTCAAAGAACTTTTTTCAATAGTGGAATTCCTATTTTGTCTATTTACAAACTTAGTAATACTACAAATATCATCACTAAAGGTTTCAAGTTATATGGAATCTTAAAACGTGGGAACAGATTTATCTTTGCACCTGTTCTGTTTACTACTTGAATGTAAAAAGATTGTCAACTAACATGCTCTAAACAAATGTATTTTACCTGTGTACTTATTTCTATCAACTCTGCCAATGATAGAGTAGTACTAAGCCTGATTTTATCCACCACCAAATTAATTATGATGATCATAGTAGACATGGTGATCCATGACATTTATCCTACATCAAGACCAGATGAATTTATCCCAAAATTATATTTTGCTCCAAATTAACTAAAACTACCTCTTGAGAGCCAAATACCCCCACCCCGACATTGACCTCCAGACCTTGACCTTTGACTCATGCACATAAATTTGGTACATGACACATCGTCTCATGTTGGTTTACATTTGTGCCAAGTTTGAACAAAAGTCATCCATAGACATGGAAGATATGAAGCAGACACGATATTGGGACAAAAAACCACAGACAGACAGGATGATTCCTATATACCCCCTAAACGTTATTTGCAGAGGTATAATTATGATCATAGTAGACATGGTGGGTGATCCATGAAATTTATGTTATATCAAGTCCACATAAATTCATTCCAAAATTATAATTTTCACTAAAATTTGTACACACTAAAATTATACATGCTAAAATTTGTACCGTACATAATAAAATATGTCCAAACTAAAATTTATACACACTATAAAATTCATACACACAAAAATTTGTACACGTTAAAATTTGAACTCACACTAAAATTTATACATGCTTAAATTTGTACTCTAAAATTTGTACACACTAAAACTGTACACGCTAAAATATGTACACACTAAAATTTGTACATGATGATGCTAAAATTTGTACTCACACTAGAATTCATACACACTAAAATTGACATATTTACATATGTTACCTGATAAGTGTAGGGTAAAGTTCTGATGTGTAGAGAAATATCACACTAAATACACCGCCCATACCAAACTTCCCTAAAATAGCAAATCCTGTTGAAGCCAGTGTAGCTGTTTTACCTAGTTAAACAAAAATAAAATATTTAAATCACATGTAAACCTTGCTTATTAAAGCTGTCAATTTAAAAATTTAATTTAAATTTAAAATCCTTAATAGGACGTTTCTGGGTTACTTAATATCCTGTCCGGTTCTGTATTTTATGATACACTTCCGGGAATAAATTTTAGGCATACCTACTTCCGGTTTCTTGTTGTCAAGGACGCATAGTTGCAAATACCGGGAAATTTGGTTAATTGTCAATATGTAGAGGGCAACGTATTGGTGTGCGGTACCGGGATGCAATTCCGATGGAAGGAAAGACCCCAGAAAATATCCTTTCATGGAAGAAATGAATTTTTTACTGTTTCCAAGTAAGAAAGACACACTGCATGAAAAAAAGAGGAAATTGCTAAAAACCAAAACCCTAGCTGTGTAATCGGCATTTAATTTTAACTATTCCCATGGAGTTATTACGGTAATGATACACCGACCAGGGCCGCTACTTCAATTTTCAACAGAAACAGCCAGGACCCCAAATTCATGGATGATGGGTACGCCATGCCATTGTTGTAAGAGCAACTTAAATTTATTAGCAAAGTTCAAATTAAACTTATAAGTAAGACATGTTAGACAATAACAAGTCTCTTCACTTCCGGAACTTAGAGTTGACGAAATGCCATGATAAAATGCTAATTTGAAGAAAGCTTGCGAAATCATGTAAACACGGAAGTGAACCGGAAGTATGGATGCCTAAAAAATTGACCACGTGACCCGATATTATACTACACAAAATGGAATTCCAGACTATCCCGGAAACGGCCCATTTACAGTGAACTTTGGTTTTGGCATTAATATACAGAAACCGGTTTTTGCTAAATTTAAATACTGTAAAAGCCAACGGTAAGGAAAATTCACTTTCCCACATGTGGTCTGAGCGAGGCTCAAACTCACAGCTGTGAGAGACCCTGGATTTGTAGACTGACAACTTTTCCATGAGCCACCACGGCCTCAATATATAGAGAGAGAGATATGAAATATATCTTACTAGTGTCGAAGAATGGAATGGCACCAGCAATGATACAGGACAAAGCTCCGATACAGAAGTACGACATCAGAGGTATTCTTCTTCCAAATCTGTAACAGAAACCCAAAAACAAATTACTAAACCTTTAGTCAGCCATGGAGTAATTGTCAGAGAGAATGTAAAAAACCTTTGTAGTAGTATACTCTATTCACGTGTGATTAACTTTCAAGTGTTTTGCAAGGTCAAAATAATTTTGAAATTTAATCAATGTGAACTTGTTTATGAAAATGCTAGTATTATTTATACCAAATATTCAGCTAAAGTGAAAGTTAGTCGCGAAATGGTTTAGGCAAGAGAATCATGAAAGTTCTTTTATCTGTTAATAACAGTTGGTTTAATGTAATATAAGGCTAAGGGTACATATATGTACATGTATGGCATGTGTCCATGGGGATACGTAACCTGCAAAAAACCTGCATAACTTACTTGCCACCCTTCAAAGCATTTGAACTCAAATTTTGTCATTTGTGTTACTTGTGAACATTTTCACCATGTTTGTTTACTTTAACCAGATGACAAAATCAACCACCATGATGTAAGAGTTACTTCCCCTGTACTGCTAGATAAATGCATTTGCGTACCCTTGCAGATTTATAAACATAGTCCCATGTATTCTGTCAAATTAACTAACTACTATACAAGAAATTTTGTTGAAGGATGACATAGAACTATCCGAGCTGTCTCTCACCTTTTTGTGAAACGGGCTTTTGTTTGCTGGACTCCCTTCAAGATACAGTGTATAAAGTAGTTTTGATTTAGCCAAGAAGTGACTTTGAATGTTACATTTAGAATTACCTTTTAATTATAAATACAGCAATAATATATGCAAACATTTCCACACAACCAGAGATTGTAAAGTTCAGATACTTGTTACCAGCCAGTGATGTCATCTTCAGCGTGAGCCCATAGTAACTGACAGCTACGGCAAACCTGTAAGAAGACAAGCAATTCAATGCTTGAGGTAAAGATATCAATAGAAAATCATCAAGCTACAGGTAAAAATACATGTTACTGTAAAGATTTGAGTAAAACTTGTCCAGAAATTGGTGGATCGCCGGCCACGCCCACACTGTTCTGACGAAGGTCCAGCATGCTTAAATTATAAACAAAAAGAATGAAAACTGCCTGAATTGTGCCATTAATGACATCACTGACACAAGTACTTGAAAACTGCCTGAATTGTGCCATTAATGACATCACTGACACAAGTACTTGAAAACTGCCTGAATTGTGCCATTAATGACATCACTGACACAAGTACTTGAAAACTGCCTGAATTGTGCCATTAATGACATCACTGACACAAGTACTTCATTAGTTGCAGTGACGCTGCTTTGGTACCATGATGGCAGCCAGTGTTGGAACATTGTGGGTGTGGCCGGTGATCCGTCAATTGTCATATCATATTATACCTTTATTTTAATTTTTGTGTCGTCAGATGACAGTGAATAACTCAAGAATCTCCATATCTACTTATATGTGTACTTTAATTTTCACGTTGTCAGATGACAGTTACTCTAGAACTGTTATATCAAGTTATAGGTGTACATTCATTTCTGTGCCTTCAGATGACTCTTGAGTGAAAATGTAGATGAATTAAATTGAAATTAAATATTCATTTAAGGTTTTTTTTGCATCCTTCATTTTTGTAAATTTACTAGAATTTTTTTTTCGATTTACAGAATGTCTGTAAAATTTATTATGCATTGTACATATAAACATCTTAGTTATCCTCATTTATAAAATTATCTGTGGCTAAATTTCCAAAATTTGTGAAAATATAATCCTTATAAAATATTTTTTCACCAGTCCTAAGTTAAAATATGTTACTTTTTGAATGAAAATCTCAGAAATTAGTAGCTCATGGGGGTTTTGGTTACCAGGAATGAAAAACATAAATATCTATTTAAACCAAAGAAGATGTTCTAAAATAGTCCAATCTAAGAGTTTTAATCCACTATACATTTTCTTACCATAGATAAATTTCAGCACATTCATCTAAAGCTGGCAACATCTTGATGTAAGTGAAATATTCTTGACTGGGACATTAAACACTATTACTCACTCACTCACGATAAAGAACCCTGTACAATGCTATCAGTACATAGCACAGGTAATTCTGCACTTTCTCCTATAGCTGGCTATGTCTTGATATAAGTGAAATATTCTTGACTGTGACGTTAAACACAATTACTCAACTCAACTTGTTTCTGCCAACATCCCAGAACTGACTGCCTCAATATAAGTAAAAGAATCTTGCCATCACTCACTAGCTGGCTAAGTCTCAATACGGTATAAGTGAAATATTCTTGACTGTGACATTAAACACCATTATTTAATCGCTCACTTACCATAAATAAAACAAGACAAAACTTCTCTTTCTTATTTGTGGTGTTCTCAGAAGATCCATAAATGTATACTCTTTAGATGGCTGTTCAAGTTGTACTTTTGATTTAAGTTTGAAATTTTCCACTGTTTCCTCAGGGTAAGGCAGGTTGTTGAATTTACTGATTTTCTTCACTAAATTCTCAGCCTGTTCCATTTTATTTGTCATGATCAGCCATCTCAAGGATTCTGGCACAAACCTGAAACAATAACAAGAACACTTTAACTTCCAACATTCAAAAAGCAACAACTGTAATCAATTTCTATAAATTATAATATTTTCTGGCAGTAGGCACAAACATAACAGATTTTTAACCACACAGATTCAGAAAATCAGACTTCTTTATGTGTATCAAATGATAATTAATTTTTAACAGAATAAATTTACTAATATAACCATTTTATATGAACAAGTAAATTCAATGAATTAGGATCCCCCACTAGCAGGTTCTGTTTTTTGTGATTAGCACTTATGTTCAAAAGGCAATAACTCCCAGAAAAATGAGCAAACCAACTTGATACTTTGCACCAAGTTTCAGGAAACAATGCTTCATAGTTTGGAGAATTTACGCAGACAAGAATTTTGACAGACAGATGGAAACTAATAAATTTAATACCCCCCTTTTTCTTCAAAAGGCTGGAATAAAAAGTGCAAGACTTTTAAGACAAAATGGTGAGCAAATTCCAGGTATGTTACACTGGAAGAGTGGAGAAGAGAAATGATGTTTTGCTTCCCAGTCAAAATTCTTTAGTTCCTATCAGTTCTGGGATGGAAGAATAAAAAAGGAGTATCCTTAGAAAACATCCAACCTTCGATAAGAGAACTGACAAACTTCCTCACACTAGGATCTGCCCAAGAAAGGGTTTGAGCCTAGGTGGTGAGAGGTACAATGATCAATAAGACATGCAAACATTAGACCACTTGACCACAAAGACCAATTGACGTATCGCCGGCCACACCCACAATGTTCCGACACTGCCCGCCATCATGGTACCAAAGCAGCGTCACGGCAACTGATGACGTACTAGTGTCAGTGACATCACTAAATGACACAATTCAGGCCAAGTTTTCATTCGTTTTGTGTGTAATTCAAGCATACTGGGCCTTTGTCAGAACATTGTGGGCATGGCCGGCGATCCGTCAAATACAAAGGAAGAAAGTCTTAATTCAAATGAAGTGTACCATAGAATTAATATACAAAACAATATGAAAGCATCTTGTGAACAGACAGAAAAAGAATAATTGATGTTTAGATTTCATTTTTTGTAAACAAACTTAATGACCTACAGATGGAGGGAGGGAATGTATGACTATATTCCCTCTCCCATTTCTTGGCAGGGAATTATAAAGGGTTTTAAACTTACCAAATATATACAACTGTTATAATGCTTGGTAATGCTATGGCCAGTTGTATGTGCCGCCATGTCTGTATTAAATAAGCTAGGCCACCGGTGATGATGACTGTGGCACCCCAGTAACATTCCAGTAAAGCCCCGGCTATACCCCGGTATTGTGGTAGAGACAGTTCCATAACCATGACATACGTAGAAGTCTGCAGACCCTGTAAATATATGTTATTAACAAGAAATTAGCCATCTAAAAGAGAAAACTCCATCTAAAGACCTATCAGATTTCTTTTACGGAGACAAAGTCTGCTAGACCTTGAATGGGGTTCCCCAGTGTAGCACGTCATACCCTACAACATTTTTGCGGAACCATTATTTCCATTGGAGATGGAATCTCTTCAGTTGACGTTTTCCCGTAAAAATAACATTACTCCAGGAAATTACGGCGTAAACGTTTTCTAACCATGTTATATGTTCACATAATCATGACATGAAGCATTGTGGATTACGATCTTGTCAGAGGGATTTCATGAGCTATATACTTCAACATTAACCTAACAATTATTTGGTTTGATATGGCCGGATAGCTATGGTATAGATGCTATTCTTTTTTTAAAATGTCTCAATTTATTCCAAGTAATATTAATATCTTTTCAAGCAACCAAAATTAAGTAAGATGAAAGCCCCTTAAAGCCCCCCTCATCCCCTCAAATATAAACATGGTACCTGTCTTAAATTATGGATCCAAAAACATTACATCAAAAACAATGTACTGTTTTTGAATTATTCTTCAGTTTATAAACAAATAAATATCATGTACCAAATAAACCAGACATACCTGCATACATATCCCCTGGAAAAATCTAAGTGTTACAAACAGTGTGTAGCTGTTGGCGAAAGCAGTACCCAATCCAATTACTATCGGTAAGTATAATGACACCAGCATCACAGGACGTCTGCCAAACTTGTCAGCCATATACCCACACAATAATCCGCCAACCATCACGCCACAAAAATAAATTGTGGTGGCTAATTTACCAAGATAGGCATTCTCACATACAAGATCCCACTGTAATAAAATTATAATATTATAGCTCATTCATAAATACTGGCGATTGATTGGATGAGCTATGACATGTGGCAGGGAAAGAAATATCATATTTCCCTCACGCGATCAAGTTTCCCTGTAATATTTCCAATATTTGGAACAGACCATAACGTCACAATGATATGGCGTCATTGATACAGAATCGGTCTCGACGTTCTAGCGTAAGCTTTCGATGAGTTCCAAAAGAATCTGGTATTTTTACCTTCTAGATTCTTTTATTTTAAATATTTATGTTAACTTGATGCACATTTTTTTCTTTCTGTCTTTCTCATTACAATGAATCACTTTCGGTACAACTTATTGCATTTATGAACATTTGTTCACCCTTAACAAGTCACATATCCCTCGGGCTTCGCCCTCGGGAAATATGACTTGTTGCGGGTGAACAAATGTTCATATATTCCTCACTCAAAGGCAATAAATGTATAATATTATAAGGTATATTAAATGAAGATGAACTAATAATGATCTCTGTATTACATAAAGTTTTAAAGATTAATCATGTTTTCTATCAGCAGTAGACTAAATACTATCTATATGTAGTTTTTATTTATTTATTTATTTTTTTAAATAATATAACTCCTGTATTAGCAAATATCTAGGAAAATGAGTATACAAAATTGATATAAATAATATGAAATTTTGCTTGTAAAGGAAAATGAACAACCTTAAAAATATTTCAAAAACTGTAATATAAGTCACTTCACAAGTTTAGAAAATAAGAACCAGTCTAACAGTTTTACACTGGTAAGTTCTAGAAAAGACTGGTTACTTTTTCAATAGTTTCCTTTATATTTCAAAAGAAAATGTAGAGACTGGTTGAAATACCTACTTTAACCCATTTGAGATTTTTCTGTTTCACCCTAGGGTTAGATCACGATATCACAATCACTTACATGCTTAATTGATAACATCATAATCATTTTGCATGAGAACGTCAACAAAACTTGATTACGTCATTTTCAGAAAGCATGAAAACCGAACATTTGATACAAATAATGTTTTATGTTGCAAATGTGTGAGAAAAAGAATCCTACACAGATAACCGTGTAAGACAGAGATTACTCAAATTTAGTGAATAATTTCAATATCCAGAACTTGCTAAAGCTCATTTTGAGCAGGAAAATATTCATCCTTGTTTGAAATATCTCTGTCTTAACCTGGTGTCAGATTCTATTAATATCCAACACCGATTTCACACATTCAAAAAATACTAGTGCTAATCGAACTTGAACTTTGTTATCTAGATATCAGATGACCTTATTCATTTTAGTAAATTGTTTTTGTTTAATAAGTACAATGTACCTCTGTAACAATGGTTGTCTCCCTTGGTTCTGTATTGAAGCGCCAATCTGCATCTTCCTGTTGTTGACAGTTAACTGTTTCATTTTCTCCATTATCAAAATGGTAGACACTCATACATTTCCCATATGTAGCTCCTGATACATTTCTCCCTGACACACTATACTGATGAATGGTGCTCCCTGTCCAGTTTTTGGGTCGAACTTCCACTAGATCTTGGCTCTCATAGTGCTTGTTGATACAGCTATGTGGAGGCATGCTACCGAAGAACGCCATTATGATCAGATTAAATACAACTGGGAAATAGTTCAGCGCCAACAGTAAAAACAAAATTATCTGATATTTCCCAGGGTTTCCCAGTTCCGCTAGGAGTGAGTCTAGTTTCAGCCTCATTTTAGTGTCCTTGAATCAATCCTAAAAAAAATATAAATGTAATAATTTCAAAATAATTTCACAAAAATTCTTTAAATGAGCAAGGTCAAAATGAGACAAACCTTCTTTAGAAGGAAAATATATTTGTCACATCGTATTTGGTCCGTAAGTACCTGAAAATATTTGCTAGAAGAACATGCCAGAACCTTTCAACAAAAAAGACAAATCGGTGACAATGTACTCACCCAACAAAGCAATACTCATTTACTTGTTTTGAAGAAAAAAGTTTAAATTATTACTAAAACTGTTTTAATTTTACAGCACTAGACGGCTTTTCAGAATAAAATTCTTCATCAGTAGTAAATGCTAGAAACATCACATCATTTATTTATTTATTCCCTTTCCAATTAACTAAATCTATTGTTTTTCCTTCATATTCTCTTTACTTCCATGACAATGTTAAATTCCTCATACATAATGTACAGTCAAACCTGTCTATAAAGGCCACCCAAGGGAACCAGTACAAGTGGCTTTATGGGCAGGTGGCCTTTATATACAGGTTCAAATAATATGTATTAAGAACAATTGGTATACAATTTTTCTGGCCTTTATAAGCAAGTGGCCTTAATATAGAGGTGGCCTTTAAGGCAGGTTGGACTGAACATGACTTATGCCTAACATAACAACTCAGTCATGTGACAGAAATTCTAAATTCTAAACCAAATATGTACTTTTCCAAGAATCTTGAAAATTTCATCTGAAACTTCATTTACAAGCTTTTAAATTACAACTGACAAACAAAAAAATCAATAGGCACCAGGGTATACAAGTGGATTTGCAATTTCATATTCTATATGATGTGCAATTCACATATAAAATATTAATTATAAATCTGTGAGCATTTAGAAAAAAGTCCCGAAAAATGCTATTTTATAGAAAATTCAGGCACCAGGTTGTACAAGTGGAGTTGAAATTTCATATTCTATATGATGTGTGATTAACATATTAAATATTAATTCTAAATCTGTGAGCATTTAGAAAAAAGTCTGGGAAACAGCTATTTTATAGAAATTTTCTAAGCCCATGGGCAATAATTTCATCAAAAATCAGGGAACCTGAACGAAACTTGATCTGATACCCACATACCAAATATTAATTCCATATCTGCAAGAGAAAAAATCCAGAAAACTGCTATTTTAAAGAAATTTTTCTAAGTCCACATCCCATAATTTTACCAAAAATCACTGAAACAGTACCAAACTCAAACTTGAAGTTTAACTCATGATGATAGACTCACATACCAAATATCTGTTCAATATCTGCAGGTGTTTTGAAAAAAGTCCGGAAAACTAATTCCTGCCCCCGCACACCCGCATCACCAAATTAGCAATTGAGTACAACTTTGTTGCAACTCGACTAAAATTACACAAAATTGAACAATAATAATGTTACCCTGAGTGTTTCAACCCTTGTTAAAGATATAACAGAAGTTTTATCTTCAAACATTCTTATAAGGTAGCTAATTTTTTTTATCAAAAATGAATATGCACCTTATAAAAAACATGTGTTACCAAAGAACATGCTGCCTTTAAAATTACTTCTTTTTCTTTATAACACTATGGGTAATAATTTTTCTAGATTAATGACGTAATTTAAACTTAAAGTTGAGTAAAATTCAATTAAACAAATTTTGAAAATTATAAAATTTAAGATAATTGTTTTTTATATAGCATTCAACATAATAAAAGGGGAAAATGATTGATAGTACCGTTGGAATTTTGTATTAATAGGCAAATTTTGATAGGACTATAATTTTGACTTCCAGTTATCCAGTGAGCGGAGTGGAGTAATGGTAGTTTACGCCCCCTAATCAAGATTCTTTTACTTATATTGAGGCGGTCAATTCTGGGATGGTGGAATGGAGTAATGGTAGTTTAAGCCCCCCTAGTCAAGATTTTTTTTACTTATATTGAGGCGGTCAATTCTGGGATGGTGGAGTGGAGTAATGGTAGTTTAAGCCCCCTAGTCAAGACTCTGTCACTTATATTGAGATGGTCAATTCTGGGATGGTGGAGTGGAGTAATGGTAGATTACACCCCAGTCTATAATGAGGCAGTCAGTTCTGGGATGGCGGAGTGAAGTAATGGTAGTTTACTCCCCAATCTAGATTCTTTCACTTATACTGAGGCAGTTAGTTCTGGGATGTTGGCAGAAACGAGTCGATTTGAGGTATGGTATTTAACATCCTTGTCAAGAATATTTCACTTATATCAAGACATCACCAGCTATAGGAGCAGAAATTTTTTGCCTGTGCATTGCCCTGATGTCATTATACAACAAGGTTCTTCATTGTGTCATGCCTACCCTGACATGGGACCTCTTATTTTAAGTTCCCATCCGAAAGAACCTGATTATCATTTTCCCATGCCAAGTACTTGGCGGAAGAACACGCACTACCCACTTTCAAGTCTCGAGTTGGACTCATTCAGAGTTTGAACCCACGACCTCCTACTTATGGAGCAAGCACTCTACTAACTGAACTACTGCAGTGGTTGTTGGCTGAAACAAGAGTAACAAGAGAAAACCATAGACCATTGGCAAACAAACTGACAAACTTTCTCACACTAGAATCGGCCTGAGCAGGATTCAAACCTAGGCTGTGAGAGGCACTGTGATCTGTAGTCTTATCTTACTTTACTCAGTCTGTAAACATCCTCTTTAGCTGCCACAGGTGGCCTACTCTTTTTTGAACTCTACATAGGTGTCTTTCGTCTTAGGCATGCACTGAGACATGGGACCTCGGCTTTGAGTCTCATCAGAAAGACTATTCTAGTATTGAGCTTTTTACAGCTCTAGTAAAGGTAGGAGATGAAAATCATCTCAGAAATTTTCCAAGTCCTGAGTTAGAATCCACAACAAGCCAATGACAGAACCACTCTGCCATGTCGGTCCATCTAATACTTTAGAACACTTGGTTACCTAAAATCCCAGTTATGCAGGGGTTTTCAACTTTAAATTACTTTATTATCTACGAGTTTTCAACCTGAAACTGACTTTATTTTATCTAGAAGTTTCTGAAGCAAAATAATGACTCGGGACTATTTAGGAGCCTTCAACCTAAATAGGCCTAAGTCATTATTTTGGTTAAAAAACTTTCAACCTAAAAAATAGTAAAAATTTACAAATTGTTTATACACTGCCATTATAAAGTTGAGTTGTAATGGTGTTTAACATCCCAGTCAAGAATATTTCACTTATCTTGAGATGTTGCCAGTAATAGGCAAAGGTGCAGAAATTTTGCTTGTGCATTGGGCTGATAGCATTATACAGCAGGGTTCTTTATCATGCCAAGACTAAAGTGACATGTGACTTCATTTATTTTAAGTTCCCATCCGAAAGAACGGTGACTTCCATTCTGTAATGCCAATTGCTTGGAGAAAGAACAATTACTACCCACTTTCAAGTATTGAGTCAGACCCAGTCAGGGATCAAATTATTTTTAAGAGTTCCAAATCTGTGGCAATTATTGACTGATTGATTCAATGAATGGGGTTTTACCTCCCAGTCAAGAATATATATATATTTCATTTATATTGAGACATCACCAGCTTAAGGTGAAGTGTCAGAATTTAGACCTTTGAAGTAAGTGCAATGCAATGTGCTTGAAGAGTTTTTAAAAGTGGAACCCCTATGATGATATAAGGCATTGGTTATTACTGGTAAGGGTTTTTAAGACCTCTTCCAAAGGACCCTGTGACTTTCATTTCTAAATTATAAAAGTCTTATTTTTTTCTATTTTTAAGTCTTGGTTAGACCAGGTCAGGGTTTGAACCCCTAGCTCCCTTTAAAAACATGCAGTTAACTTACTACAACAAGGTTTTACTGTAAAATGAGCAACGTACCTGGATTAGAAGACTTATCAAACTTTATAATTAACAATACAGATCATCCAGTTTTCATCTAATGTCAGAAACAGCTAGCCAAAATTGAAGATGGCCCGAATCTACAAAAATAAAAACTATATTAAAAAACCATGGTATAAAAATTCAAATAAATACAACATGTATATTTATTTTAAAATCATGACAGCTGTGATTTATTATTTTTTTTATTAAAATGGAAAATAAACATTGTGACAAGCACCTGATATAGTTAAAGGTCACTGTCAAAGGTTTAAATATATTTATCAAATCTGTCTACCTATTTTTTTTTTTAATTTTTATAAATACTTACTTGACCATGTATTTAACTCCACAACTAAGTCCACTAAGTTTATTTTTAATTCTGATAACTTGAAAAGGTGATAATATGTTATCCAAATTTAATACAACAACTAGATCCACTTTTAATTTTAAATCCCAAAAACTTAAAAATGGATAAATTTATGACCATGTATATTGTCGAAATTTTAACTCCGCAAATAGGTTCACTTAAAAATTTTAAATTCCGATAACTTAAAAGGTAATAATTTTATCCAGAATTAACTCAACAACTAAATCCACTTTTAATTTTGAATTCCTGATAACTTTAAAATGGGTAATTTTCTTACTGTGCTAGAATTGAAAAGAATTAATTTTAAACAAGTCTCTGTATACTAAAAAATCAATCAACAGATAATGAAATAATCAATACCACCTTATCAATGATCGTCATTACACCTACATACTAATTTTCAAATCAAATAAATTTTGTTAAGAAATCCAATTTTCAATTTAGATAAATGTGGTTTATCAAAACCAATCCATTTTCAAACTACACAATTTTTCGTTATCAAAACCAATCAATTTTACAGTTAAATAAATTTTGTTTATCAAAAACAATCAATTTTCAAATAAAATTACTTCTGTCTATAAAACACCAATCAATTTTAAAATTCAAATAAATTTTGTTTATAAACACTAATCGATTTTCAAATCAAATAAACACCGAGTCCCACTTTACCTAAATGTCAATCTGTAAATAATTCTAAATGTACTAATGGTTAAATAAGTACTACAATCGACCACAGAAGTCTCTAAACTAGGTGGAGTTATAAGTAAAACAACTTTAACCTGTCCGCTTGACCTTTCAATTAAATATTTATCACGGACCAAGTACATCTATGTATAGGGAGCACAGGTGTTTATTTTGTATACAATGTGAGATATACTCACCTCATAGAGTACACCTGTACATTGTGTATGTATTAACTTGGATCTTAACACTACACATTTTATTGGTTGGACCCTCCTATATGGATATTCCTCATGAAAGGTCAAACGGACATGGTTTGCCTATAAAATATTGGTTTCTTAATCACAATACCAGCAGGCGTTTTAAAGATTCTGTTATACTGAAGTACAAGCATACACCATGGTATACCAGCATGTACGTAGCAGTCTGGGTAGCTAAGTTAGTAGAGCAATGACCTAAAGTTTGGAAGGTCGCGGGTTTGATCCAAGGTCCAACCCTGCCTTTTGTCTCCTTCCTGTTACTTTGGTGGCTAGTGTGTGTGTGGGGGGATGTCATGGTCTGGGTAGCTTAGTTGGAACTTGGTAGAGCAATGACCTAAGGTGTGGAAGGTCCCAGGTTTGATCCTAGGTCCAACCCTGCATTTTGTCTCCTTCCTGACAGTTTGGTGGCTAGTGTGTGTGTGGAGGGTGAGATGTAGTGATCTGGGTAGCTCAGTTGGTAGAGTACTTGCCTATAGTGGGAAAGGTCTCAGGTTCGATCTCGGGTCCTACCCTGCATTTTTTCTCCTTCCTGTGTCATATTATGTGCATGAAGTGATATACCAAATTTGTTTAAACTTGTTATGGAATATGTAAATTAAATAATAATACATGATTCAATACATGTCACTTAGCACAAATTAAATAGGCATGCAATGATCATGTGACAAGTGCACCAGTGAACCCCATTTCGACAATTATATCACACGCAATAGTCCCCTAAAATAGGTCATGCATCTAACAAGATGTTAAATAATACTCTGCTATGTTCTGGATGACTACATCTATGGGCATAAAGATATCTTTTTTAATTACAGTCAAACCTGTCTATAAAAGCCACCCAAGGGAACCAGTGGCCTTTATGTACAGGTGGTCCTTATATACAATTTCAAATAAGATTAATAAAGAACAACTGAGATAATATTATACTAGCCTTAAAAGCAAGTGATCCTTATTTATATTTATTTAAATATCTGTTATTTTTATATGTTATAGTACATGTATTAAATAATTGCTATATTTCTATATTAATTCAATTTATTAAAGCTAAAATCAGATTGTTCTGAAAATTGAACTTGACCTGTATTTTTTATAGTACTAAACCATTGTGCAAAGTTTAAAAAAATATTTTTGAAGTTATCATCTGAAATCCACAATAGAATTTGAAATTTGGCGGTGTTTTATGAACGGGAATATAGGCAAGATTTAGAAAAACAAAATTTTGATAAACTACACCAGGATTTCAAGCAGTTTCTAAGAGAAATGTAATGACAATAACGACATTAATTAACTGATTATTATTTTTTATTGATATTTTTTGTTGCTTTAAAAAAAAAAAGACTAAACTTTGACTATGATGATAATTATGCTTATTTAGGAAATGGACTATAGCTAGGTGTACATGTCTCAGGTAAAATTTGGTGATTTTAAAATGTATGCTAAGTGAGACTATGGTTTTTTAAAATGTATGCTAAGTGAGACTAAACCGTTTTTCGCTTATTTCGCCCTTTTGTTTTGCACGAAAATTATTTTTAAGTAAAAATTATTATGCTTATTGTGGTTCAGTGCATTTTTCAAAAAATGTGAAAATTGAACTACATGGATATGTATAAATTTCCTATACCGCAAAAATAAATACATGCGAAATTAAATATGTTTAGAGTACTTTAATTTAATTACTGGTACAAATAACAGATAGACATATCTGTGTGGTGTTTAAGTTTGTGCAAGTGTTTCTGATCTATACTATTTTAGTATCAGTACACTGGTCCACAATTCCCAAGATTAACAACTCAAACCAATACTGAGTGACCCAGTAAAGTCCACAAAAAGGATAAAAAATATTGTTCAAATGCCTTTAACAAGGACCAAACCCAGTAATAAGGTTCTGAATTAAAATATACAGTCAAACTTGTCTACCAAGAGTAATAGTAAAAGTGGCCTCTAAGCGACAGGTGGCCTTTACAGACAGGTTCAAAAATATGAATAAAAAACAATTGGAACACAATTCTACTTTTCTTTATAAGCAGGTGGTCCTTAAAAAGAGGTGGCCTTTAAGGCAGGTTGGACTGTAAATGTTAATTTTCTAGTGAAGTTTCTTTGGTTGAAGATTGATGGATTGATTAAATGGGGTTTTACATCCCAGTTGAGAATATTTAAATTATATTGAGACCTCACCAGTCACAGATATTTTGTTATTTGCAGTTTGTTCATAGCAAGACATTGGTTTTTAAGATCTATTCCGAAGGACCCCGTGACTTTGGTTTCTGAAGGATCCTGTGACTCAGTGGTTTCTAACTACCATCACTTGGTTACTAGCTATTTTTATGTCTGGTTTGATGATCTATACAAAATAAAATCAATCTAGAAATAACCTTGCTCTCAAAGATTTATTTTTATGTAATGTTTATGCAAACAAGTGTAACACTTTGAATTTAGAGAAAAAACATGTTTACAAAATTTTGAACGTAAAAAAATTCATGGTTAATCAAGTTTAGGCTAACTTTATGTTGGAGAGAATTGATTGAAATGTAAAAATTATCAATACAAAGATATAAATGTGACAGGTAGATACGGGTTATAAAATGTTAAAATAACGAGAATAAGTTAGCTGTGTACGGGACATCGTCTGCAGTCAGCCGATGTTGATAATGATGATGATGGAATGGTTTATTGATTTTTCTTCACTTTAGTTTCATTTACCTTATTAAATACATAAAACCAAAAGTAAATGTCAGGGTTTGTATAGCGCCAGGTATACACATTAATTACCGGTACCTGTACTATACGGAACAAGAGGCCCTACTGGGTCAGGCTCACCTGGCTGCATAAATTACAAGTGCAACACAGCTTGATATAAATCAACACCAAATACGGTTCATATCTGGCTCATATGAAATTTCCTGAGATTTCAATTTTAATTTAAGATCACCTGCACATTTTGGTATCCATGGTAATATGACCCTTAGCAAATATATTCTATTTATTATACAGAAAAATAAACTCTCAAATGCCAAAGGTGCTCGACATGTTTTGGACAGTTAAAAAAGAGGTATACTGAAAAAAGACTTTCAACATATGATACATTAATACAGTCCAACCTTCCTTAAAGACCACTTCTATATAAAGGTCACCTGCTTATAAAAGCCAGTAGAAATTTATCCCAATTGTTCTTTATTTATATTATTTGATCCTGTATATAAAGTCCACTTGCCCATAAAGGTTCCCTTGGGTGGCCTTTATATACAGGTTGATTGTACTACTACAGCGTTATATACCGGTAGGATGTGATAATTGAGTACTTAACTCAGGAAGTCAGTTATCTCACAAGTTATAAGAAATTCTGTTTAAATATTACGCAGGACGGTCCATCCTTAAACAATAATCAACATTATCAACCAATTAACAAACAAACAAACAAAGCCACAAAACTGAACACAATCAATTGGTTTGGTCATAAATCATAACCAAGGTATTAAAATTCAGCCATTAATGAAAGGCACAAACACCTGAACATATTTATCTACAAATTTATTGGACAAAACTTTGTCAATATCAGTAACTAAGGTAACATAAGAATCAACAAATTAAAATGTCTGAATTTTATGTAACCTATCAAACTGACAGGAAATTAAATTTCCTTCTTATCTTTATTTTCCAGATTGATAGTAACACGTCCATTAATGTTATAAATAATCATGTCATTTCATAGCGCCATGACAATTACTCTTTTGTCTTCCCATTGGACGACAGAGACTGAAATAACTGTAGCAAGAAACAAAGGTGTTGTACAACTGATAAAGCAATTATGATTTGATTTACCATCCAAGTCAAGAATATTGGTACCTGTTTTATATTTATAATAAACATGATTAATAGCCACCAGCATTGAGAAAGCCACGGAAAGACACCAGTATTGAGAAAACCACGGATAGACACCAGCATTGAGAAAGCCAGGGAAAGACACCAGTATTGAGAAAGCCATGAATAGCCACCAGCATTGAGAAAGCCACAAATAGACACCAGCACTGAGAAAGCCACGAACAGACACCAGCATTGAGAAAGCCATGAACAGACACCAGTATTGAGAAAGCCATGACCAGACATCAGCACTGAAAAAGCCACAAACAGACACCAGCATTGAGAAAGCCACGAACAGACACCAGCATTGAGAAAGCCACGGATAGACACCAGCGTTGAGAAAGCCAGGGATAGACACCAGCATTGAGAAAGCCACGGATAGACACCAGTATTGAGAAAGCCACGAACAGACACCAGCACTGAGAAAGCCATGAAGACACCAGCACTCAGAAAACCAGAAATAGACATCAGCATTGAGAAAGCCACAAATAGACATCAGCATTGAGAAAGCCATGAATAGACACCAGCATTGAGAAAGCAATGACCAGATACCAGCATTGGGAAAGCCACAAATAGACACAATCATTGAGAAAGCCATGAATAGACATCAGCATTTAGAACGCCACAAACAGACATTAGCATTGAGAAAGCAATGACCAGACACCAGCATTGGGAAAGCCACAAATAGACACAATCATTGAAAAAGCCATGAATAGACACCAGCATTGAGAAAGCCACAAATAGACATCAGCATTGAGAAAGCAATGACCAGACACCAGCATTGGGAAAGCCACAAATAGACACAATCATTGAGAAAGCCATGAATAGACATCAGCATTTAGAAAGCCACAAACAGACATCAGCATTGAGAAAGCCACAAATAGACACCAGCACTGAGAAAGCCACAAATAGACATCAGCATTGAGAAAGCCATGAATGGACACCAGCATTGAGAAAACCACAAATAGACACCAGCATTGAGAAAGCCATGAATAGACACCAGCACTGAGAAAGCCACAAATAGACACCAGCTTTGAGAAAGCCATGAATAGACGCCAGCATTGAGAAAGCCAAGAACAGACACCAGCATTGAGAAAGCCATGACCAGACACCAGCATTGAGAAAGCCACCAATCAATAGACACCAGCATTGAGAAAGCCACAAATAGATAGACACCAGCTTTGAGAAAGCCATGAATAGATGCCAGCATTGAGAAAGCCACAAATAGATAGACACCAGCTTTGAGAAAGCCATAAATACATAAATAGACACCAGCATTGATAAAGCCACGAATAGACACCAGCATTGAGAAAGCCATGAATAGACACCAGCATTGAGAAAGCCATGACCAGACACCAGCATTGAGAAAGCCATGACCAGACACCAGCATTGAAAAAGCCATGAATAGACACCAGCATTGAGAAACCCACGGATAGACATCAGCATTGAGAGAGTCATGAATAGACACCAGCTTTGAGAAAGCCATGACCAGACACCAGCATTGAGAAAGCCATGACCAGACACCAACATTGAGAAAGCCATGAATAGACAACAGCATTGAGAAAGCCACGAATAGACACCAGCATTGAGAAAGCCATGACCAGACACCAGCATTGAGAAAGCCATGAATAGACACCAGCATTGAGACAGCCATGAATAGATAGACACCAGCATTGAGAAAGCCACAAATAGATAGACACCAGCTTTGAGAAAGCCATAAATACATAAATAGACACCAGCATTGAGAAAGCCATGAATAGACACCAGCATTGAGAAAGCCATGAATAGACACCAGCATTGAGAAAGCCATGACCAGACACCAGCATTGAGAAAGCCATGACCAGACACCAGCATTGAGAAAGCCATAAATAGACACCAGCATTGAGAAACCCACGGATAGACATCAGCATTGAGAAAGCCATGAATAGACACCAGCTTTGAGAAAGCCATGACCAGACACCAGCATTGAGAAAGCCATGACCAGACACCAACATTGAGAAAGCCATGAATAGACATCAGCATTGAGAAAGCCACGAATAGACACCAGCATTGAGAAAGCCATGACCAGACACCAGCATTGAGAAAGCCATGAATAGACACCAGCATTGAGAAAGCCACAAATAGACATCAGCATTGAGAAAGCCATGAATAGACACCAGCATTGAGAAAGCCACGAATAGACACCAGCATTTAGAAAGCCATGAAAAGACACCAGCATTGAGAAAGCCATGAATAGACACCAGCATTGAGAAAGCCACGAATAGACATCAGCATTGAGAAAGCCACGGATAGACATCAGCATTTAAAAAGCCATGAATAAACACCAGCATTGAGAAAGCCATGACCAGACACCAGCATTGAGAAAGCCACGAATAGACACCAGCATTGAGAAAGCCACAAATAGACACCAGCATTGAGAAAGCCATGACCAGACACCAGCATTGAGAAAGCCACAAATAGACACCAGCATTGAGAAAGCCACAAATAGACACCAGCATTGAGAAAGCCATGAATAGACATCAGCATTGAGAAAGCCAAGAACAGACACCAGCATTGAGAAAGCCACGAATAGACACCAGCATTGAGAAAGCCACAAATAGACACCAGCATTAAGAAAGCCATGACCAGACACCAGCATTGAGAAAGCCACAAATAGACACCAGCATTGAGAAAGCCATGAATAGACACCAGCATTGAGAAAGCCAAGAACAGACACCAGCATTGAGAAAGCCACGAATAGACACCAGCTTTGAGAAAGCCACAAATAGACACCAGCATTGAGAAAGCCATGACCAGACACCTGCATTGAGAAAGCCAAGAACAGACACCAGCATTGAGAAAGCCATGACCAGACACCAGCATTGAGAAAGCCAAGAACAGACACCAGCATTGAGAAAGCCATGACCAGACACCAGCATTGAGAAAGCCATGACCAGACACCAGCATTGAGAAAGCCATGACCAGACACCAGCATTGAGAAAGCCACGAATAGACACCAGCATTGAGAAAGCCATGACCAGACACCAGCATTGAGAAAGCCAAGAACAGACACCAGCATTGAGAAAGCCATGACCAGACACCAGCATTGAGAAAGCAATGACCAGACACCAGCATTGAGAAAGCCATGAATAGACACCAGCATTGAGAAAGCCATGACCAGACACCAGCATTGAGAAAGCCACGAATAGACACCAGCATTGAGAAAGCCACCAATCAATAGACACCAGCATTGAGAAAGCCACCAATCAATAGACACCAGCATTGAGAAAGCCACCAATGAATAGACACCAGCATTGAGAAAGCCATGAATAGACATCAGCATTGAGAAAGCCACGGATAGACATCAGCATTTAAAAAGCCATGAATAAACACCAGCATTGAGAAAGCCATGACCAGACACCAGCATTGAGAAAGCCACGAATAGACACCAGCATTGAGAAAGCCACAAATAGACACCAGCATTGAGAAAGCCATGACCAGACACCAGCATTGAGAAAGCCACAAATAGACACCAGCATTGAGAAAGCCACCAATAGACACCAGCATTGAGAAAGCCATGAATAGACATCAGCATTGAGAAAGCCAAGAACAGACACCAGCATTGAGAAAGCCACGAATAGACACCAGCATTGAGAAAGCCACAAATAGACACCGGCATTAAGAAAGCCATGACCAGACACCAGCATTGAGAAAGCCACAAATAGACACCAGCATTGAGAAAGCCATGAATAGACACCAGCATTGAGAAAGCCAAGAACAGACACCAGCATTGAGAAAGCCATGACCAGACACCAGCATTGAGAAAGCCATGAATAGACACCAGCATTGAGAAAGCCACGAATAGACACCAGCTTTGAGAAAGCCACAAATAGACACCAGCATTGAGAAAGCCATGACCAGACACCTGCATTGAGAAAGCCAAGAACAGACACCAGCATTGAGAAAGCCATGACCAGACACCAGCATTGAGAAAGCCAAGAACAGACACCAGCATTGAGAAAGCCATGACCAGACACCAGCATTGAGAAAGCCATGACCAGACACCAGCATTGAGAAAGCCATGACCAGACACCAGCATTGAAAAAGCCATGAATAGACACCAGCATTGAGAAAGCCATGACCAGACACCAGCATTGAGAAAGCCACGAATAGACACCAGCATTGAGAAAGCCATGACCAGACACCAGCATTGAGAAAGCCAAGAACAGACACCAGCATTGAGAAAGCCATGACCAGACACCAGCATTGAGAAAGCCATGACCAGACACCAGCATTGAGAAAGCCATGAATAGACACCAGCATTGAGAAAGCCATGACCAGACACCAGCATTGAGAAAGCCACGAATAGACACCAGCATTGAGAAAGCCACCAATCAATAGACACCAGCATTGAGAAAGCCACCAATCAATAGACACCAGCATTGAGAAAGCCACCAATGAATAGACACCAGCATTGAGAAAGCCATGACCAGACACCAGCATTGAGAAAGCCATGACCAGACACCTGCATTGAGAAAGCCATGACCAGACACCAGCATTAAGAAAGCCATAAATAGTCCAGGATTGAAAAGTCAAAAAATAAAATTTCCAAAGTTTCAAAAATTTCAGTGAGTGGAAATGGGATTCCCTCATAAAAAAAGTTCTGTGTTGTATCTGAAAAATTCTGACTTTTTCCATAATTTTGACTGTTTTTTTTTTTTTTTTGTGTTCAAAATGAATAGTTTCATTAGAGATTTTATATTTCAAGCATTTACATGACAAATAAAACCTCAATTACTAATTCTGTGCTTTATTCTATGTGTGACATTATGTGACAGTTTGGGTATCATGGTCATTTACTCAAGTAAGTCTGAGTTTTCCCATCAGGTATGAAGTGTTCATCTAACCAAAGTGATTGCATCAATGGCACACAATTACTAAATGAATATTGTGGATAGGTGGATGATTCAGTGTTTTGATTCAACTCACTCATTTCATCAAGATGGTCGTTTCTGAAATGGTGGAGGAAACTGGAGCCCTTTGAAATAAAATCTGCAAGACATTAGTCAAGCCTTGCATTAGACGCCTCAGACTGTTTTTTATGGTTTGGTACTTTTGTTACGCAAGTCGCTTTGACCTCAGAAACACAAAGGTCAAATGGAAGCCTATTTTACTCTATCTGTATCTATAACCACTGTGGTAGACTAACCACAAGACCATTATTACGGTACAATAAACCACAACAGTGCCGGTACTTAACTATATGTACTTTAATCTTTATAATAGTATTTTCTATTTTCAATTAGGTCACAATTAATTATGTAAATTTAAAACTTTAATGCACTTAATACTTTAGGATCTTATCCAGGTTATTTTTAAGTACAGGCACATTCAAAGAAAGTACATTTGTAACTCAGTTGGTGAGTTATACACTTAGCTATTGAACTGTCTAGAAACTGTGTGTTTATAGTGTTATACAGCCCTCAATTTTCTCTACTAAAATGGTGACCAAATTACCAGGAATTGTGTCTGGCGACCTAAAATTTGTAAATGGTGGCCAGCTTGTGCACTTTAAATTTGAACTTTTGTGAACAGAGAACAGATAATATTTCTGTGTTACAGAATTTTCATGATAATGTTGCCATTTCAGTTAATGTAATGACCACTCTACATCATCATTATTGTTATTAATAACACTGATGTATGTATGTGATTGTAAGTCAGTTTTTAAAATGTGCATTTTTGTTCTCCATACCTAAAAGATGCCTTAATTTTCCTTCATTTGGAAGAAAGATTTCCTGGCCACTTGGAATTTCCACTGGCCACCTGAAAATTTAAATTGGTGGCCAGCTAGCCACTTAGTTTTAAAACCCACTTTGAGGGCTGTTATAACTTACATTGCTGTGTAATGCAAACTGAAAAATATGCACTAGCATGACATGATTAATGTAACACATCAAAACATCACATCATATTTGAAGAATATTGAAGCTTTGTCAACTGCTATAGGTGAAATGAGAATTGATTTTTGCAGTACACTCTGCAATGTGCAGTGACAGCATTTTAGTGAGCCATGGCTACCATGACAAGGGGCATTTCTTCTGAAAGACCTGCGACTTTTATTTCTGAAATGTTAAGTGCATGGATCACTACCTGTTTTCAAGTCTTGGTGAGACCCTGCCAGGGTTCTAACCCAACTTCCAACAATTGGAGTGAGCACTCTACTAACATTTTTAATTTACAGAGTTTCATAAAAAATAAGCTTATTTTCATACACATGTTACACAATCTATTAGCAAACAAAAAGACCATATAAATCCATGACCTTACTCTTTAAACTAAATTGACATGATATTTAAAGTACAACACTGATTCAAAACAAAGCAGGTATGTTTGAAATCTCATATAAAACAAACTTACTGGTATATACAATTGTGCTATGAGAAATTGTAATTGATAATTTTATCTGGGTGAAATGTGAACAGAACCTGTGAATATAAACACTGAATACACTAAAAACCTGCCTTGAAACCTGAAGTACTGTAGAACCTTAACCAAAACAAAATCATGTGAAAACAGAAGCCTAGAGTAAACAAAAAACTAGTCTTAAACTGAACTACAGTAGAAACTGTAAAAACTAAACCCTGAATACAAACAATCTGAACTAAACTACAGTGGAACTTGTAAAAAACCCAAATAAACAAAACAATGTCTTATTTGAACTTATTTTGAGACAAAAAATAAATAATGTTTGTTATTATTGGTTCATTTAACTGTTTAACTGTGTCACAGAAACCATGTTTAATCCAAGCAAGTCATACAAGAAGTAGAGGTGTAACAATATTCTAAATATGATATATTGCAGAATAACTCAACTGTACTGCAATATGTATTGAAAGTTTTATGGTTGTTATCACAGTATTGTTAATAAGTTCATCAGATGAACTTATCAACAATACTGTGATGATGCCCATAAAACTTTTTAACGAAATAAAAATTGACCTCAGATGTCTATGTGTCCATAGTTCCATGTACCTTTCACTCAATTTTGATTACACGGCGGTTATAGTTAGCTAAACAGGAGGTGCTTACCCTTCTGGAGCACCCGGTCCTACCTCCCTAGTGGAAATTCACATGTTTAACCTATCTTGTCAGTTTCAAAGATGATACCGCCATGTGTTTAGAGCTGGACAACATTATACTTAATTAAAAATGAGGAAGTCCTTGATATTAAATTTTTGACAACAGCTGGATCATCTTATTTAAAATTGGAATGAGTTGGTAATGACTAAAATCTTTTCATAGGTAAACTTTATGTATATATTTGAAAGGAGTTGGTAAAAAAAGTTGGAATGAGTTAGAATTTTGAACGAGATGGTAAAAAAGTTGAAACAAGTTGGTAATTAAATCTGAGGTGTAAAAACTTTTTTACATTAAAAAGTTGAACGAGTTGGTGATAAAATTGGAATGAGTCGGCAAAAATCAGTTGGAATGAGTTGAAAATAAAATGAGTTGACCAGACAATGTTCATAACACAATAACATTCAAATGTTATAGAAATGTTGATTTTGGGAGTAAAAAATATTGTAAAATTGGATCCTATTTGGACATATTCAATGTATCAGAACATTATGTAAACAATATTTGACACTTGTATATTATGGTAATCGATCAAACTTCCAACAAATGAACCGTATTTACCAGTATATCACTCACAATACCAGTATGTCATTACATATCTAGATAAGAAAGAAGATATTTTTCATATAACCTTTAAGTTCACCTAGATATATTATAATCAAAATATGTTATAGTAAAAACAGAATTCACAAACCTGATTCAGTCTTGTCTGTCCTTTATGTTAAGTTAAAAAAGTGTGTATCCCTTATATATAAATGGAAATATCGACATTACAAAGATTTATTTTAAGATCAACATGACTGTTCATGACTGTTGCCACACATTATGAAAATCGATGTAAATCATATTTATGTACAATCACACGTAAACAACCTTTACAGGTCAAATCAATGACTGACTAAGGTCGACAAAATTATAACCTCTACTTAACAGCACTAGGACTTCATATTAAATTCCAATCTTACCTTTTACTCGAACATTCCGCAGACTGGAGCCTGTTGCAAACCGAGAAGGAAAAATGGAATTTCCTTCTCCACTTTCGGTTTGCCGGTAGAAGGGCCTCTTCCGTCAACACACGTGGGTATCGACGTAAACAAATGGCGCCACCTAGCGGAATTGCATCACTCTAGTCGAACCATGGTCATAATATAACCATAAAGTTTGTCAAGCTTGAGACAAAAAATTGAATAGATACCTTTGGCTCTAAAAAAATTGAACCACATGCTAGTAACTGATTATCATTAACATTTAACGTTGGTAGCTTTATTTATGGTCTGAATTTCTCAATTCATATTTTATTCATTTATTTTATTTTAATTGTTATAATTTTTTGGTGATGCATGGTTGGTTGGTTGGTTGGTAGCTAACAGCAGACTACTATACATGTACATATTTTCAGCAAATTTCTTCATCCCATATAAGAATATGCATAAATAAAAGAGTTGGTTTATTAGTTGTTGCATCTTGGTATAGTACATAAAAACAAACCCAAGAGATAATTTTTCTGAGGTTTTATTATTAATTCCTATGAAGTCATTAGCCACCAGTGCACGGAATGCAAAGTCTACATGCCTATACAAGAGTTGGTTGATAGCAGTTGTCAAATTTCTTAGCGTTGTTGGTTATTAATAACCTATGAGCAATTGAAGCACGCCAAGATTTTTACATTTCCAATTACCTAAACCATTGGTACAAAATGTATTACATCTGTGACCTTGACTTCTGAACCCATGACTTTAACCTATTGTATATATCAATGCAGTCATTTTATCAATACATGCAACTGTTATACTCTAAAATACATGCTTGTATATAAAATTTTGACGTTTTACAGTATTTCAGCATTCTTATGAATCTATGACCTTGACCTTTGAAATAATGACCTTAAATTATCATTATATCACTACTTAAAATATTTGAATATACAACTAGTACCTATACAAAAAGTTAAGGATTTATCAGATAAATAACCATTTCAGTATTCTTATGCATCTGCGACATTGACCTTTGAACCTATGACCCTCACTATATATTACAAGAGACCAGGGGCTTAATAGGGCCTTACTCAATCACCTGGTGTGCATTAGCCAAAATCAAAGCAATTTTCTGTGGTGGACATTTTCTGATTCTATTTATGGAATTTGATGACAACAAGTCTTTTGGTTAATGAGAAACCATTTATAGCATTCACTGTGACTTTTTGCAAACTTTGTAAAACTTAACATCCTCAGGATTCCTGTTTGTGTATATTAAGTGTCAAGATCAGTTTCTGAAACACCTCTGCAAAATATTCCATTTTTAGTAATAGAGGTAATTTTTCATGCCACATGTAACTTAACAAAGGTGAAAAAGAAATCTTTTTGCAAATTTACTTTGCATAACTCACCATGCTGATTGTATATATGAAGTTTGATGACAATATGCCTTTTTTGGCCCCTTAGAAGTTATATATGGCATTTTTCAATACAAGTTCACTGCAACCTTGAATGAAGGTCACTGTGAATTCTATTCACAAAATTAGCAGAACACGACTGATTCTTTATATGAAATTGATAATTATACGCCTTTCGGTTCATGAGAAGAAGTCATATTAGCATTTTTATGTATAAGGTCACTGTGACCATCAACAAATGCCAAAGTCAAACTTATTTGTAACTTTTTAGAACTCAACATGCTGATTTTTTTGTCTGAAGTTTGATGACTATATTTCTTTTGGGTCATGACAAAAAGTCATTTTTAGCATTTTTTACACATAAGGTCACTGTTATCTTTAATACAGGTCAAGGTCAAATCTATATGCAAACTTTGAAGAACTCAAGGTAGTAATTTGATGTCTATAGGCCTTTTGGCTCATAAGAAGAAGTCATATTTTAGCATTTTTACGTAAAGGGTCATGGTGACTATATATGAATGAATATCAAGTTCAAATCTATTCACAAACTTTGTAGAACTTAAAACACTGATCCTATATCTGAAGTTTGATGTCAAGGCCTTTTGGTTCATGAGAAGAAGTCATTTTTAGCATTTTTACATATAAGGTAACTGTGACCTTGAAAAAAGATCAAGGTCAAATCTATTTGCAAAATTTGCTGATTATGATTATTCAGTTTGGGTATCCCAGGTCTTTCGGTTCAGAAGTCATTTTAGTGATTTTACATCTAAGGTCACATTTTCAGCCGTTATGACATTGAACATAAATCACGAATGATTTTCGCAAACTTTAAATGGCATTTCTCGTGGACACCCCCCCCCCCAAGTGTCATCAAAATCTATCAAGCGGCTCAGGAGAAGAAGCTGTTTAAGTGAAGTTTACAGATGCACACATGCACATACACATGCCACATCATACCATAAGCTCACACTGGCTTTATCCAAGTGAGCTAAAATTATTGTTATAGTAATCCCTTGCCATTAAGGGACACATGACCAAGATTTGTGCAACTTTCAAATGTAATTAGGCTGCTAGATATAAAATAACTTATGTCTGGTACATTCGCTTATTAATATAAAGATTTCAAATATTTTCTCTCTTATACCATTTATGGACCCCCAAGGGCCATAATCCCTTCATTTGTGCAAATCTGAAGTCTTCAATCAGGCAGGATACATAGAAAGTTTAATCAAATGACCACGCAAGTTTGAAGAAGATTAAAATTTGAAAAGTTAACACAAAGTACAATGCACATAAAGCAAGACACACGGCCCATGATGCACAATGAAAAACAAAAACATTGATTGGTTGTAATGCTGTTTAATGTCGCATCTATTCATGATGTGATCAAGTGTATCAATCTCTAAGAACAGATTCGTGTATGCAGGAGATGTCAAGTGTTATATGGTCTACCTTGTTCTAGTGCTTACTCGTTGTGACTTTAAGGTGCTAGCTCACAAAGTCAGTATGCCACAGACAAGCATACTATTTCCCAAGTCACATTAGACCCAGGTGAACTAGTTAATTACATTTTACTGTAAATGTGCACGAGATGTAGTGTTGCTGGCTTTTAGCCAAAAGGTTCAATCTCTATCAATGCTTTGAAATTTTCTGAGATGATATTTTTCTTATGGTCACACTTTGAATTTTCTGATGAATTTTTTAATAAGCATTTTTGTATTTTCAGATTATGCAATTTCTTATATGTCATATTATAAACAAAACAACTTCATTTTACTTTGTTTTTACTTTATTTTAGTAAACTCTTTATTTTATGACAATTTTTAATCATTACAATCATTTATGATAATATTTTGTTTCACAGAGGACTCACTAAAACGCTACATTCACCCCATTTTTATATATATATATAAATGCATTTAAAAACAAATGACATTAACAGAAATATCCCATCTATATTAACATGTATATCAACTCAATCAATTTACCAATTCATGATTTTACAAAATATTAGTCCATAAAGAAATGATAATTCAGGGACATTTTTATACATGTATTTATACATCTATTTTATAATCTCATTTAAATATACATATGTATAAGATACTTATATAAAATTAATTTCCATCATGTTACTTCAAGATATTTTACAATCACAATAATGAGATTATAGTCGGTCACTATATTTTGGCAGATTGTTTATAAACATGGAAGAGTCTATATTGTAAATAGGGATATATAAAGGTGGTTTTGACAAATGAAAGCATGAAGGTGTGAATATATGCATATGATAACACAGTATTACATACCTATTTGTGTAGAATAGACTTGCCCATGTTAATATAAACACTGCCAAAATATCGCTGACAGACTATAACAGAGGCCCGGAGTTTCAGTAGATGTTATAGAGTTGACTCAAATTGAAACAAACTAGCGAAATGAAAACTACTCAATAGATGCTGTAAGGTTAGCACAAAAATGAAGAAAATTAAACATTAAAGGAATGTATCTGTAATATGGGCTCTATCTAGCCCCCAAAAGTAAATGATACAAATAATTAAAACATAGTCAAAAATGTGCATCAGCATCTATCTTTAAAGACTTGACATATCATCGGTCATGCCTATTATGTTCCGACACTGGCCGCCATCACAAAACCAAAGCAACGTCATGGCAACTTATGGTGTACTAGTGTCAGTGACGTCATTAAATGACATAATTCAGGCCTGATTTTCATGCCGGACCTTTGTCGGAACAATGTAGACGTGGCCAACGATCGGTCAATTATAACACATTATGATAATTTATTGTAGTAAAGATCATTAAGTTGATTTTCATGTTTTATGCTATTTTTTTTCATTTCAGACACATATTTTATACTCTACATTACTCCATACTTGTCTACTTTTAAGAAATTTGTTTTCTACTTGAAATTTATTGAAAGGGCTGCTTATCTTATATACTCCTTCATCAACTGTAAGCAATTTATCATGATCTGAAACATACAGTGGCACAGAAGTGATATGGAATATATTTTTATATTATGTGCACAAGTGGTAACTATTACTTGCACACTTGAGGTAATACATGTACATTGTAACAGGTTACAGTAACATGTGTGCACATGGATGTTATGTTACTAAGTGTGCACATAATCTAAAAAATGTTTCATGTATTTTCTGTGAAATGAAAGTAAAGATGATATACATGTAACTAGTTATAGCTTGATTATAATCATTATAATTGACTAGTCTATAGTACAAATTAATTATCAATGTTTATTCATTGTTTAATTGTCTTAAAAAATAATTTCCTCTTTTTAATTATGAAAACAGTAAGACACATGGTACCATAAAAAATCTTGAGTATAAATACATATATCCACATAAAACACATTTGAGAAATGCTCCTAAAAAACTTAGATGACAACGGAATTTAAATTAAGAAGTTTTCACACATAAGCACTTGCAGTTTTAAATAAACACGTGTAATTTTAAATAAACATTTATACAAATAGGCAATTGTCAGAAATATTACAATCAGTAACTGTACAAAAACCTGTTAAAACCAAGATTGAGGTCTTCTTGTTCATGAACATTTTTGATTTCATTGCACTGATAGAGTCATGTTTTATTACATTGCAATTTCTATAATGATTTTCAGTTTATTAAGTGTAAGGGTGTCAGAAAATGTATTGATGACTTTGCTATATTGGGCGATTCTGATAGGCTTTCTGTGATTTTATCTGGTCAAGTTTTAGTTTAAGTCTACCAAATTCTGCAACAATATTTAAGATAGACATCACAAAATGATTCTATAAATGTTTTACTTTTTTAAACTCCCCACATGCTTTACTTCAATATAATAATTATACATGTATAATGTATACAAGTGTTTATATTGTTTTTATTGTCTCTTATAACTATTTTATTAATGACATACATATATACTGGTACTCCGCATTGGAATTTAAGCGAAAGCATAGGACAAAAGAGCGAAAATAAATGGACATTTGAGCGACAGAATTTAAACCCATTTGAGCGAAATTTCAAATATATGGTAGACATTTGAGCAACATTTTACCTTGTCCCCTGCTCACCACTGGAGATGTGGATGTAGAATTTTGAGCAGATATACAGTTTTTGAAAAGCACCAAATTAAAATTTATAAAATCCATTAACAGTCTAGCACTACCTTTCATTAAACTGTTAAAACTTGGTTAAAATTACAGGGTACAATTTAAAGTAAATTCACATATCTGTTCTAGCCCAGTATTTAAATCCCAGGGTATGTGTAAACCTTTAGCTATCAACTTCAACATTTGCATATTTCTGATAAAATTTTCTAAAAAATTCAGCTGTTTTTCTCTCTCTGTCCTTTATAGGAGCAGTGAGCAGATTTAAACTGTCACTCAAATTTCCATCATAAAATACAGGAGATATTTAAAATCTGTCGCTCAAATGTTCACTAAAGTCGTCGCTCCAATGTCCACTAGGAGTTTATTAATTTTCGCTCAAATGTCCTGCACCCCTGGTACTAATGTTTTATTCTTATGATATGTTTTTGATGAGACAAATAAAATATTTGTATTGTATTTTCTTAACCTTTGCTAAAAATGTATATAAGACTAGCTTGAATGAAATTACCTGGGAAGCATAATTGTGTAATGATTGGATGTCTTGATCTGCTAATACATGAATTGCTTGCATAGGTCATTGAAATCAACTGTTAACCTTATATACGGTACCTGATGTTTTCCAACATTAAAAGTACCAAAATGGTAAATTTTAAAATTGCACATTTAAAACAGCAATGACCAAAAATATGATGTTTAAAAAAAAGCTCATATGAAGATCAAATACCATTATTTTTAAACAAGCTCACCTTCCCATGAATTGAATAAGAGCATTCAATTTTAAATATTCCAATGTTTTTAACCATGATATTTTCTATACTTGTGTTAGTGACACACACTAATAAAGTGTAAGACAAAAAACATCTAAATCTGTCACTTACAATACCTAAACATACATAAGACATGAATTCTGTCCTATTCATTCAAATGATCAAATCAATGAAAATAAAAAAGAAAATTAATACTAATCCTGAAAGGGAGTGACATAATAATGTAGAGAACCAGATCTACATTTTTTTTTAAATACTGAGATTTTAAAATACCCTGAAACATACTGTACACATATCTAATTTCGTGTGTATTTATTTTCGCACTATAGGAAATTTAGTCGTATCCGCGTAGTTAAATTTTCGTGTTTTTGAATAAGCACTATAACACAATAAGCATAATATAATTTTCGCTTTGTATGAATTTTTGTGCGAAACTAACAACTGCGAAATAAGCGAAATTAGTGCACCACGAAAATAAATATGTTTACAGTATTCATTACCTATTCTTTAAACTGAAGCAATCTGATACTAGAAATTGCCAATCTGTAACAGATTTGTCAATTCTTAAATTTCAAATACAGTACTTAAAAGCTAAAAAGTTAACATAGCCAGTGCATAAACTACAAGCAATCCATAAACAAGGAAATAATGTCGAGTAAAACCTTCATTTTAAAAACACTAACAGTACTTCTGAATGTTAAATTTCCATATACAATGTATATTTTAACACCAGCTATAATATTTGATACTATAGGGTTATTGAACTGATATTGTGAAATATTGTTACGAGTTGACTCAACATTTGCATGAGCTTGCGAGTGCAAATTTGGAGTCAACGAGGGACAATATTTCACTATATCAGTTCAATAACCCTTTTATTATATAGCAAATTAAATTTTGTTTACCTCCGTCAAGTATTTCATCTAAAATACCATTTTGTTGTACAATACATAAATATTACACTAGTTCTTGTAAATGGATAGAAGAACTAGTGCAATATGACAACAACACAGCGATGACGTCAACAACAATCATATGATGTCATAAACGACAGTGTCATGTGACAAAAGCGTGCAATATGAAAAAACTGATTCGGTAAACCTCAGACTGGAACAAAGTTAGCGTGCAAATATCGATATTTATTGCACGCTAACACCTCGGGATTTATCGTTTAATTTCTATGCAAAGTATATATTGCTATATGATAATAAAGTATACTGCCTCCCCAAAAACAAATACAGAAATAAAATAATTTACAAACAAAAATGTTCATATTTGTATTCATGCCCATGGATTTGTACAAAGGTAACATCTTTATCTGACTATCTGTAACTTGAGTAGAAATAAATGGAATGTAGGTTTGGTCAAATCAAAATTTAACAAAAATGGTATGGAAATGGGGTGAAAAATATTTATGAAATTTTGGATTCAACATTACCAGTAATGATTCAGTACATCATATTTCTACAAAAATAGTCCACACTATACATGCTATATATGGAATACAATGTGTAAATAAACACCCATGCACACCTACATGTATATACACACATACAAATACTTACACCTCACATGCATTACACTGTTCTATAATGGATACTGTAAACGTATTTAATTTTGTGTGAATTTTTTTCGCGGTATAGGAAATTTAGACATATCCGCAAAGTTAAATTCTCAAGTTTTTGAAATACATGTATGCACAATAACACAATAAGTATAATATAAATTTCGCTCAGTATTAATTTTCGCGCAAAACAAAGGACAGCGAAATAAGCGAAAATGTGTACACCGCGGAAATAAATACGTTTACAGTATATGTTCAATGTACATATTAACAAACATACTACAGTATATCATATCCACAAATGAGACAAGAATACATGTACCTGAACTCAAAAATTTACTTAATATTATAATTATCAAATTTATTTTGTATTACACCATACTGAATTATGAAATATATTTAATGTACAGTTACAGGCACCTGTTCAAAATGCAGAGATCTAATAATTACCACATATGGTATACCTCACAAATTCCATAGAAACAAATCTCTGCGATACAGAGATTTAATTGTCTATTATCTCACATACAGTCAACCCTGTCTATAAAGGCCACCCAAAGGGACTAGTAAAAGTGGCCTTAATGGGCAGGTGGCCTTTATATACAGGTTCAAATAACATGAATAAAGAACAATTGGGATACAATTCTTCTGGCCTTTATAAGTAGGTGACCCTTATATAGAGGTGGCTTTTAGGGCAGGTTGGACTGTATATCACTGTATAATGTTCAATGTATTAACAGGCACCTGTTAAACAGAGATATTATTAGCTAATGTATTAACAGGCACCCATTTCAGAGAAACTAGCACGTTACAGGAACATTTAATGGAGCTCCGCAGCATACCAAGGGATATCCCTTAACATTTATGGAACATTTTGGAGAACATTTACATTGAAATTCTGTGGAATAACATCATTTTTACTAAAAATGTAAACTTCACTGAAGCGATTCCATTTCCAATAGAAATAATTGTTACACACAATTGTTATTGGGTATCGTATGGTACAATGATGAACCCCATTACCCTTTACCTCACACACACCACTGTGTAAATCATATAAAAGAGAAATAAAAAAACCAAAACTTGATATATAATTAAAACAATATACTGCAATTTGAACATGAAATGTAACATTTGCGGAACTTAATGTCAAAGTAAAATGGATCAAAATATCACAACTAATTTCAAATGAGCAAAATAAATAAATCAAAAGTAACTCAAAACATCAAGCTATCCTAATATTTAATTAAATCAATGGGATGTATTAAGTTAATACGAGAAATGTCCTAAGACTTAAATAATTTTCTTCTGAATGCTGGATGTGGTCAACTTGCCAGTACTCCTTTATTTACTATAGATACCGTTAAGACATGCTCCGACAGTTGTTTTGCTCCAACAACATTTTATCTGTTTAGATAAATACAATCCCTTAAGACATGAAGTGGACGTAAATCCTTACAGAGATCTTGTAATTTATCATCATAACATGTAGTTATAGAATGCATTATTGACCTTATACACATAGTAATGGCCTCGGTAAATTTCATATTGTGAACATATGACTGGACATGTGACTTAGTGATTCAAAGGTCATTAGTTCAAAGGTCATTAGTTCAGGATTTTTCTGGGTTGTGTGGTACATGTAGGTTCTTGAGGAGATCAGGGATTTTCCGTCCCTTTTGGGAATGGGACAAAGGGCCCATGGCATTGGGGAAATAAGCAGAGTTTTGACTCATATTGGGAAAATTCAACCAGCAAAAATATTACTTTCAGACTTTTACTGGTCATAACATATAATTAAAAGCAAATTAGAATGTTATTTGTCTATCTTTCAGGCCTCTGAATTTATCCATTGGGAAAAAAATACTTCAATGCATCAGGAATGGGACCGAATTTCGGACCCAAATTTGCTTCAGTGAGACATCTGGTCAGCTGGACATTTCATTTCATATGACTCAAACTAGTACAAGGATGTTAAATTCTAATTCTGATTAAAAAAAAAAACTATAATTAGTATGTTGAAAAAAATGTGAAATAATGAAGCTGAGGAGAATAAAATGAAACCTAAATATGAGACTTAGACCATTACAAAGACAAAAATACATGTACATACAATATTGCAAAATAATTACCTGCATTTGAAAATAAATTAATTAAATATTTATCATTCATAAACAAAAACATATTCCTCATATTTGACATATATATACTATATACTATATCACTGTTTGTTTAACTTGTGTTTAGCTTTACATATTCTCTTGTGATAGCTCTGTGCCGTAGAGTTTATGATTGACAGAACAAAATAGGCCACCATTACAATTATCACTTTCTCAAATATCCACCCAAGTAAGTTAGATTCCTGAAATGTAGAAAAGATAATTAGTAATAAATACATAATTTATTTAAGAAACAACATTCTTTTTTCGTTATTGATGCAAGTATGAATAACAATGGCCAGTCCAAAGTGCATGACAGTGAAGCCGTTCATGTATAATTTGGACTGAAAAAAAGTTATTTCTTATATCTACAATATCCAATTTTAAAAAATTGCAAAATACATAATACTTTGTGTGTTTTTTGAAACATTTAATTTTTATTCTGCCTTGACACCTACCATCAGGAAAAATGGCAGCGTTCACATGGATAAACGATAACAAAAAAAAGTTATTTCGCTAACCATAAGCACAAACATTAAGGGGTATTGATCAAGTGGTACATTGGCCAACTCAATTATCATACTAAGGTGTACCTGCATTAACTCCATCACAAAATTTTATTCTCTAGCACAAAATCAAAGACTTAAGATAACACTGAAAGACTTTATTGGCAAATGAAATTACCAGTGCTATATGAATCTTATTTCAAACAAGAAAATATGACTTACAGATGGTACATTTGTTCCAGGTTTATGATGAAGTTTCTTTTTCTGGATATCTAAATAATTCTTAAATGGAGTCTGTAATGATTTACCAAAGGCAGGAATATAACTACAAATTAAAAAACAAAATTAGTTATAATGTAATGAATATAAGATGTGATATACAGTAAACCCTCAATTCACTGCCACCATTTGTTTAGTCAAACTTTGGCATTATAAAGTGTCTGGCCATAAATAGAGACTTAAATGAAGCAAGGTGTCAAATTTATTGAGGGGCATTATAACAAGGTTTTACTGTATCTGTACACTGTATAATGTAGGAGCTGTTAGAAGATTATTATAAGTGACAACTAGGAAAAGCCACCAGAGCAAGTTTATGTTTTTTTCCACATCCATCGATGCAGACCGGCACTCGTTTTTCCCAAAAGCAACTATTTACTGGAACCAGTTGCCAAATAGGGTTGTAGCCACACCAGATCTAGACAGTTTCAAGACTGCAGCCACTGGAGCACCATAAACAACCAGTAACCGTGCACAGTGTATATACTTGTTTGTTCATTTGTTTTTCCTGCACACTGTACACATGTACATAGTTTTCCCCTTGATGTGATTTCTGCCTGCAGATATTATCAAGTAACAAAGTTGAAGTTGAAGTCCCTAGAGGAGTTTTCCTTCTATAAAACCCTTAACCAAAAACTTTGTCACTAGATACTAAGCTGGCTAATGTCTGCACCAAGGGGTGTAATTCACATATTGCCAGCCATGCCTTTTATGTTCCAAGACTGACCGCCATTGTGGTACCAAGGCAGCATCACGGCAACTAATGATGTATTAGTGTCAGTGACGTCATTAAATGGCACAATTCAGACTGAGTTTTCATTCTTTTGTGTATAATTCAAGCATGCAGGCCTTTGTTGGAACATTGTGGGTGGGGTGATTCATCAATTCATTAGAAATAACTTTGGTATTTATTTCAGTTACATCAAGGAATAAAAGAAAGTTGCTGTGTACATTATTGCATAATCTGTGTAATCACAGCAGTCTTAATTGAAGTAATAAACTCATTATTAATACTGTATCTATATATACATGTATATATATCTCACACTTACCCTATCAAATTTACAACCTGTTCTACATGTTGTTCACTAAACATGAAGATTACAAATAATTGCTGTAAATAGACGAGAACATTTTATATCAACAATTTTTGAAAAATACATTTTTGTATATTAAAACCATCAAATAAAATCTTTGATATAGTTGATATAGTCACCATAAGACTTAACTGAATCTTAACTTAATTGCAACTTTCACATTTTGAAACAGCATCCATAATGACAATAGTACTACATAAAAAACAAAAGGGCCTGTACAACTCATCTGGGACATCCTCTACATGTACTTTACATAGTCATTTGTTTTTAATTTTTAATTTTTTTTCCCAATATTATTTTATTTTTTTTCCACATTTTATAGGCATGTTGACCCATCTTAATTCACAAATTTCAACAAAATTGGTTTTGCTTTTTACAGTAATGACTCCCATCTTGGATAAAACACAGACCTGCTGGACACAATCGAAGGATCTTCAATACCAAATTTGGTTTGATTTACCCGATACTTTCAGAGAAGAATACACCTTCTTTGTACATTGCATAAATATTGTGCTAACAGTTACCATTGCTTAGGCAGACTAAAAAATATTTCTTGTGAAAATTAAAATACAGTAAATATTTCTCTGTGTAAATTATATGTTCTTACTTGTATATGCATCTTAATAATAGCTTTTCCGATAAGTGTTGCTCCGAAGAATGTCCAGAATGGTATAAGAAAATGACCACATGTAATACCAGCTAAATCAAACAATGGATTAGGTATCTGTAAAAATATAACATACAATATGTTTATCAATAACCACAGTATGCATCATTAGGATGTGCTCCATTTCAAAATTAATATAGTCAATTAAACCTGTCTTTAAAGGCCATCAAAGGAAACTGTTAATAGTGGCCTATATGGTCAGGTGGCCTTTATATACAGGTTCAAATAATATGATAAAAGAACAATTGGAATTCAATTCTACTGGCCTTTATCAACAGGTGACCCTTATATAGAGGTGGCCTTTATAATGAGGTGTCCCTTATATAGATATCCTTTATAAGCAAGCAGGTGACCATTATATAGAGATGGTCTTTATAAGCAGGTGTCCATTATATAGGGATGACCTTTATAAGCAGGTGCTCCTTACTTAGATATGGTCTTTATAAGCAGGTGCCCCTTATATAGAGGTGGTCTTTATAAGCAGGTGCCCCTTATATAGGGGTGGACTTTAAGGCAGATCAGACTGTATATGGTTATTTGAACCATCAACTTAAGGAGTTAAATGTATTAACTCTGAATAGCTTCTTACTTGATATTAAAATAAAGCCAGGAAGAATTGATGTGGAGTAGTCAAAAGTATTTTATTTATATTGTGGTAGTCAGTTCACTACAGACCTTTGGCAAGTGAACTGACAAACTGACACAAAACCAGGGAGGGGATGCAATTCTTGATCTTGCAGAAATTTTAACTTTTCATATTTAATCAAAACTAAAATATTGTAGAACAGAGTAACTTGTCTGCACAAACAGTCCATCAAAAACTGTAGACAGTGAATGCTTACACTTGGGATATAACATAGGTGTAACTTCTTTGACACCTTGTTCATGTGAATGAGCATTGTGAAATACACTCAAATCTATTACAAAGATTGACTATTTTATTCACTAACTTGAAAAAATATAACAAATGTATGGTATTAATCAAATACTTACAGAGGCACATGCTAAAATTCCTAGAAATCCTACTTTTTGCACTAAATTATGAACACCTAATTTGGCCTTTTCCATAAAACCCTGAAAAATAGACAAAACATACATTTATTTCTCCACTTTAAAATCATATTATAAATATTAGTTTCTAAGCATCTTATAATTCAATTCTCATTTCTTAAAAGCATTTTGATTGGTCAGATTTGTCTGTTACATTTGCAGGAATGTATTGGCTCTCAGTGACGTCATCTCATTATGAATGATGTACAGAGGCATTTGAATTCCTACACCATAGCGTTGCTATTTTTTACTTGCTACAGATACATTGTTGTTTAAATTGTTGATTTTTGTTGAAATATTTCTTATAATTGAATAATAGAAATGAATTTAATTTTTCCTTTTGTTATGGAAGTATGAAAGAATTGGACATTGCATATGTAAAATAATTCGCTAAGCGACTTATTCAATGTGCAAATTATCCAATTCTTTAATACTTCCATAACAAAAGGAAAAATTAATTTCACTCTGAACAGACATCTAGGTAAGGTTATCCACTTTAACACAAACAATACAAAAAGAAGAAATAGAATTATATTACCGATATGTTTAAGACATGATCAACATCTACCATTGGTAAACCCATGGTTTCACTACCTTGTGATACATTCTTCAGCATGTAAACTGTGGCCTGTGTTTTATTCAACAGTATTTTATTACTGACATGAAGACTGAATTTGAACAAGAGGCCCATGGGCCTGATACGCTCACCTGATAACTAATGGCTAGCTGATAGATTTAAAGAACACATAAATACTAAACTCCAATGACTTTTTTCTTTACATCATGATAACCATTGTATCAATACCTACAACATTCTAATATACATGCCTATACAAAAAGTTTATAGTTTTCGAGATAATTAACCATTTCGGTATTGTTTCACATCTGTGACCTTGACCTTTGAACCCATGTCCTTTTTTTATACATCAAAATGATCGTTGTATCGATACCTACAACATTCTAATATACATGCCTATACAAAAAGTTGATAGTTTTCGAGATAATTAAACATTTCTGTATTGTTTCGCATCTGTGACCTTGACCTTTGAACCCATGACCTTTTTCTATATATCAAAATGATTGTTGTATCAATACTTACAACATTCTAATATACATGCCTATACAAAAAGTTTATAGTTTTCGAGATGATTAACCATTTCGGTATTGTTTTGCATCTGTGACCTTGACCTTTGAACCCATGACCTCTTTCTATACATCAAAATTATCGTTGTATCAATACCTACAACATTCTAATATATATGCCTATACAAAATGTTTATAGTTTTTCGAGATAATTAACCATTTCAGTATTGTTTCGCATCTGTGACCTTGACCTTTGAACCCATGACCTTTTTCTATACATCAAAATGATCGCTGTATCGATACCTACAACATTCTAATATATGCCTATACAAAATGTTTATAGTTTTCGAGATAATTAACCATTTCGGTATTGTTTCGCATCTGTGACCTTGACCTTTGAACCCATGACCTCTTTCTATACATCAAATGATCGTTGTATCAATACCTACAACATTCTAATATATATGCCTATACAAAATGTTTATAGTTTTCGAGATAATTAACCATTTCGGTATTGTTTCGCATCTGTGACCTTGACCTTTGAACCCATGACCTTTTTCTGTACATCAAAATGATCGTTGTATCGATACCTACAACATTCTAATATATATGCCTATAAAAAATGTTTATAGTTTTCGAGATAATTAAACATTTCCGTATTGTTTCTCATCTGTGACCTTGACCTTTGAACCCATGACCTTTTTCTATATATCAAAATGATTGTTGTATCAATACCTACAACATTCTAATATACATGCCTATACAAAAAGTTTATAGTTTTCGAGATAATTAACCATTTCGGTATTATTTCGCATCTGTGACCTTGACCTTTGAACCCATGACCTTTTTCTATACATCAAAATGATCGATGTATCGATACCTACAACATTCTAATATACATGCCTATACAAAATGTTGATAGTTTTCAAGATAATTAAACATTTCCATATTGTTTCGCATATGTGACCTTGACCTTTGAACCCATAACCTTTTTCTATATATCAAAATGATTGTTGTATCAATACCTACAACATTCTAATATACATGCCTATACAAAAAGTTTATAGTTTTCCAGAAAATTAACGGCTTCGGTATTGTTTTTTATCTGTGACCTTGACCTTTGAACCAATGACCTTTTTCTATACATCAAAATGATCGTTGTATCAATACCTACAACATTCTAATATATATGCCTATACAAAAAGTTTATAGTTTTTGAGATAATTAACCATTTTGGTATTGTTTCACATCTGTGACCTTGACCTTTGAACCCATGACCTTTTTCTATACATCAAAATGATCGCTGTATCGATACCTACAACATTCTAATATATATGCCTATACAAAATGTTTATAGTTTTCGAGATAATAATTATAATCAGAGGTAAAAAAAAATTAGGTCACGACCTTCACAATTGACCTTGACCTCATTTTGAAGGTACTAACAAGAAGATGTCAAAACTGAAAACCCCATGTCATTATCTGGTCAAATAGTCAAGTTATAACAATTTGAAGCTATTTTACGATTTTTTCAAAATTAAACGCAAAAACGCGTAACCTATTTTTTATCTGAATTTCACAAAATGAACAAACTATAGGCTTAAGACCCTAGAGAAGCCAAAATCACATCAGATTTTTTCTCTAATCAGTACTTTCGGAGAAGAAGATTTTTTAAGATTTTTGCACCCCTAGGTCACCTTGACCTAGTTATGGTAGCCATAGCAACGCCACGAACAAATCTGAATTGCACCGGCCCATATATACTTCTGACAAAGTTTCATTAAAAACTGTCCAGTAGTTTCAGAGGAGAAGTCGAATATAGGTGTTAACGACGCACACACGCACACACGCACGCACACACGCACGCACGCACGCACATACACACGCTGCGCTATGCCATAAGCTCACATGACCTTCGGTCAGGTGAGCTAAAAACTGAGAGAAATGACTTATGATTGATAAATACATACATATTATATACACAGTATGTATGTACAACCATCTGTATCATGTCGAGTCCTTTTTAAGTAGCTGTATCACTACGAGTCGCGCTTGCACAATGAATAGTAATATGGTTACTTAAAAAAGGACGAGACCCGATACAAAGGGTTATACATACACACTGTATATATGATATTTTTATCTAACATTTCCAATTAGATCATTTCAAATAAAAAAAACAACACTTTATGTGAAAAAATTATATATTAGCACAGAAAACCACTGAACTATGTTATGACATATGTTCTGAAGTAATGACGTCATTATTTACATTTGACAAATTGAAGATTCCCCAATGACGTCACAATGTGAAATCCGACTAAAAGTGCATGTGTACTTTACCGCCAATGTTGTATCACCACAGTGTGGTGATACAAGATTCTGTATCATACATGTTCGATAAAACTTGTATTTCATCAAATACGATAGAAAAACTAGTCTAATGTTAGATAAAATAACATACCATGTCTTCTGGGTGCGTTTGTTTCTCTTGAAGTAATTCTTCTATTTCTTCAAATTCATCATCATCCAGATCAGCCCCTGATAATCTGGCTGCCCTTGCCATAAAATATGGGGGCAGTTCACCCAGTGCTGTACCTGCTCCCTGTAATGAATCAGAAATATATATACCGGTACATGCATGTGAGATCCTAAATACAATCAGAAGTACAGCATAACTTCCATTCATTACCACCATTTGCTCAGTTACATTTTGGCATTATAGTCAAACCTGTCTATAAAGGCCACCAAAGGGAACCAATAAAAGTGGCTTTATGGGCAGGTGGCTTTTATATGCAGGTTCAAATAATATGAATAAAGAACAATTGGGATAAAATTCTACTGGACTTTATAAGCAAGTGGCCCTTATATAGAAGTGGCCTTTGGCAAGTTGGACTGTATCCGAAATTTTGGTGATAAAGCAAGGGAGAAAAACACAGAACAAATGGGTTTTTGGAACTTCAAAAATCTGTGGTAATAAATGAGTTGGCAATATAATTGAGAGGCCTTGTAAAAGATTTTACTGTATTGTTAATTTACCAAAAACAGTAAATGTAGTTAACAAGAAAGTCATATGGGTCTCTTAGGTGACAGCATACAAGATCTTTCTTGTGCATAAAATTTTTTTGGAAGTTCATCTATGAGGCTGATATCTTCCTGTAACTGAAACAATCTTGCTGGTACATTCACCGACTGATTTATACACAATGGTGTTTTGAAACCAGCCGATTTGAATTCTAGTGGAATCAAAATTTGACTACCCTACGCTCAAGATTTCTAAGAACACAAAAAATTTCAAGTTCTTCTACATGTTAATCTGAAAAGAACATAAGGCTGATTTGCCATTAGTCATGTAAGTAATAAGAGTGGAATGGAGTTATGATGTTTAATGCCGCACTCATGATTCTTTCACTTATATTGAGGTGGTCAGTTTAGGGATGGTGAAAGAAACTGGAGTGACCAGAGTAAACATCAGAACTTCTGCAAGTGAACCGACAACCTTTTCAAACTAGGATCTGCCCAAGTGGTGAGAGGCACTGTGATTCTTACACTTTAGTCCAATGAAACCCTTTGAGGGTTTTTTGTATGCCTATGTTATAAACTAATATGTACAAAATGTACTTACCCACATAACAGCTTCTAGTCTGACTTTACTCATTATGGTCCATATAGACACATGTCCATTCTTAACTTCTTCTGGACAAACAATTCTACAAATAAATAATTTGATTAAATGACGTTTAGAAGTGGTAAATAAAATACTTTTATCTTAAAACTATTTTTCATCAGATACAATGTAATTGTAAACAAAAACTTAAACAAATTTTATATAAGAAAATTAACAGAAATTTACTTTCAAAATAGAAGTTTGTCCCTTTACAACACACTAACCACCTGAAATATTGTTGAATAGATTCATTTATTGAATGAGGTTTTACATCCCAGCCAAGAATATTTTACTCTAGACATTACCAGCTATAGGAGAAATAGCAGAGATTTTTTACATTCATGGTGTACTCATGGCAATGTGCAGGGATGGTTTTCTAACATGTCATGCCTACTGTACCGTGACTTGGGACACCAGTTTTTTAAAGTCTTTGCTATTATGATTCTGTGACTTTCATTTCTAAGTGCCAAGTGTTTGGTCATTATTAAAGTTTTGGTATTTGTCAGACCAGGCCAGGTTTAAACTTTAACCACCAACATACAGACCATCTATCATCTTGGATAGTGTAAATGACATAGGATCTGAGAAGATCTGCCTTAAATGATTTGTTCCACATTTGATCCAAGAGAAATGGCTCCCTGAATTCACTGTATTAATTGAGGCATACAAAAATCTAAACTTGCTTTTTAGTGTACAGTATAGACTGATTGATGTATCGGTACTTACTCAGTTGGATATGGAGGTTCGGGGAAATCTGTTGACATACACTCATAAGCTGCCAATGTTACTGCTGCTATATGTGGACCCTGATAAAAAAAAAGTTTTTTTTCAGTTTTTTTCTTTTGCTTTGTTTTTTTTTTAATTGTATCAATGTCTATTTCATACACAATCCAAACTTAATTCAAGGATGGTTAAAAATGTTGCCACATAAACCAAGTCTGAATAGAAACATATATACACATACTAGTAAATGTGTGTAATCTTAGTTCTGGATAAAGTACAATTCAATAACTTACGATTTTTCAATTATCTGTAAATGGATTATGGTGGAGTGGAGTCATGCTGGTTTATTGTCCAGTCATGATTTTTTCACTTGGTGAAGTGGTGGAAAGTTCTAAAATGGTGGAGAAAACTGGAGTGTCCAAAGAAAACCACCTGCCTGCAACAAGTGATATGGCAAATTTTCTTTCCATCAAGGTCCAAAATAAATTAGAAGTCAAGGGTTTAATGACCAAAGACATACATGTATAAATATACCAGAACAGTTATTTCAATTAACATACAGCAATGTTATCTGTTGCATGTCTGTTTTATATGTAAAGACTCTTAAGATTATTCAACTATTAAGTAGCATTAGTCAAGCTGGCTCGTACAATGAAAGTCAGTGACAAATAAAATTTTAGCAGCAATTGTCCGAATTGAATTTTTGCAAATTAGTAAGAGTTGGCCCTAAAATAAAATGGTCACTGAAAATAAACAGAAACATTGTCAAAATTAGCAAATTACAGAACAAATAAAATATCCATACTTACCAAATATAAAAGAAAAGTATGAAGACCAGTACCCAGTCCTACAGATGATAATATACCTAAACCAACCCAGTATGCACACCATAAAAATGTCTTCTCTATTGCACTAACATACTGAAATAATAAAAATAGTGGTACACCCTGTATTAAAGTAATCACAACAAATGTTCAATTTGATCAATTTGAAAACAGAACCGTAAGGATGTTTTCAGTCCAATCAAGACGCCAGGATGTTTTACACCCAGTTAAGATTCTTTCATTTATATTGAAGTGCTCAGTTCTGGACCGAGCACTGTGATTTGCCCTAGTATGATCTGATCCTAGGCAGAAAAAGGCAGTAATTTGAAGCTCATATAAATCTTGATAAAACAACTTGAGTTCTGGACCTAGCACTATGACCTGCCCCAGTATGATCTGATCCTAGGCAGTGATCTGAGGCTCAAATAAATCTTGATAAAACAACCTGATAGTGAAAACTTAATTAAAACAGTTATTTTACATCTAATACAGCCATACATATTCAATTCCATAATTTTCAGTGTCAAATATAAGGCTGAAATTCTAAACAGATGGAATCTCTAATTCTCAAACTTCAGTGTTTTCTTTTTCTATACTGTTCCAACTTAAAATAGTAACAGATATACATATTTCTTGTTGCAACAAACTGACACTTTTGAGTTACTTGTATGATTAAACTACAGTATACTAATTAGAAGTTTCCCTCTTACCCTTCCTATAACTAAACCTGGCTTTAAAAGCGGTGGTGTCTATTTAGTGTTAATTTTAAGATATTCACCACCACGAGGGAGTGAAGTCATGAAGTTTTATGCCCCAGTCAAGATTTTTCAGTTTTTGGATGGTTGGGGCAACCAGAGTGCCTGGTTGGTTGGTTGGTTGAATGTTGCTTAACGTCGCATTAGCAATTTTTCAGCTATTTGCGACGAGAACTATTAATTAATCTCTATGGATTAATCTATGAACAATTTTGTGAAGTGCGAGTGTGTTGTATGGTCTGCCTTGTACTAGCGTGCACTCAGGGCGACTTTACCGTGCTAGCTTACAGAGTCAGTAAGCCACAGACAAGCGTACCACTCCCCCAGTCCATTATACTGATACCAGGTGAATCAGTAAAGGCCAACGGTAAGGAAAATTCACTTTCCCACATGTGGTCCAAGCGGGACTCGAACTCACAACCAGAGTGCCTGGAGAAAACCACCAACCTTTTGTTAGCAAACTCCCAAATGAGAAATGAATCTAAGCAGTGACAGGTTCTGTGGTCTATTAGTGTGCAGCTTAGACCACTCGGTCACTGAGGCCCCTACAACACATGAGGGGAGCCCCACAGGAGGACATAGCCCAGCCTTTTCAGTTAAGGTAGGACTTTTAATTAAAAACCAAATTCAAAAGCAAATACTGAGAAACAATAATTCAATCTTTTGTTGATATTACATACCTTTTGATGTGATCCCTGAATGTTATAAACTAAATATAATACAACAAGAGTAATTAATCCTAACAATACAATTTTCTTTCTTGTCCACAACCTGAAAAACAAAATGCACAATTATTGACTAATCATGATCTTTGAATAAACTAAGGCTCGTAAAAAACTAAAATTATTCAGTACATATAAAAGTCACAAAGCCACATGTACTTAAATGTTGAAGTTCCAATTACATGTGTCTCAAAGTTACCATCACAAACAATTGAACATTTGCAGTAACTTCATTTAAGAAATGACATTCTGATCATGATATTACAAGAGGTAATGCAAGATAGTGTATCTCCCATGACCACATGACCTATAGTGACATCATAATCAAAAGACAATCACAAAACATCATCCTGTAAGGGACAAGATGTCATCTTTCGATAGAATGACATTCAAGTCTTCAAAATTCAGAAATTTTCAATGCCTTTTAAATTTTAATTCTGGGATTTTAAATTACTTTATTTTTTGTTTTCCTATTTATTCATTCTAGTATGGTATTAAAAGTTGAATTCGTTAACATCCCAGTTGTATTAGACGATAATGAGAAATCAAGTTGCCGACAATTAACAGACTGAGTACCGGGTAGTAATAATTTAAAAAATGTTTCTTAATCATAAGCATCAAGGGTCATGACCCTAATTGTCTTTTAAGGAGAATTGCAATACAAATGCTTCTGTTTGTTTCATCGAAGAGAGGTACAATCATATTGTAAATATTCATAAAGCATGCTCACTTTCATCAAATTCTATGGTTAAATTTTCAGCATATTTATATAGTATTGAATTTCCAGAAAAGATTAGTTTTTTAAAATAAAAAAATTAAAGTAATATCTATAACTTTCATACCTCACAATGTCAATGGCATAATTTTAAATGACCGAGTGTGGTAGAGTGATTGAGTTAAGAATCATTAACTTATAATGAACCCTTCATGAATGCTGACATATATGCTTATGCAAAGGCTATAAAATTAGCTCTCCAGTGTTGAGTACAGACAAGTTCAATAAAGACAAACATACAAGTACCTTTTAGCAAAAGATGTTAATAAAATACAAGTCTCTAGAAAGCAAAACTGTAGTGTTACAAATGGATGCCGCCATAACAGTATCTTTTCTCTCTCCTCTCTTTCTTTTCGAAGTACTTCAACGCTCATTTTTTGTTGTTCGTTTGTTTCTTTAACAGAACCATTTAAATCTTTAGATTTTGAAGACTGTGTTCGTTTTGTTGCCATGGATACTTGTGTTTGATTCACGCCTACATTCACTTTATGTTCTTCTTTATCAGCCTCTAACAACCTGTCTATCTAAAAATATGTAGATTTATTATAAAAAAAAAACAACAAAAAAACCCAACATTTTACAAAAATCAGAACAAAATATGTTGAAGGTAATTTATTTGATATACAATATAGATTTACCTGGCAATATTTACCCGGTAATCATGATGACAGAACCTTATTGTTTTAAGTACTGGTAAGGATCAGATTTCAGAAAATATTTTTCAATGATATATCAATCAATTTATATTCCTTCTTAAAATCCTTTTTATATTTTTTTAAATTTCCAATAAATACATGTAGGTCTTTATATGAAATGTAATTAAAAATTTACTCAATGAAATGTTGAAGTCAATCAAGTTAAATCAAACTAAAGCTTGATACTTGTTAGAAATGAAAGTAGTTTTGAATGTACATACATAATTTCTTGGTGCTATAAATACCATCAGAGTGGCCAGTCATACTGATTTTTAAGTATTTGTATATATATACATTGTATATAGTACTGTGCCTATACCATAAAGAATGGTCTTATTGTAATCAAAATTGTTGAGTTGAGTTGATTGATGATGTTTAACGTCCCAGTCAAGAATATTTCACTTATATCAAAATTGTAATACGTCCTAGTCAAGAATATTTCACTTATATCAAAATTGTAATACGTCCTAGTCAAGAATATTTCACTTATATCAAAATTGTAATACGTCCTAGTCAAGATTATTTCACTTATATCAAAATTGTAATACGTCCTAGTCAAGAATATTTCACTTATATCAAATTGTAATACGTCCTAGTCAAGATTATTTCACTTATACCAAAATTGTAATACGTCCTAGTCAAGATTATTTCACTTATATCAAATTGTAATACGTCCTAGTCAAGAATATTTCACTTATACCAAAATTGTAATACGTCCTAGTCAAGATTATTTCACTTATATCAAAATTGTAATACGTCCTAGTCAAGATTATTTCACTTATATCAAAATTGTAATACGTCCTAGTCAAGATTATTTCACTTATATCAAAATTGTAATACGTCCTAGTCAAGAATATTTCACTTATATCAAATTGTAATACGTCCTAGTCAAGATTATTTCACTTATACCAAAATTGTAATACGTCCTAGTCAAGATTATTTCACTTATATCAAATTGTAATACGTCCTAGTCAAGAATATTTCACTTATACCAAAATTGTAATACGTCCTAGTCAAGATTATTTCACTTATATCAAAATTGTAATACGTCCTAGTCAAGATTGTTTCACTTATATCAAATTGTAATACATCCTAGTCAAGAATATTTCACTTATACCAAAATTGTAATACGTCCTAGTCAAAAATATTTCACTTATATCAAAATTGTAATACGGTAATCAAACAATTTACAAAATAAAATCCTAATATGGAGTTAAACACCTTATGATCCTTGTTCTCTTAATTAAAATGTGAAAATATGATTTTTTGATATGCACATATAAAATAAAACATATCATTCAATTACTGTAGATTACTTTGAATTCACGAGTATCATATTTTGTGAGCTGACCCCTAAGCATCATTTCGTGAATATGTAAATTCACAACCACAATTCATGTAAATATTAAAATCTGTGATCGATAAGCAATTAGCTCCCTTTCCTAAGGTGTTTTGTCATGTTATATATAAATCCACTGGTCATAAATGATTGCTGGCATGTTTTGCAATTTGGCTTTTTCATTTTCGCGATTCTAGGGTTATTTGTGTGTTATATGAATCTAAATATCCGTTAATAAATCTCTAGTGATAAAAAGCAATCTACAGTATTTCTTCAGCAAAACCTGCTAGTAATCAACTCTATATATAGACCACCTGTCCACTATACATACCAGTAGGTCCCATGAATAGTCTATATATACAGGTTTTACTATACTTTTAATATGATATACTACATCTTACTAACAATAACACGACAATATAAATTTGAGAGAGTGTGACTAGATGAGAGAAAACTACAGTTTTACAATAGAGACTACTACAGTGCAGAGATGTAATACTTGTACAAAAAACCTTCAAGTGATAACAAACTCGAGAGTTTAGACCCCCCCACCCCCACCCCAATTAAATTTGACTAATCTTTCTCACTCACTAAACAACTAAATGATAATTTTTTTTTTCTCTCTCTACAAAGCTTGTTTTTTAATTCTAATCAAACCAAATGGGTAAACTTAAAATTGAACAATTTGGGATAAAACATCTACTTTTTGTTAAAATAAGGATTATATACAACACATCCCACACAAAATAGTCAATGTCATGAGTTCAAATTTAGATCAATTGGCTACAAAAAACACCATTTGTAAATAATTAATTTTTTTTTAATTTTTGAAATTTTTAATTGTGAATTTGACAGAAAATTGATAGGCATCATCAAGATGTTGTCAATTAAAATTTTTCAGGGATATTGATTATTGAAACTGAAATTCATTCAACTACATGTAATAATTTCAATATCGATATATCAACTGAAAAATGTATCAATAAATTGATGTATTGAAATATCGGAATTATGATTAAAATACATGTAGTTTAATTTTTGTTGGATCTGTTATAAAGAGATAATTTTTCACCAATATTTTGCATGTCTGATGTCATCTTAAATGTTTCTCATATTATATGCACTCTGTTTTGCATGTCAGTTTGTCATTAAAATGACAGGTTCTAAAAATTATACATTTTATAATGCATTAAAAACCAGTTTCATCTATGTATCACTGACTACTCCTCCCTCAGCCATGAACTGGGAGCCATTTTTGTTGATATTGATACTCAAAAAATGTATCGATATATCGTATCAATGGCTTTATCGATGATATATTGATCTATCAATGACAATCCTAAATGGTAACATTACTAGAAAAACTGCAAGAAAAGTCAATATATCATATTATACATATTATACATGCATATGGCAGTATTATGCCTTATTGTTGGAATGTTGCATTTTACATCATATTTATCTGACTTTTCCTTTAGACTAACAGCTTGAGGTGTTTGTATTTTACTGTAAATATGTTTATTATTATCTGTGTTACATCTTTAGACAATACATTTATATATCAATACATCACATCTGGCATTGACATTAAAAGTGTGTACCGGTATATATACATATATATACAAAAAGTCAATAAGTCAATGTGAAAATACAAAAAATATTATGACATTTATGTGTCAGTGTTTCCTTCATGTGTGAGCTATATAGTGAGTACATGCACAGTTACATGTGCATTTCACAAAAACTATTATCTTCATAAAATGGTGTATCGAGATGTTTTCATGATAAAAATTGTGCATCAACATATACTAGTACATTGAAAGAAGTAACACTTATGGTCTTAACTTATCTATAGATATAAAATCTTGATGATGCCCATGTAAAATTAAATCAACAAGATTTTCAGTTTAGGCCAGTCTGTAAGCCATTAATGGTATAATGGAGTTTTATGCCCCAGTCAAGATTCTTTCACTTATCTCGAGGTGGTTAGTTCAAGAATGGTGGAGGTAACCAGAATGCCCCGGAAAAACTGTCAACTTTCAGCAAGTGAAATGACAAACAGAAACTTTTCATACACTTGAATCTGTCCCGAGTGAGATTTGAACCTAAACAATGAGATGCAATGTGGTCTGTGTGTGCTTTAGAGACATCTGTACCGAAACATGTATTGGTACTTAGTTCTTAGGCTGGTTACCGGTAATCAATTCAAAATGGTTTTAAACATATTTAACAACATAATATACAAATTAATACACAATAAAAAGAAAAACTCTTAACTGACAAATTGAATTTGTCAAACTAACAAAATTTACTGAAATTAAATTTCAAAAATTGACTTAATTAAATAAGTTAAAATTGAAAAAAAACTTCAATTAAAATTCACAATGCATAAAACAGCAAAACCAAAATAAGCAAAATTTAAATTTACCCTTACAACATCCATCATGTCTAATATATTAAAGAGAAATGTCTTCAACAATGAACGAAGCTGTATATAACCATGTGGCCGATATGTGGTATTTCACGCTAAAAGGTGGGAAGGCTTATTCACCTTTTGGGAATGAGCATTTTAAATGGATGATTATATTATTAATTAAAGTATGAATAAGCTTAAAAAATATCAAACTGCAAAATAAATTAAGCTCACACAAGGAAGAATACTTTAAATGTCTATTTACCAATGAGCTCACAAGGAAAAAATGAAACTTGTAATGGTTTGTGGTGTATCTCATGGTTACTATCTAGCGGTATTCTGTGAAGATCTTAAAAGAAACCCAATTTAGAGAAAGTGGATTTTCAGTCAAAAGTTTTATCCCATATAGAAATTAATCTCTAGGTGCTTTAATGTGTTCCCTTAATTTTTAGATTTCAGTTTACATAATTATCTGAAATGTTTTGTAATAGTTTTAAATAAATGACGACTTGAAATGCATTTAAAATATTATGCCAAAACAGAAGCTAAAGAAGTCTCTTGAGAGACAAATCGTCCCCAACATTGCAGAGTTGTTTCCAAAAGAAAATTATGGTAGTAAATCTTGAAAGAAATAAAAAGAAAGTACCAGCAACAAAAACTTATATAAACATACCACTTCATATACACAATAACTGCTACGCAATCCTTACAACAAAGTACTCTACCTGGTAGCGTGTTGTGTCTAATATATACTTTTAGTTACATTTTAGTCATTAAATTTTGATCTAATCCGATTTTTTTCCATGCAACATTTTTTAGCATGTTAAGTATATTGTTAAAACATAAAAATCAATATGTTGTCATCAAGTAATAAAGATAAATCAGTATTATCTTATATAAAATAAGCTTATAATAACGACGGATACTTAGATAATGTAGCGGATAATTATTAGAAAATGGGTGATATTTTGTTGTATAAATTTTGATCAATATCATCAGCAAGTTTTATATCAATATAAAATACAAATACACCTGTTACAGGTTCCTGTTACCTGTTATAGCAGGTATTTAATTACTAGTACTTGTACTGGGTTAATGGCAAAAAAAGACACATGACTAAAAACAGGTAAATTTGAAAAGTAAATAATTTAAAATTGAAAGTTAGTGATGTGCTGATGATTGATTATGATCAACAACTGATAGATTGTGACCAGGTTTCAAGTACTCAATTAAAGTGTTGAATAATTGATAATCAGTTCCCTTTTTGTCAGGCAGAGAATAAGAAATAACACATGGTTGTACTTATGAAAACTCAAATCTGCAGAGTCGGATTCATAATTAGGCAGTGAGAGGCAAAATTGTATTCAGAAATGGTCAAAGTGAAAGTTTTATCAAGAATAATACTCATGTAACTACCGGTACTTCACTTAAGAAAACTACATGTACACTAACAGTGTAGTACATTACTGGATGGTCTCAAATTTGAAATGTTAATAAGATGTTATGAAAAGTGTTTTACACTATCTACTGAGTACAGGTGCTATATAACTTTGTTATTCATAAAATATACATGTACATGTACTACTAGTATCTAAAGACTACATACAGAAAAAACAAGAGGCCCATGGGCCTTAACGCTCACCTGAGGAAGAGTACATATCTTATGCAGAGGTTCATGGTCAATGACATTAATACAAGAATATCAAAATTTTCAGCAGTAAGGGCCAATAATATGCAAGTATTTTTGCAAATTAATTATAATAATTATTATATAAGTATGCCTATATATAACATATTTAAAGTCTAGCTACAATACATTATTTATAAATAGCTAAAACATCTGTATATTAAAATGTGCATTGGGCCAATACCTACAATATTCCAATATACATGCCTATACAAAAAGTTTATAGTTTTTGAGATAATTAACCATTTAAGTATTCGTTTGCATCTGATGACCTGACCTTTGAACCTATGACCTTCATTCATATATCAAAATGATTGTTGTGCAAATGCCTACAATATTCAATATACATGCCTATACAAAAGTTTATAGTTTTTGAGATAATTAACCATTTAAGTATTCGTTCGTGTCTATGACCTTGACCTTTGAACCTATGACCTTCATTCATATATCAAAATGATCGTTAGCCAATACGTACCTTATTCTAATATACATGCCTATACAAAAAGTTTAAAGTTTTTGAGATAATTAACCATTTAAGTATTCATTGCATCTATGACCTTGACTTTGAAACCTATGACCTTCATTCATTTATCAAAATGATCGATAGGCCAATACCTACAATATTCCAATATACATGCCTATACAAAAAGTTTATAGTTTTTGAGATAATTAAACCATTTAAGTATTCGTTCAATTCTATGACCTTGACCTTTGAACCTATGAACTTCATTCATATATCAAATGATCATTAGGCCAATAACTACAATATTCCAATATACATTGCCTATACAAATGTTTATAGTTTTTGAGATAATTAACCATTTAAGTATTTGTTCGCGTCTATGACCTTGATCTTTGAACCTATGACCTTCATTCATATATCAAAATGATCGTTAGGCCAATACCTACATATTCCAATATACATGCCTATACAAAAAGCTACAGTTTTTGAGATAATTAACCATTTCAGTACTTGTTTACATCTGTGACTTGACCTTTGAACCCATGACTTTATTCATATATCAAAATGACCATTGTGCCATTACCTACAATTTTCTGATATACATGCTATACAAAAAATTCATAGTTTGCAGATAATTAACTATTTGGTATTCTTGGACATCTGTGACCTTGACCTTTGAACCCATGACCTGATCTATGTTATCAAATGATCGTCATGTCAATACCTACAAATAACTGAAATCCTACGGCATTATCACAAGAAATGTTAATCAAAGTACTGAAGGTACTGAAGCATCAGCTAAACTGAGCAATTTGATAAAAAAAATGTGCACTTGAAACTGAGATTTGTCTAATGAATCAATAATAAATGAAATCATGCAAATAATAGATACTGTACTGTGATCGGGAAGCTTCTAACAACAAGTCTGCTTTTTATATGCAAGTTGTTAGGTTCTAACGTATAAATATGTTACAATGTCAAAATGGACATGACACGCAATGTTTGTCAATTGAGTAAACTAAGTAATTCGCATAAATATAAATTTTCAATTTTTCAAAAACCAAGAGAGTCTACTAAAGACCAACACCCAACCCCAAATCTGAGTGAAATATCTCAAGCGTAACGGAAAAAAAGTCCAGAGAACCATCATTTGATAAAATTCACAAAGTAAAAGGGGCATAACTCCACTAAAACGCAGTTGACTGGAAGAAAACCCAAACTGGATCTGCAATCACCACCATCTCATCATTATCACTCCTCATATCACATTTTGATCATCAACATGAAGATATCATCATTATCATCATCATCATCGTCGTCATTAGCAGCAGCAGTAGAACCCATGCCATGACAATCACCACCACCATTATGTTAATCATTTTAAGAAATCCTCATGTTACATCATTAATATGGTCCCATCATCATCATAGCTCTTCGTGTCACATAATCATCAATATTATCTGGCAGCAGTACTGAATGTCATCATCATCATCATGTCACATCATCAGCATGAAGACATTGGCTTGTTATCATCATCATCATCGTGAATTATTATCATCATCGACAGCAGCAGAACTGAATGTCATCACCACCATCATCATCATCATCCACACCATCTTCATCATCATCATCATCATCATCAGCAGCAGCAGCAGCAGCAGCAGCATCATCTATCGGCAGTGCTCAGCAGTACTGAATGTCATCATTGCCACATCATCATCATCGGTAGCAACAGGAACTCAACGTCACCATCATAATCATCATCATAGTTCGTCAAGTCACATCGTCATCATCACCATCATCATTCATAGCAGCAGAGCTTATTTTCACCACTACCATCACTACATCTTCATCACGATAATCATTATCATCATCGGCATTAACAGAACTCATGTCATCACCATCATCAACATCATTATCATATCTCCTCGTGTCACAAATCATCATCATGGTGACATCATCATCATATCTCCTCATGTCACATCATCATCAACATCATAATTATATCTCCTCATGTAATATCATCATCTCATCATCATCATCATCATCATCGGCAACAGCAGAACTGAATGTCATCATCATCATTATTGATTGTCATCATCTTTACCAGATCATCATGCCACATCATCATCGCCATAGTGTCATCATCACAAAAAAAAACTTTCACCATGACCCAGCTATTTCCCTTGACTTGCAATTGACAGATTAACCACTGTTGAAGTTATTAATTTTATTCATTGAATTCACAATTAATTTGAAAAAAAAAAAATAAAAATAAAAATAAAACCTTTGTTTTAGAAATAATTTAAATGTATTTAAAATTATTGTTGATATATATAAATTGTCCAAGGTGAGCTTCAAAAGCCTGATTGGTATAAACCATCCTGACACAATACGCTAATAATCTGTACCTCCCAATTACAAAAGTTGTCCAGGCAACTGTCTTTCAAAAAAGTTTGTGACAAGAATTTGTACAAAAGGGGGGAAATATTTCTGAATACATTAATTGAAAATTGATTGATTATTATTTAGACAACTAAAATGTTACAATAAAATTACTTTGAATTAAGAGAAACTGTAAGAGGAGTTGAGTTCACAAAGTAGTACCCCCATTCTAATACTTGCTAAAAAAGTGACTAAGTTTCAAAGTCTGAAAATGGAGAAAAAAATCTTGAAATATTTCCATAAAGTCAGGTGCACATCTTCAATGTATATATAACATTCTGTGAGTTTCAAGGCTTTTGGTTGAAAACTGTAAGAGGAGTTGAGTTCACAAAGTAGGTACCCCCATTTAAATACTTGCTAAAAAGTGACTAAGTTTTTAAAGTCTGGAAAAATGGGGGAAAAAATCTGAAATATTTCCATAAAGTCAGGTCACATCCTCAATATATATATTAACATTCTGTGAAGTTTCAAGGTTTTTGGTTGAAATCTGTAAGAGGAGTTGAGTTCACAAAGTAGGTACCCCCATTCAAATACTTGCTAAAAAGTGACTAAGTTTCAAAGTCTTGAAAATGGGGGAAAAAATCTTGAAATTTTCCATAAAGTCAGGTGCACATCCTCAATATATATAGAAACATTCTGTGAAAGTTTCAAGGGTTTTTGGTTGAAAACTGTAAGAGGAGTTGGAGTCACAAGATTGGTACCATATTTTCCCCGCCCTTAGTTTGTTCTACTTCACCAACGTGCTCTAGAAAATCGGAAGAACTTAAGAAAGCACAATACTTCCTGCATATTATGTGAAATGAGTAATATGACTTCATGAAAATAAATTAAAGGTTTAAAAAAACCATGGAAAATAAACTACTGACAACAAATTATCGGATATCCACTGTAAAAACGATCTAATAAGGACTTGTAACAAGGTAAATAAATTTTATCTGAAAATTTTAAAACATCGTTTTTTTCAGTTTTGTTTAGATTTTGGTTTCAAGTTCTTTCTTGCGATTTATTTTGTTGATTCAAAATAAACAACTGGAAAAGGTATTTAAATGAACATTGATGATGAAATTGTCTGTCTTCGGAGACATATGGTAAGAAGTGGAGTGTGTGCGGAAGATCGGAAGTATGCAGAGATTCGAGAATGAAGCGTGTCGTTTTTATATTAAACTGATAACTGAAAAGAACAGGGTGTCATGATCATTTTAAAAGGGGCAAGGGTGTACTGGACTAAAAAGGTCAGTCACTACGCTATGTGAATACATTTGAGCAGGGGCATCGGGTGTCAAATGCAGGCATGCCCCCAAACACATGGCTAATTTGCATATGAACTACCGGTATCGATATAGCCTACACAACTTCACAAGTCACAAACGATTTATCAACATAGCCAATAACTTGTAAATAAACTTCTTCTTTCAGTTTCGTATCACATTTTTGGGAATAATCTTTGATTTCTACTTTTTTGTTATGCATAATTTCGCTACCGAATGAATTTTAATACCCAATGAAAGCGGGAAAATCCTCGTGACGTTATGATGAATATTAATGAATCGGGTCGGGATATCCCAAACACGAAATATTATTGACAATCAATTTTTAAAAAATATATAATTTATCATCAAATGTGATCCATGTTTAAAGTTATTTAACTTAAAAACTGTTTAATGAGCATACTTTGTGTTTATTTATCGATGTCACTTTGCGTAAATTAAAAAAATCCAATATGGCGGCGACTGTAAAACAACCACATGTACAGCACTGTAGGTCGAGAAGAAGAACGTCGGCGCGAACTGACAAGATCGTCATTTTTGTTGGGTTTTCCGAGGGGCGTATACTTAATGGATTTTTATGGTTTTTATCTTAAAATTATCATACAAAAGTGAAAGAATTAAAATATATATCCAGCAAAAACAATTATGGACTAATACGCGTATGAATACATTTCAGATCGGCACATGTGTACATGATGAAAACATTGCTTTCGTAACTTTCCGGGATACCCAATCACTCAGATTAGAGTTTATACATACCTGGGATACCGTATACGGAAATTCCCGTAATTTCAGTCGAAACGAAGGATGTGATTGGCTGTCAAGGTGAAATGAGAGCGGCGCTAAATACGAAAAAATCCAACGATCGCTATAAAGCATTCAGCATGGCTGATGCTTTAAAAAAATAGCAATTTTTATCAAAGGTCAAAAACTGGGACATGACCTTGACCTTCGACCTTGACATCAATTGGAAGAAAATACAATTGCAAGACAAGATCAACAGTGAAAACTCCATACAATTATCTTCAGCTGTTATGAAGTTATAACAATAAATGTCTCATTTTAAAAATTACGTAATTTTACGCAAAAAACGCGTAACCTATTTTTCTTCTAATTTTCATGAAAAACACAATTTTAATGTTCCCAGGTATGCTGAATCCAAATATCCAATCAAAATTTGCCTGCACCTTTTGGTTTCAGAGAAGAAGATTTTTTTGTCTTTTTGCTATTTTTAGTAACAACGGCCATCTTGTTGGGCGTGGCCAAACCCCGAACACAATTTTGAAAGGCTGTTACCCAGGCATGATATTCACCAAGTTTCATCAAATATGGCCCAGTAGTTTTGGAGGAGAAGATTAAAATGTAAAGTTTACACACGACGGACGACGGACGGTGATAGATTGCAATAGCTCATCTGAGCCTTTGGCTCAGGTGAGCTAAAAACCAGAGACTAAGAATGGAGTAGAGTGAAGTAGTAATGAAGTTTTATGCCAAAGTTAAGATTCTTTCACTTATATGACAGCAGACAGTTCGTAATTTGCTCAGTCTGTTTCAAGCGTTTGTGGTTGTAAGCATCCTCTGTAGCGACCACAGGTTTCCTTCTATTTTTCAAACATAGATGGCACCAAGCCGTTTTAAATTTTAAAATGGCCCTTGTCAGAAATGTCAGTGCCCCTGACTAAATTCAAACATTTGGCCCTTGGATATGAAGTATGAAAAATTGTGCCACTGTAAATATTTGCAACCGAACACCTTCGATTTTAATTGTAGAAACCTTGTCCCAGTTGTTTGTGTAGTGATATAGCTACATGGTGTAGTGTGTAATAAGTACAGGTTAAGAGACGTTACTACTGTTTCACCTTTCAGGCGAAATGGTAGAGCGCTTGCTTTACAAACAGGCAACACAGGTTTGATTCCATGTGTCGGGGGAAGGGAAGTTTTTCATTGTAACTAGCATTTATGTTACATTTGTAATTTTATGTTTGAAAATATTGTGTCCAATTATTTAAAACATGTTTTGAATGTAATGTTGATTATGTTCTCTGATTAATAAATTCAAATAGTAACACTCCTTTGCAATTAGAGCCATAATGGAAGAATTACTGAAGAATATGAAAATGTATCAAACAGGTGTTTATTGACACGTGGATGTAAACAGCAAACCAGGATATGTTTTTGTTTTCATGGAAAATCAAAATTTATGCGCATTTTCCCAGGCCAAGGGACACGGGGTTTAACAGGGAGCAACTGGCGAAGAGATCAAGCAGGAGCAACTGGCGAAGAGATCAAGCACACGCGAAAAAAGCAAACAAAGAAAATAATAACAACCAAAGAATTAAAAACAAAAGAAGTGAAACAACATCCAACGAAAATCTAAACTATGAAACCAACAAGCAAGCCAAAAATCGGGTCGCAGTTGACACCTTACCAACTCTCTCTTACGGCCCTTGGTTTTTAATCCCTTAATTTTAAGTTTCTCTCTCAATTTATCAACGGTAAATCTCTGTAGTTCCTTGATTGTAACTTTAGTCATGTTTTAAGTATATGTTTGTACTTATCATAGATGTTGATACATACAATATTTCTGTCGAATTCACCGGCTTATGATTATCACTCCATGCACAAATGATACTCGTGTACTTCCGGTTGAACTAAAGGGAGATTACTCTAAAAAAAATTTACTACAGGGTGAGCCAAAAGTTTTCTAATATTTAACGAATTAAAAAAAAAATCAAATTTTTAAACTTGTATTTAAATTTTAGTTCTTTTATTTAACAAATGCTCTAGAATATGGTACTCTCAATCAAAGAAAAATAAATAAATAAATAAATAAATAAATAAATAAATAAATAAATAAATAAATAAATAAATAAATAAATAAATAAATAAAAATAAAAAACGTGTCATGATATTGGCCTTTATTTTACAACTTCTGCCACATAAATACATACATCAAATTATCTGACCTTGACCTCTTTGTTCATCAGTCTCTGCGGCTTTATCATGGTCATACACAAGTCTGAAAAATCACAGAATATAAAAAATACCATAATATTGAATATAAATGGGATGGTTGATGTCCCTCAAATAATACCATATAAACATACCACTGGACATTTTACTCGTGCCTGTCCAAAGCTAGAATTTTTAAAATTAGTGATACCAATGTTTTTATCTTTTCCTTGTCTTGTTTTGTTTGGCTGTTTTGTCATTAACTTTTTTCATGTTCTCTGTTGTGTTGGTTGTTACTTTTTTCAGCTGCAAATTTCCTTCTCAAACCTTTTCTGTCCTACAGCATTGACATCTTCAACCTTTTTCCTCCAACTTTGTCTTCTATGTTTTCTTTTCCTTCTTTCTTTGTCTTTTACAAATTGTATTTTTCTACAGAGTGGTAGAGTGCTCGCTCTGTATGTGGGAGGCTGTTATTTGAACCAGCCACGCCTTACCAAGATCTTAATATTGATAGCACTCTGCATTTAGAAATGAAAGTCCCAGGGTCCTTTGGGAGGAGACCTTAAATACTGAAGAACTCAACTCTCCCTGCACATAGCCCTGAGTGCACTGCAAAGGTAAAAGTTTCTACCACTTCACCTATAACTGGTATAGTCTTGATATAAGTGAAATATTCTTAACAAGATGTAAAACTTTGTTCAATCAATCTATAACTATAATTTTGACTCCTACAGCTTTGTTTTCTACCATTTTTCTTTTCTATGCCTTTGTCATCAAATACAGGCCTTTTTTCTTTTGTCATCTTGTGAATAGCTTCTTGGAAATTTAATTATTGTAATTATAGTGGGAGAAATTAAACACATTATTTTTGCAACACAACTTGAGCAGAGTGCTGTGCAGTAACTAAACTTTCCATTATAGTACAGTATTTGTTTTTAATTTTGACTCAAAAAATTAGTTTTCCATTTTGCCTGCAGCTTATTATACAGAGAAATGCTTCAAGGCATCTTTTATATCACACTTCTCAATTTGTAAGACTAGGGGAATGTTTATTCGCTTACGTTGATATGCATATAAGTGTATTGGAGATTTTAAAGTAACCAGCTAGATGAAAATCTTCATTTAACAAGAAATAGTAAGCAATATGATTTACAATTTAGCTTTGATTTTGTTGAAACAAACATTCTTAATTTGAAACACCTTGCACATCCAGTTGAATGCAGTTCAGCTTATAATATTTTTTTTTTTTTTTTTTTTTATTCTTTTTCAGCTTATAATATTTACAAGGACTAATTTTTCTTTACATCAACTCATTGACAAGAATAATGTTTACAATTAGTGTTGGACCGATTAATCAATTTAATCGATATCTAATCGTTCGAGTGTCCGATATCTAATGATCAATTGATTTCGATTATTTACTGAAGTTCGTTTATGGAAAAACGGAACGGTTCGTTTGGAGCTTGTGTGTAATATTTGCATGTCTCTTATAAAATAAGTATGAAATTGTAGCCGAAATAAGTGTACTTGGAAAAGAAAACTAACAGTAACACAAATGTAAGGAAGAGTAAATGATCAGAAAAATGGAGGATATTTTAAGTCTTAACTGAGATACAAATATATTGCAGATATTATCAAGACTAAAAATTAGAATTTAATCTAATTTACTTTGTAATTTCCGCTTCAATTTATTAACCGATTATAATCGGAAAATCGATCAAAAATAATCTTCTGATTATACTGATTAATCGATAATGAAAATGCAACCGATTCCTATCACTATTTACAATTCAGTTAACTAGCATGATCTGTCAACCTCTAGGTTGTGTGTGACGTCAAAAAAGGCAGGGCTCAATGCTCTGAAGAGATGAAATGGTGTTAAAGAGGATGGAGTTAGTATTCTCTGAAGAGACGAATGGTGCTGTTTTCGTTTACAGACAAAACCAGGGAATGAGAAATGAAAACCAGTATTTTTCAATACTAAGATGATTGCCTTTTGAAAATTCTAAGCAGAAATATCAATGACTAATACTGTAAATATAAGAAATAACTTTCAATTTTTTTTGGTTTACTGTTGTATATGAACAAACTTGGTCCAAAAACGTTGGTCTGCAATAATTTAACATAAAAAGTTAATTACCAAACACAAACATATCGACCCATGTTCAAATCACAACTCTTCAAAATTGGCAAATTAAGTTAAACATGTTAATCTCCACCAGGGAAGTGAGGCCAGCTGCTTCGGAAGGGTAGGGACCTTCTGTATAGCTAGCTTCACCAGGCATGTCTAAAATCAAAATCAAATTGAGAATGAAAGGAACATGGAACTATGGGACATCAAATACATCCAGGATAATAACCAATATGTATTTTAATAAAGTATGACAAAACAAATAAATAAAAATAAAAAAATAAAATAAAATAAAAGGAAAAAGTACTGGTAGTATTGCTAATAGTTTTATTTTGGTACAAACATGATTCAATTTTCCGTTTCAATATCGAACTATTAGTATTAACAATGCAAACTGAAAATAACAAGTTACTACTTCTACTGCCATTTCTAAGTACCAGTATATATACAAAGTATAGACAGGGGTGTTTGAAAATTGTGTCAAGATTTCATAATGAAATACAAAGAAAATCATGATATACATGTAATAGTAAATGATCTCGTGTGGCTAAAAAAATCCATGATCAGTGTCATTATAATACACAGCATCATTACAATACAGTTGTCACATGAAGATAAGAGAGAAGCTGTATGCTATTATACAGTAAAACCTCGATTCATCGCCATCATTTGTTCAGTAAAATTTTGGCGTTATAAAGGGGTTTGGCGATAAATTGAGGGAGTTAGATAATGAAAAACATAAACAAAATGGATTTTGGGACTTCAAAATAGTGTGGCGATAAGCGAGGTGGCAATGTTATCGAGGGGCATTATAACGAGGTTTTACTGTACATGTTGCTCTGGATGTGCATATACAATCTATTATACATGTACAAAGTTTATATAAGCAAAAATTTAAAATGTGCATATTAAATATCAAAAACATTTACACCAAATTTAGGTTAACTGTTACTTAATAATCATATAATTGAATTACCAATGAAAAGAAATTGACAACATAATTGCTTCTTCCTTAGGCAGTTAATCCTCTTATTTATGAATTTAATTACCAGAAGAATTGTTGACCTAAATTTGGTGTAAATATTTTTATAACTTCTTTCACTTTCTTCTTTTCAAGTAAGAGTGCTGTGTAACACATTATATCATATTGTTTTTTTTAAAGCAATTTTTCCTTAAAAAAAAAAAATTTAAACTTTATTCGAGTACCATTCCATAAATTCACATACATCCCAAAGGTTTCTAACTGGCTTATGACATTTTGTTAAAACTAAATTAACAATGGTTTTTGCTTGATGTGTCACATGTTAAACATCAGTGCTCCAGATAATTTTTGAGGCACAATTCTTCATGAAGCACAGATTTTTGTTGCAATGCTTAATATGGTTAAATCAATACTGAAAATCATCAATATTTTTTTTTAATTAGAATTATGTTTGGTTTCAAATATGTTATATCTTGTTAATTTTTATTTTATTTAACTCGTTCTGCAAGGATAAATCATTAAAGCACTTCTCTAATTTACTGTAAACGTGGTAATTTTTGTGTGATGGAAATTTTTGCTAATTTCAAAAATTGAAAGAAAAATCGCAAATATTACAAATTACGGAATGTCAATTTTATCGTGGCTGCTTACATAAGTTTGATTCACAAACTTTAACAACAATAACTGATGTTTATTTTCTTAAATTTTGCATTGATGCTTCTCCGTTCACATCGAGAATTAGCTATTATTAACCATAGACAGAATGTGTCAGTGCTTTCAGTTGGATGTGCGCTATTTTAAAGAAGAACAGGAGACCTGTAAATAATTATCTCCCTTTTACATACATAAACTACTATTTAGTATATCAATGTCATTGCCCTACTATTTGTCTCGCTTGTCCATCAAGATGATTTACCATAAATTATAAAATATGCACAAAGTGACATTCTTATTCTTAACAAGCTTTTAGTTTTGCGTTCCAAGATGCATGGATTTTTAATTTAATGCATTTTTGTCCAAAAGATTTGCGTAATTACGCAATTACGCGCTCTATCTGGAGCACTGTAAACATCAAAAGGCCTTTCATTTGATAAAAAAAAAAAAAAAAAAAAAAAAAACTTCTCTTGAGAGCCAAATATCCCGTCCTAACATCTACAAATGTTTAATGTTTTCCCGCGACCTTGACCTTTCCGATATGACCTTGGTTCAAGGTCATGACACACCTTTGGACTATGAAGATTATTCATTTGAAGTTTTATGACATTCGTCCAAAGGAATTATGAGATATGGCCCAGACATGATTTTACATGGACAGACAGACCCATATGGTGATTCCAAACTAGTTTGTGGGGGGGTATAAAAACCTGTTCATACTAAAAACTTGGGTAACATGAGGATACATGTGAGTTTGAATAATGTACTCTGGTAATTTAAATATATAATTCAATGCTGTAAACAGACCAAGACAACAAAACTTGTCCATCAGGTACACATGAATTGTAGTCATGACTTTTTTTTTAAAATAATTTATTTTTAATAAATAATGTTTTGAGACATACTGCAAGATGAAGTTAAATAAAAAAAAGTTGCATAATAAAAGATGATCTAGACTCCAAATTACATGTACTTTGTCACTGCTATCCTTAGATACATCCTTAACAGGTGTGGATAAAAATAGTCTTGACATTAAAAATTGTAATAACAATCATAGTCCTGAAAAATACAGAGAAATTCCATTGATTTAAAAAGGTATTGAATTCTACCATAAAACACCTAATTGTCTTGACACAGCTGAACATTCATACAATTAATACTTCATACAGATTACACATAATATTCCTTCTGTTATACATGTATATGAAAGGCCGTTTGGGGCAAAAACGAAAAAAACTAACACCTTAGAAATCACTTCTAACATGTTAAAAGCCACTTCCAACATGTTAGAAGTCACTTCTATCAAATTAGAATTGCATCTCTACCATCAGTTTCATGGTGTTAAATCTGAAACAAACTAAATGGGATAGATGTTGCATTATTTACTGCGTTAAAGCAAGTTTTAACACATTAATATTTCACACGCTAGAAGTTATTTCAAACATGTTAGAAGTGATTTCTAACACATTAGTTTTACCATGTAAATCTATCAAGTTTTTGGCCCAAACGGCCTTCCATACATGTATATACTATTTATATAAATACACTGGTAACATTATATACAATATTTGCCCGCCCATATAGATATCCTGAGTTACATATAACAAAATATTAAAGTTTTAAAGTTTAGGCCCCAGTTCACAATCATTCCTAACTCAGATTTTCCTCAAGTTAAATGTAGTAAAGTTTGACTACATGTATCTTTTGGAATTATGAATAAACATTTCTGTCTAATTTATATACAGATATTATGAGGAGTTAGGAGTTATCTTCAAAATACATGCAATACAAATTTCCTGTCACATTAAATTGAAGTTAAATTATTACGTTTTCAAATTTGGAAGATTTAAGTTGAGGAAGGATGAGGAAACCGGGAAAAGATATATACAACTGTTAGTAGTGTCCTGATAAAGGTGATCCCTAAGTAATTACTAGAAATAATAGCTGCCTGATGATTTCAAGTAGTAACCATGCATTAACCCAAGTCACAGTCTTCAATCTAGAAGGGCCCTCACACCATTGGCCCCAACATTATAATTTTGTGCCAAATAAATACTATATGTATCTGTGGCCCAATCCTGGCCATCTTTTAAATTTAAGTTGAGTTCTTTCTCTTTCTCATTTATATTTGTCCTTTGATTTAAAACGGTTTTTTTTTTTCAAATAAAATGCATCAAGTTATGTTATGTTGACCTATTTTCTGAAAATATGGCCCATCCTTTTTCAAACCCTGGGCCCCGCAACACCATTTCATACTGGTATAAACGCAGATTCAAAAGGACACAACTCTTCCTTAGGACCAAGGCCGCAGATTCCCTTCTAAACAATGAATTTATCAGAGTAACTGATAGAAGTACTCATTCCAGATCACATTACAGTATTTGTATCTGTAAACTAGGAGGCACAATGTATTATCACCACTTTGCAGTTCTGACAGGCTGTAATGGATCTTTTTTAGAAGGCAGGGACTCCAGTCCATCAATGAGTCTTAAGATATACTTCATATCACTACTGTCCTTAATTAAGTCTGTATTCTTCACCAACTTCTACAAAGAAGGAAAACAAAATTTTTAAAATCAGAAATACAAACAGATGCATTTTATTCTTGTTTCTGATTTTTTCTTTTTTAGTGTTATCTAAACTAACTTCTAAGCTACAAAACAAGTATACCATGTAGATAAATTATACAGTAATATTATAATTGACGGATTGCCGACCCCGACCACAATGTTCCGACAGGCCTGGCATACTTGAATTACACACAAAAAGAATGAAAACTCAACCTGGATTGTGCCATTTAATGACGTCACTGACACTAGTACCCATTAATTGTCATGACACTGCTTTGGTTCCATGATGGCGGCCATTGTCAAAACATAAAAGGCATGGCTGGCGATAAGTCAATTATGTAACCTACCACTGTCTAGCTTTATGATAAGAACTGTATATTTAAGGAGTTTTCCAGGGAGGAGTGAGTAATTGAATTTTACGCCGTCAAAGGTCAGTTCATGGATGGCGGAGGAAACCTGAATGCCTAGAGAAAATCACCAATCTTTGACAAGCAAAATAACAAAATGATAAACTCTTCCATGGAGGACACGTATCAACTGTTGTGGCAGATAGAAGAAAAAGTGTGATGAAGCTTACACCACTAACACAGATCCAGGCAACAGATAGCCACCCCTACATATCAATCATGCTACACCTTATATCTACTGATTGAGTGGTTAAGGTACAAACCTTTCTGATAATTTCAACAAGTTCATCAAATCTATAGACCTCTGCTTCAGCTCTCTTCCAATTTTCTTCCAGTGTTCTCATCTAAACAACATAAAAGTATATCTTATTTATGTATTATCTCTTTGGAGTAAACCACTTTCACCAAAAGATGCATTATCTCCCTTTCTTTCAATAACTGATATAACCACCTATTTAATCAGAGTGAGTTGAGAGTTGAGTAATGGTGTTTAATGTCCCAGTCAAGAATATTTCACTTATATCAAGACATGGTCAGCTATAGGCGAAGGTGCATAAATTTCGCCTGTGCATTGCGCTGATGGCACTATACATAAGGGTTCCTTATCGTGCCAAGCCTACCGTGACATGGGACCTTGTTTATTATTAGTTCCCATCCGAAAGAATCGTGACTTTCATTTCATATTGCCCAAGTGTTTGGCCAGAGAACAGCCACTTCCCACTTTCAAGTCTTTGGTCAGACCCGGTCGGGGTTCGAACCCACGACCTTCCACTTCCAGAGCATTCTACCAACTGAGCTACTGCAGTGGTAAATCAGAGTGAATTGGCATACTGATAATTTAAAGACACCAACAAAAAAAAACATTTTTGCAAATGAAATAAGCTTAAAATTATCTTACAAATGACACCTTAAATTCCCGGATATGTCACCACTCTAACCTTGGTGATTTTTATTTACTACATAATCATGCATTATTCAATATATACAAGAATATACATTTTAATTTTCTGCATATTTCATATTTTATTTTTAATATTTCAAACTTATTTTTATTTAATCAAGATTTCCAAAGTTATTTTAGGCATTTAGAACATATGTTCATTAGATCCTTTATCTAAACTTTCTTAAATATATTATTGCAATTAAGGTTAATTCAGGAAATATTTCCTGTCAAATCAAGTCTATACAAGGGATTATCCCCCATGACTGTGTTAACACCTCAATAAGGGACTTAACTCAATTTAACATTTATTTTTGTGATAAACTCTTTGGTGACATAATCTTACAGTGTAATTACTTGTTAATTGTTAAGTAAATACAGACTTTTCTATTATTTTTGATTTGTTAATTACCTTTTCTCTAGATGTGACACCTACCCAATCAATAACTTGGGGTGTGTCCAGAAAAAGATTTAAGTATTAAGTTTTACTATAAAATAAAAATACAATTTCAATTTTGGATATAGAGGAATATAGAGATAGATTAGATTGATTATTCAGATTTTTTGGATTTTAACAATTTGTTGGAAGTTTATTTATATATTATGTATCATGGTGACTTAAACAACATGATGGCTTGATGCGAAATAAATTATGAAATACAGTGAATGCCAGACTATGTTAATCATTTACAAATAAGCTAATTCCCCAACACAAAAATTAAAACAACATTTAATCAGTAAGGTTCGCCAGTGGCCGTAACCACGTCCTGAAGCTGGAGTGCCAGGCGAGCCTTACAACAGATATGGTGGAGAATCGTGTTCCCGGACCAGAAGCGGATTAAGGATGGGAATGAATTACTTCAGATGCCACTAAACTCGCACAAGGACAATCAACAAAAGATGATCCAGAGTAGGAGAGGGTGAGTACAGCCACAAATTATTCATGTGACAAAAAGATAAATTATAAAGAAAATATAATTAAAAACAAAATTTTTACTAGTAATTTAAAATACTATTTATTGTTTAAATATTTTCTCTAAAATAAAATATCAGTCACATTAATTTTTAAAAATGGCTTCTAACTCTCTAAACTCTCTAAGTGACATCCAAAGTAATGATATTCCTGATGAAAACCCACTTTTGGCTCTGATAACCCCTTTAAATAAAAACTGCATTACTATTAAAATAGGAAAAACTGTTTTAGACGCCCTAGTAGATACAGGTGCAACTGTGTCTGTAGTATCATATGCATTTTTGCAGGAAACATTCAAAAATGTTCAAATCAAAACTGATCCAAATAATCTTGGTCTAAAATCAGTATGTGGGAACTATTTAAATAAAGTAGGGATATCAACAATATCTATTGATATCAATGGTTTAATTGTACAACATGACTTTCATGTTGTTGAGTACCTACAACAAAAAATTATTTTAGGGTTAGATTTCTTAAAACAAAATAATGCTCACATAGATTTTGAGCACAATACCTTATCATTGTTAGATGATATGGTTCAAATTCAAATGCTAAATGTTGTACATGAAAATGACACATTCACCACTGTCAAGTCTTATGAAGATGTGTCATTAGATCCACATACTGAAACAAATATTTTGGTTTATTTGAATGATAATACTTTAAATGAAATTTTACTTTTTGAGCCTGATATGGCAAATCAAAGTCACTATTTAGTTGGCTCTAAATGTATAGTAAATGTTAACAATGGCCATGGTACATACAGAATTCTTAACACTTCAAGTGAAAAAGTTCAAATAAAGAAAAATTCAATTGTTGCTAAATCTACTAACATAGATGAAAAACATATTTACTCATTAGATGAAAATACTAGTTCAAATCATGTAAACTGTTCTGCCCAGGAAATTCTAGACCTAGGAGTAAATATAAATGATAATCTAACAAAATCACAAAAAACAAAATTACTATCATTACTTGCACAAAATAGACAAGTTTTTGCTAAAGATATGTCAGAACTAGGATGCACAGATATTCATCATCATGACATTGAGACTGGTGATAACCCTCCAGTAAGATGTGCACCTTATAGAGCTAATCCTCAGCAACGTGAGTTAATTGACACTCATATAGATGAAATGTTAAAACATGGGATTATAGAAGAATCTAACTCTACCTATCAAAGTCCAGTGGTTTTAGTGAAAAAGAAAAATGGGCAGTATCGTTTTTGTGTCGATTATCGAAAACTTAATAAACAAACAACTGCTATGAGCTTTCCGATTCCACGTGTGGATGATGTTTTTGATACAGTGGCACACTCAAAAGCATCAGTATTTTCTGTTCTTGATGCTGCTTCAGGCTTTTGGCAAGTGCCATTATCTGAGAAAACTAAGCACAAATCAGCATTTGTGACTCATAGAGGTCTTTATAACTTTCGAAGATTAGCTTTTGGAATGATGAACGCCCCTATGACTTATCAAATGTTGATGACAAAAGTTTTAAAAGAATTAAATTGGAAGGTAGCCCTTATCTATTTGATGATTTGCTCATTTATTCTCAGAATTTTGATGAACATTTAAAACACTTACAGCTGACAAACTTAAGCAAGCAAACCTTACATTACAACCATCTAAATGCCATTTTGCCAAAGAAAAAGTTCATTATCTGGGTCATGTATTATCAAAACAAGGCATACAAGTAGATGCATCAAAAACAAAAGCAATACAATCATATCCTGCACCCAAAAACGCAAAACAAGTGCGCAGTTTCTGTGGCTTGACAAATTATTATCGAAAATTTATATTTGAATACTCTAAGTTAGTCGCTCCATTGACAGCATTAACTAAGAAACATGCAAAATTTAAATGGACTAACGAATGTCAAACCGCATTTGATACATTAAAACAAAGGCTTATTTCTGCCCCAATTTTGGTTTTTCCTGACTTTAACAGGTCATTTGTCTTATCTGTTGATGCCTCTGACACTGCTATAGGCTATGTTCTTGGACAACTTGATCACGAAACAAAACGTGAACATGTAGTTGCCTATGGTGGCAGAGCTCTACATCATCATGAGAAGAAATGGCACATAAATGAAAAAGAAGGCCTTGCTCTCAGAGAAGCTGTTTTTAAATTCAAGCCTTATCTATCAAATAAAGCATTCAAAGTATATACAGACAACATAACTGTTAAATGGCTAGATTCAATTAAAACTGCAGAAAGTAGGTTGGGACGTTGGGCAACTGATCTTCAGGCTTTCAATTTTGAAATTATTCATCGTCCTGGCAAGAAAAATAATGCTGATGCCTTATCTAGGAGAGATTATCCTGCTCCAGCTACTATGCCAGACTTAGAGGATGACATTCCACAACTTAATATTCTCCAGCATAGTCAAGACTGTATGGCAGCTACATTCGAATATCCCTGGGATAGACCAAATGATGGCCCAGTTCAATTGATAAATATTGATGATGCAGCACAAGCTGACCCTCCAAACATCATACAGCACCCTACATTAAAGCATCTTCAACAACAATGTCCTGATTTGGCAGAAATAATCAACTATAAACTACATGGAAGTCTACCAAATGACAAAGAAAAGGGAAGACAGTTAGATGCAAAAGCCTATCATTTTGAAATTGTTGATGGCATATTGTACCACTTCTATAATATCCGAGCCAAAAATGTTCAAAAACGAGAAAGAATCATCAGACAACTAGCAGTACCACGCCCACTCAGAAAGGAAGTTATGCATGCATTTCATGATAGTGTAGCCGGAGGAGGACACCAAGGACAAGACCGTACATATGAAGCAATTAGGCAAAGGTACTACTGGCCAAATATGTATCAAGATGTTACTACATACATACAAACTTGTGAAACCTGCCAACGCTGTAAACGGGATAGTCATAAACGTCCAGTGCCACTTAATCCACTACCAGTAGAGGAAGTATTCTCCAGATGGCATATGGATATACTGGAACTGCCACTAACACCTGACAAATATAGATATCTCCTTGTTTTGGTTGACAGTACATCAAAATGGTGTGAGGCATTTCCTATGAAATCACAAGAAGCAACAGAAATTGCCACCATTCTATTCCGCGAAGTAATAGCACGTTATGGTGCACCACGTACCATAGTTACAGATAGAGGTCAGAACTTCTTGTCAAAACTTATTGCCGCATTGAGTGAGCTGATGAATATTAAAAGGACTTATACATCTCCGTACCATCCCATGACTAATGGTGTTGTTGAAAAATTTAACGGATTCATTACCCAAACTTTACGCGCATACTGTGAACAGCAGCAAGACTGGCCATCTTATATAGCTCCAGTTATGATGGCATATAGAATGACACCTGCCACACAATCTACAGATTATTCGCCATTCCACCTCGTCTTTGGACAAGAAATGAGAACACCATTAGACATAACTCTAACTCCAAAACAGTCTATGGCTAGGAATCACAAAGACTATTTAAATGAGCTGATAGACAAACTTAAAGTATGCAGAGAAATTGCCACTGAAAATATAAAACAGGCACAGGTCAAATATAAGACTCAGCATGATAAAACAGCTGAACCTCCTACGTTTCAAAAAGCAGATAGAGTATGGCTGTACTGTTCCAAAGTACCGAAAGGTGTATCCCCTAAATTAATTAAGAAGTGGATTGGACCATACACCATCATCGACTTGGGACCAAATCATACCTACAAGTTAAGACGAGATCGTGACCTCAAAGTAATAAAGAACTTAATAAATGCACTACGGCTAAAAATGTATCATGACCAAGGACAGAGACCAGATTATTTACTTGACAATGATCAGGATGTTCTTAACCCTGAAGAAATAGATGAGTCTGAACAAGATGATGAAAATAGAGATAACCATGTACCAGGATCACAACAATCCCAGCAGCCCAATGTCCAAACACAGGAAAATTCTCAACAGGATTTACAACAAACACAGGATAATACACAGCCTTCACAGCCATCACAGGTTAATGGAAACAAAAAGAACAAAAATAAGTCAAAACATAAAAAACACAACAAAAACATGACACAGGGGCATTAAATGATCAAAATGAACCTCAGCCCCAACAGATTATAGTCAATCCTGACTTAATTGAGAAAGTAATAGCATGTGATAATTACAAAGGTAAACGGATATACAAAGTTAAACTTAAAAACATATCTCCAACAGAATGGGTTGATATAGAATCTGTTCCTGAACATATGAGGGTAACCTTTCATGCCACAAAAACAGCAAAAGGAAGGAAAAGAAAAAGACCTCTTAAAAGACATAAATTCTTTGATACGTCAAATGCTAACTCTCAAACTCAAGATACACCACAAATTGCCAGCATAAACACCCCTAACCTAAATTATTTCTCAAAATATGACCCAAACCAAATTCAGTGGGATAAATATTATTTCCAAGCAATGAAAATTGAAAACAAACAAGTTTTTCTTAAAGTCTTACAATATAATAACAAATATCACACTGGAAACCATTCCAAGAAGTTGAAAATCCACATATGTTTATAGATTGCTTGCACTCATTCTGTGGTGAATCTAATTCCATTTTAATTAGAAATAAGACAAATGATTTCCAACTTGATAGTGCAAGACCCCCAAAATATATATCACAGTTTAAAATTGAGAACAAAGAACCCAAATTTCTAGTTCATTATCAGCAACATACCCTTTATGATCCAGAATGGTTGCCAATAGAACGATGTTTTAATGCCATCTTATTTCAGTTTCTTAGTGCATACCGTAAACAAGTTCAACCATTCTCTAGATATTATAATGTTATTTAGGTTGAAATTCACATACAACTCTTTGTTACCTTAATTGTGTCGTGAAGTGTTGTAAAACTTGCTTGTATAGGTACCATACATGCAAGGAGTGCATTCAATTACGAATAACATTGTTTATCATTTATCTAAGTGACTTGATGGAATGCATCATGAAACCAAAATCATTTGGCTGCAAAATTTTTTAATCAATTCAATTCCATTCAAATTAATTATATAAAAATAAATAAAACAAATAAATAAATAAATAAATAAATAAATACAAATTAAATAATCAAATAAATAACTAAATAAATAAATAAATAAATAAATAAAAATTAAATAAACAAATAAATAAATAAGTAAATACAAATTATATAATAAATAAATAAATAAATAAATAGATATGTCACTACTTATGATTTTTTTTTAGCATAGGGTTCTCTAGTTATAGGAGCCTGGTAAATTAGAGTGCTTGTGAGTCAATCATCTATAGAGTTAAGGTTGTAAGCAGTTCCCTAAACTTTAGATGAACAGCACAATTTACTAGATGTAACCACTGTTTAAGGATGATAGGGATATATTTTACATTTTTCAGTGTAAGGAAGTAGTGACAATATTTATTGACTGCTTCAGTGTCCTTACATTCGTATCCTTATTTTATTTTGCTGTTTAGAATTTTTCTTGATTTTCCTCAAATCAGTTATGTTTTTCATTGAAAAATTCAACTACATTTCTTTTCATTTATTTGCTATAAAATTCAGTCCTACAAAAGGCGGAATGCAAACTTGAAAGAAACAAATAAAGTTGTTTAAGCTAGGTAAATCATATCTGATGTATAAAGGCTATAATCATTTATTATTTCTACAGCAATAATAATATCAGGGGTTTTATCTCCTAAACAGAATCCAATATGTTATTAATAATGCAATAAAGACAAGTCTAGTGTTGAACTTGCATCATTATAAATGCATTGTTTTTATAAGAGAATTCATTTATTTTTAAATCAAGCCATTACCTTATGTGCTTAAATCTAAAAATAACGATTTACTTATCCCAGAAAATTTTTGTAACTTTATTAAACATATTCATTTTCTTATATATTTAAATAATTGTACATATTTCAATTTCATTTATGTCACATGATATTTGTGGTTTGTACAAAGTGTTCCATGTTATTTTTCACCAATGATGCCATGCCACTAATCCTCAACATTTATACAGCAAACCAGCCATAGAATATAGATGTACCAGACCATTATAATGTTCCAGGAGATGACCTAATCCAGATACCAACATTCCAGTTATATGTTTTTCATTTGGATATAGTGTTTGTTCACAATATCAGTGGTACTGCATTAAATTTTATTCAGAAGTGTTTTGTAGTGTATTTTTACAAATATAAAATAGCAAATTTATGAAATACAAGCAGTGTGTGATATTGCGAATCATATTCAGGAAAAATTCACAGGAATTCAAGGATATCAATATTCCATTTTGGATTTTAGATTACACATGTGTGACATTTCCAACTTACATGTATCTCTCAGTGAACATTACTGAACATTATTTCATTTCACTTTATCATATTTCAATTTCTCACATTGTCTAGTTATACGTTTTTATAGAAAGAAACACTTAACTTTAGAAACATTTTGTGTTTTTCAATGAACTTTAATGAACATTACATGCTATCGGACTATAATATATTAACATTACCAGAGACAGATACTTAAATTTGTATTATTGAATTACTGTTATCTAACTTGTTACAACTAGTTGCAATCGTATATTTTCACTTTTATTATTTACATTTTTGCTTCGATTATGTTAAAATATTTGGTGATTTTTCTTGTACTACTTTGATAGTTGTAAACATTATGTGCAATTTTGATTGTTACCATATTAATATTGTTAATAATTATGAGTACTCATGTCAAGTTGAGAGTTTGTCATCATTAGTGAACTTCCAAGAACTTCACCAATCTTCACAAACTCGAACAAATCCTTTATGTATATAGATGTCAATGTTGAATATTTTTTTCTTAATTTTAAGAAGATTGCAGGAGCAATCTTGCCACCCAGGGGGAGTATGTCACCACTCTAACCTTGGTGATTTTTATTTACTACATAATCATGCATTATTCAATATATACAAGAATATACATTTTAATTTTCTGCATATTTCATATTTTATTTTTTTAATATTTCAAACTTATTTTTATTTAATCAAGATTTCCAAAGTTATTTTAGGCATTTAGAACATATGTTCATTAGATCCTTTATCTAAACTTTCTTAAATATATTATTGCAATTAAGGTTAATTCAGGAAATATTTCCTGTCAAATCAAGTCTATACAAGGGATTATCCCCCATGACTGTGTTAACACCTCAATAAGGGACTTAACTCAATTTAACATTTATTTTTGTGATAAACTCTTTGGTGACATAATCTTACAGTGTAATTACTTGTTAATTGTTAAGTAAATACAGACTTTTCTATTATTTTTGATTTGTTAATTACCTTTTCTCTAGATGTGACACCTACCCAATCAATAACTTGGGGTGTGTCCAGAAAAAGATTTAAGTATTAAGTTTTACTATAAAATAAAAATACAATTTCAATTTTGAATATATATATATAGAGGAATATAGAGATAGATTAGATTGATTATTCAGATTTTTTGGATTTTAACAATTTGTTGGAAGTTTATTTATATATTATGTATCATGGTGACTTAAACAACATGATGGCTTGATGCGAAATAAATTATGAAATACAGTGAATGCCAGACTATGTTAATCATTTACAAATAAGCTAATTCCCCAACACAAAAATTAAAACAACATTTTAATCAGTAAGGTTCGCCAGTGGCCGTAACCACGTCCTGAAGCTGGAGTGCCAGGCGAGCCTTACAACAGATATCTTAAAAATTAACAAAGTTATTATGGTATCTAATTTGCAAAATTTAAGTCAAATAAAATCTTACTAAGGAATGATTGTGAAACACACACCAGTCATGATTCTTTCACTTATATTTTGAGAGCCAGTTCTAGGATAGTAAAGGAACCTGAGAGAAAAATATATGTATAACCTTTTGGCAAGTAAACTTTTAAACATTTAGGATTTGCCAGAGTTGGACTCAAACAAAGATGGCGAGAGTTTCTGTGATTGGTAAACACATGATTCAGACCACTCTGTCACCAAGACCCCTACTTAAATGATGATTTGTGAATAATATATTATCAAGAATAGGTCACATTGCCATTGTTTTGTAAATACATGTACTTGCAATCAATTGTGAACAACATGTCTTTACTGAAATCCAAAATTTAAGACCAATCTTGTAGACTTATTTATATCTATCCATGGAAAGTTATGATTAAAATATTTACCCTTCTTGATGCTTTCCTTCCTATTTCCTCATAGTAATCATCTTTTTTATAAGATTGCTCTCTCATTTTTTGTAGCTGTAATGAAAATATTGTTTATTATAAGTCAGTATCATATATTTCTTGGCACATCAATTAATTTTATAACAATCGTTTTCAACTACAATACATTTACATTAGGTATCTTATACAATAATGGCAATAGCTGAGGTCAATATTTATTTTTTTGGTCAATATCACTTCTTATATATAATTAATAAATTCCATCTTTATGATTGGCTAAAACGGTAACACGTGACCATTGGATCTCACATCATATACCACAGATTTTCCGGTGAATATCAAATCCGGTGTACGTCATCGATTTTTGTTGACGTTCTCCGTAAAATGATTAGAACGTCATCAATTAAGTGTACGCAAGTGATTGTGTCTTGTTATTTTTTCATAGAAAGTTGACGTTATGGCATTATCAATTTACAATGTAGTGTGTAATTGATTGTGTCTCATCCGGAATGCCATTTATTTTTTCATAGAATCATACTTAAAAAGTCAGATTGATCTAACTAATGCGGGATAATTTTAGTGTGATCAACCAGGATGGGCAGGGAAATCTAACATCGGTAAAATAGTTAGATTGCCTGGTCACAGATTTGAGTAAACATTGTCAACCGAAGTGCCACAGTGGCTAAATTATATAATAAAACAATTATGGACTTTTTAGTGGTTGTATATGGTGTGATATTCACCGGAAAAATAAATATTGACCTCGGCTGTCGCCTCGATCAATATTTATTTTTCTGGTGAATATCACACCATATACAACCACTAAAAAGTCCATAATTGTATAATATACAACCACTAAAATGTCCATAACCGTTTTAGTATATAATTCAGCCACTGTGGCACTTCTGTTTACAATGATTTCTCACATCTGTGACCAGAAATCTAACTATTTTACCAGTTCCCTGTTTCGCTCTGGTTGAGACAGATCACATGATTAATCTCTCGCATTAATTAGATCTCTATGACTTTTCAGTATGATTCTATGAAAAAAAACCAGGCATTGTGAATGAGACACAATCACTAAATTGATGACATCATAATCATTTTACGCGAGAATATCAATAAAAATCGATGATGTACACAAATTTGATATACACCAGTATTTCAGAAATCTGTGGTTTATCATGTGAGATCAAATGGTCATGTGTAACCATTTTAGCCAATCATAAAGATGGAATTGATTAATTATATAATAAATTTAAATATCTAATTTGGCATTTAGTAATAATGAGTAGTGTAATTAGTGTTTGAGCAATAACATTATTACTGATATAGGTACACAGACAAAAATGGTGCCTCATACTATCCAAAATTTGAAATATTGAAACCAATTATAATAGCTCTTCATAAATTGTATTCAAAATATTCATACCAAACACTGTTAAAAAAATATTCTTTATCAGATGCAACTTGGGAAGTGGGTGTTTATTACAAATTACAGGTTTATTTCAATTTGATAACAGTACACTTTCTATAGTGTTGTTCTTCAACAAAAAAAAAGTTAAAACTACCTTGTACAGTCCAACCTGCCTAAAAGGCCACCTCTATATAAGGACCATCTGCTTAGAAAGGCCAGTTGAATTGAATCCCAATTGTTCTTTATTCATATTATTTGAACCTGTATTTAAAGACCACCTGCCCATAAAGACAACTGTTACTGGTTTCCTTGTTTGGCCTTTATAGACAGGTTTGATTGTACCAGTATGTAAAATGCTGTGCACATGTTTATTACAATTTATTCATTCTCTGTATTGATTTATTTACAAAAGCCGAAAAGGGTTTATATTAACAAACACATCATCAACATTTTAATCAACACTGTATACCTTAAGTTTAAGGTTTAACACCTCCGTCTGACACTGACATCCAGATGATGACCCTCCACTACCCGACTTTGATGGGACATTCTGTTTCTTCATTATATCACCAAGTTGTTCATTTAGCAAGTCTTTCTGAGCTTCTACACTTTCTAACTTGCCACGCAGGCCCCTTATCTCATTCTGATAGTTCTAAAATGAAAAAAACCCATATATTTAACAAAACAAGTATACATCATTACATTAAACAATAAGAATGTGCATTATGAGTATGTAATTCATCCTGGAAGAAGAGTTGAGTAATGGTGTTAAACGTCCCAGTCAAGAATATTTCACTTATATCGAGATGTCATCAGCTATAGGCGACGATGCAGAAATTTTGCCTGTGCATTGCGCTTATGGCATTATACAGCAGGGTTCTTTATTGTGTCAAGTACACCGTGACACAGGACATCGTTTATCTTAAGTTCCCATCCGAAAGAACCGTGACCTTAATTTCATAATGCAGAGTGCTTGACGAAAGAACAGTCACTACCCACTTTCAAGTCTTGGGTCAGACCCGTTCAGGGTTCGAACCCACGACCTTCCACTTACAGAGAGAGCAGTCTACCAACTGAGCTACCACAGTGCCAGTGGTTATCCTGGAAGAAGAGGAATGGTATTTAATACATACAACATGCAAGATGAGAGAAAAATTAAGATGTGGAGTGGAGTAATGGTTTTTTTCAAACTGTCAAGATGCTTTTGCTTATATTTAGGTGGTTTGTCCCTAGTGGGATTCTAACCTAGACAATGAGAGATGCTGTAAACACATACATGTACTTTAGACCACTCAGCCACTTAGGCCCTGAGAAGAAAATTGTGATTTACAATTCAGTCTACATGTAAGTCATCTGCAACTCTGAGCCTTCTTAATACAAAAATAATACAAAAGCTATGTTATATAACTCATTGTTCTATTGACTCACTCCGATATCAGACTCCTGATCTGAGAATCTAGACAGGTTTTCTGACATGAATCCCTATGTTATATAACTCATTGTTCTATTGACTTACTCTGATATCAGACTCCTGATCTGAGAATCTAGACAGGTTTTCTGACATGAATCCCTATGTTATACAACTCATTGTTCTATTGACTTACTCTGATATCAGACTCCTGATCTGAAAATCTAGACAGGTTTTCCGACATGAATCCTAATCTCTCCTCCAACATTTTTATCTGTTTTTCATTCTGGTCAACTTCATTCTGTTTGATCTCAACTTCAGCTTTTAGATGTTTCTCCGACATCTGTAGCTGTAACAACTGTCCATTTAGTGCTTCACTGTAAATTTAAAAAAAATCATCCCATAGTTTAAACTAGAAATACTGTGAGTAAAACTCACAAAGGATACCCCCCGCCACTGATTCATGTCAAGACCATAACTGTTTTGTTCTTCTGCTTTTTATATTTCAAATTTGAACACAAAATTAATACCGGTAATCTAACCCACCTAGGGATCATAACTTTGGTTTCAAATGGCCCTGTGGTTCCACATAAGATTTTCAAAGAATTAATTAATTATTATACAATGTATCATTTGCATTTGGTCAAGGAAATATTTCTTGTAAAAACCAATTAAATATGTTAAATGCACACCTACCTACTTTCTATATTTCAAATTTGAACAAAATCGGTATAAATTTTTACTATTTATAGTAATGACAGCCATCTTGGGAGTCCTATCTATTATACCCCATTTGCATAATTCATGAAAATTGGGTAAACGAAACATTTCTTGTAAAAACATGTTTCATATATGTTAAATGTCCTGCTATCTACTTTCTCTGTTTCAAATTTGAACAAAATCGTTTGAAAATTGTTTGCACAATGGCTACTTTTGGGGTTTTACCATTTCTAGTAATGGCGGCCATCTATATACCCCTGAACATACGTGTGTGTGTGGTTTAACAAGAAATAATGATAAAAACAAGAAAATTCAGTTCATTGGGTCCCTTGCTAATAGTTACTTTAAATTCTGATGTTCACTTATGTTCAAAAGACCATAACTCCCAGGAAAATGAACAAACCAACTCTGATTGATGATATGCCAATCTCTCCTATCAATATTGATGCTTTACATTCATTAGAGACAAAATCATCAAAACTTTCTTTGTTAGCAATCATTCAAAACAATTAAACATCAAACCATGGTGATTGGTTTGAACAAGTCTTATTATATAATAATAAATATTTAAAAACTTACTTTTCATCCTTCAAATCTGATATTGAAAATCTTGATGCTTTCTCCAATATGTTGGCAAGTCTGATGATTTCTTTAAAGATTTCACAGACAGAAGTTATTTGTTCATTTAGAGTTACTGTATCATCTGATTTTTTATCCTCAGAGACTTGAGTATCAAGACTATCGCCACTTGATGTTTCACTAATAGTAACCACATTTCCACTTTTATTTCCCGTCATAAGTGGTCCAGATTTAGGTTTGATCAAACTTGTTCTAACAGGGGCAAAAGCACTAGATCCTGTGTAACCTAGTTTTTGTCGACTGATTGTTGAAGGACTGGCCTCTACAGAGTCTGGTCCAGAACTGTCTAATTTAGCTATACCAGACACATTGCCTGAATCATTACCACTAATATTACATGAGTCCATCAAAGGTGACCCAACTTGTAAAGCCGGTGAACATACAGATTCTGAAGAACTGGATGTTGATGGGTCATATTTTTTATCAACAGCTTGCATAACCAGAGAAAGGAAGGACTGTTCATTTGTAGATTTTGGTTTAGTTTCAGTTGATTTCTTTTGCACAGGTTCTTCATCTTTGTTCTGCAAAGGAAAGTTATTTTGTTAAGCAAGTTAGTTCATGTATAAATATTTGTTTCACTTAATAAGTAAAACAGGGGTCACAACTAACTTTTTAAGATGGGCTTAAAACTGCACATGTCTTTAAATCATAAACTATAACTATTACAGCCCCATTACTCAAGACTTGTGTCAGGGTAACATAATAATTTGTTATTTAATTTATTAAATTTAAAGTCCAAGAAACCTTTTTCAAGTTCACTGGTCAATGCTTGGTCAATTTACATGTAACTTGATATATAAAATCATTTAACATTAATTACATGTAGACAACAATATGTTCACAAGTACCTGCTCTTCAAACTCTGGTTCTAATCCAACTTTTCCCCGTAGTTCACTGATAACTTTGTGCATTTTATCAGTAAGTTCTTTAACTACAACTTCACTGTCTTTTAATTCCTCTTCTTGTTTAAACAACAACCTGGAGGCATGCATCTTAGTGGCTTGTAATTCATCCTGACAGGATTGCAATGTTTCCCTGAAAATTAATCAATTTTAAATAATATTAACCAAATACTGTGATATATGTATGTTAATGCCATGCTACATTTTTAAGCTTGATTCAAATTTACAAGGAAAGCCAGAAGAACACTATGGTTCTCCTGCATCTCCTTTCCATCTCTGCACACTTTAACTAAAATTTTACAAAAAGTCGCCTTTGTTGAAAATCTCATAGCAAAGGGCCAACAGTAATTTAGGAAACTGAGAATTAGTGTGCTAAATGAACCAAGCTGATATTCTTTCAAACATTTCTTACCAAAAATCATTTGGTAGAATACAGAAATTTAACTAACCTGAGATCTTTACATTCTGTTTCAAGTGCTGAGCAATTAACCTGAAAGTTAAAAATATATATCCATGTACAATTATATATAATTACATATTTTCATTTTTGCATGTAAATTAATATTAGATCATCAATCATGTAATTAGGGATGACATGATACATGCAATTGGTATACCATTATATCTATGATAGGTACCTCCAAAAGATAATCAATACTGATTTATCAAATATTGATAAATAACTAGTAAATCCAAAAGTTATAGAAAAACAATAAAAAAAATTATTATATAAAACAAGGTCTTACTTGTTATTTATATACATGTTATTATTTATATACATGTATTTATTTAAAGCAGCTCCACTTTACATAACGTGCAGTTGTATACAAAGGCAAAGACGTCATCAATTCTTGTGCACCTTCCAATAGTTCAAAATGATGTGAAATCTTTCCAATACTTTAGTACATCTTAATACAGTATGAAGTACAATGTACTCCAAACGCATGCATGATTAAGATACGCTTTAGTCTTTTAAACCTCTAGCTTACAGGGTTAAACACTGTTAGAGGTGACCTTAAACAATTCACAATCCATATCTACCTGTACTGCTATTTAATACCACACAGTCTCAAATATTAAGATAATCTAACTCGGATACAAATTTTTGTACTTACAGAAAGCACCCTGTTTTCTTTTTCATAAGAATTCAACTTAGAATAAGCTAAGTTAGTATTTGCTTCCAAGTTTGTGTATTTTTCCCTTTCTTCCTCGATACATTCACGACATTCAAATAAATCTTTCTCCATTGTTTCAATGTCCTGTTCTCTAGACTCCAGCGTATGTTGTAAGTTCCTTGTCAATAATTCATATCTGGATTTAGAAAATCAGAAAATAAAAAGATCGTCAAAATGTGTACATGTACAACTTTTATTTTATCACCATAAGTTGTATGTCTATATATCTACAACATGATAAGAGTTAACATGTACATGTATGGCAGATGTTGCAGCTACATGTATACAATAGACATTTTAAATGTACATGTACCAGGGTTTAGTTTCACAATCATTTATTAACAAAGATGTTCTCTAAACTTAAATCTTACCATTAACATTTCAAATCTTAATAATTTTGTTAATTTTTAAAATATTCAGGAATTTAAGGGGCCATCTTAAAGAACACACTCGATTGAAATATTTAGTTTTTTCTAAAATATTTATTAGTAGTTCCAAAATTTGCTAAGATTAAGTTAAGGAAAATCTTAGTTAAATGATTGTGAAACCAGGGCCAGTCCATAATGGATTTAGGCCAATACCTTCAGAAAACATTAATGAACCGAAAGCTCTGTAAATAAAGGTTTTGGCTCTACACATTCTGCAATACTATATATATTCATGCATGCATAACTTTCCCTTATTCATATTTGAAAATTTGCAAAATGTTGGTTTCCTTTTCTTTCCGCTGAAGAATCCATTGGTTACTAATTTCACAGCTTTTTTCAATGATCTATTTATTTTGAAAATATATGTACAATTACATAAAAAAAAATAAAATATTTTTTATGTTGTCTAATTTGAATTTTTGAACTTTTCTGAGCATTTCACTTGTTACATTTATTTATATATAACTGTTTAAGTGTAAAACATAACAGGAATAAAATGTTACCTGTGAACCTCATCTTGTAAGTCTTTTACTTTCTTTGAAGAAGTTTCAGCTAAATCAGTTATTCTATAAAAGAACAAAGCAAGACTTTATTACTCCAATATAAAAACCAAGCTTATACACACTGTACTTGTCCTTATTTGAAAATTTTAAAACAATATTTAGAGTCAGCACATACAATGTACTAAGTACATGTACATGCAGATGTACAACGAGAAAGATTGTAACTGAAAAACATACATTGTAAACCTGGCAAAAGTCAACACAACCAAGAATACGGAAAAAGTTTATATCACTTCAACAAATTTAGTATCAAGATTATATCATTATGCATTTTAATTCTTTACATAATTATCATGAGGCTTGGTACCAAATATACCCATTTTCCAAACATTAGTAATGTTATTTTTACACAAGATTTTGAATACTACTCTCCTAGTGTGAGAAATTTTTTTCAGTTCACATGCTGGAGGTTGGTGGTTTTTCTCAGGCACAAAGTGCTACTTTCCTTCATCCTTTGGTTCCTGATTAAAAATCATGCTATAATTACCTTTCATTAAGTTTACTTATTTCTTTATCCTGAAGGTTAAGTGATGCAGTGAGTCCCTGAATTTCTAGAAATCCTGATTTTTCATTTTCCTCAAGATCTTCAACATGTTTCATCAGCCCTTGTTTAGTAAGCTCTGTATCTTGTAAAGCTGAAAAAGTATTACCCGTATATAAAATAAAGTATAAATACCTATTGATAACAAATAAGAAATGAATACATGTATAAAGATCATTGGTGGCGTGTGGCAAAGATCATAGATCACAGACAAGGTAAATAAGCTAAAACTAAACTATCTAATCAAGGTAAAAGAATTACCGGTATGAAAATTGCTGCAACACATTCTACTTTTATTGATTGGAACATTTATAATTGCACTTCAGTTTTTTATTTAACAAATGATGTTAAAAAATTTAAGTAATTCAATATAAAATAAATGTAGCTGTGTAAATGTACAGTCAAACCTGTCTATAAAGGCCACCCAAGGGAACAAGAAGAAGTGGCCTTTTTGGGCAGGTGACCTATATATGCAGGTTCGAACAATATAAGTAAAGAACAGTTGGGATACGATTCTACTGGCATTTATAAGCAGATGGCCCTTATATAGAGGTGGCCTCTAAGGCAGGTTGGACTGTATCATCAATAAATGGCTGTCCGTTTTATCAAATGCCTACAAGTGAATATACATTAACAATGTACTTATATATAATTTCTATAGTTAATGAAGTTAAGCATATACATGTATGATTACTTGGTGATGTTTTATACAGTCTAGAAACATTCTGATATGAAGCTTAATATCTATGAGTAAATTGAACACCATTTACAAGTTTGGTAGAAAAAAGCTTTGAGCTGATGGCATGACAACATATAAACTTACATTTTCAAGTGCAGATAGTTACTTACACCCTAAAGACAATTTTTTCAAAATGTACAATTAATGTGTGATTTTAAAGTAAAATTGTGGCGAGGCTGAGGCAGCATGTGTAAACAACAATCTGTTTCATTACCTTGCAGGTCTTTTTTGCTGCCATTTTTGTCTGAAAGGAAAATGCACATAGTGCAGAATTGTATAGTTTGAGACATTTATTGTAAAATCTATTTTTGTTGGAAATAATAATATTACTTGTACCCTGCTAGAAAAAAACTAAGAAATCACAAGTTTGTATATTTTTTAACACTACATGTATGTCAAAACAAAGTCATTTATATGTTATGCACTTGCAAAACTCTTCCCAAATTTATTTTATTCTAACATACATTAGCTACTACAACAGTGAATCAACCTGGCTTTTTTTAATACAATAAGTACTTCCTTTCTACTGCTACAATATCATTATGTACATGTAAATGTCATTTTTATATTGGAGAGAGAGAGAGAGAGAGAGAGAGAGAGAGAGAGGAGAGAGAGAGAGAGAGCAGTGCATTACCTATTTTTGTACTGGTCAATTCATTACTTAGTAATTGCACTTGTCGTGTGGCACTCAATAAATCTGCTGAAGTATTGGAATACAGATTTTCAAACTGAAAAGGAAAAAGTAAAGCAAAGTTACTAGACAGTAAATATTACAATTCATAATAACATTACTACTGTTTTTTTTATTGTTTATCTCTGTTAAAAATTCATGATGTCTCCTATAGTGCATAACCACTACACTAGCTCTGTGGTAGTGCTTGCTTCATATATGGAAGGCCGTGGGTTCAAACCCCAGCTGGTCTGTAGTTTCTACTCTTTAGCCAAGCATTAGACATGAAAGCCACTGGGCCTTTTGGAAGAGACCTTAAAAATTGATGCCTCCTGTCACAGCAGATGTGGCAAGTTAAATAACCCTCCCTGCACATTGCCCTAAGCAAAGTAAAAATTTCTTCAACTTCACCTAAAGCTTGTGATGTCTCAATATGAGTGAAATATTCTTGACTGGGAAGTAAAAAACCCCATTTGATCAATCAATCAATCCTATAGTGCATAAGAGCTTGTTTTACATGGAGAACTTACATATAACACAATAAAGCTAGATTTACAGAGACAGACATGTAGGGTATATATATAACATGTTATACCTGCATCATGTTCATTCTAGTTGTCTCCATGGTTCTTTTCATACTTTCATATTTCTCTAGGATTTCTTTCTGTTCTTTTGCACATCTTTCTGATTCTTCCTTATTGTCTTGTCTCTGTTTGACTACCTCAGCTTCCTAAAATTGTGAATGTTTTAAGACTAGAGGATTGGAGTTTAAAATCATGAAGTAAATCTATGCCTTCATACCGATTATACATATACACTTTACATATATATATACATATACATATATATCTGTGTGTGTGTGTGTGCGTGTGTGTGTGTGTATTTTGCTTACTTTCCCACCAATTAGACTACATAAAAATCACATTTAATTATACTTTGTCTCTGCATTTTTTATGAATAGCATTAAATACATGTACGTGTAGGTTCTTGAGTTTTAAATAATTCATGACTTGTTTTACAGTTAACCCATGCAAAAGCATCACCTAGTAAAATATTGGTAAACAGCATTATAAACTATAAAGAAAACACCAAAGCCATTCAATTTTACCAGAATGATATTGCCCTTCCTTTATGATAACCTGATTCCATATATGGACCTTTCAGTGTTGATATCGGACTTTCAAAACGTTATGTGGGACCTGACAAGAATAAATGCAGAAGGTCCTGGACCGTCCATGAAAAAACATAATTTTGAACCCCTGCTACAAGAGGCTGCTGTTTTATAGGAAAATCCATTTTTGGATCAATAACATGCAAGTACGTACTCCAGTGGTATAATGGCAATAGGGACAATTCTAGTAAGTAATTGCTCAGACAAGGATCTTGTAAGTGACAAATGAAATACTTAGTACTAGTATTATCACAACTGTAATGAGAACAACTGGCAAGAAGAGAAGACAAGTAGAACACTAGAAAACACAAACAAACCTGTTTATCTATGTCTGCTTTCATTATCTTCAACCTTTCTGATGAAGCTTTTACTCTCTTCAAGTTTTCCATTAATGCCTCTTTGACATCAGCCTAAAAAATTTAAACTCATATTTATTAATATGAACATGTGCATGTATATAACTTCATTTTCATAAAGTCAATTTCATTTTTGTTTTGGTAACACATAGACAAGTGGTTAAAGTATGCAGACTACACTCTGAGGGTTGTAAAGTTGAGTCCCAATCAAGGCTGCATGGTACTTGCCTTATTTTGGGGCCAATGACACAATGGCCTGTTCTACATTTAACATTTCTAGGTTGACCTTAAGACAGATTGATGGGCATACCATCCAAGGGAAAGTTTTGTACTCTCAGACAAATCAGCCCACGGAAACAAGAACAAGTCTTTTGGTTATGGACATTATTAAGTTATAAGTATGTAATATTTTATAAACATTTTTTCTATGTTTGGGGTGACAGTGTACCTGCATTTTTTCTGCACTTTGAAGACTCTCTGCCAGTTCTTTGTACTCTGACAACTCTGAATTAAGTTCCATAATTAAATTTTGTGCACTCTTCAGCTCAAGACTGTTGTCACGACGGAATATTTCAGCCTGTAAATCCTCAACCTAAAATAAACAAATGCAGTGAATTAGGATCCTGTAGTAGCTGAGTAGGTACTTTTTTGTGATTCGTGTTTATGTTTAAAGCGTCATTACTCCCAGGAAAATGAGCAAACCAACCAAGATTAATGAAATGTGTATCTCTTATCAACGGTGATGCTTTGCCCCAAGTTTTATATAATAGTGCTTCATAGTTTTGGAAAACTACTCTGAACAAGTGTCTGGACGGACAGACAGATGTGTGAATTGAATTTCCACCCCCTCCCCTTTCCCCTAAAGGAGTGAGATAAAAAGAAACTTTTCACTCAACTCAAATAGTGTCAACAATTGCCAAATTTTTAACCAATAAGATCTCTATTCAATCAATAGGAAGCAAAAAAGCTGCATACTGTTTATTTCTACAAAACAGCAAAATGGGATAACAATCAAACCAGCAGATATTGGTAAAATGAACTGTGTATTAGTGGAGGATTGGGGTTTTATTAAAACATCACATTAAATTTTGAAAATACAATATACAGTCAAACCTGTCTATAAAGACCACCAAAGGGAACCAGTAAATGTGACCTTTTTGGGCGGGTGGCCTTTATAAACAGGTTCAAATAATATAAATGAAGAACAATTGGGATACAATTCTACTGGCCTTTATATAGAGGGGACCTTTAAGGCAGGTTGGACTGTACATGTATATGAATACTATGAAGTGTTTGGTTTTTAATACCTCTTTTAAGTGTAACTTCTTTACAGTTAATAACTCCTCTTTCAAGTTGGAAATTTCTGATTTCAATTCTTCACATTCAGCCTGAAAGAGAACAATACAAATATATATAATTTAACCACTATACAACAAGTGTTGTCAGGAGGACATAGATCTAATCTAATCTATGATAAAACTTTCTTCCATATCTGCTCATATGAGATAGGTTTTTTTTGCCACATGAGATAGGCGTATCTAACATGAACATGTGATCTTTTGTGACATCATAATCAAAAGACAATTACATGATGTCATTATGAGGGGAACATGACATCATCTTGCGGGAAAATGACACTCAAGTCTTCAAAATTTAGATATTTTGAGTGTGTTTCGAATGTTTATTCTAGGATTTTAGAATGAATAACTTTATTTTCTAGTTTATACTTATTGTTTAACCAAAATCGGGTACTATCTTTTCGGTGATCATTTTAATTTTTAAGTATAACGTTAAATAACTAAGCTAGATTTTTCAAATATTGCGTCGATGTATATGTAAATCAGATTTGATGCCATTATTATATTAGCATTAAAATGGAAGAAAAATCCATTATGAGTTTATCCATGTAGGATAGGGAAATCTCACCCTCAGGGTTAAATATTTCTGTCAGAGACTCTGCAAGCCTCGTCTCTGACTGAAATATTCAACCCCTCTGGTGAGATTTCCCTATCCTTCATGGATACTCATAATGGATTCTTATATTCCCTGTTGGATGTCGAAACACAAACACACTCACATGTACAGGCAAGCTAATAACTAGATAATATGGTGTAACCATAAATCATTTTGCCGTTTAGAATTTTCTTATTTCAAAAATATTTTGTGAAAGGTTTGGTAGAACATATGTGGATGAATATGAAAACACTGATAGCATTTTTTCCTTTACTCTTTAACAGCTCTATTTCTAACTTGTGTGTCTAGAAATATTATGGAAGAGAATTTCACATTTATAAATAATTATAAACCTTGACTTGTTCCTTTTCTTTTTCAATTGTATCCAACTCATCAATCTTGTTCTGTCTTTGTTTTAGTTCCTGTTTTAATTCAGTTATCTGGTGCTTGAACTTGTCTCTGTCCTTTCCTACTGTAGTTATCTCCCTTTGTAGACGGTCGTTGGTGATGGACATGGTGTCCAGTTGATTTGCCAGTGTTCTGGGGTGTTGTCTCCTAACCTCTTCAGCAGTTAATCTGTAGATTTATCAAAGTTCATTTGTTAAAGAAGTGGAATAATTATAAGTTTTAGTTGCTTTCCAAACAAATAACCCCCATCAAAACAAAAAGTTTTTGTGAAGTTGATTTTTGTCATGAGTACAACACAGAACTTCTGATGCCTAATATGAAATAGTTAACACAATATACAGTGCTAACTATAACTGAAAGGCAAACAAACTTGGTCATCATGACAGAAATGTCACAAGTAGTAATGCAAAACATTTTGTATATTTTTTTTGTTTTCAGATGACAAAATAAACCATTCATTTCCAAAATAAAAATACTTTTGTCATTGATTTAAAGTTGAGTTGAGTTATGGTGTTTAACGTCCCAGTCAAGAATATTTCACTTATATCAAGATGTCGCCAGCTATAGGCAAAGATGCAGAAATTTTGCCTGTGTGTTGCGCTGATGGCATTATACACAACAGGGTTCTTTATCGTGCCAAGCCCACCGTGACACGGGACATCATTTATGTAAAGTTCCCATCTGAAAGAACCGTGACTTTCATTTCGTAATGCCAAGTGCTTGGCGAAAGAACAGTCACTACCCACTTCCAAGTCTTGGGTCAGACCCAGCTGGGGCTTGAACCCACAACCTCCCACTTATGTAGCGAGCACTCTACCAACAGCTGTGGTGTTTCATTCATTTAGGTTGTCAAAAACAAAAATACACATTTTTCATATAAAACACATAATATAAGCATGCACCTCTATTGTTTGAAACCATTAATGTAAAATCAAAGTAAGATATTAATTAGTGATACCTCCTTCCTTGTTTGTTAGGTAACTTGACTGGAGTCATCGAGGTATGGGAATCACAACCAATACTGTCTGTCATTGTATACTTAGATGAACATTCTATTACAACATTGGTTCCTTGGTCAACAAATATTGAGGTGACTGTCTCAGTAGAAGTGTCAAGTACTGTCGGCTTTACCATCACACCCTGATCTTTATGTGGGAACATGAAGGGAGATGATAACGTATTCACAGTGTCTGGTTCAATCTGAAATCCAAGTTCACGCTTCACCGGTGTACAAGAATGATCTGTCATAGTTGACATTTCTGTCCTTTGTTGCACTAAAGGTGAACAAGCACTATCTACACATGATAAAACAGTATGTTTATTTGGTATTGGTGAGCATGCCACACTGGAATGGCTGACAACAGACTGTATAGACACGTCACACACAGCAGCACTAATCTGTGCACTGGAATCCTGTGTAAAAACGCAACTGGTATTCATTTCTGAGTCAATGGTATCAACAACGCAACTGGTGTTCATCCCTGAGTCCATGGTATCAATCAGTTTACAGGGTGAACAACCAATGTCTTCATAGGAAGCATGATCTGTATTAGTGTGTGAATCACATGTGTTTATTTTACATGGAGAGGAAGCCACATCTGTGCTATTCACTGTTACTGGATTTGTTTCTGAGTTACAAACACTGACTTTAAAGGGAGAACATGCCACATGATTTGACGTAACTTCTTCACTGTTAACTTCTGAATGACATGTCTCTGTTTCCAGGGGTGAACATCCCAAATCTGAACATTTAATAACCTCACTATCTTCATTTTGACTGTTATGGATATTAGAGGACTCATCAAGATCAATTGTATCACATATTTGAGTGTCCAAATCTGAATCAGTAACAGTTTCACCTTGCTTCAAATCTATTGCTTCAACATTGGTTTCTTCTGAAACATGTGACATACACTTATCAATACTACACTCATCATCAGGCAGCACACTAGTGTCTTCATTTAATCCAACATAACAGTTAATATCTTCCCCAATACTTTTTAAATTTAGATTTTCTTCTGATGCCATTTCATTGTCATTTTTGATTTCTTGTTCCCCTTGTGATTCAGAGCTAGGAGAGGAAACACCTGTAGGTTCTCTACGTTCATCTTGTATTACTGATGATTTTTTGTCAGATACACACAGGTCAGATGTCACAGGTAAAACATTAATGTCTGATACTGATGCATCTTCATCAACAATCTGACTGTCTGTTTCCCAGTCCACCACTTCTGTACATATTATTTGTGACTCCTTATTTTCAATCAATCCTCGATCATCAGAAATAATTCCATGTTCATCACTTCCCTTATCATCATCATCATCATCATTTTGGTCTGTTAATGATTCTCCATTGTTAAAATCAACTTTACTTTTAGTCTGGAAACATAAATACAGACAATTAATAATATCAGGGCTAAATAATCCATTGGGCCTAAGTATGAGAACATCAAATTTTTCTATTGTCCCACCGACAAGAAAAAAAATAGAGCATATTGTCAATTTTGAGAAATACAATCAAACCCCATTTTAATGCCTCTCAATATCTTTACTACCTCGATAAACACTGCAGTAACACAACAAACTCTCTCTAATAAAGTTATTAAAAGAAGATAGACTTGATCCGATTAAAATACATGAAATATTTGCATAATTAAGCGTAGCTGATAAACTATACAAGACTAATATGTACATTAACTTTTTTTTTACATCAAGCATTAACCATTGCTACTGCGTACCAGTAGTTCACAAAATATAACAAGCAAAATATTTTCAGTCTTAAAATGTCTTAAATTAAAGGTCCGAAATATAATTAAGGATTGACATTTGGTTTTAACTGTTCATCAAGGTATAAACTGTTGAAGCAGGCATGGGCAAATCACATAAATTGTGAATAGGTTTGTGGATGATTTGCTGCAGCCTGATTTAACAGTTCATACTTTGATGAACAATCAAAAAACAAATGTCAATCCTTGTATTTACAATCATGTAAGTGTTCCTTTTGCAAATGATGATTTATCAGATTGATCAGAAGACGTTGATTCAAAAATATCAATTGGTACTATTTGTGGAAGACTTTGCACATTATTAAGTTTCATATCCTATGACGGAGCTATTTACACTTTAACAGTTTATCAAAAAATAATGTCAGTTGTAGAAAAGAAATGATATAGAGAGTGATACTTTGATTTTAAATACATATATATATTTGAAGATTATACCTCTATCTGTGTTACTTCTGTGGTTTTATTTACACAATAAGTGTGATCAACTCTGGCATCTTCATGTACAGAAACAGGAACTCTTAATCTACAGAAGAAATAAAATATTAAGGACTACCGTATAAATATAAAAAGCATACGTTTCACGTTAATTATGATAAATACATGTTTATAATGAAATAATCCAATACATGTAATTGAAATCTTTCAAAATTAATTTTTTCTCCTACAAAGTCAAAAATACAGTGTACATTCTTATTCGATTTTTATATTTTTTTTAATGCTGCAGTTCATCAGATTTGCTAGTTTTAAAATCTGGTTCATTACTTGATGAACCAGGAAAAAATGACAGTCAATTCTTATATTTACAATTTATTTTTTCTTTACGAGAGCAAAATTGCAAATTCCGTTGAATGAAATAAATTCCAATGATTTGAAAAAGAATTTTTAACGGTGGACGTGACCTGGACATGGAACAGCTGTTCAGAAACATTAAGCCCCGCCCATTTGACATCATGTCTGGAAGAAACAAAATAGGTCATCAATCTTGGATAATATTTCAAACAAATTTTATTTCAGTCAATGACAAAAAATTACATATTCATATTTATGGTCAAGTTACAGTTATTGAAGGTAGAGCTTGTTAAAAAACCAGACTTAATAGACGATAGAGTGCTCGACATCTGGACTTGCGGATTGGTATTCGACTCGGGAGTATTGGTATTCATGCGCGATGTGAAAAACCGATGTTTATGTGAATCATGAAAAAAGAAATCAAACTGGGTTCAACGTAGAAGTGTTAATGACAAACCCTGCTATCTTCCTGCCAGGTGTCTTCACTAGACTTTCAGTCTGTGGCTTCTTTATACTTCTAGTAAAGACCACCTGTTGATTTACATCCTGTAGCGGGTTTCTTACAGGTGGTGTACACAAATGTGGTACTACTGTGTCTACAGTCTAAAATAAGAAAATGTTTTACTGTATAAATTAATAATGTTTCAACAATAAAGAAAAAGTATTTGTTAGTTTTTACATATCAAATGAATAAATCAAAAAATGTAAAAATAATAAATCCTTCTATTGAAAATGTATGACAAAATATGGGAGTTTTTTTTTATTTACATAAATTCCAAGTAACTGCAGGTGTAAGTTTATTGTTTGACAGTCAAGTGTGTAAGTGTGAGAAGTAGCAGTGCTCAGTCAAATAAAAAAATTTGAATCACTAAACTCTAACTTTGGGTGAGGATTTTTTAAAACTGCTTTTCTGGATGAAAATTGCAGTTAGCCAACTCTTATTCATATATGCTAAGGCATACTTCAATGTTTCAAACTGTCATATCTCGATTTGAAACTGATAGACATGAGAGGTGTTTGTGGAATGCTCTGCTTGAGCAACTTGCCTGAACTTGCCATTTTTAAACAAAATAGTCTAACATATATTCAAAAGTTGCACAGGATACATTTTTTTAACTAACACAAATCTCACCTTCTCGAATCGATGGATGTTTTCTTTGTTCAGTGATTCCATCTCATACTTTCTTCTCTTTTTTAAAGTATCTAAAAAAATAAAAAATAAATTAAGTTCATAAACAAATACTATACTAAAACAACCAAAATTTCACAAAAGTTGATGTCAATGTCAAGAATTGTGAACTGTATAAATCAAGTTTGACACAATATTGACTCCTCCGTCATCTGCCAGCATTGCTGAAAATAACAACATTGTAAATCGCTATAGGGAGAACCTGATTATTTTGCGAAGTAATTATTGACCCATATGTGGCAATACTGTGGAATAATGGAGCCACACCTTGTTTTAATTTGTTGCGATTTCCTGGAAGACTCTGCGCAAGTTGGTTGACAACTGTGTAAACAGTTGAAGTTCGCCACTGTACCACATGATGCTGTTGTGGGCTCCATTTGTAAATTGCATTTACAATACATTATGTAAATGCTACTGTAGGAACCACTGTGACTGTGACAGTGAAATACTCTTTATATCCATAGAAAATCAAATAAATTTGAATAAAGTTGATATTTTTCACTTACTTGTACCTAGTCGTAATAGGAAATCTGTATGCGCATCCGCGATTGTCATAAAGTATGTCTGTAGAAAGGAAATTGTTGGCGGTATGGGGATTTTACACATGCGAAAATGACGATGTTCACACCGGAAGTGATGTCCTTGGTGATGTTTTACGTCATATGCGCAACAGAATCCACCATTTGCCTGGTTTTTCAACATGTTAAATCCCCATAGCACCAACGTTTTACCCTGTGCAGATATATTTTGGGCTAATCGCGGATGCGCATACAGATTTCCTGTTATGACTAGGTACAAGTGAAAAATACCAATATTTATTCAAATTTATTTGATTTTCTATGGATATAAAGAGTAATTCACTGTCACAGTCACAGTGTCAGTGGTTCCTACAGTAGTTACACTGGAAATTATTTCCCTTCCCTCAACGTCATGAATCATACCAGGGTTGCCTGTTTGTAAAGCGAGCACTCTACCAATTCGCCTGAAAGAACCATATAGAAACCTGTGCATAGTAAATACTAAATGTACAGTACCATGTAGCTATATCGCTTCAGTCCTAGATATGGGTCATTTTGTATCCTCAACCGTCTGTGATTCGAGACTAATAGAAAACGAACTAAATTTGCTAACGCAACAAGAATTTGAGAGCTGAAAAATAGACAACTGATTTTTCTGGATAGTTTCACAGTAAATACCTAAATTTTGTCTTTAATGCATGAAATCGTCACTGCAGAGACGATATTCGCGTATAATAACTAAAAACAAAAATGGCCTCGAATCTTAGGACGCTCTCGATTTTAGGACGGTCGACGATACTCACTACTCTCCTAGATATCACATTTACAACTGTGTAAAATAGGTTTTTGTCTAGACTTAAATATGTAATTTTTAAAATACTCAACTTGCCATATCCACGGGTCCCAACAGGATCTTTTTTAAACCGCTGATGTTACCGTTCGCTAGCCTTTTCTGCATCTCTCAGTCTCTAGGCTAGTTATATGCGGGGGGGGGGGGGGTTATGGTGGACAATAACAATCTTCGCTCATTGTCCATTGCCAAGACAAAATTATCACACTCACCACGTTCCTATGTCTATGTTATAAATAAAATAATACTGTTTAGATCACATAAAGCCTAGATCCGGCCTATATATTCATTGATGTAATATTTCGATATTTTCAATATTGAAGTTTCCGCTTTGAACAATGCTGCGATTTGATTGGTTGGACAAAATATCGTTGTTTCGAAGTTTTCTTAGATAATAAGGATAATAAAATAAATTATTTAAAAGAATTACACTATCGTTTTTATAAAAAACGCAATGATATTTAAATGTTTATTTGTGAAAAATTACATGATTTAATGTTTTTTCGAATTTGAAGGTTTATTTACATCACGTGACCTTCAGCGCTTTTCCAACATGGAAGCCACACTGAGGAAAACTGTCACTTCTGTGACAGGTGTTCTTTTTCCAGTTACGAAGCAAGCACGTGACCCACAACAACATCAGATACTGAAAACTGGTAAAGAATGAGCAGATTTCTTCACCCAAACTAAAATGATTGCGTTTAAATACAGAAAATCGTAACTCAGTTATTAGGCACCTGTCCAGTCATGATTTTTTGTTCTCCACATTGACAACTGCAGATATATTTTGAATGAATGTTTGTCATATATGTTTTAGAATGACAGGCTGCTTATTATAATAGGGTATAGAGTGTATTTTTTAGCAACAAGTTTCAGCAATGGATAATGAAATGAATCTTGTCATTACTTCTAACCCTTGCAATTCATAAAAGCATTGACCACATAATAAAAATTTGTAGAGGGCTTGCTTCATAGGTGACCAGGTCTGACAGACACTTGAAAATAGGTAGTGACTTTTAAACGCCAAGCACCTGGCATTTACAAATGAGTGTCTTGATGGGCGTTAAACATAAAATAACCTTCCCTGCACATTGCAAAGGAATTTCTGCCATTTAACATATAGCTGGTGAAGTCTTGGTATAAGTGAAGTATTCTTGTTGTCTGAGAGAATGTAACATTAGAAATATTTCTTTGATTTATAAATGGACATGACAAAAATAATTATTCATTTCATGAGCCAAGTTTTGACTTGATGTTAAGCAATACACCCACATCTTTTATTGAATTGACCGTTTCTAGGGTTGTATGACCTTCGTAAGTATTCTTTAGGTATGTAATTGCTGTATCATGTTTATATTCATAGATATTTGTAAGACTTCACAACAGTCTGTAAACATTTACTCCCAATACTTTTAAATGAAACAATTCCATTTACTCGAGACATTACACAATCTAATAAAAAATGTACTGTAACAAACCAATATTTACAAAACACGAGATTTTACTGTATATTGCTACAACTGATACAATTGATCAAATTGCTTCTTCAGTTAATAAAGTAAAATATTCAGATTTTGTCTTCATAAACTAAAAGTGCATCTTTTGAATATTTATAAAATACTTCATTCTAAAGTATCATTTGAAAATGAGAGTTGATTTCATGACATCAGTGTACTTCTACTCATGTAAAACAACATAATAATGTCCACATAATTGTAATAACACTATGTGACCATTTGCACATTTACAGATTTTGTAAACATTTACTATCCAAACAAAATGTAAGTGACTTCTAATAATTCTGAAGTTGTAGAAATCTTGGTATACATTGTAACAGTAACACTAGGTTTCCATTAATTTAAAATAATTAGAAGCCAAATTCCCAAAATTTGTAAAAATATAGTCCTTTTTAAAATATTTTTCCACAAATTTGCTAAAATAGGTTACTTTTTGAAAGAATTCCTCAGAAATTAGTAGCCAATGGCGATTTTGGCTACCAGGAATGGAAACATAGAGTAACATGTTGTATATTATAATGTAATTAAAATAACACCATGTGACGATTTGCACGTTTACAGATTTTGTAAATGCTTAACAGCCTAACACAAAACGTAAACATGTACACTTGGAAACCTTATTTGTGTAAAATATTTTAAAAAGAATTATATTGTTAAAAAAAATGGCTTCTTATAATTCTGAAGTTGTAGAAATCTTGTTATACACTTGACGACTTGTAACAGTAATATGTTGTGACATAATAGTGAATGTTATCATTTATTTTATTTTTAGGTAATGAATATGTAACCAGTTTACCTTTACAGATGCTACTTTACTTCAATATCTTTTATGCACCATTTTGGCTTACAGGCACCCTTGTTGCTTTTGAAGTAAAAGTAAGTATGTATACACAGCCCTCAATTTTGTCAGCTAAAATGGTGGCCAAATCGACCTGGAATTGTGTCTGGCAACCTAAAATTTCTAAATGGTGAGCAGCTTGTCCACTTTAAAGTTGAACTTTTTTTGACCAGAGAACAGATAATATTTCTGCGTCACAAAATTTTCACGATACTTCTACAAATTCAGGCAATATAATGGACACTTTACATCATCATTATTGTTATATATAACACTGATGTATGGAAGTGATTGTAAGTCAGTTTTAAAAAAGGGCACTTTTGTTTTCAATACCTAAAAGATGCCTTAATTTTCCTTCATTTGCAAGAAAAGATTGCCTGGCCACTTGGAATTTCCACTGGCCACCTGAAAATTTAAATTGGTGGCCACTTTGTTTTGAAACCCACTTTGAGGGCTGGTACAGACTAACCAGCACATGTACCAGTATTATTATCTGTGTAGTCTTAAAAAGTTGCTTCTAGTAATAAGCACATCACAGTGCCTCTCACCACCTAGGTATGAATCCCACTTGGGCTGTTCCCTGTGTGAGAGGGGTATTTTGGTTGTTTTCTCTTGGCACTCCGGTTTCCTCCACTCCAAGATTAGTGTAAGTTGGTATAGCTGGTAAGTAAAACAAAAAATCTTGACTAGAACGTAAAACGCAATTGTTTCACTTCATTATTAGTGAGCATTTCTCTGGCTGGTCATAGTTTGACTTTGTAGTGTAATGTGTCAATATTTTGTTTATTTTCAGTGGTCTTATTTGGATATATTGTACCAGATCATTCTGATAGCTATATATGGTGTATACACAGTTATTGAAATTATACGTCTTTATGTTGGTTTTATGGGAAATTTGACAGAAAGAGTAAGTATGTTAAAGTGCAGTATTTTGTGCCAGTTGGATTTACCGACATACCACATGATCTTCCCCCTTTGTGCAGAAGGTTTTAAAATTTTTGGGATCATAAATTTACAGATCAAAAAATGTCTTTTTTACCGAAAATTGTCAACTGATATAATTCCAAGTTCATTGGAAATAATTGCCCGTTAGAAAAAATTTGGGGTGTCATGTGGCATGCTGGTAAACCCCATTTAAAATTTGATAGACAGTAAAATTCCAATATTCATCTCCACTATGGTATTTGTCAAATCATTGTCGCATTATAATGATGTTTGGCAATAAATTGAGGAAAGGTTTTAAAGAAAAACATAAAAATGTTGAAGGGCATTGTAACAAGGTTTTACTGTACATAATTATACATACCAGCTGTGGTAAGTGAAACCTAAGTAAACTGAAAACCAATCAAACTACCATGTTGGTAGCTTAGTTGGTAGAGTGCTCGCTCCGTAAGTGGGAGGTCGTGGGCTTTAACCCTGACCGGGTGTAACCCAAGACTTGAAAGTGGGTAGTAACTGTTTTTTCGCACTGGGTGTCACGAGGTTAAAGTCACGGTTCTTTTGGCTGGGAACTTAAAATAAACGAGATCAGATGTTATTGTAGGCATGGCACGAGGACGAACCCTGCTGTATAATGCCATCAGCACAATCCACAAGGAAAAATTTCTGCACCTTTGTCTAGAGCTGGCAACATCGCAATATAAGCGAAATATTCTTGACTGAGATGTTAAACTCCATTACTTAACTCTGTCTTAAACTAAACTATTTTACAAGGACACATAATTAATATTTTAGTTTAATCAACTTGTGGAAACCAAATAATTGTCCGATGTGAACAAATTACTTAGTCAAAAAGGCAAAGTTGTCCAGATTAGATGCCTTATTTCCATAGAAAATCTAATATACTCTGGGAAAATGTGTTATATTGTCCACTTAACGTACTTGTGCCTTGTCATAACTGAAAGTCTGCATGTGTATCTGTGACTGTCACAAAGTATTTCTGTAGAAAAGAAAATGTTGCCACTATGCCTGTGCAGATTTTATGTGTCCAAAATGGCAATGTTTTTACCAAAAGTAAATTCTTTGGTGACATTTTACATCATATGTGCAAAAGGGTCTACTTTTTGCTTGGTTTTTCAACATGTTAAATCCTCATAGTGGCAACATTTTACTCTGTGCAGAAATGTTTTATGATAATCACAGATGTGCATACAGATTTCCTGTTACTACTAGGCACAAGTAAGTGAAAAATGTCAATCTTTATTCAAGTTCATTGGATTTACTAGGATAATAAAGCATAATTCACTGTCATGAAAATAGTGATTCAGACCGCAGTGTTATTGTATTGTTATTTGTTTTACAGGTACCAGAGTTAGCTGGTTGTTGGTTATTAACCATTCTTATACAATTCTCACTTATACTCCTAGTGTTACCGTATTTATCTTGTTTTACAGGTACCAGAGTTAGCTGGTTGTTGGTTATTAACCATTCTGATACAATTCCCACTTATACTCCTAGTATTACCGTATTTATCTTGTTTTACAGGTACCAGAGTTAGCTGGTTGTTGGTTATTAACCATTCTGATACAATTCCCACTTATACTCTTAGTGTTACCGTATTTATCTTGTTTTACAGGTACCAGAGTTAGCTGGTTGTTGGTTACTAACCATTCTGATACAATTCCCACTTATACTCTTAGTGTTACCGTATTTATCTTGTTTTACAGGTACCAGAGTTAGCTGGTTGTTGGTTACTGACCATTCTGATACAATTCCCACTTATACTCCTAGTATTACCGTATTTATCTTGTTTTACAGGTACCAGAGTTAGCTGGTTGTTGGTTACTTACCATTCTGATACAATTCCCACTTATACTGTTAGTGTTACCGTATTTATCTTGTTTTACAGGTACCAGAGTTAGCCGGTTGTTGGTTACTTACCATTCTGATACAATTCCCACTTATACTCTTAGTGTTACCGTATTTATCTTGTTTTACAGGTACCAGAGTTAGCTGATTGTTGGTTACTGACCATTCTGATACAATTCCCACTTATACTCCTAGTGTTACCGTATTTATCTTGTTTTACAGGTACCAGAGTTAGCTGGTTGTTGGTTACTAACCATTCTGATACAATTCCCACTTATACTCTTAGTGTTACCGTATTTATCTTGTTTTACAGGTACCAGAGTTAGCTGGTTGTTGGTTACTAACCATTCTGATACAATTCCCACTTATACTGTTAGTATTACCGTGTTTATCTTGTTTTACAGGTACCAGAGTTAGCTGGTTGTTGGTTACTTACCATTCTGATACAATTCCCACTTATACTCTTAGTATTACCGTATTTATCTTGTTTTACAGGTACCAGAGTTAGCTGGTTGTTGGTTACTGACCATTCTGATACAATTCCCACTTATACTGTTAGTATTACCGTGTTTATCTTGTTTTACAGGTACCAGAGTTAGCTGGTTGTTGGTTACTGACCATTCTGATACAATTCCCACTTATACTGTTAGTATTACCGTTTATCTTGTTTTACAGGTACCAGAGTTAGCTGGTTGTTGGTTACTGACCATTCTTATACAATTCCCACTTATACTGTTAGTATTACCGTATTTATCTTGTTTTACAGGTACCAGAGTTAGCCGGTTGTTGGTTACTGACCATTCTGATACAATTCCCACTTATACTGTTAGTATTACCGTGTTTATCTTGTTTTACAGGTACCAGAGTTAGCCGGTTGTTGGTTATTGACCATTCTGATACAATTCCCACTTATACTGTTAGTATTACCGTATTTATCTTGTTTTACAGGTACCAGAGTTAGCTGGTTGTTGGTTACTGACCATTCTGATACAATTCCCACTTATACTGTTAGTATTACCGTATTTATCTTGTTTTACAGGTACCAGAGTTAGCTGGTTGTTGGTTACTGACCATTCTGATACAATTCCCACTTATACTGTTAGTATTACCGTGTTTATCTTGTTTTACAGGTACCAGAGTTAGCTGGTTGTTGGTTACTTACCATTCTTATACAATTCCCACTTATACTGTTAGTATTACCGTGTTTATCTTGTTTTACAGGTACCAGAGTTAGCTGGTTGTTGGTTACTGACCATTCTGATACAATTCCCACTTATACTGTTAGTGTTACCGTATTTATCTTGTTTTACAGGTACCAGAGTTAGCTGGTTGTTGGTTACTGACCATTCTGATACAATTCCCACTTATACTGTTAGTATTACCGTGTTTATCTTGTTTTACAGGTACCAGAGTTAGCTGGTTGTTGGTTACTGACCATTCTGATACAATTCCCACTTATACTGTTAGTATTACCGTGTTTATCTTGTTTTACAGGTACCAGAGTTAGCTGGTTGTTGGTTACTGACCATTCTTATACAATTCCCACTTATACTGTTAGTATTACCGTGTTTATCTTGTTTTACAGGTACCAGAGTTAGCTGGTTGTTGGTTACTGACCATTCTTATACAATTCCCACTTATACTGTTAGTATTACCGTATTTATCTTGTTTTACAGGTACCAGAGTTAGCTGGTTGTTGGTTACTGACCATTCTGATACAATTCCCACTTATAACTGTTAGTATTACCGTATTTATCTTGTTTACAGGTACCAGAGTTAGCTGGTTTGTTGGTTACTGACCATTCTGATACAATTCCCACTTATACTGTTAGTATTACCGTATTTATCTTGTTTTACAGGTACCAGAGTTAGCTGGTTGTTGGTTACTGACCATTCTGATACAATTCCCACTTATACTGTTAGTATTACCGTATTTATCTTGTTTTACAGGTACCAGAGTTAGCTGGTTGTTGGTTACTGACCATTCTGATACAATTCCCACTTATACTGTTAGTGTTACCGTATTTATCTTGTTTTACAGGTAGAGTTAGCCGACTGTTCTGATACCTTTGTGTTATTCAATGATGAAGCCAGGGGAGAGATGTACATATTGTGGAAGCATTTTTTGTGTTTTTTGAAATCGTCATTGGATATTTTGCCATTAGAACTATGGTTAATTATCAGGTGACAAAGTTTCACTTAAGACAGTTTACAGATTTAGAACAATTAGGAGACGATATGTGGAAGGATAGATACGATTATTCATAAATAGACACAAGAGGTTTGTGTATCTGTAAAAAAAAAATCATCCGTCCATCAAGTAGTTTATAGAATGGCATACTATAGCCAAGCAGGATTCAAAGTTAGGCCAGTCTCTAGATTTCCAGAAATTTAAAATCATTTGTATCCAAATTTTCTAAATTTATGAAAATTGTATCTTTTTTTAAAGTATTTTTTCACAAATATGTTGAATAAGGTTACTTTTTATATAAAAAAAAATCTCAGAAATTAGTTGCCAATGATTGTTTTCTTGACTACCAGGAATGGAATTATAGCAGTTTGACATTACAGTTAGACATGTACGATTCTGTAATTTCTCTTATGAAACACATAAAATATTAGATAGTCTAATTTTGAACTCTGACTATAGGTCTAAGAGTATGAACAATATTTAAGGCTATGTAGTGTGTGTTATAAACATACTGGTACTGATATATTTTATCACTGAGCTGAAAGATCCTCAAAATGTGATTGGGAAGAGGTCAAATCGTTTTCTGTTTGTAAAAAAAAAATCCCGAATTATAGGTATATTGTAAAAGTCTTTGTGAAACATGAAAGACCTACATACATGTGCATGAAGATAAATTCTTTGAAATTTTACCTACCGGTAAAAAAGGTTTTGGACTCGGTACAATCTGCACATGTTTACCATTACCTAGGAATGACCTGGTACCATTACCCAATCCCTCTAGGGGCTCATCCAAGTACAAGAAACTTGCCTAAGGTCAGTGGTTTTCTCTGAACAATGTATAATGGGGCATAAAACTCTTAATTGAAATCTTATTGATAAAAATATCAATGTATATGAAGTGACCTTAATATATGTTATAATATTTTACTGAACATATTTGACATTTCGTCGACCACACCCACAATGTTCCGACACTGGCTGCTATCACAGTACCAAACCAGCGTCAAGGCAACTAATGGCATACTTGTGTCAGTGAAGTCATTAAACAGCACAATTCATTCTTTTTGCATCTTATTCAACATGCCGGGCCTTAGATGGAACATTGTGGGCGTGGCCGGCGATCTGTCAATTGAGTACATACATTTGTGATGTTTTATCCATTAGTCTTTGTCAACATACCCAAGTATAGGCAGAGCTGCCAACCCTATTTTGTGTAATTGCGGGTTCGTTGGCAGCTCTGTATAGGGTATTTACAAAGTATGTACCTGTCTTATTGGGATATTGAAATAGATGGAACATGCATTGTTCTTGTATAGTACATGTAGGTAGAAAAGTCAGATGTAGTTATGTTACAGACATTTAGTGCTTTGTTAATATCAGATAACATTGTTGTATAGGCAAACAATATTGACCTGTCTGCTTGACCTTTAATTTATATATTTATTGTGGACGTGCATATAGGGAATTTAGGCCTAAGTATTGTCTGTATATATTATGGGGAACACTACATTGTATTTCCAAAGAACATATATTATCTGTAAATACTAACACTACCCATGTACTGTCAGTGTGTCCTAAGGTATGGATATTCTTTATGAAAGGTCAAGCAAACAGGTTAGTGTTGTCTGCCTAAACAATAATTTATGTGTATATATGTATTTTTTATATTTATGTATATATATATAAAAAAATTTTTTTTAGAATATTTATTAAAAATTTCATACAAAACTTTTTTTGTGCTTTTTGTTTTGTCTGAATCAAAAGATAAGACCAAAAATACTGAACCAAAAATACTGAAAATGTGTGGGTTATTTAGTTTGATCATTACCTGGGGTGAACTATCTGCCTTGAGGATAGTGAGTTACTTAAGGAATAAAAAAGCAGCTTATCATCCTTAAGACAGATAGTTCGGTCTAACCATTACAATATAATCTACACCAGCAGCAAGCACATATTGTGATGATTGGTATTGTATCTGGATTTAGGATGCCAGGTGATACCAGATACTGATGCCTTCATTGTTTTCTTGCTATAAAACTTAAAGTGAAAGATTCCAGTCTTGATCTAATCCCAGTTGGTCCTTAAGCTTATGTTCACACATTGTGTTTCACAGCTCTTCTTAAGAATACATTAAAACAATCTGTCACATTTGGCAACCATGTTAAAAAGCGACCTTGTATTTTCAAATTATTATTGGTAGTTTCATCTATTAACCTTTGATATTAGGGTGAGAGTTAAAAACAAACATACTAGTCCATGTTCAAATCACAACCTTAAAATCAAAGTAAAAACTTTGAAAACAGGCATATTAGTTTAACACGCGAGCTTCCAGGTTAAGCAGCTTCACCATCGAGGGTGAAATTGAAAACCATGGGACGTCAAATATATTCAGAGACACCATACTTACCAACAATATTATCATAATGATGACGGCCATACAACTTTGAGGGCATTGGTAAGTGTATGGTTGCAATATCCCTGCGTAAAAATATTTGCAAGCAATCGTTTACTTGTATAAAATTCCCGTAGTGGGAACAAGCTCTGCCATATCACATTAACTGTGAAACAAATGCACAAAACGTTGGTATGCTGCTGCATAGAAGTTGACAGTAATCAAGTTTGTCATATAGCTTTAAATGCAGTGGCCTTTAATGCAGGTTTGACAATGACTATTCATACATTTACTCACACGCATAAGCTAATAAATATTTCCCTATCTGCTGATCTAGCACCATAAATAGTGATTGATTTATTACGTGCACCACAAAGCATTTGGTTATGAATAACTAATTTCATTAAAATAATCTTTGCGGTAAAACGAGCGTGTAGGGGATCTTGGGAGCAAGAAAACAATTTCCAACATACGTGAACTTTCAACTTTTTATCTAATCTCAAACTCACTTTATGTTGAATCTACTATTTGTTGAACATGAAAAGTCCACTAACCAAAATAGATGGCGACTAAATTGAACAAATACATTACATATACATGTGTTATTTAAAGTTTGATAGATCAAATTAAATACATTTTTTGTACAATCAGTTTGATAAATCGCTAGAGAATTAAACATTTTGCCACAGTTTCCTTGTAGGCTTAGCATGTTCAACAAGTCTTGACGTCACGCCGACGCTAATTTGAGAGCACTCCCATGTATGTATTCAATATATGCCATATCCACAAGCTTTCAAAGTTTAATTTTCATTTTGAAATATATTTCCTTGTCGGGGATGTTTTTGTCATGAACGTATTTTGATTTTTTGATTGGATCGTATAAGACACTTTACGTTTCATAGAAGTACAAATCAGTCTAAAAATGCAGCTAAATAAGGTTCTTGACAACAGCCATAGCAACCCAAAAACACAACACAACAAAACGGCGAATCAACACATACCGAGACAATTGATACAGAACTCCCGGCTTTGGACGAGCATGTGAACTACAAGACCTGTTCAACTTTTGATTTACAAAATGATCTTTTATAATTCAGATTTCACTGTAACAAACTATTACATCTTTCACTTGTTTTACAATCTTTCTGCAGCTCATGTTCAACTTCAAAAGCCCTAAAACAATGCCTTCAACAACGATGTTAGTTTTATGTCGGGTCATTTTCAAATGTCATGCAAATTGTATTTCTACACTGGGTCATATATCTAACAAGCAAAATTGTTTTGTGCGGAATTTCTTGCGTGAAAAAGTAGGAACATCACGGGTGGTAATTGTTACGTTATAAATTGAACCGGTCTTGTAATGGCGAAATGGACGAACATTGTCGACGTTATTTGCGTATTTAAGTGACTTGGTAATTGTTCTGTGCATACCTAGTGGATAACTATCGCTTCAAGATAGAACAGAAAATGTAAATTTAAAAAATATGACCAAGCATTGCAGTGTATTACTTTTTATTGATCAATCACATATTACTTTTTAAAGTATTACTTTTATTGCCTAATTGTATATATTACGACTTAATGTCAAATAATACATTCCAGTATATATATATATATAGTTTAAAAACCATTATTCTGCAGTCATATCAATCCTTATGTCGCAGCCATATCCGTCTTTATTCGGCAATCATGTCGTGCCCTTATTCGGCAGCCATGTAACGAATTAGTTTATGACAGTTTTTTTGTGAATTGCATGAATAGCAACACTGTGTTTCATATATCCACTTATGCGATTTGTGCATATAAACGCAAAATGGACGAACTTAATACTATCAGCGAAGCATCTATTCATATTCACTGTTAATATCCTTAGTAAATACTTTTATAAACGTTGTTCATTGTCGAATTATTCTATTGAATATGCCATACTTCTATGGATCCATGTACGTCCTCAATTTTTGTTTGATTTGCTCATTGGTTAATGAAATAAAGAACGTGCATTTTAAAGTGTAACCTAGAACCACAGGAACTTGTAATTAATGTCTTTACTATCCGGACTTCCTTTACTTTTCTGGCTGCTGGTCTGGATGGTACAGCTAGACATTAATTACACTGGGCGAAATAACACCTTTTAGACACATTTTGTCATTGCCAACAGGTATACAAAAGTTCAGCCCTTTATCAAGACAATCTTTTATATACATTTTGTTTGTCAAAAGGTTACCTTTCATATTTTGAATTGTACAAAAGATTCAAAAGGTAATGTTTCATCTTTTGGTCATAGTCAAAAGGTAATATTTTATTATCTTTCGGATAGTGTCAAAATATAACATTTTCTTTTTTTCCAACTTTTGTTTAAACTTCAATGGAAAACCTTTTATATATTTTGATTCACATGAAATTGTCATATTTCCATCCTTTTCTGTGTTCTATACAACACAAAATGTCATATTTCGACATCTCTCATACCTTTCATACAACAAAAATGTCATATTTCGACATCTTTGCATACCTTTCATACAACACAAAATGTCATATTTCGACATCTTTCATACAACACAAAATATCATATTTCGACACCTTTGCATACCTTTCATACAACACAAAATATCATATTTCGACACCTTGCATACCTTTCATACAACACAAAATGTCATATTTCGACATCTTTCATACAACACAAAATATCATATCGACACCTTTGCATACCTTTCATACAACACAAAATATCATATTTCGACACCTATGCATACCTTTCATACAACACAAAATATCATATATCGACACCTTTGCATACCTTTCATACAACACAAAATATCATATTTCGACACCTATGCATACCTTTCATACAACACAAAATGTCATATTTCGACATCTTTCATACAACACAAAATATCATATATCGACACCTTTGCATACCTTTCATACAACACAAAATATCATATTTCGACACCTATGCATACCTTTCATACAACACAAAATATCATATTTAGACACCTTTGCATACCTTTCATACAACACAAAATATCATATTTCGACACCTATGCATACCTTTCAAACAACATAAAATGTCATATTTCGACATCTTTCATACAACACAAAATATCATATTTCGACACCTATGCATACCTTTCATACAACACAAAATGTCATATTTCGACATCTTTCATACAACACAAAATACCATATATCGACACCTTTGCATACCTTTCATACAACACAAAATGTCATATTTCGACATCTTTCATACAACACAAAATATCATATTTCGACATCTTTGCATACCTTTCATACAACATAAAATGTCATATTTCGACATCTTTCATACAACATAAAATATCATATTTCGACATCTTTCATACAACACAAAATATCATATTTCGACACCTATGCATACCTTTCATACCATAAAATATCATATTTCGACACATTTGCATACCTTTCATACAACACAAAATGTCATATTTCGACACTTCGAATTGTTATATCTGTGATACAACACAAAATGTCATCTGTTTAAAATCAACTTAATCGTCATGTATCGGATTTTCATAATTTGACGTGTTTTTAACATTGCACATCAAAAACGTTATTATTATTTTTTTTATACATCTTTCTCTCTTTTATTTCAACAAGAAATGCGACATTTGATATATTTTATACGGGGGCCGCGGTGTGTGGTTAAAACACCAGTCTACAAGTTAAATTCTGTTACTATTGTGGGTTGTGGGTTCGATCCCCTGTCAGACTAGATGTGATTGTTTCTTACTGGTTTACCGATGGCTCTGTAATGTAAAATCGAGATATTCTATATCAACGAACTAGCACCATTAGTGCTTAATGAAGGCAGACAGCAAACATACACATTCACATTCACACACCGCGTAAAGTTTTTAAGTTTGATCTATAGAGATGTTCTTCTGATTTATTCTGATAATATTCTTATTTTTATCTTATTACTTTTTAAGGGGACAATTGGCTCATTTAGTTTTTAAATATCAATCCAATTTTTTTCTGCCACACAATCATTTTCCCATTGTTCTCTCATTGAGTTTACAATATTTAGATCGCTTTTTTATTTGTTCGATAATGATAAAATTTAAATCAATTTAAGAACAACAGGTTCTAAATATCACAAAACATTTGGATAAATGAAAAATCTCGAGTCTTTATATATGTTCAGCCAGAGGGACATGCAGATAGACATTCAGGTAAATACTGTTACAAAATTGGGTGCAGCAACGTTAAAAACGTTAAAAAAAATTCGTTGCAATGTCAGGGAAGTAACCCAAGCTCCAGTTTCAAAAGCATTCCTTAACTTGTATTTTGTAAATTTCGCATCTTTATAATTTTGTTAATTTTCGGAAAGTTAAGGTATCATATTGAAGATCACTTCAAGCCTATAACATTTTTATTCGATTTTAGCCATAAATGCAAAAAAATTGTCGAAATTTGTTAACTTTCAAGTTACAGAATGTGAAACTGGAGCTATTTCATGTGAGATATAAGTATGTACATTGGTTTGAAGACTTTAAGATATTGACAAATAGGTTTTTGAAAAGTTACAGACGGATGTGCAATTCACCATATCCGTTTGCTGTGCGTTAGGTGCAATATTAAAATTCTAAATTTGAGTATATAGGACAGTATTAAATTGGTAAAAAACAGGGAAATTTCAAATTTTAGTTAATACGATATACACTATACACGTGTTTTTTTCAAATTGCATTACAATGCATACTACCAACAATAAAAATAAAATCAATTTCCTGTCTTTTTATCCAACAGATGGCTTATTTGAATGAACAGGTAGTTAAATGGTATTAACTCCAGTAGGGTCACTTTGAGAGTGTGGTATAATTTGGTTAGATGACATAAGAAATTTTAGTGTTTAGCTATAGCCCCACCCCCTTCTTAGCCTTGTTAATAATAATAGTATTTAGCCTTGTTACTATGAGGTATTACACATCTGGTAGGATATATTTGCGGTGGTCGTTTCTGTGCTAACTTAACAACACAAGAAAAAAAAACCTCATTTGTAGATCAGTTCAATAAAATGTTAACGCTATGTAGACAAAAAACATACAAAATCATTTATAAAAATATATTTAAAAAATTAAAAATGAATTTGGTACTACATATTTGTTTACTGGTTGAAGAGGCCAGGTCCCGGTTTCACAATCATTTCTCGGCTAAAAATTTTCTTAACTTAATTTTTTGCAAAATCGCAAATCTTTATAATTATATTAATTTCCTAGATATTCAGGAGTTTAAGGTGCCGTTTTTAAGATCAATTCTAGACTGAAACATTTGCATTAGTTTTCGAAATTTTTTTTATCAAAAGTTCTAAAAAGAAATTACCAAAATTTGCTTAATTCAAGATAAAGAATATCTTAGCTAAGGAATGATTGTGAAACTGGGACCAGAGCTATCGATTGTTTCAAAAACAGTATAATGATTTAATTATTTACTGTTGCCGTTTACTAATATAATTTAGGCAAATTAACGATTATAACAAATTATTTTATATTTATTTTTCTTTGAGTTGATCCGAGTAATGGTGTTTAAAGTCTCAGTGAAGAATATTTCACTTATATCAAGACATCGCCAGCTATAGGTCATTGTGCAGAAATTTTGCCTGTGCGTTGCGCTGATGCAATATAGCAGTTTTTTTTTATCGTGCCACGCCTACCGTGACACGGGACCTTGTTTATCCGAAAAAAACATGACTTTCATTTTGGAATGCCGAGTGCTTGGCGAAAGAACAGTGACTACCCACTTTCAATTCTTGGGCCAGACCTGGTCGGTGTTCGAACCCACGACCTGCCACTCACGGACGGAGCGAGCACTCTACCAACTAAGCTACTGCAGTTACAAGTTATTGTTTTTCTTTGATAGCTATTATAAGTGGTTTGGTCCTGATATAAGTACTTATGTATATGATGATCTATGTTGCATTCTATTTGAATGTACAGTGCGGGTCTGTCGAACGTTTGACACTAAGCCAACAAAATAATGATTAATGAATCGGCAATTGATTGATTGGTTAATTGAATGGGGCTTTACATCCCAGTTAAGAAAAGCTATTACATCGAGAGGTCACTTGCTATAGGTAAAGTATTATTTTTTACCTTTGAAGTCCGTTCAGGGGAATGTGCAGGGAGGGTTTGGTACCAGTATATAGACTGAGTGATCTCTGATCACAGTTTTTGACATTAATTACAGACCAAATGTCCAACGACTGCAAAAATCGCCGTAAGTGCGCATTAGTACAAAGCAGATTTTAAACACTCGCCGAACCCAGCACCACATGAATGTATGTGTGTTGAGATTGATAGTTGGGATTAATAAAAAACTCGTTTTTTTCACGAATAACTGAATAATTGTTGATGAGACATAAAACCCACTCAATTAACTATTTCTTATAGTGTCTACATAGATTGAGGGTAGTATCAGTTTGTGTTTTTAACATAAGATGTGAAACTCGAATTGTTATATAATAAATGACAAACAACTGGAAATATGCATGGTGAAAACATGCAAAGACCAAGTTCGTATCCATTTTTAACGAATTAACACCGGCCATATACTTGTGTCAGTCCAACACACCAATACAGACCAATGTTTAAATTGTTTGGCAGGGATATTTATATTGTACATAATACATGTTGTAAGATAGGTAAAGTTTGCTACTTGGGAAGAAAAATTAGCTATGCTATTAGTAGGCAGTTGTAGAAGAAAAGTTAGCCACCAGTAGTTAGTTACTTGTAGAAGAACAGTTAGCTATAATTAGTTAGTTAATTGTAGAAGAAAAGTTAGCTATAATTAGTCAGTTAATTGTAGAAGAAAAGTTAGCTACCAGTAGTCAGTTACTTGTACAAGAACAGTTAGCTATTAGTAGTCGGTTACTTGTAGAAGAACAGTAAGCTATCAGTAGCCAGTTACTTGTAGAAGAAAAGTTAGCCACCAGTAGTCAGTTACTTGTAGAAGAACAGTTAGCTATTAGTAGTCAGTTACTTGTAGAAGAAAAGTTAGCTATTAGTAGTCAGTTACTCGTAGAAGAAAAGTTAGCTATTAGTAGTCAGTTACTTGTAGAAGAACAGTTTGCTATTAGTAGGCAGTTACTTGTAAAAGAAAAGTCAGCTATTAGTAGTCAGTTACTTGTAGAAGAAAATTTAGCTACCAGTAGTCAGTTACTTGTAGAAGAACAGTTAGCGATTAGTAGTCGGTTACTTGTAGAAGAACAGTAAGCTATCAGTAGCCAGTTACTTGTAGAAGAAAAGTTAGCCACCAGTAGTCAGTTACTTGTAGAAGAACAGTTAGCTATTAGTAGTCAGTTACTTGTAGAAGAAAAGTTAGCTATTAGTAGTCAGTTACTTGTAGAAGAAAAGTTAGCTATTAGTAATCAGTTACTTGTAGAAGAACAGTTAGCTATTAGTAGGCAGTTACTTGTAAAAGAAAAGTCAGCTATTAGTAGTCAGTTACTTGTAGAAGAAAATTTAGCTACCAGTAGTCAGTTACTTGTAGAAGAACAGTTAGCGATTAGTAGGCAGTTACTTGTAAGAAAATTAGCCACAAGTAGTCAGTTACTTGTAGAAAAACGGTTAGCTATTAGTAGTCAGTTACTTGTAGAAGAAAAGTTAGCCACCAGTAGTCAGTTACTTGTAGAAAAACAGTTAGCTATTAGTAGGCAGTTACTTGTGGAAGAAAAGTTAGCTATTAGTAGTCGGTTACTTGTTAGAGAAAAGCTATGTGTGACCCCTACATGAAGTAACACTTACAAATGTAAAACCTATCACATTTAACAAAATAATACCAAACATGTAGTAACGAACCACAAAATGTAATAAATTTGTCAAAAATGTATTAAATGTTGGTCACAAATGTAGCAAAATGAAAAACAGGTAATATCATAATTTTCAACATGGATAATATCTCCGTGATAGTTATTGAATAATAATGACAAGCACTGTGGTGTCTCTTGTCCTTGCCGTGTAATTTTAAGACTGTAACCCCACCACCTTGTTGGACTCGGTGTTTTACGTGTACCCATTAGCGACTACAGACTAGATTGAATTACTGATATAGTGAACAGTCGTTTTCAGCCAAAACATGGCTATGCGCAAGTCTATATGAAGTTCATGCACGAGAACATGTATAAGTCGTTATTTTTGCGTGTTTCTTATTGGTGACCTCATCTTCGATCGGTTAAATATCAATTATTTATCGTAATAAATATTCCACTTTCTGTCTCGGACAGTATATTCGCCGCTTTCTGATTTCCGATCATGGTCAGACTTTGTCATCTCCGGTTTCATTTGAGTTGTTCATCAAGTCGGTTTCATTAAAATTTTCAATAAGCACTTATTTAAGCAGATTTTTTAATATTCAAGAATAATTTGAAGAACTTTATTCAATTCTGTGTCCCGGATTAATACCAAATATTCAAAATTTAAAGCTTTCATACGCAAATATTCGCTTATACAATCCGTGGGGGAGGGGGTAGTTTCAGGTACAATTTCTATTATTTTTTACATTCAAGACTACTAGCTGGTTATTTTTTTTTTAAATATTCACTATTCAATTATATCATTATAAACTATAATATATTGTGTTAATTATACTGTATATTATTACTGGATATATCTTTGTTTTTTCGGGTCGGTAACCTACATGTAATTGATACCCAATCGCCTATACTTTACCAGCACGTGTAAAGGTTTTCATTTTGATGAAAAACTCCAATTCAGTTGGAAACTACTTAGTATTACAATCAGATTCCAATGTATACAAATCAGCAGAATGATGAAATTTCAGAATTCTGACAAGTCATACGATTGTGTTTTATTCAATGATGCTGTCTTGAACGAACTTCGCTAATATCAAAATCAGTTTGTGATGTTTTTGATGTTGTAGTGGAGAATGCAATTTTTTAGCTATTGCAGACGAAAGCAAGGCTAATATCATACAGTTTCACATAATTTGCGCAAGTTCGTAGTGACGTCACCAGCTATAGGTGAGGAGGCAGAAAGTATGCTTAGAACAATGTAAAGGAAGGGGTGTTTAACGTGCCAAGCCTGTCGTGACACGCGTACGGGACATCGATTTTAAAGTCTCTTCCGAATGACCTCGCTACTTTCATTTTTAATGCCAAGTTCTTGACGAAAGAACAGTAACTACTTTTTCAACTCTTGGTAGACCCGGTCAGGGTTCAAACCGAAGACCTGTCACATATGGAGCGAGCACTCTATGCTCCCTAAGGACAAGCGTCCACTAATGCATTATTACGTGAATAGTCTCAAATTATCATACTGTTCTTCCTGTTCATTTTACTGACAGTGATTAAGCTATTCGTTTCCTCATTTCACTGAATGCTAAACGCCATGCGAGAAGTAGAAAACTGCACATTTTAACATTTTTAGTTTAAACACGCACAACATCCCGCGCTTACAAGGCGTACGGTCTATTACTACACCATCGGGGCGATCCAGATTATATCATTTTATTTTTTAACATAAAATAAAATAATTTTTTATATACTGTAAATCAAATAAATACAAATTACATCGAAATGTATCTTATGAGGTTAACTAATAAAAATAGGAATTCCAAGCTATTTCTCGTTTTTCTTATTAACATTTCAATTAATGCATTTTGTGTTCTAAAAATCAGATTGACGTATTGTCTGCAAAAATTTTCCTTTATGGAATTCTCTATTTTGGAAGACTTTAATTCTGAGCCGCAAAAACTAATTACCAGCAATAAATAGATGAATGTTGACACCGGACTTGTGTTTCTGTCGATTGTGGGACGGAATGGGATAGACTAATTGCATCCTCAAATGTGAAGAAGATTCATGCTTATTTATGATTCCAAATTTCGTAATATTTCGAATAAGCCAGGTCTTTTCTCCTATTTTTAAATTTTACATTAATGATCATTCTTTCATATTGGTTCGGCTATACCTTTCTTGGACCTTCAGTCCAGGTGAGCTGTTGTCTTTGTTCTACTCCGAGCACCAACTCCTCGTACAAAAGATATTGAAACTGCAATTTTGGTTCTCGGAAAAAATAAGGAAAATAAAAGTTTGTTTTATTGACGGTGACTCGAACACACACACACACACACACACACACACACAACACACACACACACACACACACACACACGTGTAGCGGGACTGAGCTAGCCGTGGTGTTGTGGTCGAGATTTCCAAGGTAGGAAATTGAGGAATGTAGCGGAACTGAGCTAGTCGCATAATAGCTATAGACTGATTTACTGCCAGCCTTTCTGGTCCGAAACTTTTAGCCTTGTGGTAGAACGCTCGCTTTTCACTCGGAGGTTCGGGTTCGATCCTAAAGCAGGGCACTCGATGAGAAAGTAATTTTTCTGGTGTTTTTCCCTGTTACACACACGCGCGCACACATATATAATTTAGTTCGAAAGGTGCAGTGGATAAATACATTGGCTCAGAACCATCAGATATGTATTTTACACCTACGAAATTTATTCGAATGTAAATGGTGCTTAAAACTCATACAACTCGTTAAGTGTCCATCTTTTATTTCAAACTGAACAGCGGAAAATAAGGCTTTGATATAATTAGATTTAATAAATTCTATCATTAAATTCAGATGGTCTATATACCAAGAAATATTTCTTTAAAAAATGTAGTTTGACAATTTTCACTATTTTCTAATTCAATATTAAAAATCAAGAAGTTAAAAACTGATGTTTTGAAATCAAATTTGCCACATTGTTCGCAACTTTGTCTAGAAGGAAAAATACCACACAAAATCGCATTCATCCTTGGAGTGAAAGACTCAATTCAAATTTTCCGAATTTCCATCAATACTTAATAAAAATAATAGAAAGATAGGTAAAGTTAGCTAATAGTAACTGGCTACCAGTAGCTGGCTACTTGTAGAAGAAAAGTTAGCTGCTAGTATCCAGTTACTTGTGGGAGAAAAGTTAGCTACTACAAGTCAGATACTTGTTAGAAAAGCTACTATAGCTAACTTTTCTTCTACTATTAGCCAGTTACTATATTTAGTAGCTAACTTTACCTATCTATAATAGAATGACATTTATAAAAAAAATCATTTTCTTATTTATACATAAAAATTCGGAATCATAACATATAGCATGTTTGAGGTGAGTGCTCACTCAAACTATAGGATTAATCAATCCACAACTTCATTAGGTTTGGCTCATAAGAAAGTTCTACACTAACTCAGCATGACAAAATTAAGTGGTTTATACTACATCTTACTTATCTATATTCGACACCTTTTAATAGGCCATAGGCCTCTCTGGTGCATTTTAATAGTTGTCAGCCAGATCACACTAGCCTACACCGATGTGACCGATGTCACCGATGTGACCATGACTGGCAGTGTGTATTGTGTGTATTGTGCGTATGTCTGCTTTGTACTAGTGCGCACTCAGGGCGACTTTTTAGGTGCTAGCTCACCGAGACGACAATTGCAGAGGTTGCAGCCTCACCAGTCCATTATCCTGACACCGGATAAGTCAGCAGCATTATGAAATGAAGTAACTTGCTTAAGGTCACAACATGCCCCCGACGGGATTCGAACCCACGACCCTTCGATCTGGAGTTCGACGCTCTACCAACTGAGCTACATGCTTCCATTAAGCATCTTAGAAGACATGTACTATCTTTAATGTCGGGTAATGAATTGGTTTTTTTTTTTTAACATAACGCAATGGTTCTTTTGTTTTTGTTGGGTCAGTAAATTCGATGAACAACCCGTGTCTGAATAGATAGGCTGGTATGTGCTCGTGGGTAGGTTGGTATTTTCTTAGAACACTCTTTAAGGTTAAAATATATTATTGTTTTACGGGTATTTAATAATTCTTTGTCTATATCTTTTATCACATGTTAAAAGTTTCTCATACGTCTTTTAAGGCTAGGTGATGCATTTTATATACAAATTGCTAACATTGTTTAGATATTTCTGTGACTTTATGTTATTATTATTATTATTATATGACTTACACAATAGAACACTACATTAACATTTTAATACGACGGTTATAAACCTTTATTTGCATGTTAAGAGACAAGACGCTAACTTTATTTTTGTCCAGAATGTAATGGAGAACTTCGCAGATCAACGATAATTTATACAAAATGTACATATAGTTTGTATTATCATTGGAATTATTACAAATTGATAAATTAAAGCCAGTGACAATACATTATGTATTAAAATTAATAAACAGTTTTTACTACATGTATTTTATAAAAGATTTGGATTGAAACTCATGTTTTTCATAGCAAATTAATACAAAGTAACTTATGTTTTTAAATAATGATAATATGGAAGAAGACATTTGATCATTCTTCCATACCTAGACAAAGAAAAAGATTTATGTAAGGATCGGATAATAAGTCTTATATCATCACAAACAGTAACATTATTTGGTGACAGTAAGGAGTTACAATTTGATGGTCAATAACAACCCCCACTGTGTAATGTGCCATTAACCAAATGTTCTCATTTCCTCTGTATCTCTATATCTAATTTAAACAGGCAATTTTGTTCACTTTTAACTCTTGAGAGGAAAGAACGCACATCGCTGAAACAACTCTTAAAATCAAGTACATGTATGTCGGACATCAAATCTATGACAGATAGTGAAGTAATCATTCTATTGACATCGTGCAAAAAGATCATGAAAGAATAATACAAAGTGAAGAAAGTGTGGCTACATTGTACTTTCCTGAATATTATTTAATATATAAACAGGTTTAAAGTATCAGATGGTGTGCGCGCTTACTGGAGTTAATGGCGAAAAATTGCATGTGTTTCCGATTTTCGTAGTAACATTATAATGCATCAATAGATATATCAAAACACTGAATTTTATAATGGAATATTATTCATCAAAATGTATGTGATTATTATTAAAAACGTAAAAATGTCATCTTTTTGGAAAGTCGAAAGATTTGGATATGTTAAAAAAAGTTGTATTTTGTACAGCAAAATATATAAAAAAGGCTAGGAAAGGTCATCTTTTGGAAGGTCAAAAGATGTGGATATGTCATAAAAGGTTATTTTTGTTGTACAAAATGTGTAGAAACGCCTTCCAAAAGGTCATCTTTTTGGAAGGTCAAAAGATTTGGTCATGTCACGAAAGGTCATATTTTGCAGTACAAAATGTATAGAAAGGCTAGAAAAGGTCATCTTTTGGAAGGTTAAAAGATTTGGATATGTCACGAAAGGTCACATTTTGCAGTACAAAATGTATAGAAAGCCTAGGAAAGGTCATCTTTTGGAAGGTTAAAAGATTTGGATATGTCATAAAAGGTCATATTTTGTAGTACAAAATGTATAGAAAGGTTAGGAAAGGTCATCTTTTGGAAGGTCAAAAGATTTGGATATGTCATCAAAGGTCATATTTTGTAGTACAAAATATATAGAAAGGCTAGGAAAGGTAATCTTTTGGAAGGTCAAAAGATTTGGATATGTCATAAAAGGTCATATTTTGTAGTACAAAATGTATAGAAAGGCTATGAAAAGTCATATTTTGGAAGGTCAAAAGATGTGGATATGTCATAAAAGGTCATATTTTGTAGTACAAAATATATAGAAAGGCTAGGAAAGGTAATCTTTTGGAAGGTCAAAAGATTTGGATATGTCATAAAAGGTCATATTTTGTAGTACAAAATATATAGAAAGGCTAGGAAATGTCATCTTTTGGAAGATCAAAAGATGTGGATATGTCATAAAAGGTCATATTTTGTAGTACAAAATATATAGAAAGGCTAGGAAAGGTCATCTTTTGGAAGGTCAAAAGATTTGGATATGTCATAAAAGGTCATATTTTGTAGTACAAAATATATAGAAAGGCTAGGAAAGGTCATCTTTTGGAAGGTCAAAAGATTTGGATAGGTCATAAAAGGTCATATTTTGTAGTACAAAATATATAGAAAGGCTAGAAAATGTCATCTTTTGGAAGGTCAAAAGATTTGAATATGTAATAAAAGGTCATATTTTGTAGTACAAAATATATAGAAAGGCTAGGAAAGGTCATCTTTTGGAAGGTCAAAAGATTTGGATAGGTCATAAAAGGTCATATTTTGTAGTACAAAATATATAGAAAGGCTAGGAAGGGTGATCTTTTGGAAGGTCAAAGATTTGGATATGTCATAAAAGGTCATATTTTGTAGTACAAAATATATAGAAAGGCTAAAAATGTCATCTTTTGGAAGGTCAAAAGATTTGAATATGTCATGAAAGGTCACATTTTGCTGTACAAAATGTTTAGAAAGGCTAAAAAAGGTCATCTTTTGGAAGGTCCAAAGATGTAGATATGTCATAAAAGGCCATATTTTGCTGTACAAAATGTATAGAAAGATATATTAGATGTGGATATATCAGAAAAGTCCAACTCTTGTCGCATAAAATCTATTGAAAGGTTAGCAAAAGGAAATATTTTGGAAAATCAAAAGGTGTAGGTATGCCACAAAAGGTTAAAATGTGATGTATAAAATATATAAAAAGGCCTACAAAGATAAACTTTTGGAAGGCTAAAATGTCAAAAAAGGTGAAATTTTATTGAACAATATGTGATAAAAGTGAGCCATTTGTAAATTACAAAAGGTATACAAAAGATCATTTTTCGACACCTTTCCAAAAAGTTGGATATGTGATCAAAAGACAATGAAAGCTTTACAAAAGATGGTCTTTTATTAACCTTTTGACTAAATTAAAAGGTGATATTTCGCCCAGTGTTACGAGTTCCTGTGCCAGAATTTGAAAACAAGCAAAGAAACAATTGAACTAATGCAGTTTCCTTGGAAATTAATGTAAAATTCAGTCACCAACAGAAATGTATGCACTCGTGAACAACTTTGTAAAATTCACCAACAGAAATGTATGCTTTCGTGAACTTAGTAAAGGTCACCAACAGAAATGTATGCACTCGTGAACAATTTAAATTCACCAACAAAACTGTATGCACTCGTGAACATCTTAGTAAAATTCACCAACAAAAATGTATGCTTTCGTGAACTTAGTAAAGGTCACCAACAGAAAGGCCTTTACACCTGGTATAATTACGTGTCAGTTTACACCTGGTAAAATTACGTGTCAGTTTACACCTGGTATAAATACGTGTCCGTTTATAGCGTCAGTTTACACCTAGTATTATTACGTGTCAGTTTACACTTAGTATATTTTAAAGGTCGGCTTACACCGGTATAATTACGTGTCAGTTTACACTTGGTATAATTACGTGTCAATTTACACCTAGTAAAATTACGTGTCAGTTTACATCTGGTATAATTACATGTCAATTTATACTTAGTATAATTACGTGTCAGTTTATATATATTATAATTACGTGTCAGTTAACATTTAGTATAATTGCGTCTCAGTTTACACCTAGTATAATTACGTGTCAGTTTACACTTAGTATAAATACGTGTCAATTTACACTTGTCACTTTACACCTGGTATATTTACGTGTGTTTACACCTGGTATATTTACGTGTCAGTTTACACTTAGTATAATTACGTGTCAGTTTACATCCGATTTAATTACGTGTTAGTTTACACCTGGTATAATTACGTGTCAGTTTACACTTGGTAAAATTACGTGTCAGTTTACACCTAATATAATTACGTGTCAGTTTACACTTGGTAAAATTACGTGTCAGTTTACACCTGGTATAATTACGTGTCAGTTCACATCTGGTATAATTACGTGTAAGTTTACACCTGGTATAATTACGTATCAGGTTACACCTGGTATATTTACGTGTCAGTTTACACCTGGTATAATTACGTGTCCGTTTACATATTCACTACTGTATTGTACAACGTCTTACTTTGCGTTTTCCCGGACGTTCCAGATTGGTGTTTAGTATCGGGTCCTTGTTTTGGTGTTGTTGACAGTACATTATTATATCACCTATAGTTGTTGATGTCTTTGTACGTTCTAATTGTGAATATGTCTGTAAAAACTTCAGTTCATTCTGCACTCTTTGTATCTGTTCTTCAACGGTTTGTCGAGGCATCTTTGATGGAATTAATGTTTTAAAATGGCTAAGTTTTCCCTCCTGGTATCTGAAAAGAGAATTAATGTTTCTTAAAGTTTGCAATATATTCACAAAAACTTCATGCTATATTATTAATTTATTAAAACATCCTAAAACAGAATAATTAAAAAAAACCAAGCGCCCAATACCTTAATACACTATACACCATCGTGGAACAAATCCCTGGTACCAGAATAAAATACTAACTCAAGAATACCTACCAAACGAACCGTCTATTCTTATCAGTTTGGAAATGTTCATCTAGTTAGTCATTGTGGTGGTCATTGTGAAATCTTCAACATACCTACGTGTGTATTCCAACGCAACCGATCAGACGCCCCAGTCCCTAGCATTGCAAGTTAGGCAGTGTTTGAAGTGAATAAAAATTATAATCATTAATGTCTTGAACAGCATTTAGAATGATGACAACTATTTGGAGAGCTGGTAACATCAACTTGAGCACAAAAATCAGACTGTTTAACTCAAATGTTAAAACCATTCTTCTATATGACTTCGAGACATTGAAAACAACGAAATGTCACCTAAACAAACTCCAAAAAAATCTTCATTAAGAACTGCCTAAGACAAATTCTAAAGATCAGATGGTCAGGGAAAATCACCAACATTGAGCTAAAGGAGAAGACCAAACAACAGCCTACAGAAATGGAGCTGTCAAAACGAAAATGTCGATGGATAGGACACACATTGCGAAACCCAACAAACTCAATCACACCACAAGCACTGCAGTTCAAGAATCTTCAAGGGGGAAAAAGTCGGAAGGCCAAGAAACACCTGGCAGAGATACCTACAATCAGAAATGGACAGAGAGGGCTACAAATAACAAGATCTGGTCAGAATAATACAGAACTGAAACAGACCAAGGAGTGTTGTCGGTGGCCTATGTACCTGCATGAGCAATTAAGTAAGCAAGGTCTCGAAACTGTTCTGAACAGCACCGTATATATTATAATTACCTACAGACAAGACATTTGCATGTACAAGTGGAATGTAAAACATCCTATTAAAAACAAAATCAAACGGATCCACCAATACTGAAGCCACAGATAGATTATAAAACAAATAAATTTGTAATTGATGTTTCCTGCAGTATGTTCTTGATGGTTCTGCGACTATCGCGCTAGTTCAGGTTATGCAGCCACACCAGTTTATACAAATTCCATCACAAACAAACATTTTCAAACATTTTGTTTTTGACATTTTTAACTTTTTACCTACCTCCAATGATCCTTACATATCCGTCTGTTATTCGTTAATTTGACAATCGTTTTAGTTCTTAAGGGTCTACATTAGTGTTATCATCTTCTGTTGTCTTCTAATCACAACATAAACAAAATGGCTGTCTTATTTATCATCCGTACTGATGATGATGTACTCCGGACCAACCGGATGATGCTCCTTATAAAAGGATAATCGTACGGGTTTCCTGGAGGGTCGTAATGGGAGATGAATTTAAAAATATTTAAATACCAGTAGTTGTGAATTTGTAACGAAACATTCCAATCTTGTCTTGGCTTTTTCCCAAAGTCTGCCCGATTTTAAGCTATGCACCAAATTAAAAAAATTCACGCAGACGAGAGCTTGTCGTTCATAGTCCATAGAGGTTTGTTTAAAAACATCCTTGGTTTTTCTTTAAAGTAAAGGATTATAAACATCTGATGGTTTGAAAAATAAAATATTGAGAAGAAGGCTAAAATATCCCTATGAATTCACAAATATTTTGCAAAGTTTCAGTTTGTCCAAAACATTAAACGAACAGAATATATATATCGTATACAAAATGTATATACGTATCGTGTAAAGTTAATCCCTCAACCTCCTCACCAGCTGGTGAAGCTCGTGGAAAATGTGCTTTAACAAGGTTGTTAGGTGTGAAAAATAACGGTAACTAAGAGATCAATGTGTTTATATGTACGTTAATTATATATACTAGTGTTAATTTTCAGTGTTATTTCAAATGTTTGAGGACTGGCTAGACATATGACAAACAACGTTAAAATCCGAGGTGTTATCTGAAAAACAAATATATTTACTTGAAAAACAATAGAGCGAGCTGGAATAAAAAAAGACAAGTAGAGTGCAGGAGTAATGGTGTTTAACGTCCCAGTCAAGAATATTTCACTTATATCGAAACGTTGCCAGCTATAGGCGAAGGTGCAGAATTTTTTGCCTGTGCGTTGCGCTTATGGCATTATACAGCAGGGTTCTTTATCGTGCCAAGCCCACCGTGACTCGCCGGAACCTCGTTTATTTTAAATTCCCATCCGAAAGAACAGTGACTTTCATTTCGTAATGCGTCCCAGTCAAGAATATTTCACTTATATCGAGACGTCGCCAGCCAAAGGTGAAGGTGTAGAAATTTTGCCTGTGGTTGTGCTGATAGCATTATACATCAGGGTTCTTTAGCGTGCCAAGCCTACCGTGATACGGGAATAACCGAATTAAACGTGGCTTTCATTTCGTAATGCCGAGTGCTTGGCGAAAGAACAGTCACTACCCACTTTCAAGTCTTGTGTCAGACCCGGTCGGGGTTCGAACCCACAAACTCCCACTTACGGAGCGAGCACTATACCAACTGAGGTACCTTAGTGGTTTATTCAAACGAAATCATTTACTAGTATAAGCGTATTTGTATGTGTTATACCGGTGGTTCATTATGAAGCATTGCTTGTCTAGGTCACTACTGTAAAACATTAAGTTGTTTCTAGTTATAAAATCTACAAATGCGTGTCAGTGAAAGTATGAGCAATATAATATTGGAATATGTTTAACATATCTAGACCACTGAAATGCATCGTCCTAGAGTTTGACTTACGAGACACTTGGTCAAGTTTCACGAAATACTAAAATCAAATTTTATATAAACTGACTGTTTTCCATAATTAAGAAATACGTTCTGAAAAATGCTTGATAAACTAGAATTATTGCTACTCATGTAAACAAAATAGCTTACAATCCGAGTCCAGTTCTGGATACCTAAATGTATGTGCATGCCACAAAAAGAGTGAAATCGAATACACATCCTAGTTGAACCGTATTGTAAGCAAAAATCAAAACTTACACCTATATAGAACATATAGTCATATTACAATGTTTTAACATTTCAATGGCATTCAGAAAATTCAAAAATTAATATAGCACATTATCCATTATCATTATTATTATTATATTTGTCTAAAGAAAACAGGTCTGGGATCAGCCCGAAACGGGGGATCTCCCGATCGGGGGACATTCAAAGGGAGGCAATTCTCCCGGATGTTAAACGCGAGTACACAGGAGAGTTCCACTGATCGCGAGTAATACTACCTTATGTAAACTTCCGGTAGATTAAAGCTTGCTACAAACAAAAATGGCAGACGTATCGGCAGTGTTTTCCGATGATGGTATGGTCGATGCTATAATCGACGAATTATTAAATGAAGATAATGGGTAAGTTTTTTTTAAATAAACGCAAATTGATTTGTAATTCAATTTAAATCATTTTAATACACTATTTTCTCTTGTTTTTCGATAGTTTAATTGGTAATTTTAATACTTTATTTTCTTTTTAATTAGCAATTTTAACTCAATTTAAAACATTTTAATACATTATTTTATCTTGTTTTTCGATAGTTTTTGTTGAACACAAATTTATTAGTAATTTTAACTCTGTTGTTTTTTATTCGAATTATCTGGCTTTATTTTACAGATTTTAACTTTTACCCCCCCCCCCCATAATTAAACTTAAAAACCAATTCTTGTGGTTGCAAATGAACTGTTACAAACGTTTTTGTGCCTTTTTTTAAATTTATATAAAATCGGTTATGCCAATTGATTTTTTTTATTAAATACACTAATGCCAAAGAGTTCAACCACGATTTCACAGTTTTGTATTTTCCACCCGGCGCACCTGAGCCATAGAAATTAGTAGCGGGTTTGCTATTCGTCACAGAGTAAATGCTCAAATTTTCTATAAATGAAAACGGCAGTATAACAGATCGACTACTCGCATCATATACACTTTCAATAGCTTTGCATTTTGCATATAATAATTTCTCATCAGAGTTATTGTACAAATCCGATGTAAGTCCATCAATAAATGATGTCAACACACAATTTCTCTCTCTATAATAATCCTTTGGGTCAATATTCAGCAAATTTTCTAGATTTCGGTAGTGTTGAGATATTGATAAACAATCACTTTGAACTGGTTTTGCTTGTATTTTACCTAATGCCAAAGCTAGACGTTCTAAATTTTTTTCTGAAATATTTGACAAATTCAATTCATCGTCATTGAAGTCGATATAATCTAGTTGTATTGTCTGGGTGCCCTTTTCAGTCTTATTTTTTTCTCTGATTATTTTCTGCGAATAATTATGATCGCCATTTGTCACGCTAAATTCTGAATAAATAATATCTGCAGAATCAGGATAAAGATCAGCTATGGTTTTGACACAGTCTCTACACACTTTATAGTTATTTTTTTTTTTACTGTTGAGCTTTTCAAAATGTTCTTTATTTTTCACATAAATGTCTGTAAACTTAATGCCAATTTCTCGTGTTACCCTTTCGAGTCTACTATCATTAGAACAATTCCAAGTATTATGTAAATAATTTGAACATTTACTTTCTGCAATTCTTTCAGTTCTTGATTTTTTAGATGGGCTGTACATCATTCTCCAAATTTAAACATGTTTAAAAGTTCGTCCTATCATTTTGTAATATTTACGATAATTAACTTTGATTGTACCTCCCATCACACATCTGTAGAAGGTAAAACAACAATCCTTTCAGTAATTCTGTATCCGTAACTACGGTGTAATTTTATCTGTAGTTTTTTAACCGGAAGTACGTTTTTGAGAGTCTATAACTTTCGTTCCGCACGATAAATTTTTTTTCCGCACGACAGATCGTTAGAAAAATATGTTTACTATTACTCCTCAAAATTTCAAGCCCCCGAACGTAGAAATGAAACCCCGCGGCCGTTTTTAAGAAAGGTATATCATTTTAGGTCGATTTTCAGCCCGTTTCTATGCAAACAAATGTAATGCGCATGCGCGATGTTATAGTCACAGAAACGCTTAGACGCTTTATCCCCCGAACGGGCGATTTCAATTTATCCCCCGTTTCGGGCTGATCCCAGACCTGGAAAATGGCCAAAAATAAAAATAAATAAATAAAAATATGCGTATCTTTATCTTTATACATTGTAATTATGTTTCAGACATTTTTGTTTCTGATAAACAAGTATTTGCCAACGAATGTAATTGTACATGTGTATATCCTTTCTGAGCAATTGATTAGAAGACAGTTCTAACGTCAAATAGAAATTGAGCGATTGTCAACCAATTTCAATCTGACATCTTTTCAGTTTCAGTTATGAAACTGGACCAAGATGTCATATAACGAAGCCGAATTACCCGGGGGTTCGATCCATTTTTATTTTGTTAACGCAGAGTCTTTACCAATTAGCCATCACGGGTATGTCTTTACATTGTAGAAAAAAAACAACTGTATTAAACAATTTTCTACTTCTTACGCTGTTAAGTTGGTGTTATTGTATTTGCTGAGCACTGCTATAGTCGATATTTTGCAGACTGTTTTAGCTGATGTTGCTGTCGCTCAGTACCAAAGATAGTGATGACAGGCGGTCTGTTATTTTAAGAATCCATTCTACCTTTTTATTTTTAAACATGGGCAAAATCCGCTTAGTGTTTAAATATTATCTTTTTCCATCAATCATAGGGGGTGATAGGCTAGATTCTATATACTTTCTTTTTCTGATAAATTTAGAGTGTCGATAAATAAATAAATAAATAAATAAATAAATAAATTCCTTTTGTCTGCTAATCTGTCCATTAATTAACCCAATTAAAGCAATTTTAAGGACAATCCTGAGCTTGGTCACCTTAAAGTACGAGTGATCGGAAGAAAACTTTTGGTTCGCCCTGTAGTACCGTTCATTACAAGGGCGATAACTCTTATATATTACGCGGGAGATTTGAGATGTAGGAAGTGCTCTGTCACAGTGCTCGCATTATTACAATCTCGTCTCCATTATGAAGATATAAACAGCTACAATAATGGCACAGATACCATTGCTGAGACCATTTAATAAGTTACCGGAATATCAAGTGGCGACTGTTTTGGTATTTTATAAATTTATATTATCATCTGTGACAAAATCTGCGTGTTGAGTGCTTGTAAACATAACATTTTCAAATGCTAAGTAAACTGACTTCAGCAGCCCGTCACATCCCCTAAATAATTTATACATAAAACCATGGGATTTTACAACATATGTGTCTTATTATGAAGTATTTTCAGAAATTTGGAACTAAGATTAAAGAAATGTCCGGTAAATGTAAAATATTTTGAGTTTATTCTAAACAAAGGGAGACAATTCCATTTTTTTGACATTTTGACATCACAATGTTATATTTGATATTATTAAAAACAGTGAATGTGGTTCCCATTTTATAAATTACAAATGAGTATAGTCTAGACTAATATCACCAAACTGCTAAAATGAATGGACTGATAAAAATTAAAAAAAAAAGTTATGGGCCTAATTTTTATACTTTTTTTCTTACCTGTAGTTTTGCAGCACTGCCTGGCATCGGTTACTTGAACTGTTTTGTTTTCCATTTGCGACAAATGATTTATTTGTAGCTAGTCTGAATTAACTAGTAGGCCTATATATCCCACAAATTTAAAATCATTTGTAGTGGAATTTGCAAAATTTCACAGTTAGTAAAAACCTGTATATTAGTACATATATTTTTAATGTCATTTCAATTTAGCAGATGTATACTGTTATGTCCACATTGCCATTTGAGTGTTATTTAAATAAATAAATAAAAATAAATAAATAAATAAAAAATAAATAAATAAAATACTTTTATTTTTAAATATTAAATCAAATAGATTACTTATTCTAACCATGCATACTACTGTATACAGGGATTCATCAAGGGCCTATTTAGGGCCGAAATTCGGCCCATTCCCAATAGTAAAAACATTGAATTTTTCCCAAAATCAGCTGAGAAAATTCCCAATTAGAAAATTGTGTTGTTTTTAAACAAAAACGAAAGTAAATTTTGTGAAAGACCCCTAATCAGCAAAATCAAATAAAAGATTCTCGATTATTTTAAAATAACATCTGCAAAGGAAGATGAATAACTGCTTCTACATCAAAGACTTCCGAGGTCGTGAGTAAACCGACTTCTGAAATGATGTCGAAGTTTTCCCAAAATGAGCAAAAAGTTGATAATTTTTCCCAATTTTTAGTTTAGGGCCTTTTCCCAAAAGACCCTAATAAATCCCTGGTATAAGAAGAAACATTTGTGAGGAAAAAATATTCATGATTTTCACGGTAACACTAACATTTGTACCACGAATATATCTTCTCAGCGAAAATTATTTATTTTTCTTGGTTCACTTTCCATGAAGTTGGAACCGTGAAAAATTCTTACCGTGAAATAGTTGCGAAGACCAAAGCCGCAAAAGTTTCCTACCGCTAATATTTTTTCTATGTTTTTTCAGCTTGTTGGTGAAGAAGGGGTTGGGAAACACAACCTTGCTAAAGCCTTGATATCAGTGAACACACCATATTCTCTGCAGATGTAAGTTCATTTTGTATTATTTAGAAAACATTTTTTAAAAAGGAAAGAAAGAAAAGTGGTCCATCCATGTGTACTTTTGCTTCCTAATGTTGAACTGAATAGAGTATCATTACAGTTTTTGTGCAAGATTGAAGATTGTAAGATAGAGACCTTCAGTTATAATCCTTTATACCATTATGGTAGGTTTGACTACAGCCAAGCACACAAACCTGCATTTTCTTTCAGTGTGAGCAAGATTAGCATGAGGTAAAGTTTAATGGGGTTCGCCACTGTACCACGTGATACCCTCTTAGGTTTGTGCAGAACACTTTTTTCCAATGGATATGGAATCGCAAAAGATGACATTTTCCCTTAAAAATAACATCATTCTGGGAATTTGTGATATTAATGTTTTCCAAAACGTTCCGCACAAATTTTAAGAGGTATTGATCACATGGTACAGCGGTGAACCCCATTACCTGAACTAACATAGCATCAGCCTCAATCTCTACACAAAGTTCATGATCATCACCTCTTGTTTATGGCATGGTTATACTCAGTTCACTAAATGGGTACTTTAATCTCCACAGGGAAATTTTGTATCTTGTTTTGGAATCATGGAATGGCAATATTTTCAAATTAAATATACATACATTTGCTATCAAATAGAAGCAATTTAAGTCCAAATTTGATATCATTTTAGAAATAACTTTTCTCATCTGCTGGGTTTGTCATTGAATGGAACAGCACCATTCATCTATTCAGAGCATTTAAGTTAACTCGGCTTCTTTGATGTTATTTCAACAATTCAGACCATTTAGCCCCAACTTCTTTGACATCACAATAAACAACTAAAACCAAAATCAGGCTTCATGAGAGGTTGACAGGCCATGCTAGTTTACTGAATTGTTAACATCATTCCTCTCAGTAAGTTTACCAGTATATAAAAAAAATCTGAGAATGTAAATCTTTAATTAAGGGGTTGGATGATGGATCAGACATTTTTTTGGTTTATTCAGGGTTTGGGTAAGACAGGTTACACTGTATTTTATTGTTTTTCACAGACGTACAGCTATAAGTTTACCATTACCTACAGACAAGGAAGCCACAAGACCCAGGATTGATTTTGTATGCTTTATGGTGGATTTAACTAATAGAGAAAGGTATTATTATTTCCTTTTTAAATATTCCAAGTTTTTTTGTGTTACTTAGTGAGCTACAGATATTGAAGATGACTTTAAGTTTATAATTACCAGTTATCAATGATGGCATTACGATTACAGTAAAACACGAATATAACGAACATGCTTACAATGAATACATGGATAGTTCGAACTAACAAATTCAAATATTGGACCCTATAAGTCTATATATAACAATATAAGAAAGTCGCTTTATAACAAGGTTAAAAAAAGAGTCCCCAGGCCTTCGTTATAAATGTGTTTTACTGTAATCATTATAATTGAAGATTGGTTTCTTACAAAAAATAAAAATAAAAAAAATGTAGAAGTGAATGTCTTTTTGATTTCTTTTACACAACTGTTATTTAAAATTAACATTTTATGTTTTTCTTGCCATACATTTGTATCCACTACATGTTTCTAAATATATTATACATTATTATATAATTAATAAATTCCATCTTTATGATTGGCTAAAACGGTAACACGTGACCATTGGATCTCACATCATATACCACGGATTTTCCGGTGAATATCAAATTCGGTGTACGTCATCGATTTTTGTTGACGTTCTCCGTAAAATGATTAGAACGTCATCAATTAAGTGTATGCAAGTGATTGTGTCTTGTTATTTTTTTCATAGAACGTTGACGTTATGGCATTATCAATTTACAATGTAGTGTGTAATTAATTGTGTCTCATCCGGAATGCCATTTATTTTTTCATAGAATCAGACTTAAAAAGTCAGATTGATCTAACTAATGCGGGGTGATTTTAGTGTGATCAACCAGGTGGGCAGGGAAATCTAACATCGGTAAAATAGTTAGATTGCCTGGTCACAGATTTGAGTAAACATTGTCAACCGAAGTGCCACAGTGGCTAAATTATATAATAAAACAGTTATGGACTTTTTAGTGGTTGTATATGGTGTGATATTCACCGGAAAAATAAATATTGACCTCGGCTGTCGCCTCGATCAATATTTATTTTTCCGGTGAATATCACACCATATACAACCACTAAAAAGTCCATAATTGTATAATATTGATGCTGATAAGCTCTTCACAGTATTCCAGTAAATGTAAATGTAAATGTATTCCACGACTTATCAATGACTCAGATCAGAAAAATTAGAAATGAAAATTATGTAATTAGAATATGGCATTTAAACTCGGATATATCTTTCAAGGGGCCCTTGACAAGGGTAGGCTTCCAATACTGTTGTAATAATTTTTTTTGCATGTTCTTCAATTTTAATTAATTTTATTTTCCTAAAATGGTGTAAAAATGTCATAGCCCCAGTTTGGTGTAAGAAGTCTTAGAGAATTGGCCTGCATCATGATTTGATCAGAATGATTCATTTGTCACAGCATTATATTATTTATTCAAACATTGGACATGTTCAAGCAAACAAAAATGTGCTTAATTTGCATATACTAGGTTTCCACAAATTTAAAATAATTAGTAGCCAAATTTCCAAAATTTGTGAAAATATAGTCCTTTTTAAGGTATTTTTCCACAAATTTGCTAAAATAGGTTACTTTTTAAAAGAATTCCTCAGAAAGTAGTAGCCAATGGCGATTTTGGCTACCAGGAATGGAAACATAGAAATTATACTGGTACTTGTTTTAAGTTGTGTATATTATTGACATTGTTTTAGAATAAGTTCAATTGGTCTTTAGAGTACTTCTCACTGCCTAGGTTTGAATCCATTTGGGTAGATGCTAGTGTAAGTAAGTTTTTTACTTTGCTTGCTGAAGGTCAGTGGTTTCTCTGGACACTCTGGTTTCCTCAACCATCTCAGATCTGAACACCTCATTGTAAGGGAACGATTCTTGACTGGTTGGGAAAAACCATTACTCTTCTCCACTCCACACAAAATAAAGTATTTTCATCCCCTGCTTTTGAAGAAAAAGGGGGATATTAAATTTGTGTTTCTGTCTGTCCTCCCTTCCATCTTTCTAAAATTCTTGTCTGCGCTAATTCTCCAAAACTATGAAACACTATTTCATGAAACTTGGTATATTAACGCAGATATGCATATCGTTAACCCAAGTTGGTTTGCTCATTTTCCTGTGAGTTATTGCCCTTTGAACATAAGTGCAAACCACAAAAAAGAATCTGTTGGTGGGGATCCTAATTCACTATATTTACTAATTACTTGTTTACCAGTTTATTCTATCTGTGTTTTTTTTTTTTCATTTCAGCATGAAGACAGTTGAACAGTCTCTGACGTGTATTGATGCTAAATATTTTCTTGGAAGATCTTGTCTGATTGCTTTAAAGGGTAAGATTTACGACTATAAGATGGCATAAAAAACAAGATTAGGTAGGCCTCAGTGGCCAAGTGGTTAAGAAGCCTTCAAACCCAAATGTGTCCTGCTTCAAATCCAATCGACTCATGTAGAAAATGGATTTGCCTCGTCTTGGATATTTAATTGGTGGCTAAGTACCAGTATATTAAAGGTGTCATTATTATCCCCTTGTACAATGATGAACACAAACACTATATTACTTTCTAAGTGTTTGTATCTTGTCATATATAGCTGAAAATTGCTGATACAACATACAGTAAAATCATAATATAATGCCTCTCCATTTTACCATCTTGCTACCATTACCACTCATTCTAAAATCCAAAAATCATTCCTTGTATGTTCTTCTTTATAAACCTCCCTCGATTTATTGCCAAACATCTTATATGCAAAAATGGTTTGACAAACGATGGCTGTAAATTGATGTTTTACTGTTTATCAAATAGTAATTTACCAGTCTCAACGACTATGTTCTATTTTTAGGGCTCTCACTGGGTCGTTTTTGGGGCCGATATTCTGATCCTTCCACAATTTAAAACCTTATGGTTTTTTATCACAATCACTTTGCTATTTTTCACAATTTTGAAAATTTCTGCTTTATAAACCAGTATGATCTCAAAGACTGTTTTCTTTGTCTCAATGACTATGTTCTATTTTCAGGGCTCTCACTGGGCCATGTTTAGGACTGATATTCTGACCCATTCACAATTTAAAATCTTATGGGTTTTTTTCACAATCACTCTGCCAATTTTCACAATTTTAAAAATTTCAGCTACAAAACAGTATATTTGTGATTTCCTATCACTTTCTCTCGCAATTTTGGCCATTATTTTTACAATTGCAAGGGGCCTGACCAAATTCACAAAAGTGTGAGAGAGAGCCCTGAATTGTTTTTCTCTATAAGTTTTCCTCATTTTATGGCCAAACCTCTATAATATCAATATGACTGAACAAATGATGACAATGAATTGAGGTTTTACTGTATAACCATATCACACTGATTAACCATTCTATTTATGTTATTAATGGATATTACTATTTATTTCAGTAAAAAATCCAGAGAAGAGAGGTGTTGATATTGAAGCAGTGATGAGGTTTTCTGATAACTACAACATGTCTGTTCTATATGGTGATACACAGGTAATATTAAAATTTTTGGGAGCATAGTATTACTTGTAAGACAGAGGTAATGGATTTTGCCAGCGTACAACATGAACAAAATTCCTTAACATTTGTGCAGAGCTTTTTAGGAAAACGTTTATATCGAAATATCTCGGCGTAACACAGGAACGTTATTTGGTATCATGTGGTACATTGGCTAGCTCCATTGTTTGAGTAATTTTTGCATAAATTGATATACACAATGTATGATATAATATTTTAACTGAGTCTGCATTGGTTGAGTATTGCTTTGTAAATGTTAGATTGCCAATTTGACGGCACCAAGTTGGTAATTCCTGCTATGAAAGTCATAAGTCCTTCAGATGAATGTTTAAATCCCACTTGAGTAGAAAAGCTTGTCATTCTATTTTCTGAAGGTCGGTGGTTTTCTCTAGGCACTCTGGTTTTCTCCTCAATCCCAGAGCTGACCATCTCAATATATAGGGGTGTGAAACATCATTTACCATACTCTACACCTACAAATGAGTTTTATATCACTGTAGACAATGCATTGTAAATTTAGAACAGACATTACCAATTTTTAAGTCTTGGTCAGACCCAGCCAGGGTTCAAACCCCTACCTTCCACATATGGAGTGAGCATTCTACCAACTGAGCAACCAGAAGAAAAATCAAAGCTTGGAAATTGGCATATAAAATTATAACAGATGATTTTGAATGATTTTGTCTACACATAGGAGAAACATTGTTCTTAATTTTGTTTCTTATATTTATTTTAGAACGAGATGGAATCTTTGACATTAGCCAGACAGATATTAAATATGACAGAAATAGCAGGTGGATTTAAGAAAAATATCTCACCATTATTGATAGAAACAAGTAAAGTACCGTATGAAATGGAGGACACACAAGTATTATAGTTACAAGTTAAACTCCTCCAATACAAAATCCAAGATATTTCAGATCTGAATCAGATGTCTTAAAGGATTAGTGAAGATAATAGAAACTAATTAAATTGTGAATAAATCTGAAGTGTAAAATAACTACAGTCTGACCTGCCTTAAATGTCACCTCTATATAAGGGTCACCTGCTTATAAAGGCCAGTAGAATTGTATCCAAATTGTTCTTTATTATATTTGAACCTGTACATACAAGCCACCTGTCCGTGAAGGCTATGGAACAGAGGGCACACAAGATTTATAGTGACTCTCCTCCAAACAAATCCTGGAGATTTGATAGAAACATACAGAAATTTAGCTCGAGTTGTCATGAAGGATTAGTGAATATATTGGGAACTTATTAAACTGTGAATAAATCTGAACTGTAAAACGTTACCAGTTGGATCTTTTAAACATCCATTTTGTATTTTGTGTGACTTGCGTACGTTGTCGCCATGTTTGTTTACTGTAACTAGACGTCAAAGATGTTCAAGTTACTTCCCTTTTACCGCTAAACGTCACAAGCGTTCATGTACCCCGACAGATTTCCAAACATAGTTCTTTGTACCCTGCAAGTTAACCAATCGCTATGCGAGAAATTTTTTTGAAGGGCAACAAGACGTTATAAAACATTTTGGTGAGAAATTGATGGAGATTTATAAAGATAAACATAACACATATATAGAATTTGATACTTCAAAATACTTTGGTGATAAGCAAGGTATCAAAGTTAGGAGGAAGATAACAACCAGGTTTTACTGTACCAAAATGCACTTAAATCTGATAGTTCTGACATGCATGAGGGGGAATTGTAAAGTTAATTTTGGGTATCATGAAAGATACTAAAGATGATGGAAGCTAATTCTATTGGACTTGTTTCAATGTAAAAAAATTATTCCTGAATGCAGTTAAACCCTACAATCTCAGAATATAGAGGGTCATAAATGTCATTTGATTTTTTTTCACACATGTTTTGTCTTGGAATAGAGAAATAGTTTTTATTTTCCCAGTGTTTTCAGTCCTTTGTGGTATATCACCTTAGTGACTGAGTGGGGTAAAGCACTGAATTATGGATAACTCATCCCACATGGGCACACACTAGTGTGAGAATGTTTGTCATTTCACTTGCTGAGCGTTGGTAGTTTCCTCTGGGCACTCAGGTTTCCTCCAACATGTCTGACTGACTCAATATAAGTGAAAGAATCTACTGGTGTTTAAAACACTGTTGCTCCACTGACTCCAAAGCTTTTTTGGAGTCAACAAATGTATTATTAAGTGATATGTTATTTTGTAATCATTTTGCACATATACCTGTAGGCAACATATCTTATCATAATTCTAATAGATAAGGTCCCAGTTTCACGCTAAGATTTTCATAACTTAAATAAAGCAAATTTTGACTTTTTTTTTCGGAATTACAAATTAACATTGTTGACATAACAAAATATTATACAAATGCTAAAGCTTCAGGTGATCTTCAAAATGACACCTTAAATTCTTGTGTATCTTAAAACTAACAAAATTACTAAAATTTCAAATTTCAGGGTTAGCTCTGCCATTCACCAGTTTAGCCAATGGCTAAGTTTTATAGTTTCTGGATCCAAAAAATAGCTTTTGGCTAATATTTTTGCTCTAAAAATTTTATATGTTTCATTTTGAAGCAGACAAAATCAGATTTTTGTCTTCTTTTTTACACAAGTATTAAAAAGTAAAATAAATGTTACAAACTGATAATCAACAACAGTCTATACAGCAGATCAGAATTACATGTACATTTGAGAATTTATGTTGCTTTTAGTTTCTTAGTTTTTCTGGCTCTCCAACATATAAATTGGCTCCTAAATTTAAAAATTGGCTAATGTTTTTGCTAGACCTAACCCTGAATTTGCCAAATCTAAGATAAGACAATCCTAGTTTAGGAATGATTATGAAACTGGATCTAACTTTATATTTTATAAAAGTGCCTCTTGTAGTGAAATTTGTGCACAACTGTAATATTTCCATAGTTATGGAAAAATTTAATAATGTATCTTTCATATTTTTATTTTCAGAACATTGTATAATTTTTTGATGCTATAACCACTAAACTGCCCTTTATTTTGACTGAAATCTGTTAATGATATTGTTGTTACAATAAATATCTTATACATTTTAACTTTTTTGAATTTTACTTTTTATTCTGTCATGATACTTGGAATGTACAATGACTTGGTGAATAATTTCATGATGTAGCTTCTACGTAATTTTGAACTGTTAACCACCCACTTTTAGGTAGCACTTTTATAATCTCAACATTCATGCTACATGTACTTATAAATCAAATGAAAGTTCATAGAGTGGAAAATAGATGATGTGTGTACTACCCAAACACTTGATCCTTCTGGAGCACCCGACCTCTTTTCCCTTGTTTACATGTTGAACTTAGTTTGCCATAGTGATAAATAGATGGCGGTGTACTATCTAGACATGAGGTGCTTATCCATCTGGAGCACCTGGCCTCTTTTCCCTTGTTAACATGTTGAACTTAATTTGCCATAGTGATAAATAGATGGTGGGTGTAATAGCTAGACATGAGGTGCTTATCCTTCTGGAGCACCCGGTCTCTTTTCCTTAGTTCACATGTTGAACTTAATTTGCCAGAGTGATAAATAAATGGCGGGTGTACTGGCTAGACATGGGGTGCTTATCCTTCTGGAGCACCCGGCCTCACATGTTCACATGTTGAACTTAATTTGCCAGAGTGATAAATAGATAACGGGTGTGCTAGCTAGACCTGGGGTTCTTATCCTTCTGGAGCACCCGGCCTCTTTTCCCTTGTTTACATGTTGAACTTGATTTGCCAGTGATCAACAGATAGCGAGTGTACCAGCTAGACCTGGGGTGCTTATCCTTCTGGAACACCCGGCCCTTTTCCTTTAATCAAATGTTGAACTTGATTTGCCAGATATCAAAGTTTATACTTTGCTTTGGACTTGTGATTATTGTATTATTGATTGATATGTTTCTAAAAAATTGTAATGATTTGAGGCCCCTAGTTGTATCATGTACATGTAATTTATATTTAGGTTAAAGTTGAAAAATTCAATTTGTGTCAATAAGCATGCAATCTGAATAGTATTTATGGCATGACTAACATGCTGTAGGCAAACAACATTGACCTGTCTGCTTGACCTTTTATTTAAATATTCATTATGGATGAGTAACTTTCAGTTATAGAGATCGTGCATGCATATTTCGTCTATATGATATGAACACAAATCATGGGCAGTGTGTATATGTATTAACAGAGAATCCTAATGCTACCTATGTATTGGATGGACCCTCCTATATGAATGTTCCTAATGAAAGGTCAAACAGATAGATCAGTGTTGTTTGCCTATATAGGATATAATAATAACTGAGAATAGTTATCATGTTTCATCAGTTTTGATATTGTGAAGACCAACAATATTATACCAGATGTCACATATAGAAGAACATGACCATTCAAACTCTTACTGAACCTGTATTTTCATTTCCATTCTATCAAACACAAACATATATAGATCCATGTCGAAATCAAAAAAGCAAAGTAAAAACTTTAAAAACTTGTGAACTTCCACCATGGAAGTGAGGTCGAGTGCTTCGGGAGCATAATCACCTTCTGTGTAGCTAGCTAGCTATATTAGGAAAGCTCTGCAATAAAAGAAACATTGAAAACAAATGCAGCATTATCATGACTTAATTAGATTTTTTATGTCTGTCTGTTAAAGGGATAGGAGGGGTGTATGTGGCTAGTTTGTAACTGATTTATGTTTTTGTGAAAAAATGTAATTAAAATTCAACTAAAAACTTGCTTTTTGAAACAATTTTAATATAAAAAATCACAATAAAACAATGAAATGGATAATTCCTTTCTTCTACTATTTCTTACTATAACGAAACATCAAACTGAAAAATAAAAAATAGTTAAAACACATGTATTCCAAATCAGAACAAAATAATTTGAACAAAGTAGAAATTAAAATACTAGTAACACATGCAAAATCCTGTACATTGGGGTATTGTCATGTTTGTTTTATTTTCCTGTAAAAATGCAAGAGTAACACGTTATAATACTATAAATGTATTTAATTTTGCGTGTATTCATTTTAGAGATATAGGAAAATTATACATATCTGTGTAGTTAAAATGTTCACGTTTTTGAAATATGCATAATATAATAAGCATAATATAATTTTCGCACAGTATTAACGACTAAAAAATAAGCGAAATTTAGTACACCGCGAAAATAAGTACGTTTACAGTAAAACTAATGTGAATATTTAATATTGATATGATTTACTTGTATTTACACGAATTTCCATGAATAACTTTAAAATGTCGCAAATGAATTGATAGTCAGGACCAACTTGAAATGCAGATTAACGGAAAAATTGTCTGTTTTACAGTAGTAGTGTTTCAAATTTTAACAATAGTTACTTAAATGTATCAGGGGTTCAAAATTTCCAAGGACAGAGGTCCAAAACCTATTGATTTTACATTGGGACCCTTATATATAAAGTATAAAAATCCAATTGACCTGCCATTTTCACCTGGATAATTTCATAGGATAACATAAATGCAGATGGACCTTTCCTTGATGATATTAGAATTTGAAAACTTTTATGTGGGACCTGCCAAAAATAAAGACAAAAGGTTCTGGACCTTCCATTCTAAACATAATTTTCAAACCCTGTGTATTTTCCTCACAATTTTCTATTGAAAACGATTCTTCAATGATTCAATATTTTCTTTTGAATTGAAACGTACACAACTACAGTAGTATAACATTTATTTGACAAAAGCATCAGAAACTAAGAACACTAACAGCGTAAACTTTCTAAAACAAGACACACACAACACTGAGATCACTACTTAATGTCATGACTTACCTCAAAATAGAGTGGCTTTATTGGAGAATCATCTACTTGTTGTTTTGGTTGTATTCTATTTAAAGGATTACCATTATTCAATCTGAATGGCCCACTGTTTATTCTAGGTGGTCCACTGTTTATTCTAGGTGGTCCACTACTCAATCTGCTTGGTGACCCACTTCTGAAACTTGGTGGTCCATTTCTTATATCATGTCTAGGTGACCCTGAAAAAGAATTTCTGAAATTTCGAACATTTACATTCCTTCCTGAATTCATTGATCTCTGTGAGGATTCTAATTTGATAGACATTGCATGACTGCGTTGCTTTGGTACAGCTGGTTGAGACCGGACCATTGGAACTGGCATTGAACTAGGATGCCTCAGCAAAGATGGTAACAACGATGGACTGCCTCTAAATGACCTTGGTATGTCTGGAAACAGAGGTGGTCGATTTGCATTCTGCATAAACCCTGGTGGAATATTTATAGTCCTTAGATTTCTTACTGTTTGTGTGTTCTGAAGCAGAGAGGATGGCATGTTTCTGTTTCTTAACATCCGTGTTAATGTGTGCCTGTTTCCTTGCGAGTTATCAAGTACCCATGGTGGAATGTTTCTGTTTCTCCTTCCAGATTGGTTTGCTGTTACCCATGGTGGAATGTTTCTGTTTCTCCTTCCAGATGTGTTTGCTGTAACCCATGGTGGAATGTTTCTGTTTCTCCTTCCTGATTGGTTTGCTGTAACCCATGGTGGAATGTTTCTGTTTCTCCTTCCAGATTGGTTTGCTGTAACCCATGGTGGAATGTTTCTGTTTCTCCTTCCAGATTGGTTTGCTGTAACCCATGGTGGAATGTTTCTGTTTCTCCTTCCAGATTGGTTTGCTGTTACCCATGGTGGAATGTTTCTGTTTCTCCTTCCAGTTTGGTTTGCTGTTACCCATGGTGGAATGTTTCTGTTTCTCCTTCCAGATTGGTTTGCTGTTACCCATGGTGGAATGTTTCTGTTTCTCCTTCCAGATTGGTTTGCTGTTACCCATGGTGGAATGTTTCTGTTTCTCCTTCCAAATTGGTTTGCTGTTACCCATGGTGGAATGTTTCTGTTTCTCCTTCCAGATGGGTTTGCTGTTACCCATGGTGGAATGTTTCTGTTTTGTCTTCCAGATTGGTTTGCTGTTACCCATGGTGGAATGTTTCTGTTTCTCCTTCCAGATGGGTTTGCTGTTACCCATGGTGGAATGTTTCTGTTTTGTCTTCCAGATGGGTTTTCTGTTACCCATGGTGGAATGTTTCTGTTTCTCCTTCCAGATGGGGTTGCTGTTACCCATGGTGGAATGTTTCTGTTTCTCCTTCCAGATGGGTTTGCTGTTACCCATGGTGGAATGCTTCTGTTTCTCCTTCCAGATGTGTTTGCTGTTACCCATGGTGGAATGTTTCTGTTTCTCCTTCCAGATTGGGTTGCCATTACCCAAGGTGGAATGCTTCTGTTTCTCCTTCCAGATGTGTTTGCTGTAACCCATGGTGGAATGTTTCTGTTTTGTCTTCCAGATGGGGTTACCATTACCCAAGGTGGAATGCTTCTGTTTATCCTTCCAGATGGGGTTGCTGTTACCCAGGGTGGAATGCTTCTGTTTTTTCTTCCAGATGGGGTTGCCATTACCCAAGGTGGAAAGTTTCTGTTTCTCCTTCCAGATGGGTTTGCTGTTACCCAGGGTGGAATGCTTCTGTTTTTCCTTCCAGATTGGGTTGCCATTACCCAAGGCGGAATGCTTCTGTTTCTCCTTCCAGATGGGTTTGCTGTTACCCATGGTGGAATGTTTCTGTTTCTCCTTCCAGATTTGTTTGTTGTAACCCATGGTGGAATGTTTCTGTTTCTCCTTCCAGATGGATTTGCTATAACCCATGGTGGAATGTTTCTGTTTTGTCTTCCAGATGGGGTTGCCATTACCCATGGTGGAATGCTTCTGTTTCCCATTCCAGATGGGGTTGCTGTTACCCAGGGTGGAATGCTTCTGTTTCCTCTTCCAGATGGGGTTGCCATTACCCAAGGTGGAATGCTTCTGTTTCCTCTTCCAGATTGGTTTGCTGTTACCCACGGTGGAATGTTTCTGTTTCCACTTCCAGATGGGTTTGCTGTTTCCCAAGGTGGAATGTTTCTGTTTCTCCTTCCAGATGGGTTTGCTGTTTCCCAAGGTGGAATGCTTCTGTTTCTCCTTCCAGATGGGTTTGCTGTTACCCATGGTGGAATGTTTCTGTTTCTTCTTCCAGATGGGTTTGCTGTTACCCACGATGGAATGTTTCTGTTTCCACTTCCAGATGGGTTTGCTGTTACCCATGTGGGAATGTTTCTGTTTCTCCTTCCAGATGGGTTTGCTGTAACCCATGGTGGAATGTTTCTGTTTCTCCATCCAGATGGGGTTGCTGTCACCCATGGTGGAATGCTTCTGTTTCTCCTTCCAGATGGGGTTGCTGTTACCCATGGTGGAATGCTTCTGTTTCTCCTTCCAGATGGGGTTGCTGTTACCCATGGTGGAATGTTTCTGTTTCTCCTTCCAGATGGGTTTGCTGTAACCCATGGTGGAATGTTTCTGTTTCTCCATCCAGATGGGGTTGCTGTCACCCATGGTGGAATGCTTCTGTTTCTCCTTCCAGATGGGGTTGCTGTTACCCATGGTGGAATGCTTCTGTTTCTCCTTCCAGATGGGGTTGCTGTTACCCATGGTGGAATGTTTCTGTTTCTCCATCCAGATGGGGTTGCTGTCACCCATGGTGGAATGCTTCTGTTTCTCCTTCCAGATGGGGTTGCTGTTACCCATGGTGGAATGCTTCTGTTTCTCCTTCCAGATGGGGTTGCTGTTACCCATGGTGGAATGTTTCTGTTTCTCCTTCCAGATGGGGTTACCATTACCCATGGTGGAATATTTCTGTTTCTCCTTCCAGATGGGGTTGCTGTTACCCATGGTGGAATGTTTCTGTTTCTCCTTCCAGATGGGTTTGCTGTAACCCATGGTGGAATGTTTCTGTTTTCTCTTCCAGATGGGGTTGCTATTACCCATGGTGGAATGCTTCTGTTTCCCCTTCCAGATGGGGTTGCTGTTACCCAGGGTGGAATGCTTCTGTTTCTCCTTCCAGATTTGGTTGCCATTACCCAAGGTGGAATGCTTCTGTTTCCCCTTCCAGATGGGGTTGCTGTTACCCATGGTGGAATGTTTCTGTTTCTTCTTCCAGATGGGTTTGCTGTTACCCATGGTGGAATGTTTCTGTTTCTCCTTCCAGATTGGGTTGCTGTTACCCATGGTGGAATGTTTCTGTTTCTCCTTCCAGATGGGGTTGCTGTTACCCAAGGTGGAATGTTTCTGTTTCTCCTTCCAGATGGGTTTGCTGTTACCCATGGTGGAATGTTTCTGTTTCTCCTTCCAGATTGGGTTGCTGTTACCCATGGTGGAATGTTTCTGTTTCTCCTTCCAGATGTGTTAGCTGTTGCCGAAGATGTAATAAATATGTTTGGTCTTACAGATTTGTGTGTGATTACCCAAGGTGGAATGTTTCTGTTTCGTCTGCCAGATGAGTTTACAATTGTCCATGGTGGCATGTTTATGTTTTGCTGTGATGGTGTACCAGTTGGAATATTTCTGTTTGTCCTTGGTGATATATTGCCTGGTATCCAAGGTGGAATATTTCTGTTTATCCTTGGTGATGTATTGCCTGGTATCCAAGGTGGTATATTTCTATTTGTCCTTGGCGATGTATTGCTTGGTATCCAAGGTGGTCTATTTCTGTTTGTCCTTGGTGATGTATTGCCTGGTATCCAAGGTGGTATATTTCTGCTTGTACTTGGCGATGTATTGCTTGGTATCCAAGGTGGTCTATTTCTGTTTGTCCTTGGTGATGTATTGCCTGGTATCCAAGGTGGTATATTTCTGTTTATCCTTGGTGATGTAATGCCTGGTATCCAAGGTGGAATATTTCTGTTTATCCTTGGTGATGTATTGCCTGGTATCCAAGGTGGTATATTTCTGTTTATCATTGGTGATGTAATGCCTGGTATCCAAGGTGGTATATTTCTGTTTATCCTTGGTGATGTATTGCCTGGTATCCAAGGTGGTATATTTCTGTTTATCCTTGGTGATGTAATGCCTTGTATCCAAGGTGGTATACTTCTGTTTATCCTTGGTGATGTATTGCCTGGTATCCAAGGTGGTATATTTCTGTTTGTCCTTGGCGATGTATTGACTGGTATCCAAGGTGGTATATTTCTGTTTGTCCTTGGCGATGTATTGCCTGGTATCCAAGGTGGTCTATTTCCGTTTGTCCTTGGTGATGTTTTGCCTGGTATCCAAGGTGGTATATTTCTGTTTATCCTTGGTGATGTATTGCCTGGTATCCAAGGTGGTATATTTCTGTTTGTCCTTGGCGATGTATTGCCTGGTATCCAAGGTTGTCTATTTCCGTTTGTCCTTGGTGATGTAATGCCTTGTATCCAAGGTGGAATATTTCTGTTTGTCCTTGGCGATGTATTGCCTGGTATCCAAGGTGGTATATTTCTGTTTGTCCTTGGTGATGCAATGCCTGGTATCCAAGGTGGTATATTTCTGTTTGTTCTTGGTGATGTATTGTCTGGTATCCAAGGTGGTATATTTCTGTTTGTCCTTGGTGATATATTGCCTGGTATCCAAGGTGGTATATTTCCTTTTAGGCTTGGTGCTCGATTGCTTTGCATCCAAGGTGGTATATTTCTGTTTGTTCTTGGTGATGTATTGCCTGGTATCCAAGGTGGTATATTTCTGTTTGTCCTTGGTGATATATTGCCTGGTATCCAAGGTGGTATATTTCTGTCTGTTCTTGGTGATGTATTGCCTTGTATCCAAGGTGGTATATTTCTGTTTATCCTTGGTGATGTATTGCCTTGTATCCAAGGTGGTATATTTCTGTTTATCCTTGGTGATGTATTGCCTGGTATCCAAGGTGGTATATTTCTGTTTATCCTTGGTGATGTATTGCCTTGTATCCAAGGTGGTATGTTTCTGTTTATCCTTGGTGATGTATTGCCTGGTATCCAAGGTGGTATATTTCTGTTTGTTCTTGGTGATGTATTGCCTGGTATCCAAGGTGGTATATTTCTGTTTGTCCTTGGTGATGCAATGCCTGGTATCCAAGGTGGTATATTTCTGTTTGTTCTTGGTGATGTATTGTCTGGTATCCGAGGTGGTATATTTCTGTTTGTCCTTGGTGATATATTGCCTGGTATCCAAGGTGGTATATTTCCTTTTAGGCTTGGTGCTCGATTGCTTTGCATCCAAGGTGGTATATTTCTGTTTGTTCTTGGTGATGTATTGCCTGGTATCCAAGGTGGTATATTTCTGTTTGTCCTTGGTGATATATTGCCTGGTATCCAAGGTGGTATATTTCTGTCTGTTCTTGGTGATGTATTGCCTTGTATCCAAGGTGGTATATTTCTGTTTATCCTTGGTGATGTATTGCCTTGTATCCAAGGTGGTATATTTCTGTTTATCCTTGGTGATGTATTGCCTGGTATCCAAGGTGGTATATTTCTGTTTATCCTTGGTGATGTATTGCCTTGTATCCAAGGTGGTATGTTTCTGTTTATCCTTGGTGATGTATTGCCTGGTATCCAAGGTGGTATATTTCTGTTTGTTCTTGGTGATGTATTGCCTGGTATCCAAGGTGGTATATTTCTGTTTGTCCTTGGTGATGCAATGCCTGGTATCCAAGGTGGTATATTTCTGTTTGTTCTTGGTGATGTATTGTCTGGTATCCAAAGTGGTATATTTCTGTTTGTCCTTGGTGATATATTGCCTGGTATCCAAGGTGGTATATTTCCTTTTAGGCTTGGTGCTCGATTGCTTTGCATCCAAGGTGGTATATTTCTGTTTGTTCTTGGTGATGTATTGCCTGGTATCCAAGGTGGTATATTTCTGTTTGTCCTTGGTGATATATTGCCTGGTATCCAAGGTGGTATATTTCTGTCTGTTCTTGGTGATGTATTGCCTTGTATCCAAGGTGGTATATTTCTGTTTATCCTTGGTGATGTATTGCCTTGTATCCAAGGTGGTATATTTCTGTTTATCCTTGGTGATGTATTGCCTTGTATCCAAGGTGGTATATTTCTGTTTATCTTTGGTGATGTATTGCCTTGTATCCAAGGTGGTATGTTTCTGTTTATCCTTGGTGATGTATTGCCTGGTATCCAAGGTGGTATATTTCTGTTTGTTCTTGGTGATGTATTGCCTGGTATCCAAGGTGGTATATTTCTGTTTGTTCTTGGTGATATATTGCCTGGTATCCAAGGTGGTATATTTCTGTTTATCCTTGGTGATGTAATGCCTGGTATCCAAGGTGGTATATTTCTGTTTGTCCTTGGTGCTGTATTGCCTGGTATCCAAGGTGGTATATTTCTGTTTGTCCTTGGTGATGTAATGCCTGGTATCCAAGGTGGTATATTTCTGTTTGTCCTTGGTGCTGTAATGCCTGATATCCAAGGTGGTATATTTCTGTTTGTCCTTGGTGATGTATTGCCTGGTATCCAAGGTGGTATATTTCTGTTTGTCCTTGGTGATGTAATGCCTGGTATCCAAGGTGGTATATTTCTGTTTGTCCTTGGTGATGTAATGCCTGGTATCCAAGGTGGTATATTTCTGTTTGTCCTTGGTGCTGTATTGCCTGGTATCCAAGGTGGTATATTTCTGTTTGTCCTTGGTGATGTAATGCCTGGTATCCAAGGTGGTATATTTCTGTTTGTCCTTGGTGATGTATTGCCTGGTATCCAAGGTGGTATATTTCTGTTTGTCCTTGGTGATGTAATGCCTGGTATCCAAGGTGGTATATTTCTGTTTGTCCTTGGTGATGTATTGCCTTGTATCCAAGGTGGTATATTTCTGTTTGTCCTTGGTAATGTAATGCCTGGTATCCAAGGTGGTATATTTCTGTTTATCCTTGGTGATGTATTGCCTTGTATCCAAGGTGGTATATTTCTGTTTGTCCTTGGGGATGTAATGCCTGGTATCCTGGGTGGTATATTTGTGTTTCTTCTTTGTGATGTATTGCCTTGTATCCAAGATGGTATATTTCTGTTTGACCTTTGTGATGTATTGCCTTGTATCCAAGGTGGTATATTTCTGTTTGTCCTTGGTGATGTAATGCCTTGTATCCAAGGTGGTATATTTCTATTTAGGCTTGGTGCTGTATTGCCTGGTATCCAAGGTGGTATATTTCTGTTTATTGTTGGTGATGTATTGCCTTGTATCCAAGGTGGTATATTTCTGTTTGTCCTTGGTGATGTAATGCCTTGTATCCAAGGTGGTATATTTCTGTTTGTCCTTGGTGATGTAATGCCTTGTATCCAAGGTGGTATATTTCTGTTTGTCCTTGGTGCTGTAATGCCTGATATCCAAGGTGGTATATTTCTGTTTATCCTTGGTGCTGTATTGCCTGGTATCCAAGGTGGTATATTTGTGTTTGTTCTTTGTGATGTATTGACTTGTATCCTAGGTGGTATATTTCTGTTTATTGTTGGTGATGTATTGCCTTGTATCCAAGGTGGTATATTTCTGTTTGTCCTTGGTGATGTATTGCCTGGTATCCTGGGTGGTATATTTCTATTTGTCCTTGGTGATGTATTGCCTGGTATCCAAGGTGGTATATTTCTGTCTGTCCTTGGTGGTGTATTGCCTGGTATCCAAGGTGGTATATTTCTGTTTGTTCTTGGTGATGTATTGCCTGGTATCCAAGGTGGTATATTCCTGTTTGTCCTTGGTGATGTATTGCCTGGTATCCAAGGTGGTATATTTCTGTTTGTGTTTGGTATCCAAGGCAGATTATTTCTGCTTACGTTATTGTTCCGCAATTGAAGAGGCGACAACCTATTGTTCTGATTTGGAACGTTGATTTGACCCCTCCATGGAGGAGTGAATCTGTTAATCCGACTTTGTTCGTTAGTTGTTGGCAGCTTTACTGATTGAGCTCTTCTATTGTTCTGTTGATTAAGAATAGTATTTGATCGGCTGTTTGAACCAAGATTTTGCCACGGTGGACGTTGTGCATTACCCGTCGGAATCCTCCAAGGCGGTGTGTTTCTATTAATCTGGCTGTTTCTAACCTTTGATTGGGCGTTTGAACCAACATTTTGAAATGGTGGACGTTGTGCGTTACTTGTCGGAATCCTGAAAGGTGGCGTGTTTCTATTGATCTGACGGTTTCTAACATTTGATTGGCTGTTTGAACCAAGATTTTGCCACGGTGGACGTTGTGCATTACCCGTCGGAATCCTCCAAGGCGGCGTGTTTCTATTAATCTGGCGGTTTCTAAAATTTGATTGGCTGTTTGAACCAACATTTTGAAATAGTGGACGTTGTGCGTTACTTGTCGGAATCCTGAAAGGTGGCGTGTTTCTATTGATCTGGCGGTTTCTAACATTTGATTGGCTGTTTGAACCAAGATTTTGCCACGGTGGACGTTGTGCATTACCCGTAGGAATCCTCAAAGGCGGCGTGTTTCTATTAATCTGGCGGTTTCTAAAATTTGATTGGCTGTTTGAACCAAGATTTTGCCACGGTGGACGTTGTGCATTACCCGTCGGAATCCTCCAAGGCGGCGTGTTTCTATTAATCTGGCGGTTTCTAAAATTTGATTGGCTGTTTGAACCAACATTTTGAAATGGTGGACGTTGTGCGTTACTTGTCGGAATCCTGAAAGGTGGCGTGTTTCTATTGATCTGGCGGTTTCTTACATTTGATTGGCTGTTTGAACCAAGATTTTGCCACGGTGGACGTTGTGCATTACCCGTAGGAATCCTCAAAGGCGGTGTGTTTCTATTAATCTGGCGGTTTCTAAAATTTGATTGGCTGTTTGAACCAACATTTTGCCCCGATTGACGCGCGTTACTTGTCGGAATCCTGAAAGGTGGCGTGTTTCTATTAATCTGGCGGTTTCTAACATTTGATTGGCTGTTTGAACCAACATTTTGCCACGGTGGACGTTGTGCTTTACTCGTCGGAATCTTCCAAGGCGGTTGGATTCTATTAATCTGGGGGTGTCTAGCATTTGATTGGTTGTTTAAACCGCCACGTTGCCATGGCGTGTTATTTATTAGCATCTTTCCAGGAATAATGTTATTATTGATCTGTTTGCGTAGATTATTAACTTGGCGATTTAATGGGCCAAATTGCCATGGTTGTTGTTGTGCATTATTTGTTGACATTCTGAATGTCGGTGTATTGATACTTATTTGTTGTTGTCCGGTATTTAATTGAGTGTTCAAACCACCATTTTGCCATGGCAACATTGGAACATTATTTAAGTTTAGTTGTGACGAAGGGATTCCTATATTAACATTAAGGCTTGGAGTGTTTGGCGTTCTAACGTTGACTGACCTCATGTTTGGATTTATTTCTGATCGGTTTCGTGAAAGGTGTGACTTTGATTTTGGCGAAGAAGGGTCTTGCCATTCAAGATAGATGACATTTTCATATTTACCTGGGTGCGGCGGTTTACTAGTTGTAGGTTTAGATGACCAATTATTTAGTTTAAATTTGTTGTTCTCCCCAATCTTGTTATAGATACTAGGTATTTGATATGAAGGAGTCGTGGTACTCGGAGTAATAGTTGTATCGTAAAAATATTCATGGTCCTGTTCGTTAAAATAGTAATTTGGTAAGGAAGTTGTGGAAGGATTATTTGTAGTTGTTGGAGCAGTCGATGACACTTGTTGGTACCAATTCTGATATGGCACATTCTGTGTGCTAGGAGCAGATGTTGTCGTCTGGTAACCGTTAAAAAACTTAAACATAGGTCTTTCCTGATCCTGACCATTTTCATATTGTCTGTTTTGTTTAGATTTCTCTTGATTATTATTGAAAAAATCCATATATGATAGCTTTTTCTTTCGAGTTTTGTCTTTTTTCTGGGTCTTTGAATCTGTATTTTTCTTAAAGAAGTTGATGTATGAAGAAGTTGAAGTTGGATTTGAAGAAGATTGTTTATTAGCGAAAAACTGCATATAGGATTTGTTCATATTATTCTTCGGATTAGGCGATGTTGTTGTTGTTGTTGTTGTCGCTGGCGTTGTCATTTGATTCTTGTTATTATAGGGTAGATTCCACTGATTGTTGTAATATGTACGTCTAGTTGTTGTGGTTGTCGCTGGTGTTGACATTTGATTCTTATTGTTATTGTAGGGTAGATTCCACTGATTGTTGTAATATGTACGTCTAGTTGTTGTGGTTGTCGCTGGTGTTGTCATTTGATTCTTATTGTTATTGTAGGGTAGATTCCACTTATTGTTGTAATATGTTCGTCTAGTTGTTGTGGTTGTTGCTGGTGTTGACATTTGATTCTTATTGTTGTAATTATTGTAAGGTAGATTCCACTGATTGCTGTAATATGTTCGTCTAGTTGTTGTGGTTGTCGCTGGTGTTGTCATTTGATTATCGTTGTAATTGTTGTAATTTAGATTCCACTGATTGTTGAAATATGTTGGTCTAGTTGTTGTTGTTGTCGCTGGTGTTGTCATCTGATTATTGTTATTGTTGTAATTGTTGTACGGCAAATTCCACTGATTATTGTAATATGTTTTTCTGGTTGTTGTTGTTGTCGCTGGTGTTGTCATTTGATTATTGTTGTTGTAATTGTTGTACGGCAGATTCCACTGATTGTTGTAATAGGTTTTTCTGGTTGTTGTTGTCGCTGGTGTTGTCATTTGATTATCGTTGTAATTGTTGTAATTTAGATTCCACTGATTGTTGAAATATGTTGGTCTAGTTGTTGTTGTTGTCGCTGATGTTGTCATTTGATTATTGTTATTGTTGTAATTGTTGTACGGCAAATTCCACTGATTATTGTAATATGTTTTTCTGGTTGTTGTTGTTGTCGCTGGTGTTGTCATTTGATTATTGTTGTTGTACGGCAAATTCCACTGATTATTGTAATAGGTTTTTCTGGTTGTTGTGGTTGTCGCTGGTGTTGTCATTTGATTATTGTTGTTGTTATTGTTGTATGGTAGATTCCACTGATTGTTGTAATATGTTTTCCTAGTTGTTGTTGTTGGCGTTGTCATTTGATTGTTATTGTTGTAATTGTTATACGGCAGATTCCACTGATTGTTATAATACGTTTTTCTGGTTGTTGTTGTTGTCGCTGGTGTTGTCATCTGATTATTGTTATTGTTGTAATTGTTGTATGGTAGATTCCACTGATTGTTGTAGTACATGTTTCTTGTTGTTGTGGTTGTCGCTTGTGTTGTCATTTGATTATTGTTGTTGTTTTTGTTGTATGGTAGATTCCACTGATTGTTGTAATATGTTTTCCTAGTTGTTGTTGGTGTTGTCATTTGATTGTTATTGTTGTAATTGTTATACGGCAAATTCCACTGATTGTTGAAATACGTTTTTCTGGTTGTTGTTGTCGCTGGTGTTGTCATTTGATTATTGTTATTGTTGTACGGTAGATTCCACTGATTGTTGTAATACGTTTTTCTGGTTGTTGTTGTTGTTGCTGGTGTTGTCATTTGATTATTGTTGTTGTACGGCAAATTCCACTGATTGTTGAAATACGTTTTTCTGGTTGTTGTTGTCGCTGGTGTTGTCATTTGATTATTGTTATTGTTGTACGGTAGATTCCACTGATTGTTGTAATACGTTTTTCTGGTTGTTGTTGTTGTTGTCGCTGGTGTTGTCATTTGATTATTGTTGTTGTATGGCAAATTCCACTGATTGTTGAAATACGTTTTTCTGGTTGTTGTTGTTGTTGTCGCTGGTGTTGTCATTTGATTATTGTTGTTGTATGGCAAATTCCACTGATTGTTGAAATACGTTTTTCTGGTTGTTGTTGTTGTTGTCGCTGGTGTTGTCATTTGATTATTGTTGTTGTAAGGTAGATTCCACTGATTGTTGAAATACGTTTTTCTAGTTGTTGTGGTTGTCGCTGGTGTTGTCACTTGATTATTGTTGTTGTAATTGTTGTATGGTAGATTCCACTGATTGTTGTAATATGTTTTTCTGGTTGTTGTTGTTGCTGGTGTTGTCATTTGATTATTGTTGTTGTAATTGTTGTATGGTATATTCCACTGATTGTTGTAATAGGTTTTTCTAGTTGTTGTTGTTGTCGCTGGTGTTGTCATTTGATTATTGTTGTTGTAATTGCTGTATGGTAGATTCCACTGATTGTTGTAATAGGTTTTTCTAGTTGTTGTTGTTGTCGCTGGTGTTGTCATTTGATTATTGTTGTAATTGTTGTTATAAGATCTTTGGGTTCTTGCTGACATTTGATTGTTATTACTATTATATGGTAGATTCCATTGGTTGTTGTAGTATGTCTGTTGTGTTGTTGTAGTTGTTGGTGTTGTCATTTGATTATTATTGTTGTATGGTATATTCCATGGGTTGTTATAATATGGCCTTCTGGTTGTTGTAGTTGTCGGGGTTGTCATTTGATTATTGTTATACGGTCTATGCCACTGATTATTATAATACGCTCTACTTGTTGTTCTTGGTGTAGATGGTGTTGTCATAACATTTCTGTAGTTGTTATTGTTGTATGGAAACCGCCACTGGTTGTTATAATTCGAGCTTCGAGTTGTTGTTGGTTGCGTTGTCATGGGATTATTATAATTGTTGTTGTTGTGTGGATAACGCCATCGATTATTGTTATATGCCCCCTGTGTTGTTGTTGATGATTGTGTTGTCATAAGATTATTATAATTGTTGTTGTTGTTGTTGTTTGGGTAACGCCACCAATTATTGTTATATGTCCCCTGTGTTGTTGTTGTTGATGATGATTGTGTTGTCATGGGATTATTATTATAATTATTATTGTTGTTGCTGTGTGGATAACGCCACCGATTGTTGTTATATATCTTCGGTGTTGACGTTGTTGTTGTTGTTGATTGTGTTGTCATGGGATTATTATAATTATTATTGTTGTTGTTCTGTGGATAGCGCCACCGATTGTTGTTATATGTCCCCTGTGTTGTTGTTGTTGTTGTTGGTTGCGTTGTCATGGGGTTATTATAATTATTGTTGTTGTTGTGTGGATAACGCCACCAATTGTTGTTATATGTCCCCTGTGTTGTCGACGGAGACGGAGTGTTCCGATTATATTGCTGATTCCAAGGATTTTTGTTGTACGTCCTCTGTGTTGTTGTTGTTGTTGCTTGCGTTGTCATCTGATAGTTGTTATTAAAATTGTTGTGTGGTCGCCACCATTGGTTATTATTATAAACTGGCCTTGTGGTCGTTGGCATTGTGGTTGTTCTTCCATTGTTGTTGTTTTGTTTATTCCAGTTATTTTTTCCGTATTTCTTTTTCGTTGTTGAAGGCGTTGTGCTTATTCTCCTATACCCGAACTTATTGTTCGGGTGATTCCGGTTATTTACGTAGCTCGTTTGTGGAGTTGTTTTAACTTGGTTATAATAATTGTTTTGGGGTGTCGTTGCAACTGTTGTCATAACATCAAGATAGTTATTCATTTTCTTGTTAAAACTTTTGTTTTGCATTGCTTTAAGTTTAAAGATTTTTATATCATTCACGTTCATGTTCAAGTTTGGACCTGGCCCTTGTCCGTCATTCATGTTCATATTCAAGGATGGGCCTGGCCTTTGTCCGTTATTCATGTTCATATTCAAGTTTGGACCTGACCCTTGACCATCATTCATGTTCATATTCAAGTTTGGACCTGACCCTTGTCCGTCATTCATGTTCATATTCAAGTTTGGACCTGGCCCTTGTCCGTCATTCATGTTCATATTCAAGGATGGACCTGGCCCTTGTCCGTTATTCATGTTCATATTCAAGGATGGACCTGGCCCTTGTCCGTCATTCATGTTCATATTCAAGGATGGACCTGGCCCTTGTCCGTTATTCATGTTCATATTAAAGTTTGGACCTGACCCTTGACCATCATTCATGTTCATATTCAAGTTTGGACCTGAATCTTGTCCATCATTCATGTTCATATTCATGGATGGACCTGTCGCTTGCTTGTTATTCATGTTCATATTCATGGATGGGCCGCCCAGTCCATGTATGTTGTTAATGTTTGTGAATGAACCTGGGCCGCGCCTGTTCATATTCAGCGCTGGGCTCGGTACTCGTCTATTTGTATTTTGTTGACCCGGTCCTTGCATATTGTTCATATTTGATGGGCCAGGACCTTGTCCAATATTCACGTTCGGTGGACCCGGTCTTCGTATGTTGTTAATATTTGGTGGACCCTGGCTGTTTTTCATATTCAGTGACCCTGATCTCCGTCTATTATTCATATTTGGTGGACCCGGTCCCTGTCTATTATTCATATTCAGTGCACCTGGTCCCTGTCTGTTGTTAATATTTGTGGACCCGGTCCCTGTCTATTATTCATATTCGGTGGACCCGGCCCATGTCTATTATTCATATTTTGTGGACCCGGTCCCTGTCTATTATTCATATTCGGTGCACCCGGTCCCTGTCTGTTGTTCATATTTTGTGGACCTGATCCCTGTCTATTATTCATATTTGGTGGACCCGGTCCTTGTCTGTTGTTCATATTTGGTGGACCCGGCCCCTGTCTATTATTCATATTTGGGGAACCTGGTCCTCGAATGTTTTTCATATTTAATTGATCGGGATGGACTGGTCCCTGTCTATTATTCATAATTGGTGGACCCGGTCCCTGTCTATTATTCATATTTGGTGGACCCGGCCCCCGTCTATTATTCATATTTGGTGGACCCGGCCCCTGTCTGTTATTCATATTCGGTGGACCTGGTCCTTGTCTATTATTCATATTCGGTGGTCCCGGCCCCTGTCTATTATTCATATTCGGTGGACCTGGTCCTTGTCTATTATTCATATTTGGTGGTCCCGGCCCCTGTCTATTATTCATATTCGGTGGACCCGGTCCTTGTCCGTTGTTCATATTCAGCACAGAACCATTTCTTTGTTTGCTAATTAAAGTAGGCAACGGACCGCCTATTTGTATATTATTCATATTAATATGTCTGCCATTATTTCTCATTTTCTGTATGTTATTAGATAAAGGTTTCGAAATGTCGAAAATCCATGTCTTTGAACTATGGAAAGGATTACGACCTAAATTAGCTCCAGGATTACCACTTGTTTCACCTGCAAAAGATAAGATGAATCAGATTACTAACTAGCAATGTATATGAACCCCTTTAAAGCAAAAAAAATGCTACATATTAAAATAAAAAACCTATTTTGCCATCTAAATAATAACAAAAAGTTAGTTGAGTAATTGTTTTTAACGTCCCAGTCAAGAATATAACACTTATATCGAGACGTCGCCAGCTATAGGCGAAGGTGCAGAAATTTTGCCTGTGCGTTGTGCTGATTGCATTATACAGTAGGGCTGTTTATCGTGCAACGCCTACCGTGACATGGGACCGCGTTTATTTTAAGTTCTCATCCGAAAGAACCGTGACTTTCATTTCGTAATGTCGAGTGCTTGGCGAAAGAACAATCATCACCTACTTACACCGTTGTTACCATCAACATTGATGTGAGATGCGCATATACATCATTAACCCGACTTGGGTTGTTCATTTTCCTTGAAGTTATGGCCCTTGGGTGCAAATCACAAAAAGTACATACTAACAGGTGATCCTAATTTACTGAACTTGCTTGTTCATATATAAATTTGACGAACCAGCATTTCCTAAGTTTTCAATTATTAAAAGATAATACATATATCTAATGAATCAGAATTATAAATACTATGTTTGTCATCGTCCAGATGATAAAAACCTTACCTGAAGTAAAAACAGGATGACTAAGTGTCGCCAACACGATGAAGATGGACACCCGTGTCATTGTAATTGTATCTACGGAATAAAAAAAATTTGTTAATTTTTTCTATGTGCTATCATACAAACTTTTACGTTAACGAGGCCTTTTTTGCAATGTTAATAATACGTGCTTGCAGTATGTCCGAAAAATAGGGACAGGTGATGTGACCGACGTGGTCAAGGAGATAAAAATGATTCTTAGACAAACTTTTCCAAGAAATGTAAACAATTTCAATGGAATGTTTAATATATGTATTAAACTTGAAGATAAATTCCAAATCACCTCTAATGGTCTTCAAGTCTACAACCAGCCGGTACTTACAATCATTGCACTGGATAACAAGTTCAGTGTGCTATAAAATGTATGTTTAAAATGTTCATGGTCAAAACGTGATGATAATACTGCAAACTTCGTTAAATTTTAAAACCATATTCATTATGCAATTTTATTTTAAAAAATAATTAATGTTTTATTTCTTACAGGAAGTATTTTTTTTATTGCGATATAAAACTGTCTCGGTACAGTTGACCTGAGGTGTATGAGTGTACAGGTACAACTAGTTTTTTTTAATAAACAACCGTGTCGTGTCATAATATCCTTTCGAGTTATTAAGAATCTAATGTTTTTTCGCCTTTTTTAAAATACACGCCCACACTTAGTACTTTGTACTATAAGTTACTCATTGCAATCAAGGATGTCCACTTTATGTACTTGATTAAATGGAGTTTAACGCCCAAGTCAAGAATATTTCATTTATATCGAGACGTTACCAGCTAAAAGTTAAGTTGTAGGGTTTTCTTAAGGATTTTCGGTTTTAAATGCCGAACAGTCACAAGGTTAAATCTTGAATAACAAATCTGCTCTGACGAGGATATTTTGTATCTCAAAACACTTGTATTTTTCCACATTTATCAGAAATACATGTACATGCATGTCACATTGACAGAAACTAGTAATAGCCTTCCTTTCTTGTGTTCCCGGTTTGTTTCTCTGTTGTTTATCTTAATGAACTTGTAAAACATGTATTTTAATGTTGTTCGTCTTTTACACGCATAATTTAAGCGTCTTCTGTCTTTGCAGTTACACCATTTTTAATTGATGCGGTATTTAAAATAACGGATTATCCACACAAACAACAAGCGGTCAAAGATAACCTGATGGAAATATTAAGACGCACTACCAGAGCACCCCGGAATCAATTCCTTTGAAGGCTCCAGTGTTTTAATTAATGTGCCAGATTTTCTAATGTAATTTGAACACAGATCGGCATGATTTTGTTTCATTAATAAATAAATGAGTATAAAATGTGTTATATTACCTTATTTTATACCTATTAACATCTTCAATTTCTGAATCCAATTCTGAAAGAAATAAAATAAACGTGTAGATTTAATGTTCTTCCGATGCACCCAAGTTTATATTGGAGGGGTTTTTTTTACTTCTGGGTTGTGATTCGGATATGGATGATTAAATATATTTTGTTTTGTTGACAAATGTTTTAATAATAATTATGTGTATTGTGTTCCATGAAGATGTATAAAATGTTAAATCATCTTATTGATTATGTAGGCGAACAACATTGACTTGTCCTCTTGACATTTTAAACCACTACGGTAGCTCAGTGGTAGAATAATCGCTTCGTATGTGGGAGGTCGTGGGTTCGAACCCCAGCTGGCTCCTACCAAGACTTGAAAATAAATAGTGTCGATTTATTCTTATATGAGTGAAAAAGTGAGTCTTGACTGAAACATAAAACCTCATTCAATCAATTAACAAATTTTGACATTTAAAAAAATATTTATAATGTTTTAGTATAATTATGTGTAGGAACGACATGTGTCTATATCTTCCACATCACGGGAAACATGCAATGTGTATGAGTATTGTAGTATACATGTACCATTTTGAATGTATTGAATATATACCATTTTAATGTATTAAATGATGCAATTGGTATATGGCAGTATTATGTCCTAATCTCAACACTATCCATGTATTTGGTGGATCATGTTCAGTACAGACCTGTCGAAAGTTTAATACAAAGCTAAGGAATTAGTTTGGAAATTACAGCTCATCTCACGCCCTAGTTTGCTATAAATCTCAACAGCTTTATGGCAGCTGGTATGTATCTTTCAGACACTAGCTATCCATATTTCGGCAACCAGACAGCCAATCTTCGACTTCTTCTCGTTAGCTCAGTGTTAAACTTTCGACAGGTTTGTACTGTATATGAATATTCCTGATGAAAGATCAAGCGGGCAGGTCAATGTTGTTTGCCTATATAAAACATCTTAACGATTTATGTATAGTGCGTCTGAACTGGCCGTTTGGACATTCAAACAGACATATTCATTGTGTAATTTTAGGAAATATATAAAGTTGATGTTTAAGGATAGATGATAGTAATACTGGAAACTAGCTGTTTATGGTAATGAAACATGTTGTCTTACCTAAATCACACTGTCTATTAGCCCAATCAAATATCCAAATTAAAGGTCAAACGGCCAGGTCAAACTTGACGCACTTACAACGACAATTGTGTAATTTGAGATATTGTCTAGCTTTAAAAATATGTCATTAACATTGGATGTAAAGAAGCAAATGAAACTAGAAGCGTCTCTTGAGTGCCAAATACCCCCGCCCCCAAAATTTAAAGTTTTCCTGCGACCTTGACCTTTCCGATATAACCTTGGTTCAAGGTCATGACACACCTTTGGATCATGGAGATTATTCTGTTAAGTTTCATAATAGTTGTCCGAAGCATTAATGAGATATGGCCTGGACACGATTTCACACAGGAAGACAGACGACATGGTGATTCCAATATGGGGGGGGGGGGGGTATAGCAATGAAGCGTGAGCGCCATACTGTTGAAATTGTTTATCATCTATTGCACTGATCAAACAAAAACATTTCAAATCATCAGTTACAATCTCTGAAAGCAAGACTACACGGGGAACTCTAAAAATGTACTGACAAGGAGTTGTCAAATTTTGTGTAATGCCTTTTATCTTGTCGTTTTAACCCATGGAAAATGTGGCGATATATACCCTGCAGTTGATGAAACACTGGCGATTCCCGGGAGGTCTGTCTCCCTCCAGTATTGTTTGCTAAAAACACTTTTTATTTAAGCAATAAATATGAATTGTTAATATAAATCCTCGAAAATGATGAGTGAAATAATTACGGACCCTTTAAAAGTCATATAACCATACAACTAGACGTATACTAGAGCCCGTCTAAAGTCGTGAATTTTATAATTGAATATCCCAGTTCGTGTTTATTCTTCCAAGTCATGTCTTGATCATTTTTTGTATTGTGTTGTGTTTATTTCTTGGTTGCATTGGATGTTAAAAGTGCTTGTATTTTTAGTTACAAAGTTTCTATTTTAATTGTTTTCAATTATTTTACAAAAGGATAGTACTTTTTTTTAGCTTTTAACACCTTTGTAAACATTATTTTTGTTGCGTATACTATGCCAAAAAACTGTAAAACAACATGCATCTTGTTAACATGCCGAAACAAGATGAAATATATCAAAAAAATACATGGCAGGCGACGATATTACAAGTAACGTATTTGAACTATTAACAGTGTTTGACGCTTTTTTGTATTAGTATATAAACATTATTATATCAAAAGAAATAACATAAAATGTTGTAAGATTTATGTAGTTATTAACACAACTTAAGTTTTATTAATTTTGATGTTGACAGCTTCTTTGATAACAAAACATGCAATCTTAATTTATATTTTTTTTTATAAAACATCCTGTCCTTAAACACAAGCAATTTTATATGAAAGTGTATTTTTGGTTTTGTCATGACATTATTTTTTTTTCATTTTTGCACTTTTGTGCCTATAATAAATAAAGTTATATATTACGACTTAAGTTTTGAAGAAACCCTTTGTTCTATGTTCCTTTCACACAATTTCGATTACACACATGGCGGGTGTAGCTAGCTAAACAGGAGGTGCTTACCCTTCCGGAGCACCCGGCCTCTCTTCCCTAGTGAAAGTTCAAGTGTCTAACCTAACTTGTCAGTTCCAAAGTTTTATAATTTGCTTCTTAATTGTGATTCGGACATGGATTAGTATGTTTCTTTTTGATTGTCTTTATACGATTCTGTCGGTAATTTTATAATATGAACATTGAAAATCAAACATTTAGTGTTATAACACGAATGCTTACTAAACCACAATTATCCAGGAAGCATCAACAAACTTGGCTTATCTATGTATTCACAATTAAATCGCATTTTTTGACGGTGAATTCAATTTTATATAGCAATAAAGGGATTCTAATATAAGCGTCGCAAGTTAAGGGAGATCAAAAACAAACATACTAATCCATGTCTGAATCACAATTTAGAACCAAAGTAAAAACTTGAGAACTGACAAGTTAGGTTAGACACGTGAACTTTCACCAGTAAGGCCAGGTGCTCCGGAAGGGTAAGTACCTCCTGTTTAGCTAGCTAGCTACACCTGCTTCGTGTGTAATCAAAATTTTGTGAAAGGAACATTGAACTAGGGGACGTCAAATATACCCAAGACAATCTTGGACACAGAGACATCTAACTTATCAACAATATTGGGATGACGGTCATAAAACTTTGATCGCAAGCGTCGTAAGTTAAGAGAGATTAATTGAAATCATTAGTTCATTAAATGTGAAAGCATGTGCGAGTACTTCCAGAGTTGGGGATTTACCATAATGTATTATGAAATAATGTTTACAATGTTGTACGTTATGTTATGTTTGGTACGTTGTATAACATTGCAATCAAAAGCCTCTAAATTTGAGCAGTATGTTACTTTTCTAAAACTTATTTCAAAATTGTTATAAATGGAAGCCTTACCTTTTTCCGAGACACCTTTACCTGAAGACAGACTTGCTATGTGTGGTATCGTTTAACGATTAATTATAATTCAAAATATATTTTAGTACGGAAACACACGAACCTGTCTACCGCAACGTTTCGTGTTTTGTTCTAAACCCTTCCTTAATTTAACAACAATTAAAAACGAAAATTTAAACGTGAAATGCCAATAAAATCAAATTATTGATGTGCAACACCGTTCATTTTTTGCACAGCAATACTTTTAGAACTTTTTTATTAATAAAATGCAAGGTTTTATATGGATATATTAATGTTTAATACTAATTATGTCTGAGGATAATAAAAATTTTATTATTCCATAATTTATCGGTCAATTTAATTTTTGAATGGAAACTTTTGAACATGCACTAGGTCACGGTGACATTAAAAGTAGTTAAATACTATATAGTCTAGCTTAGTCAAAAATGTTTATTACTAGTTCCACAAAGTATTGGACAAATTTGTTAAAATTAAGTCAAGGAATATATTGGTTAAAGAATGATTATAAAACTTTGGTCAGAGCTGTTTGTTGTGTCTAGTTACTAATACTTATTTTTCTTGTACCCCAGATAGAAAAATCCATAAAAAGAGAGTACAAGATGATCTTGTACTCCCCTATCTTCATCTTGTACTCCCCTGTGCAAGATAGCCTACGCGCTGTTTTCCCCGCAAAATTTTATCAACAAAATCAGAGGTGTATCGAAAGTTGAACTTGATTTTAAATTGAAAAATTGTACTTTTTGATGCAAGAAATAGAATCAATCACTATTTGTAGTGCCAGATAAGGAGATCTCAACCCTTGTTGTAATATATTTGGTCCAGATTTCGGCAAGCCTCGTTCTTGACCAAATATATTAGAACTCGGGTTGAGATTTCCCTAACCCATCTGGCACCACAAGTTGTAATAGATTCTATTATTCTGGAGGACGTATTATTACTAGAGGCGATGTACACCACTAAATAATAGAAGATTGTTACACAGGTTACACAGCGAAACTGTAAAACTAGCAAATAAGGTAAAACACGTGGAATTCTACCAGGGAAGTGAGACCTGGTGCTCCGAAAGAGTAAACACCTCACGCTTTTCAAGGAACACTCGCCACATGTGTATTCAAAATTGAGAATGAAAGGAATATTAACTATGGTACGTCAAATATATACAGGATAATTTTGGAAATGGAGACATCATATTTTTGTCAACAATATTGTAGGCGACATACATATCGTTTTGATAATTCTAGATTTGCATATCCCCAGGAAATGATGTATTTGCCAGCAGTTTGTTCGTTGTATAAAGTTGCACAGTTGGAACAACCATACTATACTTCTACCATAGCGTATTAATTATGAAATATATGCACCAAAATAAACTAAATTCTTCTGGAGGGAGTTGTTCAAAGCTTGATTAGTTTAATCAACTGATTACGCAAAATTTGTTTCTTGTATAATTTGAACTACGTCGTTAATTTTTGATGAAGGATAGAAAATTAATAAGTTTCATCAAACTGGAGCATATTGCCATAATTTTTTTTTTGTGGTCAAATTTTGTTCGTCAATTTTTTTGTCAATCATTGACTAAACTAATCAAACTTTGAACAACCAGGTCTTGATATAATGTTCATATATGGTTAGACAGAGAAAAAAATGAATAAAACAACATAAGAACAATATATCAATGCTGATGATTTTATTAACTGAATGCATGATAAGGCATTACTAGCAACTAGCGGTATTGATTAAATTCTATATATTGATGTGATAAATATCGTAGGTAGGTCTTCATACTTTATAAGGACGGTTTTGTCGTTGTTTATGAATAGGCATGTTATCAGTATTCTGTAAAAAGAAAAAAATGTTAAAATTTAAAATAACATACACGTGAGAAAAAACATATATAGCTAAATAGTACCAGTCAAACAGGACTTGGCAAAATACAATCAAAGAAGAACATGCGGCAATAAAGTGTGACAGAAGAAAATAAAATAAGAGTAAAGTAATAAAATTGCATTTTGAGATCTTTGATTATAAAACTCCCGACTTATGACGCATGATGTATGTAATGACAAAAATTCATCAAGTGATGTGGTTTAAATGTTTCTAGTTACAAATTAAAAACATACTAATGTATGAACCACTCTGTCTGTTACAGTGAAATACTCTTCATAGCCATAGAAAATCAAATAAATTTGAATAAAGATTGATATTTTTCACTTACTTTTACCTAGTCATAACAGGAAATCTACAGTAGTAATCTTTTTTAAAGAAATAAGTTGAAATAACACTATTTGAAATAAAGTAGTAAAACTGGATAATAACACAAAGGTTTTTAACAAAATAATACATGCAAGTTTAAAATCTACAATGACTGTTTCATGAACAATTAAAAGCAATTATGATTGAAAACGAGTACTTACTTCCCATGCCCATCATTCCTCCGTTCATTCCCATCATACCGCCGTTCATTCCCATCATACCGCCGTTCATTCCCATCATTCCTCCGCCCATTTTAGGTTGCCATGGATTCATTCCCATCATTCCTCCGCCGTTCATGCCGTTCATGCCGTTCATGCCCATCATTCCTCCGCCCATTCCCATTGGTGGCCATGGTTTCATTCCTCCCATGCCCATCATTCCTCCGCCCATTCCCATCATTCCACCGCCGCCTCCCATTCCCATCATGCCTCCACCCATTCCGCCGCCACCTATAAATAAAAAAAAGTATCATAAGAATACATCACATAACAATTTCTATATAAAAACATTAAACATCCTTAACTACAACTATAGTCCTGTACTTGCAGAAACTTATTAGAATATATATCTTATTCAGGTATTTATTGAACTGGTAATGTATAGCTTAGAACAGTACCCGATTTCAAAATAATTCCTTAACCAATATATTACTGAAGAAAAATCTGGTAGTGTCTCGGGAATCTACGACACAGTCAGAATATAGACGTCATAAGCTGAAAAAATCTTTAAAATGACACCTAAAATTTCTGAATACATGTATATTAAAGTCCAAGGGAAAATATATTTATTTCAAATTTCTCATATTTGAATAAAGAAAATCTTAAGTTTAAATGCGACAACGATGCTAAAATATTTATTCCAAATTTCTTATATAATTTGAATTAAGAAAATCATGAGTTTAAATGCGACAAGGATGCTATAATCGTTTTCCAATTTCACATTGTAACTAAACCTTGTATTTCAAGCATCCTTACTTACCGATTGAGAAAAGTTGTTCAACTTATAACATTAATAACCGTTTTAGTCAAAAAAGATATTACTAAACAAAACATTAGCTGGTAAACTGCGACGTTGAAAGAATAAAAAAAAACAACAACAGACATATCAATTCATATCAAAACTCAAATCTCAAAGTAAAATAAAAGGTTTAAAACTGGCAAATCAATCGGCATTCTACCAGGGAAGTGAGGCCAGGTGCTCTGGAAGGGGTAATCACCTCCGATATAGCTAGCTTTACCCGCCACGTGTTAAAAGAACGAAAAAAACCAACATATCAATCCATATCAAAATTCAAATTCCAAAGTAAAGTAAAAGTTTTAAACTGACAAATCAATTGACTTTCTACCAGGAAAGTGAGGTCGGGTGCTCTGGAAGGGGTAATCACCTAATATAGGTAGCTTTACCGGCCACGTTTATGCAATAGGTAAAAAAGTATCTTACCGTATTTGCCACCCATTGCAGATACAACAAGTATCATGCAGCAGACTGAAAGACATTTTACAACAAGGGTATTCATCTGCAAGGAAAACAATAACATTATAACAAGATATTATACAGTTCTTCACGAGATTATGGAGTTTTGATTTTAGAAACAGAAATTAGCCAACAACTTGGGGGATTTAATTCTGCAATTGTCAAAGCGTGTGCCCACGAAAGGACTTTTCTCCTTTTGTTATTGCTCTTTCCATCGTCTGCTGGTAGTTTTTGTGAAAGAGTGTTTTTTGATATATTTTATTATCAGGAAATAGTTGAATCTCGTAGCATTACTTGACAATTTGATACATCTATTTCAAATGTATATTTAGTTGTTCGGAATAATGAGAAAAGTATTGGAATTTAAGAATTAATTTGAAATTGATGTTATAAGTACTATCTGTGATAGTGCAGCAAAAACATGAGAAAAAAGCAAAACTTATATACCTATCATGTTTTGTGGAATGAACTCTTATATAGTGAATTACAAACATACCAGTCAATGTTTAAATCAGAATTCCAAAAGCAAAGTCAAAACTTTTAAAATAAAGTTATTCATGTGTACCTCCACTAGAGAAGCAAGACCAAGTGTTCCGTATACACCAACTATCTAGATAGCTTCACTCACCAAATACGTACGAGATCAAAATAGAGAATGAACGAAAAATGGAACAATACATATAAGACGCGTTACACTGAAAGATTTACAATATCCTATGTACCATCTGTTTGGTGATCTAACTCTTAGAGGATCTTATTTTAGTTACATATTATACCGGTTTTAATGTTACAACACTAGAAGGCTGTTTTGGAATACAATTTCTCATTAGTAGTGAACCAAAATTGTGAAACCAAAATTTTTATCAAGATTTTGAAAAGATATCAAGAAACAAAAATATTTTATACCTTATATAATTTGGTTTAACATGAATATATAGTACATTTATGTTAAACAACATACACAGAGTAGAATGGCATTATCAGATTGTGCATTGCAATACAATTTTAGCAGCTGCAGTTTCGAAATATGTTCAAGTATTGCTGAAAATTTTAAAAGTATATAAACACTGATGGAAAAATCTGTTTTTACATAAAACTTGTTTCAACAACTGATAAGTAACTCTTTTGTAAAGTACTTGAATAAAATCTGAATATCTATGCAACTATTGTATATATACATGATCCGACAATTTAAAATGAGTATAGAGCACAGTCTGACACCATTACAAACTGGTAACATTTCCAAGATTTTTGTGACCTTAAATGAACAAATTACGAATAAAAATCTAAGACAATACATTTTAGTTTTTTAGTTTTACTTATCCCCAAGTTAAAGCAAATTGCATTTACTTTATAATTTTTGATTGTAAACTTAAAAAAAGACTAACCTTGATGATGGGTTGTTGTGGACTGGGATCAGCGGTCAAATGTGTATCCGACTGGAGATGGGAGATTTCCTACCGATATCGGCTTTACACAGTCTTTATATACACAATCTGTGATTCACCGGGGGTTGTTAACATGGTGTCAAATTTGACAATTAACAAAACCACATCCAGAATAAGTGTAAGAAGTGGAAGAGAGAAATAAAGAACTTTACGTCATTTGATTTAATTTTGGATAATTAAAAATCAATAAAAAATGAACGTTTTCCGGATTGTCCTATAACACAAAGTCATGTTTTTGTATGTTAAATTTGGTAGCAATATGTGTTATATGTTTGTTAACAAGTGTGATATCCGCTAAGGTCTTTATTAGGTCGATGTTCTCAATTTTAAACAATAAAAATAAAAAGTAACAAATTGTAATTATTGTAGAAATAGTATTTGCTCCAATAAAATAATTGTATGATTTAAAAACACGTTTTTTATGTATTTTAACCTTTAGTATGAGAACACCAAAAATGTTTAAACAATTTCCACAATGTAATAGGAGTTGAAGATCTTGTAATTTTGCAATTTCAGACGATTAACATTTTTTGTGTCTTTCAATCACGTGTATAGTCTGTCAGGTTACGATTCTCTTTGTATAGCAAAACCTTTCACCTTTAAAAAAAAACCATGTGAAAGATAACGCATTCCTGTCACAACCGCAGAAGAAATAAGATGACAGTCGCCCAAACAAAGTTAGTATATTTTTTTTATATTATCAGTTTTGGGGTATAAGCATTGGTAAGAGTTCCTTTTGTACCCCAACCTATTGAATTCTATGTAAAATTTTTGAAAAACTATTTTTCACAGAAATGTTCAATATTGCTTGATTCCGTCATTTTAAGGTTTTTTATTCGAAATCAAAATTTTAGTGAATGCTAAAAATGGTACTCTTTAATAAGCATTTCCAACATTAATCAAGATTTACAAGACTTCTTAATTAATATACAAATCTATAAAATATATTACAAATTCATTTATGTGTTAGCATCCATACATGCACTGGAATAGCTGATTTGGTAAAACTTTTCTTTTACCTTCTTGTAATTATCAGGACCAAGAGTGGTGTTGCAACAGTATAATTATGTATCTTGAAAATTTTACAAATACAATATACATATTTCAACATATGCTTGGTATATACCAAAAAAAACCAACATATTTATCCATGTTCGAATTACAATCCAGAACCAAAGTAAAAACTGACAAGTCAGGTAAGAGACGTGAACTTCCACCAGAAAAGTAAGGCCGGGTGCTCCGGAAGAGTAAGCATCGCCTGCTAGCTACACTCGCCCCGTGTGCAATCAAAATTGTGTGAAAGGTACATACTTCGGGCTTATTTTAAATTTTTACATCTTAACAGACCATAAGTGATAAAATGAGTCATAAGAATAGGGTTCTGCAATGTTTGAGCGACATAAATAAATACAATTAACTAGTAATCATTATATCCAACAGCTGCCAAAAGTTAAAAAAACGGCAACTTGAAACAGGTCTATTCTTTACGGCAACTTTATGTGTTTGACTTTTGCTTCATTTGTTTATTGTCTTTTCTTGGTTGCTTTTTATTATGTTATTTTCAGCTGCACTTTTCTATATATTTCACTATTTAAGTTGTTATATACCAATTTTTTATTTCAAAATAAACAACATTTAAAAATGGTTTATAACATAATAGAAGGTTTACCGTTTTCTGCTTCCTCAAACCTTCTACATATGTGAATAATTTTTTCTTTGTTTAACAATTACTACGCTAAAGTATAGCTTGTTTCCAGCACAAGAACATAATACAACGAAACAAGCTGATCACAAATAAATAGTTAACCCGGGGACATTGCAAGCCCAGGCTTATCAAGGCATAAAAAAAAGATCATATGTATTAACAATACTTTGATACGTGGTCATCATCACACTATTGTTGATAAGTATGATACCTTTGGGTCCAAGATTTCCCTGGTGTTATTTGACGTCCCATAGTTCTATGTTCATTTCACTTCATTTTGATTACTCAATTAGCGGGTGTACCTACCCTAACAGGCTGTATTTACCCTTCCATAGTACCCAACCCACTTCCCTGGTGAAAGTTCGTGTGTTTCATCTAATATGCAAGTTTTAAAAATATTACTTCGCTTCTGGATTGTGACTCGGACATAAATTAGTATGTTTGTTTTTACTGTTCTTTTTATTCCTATTATAAGTAAAATTTATACATTGTTCTTCTGTTGAGAAGTAAAGTTATACATTGTTCTTTTGTTGAGAAGTAAATTTATACATTGTTCTTTTGTTGAGAAGTAAATTTATACATAGTTCTTTTGTTGAGAAGTAAATTTATACATTGTTCTTCTGTTGAGAAGTAAATTTATACATTGTTCTTCTGTTGAGAAGTAAATTTATACATTGTTCTTCTGTTGAGAAGTAAATTTATACATTGTTCTTCTGTTGAGAAGTAAATTTATACATTGTTCTTCTTTGTAAATTTATACATTGTTCTTCTGTTGAGAAGTAAATTTATACATTGTTCTTCTGTTGAGAAGTAAATTTATACATTGTTCTTCTGTTGAGAAGTAACACAATTTTGAAAGTCGTCAAAGATGGTTTTCAGTTTTATTCAGATAAAGTCCACGTATGACATACCAAACGTGAAGTCTAAAAAATCTAAAGAATGATTTAAACATCTTAATTCTAATACTTCATCTCTGTAAAAAGTTGTTAAAAAACTTTGAATTTTCTAAATTGTTACCACTTCCCTCTGCTATAGATTAAAAAAAACGTTTGAATATTCAGTTGGCCTTCTTTTACAAAATCAGTGTATGTGTGTGAATGTGTGTGTGCTGAGATTATAGTTATTTAGTCAAGGACCATACGGACAAACATATGCTGAATATTCAATCAACAAAATATTAGAGTATTTTTATAGATAACATATTTTTGTGTTTGATTATATACTCTTCCGACAAAGAATCGGTTTACCTAACTGTGCACCATTTGTTTTTGTTTTTATTCTATATTCATATGAAACATAGGGTATGCGAAACTTTGTTGAATATCGAGGGAAGACTGTCGCCAAATGCTTCAACCTCAGATACAAATATATAGTTGACGTTCTATCTCTTAATAATCCTTAAATTTGATTTGTAGACCATGGGAATGCAATCTATCCTAGTGAGCTTGAAATAAAAGATAAGTAAATATTTATTTTTTCACAATCTTTGTCCGAGCACTTCTAATGAGGAATTTTATTCCGAAGTGGCCGTATGGTGCTGCAAATTAAAACAGTTTTATCAATGCATACAACTAATTCTTCAATTTCTCCTTCATTTGAAGCCTAATTTTGAAACTATATGACAAACGTAATGAACTTAATGTTTGTATTGCCAGCTTTCCTCTTTCTATGCAGCAATATATCTGCTGCTGCTTATAGTATATCTGGTTTACAATTATTACGCTAAGGTAGACATTGTTCCCACTACGGGGACTTTGCACTTCGAATCATCTTGCATTCAAATAAATTGTTGATCTAGAAATATTGCAAACCTAGACTTACCAAGGCCCTCAAAACGTTTTATGGCCGTCATAATATTGTGGATAAGTATGATATCTCTGTATCTGTATCGGAAATTATACTAGATAATATTGGAAAACACGTCGTTCTATGTTCCTTTTATTCTCCATTTTGATTTCACTTTAGCAGTTGTAGTTAGCTAAAAAGGCCCCACTTCTTGGTTTTTAAGTTAATTGACGTATCGCTAACCACGCCCACAATGTTCAGACAAAGGTCTGACATGCTTGAATTACATGCAAAAAGAATGAAAACTCGGCCTGAATTGCACCGTTTAATGACGTCACTGACACAAGTACGTCATTAGTTGCCGTGACGCTGCTGTAGTACCGTGATGGCGGTCTTTGTTGGAACATTGTGGGGGTGGCCAGCGATCCGCCAATTTGCAAGTTTTTAAAGTATTTACTTTGCTTTTGGGATAGTAATTTGGACATTGACTGGTTTGTTTTTGTTAGACTGTAACGATTTACTAATAATTTGGAGAATTAACTCCACATACAGATATATAAATGTCGTTCTATCTCTTAACAATCTAAATTTGGAGACTATGTGAATGCCATATATCCTAGTGAGCTACAGATAGTCTGTTTCTTCAAGTTCTACTTTATATTTAGACTTTTATCTTAATTACGAAGCCAACTAAAGGGAACATTTGAAGATGTATGACAAACGTGATATTTTTAAACTTTCTTTTCTATGCAGCAATGTACCTGGTTCTCCTACTAATGGTATATTTGTTTCCCAATGAATGCACTATGGTAGAGCTTGTTCCCACTACGAGAACTTTAAACAACGAAGAAAGCCACCTACAAATAAATTGTTGACCCAGGGATATTGCAAGCCTAGGCTTATAAGGGCTCTCAAAAAGTTTTATGGCCGTCATCACAGTATTGTTGATAAGTTTGAAGTCTCTGTGTCCAGGATTGCCCTGGAAATATTTGACGTCCCAAAGTTCGATGTTCCTTTCATTTAATTTTGATTGCACACGTTGCGGGTGTAGCTGACTAAACACGAAGTGCTTACACTTCCGGAGACTACTAGGCCTCACTTCTCAGGTGGAAGTTTACATGTTTAACTTTACTTGTCAGTTTCACAGTTTTGACTTTGATTCTAGATTGCGATTTGGGCATGGATTAGTATGTTTGTTTTCGATTATATATATGTATAGGAATATATTATATTTATATTAGATTTTTACTTATGTTCTGGAATACTAATGTGCTTGTTAATTTGTCAAACTATATAGAACAAATACTATTGAAACTAATTTGATATATTTCTTTTTTCAGTTTTTCTATCTTTGCAGAGCTTTAGAAGAAATGATGTACGGAAACAGCGTCTTCTACAAGCGTGTTTAAATTGATTTATTTTCGCATTTGTATTAAGGTGAATATTGCTACGCTGTTCTAGGTACGTAATGTTATTTGTGATCCGTTATCTGTAATACCCGTATTATACTCCTATGACATAGCAAAAAATTGTTTTTTAATCTTTCTAATCTAGGTTTCCTCGGCCCTATTGCAACTGATTATTGCACTCACCTTTCCTATTTACAACATACAACAAAATCTGTATATAGCGTAGTTCATCCGAATAATACCCGGGAAAAGTTTCATTTGTTAAATTTACGAGCTGTTGCTTGTTAAGTACATGTAATGGTAATATATAAAAAATAAAGTTCATGTACATGTAGTTGACCCACATCAATGCCATTGTAATTAATGTCCGATGCCAACCAAAGTCGCCAGGTTTATTGACAGTCAGTAGTCTTAATATGTGATTATATGATGTCTCTTAGTTTCTTATGATTAATAAAAAATAAACATACTGATCTATGTCCAATATAAAATAAAAGTACTAGCTGTTATTTGACTGAAAGTTAATTTTTTAAAAGTCTGTTTGTGCTTGAAAGTTTCTTATTTATGTTGTTTTCAAAAAAATGTGAAATAGAAGAAAAATCTACATATGTTTGGCAAATAATCAATGTTACACAAAAAACACTGAACGAATTTGTCGTCAGTAAAAGACATAAATGTTATGGTGATAAAGTATACACACGATTAATCTTCAAAGTTAAGCTTTTTACATGTATCGGCTTTATTATGGTGAACGACTTAAATCAGATGCTCCTTTTCGCTTGTAATATGACCTTACAAAGACACTGGGATCATACTGTGCTAAAGAAGATGTAGTCATAATGTATTTCTGACGTCATCAAATATCAGGTATTCGTTATCACTAATAGAGTAAACTGGGATCAAAGGTACGACCGTTCAATGCAGGGATATGTTTTTGATACACTGTATGTATTTAAATACGAGTTTTAAATAGCTGTCTGGCATGCTAAAGTATATGTTAATTCCTCAATAATAACCTCGTGTATTGCTTGTTGTTTTGTTTGTTTTTCGTTTTGGCGTATCAAAAGTTGTTGTGGTCACTGCCAAGTACATGCTATTTAACTGCAATACTAGACCGGGCAACCTACGACATATGACAAAAGTCATTGAAAAATTTAATTGTTTGTATAACACTGCTAACAATAAAGGGCTTTCAACATATTTATCACCAGCGGACGTTTTTTATGTAACCATCTTCATTTGTAAATGGCGACATCATGATACAAGCGAGGTTTCCACGACATTCTGCAAAACCTGAATATAATTTAACATAAACGTTGGAATTCCTTGCATTGATACAATCAATCAATCAATCAATCAATCAATCACTGGCCAACCTTGGTCAGAATTTTACACTAAGTCTTAAAATAATAACAAACATTACTAATCTTTAAAAGATATTTTATTCTAATATAACATCCATAGTATAAGATATGGGCAGTGTTACTTTTGTAGTATTAGGTACTCCAACACGTGGGACTTTCTTTTTTATCCAGATAATGTGAAATCGGTTAGTATTCTGAAAATAAAAATTATAGTATATATCAGTTAAAATTACAATGAATAAAATGTTTTAAACAAGAGTTCAAAAATTGTCTGCCATTTCGGAACACACAGGCCTCATTTGCCTGGTGAAAATTCACGTCTTAATTTGCCAGTTTATAAGGTTTTTTTGGATTGTGATTTGGACATGAATTAGTATGCTTGTTTTTGATTAACAATGATAAGGTAATAAAAAACTAAACGAACCAAAGTGACTTTTTCTAGATATGTTTATCTTACTCGTTCTTTTGAAATAATTAATAAAAAAAACCCTTTACAAAGCAAGAAGCATATTTAGCAAAAATTTATAAAAATATAAAAATATATCATACATGTGTTGCCGTTATGCATGTATGTATAACAAACTGCACACCAGTCACAAAAGCATCAGAACATGAAAGTACACTAAAATTAGCTCTATAGAGCCAGGCGAAATATTTAACTTGAACAGGAATTCAATAACATAAATACATATGTATCATACATCATAGTATCATATGAGAAATAAGCAAGCAAAACATTTACATATTTAAGGAAAAGTTCTTTCAACATAAAAAACTCTGTCATGTGTGCCAGTAATTAAACAAACTTTAATGATATGTGCAAAAGTACTAATATCTCTATATCTAACATTAAACTAGTACCCATGTGATAACTTACTTCTCATTGGTGGGGGCATTTTCATTGGTGGTGGCATTTCCATGGATGGAGGCATTTCCATTGATGGTGGCATGCCCATCATCATTTTCATTGGTGGCATCATCATCATGGGTGGAGGCATTTTACCACCCATCATCATTTTCATTGGTGGCATCATCATGGGTGGAGGCATTTTACCACCCATCATCATTTTCATTGGTGGCATCATCATGGGTGGAGGCATTTTACCGTCCATCATCATCATTGGTGGCATCATTCCCATCATACCCATCGGTGGCATACCCATCATGCCCATATCTGGTGGCATTCCCATCATGCCCATATCTGGTGGCATCATTCCCATCATGCCCATTGATGGTGGCATACCACCTGTAAAATGACAAAATTGGTATGACCATGTAAGTTACGATTATTGATCATCATCACACTGAGATAATTATTTTTAAAGCCATTTGAGGAATTTTAGACTGCATATCGGCCGATGGAGTGGCACAAAAGTAGCACGTACTTTTTTGATATTGTTTAAATCATTACTTTAAGCGAAACTGGATGTGTTGATGTTGATATATTAAAGATTTTTTGACACTTCAATAAAAAAAATCACTTTTAATGTATTAACCTCAACTGAATTTCCATTTCGATATAACCACTTCTTGTAGATTTAAATGTTTATAGACAGAATAATGTTTTCCATAAAACACATCTTTTTCGAGGTTTTGAAACTTTACTGAGACAATAAGGGATATAAACAACGTAAAACGTACCTTTTGCTCCAGCACTGACTGAAACAACCAGAAGCACAACTGATAGGCTTTTTATGACGAGTGCGTTCATCTGAAAATTAAATGTAAAAAAATCAATATAATTTGATACTTTCTCAAAAGTGAAATGAATGTAAAAATAAACATTTAAAGGTATTTAGTTTAGGCAATCAACTTTTTATTTTTTGAAATGAATGCAAGAAAATATTTGAATGCATTTTAGGTCAAGCAATTCTGAATTATTGCGAGAGCAAACATTTGAAGATTTTTATATTCCAATATATGTACAAATGAGCCATTCAACTTTTTACAATACATGAACATATCGACAGTTTCTGTCCAATGTTTGACAACACATAGATAAATCTGCTAACATTTGTTCAAATGATGTTAAAAGAGATTTGGATGATGGACTTAGTATAAATATTTAAGTAATCTGCAAACTTTAGTGCTTTGTTCGAACAAAAAGCTACGTGCTCGTATTTATAGTTTTTTGGTTTTGCTTTTTGTCATGTGTACATTGAAAAGATTTGTTTTAATAAGTGTATTCAAATATTTGCACATGACAGTTGCATTATATTTGTATGGACTGAAAAGAATACCTAGGAAATTTCAGAATATTTTTTCATGTTATTTGAATTAAAAAGTGAGCTTAGTATATATTTATCGTGTTATTTTTTGTTGTTGAAAACAATAGTACAATGCTATATTAAGTTACAAACTTATATATTTCCTTTCCAATAATGATTGGTAAAATATTTGGATTACAAATGGCCATAGCAACATTATGAATATATTGATGGTTAATAAAATTGGCCTCACTTTCTTATGGAAGTTCATGCGCTTGACTTAATTTGCCAGTTTCAAAGTTTTTACTTTGCTTTGGGATTGTAATTTAGACATGGATTGGTATGTTTCTTTTTTGTTTATTATGTGATTGTTTTTGATTTATCTAAACTTCATCATTATACATGTATAAAAGGGACACTGAAATGTATTAGCAACTGCAAGAACACAAAATACGAGACACTATAAACAAATTTCGATACAGCTTGTTTGTTCAATTACTATAAGCATCCTAACAATTTCAAAACCAATTTCCCAACAATAAGATCGTATAAAATTAAACGAAAGTCTAAGTATACTGCAGAAAGAATCAGAAATTAAGCATTACAAAGACCACGAGAGGGGTGATAGCCGAGTGGCCTAAAGCGCTTACAGCACCTCTCAACGGCTAGGCCTGAATCTCGAGTGTTTGTGGTTTTCTCCGAGTACTTCATTTTTTCAATCATTGAAAAACCGACCGCTTTGATATAAGTAAAAACAGCTTGACTGTGGTGTAAAACCCAATTATTTCACCCCAGATAAATGAATATCATTAAAAAAATATCAAAAATTAAAAGACGTTGCACGACTATCTTAAACATACACTATAACACTTACCTTGGATAACGTTGTCTGTTGCCGAGGGAAATACTGCGTTACCAGAGAGCTGATTGATTGGCGAATGCACAGATTTTCCAACGCTCAGTGTCCTTTATATACCAAATACATACAAGACGTTTCTTGAACTTTGTTTTACATGCGGCTTGTAACTTTATCTTTGACATAAAAATCCTGATTTATACCAGGATGTTTATCAACTGTAGGGGTTGCAGTTACATGCCTTTTCTAGGTTAAAAGCTGAAAATTGAAACGTTTTAACAAGTTAACACTTTCTTGATTAGGAAATAGTTATATTTTTTCTATTTTAAAACATCATGTATCTGATAATGTCTGAGTAAATGAACAAAGATGTTCGTATTGACAGGATAGGTTTAACATCCGCTTGTTTACCGGAATGTGTCAATGTCCGTCCACACACAACCCCCCGACACAACGACAGGTAATATGTTCACAACGAAGATCAAACCTTCACAGATAGAACTAACATGCATGTGAACCAGAGAAAGGCTAAATGTGATAGCTTTACTGATTTAAAGAATGTGCAGACATAGACTCTCTGTTTAAAAGACATGTTCTTCTTTATCCTGCCTCAAGTTTAAAAAGGTGGAGTTTTAAGTTGGTTAACTTTTCTTATCATAGTATTAATGAACTTGTGTTTTATCATTGCGCTACATTCTTTCTAGAGAAATAGTAGGGATATTTTATATACGTGAACTTCTTTTATTCGTTCAATTAGTGATCTCAGTATGCGATTATCATATTATGTTTTTTTTTATTTTTGGGATCAATGTACCGTGACGTATTCTTAGTATTTCTGGCCATTTTAAAAAGCAGAGTGCATGCTTTTTTATTTCCAAATTTGTTTCTAAAAATAGTACATTCAATAGAGTATATGAAGACTGGTAAGCACTTAAAGTAAATGATTTACTTCTTAAAGTATTAACACCATCTTGGATTCCTTCCGGAACACTGGTGTAAGTTCATGTGTTTAACTTAATTTGCCAGTTCTCAAAGTTTTTATTTTGGTGTTGGCACTATGATATAGACATGGATCAGTATGGTTGTTTTACTTTGGTGCTGGAACTATGATATGGATAGGTATTTTTTGTGTTTGATATGTAAAGTTCCTTATTTTTGTAACTGTTAAAACTTTCACAATACAGTGTTTATAGAACAATTGAACCAGACGAATATTTCCAATAACAACATAAATGGTAAGCATTTTATTACAAAACTTATTGTGTATTCTAGTCCATCAGAACTTTCTCATTTCTAAAATAAATATATATGCCTTTGATAAATGGAATAGAGCAATAGTGTTTTATGCCCTAGTCAATTTTTTAAAAATTAAATCAAAGAGGTCAGTTGTCTTGTGATGGGGAAACCGGAGTACCAAACTATCAGCAAGCGATATGACAAAGATCTGACCGAATGGGATTCAATACCAAGCAACGAGAAACACTGTCATCTGACCGAATGGGATTCAATACCAAGCAACGAGAAACACTGTCAATTGTAAACCGGTGATACAGACTATTTGTCTATTTCTTATGATATATAACTGATAAGCGATAATTTTGACGACTTTTATTTATCGTGACTATAAACGTGAATATAAACGGAAATAAATGTCCAATTTAATATTTATTAAAAAAAAATTACGCAAGAAAATTTTAACCAAGTTTGTAAACTGACTCTAAATCCTTAATGCTTCGATCCCGTCTGAAACAAAACCAAGTTATGTTAAACATTATTACTTTGTAATTGATGGTAGCAAAATCATTGTCAATTATACTTTATTTTCACATACATATTGTTATGGCGACTTATTCACAAAAATCGTGTTTGATTCTTTTCTAAAACTAAATTGTGTTTTATGTCATGTTAGATTCCATGTCCTGATCAAAAAGGGAAAATATGGTCGCATTTTAGAAACATATTTGCTTCTGACATACGACATTTTGAATTAAATCATAAAATATTGTCATATACCATTTTATGATTAAATTCAAAACGTGGTATATGACACTTCTTATGTGGAACCTTTTTGCGTAAACATTTTACTCTTATTTCATAAATATATTTAGGCCAAAAATCACGATCATTGGGACTATAATTTTGACATGAATTGGTATGTTTGTTTTTACTTTGGTGTTGGGACTATGATTTTGATATGCATTGTTATTTTTGTGTTTGATATGTAAAGTAATGTTTAAACCTTCACAACAGAGTGGTTATAGAACATCTGAACCAGAAGAATATCTCCAATAACAGCAAAATGGTAATAATGTTCATTACATAACTTCTTGTGTATTATAGTTTATCAAAACTTTCTTATTTCTAGAATACCTTTTCCCTAAAAACCATAAATATATATGCCTTTGATGAATGGAATAGAGAAATAGCGTTTTATGCCCTAGTCAAATTTTTTCTAAATTAAATCGAAGAGATCAGTTCTCTTGTGATGGGGAAAGCGGAGTACCAAGCTATCAGCAAGCGATATGACAAAGATCTGACCGAATGGGATTCAATCCTAACCAACGAGAAACACTGTCATCTGTAAGGCAACGATACAGACTATTCGTCTACTGTAAGCGCTACGCCATATTTGTGATGGTATAAAACTGACTAACTATGCATTTGATGGATGGAATATGAATGGAATAGAGCAATTGTATATTACGCCCTAGTCAAGATCTTTTAAAATTAAATCGCACCGGTGAGTTCTTGGGTGATGGAAGGAACCGGAGTACCCAACTATCAACAGGCGATCTGACCTAGTGGGGTCCGAACACACCTAACGAGAAACGCTGCTATCTGTAACAGATACAGACGATACAGACTATCCGTCTACTGAAGGCGCGATACTACTGATTAGCGGTAATTATATATGCATTTTATGAATGGAAAATGAATGGAATAGAGCAATAGTGTTTTACGCCCTAGTCAAGATTTTTTTTAATTAAATCGAAGCTGTCAGTTCTTGGGTGATGGAAGAAATAGGAGTACCAACTATCAACCAGCGATCTGACCTAGTGGGGTCTGAACACACCTAACGAGAAACGCTGCTATCTGTAAAAGATACAGACGATATACAGACTATCCGTCTACTGACGGCGCGATACTACTGATAAGGGATAATTATATATGCATTTTATGAATGGAAAATGAATGGAATAGAGCAATAGTGTTTTACGCCCTAGTTAATTTTTTTTAAATGAAATAGAAGCGATCAGTTCTCGGGTGATAGAAGAAATAGGAGTACCCAACTATCAACAAGCGATCTGACCTAGTGGGATTCGAACACACTTAACGAGAAACACTGTTATCTAGAAACTAAGGCGCTATATAATACTCGTAATGATATATAACTGATAAGCGACAATTTTGACGACCTTTATTTACCATGAATATAAACAGAAATAAATGTAATATTTATTATAGAAATTTAACCAAGTTTGTAAACTTACTTTAAATCCCTATATGTATACCGTCTGAAACAAATCCTTATAGAACTTGAGTTTTATTATTGCACTACATTTTTTCCAGACAAATAGTAAGAATATCGAACTTATTTTATTCATGTAATTAAAGCTATGTGATTATTAGTATTGCATTTCAATTATTTCAGAAAAAAGGTACGGATACTAGTATAAAAATGTATGGAACGTTTCGTTTCGCCACAGATCACATTATGCGATTTTCATATTTTTTATACTATTATTACATTTTTCCCAAACTTACTCTGCCAATCAAAGGTTTGATGACAATATTCTGCAGGTTATCGGGATAACAGTGCCTCTCGTCCTTAGATTTGATTCGCATTCGGGACAGGTCCTAGAATAAAAAAAAATTGCCTTTTTTTGTCGATTTTAGAACAAACTGTAACACATGGTAAATGACTATACATCCTTTTTTCGAGCTTAAATGTACTTAAGGTTCAAGGTAAGTTTTTAAGAGATCCAGAAAAATGCACATTGTTTCGGCGCTTAAGTCAGGCTTTACCGGGATGCAGGAACTAGTGGTAGTAAAAAAAAAAACATTCGATACAATTTCTTGAATCGTATATACACAAAACAATTCCTTCATTTGCAAATTCAAGCTGAAATTTTGCAAGCTCAAATTTGATGACTTAGAAATTTCAGGTTTTTAGGCATTGTAGTTTTGGGCTTTTAACCATATTACTAAGCCGTTGACCAACATTCACCAAAGCATTTCAGAAATAACACCTTTGTTAAAAATAATACATGGTATCAAATAAAATTTGAACTGAATCTGTAAATAAATAATTCTACAACGGCTATTTATCTGTTTTCTGTTCATAGAGTACTTGTAGTGGCTGTCATCTTGAGTTTCAGTTTTATTAAACTAAATTTCCAGCTATACGTGAAGTGGCAGAAATGTTGACTTTTGCAGTGCGCACAAAGCAGTGTGCACAGTGCAGGGACGGTTCTTTAATGTATCACGCCTGTCGTGGCACGGTGCATCCTGTGACTTTCATTTCTAAATGTGGAGTACCAGTACTTGGCATAGCCATTACCTATATTCAAAGGTTGGTCAGACTCCAGTCGGAGTTTGAATCCATGACCTTCCACATTAGAAGCAAACACTCAACCAACTGAGCTACCGTATAGATCTATCGATTTAAGAGGAGATGATTAAAGTTTAAAGATAGACGAACGCTTCGCCATGCCCAAATTTTAACTGCCTATGACAAGAAGAGCTAACAAAACGCACTAGTGGATATAAAACATCGCGATTAAATAAAGTAAAACACAAAATCCAAAAACTCCAAACTTTGAACTTACATTTACATGAGCTGTGTCCAATGGCGTTGGTGAAGATCTTAACGCACTGAGACACATTTGTGCAATAAGCGTCAGATAAATATGTATTTTTAGAAGGAAATATATGATTATTACATACGTGGCGGG